>OX424573.1:117669013-118956513 GCA_949152435.1 Gastracanthus pulcherrimus
CTGAACAAAATGTCATTTACTTAAATTCCACTTTTTCACGTAATTGTAATAACGATACGTGTAATAATTTTGTATACAAGGAGATCTAGACAAGAATCCAAACAAGAAGAATTTTCATCAAAGAAGATAGACCTTGCATCTTCTTTGCTTTCATCACATACATCAGTTTCACTAGTCGAAGTACGTCAAAGCACCGGTTCACGTAAAGCAGATAGTAAACAAATTGATATGTTATATAAAGTGCATGAATAAATATTAATTTGTTTAATGTCTGCTTTACGGTGAATCCGGGTTTTTGCGTATCTCGACTAGTGAAATTGATATGTAATGAAAGGTCTTGTCTGGATGTTATATTATCAATAATATCAACATATTTTTTTCAAGTTCTACACAAAAAGGTATTATATTGTTAAATATACTTATATGGTAGATGATGAATTATGTTAATTCCATTTAGAATGGCCTTGAAGCTATTTGATGCTGTTCGGTCACTGGTGCACGAAGTCCTCACTGAACATAATCTAAATCCGCGGTATGAGTGGTATGACCCCTATAGACCTTTAAATATAAGTTTTAGCTGAAAAAAAAAGAAATACATAATTAATAAATTTGTAAATAACAGTCCTCACAAGTATATATGCTATTTTAACACATTTCACCTTCAAAATGTCCCCTTCGCTATAATATTTCTTAGATAATTGACCAGCACCTTCATTTTCCTGCGCGCAGGCTCCTGTTCACTCAAAACTATAATATCAAGTTTTACACGTTTTAAACAACTTATAATATATACCTTCATAGGATGATGGTACACATGCAGACTTCTTATTTTTTACTTGCACCATTATCTGAAGCAATTCACCAATTCTGAAAACAAAGATAAAATGAAAATTCACATTTTGTTCCATTAATCTTATAATACTTACATGTTAATCATATTTAAGGGTATTCCAAATAGCATCATCCAATAGAGGAATTAATTTCAAATAATATAAGTCTGGAAAGACCTCACTTTATGCTCTTGGCTAATCAGGAAGCTAAGGGCAGGATCTGAAAATACAAAGTTGAATAAGAGAACATATATACCTCATTTATATCTATAACATTCTTATTAATTCAAACAGCTATTTTTACATAAAATATGTCATTCTACAATCATATAACCTGAACAAATTGATATCACATAAGTATAATGTAAAAAGATAGCTGTACAAACAAAATGTGAATAATTCACATATACAACAATTTAAGACTAACTTTTGAGAGCTTTGTAATTTCTTTAGTAAAAAGTTAGTCTATGTAAAATTTCTCTGAGAAATGGGTATTATTTGCCCTTAGCAAATTTTCTCTTAACAACCTTATTTATGATAGTCTTTCTGAAAATAAAAGTAGACACAAAGAGCACAAATCTTTGAAATGCTTAGATTAGTAATTACACTTTGATGCTTATCTTATTTAATAAATTTGTTATGATGATACACCGTTTGCCATCCACTCTTTATACTGTAAAAGAAAAATATTTTACAGCTGATAGAAGTGTGGAGCCTCCTGTCGTCCCGCCGAGCCAGCAGCGGACGACCATACTAACAGAAGAGCGCCAACGTCGTCCGCGCAAGCAAGTCCTCGTGCCGCGCACGGACCTCGAGGCCATCGAGACTTCCGTCTAGCCGCAGATGTTCACTGCCATTTGCCCAGAGCTCATCTGCTACTGCTTTGGTGTCTATCCGGACAGTTGTCCGAGACAGTACAGATTACCACTGTACATAGTCTAAATAATTTAATATACGGAGTTTAAGAGCAGCTGTGTGAGTTCACCCTTTTCTTTCCTCCGCATATTCCTTGCTGATAATAAGCTAAGACAAGTATAGGCATTGCACGTGTCTCCCGTGTCCGACTTCGTCCGGTGGGAGCACAGCGGTGCTTATAGTGGTGACCCCGAAATTTTAAACAATCATTTTCATGCTTTCTTGATGCGATTCATTTTTGGAGCAGTGCGGTGCGGGAATCCCGTCGTGACATATACGTGTCTCTCGACACAGTAACTCTCTCTTGAGACTCAGGCCTTCATGCTCCGTTATCTACATCGTCTCACGCGGATTGCAATATTTGTCTCGCTACCTCAGCATTGGGGCATGCAACCGAGCCCGCCGCCATCCTCTCAACAAGACACGGAGGACGGCGAAAGCACACCTGTACCACCTACCATGCGTTTAACGTCAAGGTCAATGATCTCATCATCTCAACCAGAGCAGCATCGGCATTTCAAGCAGTGCTAGTGCTTGATAGCACTTCGACAGCTCTGCAGGAGTACCTAGAGGCAGAGGCAGGCGTCTTTCATTAGATAGCCCGACGACACACTCGACGCCACGCGGAGGTAAGCCCGCCAATTTTGCGCACATTTACGGTCTGTTTGCCGTCGTTCTCACCGGGCCAAGAATTCAAGGCTACGATTCCGCTGCAGATGGCTTCGCTGAGTCTGCCGATCAAACAGAGCTCAATACCACGGTCGTTGTCTGTCTCCTGGTACAAAATGTATTAAAAATTTTTAAGACAAATGAAATTGATGATCTGCTTGTAGCGGCTGATCAACTCATGGAGAACCCGATTGGCACGAGCTTTGCAATAGCAGGTTTTAATACACCTCCTGCAGTCCAGACCCAGCAGGTTGCAGCTGTTCAACGGGAGGCTGACTCCGTTCAAATAAAGGCCTTGCTGGTGCAGCTCATAGGCATGACCCGGGACATCTTGGCCAAGATGTCCTCCGGAAGTGCCAGCCAAGGTGGTGCTTCTAACTACAACCATAACAGTTCAAGGTAACGCAGCACTCATAGGACCAAGTCTCCGCAGTCTGCACCACAAGAAAACTAGTAAGGCTATTGTCTGTGATGACAGCAGACAGCAGCCCCACCAGCTCCACCGATGCCTATCTACTGCCTAAAGAAGCACGCTTGCATATGTTTGATCGGACTACAGGTTTGAAATTTCTTGTCGACTCAGGATCCATAGTCTCTCGTGTACCGTATACAGTATCCAGGATTAAACGACCTCCAGGCGAGCTCAAACTGATTGCTGCTAACGGGACAGTCATCAACACCTACGGCCTTCACTTAGCCACACTCAAGTTTGGTACAAGGCGTGCCTACACGTGGGCTTTTATACTAGCTGATGTGAAGCAGCCCATAGTTGGAGCAGATCTTCTTGCGCACTTTGGCCTCATAGCGGATCTTAAGAGGAAACGACTGTACGATTCCAGTGCCACTCCAGAAGGAATCATGTATAGGACGCACTTTCAGGACATCGCCTACGTAGCCAGCAACTACAAAACTGTAGAAGATGAACGAGCTGCTAACCCAATCTGTCAATATCAGAATATCTCGTGCTCTGACTCAGCTCCTCGAGAGGGACCCTCAGGGCCTGTCTTTCATCATATAGTCATCCATTGTCCACCAGTGCACCATCGTGCTCGACGTTTGACTGGGGGCAAGTTAAAGGCAGCCAAGGAGCATTTTGATCTACTGTTATATCATGGCATCATCAGACCATTCAGCAACCAGTGGGCCAGTCCATTGCACATGGTGTGCAAGAAGAATGGGAGCTGGCGCCCAACAGGAGATTTTCAAGGTTTCAATGCCAAGACTGTACCAGATTGTTACCCTGTCTCTCGGACAGAAGATATTATTCACAGCCTCTACGTTGCGAAGATTTTCTCTGTGATAGATTTGGAAAGAGCATATAACCAAATACCTGTGGCCCAACAGGATTATCTGCGATGGTCTCGCGAGTACCTTCCACGCCAGCGAGCGAAGATCCAGCGCCATATAAGAACCCCGACGATGAATATCAGTGTGCCCGACCAGAGGTTCAGCCACATTCATATGGATCTAATTGTTATGCCATTAGTGGACGGCTATAGATACTGTTTGACAATAATTGACCTTTTTCCAGATGGCCGCAGATGATACCGCATGACAGACATACAAGCTCAAATGGTAGCTTCGGCTTTCTACAGCGGGTGGATTAGTTTTTTCGGCACCCCTCTTACCATTACTACGGAGCAGGGCACCCAATTGGAATCAGCTCTATTTCTGCAATCTCAAGTTTCATCGAAGCAGATAAGCTACGGACCACGCCATACCATTCTCAGTCCAATGACATGATTGAGAGATGGCGCAGGACGCTAAAAGCCGCGCTAATGTGCAGAGCAGAGACGCAGCGGATCACCTGGGTTCAGCTTCTACCATCGGTACTATTAGGACTCAGAGCTACTGTTTGGAACAACGCTGAGGATCCCCGGAGACTTCTCCACGAGTCAAGACATATCCTCAGATTCCAGCACCTTTGTTCAAGAGCTCCGTACCCACTTCAAACTCCTTAAACCTATTCCCACCTCCCATCACGTTAAATCGAATTTTTTGTCCACAGGGACCTGGAGACGTGTACACACGTTTTCAAGCGGATTGACGCTGTCAAGCCCCCGCTAACCCCGCCTTACACTGGCCCTCATCGAGTTCTATAGCGCCTGGACGCCAAGCGGTAGCTCATAGAGGTCAACGGAGAGCTCAGGGCGCTCTCTACAGAGACTGTAAAGCCAGGGTGCATGCCGTCAGACGTTCTATCATCTTCCAGTCCCCAGCTGCCCAGCTACCTCAGCAACTGCCACCTACATCGATCCTGTCCCAGAGGACAGGTACTGGGAGGGGAGTGGCGCCTCCTACCGTCCCGCCGAGCCAGCAGCGGGCGACCATACGAACCGAGGAGCGCCAGCGCACAGTGGTCTAGAAACCCTAAAAGAGGATATAAATTCTCGCTTTAACCCAAATCGCACTAAAAAAAATTTTGCTACATGCTCATTGTTCACAAAAGCATATTCTATCCAACTACCCACCACGTTTTTTTCGAAAGTATAAAATTAAAGAAAACTATACATGTCACAAGCGGTAGAAATTAAAAAAAAACATTTTATAAATTGACTTTTTCAGGTGTATAAGGCCAAAAATAATGAAATCTAACAATATTATAGTAATTTCTTATATATTCTATCCCGTAGAATCGATAAAAAATAGTCTCGAAAGTCCTCGAATTGTATTTTTTATTGATACGATCAATTTTATGCTCTAAGCTCTAATGTTCTAGCCTAAACCATATATTTCCTATGTATTTAAGATCTGAAGCTTATGAAATTAATACTTTTGAACTATCAAAATACTCATTTCTTATGTATATTTTCCCGTAGAATTAATAAAAAATATTCCTGAAAGTCTTCGAATTGTGCAGTGTTTTTACGAAAATTCAAAACAATCTTATGCGATCTACAGAGTTTTCGGGCAATTTCACGTATACTTTTATTACACACACGTAATGCTAAGATTCTGACTTTTTCTTCTTTAGATAAATCTGTTCCTCGAGGCATTGTAATGAATACTACACAAATTTGAATAAATAAAATTATTCAATTAAATTTTATCTTATATATAATTTTTAGCTTTGCAATTTTTTGTTCTTGTACAAAATGACCTTAACTTATAGAAGATTAATGGATAAATCAGACACATCTATCAAACGGTTATTACTTAATTACCAAACAACAACCTATATTAAAATACTATTAATGTTCCGAAAACAAACAGCAGTCTTTACAAATAAAATAAAGTGGGTACATTTTTATAAGAATGCATATAAATCAACGAAAGTTGTATAGAATTTCATCAAAAATCCAAATATTGTTAAAAATTAAATACCGACCTTGGGGTAACATAGTCATAAATAATCACAAATCTACCTTATCGACAGTTTAACATCCATGAGCCTTTGTCAAAAAGACAAACGCTGTCATTCGTTTAGTGGTATAAACAATAAAATATTGTTAGACGAAGACAATAGTTATACAACTTTCAGAACTATTTTTTATCGATTGTACGGAAAAGAATACATAAGAAATGAGTATTTTGATAGTCCAGAAGGATTAATTTCATGAGCTTCAGGTCCTTATTGCATAATAAATATATGGTTTAGGCTGGAACATTAGAACTCAAGGTATAAAATCGATCATATAAATAATAAACATGTCTCGAGGACTTCCGGAACTATTTTTTATCGATTCTACGGGTAAGAATACATATGCTATGAGTACTTTGATAGTCCAGAAATATTAATTGCATGAACTTCAGATCTTAATTACATAAGAAATATATGGTTGGAATATTAGAGCTTAATTCGTTCGAAGACTGCCAGGACTATTTTGTATCGATTCTACGGGTAAAAATACGTAAGTAATCTAAATTACATAAGAAATATATGGTTTATGCTGGAATATTAAAGCTTAGAGCATAAAATCGATCATATCAATAATAAATACGGTTCTAGGTCTTAACTATTTCTTATCGATTCTACGGAAAAAATACATAAGAAATTACTATAATATTCTTTGATTTCATTATTTTTGGCCTTATATACCTGAAAAAGTCAAATTTTAAAATCATTTTTTTAAATTTCTACTACTTATGACATGGATAGTTTTCTTTTTTTAATACTTTCGAAAAAAACGTGGTGGGTAGTTGGATAGAATATGCTTTTGTGAACAATGAGCATGTAGCAAAATTTTTTTTTAGTGCGATTTGGGTTAAAGCAAGAATTTATATCCTTTTTTGGGGTTTCTAGACCACTGTTCAGTGTCGTCCGCGCAAGCAAGTCCTCGTGCCACGCACGGACCTCGAGGCCATCGAGACTTCCGCCTAGTCGCAGACGTTCACCGCTATTTGCCCAGAGCTCATCTGCTACTGCTCTGGTGTCTTCCCGGACAGTTGTCCGAGACAGACAGATTACCACTGTACATAGTGTAAATAATTTAATATACGGAGTTTAAGAGCAGCTGTATGTGTTCACCCTTTTCTTTCCTCCGCATATTCCTTGCTGATAATAAGCTAAGGCAAGTATAGGCATTGACGTGTCTCCCGTGTCCGACTTCGTCCGGGAGGAACACAACGATGCTTGTAGAAGTAAGCTTGGAATTGTCTGCATCGGTAAAATAGATAACGTCTTACTTACATGATAAACTGTATAATATTGTAGGAGTTGATATGAAATGAACCGCAGTACTAATAAAATGATAATTTAAGGTCTTAAGATTTTTTTATTTAACTATCAATAGTGACTTAAAATTCATTTCTATGTAGTAAACATCCTATAAATAGGTTATAAAAAAAATAATACGTTATTAAAAAATGTATTTATATAATTTAAAGGGATCATATCCCCTTAACATTTTTATCAATGACTTGATACATCTCTTTAAAAGAAATTGTTTTATTTTTGTGAAATAATAATTGGTTTAATGATTTGTTTTTAAAAATTTAATAGATTTTGATTTATAATTGTGTTTAAATTTGTTTTTTTACTATTGCAGGTCTGCTGATGTAAATTTAGCTTTTTCCTTACTCGTAAACGAAGGTCTGAAATACACATTTCACCTCCAGCTCTTTAATGTGGATATTTAGTATCTTTAGTCAATTAGAAACTTTTTATTCCTACACGAAAAAGTTCAAAAATGTGTCGTAGTGGGGGAAATCAGTAAACAAACCTTTTTTGGCTCTTTTCTCCGAAATGGTGAATGCTATGTCAAAACGGTTTGCAGCACGTTATTCGGAAGACACTAATGCATAAGAAAGCACAATTAATTGATTTTCGATGAGTGAGAAATAAATAACTACAGTGATTTTTATATTTACGCAACGCCAGTATATCTATATACATGAGCAGCAACTGTAGAATCTGAAAGAGTCGTTGCCATAGCGTACCACGTGACTGTGCCCCGATTCATCTGCGGTGCGCGTAAATGCGCGTACGTAAGTGCGAGGGAGAGGTCAGATTCCCGCGTCTTTTTAAAATGTATTCATCGCGTTATTTGCATTGAAAAATCGTTTTGAAATACCCAGATATGTATTTTCTTTAATGGGACATTACACCTTTAAATTTTCAATTAATTGATAATACATATAAGGTAAAAATGACTCACTTGTCATATAATACCTGTTCTATTTCGGTAAATTCGAATGTTTTATAAAATATAAAGCAAAATATTTTAAAAATTTTGTTGGTCATTTATGAATTTGTACATAAAAAATATTCACCATAGATATAGTCTTTTTATGCCAAAGCTATTCGATTTAAAAAAAAATTTTATTACGAAATATGAATTAAAAAGTGAAGCTGAATAAAGTTATATACTAATTCCCACATTCATATCATAAGTACATGTTTTTTGAATATAATAAAACCTTGAAATCGCCAATTCGATCATGTTGGCTCTCAAAACCTTCCCTGTTAATAAAATGAGATTAAAGTAAATAAAAAAATAATTTATTGCATTTGATGCTAAATCTTAATTTTGGAAAGTGCATTATATATATATATATATATATATATATATATATATATATATATATATATATATATATATATATATATATATATATAATCTTTAGAATTCAATTCAAAACTATTAGATCTATGTTTATAAAAATATATTGAAAGAAATACATTTTTTTTTATTGTCTATTGATTTGAATAGGTATTTAGTCAATTCAATGTACTTGGTATCAATTGATTTTTATCATTTTATAGTATTAATCGAATTTAATATAATAAAATAGAATTAAGATTTAGCATTATAATATAATACAATTAAGTTTAATAGAGATTTAACTAATTAAATGTAATTATTTTTTATTCATGTCTATAGATCGAATATTCTATCTAATAGCTAATTATTTTGTATAATTGTATTCTATAGATTGTATTTGTTATTTAATGCTATGAAAAATTTAGAATTAAAATGTAGCATAAAAAACTATATAATTCTTTTCTATTGATTTTAATAGGGGAGAATACCGATTTTTAGTTGACAAAGTATTCTTATAGATCGAGGTATAGTTTCTTTGTAAACTTGTGGAATTTTCACGATATCTTCAAAATGAAAGAAGTTATAGTTAAATCTTTAAAAAACGTTGTGACGTCACTCCGGTCAGCACCTTTGATATTTTAACGGTGTGACGTCACTCAAAGGATTTTTGATACACTATAACTATTGCAAATTAAGTTTTCTTTTTTAATTTCAAAAAGATATACACAAAAGATATACATCGGCTTAGATTCTCTATCAAATGCACAATTAGTGCCGATCAAAAAATAAATTTTGTTTTTTTTCCTATTGCCTTGTATGGGGCTTATGAGGTTTCACGATTAATATGAGGCCAATTGAATAAAGGTGGTTTCATAGAAAATACGTATATTATCAAAAAGTAATGGTATATTTATAAGTAATAATTTAAATAATTTAAATAAAATGAATAAATATTACACATGTAATTTGTACGATTTGTCGAAAATAGCATGAAACAATTTGTTTATGCTTACGATAAATTAATTCCGTTTCGAGTGAGATTAACCTAATTAATACCTAATATTACTTTCTTAAATATCAACCGATAGAACCTTTTATAAAAGTATTATTTATAGTAGATTAAAGTAATGATTCATTGTGTAGACGATAAGTGCAAAAAGTTCAAAAGTTCAAGTGTACCATTTTTTATTAATGTTAATTATTCTAATTCATGAAAACGTTCACAGTTTAAATACCAAATTAGGGACATCTTGAATTTTAAATTTAAAATTAATTTATTGTTCTAATAAATTAACATTTGAATTATTTGTAAAAAAACCACTGACAATTGATTAGCATGTAGCTTCCTATAATTTCATAAACTGTTCCATGATAATTCGCACATGTGTAGAATTGAATAAAGAGTTTGTTTATCAAGTTCATTTGCGGCTTGTATGGATAAAGTGCATTTAGATCTATTCGTTTTTTATACTCATAGAAATTGACTAAAGTCAATTAATAAAAACGATATTCGCAAACTACACAATTCAATAACAAGTATGTTTCTCAAAGTTAATTTAAGTTGATTCCCGCCTAATATGAATAAACTGTATTAAATTATATTGATTTCCTGTACTTATAGGAATTGATTAAAATCAATTAATAATTCAATAGAATGTGTGTTTATTAAAATTTATTGAAGTTAATTCGCGGCTTATACGAATAAACTGTATTTAGATCTATTGATTTC
The DNA here is from genome assembly GCA_949152435.1 of Gastracanthus pulcherrimus. Classification (NCBI taxonomy): domain Eukaryota; kingdom Metazoa; phylum Arthropoda; class Insecta; order Hymenoptera; family Pteromalidae; genus Gastracanthus; species Gastracanthus pulcherrimus. The sequence continues at coordinate 117,679,141 of OX424573.1, forward strand.
CCATACTCATAAGAATTGATTCAAGTCAATTTATAAATAAAGTATTCACAATCTACAAAATTCAATAAAATTTTCATTTATCAAACGTGATTAAAGTTAATTCAGGGCTTATACGAATAAGCTGTATTAAAATCTATTCACGTTTGGAATTCATTAAAATTAATTAATGTGGATAGAAGTTTTATAGTAAATTTATACATTGAATTAGATAAATTCAAATAGTATTGGAATATATTAAAATTCATTCAACTATATTATCTAAATTGTAATTAAATACAATACGAAAAAAAATTAACTATAAGTTTATTAATCACAATTCATTTTCAATTGACTTGTTTTCTGGTAGTCAATTCAATCAATTAAAATAAATTTAATTGAATAAAATTTGATTTTTTTTTAATTGACTTCAATCGCATATCTTTAGCAGGGTGGCGGAGCCAAGGAAATTTAGAGATTTATATTATGGCCAATCAAACAGACCTAAGGATTATAGAAAATATTTTTTTAATTTAAAAAAAAGTAATATATGATGAGTGACTCATTTTTACGATTAAATTTATTAACATTTAATTTAAAATTTAAAATTGTATATGTCCCCTTAACCTATTTCTTCCCAAGCGGCCATTTTATAGTCGATTGGTTTTTTTCCTAAAAAATTGTCAAAAAAAAATAATAATAACCAATAGCACTTTTCTGAAGTAAAATTGTCCGCTCTTTCCGATTCTGAAGTCAGAATTTTTAAATTTCCGTTGGAAAATTTCAAAATGGCGGTTTTAGGCAAAACACTAATCGACTATAAAATGGCCGCTTGGGAAGAAATGGGTTAAGGGGGCAGGCCTGGTATAACTCAAAAAAATAAATTTTTTTTCGTGTCTAGAAATCTTTTCATGTTAAAAAGTTCAATCATTCTGAACATTTTTATGCTACCAAGACACAATAATATCTTAAATTTTGCCGTTGTGAAACCTCAAAATCTTTATCCTACACGTCACAATAGATCATTATTTTCAATACCATATTTATTAAAGAACCTTTGATTCTCACACGATTCGAGGTAAAATGATGAAAAAAAATTTTTTTATTATTCTTTTTCCGAGATCCAATCAATTTTTTGAAAAATTTTTTGAACCCTTTTTAAAAAATTAATTATATCTTCAAAAATAAAGAATAAAAAAATTTTAACGAAAAAGTACTCCGCTCTTTCTGTAATACATGCCAAAAAGAATCGAATAACCATCGAATAAAAAATTTTTGTTCATCATGTCACCTTGAATTGTGTGAGGATCAGAGGTCCTTTAATAAATATGGTACTGAAAATAATGATTTATTGTGACGTGTAGGATCAAGATGTTGAGGTTTGACAACGGCAAAATTTAAGATATTATTGTGTTTTGGTAGCATAAAAATGTTCAGAATGATTGAACTTTTTAACATGAAAAAATTTCTGGACACGGAAAAAAATGTATTTTTTTGAGTTATACCAGGCCTGCCCCATTAAGGGAACATATACACTTTTAAATTTCAAATTAAAAGTTAATAAATTTAATCGTAAAAATGAGTTCCTCATCATATATTACTTTTTTTCGGTAAAACATATTTTATCAAAATATGACGGAAAAATTAAAAAAATATTTTTTATAATCCTTAGGTCTCTTTGATTGGCCATAATATAAATCTCTATATTTCCTTTGCTCCGCAAGGTTTTGAGAGCCAACATCAACAAATGAGTCATTTTTACCTTATATGTATTATCAATTAATTGACAATTTAAAGGTGTAATGTCCCATTAAAGAAAATACATATATTGGTATTTCAAAACGATTTTTCAATGCAAATAACGCGATGAATACATTTGAAAAAGACGCGGGTATCTGACCTCTCCCTCGCACTTACGTACGTGCATTTACGCGCACCGCAGATGCGTCGCGGCACAGTCACGTGGTAAGCTATGGCAACGAATCTTTCAGATGCTACAGTTGCTGCTCATATATATAGATATACCGGCGTTGCGTAAATATAAAAATCACTGTAGTTATTTATTTCTCACTCATCGAAAATCAATTAATTGTGCTTTCTTATGCATTAGTGTCTCCTGAATAACGTGCTGCAAACCGTTTTGACATATTATTATATTATTATGTTACAAATTTTGGTATTATTTTGTTCAGTAATTTTTAATTGAAGATGAAATTTATTATTCACTTATATCACTTTATAACTTTGTAATATACTTATGTAAATATAACCCAAAAGTAAAGTACATTGAGGAATATTCACTGCGCATACTGAAATTTTAATTCAATCGCCATAATCTCAGCCAGCCAAGACTTGCAATTAAAGTCTGCATTACTTCATCGAACAAAGTAAAAATTACAAAATAGTTATAATATTACTTTATATAAATATTTGTAAACTGCTCTTCATTATGAAAAAATATCTTAATAATAATTATACTTACGTGTATGTTTCAGCATTTGTACACTTTACTCAGCTCTGCCTATACAGTCTAGAGTGATTTAGGTTGGTTAAAGTTTATATTTTTTAGTAAATATGGTATGTAAGATTGAAAGTAAATACGAGGTCTGTCCCAAAAGTATCCGACCTACCTCGATTTTTCGGCGCTTGATTTATTCTTCGTCATCCGTGTGGCATCCTTCAAAGTAGTCCCCATTTGATTGAACAAGATGCTCATATCGATGTTTCCACTTATTAAAGCACTCTTGAAAGTCAGACTTCGGAATTGTCTTTAGTGCATTCGTCGCATTAGTTTCAACAGTCTGTTTATTGTCGAATCGATGTCCTTTAAGCGGCATTTTCAATCGAGGAAACAGCCAAAAGTCGCAGGGAGCTATATCAGGACTGTATGGAGGCTGGCGGAGCTGCGCAACACTGTGTTTCAATAAATACTGCTGCACAAGGTTTGATGCGTGCGCTGGAGCATTGTCGTGATGAAGAAGCCAGTCACCGGTTTCCCAAAGTTGCGGTCGTTTTCTCCTGATTGCATTACGTAATCTTTTCAAAACTTCAACGTAGTACTCTTTATTGATTGTCTGGCCTGTAGGGGCATATTCGTGGTGCACAACGCCTTCATAACGCTCGACATTATCCGACGATGTTCCCGTCGAAGGTCGACCAGAACGAGGATCACTGTCAACAGATGTGCGGCCACTTTTGAACCGCCTATACCACTCTTTTATTTGTGTTTTGCCCATACACTCATCTTTAAAGGCCTTTTGCAACATTTCAATAGTTTCCGCACAATTTTTACCGAGATTAAAGCAAAATTTTATGCAAATTCGCTGTTCGGTTCGTTCTGCCATTTTTAGCAATAAGCAAATTGCGACGAACGCAAAAAAGTCGTTGTAAACAAATACACACTGCGCGGGAACTAAGGCGTTTCATCGGTATCTCAGGCTACTGACGAGAAGGTTAGGAGTTGCTGGTGACGTTCGTACCCTCCAGAGGTCGCCTGAGTCTCTCCGCGCGAAGATATGAATGTAGGTCGGATACTTTTGGGACAGACCTCGTAAGTAGACTCTTAATTTTCCCAAAACTTTTCTCTAAAATTTTTTTTAGTATTCTATCCAGGCCATTGTTTTAAATTGATCAATATTTCAACGCTGCTTAGTAGAATTAAAAACTGTGAAAAACTGTGTAAATACACACATTTGGAACAGCTGTTACAAACAAATGTGCACTTTTTTCACATCTTTTTCTTAGTTTTTCATAGTTTCTCAGACTTATAATAAACACGTATTTTGTCTAATAAAACTTGCACAATTTTTCATAGTTTTTCACACTTTTTTCCCATTTTCTCACGTAGCATTATATAAAGGAAATTACAACTGTTAGAATTTGTGATAAAATGGAAAAACTGTGGCAAAATGTGTTTATGTGTGAAATATTCTATAATATTTTTTAAAATCCTATTCTCAATGTAACACCAATTTCACAGTTTTTCACGATATTCTCATGGTTCTACACACTTTTTCACAAATTTTTCACGGTTTTTCACATTTTGAAATTTCCACTAGGGTGTGTATATAGATTTTTTACAAATACTGTAGTGATTCTGATATATACACCACAGATTTCGTAAGTATTTCAATATAGAATTCTGCATTATTTCTATACAGATTCTGATAAATATACTATATTCTCTTTGGAATTATGGAAAAAAATTGCATTTCTTTTACTAAGAAACATAAAAAAAATTTCAGGTTAAAATCAGGTGATAATAAGCGAGTGCGTGCGGGAGGTGTATAATATATATATATATATATATATATTATATAGTTGTTTGTCAATCTTATAAGATTTACGCCCTCCTCGCCCCTCCTCGCCCCTCATTTTGCTCTCCTCATTCTCCTCTTCAAAACAAGGTAATATCGTTTCAAAAAATACGTTATTTTGATCATATTTTTTGCCCTCCTCGCCCCTCCTCTTTGTATCCTCCTCATAGCCCTCCTCCCAGCCCTCCTAATGCCCTCCTCATTTACTTATTTCTATTAATTATCATTTTTTATTTTTGTTTTTTTTTCTATATACATATTATACATATAAAAATTATTTATAATAATAATTGTGAATGTTTATAAATTTATAAAGTGTTTTATTCATTATACATATCAGTGCAGTTTATTTCATTTTACTGATTTTCTGATTCTTTGTCTTCATCAATAATTTCTTGTTTTTTCTAATATATAAAAATTTTATAAATAATATTCAGTATTAAAAAAAGTTTGTTTTAATTAGCTGAAGGTTAAGGGAAACTTAATGTAAATATTATTTGAAAATAGTATAATATAATAAAAAATAAAATTATAGGAAAGTAATAAACAAATTAAAAATCTAGATTAAAAATTATATAATATACAATTATATAATGACCCAAACTTTTCAGCTTATTGAGTAGTAACTCTTATATAATACCTCAATTAGAAATATTTCTGATCCCAAAATTAGATCTTCTACTTCCATTTTATCCTCATTCAGAATCTTCATATGTTCCAAAGTATTAATTTTTAAAATATAACTTTTTCCTGTAAATATAACGAATATATTATCAATAGTTAAAATTTAAATTGAAGGGTGATACACTCGAGAAAAAAATATATATTAGAGCATAACAATTGAAGTTAAGTAGTTATTTCAGTTTTGTATATTTTCCCATAAATTAAAATTAATATATATTCATACCATAATCAATTTTAAAAATATACACAAAAATATAATTCCAATTTATAATATATTATATAAAATTATAATATATTAATGATATTAATGAAATTGAATTATTATAATCTTTTCCATTTTATTATATACTCTTACAGATCTAAATAATTTGCAAAAAGTATGCATAACTAAAATAAATGCAATTTGTTTAGATTTATAAGACTTATGTTTTAAATGTTACATTTTTGATTAATATAATATAAATTATTCTTATAAATCTAAATAATATGCAAAAAGTATGCCCATTATTACAAATCAAATACATGCTACCATATTTAGATTTATAAGACTTAAATTTTATAAAATACATTTTTGGATTCATCTTCATTATTACTATTATAAATCTAAAAAATATGTAAAAAGTATAACACATAAATAAAATACATGCAAATTAATTTAGATTATTATATGAGTGAAATTTTTAAGTTTTTCATAATATAATATAACAAGATATATTGTTAATTTAAAACAAAAATTAAAGTAATGTAAATTCTTATTACATTCAAAAGAATTATTTTTTTTAATTATATTCATTAATATTAAATTTACATATATAGATTATTACATACGAATTAAAAAGACCTTTACAATATTACATTCAAATAAAAAACAAAATTAAAATAAATATATATGTTAAAAAATACAATACTTAAAACTAAATATAAATAAATGTAAGTATGAGTTACATGGGTGATTTGCAAAATGTTGGCAATTTATTATTTAAATTATGTCTTTGATGAAAATATCAATTTTTTAATACAAAAATGATTGATTGTGATTTTTAGCAACATAAATAACTAATTTATGAGATAAAATAAATAGAAAGTCTTATTTATTTTAATTTATAGCGAAAAACATCAAAAGTGCATATCACGGTACTGACAAATATATTGACGAGTACCGTGATATACACAAGATGAATTCAAATACAAAACTATCTTTGACATTAAAATGTCTTATTGAATATAATATTGATTGTGTACTAAATAATATTATTTATTAGTTATAAGGTGATATAAAATATTAATTATGAAATTATTTACAAAGATAAGTTAGAACAACAATAAAATACCTTTATATTTGTTTAATGTTTTATTTATTCTTAATATTGAATAGTTTGAGCATTACATTAATAAAAACCGAAGCACTAATTATTGACAATGAAGTCCTTTCATTTCAACAAAAATATAGCTTTCTTAAAAAAATAATAAAATATTTTTTTTATAACTTGCAAATAAAATAAATGAAATTTTATAATTCGATTTGTTAAAATAACAGTCATAAATAATTTTTTTTTTTTTTAAAATAACAATAAATTGCATAAAATATAAATTTTAATTTAAAATATATCCTTAAAAATATTCATAAATTTCTGTTAAAGCTGGTTTTCGGATTCTGAAATAAATTAAATATTTTTATTCAAAGCATAATTAACATTTTGTAAGAAATTACATAAATATATTATTATACCTTCTTGAGCTTCTTTTATCTTCTCGTGTAAATTTATCTGATGTTTTAGATTCTTGTTTTATTCGCTTAGAATTTTTTGTTAATGCTTTGTCCGATTTTTCTTTAGACTTACTTAGTTGCTTTTTACTGCTGTTAACAATTGTTTCATTAAGAGAGATATTCTTTAATGGTTTTCTTAAATTTTATTTTTGGTTACTGTCACTTTTTTTGTCTTATTTTGTATATTTTGTATACGTGTATCAGAAGGTAAATTTTGTATTTCTGTGTAATCTAGCATTCCTTGAGAAAAGTGAATACACTTACTGCCAAAATTGCATTCAAAACAACTCAAATAGTTAAACATTACATTGTAAGGTTGTTCTATATCCCAGTTAAATTGATGAGTTTTCATTGTTCCAGGAAATGTTTTAATATCTAATGGAATTAAACAGTCTATTATTTTAATATCATCAATGTTAATTGATGATATATATATTTATACATTTATACATTTTTCTTTTAAAAATGTAATTTCAGCATTATAATTTGAAATATCAGTTCCATATTTTACAGCATCATCGGCTAATCTTTTTAAAGATCCTCCAATTCCATCTGCTGGACTTTTGCCATGCCCAGCTTCAGAAAAGTTATAGAAAATTTGTTTAACTGAGGGCAAGAGCTTTGACAGATGCTGAGTTATTAAATAAAACATTTTTTTGTTTCTATATTGTGCAGTAGGACCATCAGTTAAAAAATAAATTTTTCGTATTGGAATCAAGATACCTTTAAAAATCATTACAGCTTCCTTTAAATGAGCCATTGCAGCTGCAGCATCATGTCGTAAACTTGGAGATAGAGTTGCAAAACCTCGAGACACATTTTTTGTGTAGAAAAAACCCTTATGTATTGTTACTTCATTTTTGCTAGCTCCAAAGTGTACAGACTGTACTTCACTTGAATATTTACAAGTATAATTTTCACTGAAGTCGGCAATGAATAAGCACTCATCTTCTTTGAGTGAACTTTTTAAGTTTTCTATTTTTTTTTCTTGGTGAATATATCTATAAACGTAATTCATATACTCTTCTTGTTCCCGTTGAAAGTATTGTAAAACATCTGAAATTGTCATAGATATGTTTTCTTTTACAGTGATTTTTACTTGTATGGGTTTTTGTGTTTTTTCATTGATGCGGTTTTCTGTTTTCACTATCCACTTATCAAATGAAATGTTACCACTTGTTTTAACACTTTTAAGTCGAACCGAATCTCAAAAATTTTACATTTTTCACACACTCTTGAAAAACACATTTCTGATCTATTTGTAGAACACGTAGGAGATTCGGAGACTTGGTAATCAGTGCTTTCTTTTATAATCTTACTTTTATGCAAGCTTTTATAAGCATTTTAAAATTTTCATGTACTATACACGCACATGTATCTCTGTCGTTTACTTTTGGTGGTACACATTAGATAGGGCGATATCTTGTAAAGGCTTCATATGAAATTTTAATATCTTCTTCTCGACGAAATTTATTGTGCAAATCAACCATACTTGACATCATGTATCGTTTTTGGTGTTTGACTTTATTTTTTATTACAAATCTTTTTTTACTAGGATCAATAACACTATTCTTAAAAAAGAAATTTTTTATTTTTTCAAGAATATTTAGTTTTGAGAATTTTTTTTCTTTTTCTTAAAATAGGTGCTATAAACTTATTAGCCTCAGACAATAAACGATATTTCTTTATAGTGGCACCACTTGTCACTTTCTTAAAAATATCTCGTTCGCTATAACTTTTTGCTTTTTGATAAGATGATCGAAACTGAATTCTTAAAGCTTCACTAGTTATCTAAAAAAAATATTTAATAAGAAAAAAGCATGAAATTCAATGATTGAAAGTACTATAAACAAGAAAGTTTATTCTTACTATGTTCTTTTTTAAATTTTCAGATAAATTTGATTTTTCTAAATTTAGCTTTAAACTTGAAACTGGAGAAAGAGTTCTTTCACTTTTTTTATTTTTACTACTTGTAAGTCGTGAAATCTTCTTTTTTTGAGCACTTACTTGTTTCTTCAATAAATCAACCTTGGCTTTTAGACTTCTATTAGTGGAGTAACATCGTTTACGTCTTGCAACAGCCACAGCTTTAACTGATTTTACTAGATTTGATTCCTGTTTTTCTTCTTCACATAATTCCACAGATACATTGGCATTCTGTGTTGGTAAACTACTGTTAAATTCTTTTGTTTGTATTTTTTTAAACCTCAAATTACGTCTATACTCTCTTTCTTTTTTTCGCCTGTTTCTTAATTCACGGTCAGACAATTTATCAACAGTTTTAAATTTTAATTCTTTTCCTTTATTTTTTCTCTCTCTATTTCGTAATCTTTCTTTTTCAAGGTATGCTTTATGCAGAACTGGATCTCGTCTGATTCGTTCTCTCCAAGCTCTATTTCTTTCTCTGTTCTTTTGCTGTTGAATTTCTTTTGATTTTTTAGTTACCTAAATGTAATAATAATTATTATTATTATATGAACTGAGTTTGGGCTCAGTAGGAGCCCCATACGCATGGTTTCCCTTGGCGTCCCTCCTTGTCATGCCAGTTACCGCCTTGATGTTACCGCCTCCCAGAAAGAAAAGATTCCGGGGGCAGCACTGGCCCTTATCTCCTCGGCTTTCAGAAAGTAGGCTCCCAGAAATCGGCACCTACTTTCAGACAGCTCTGGGCAACTGCACAGGAGGTGTTCTGATGACTCTTCCTCCAGGCAGCAGTATCGATAATCAGGGCTGTTTTCAAAGCCCATTATGTGCCTGTGCAGCCTCAGATTACCGTGGCCCGTGAGTATTTCCACGATGATCCTGACTTTGCTTTTACTGAGACCAAGAATGACTCTTGTCCAGTCTTTTGCTGTTGAGGGAGCGATGAATGCCTTCGCTTGCCTGCAACGTTCCTCTTTATCCCATACCTGCTGATGCTCCGCAGTTACCCACCCAGTAATTGTGTCTTTTACTAGGTTGCTGCTGATGCCTATAGCTGGTTCTGGGCCGATGAAGCTTTCTTTAGCTCCGGTTTTAGCAAGGTCATCTGCTATCATGTTTCCCTTGATACCGCTGTGCCCTGGGATCCATAATAGCGTGACCTTTGAGGTTCCTGCCAGATCATTGAGGGCTTCATAGCATTCCCACACTAATCTGGATTTAGTTGTATAACTGTTGAGTGCCTGTAGGGCGCTCTTGCTGTCCGAGCAGATATACACCCGTCCCTCTGAGACGGCTTCTGCAGCCATCCCAGCACAGCGTGTTATAGCTACCAACTCGGCTTGGAAGACAGTGGCGTACTGGCCAAGGGGTACGATAGTGCCCTTACCGTTCCGCCTACAGTATATGCCCGCTCCAGTACCTGCCATACTCTTGGATCCGTCTGTGTAGTACAGATTTCTCCCGCTTGGTAGGCTACTTTTACCTGTCACCCAGTCTTTCTTGGATGATAGACTGATTCTGTACTTCTTATCGAAGAGGAAGCGCGTGTTCGTGGTGTCCAGGTTCATCCTCAGGACGTCCCTTCCATCCAGTCCCTTGGGATATCTTATGGATTTCCCAATACTCTCCTCTCCGAGTACTCTTCTGGCTCTGTGCAGGGCCTTTGCAGCCTCTGCCTCCAAGGTCAGTCTGAAAGGCTCAATATTCAGGATCATCCCCAGAGCTGCAGTAGGAGTTGTCCTAGTCGCTCCGGAGATGGCCCTGAGAATCAAGCTTCTTGTTCTTTCTAGTATGTTGTTTGCTGTTGATAGGGCAGTTCTATTCCACCAGACTATGACCGCATAGGTAAGTCTTGGCTTAAGGACCGCCTCATACATCCATTTCATTGGTTCCGGTCTCAAATCCCAGTTTCTTCCTACGGCCCTTCTCAGTTGCCATTGGCATGCTGTGAGTTTTCCGGTAGCATACTGTAGGTGCTCTTTCCATGATAGTTTACTATCCAGAATTACACCTAGGTATTTTACCTTGTTCTTTAGTGTCAGTTTCTGTCCACTCAGTACAAGATTGCATTGTCTATTCCACTTGTATCTCCTGGTGAAGACTACTACTTCCGTCTTTGCTGGATTGACGGATAGTCCCGTATGTGAGCACCAGGCGTCTACAAGCTTTAACGCTTTATGCATAATGCCCATAAGGGGGTCCAGGAATGGTCCACGGATGATAACTTTGATGTCATCAGCGTAGCCGATTACTTTGCACCCCATATCGCTGAGCTGTTTCAACAACTCGTTTACCACCAAACACCAGATAAGGGGAGATAGGACGCCTCCTTGCGGGCACCCTTTCCCCACCCTTCCTTGTAGCGTTGTATCGCCCTTGGTGGTTTCGAGAAGTCTACTACTCAGCATGTGATCGATCCAGTCGATTAATCAAGGGGGAACCGTGTGCCTTTTCAAGGCTTCTCTGATTACCTCCCTTGATGTGTGGTTGAAGGCCCCTTCTATGTCCATCAGAGCACTAATGGCATATCCTTTGGCTTCCACCTGTGTTTTGATAAACGAGATCGCGCTAAAAAGTGCGGTCTCTGTTGACCTCCCAGCCCTGTAAGCGTGTTGGTCTTTATGGAGCTGTTCTTTTTCCAGCACAGTGTCCCGTATGTATCTGATCTATCTATCAGCCTTTCTACAGTCTTGAGTATGAATGAAGTAAGGCTGATAGGGCGGAAGTCTTTTGGGGAGGTGTATCCGCATTTACCCGGTTTCGGTATGAACACCACTCTTATGCCCCGCCACTTGGTCGGGACAAACCCAAGTGTAATGCTCGCCCGTATTAATCGTGTCAGTGGGCCGATGATAACGTCCTCCGCTCTTTGTAGCAGGGCCGGATATATACCATCGGGTCCCGGTGACTTATAAGGACTATAAGACCCTACTACCCACCTGACCCTGGTCGACGTGACGATTTTATTGGCCAGCCGGCGTCGTTCACCTAAATCGATGAACGACCTCCTGCAACCAACCCCGAACTCCGCGGAGTCAGGGTTTCCTTCGTCATCCTTGATTCTACTGAATCCCGGGAAGTGCGCCTGGATCAGAAGGGAGAGAGTCTCCTCATCAGTTGAGGCATGTCTGCCGTTAGGGAGTTTCAGCGTTCCCAGAATGGCTTCCGGATTCTTGGATAGAATCCTGTCCAGTCTTGCCGCCTCTTTGCCTCCATTGATGTTCTCGCAGAAGGTGGCCCAGCTTCTTTTGCGTGCCTCCCTTACCGCGCATTTGTATTCATCCCTTACCTTTTTATAAGTATTCCACAGCGTAATGCTATGTGCTTTCCTGGCCGCCTTAAAGAGTCTTTTCGTTTCCTGCTTGAGTGCTTCTAGTTTTTTACTCCACCAGGTAACTTCACCTATGTTTTTGGTCCTTTTGAGGTCGCAGTTCCTCTGGAAGGCCAAAGTGATACCGTTTGTGAAGATTCGAGATGCCTCTTCTAAAGTTTCCCTGTCCCTTATGTCGACTGGTAATTTCTTTAAAATGGCCTCCAAGTCAATATTTATATTATATTAAAAATATATATCAAATATATATCAAAAATATTATAATCATTCCAGAGCGTGAGCCCAGGGTCGCGAAACCATCTAGGTTGCTCTCGCCCTGGCTTACCCACTTCATAGGTTATCTGAAGGTGGTCAGATAACGATGGGTCGTCCCTGACTCTCCAGTTTCTAACCAAGTGCGTGATGTTGTTTGAGCAGAGGGTTATATCAATCCCCTCGGCTCTGTTTGCATTGCGAAAAGTAGGAGTGTTACCGACGTTCAGAATGTCTAGGTTTGTGCCAACCAAGTAATTCAGAAGTGTGGTTCCCCTCGCATTAATGTCCGTGCTCCCCCATATCGTATGATGGGAGTTAGCATCGCACCCTAAAATCAGTGGAATGTCCTGTTCTGTGCAGAAATCCACTAATCTGCAGACTTCCCTGGGTGGGTTGTCATTGTTATCATACGGGAAGTAGGCTGATGCGAGTATTATCCTGCCTACTCCCTCTAACGTAGTAGAAATCACCGTCAGATCCCCTTTGCTGAGGTCGAGTAGTGGTATCACGTTGGTTCCTTTGACCAGTATGCAGGTCCTGGGCCTATTCGACTCTGGATCCCTGCAACAAACAAAGTTCCCTAACCCTTTAATAGCACCGTTCACAACCCAAGGTTCTTGGATTAGCGCGATGCCTGTGTGCACCCCAGTCTTACTCCTAAGCATTATAGCTGAGGCGTCTTTACTGTGGTGCAAGTTAATCTGAATGATGGGAAGGTTTAATGGTGCCATTTTACGACATCACCGGCTGCTTCTCCTCATTGTTACCTACAGGCCCCTGCGGCCTTCGGCGCGACACCTTAAAGGTGGCACCTCCGAGGTCGTACCAGGGCCTGTCATCCAAGGCGGATAGCGCCTCCGTCTGTGATTCTGGAACCGACAGGACCAGGAGTTGTTTATCCCCTTCTCGCCTGGCTCCTTCCTCCACAGTCGGGGCACTGATTACGCGCCATGTGCTCGTTTTAAGGGTTGAATTGAACCCGTCCAGGATCTTCAGGATCGTCTCTGGCTTCTCAATTGGCATTGGAAACCATGCGACGGCTTTTACCTGGCCCTGAAGGAGCTCAATCCCTCCCACTTTTAGTTTGCGGTCCTCCCAGGGTAAGTCCAAAGTAGGTAAGTTTTCAATTAACCACTTCTTCGCCTCTGGGTTGCTAGCCACTATGATGAAAGCCCCTTCTTTGCAGAATGAGCTGTCAAATTTAGGCCAATCCTGGGGTGGCGATTCCAAATACTCTTTCCTGACCGCCCCCCGGAACTGTGTGAACATCTCCGGGGTGAGCGGGCTTTCTGGATATTTTTCGTCCACCACCACGATTGTCAACGGGTTGGCCCTCTGAGCATCCGTCAAGAACCCTCCCACGTCCAACCAACTACTCCTGGGAGGAGCCGTTGGGCGGCCGAGAGCTCCCGATCAGTCGCCCCCTTAGGTTTTTTCTTTCGGCGGGAAGCCGATGGCGGTGTGTCCGTGGACTCCGGTCGCCTCTTCGGTGTCCCCCCAACATTACCCGTAGTTGCAGGGCCACCAGAATTGGCGGCCTCATGGGCCAACTTTTCTCTTCTGAGCCTTTTCCCGGCGGCCCCACGTAGTCTTTTGTGGGACCGTCCAGAACTGCCCTCTTTAGGATTGAATTGGACCAGGGGGCTCTGGGTCACCAACTCTCCGGCTGTTACAGCCTGAGATGCGACCTCTGCTCCTCCCTGGTCTATGACTGGCGACGGATTCGGGGAATAATGGGGCAATGTGGTTTCAAGACCCTCATCGACCTCCATAATGCCGTCTTCCGTTTCCCCAGCCACATTTTATATCATTTTTATATTTTTTTGGTTTTTATCAATGTTACAATACATTTTTGTTCCCACGAGTGATGAGGAATGACGGTCCACCACCGCAGAGCCTCTTACGGGGGTAAGGCTGCTTACTCGGGGAGGTCGCTCGGTGTCCCCGAGGCTCCGTTTGCGACACCATCCTATCCCCGGTGCCAAGAGAGCCAATACGGGCACGGAAGCTCACACCACCTGGCTTAGGGTGGTGATAGTAAACCCAAAAACGGGCCCCATCAAGCCCGAAATTGGAGGGTTGTTCCTTCGTTCCTCGGGGTCAGCTGAGCTTCTCTACTCCGTCAAACAGGCACCAGGGTGGTTTCCTGGCTCCTCTTCAGCGGACCAGAGAGCCCCGTCCTGCAGAGAGATCCCAGGTGAGGTTCGACTTCGCCTAGGGCAAGGTCTTGCTGACTCGGGCCATCCGAGAACGGCTTTACGACTCCCGTCGACCCTCGCCCGCACCACCCCGCCCGTCGAGGTACTCAATTCTCAACCCGCCGCACTCGAGACCCGTTTATAGAGTCCAGTGAATTAGGAAGAGGACCGTCCCCCCATCCTTTCATTCCCCGCAGGTCCGAGCTTTAGCTCCCTTGGCCCATGAGTTAAACCTCTCTACCGTCCCCGAAGGTCACCCGACAAGGTCCCACAACCCCTAAGAGAGGTATAAGGATATATTTTTTAGTTACCTAAATGTAATAATAAAATAAATTAATAAATCTTACTAGAACTACTGTCAGTATTAAATAAAAAGTTAATTGTTACATATAATTAAAAAATGGACGAAGACAATTGTATATACTATAGAGATATACTATATACATAACTGTACTATATAGCAGTTTTTATCATACTAGCCCGAGTATTTAAAAATTCAATTCACGAATACTCAAATAAATAATATAAAAACATTTGATAAATATTTACCTTTTTTTTGTTTCTATTTTCTAAATCCAACTTTTTTTTTCTTTTTTCTTCTTTCTTTTTAAGTTCAATTTTCCACTGTTTTGTCACTGTTCTTTTACCATTTATAGCTTGTCTAGTCTGCATATTCGTAAGATCGACTTAAGTGTATAATTTATAATTAATTCTAGAATATTCCATCACGGTACTGACTATCACGGTACTGACTATCACGGTACTGACATTTTACAGGAAAATGTCTCCTTTTAGACCCAAATTTTAAAATTATGATTTTTCCGCCCGGGAGCTTTTCTTGCTACCCAATATAAGTAGAGTAGAAAGATAAAATTAATTTCACGGATCTTTTTTAATAGGGAAAAGAATACATACGGTACTGACAGGCTTATTCTGCGAGTAAAAAATAATACATAAAATATTCGAAATTTTAAATATTTAATGGTTTTGACTGTTCATTCAAAAGTAAAGTCGATATTGATACCTAGTATTTGACATTTTCTCAGGTAGAGGGCAGAAGCAGTGACTTTTGTCAAATTTTTGAGCGCCAAATTATAAAAACATAATTTTTAGCTAAAATTGTGAGACATGACGTAAACAGTTATATTATTTGCTTATTGTATTAAAATTAAATATGTGTTATGAAAAATTGAAGTATTTTATGTCTACTTTTAGATATAATGCATTTTATATAGTATAGATTAATTTTCTTTTATAAAATCAGCGACCAAATGTTGAAGAAGCATAAAGGGACACGTCACGGTACTGCCATTTGAGGTATAAATATGTCCGTGTAAATCGAAATTTTTATTTTGAGAAAAAATCACCAGTAAGTATGTTTTTGTAACATGAAATATACACAAAAACATTTATATAATATAAAAATAAAAATTGAAATAGGAATTTAAGCTTAGGACACGTAATTTACCATCTTTTTGTAAATCACCCATATATATTTATTTATAAATGAATTAAATAAAACATAAATTTGAATGTATAAAAAAGCTTAATTAACAAAACAAAAAATCGCGCCAATCTATTTACCTCCCGGGTGGTGTGGAAAAATAGAAAACCTTCATAAAAACAAAAAATTTCATGATGCTTTGGGGGTTGGCGAGCGGAGCGAGCAGGGGGGTACCCCCCTAGTACATATATATATATATATATATATATATATATATATATATATATATATATATATATATATATATATATATATATACATACTGTATCATATAACTTTCTCCTTTCCTTATATAGTCATACATAGTCGCACAAGTCATAATTTATGTATAAAAAAATATCAGTCAGTGTAAATACGTACGATTCCACTAGAGCACGCATATCCGCCAAAGTCCTCATAAACACCCTTTATATGTATTGCCCGAACAGAACCTATACGATTAATAAAACCCTCAACTTTCAGAGTAAATTTCTCTTTCCATTTTTGAGAGTGAACAATCAACTTTGATAGTTAACTCTCAGTCATTCAGAGTAAAACGAACAACTTTAAGAGTTAACTCTCCAGCATTGACAGTAAACATCCAAGAGAGTTAACTCGCACTTGTTGAGAGTATACACTCAACTTTCAGAGTTAACTCTCAATTTTTGAGAGTGAACTCTCAGATTTTGAGAGTAAACACCCAACTTTGAGAGTTGACACTCAAACTTGAGGGTAAAACACTCGATATTGAAAGTTTACTCAATATTGAGTGATTTACCATCAATTTTGAGAGTTTTTTCCGTAAGGGTATTCGAGCAAGATTACAGAATGACAATCCGGGATGCATTTCAAACTAATACTGTGGAAATATTACTACTATATCATATGACAATAAATCAGTCATCATTTGTTTAACGATAACATTTTAGTTTTATCATTTTATTTTGCCAGAAATCTTGACTATGACTGTAAAAATGTTTTAAGAATGTCGTTTCTCAAGGTTTACGTAAAAACAAATAGAGAAAAAACGATTATTGTCATTGCTCGTTATTTAAAAGTCAATTTTCTCAAGATTGCCGCTAGATGGCACTTTGGCGTTTTCTCGCAAGTTCTAAGATTCATCTTTATTTACTGTATAAAGACGTTACAAACATTACGTTAATGTGTGTCATCCCGAAGCTGCTATAAACGATTATTGACAGGCGTTTATTACATGTATATTACTAATACTAATAAATGGTACTAATGTTACGGCGGAATAAAAATAATAAAAAATGAAAAGGAAATTATATAAACGTTTGATAAAATAATAATAATTTTGCTGAAATGTCACGGAAATATTATCCAGTATTTCCATTATTACTGTAAAATGATAATAATATTCCTGCAATATCACTGCAATATGTCCCGTTCTTACCACAACAACTAAAAACCCATAATAATATTGTTGTAATGTTACTAAAATGTTGCCTGATTGTCACCAAAATATTGTACTGATATTCTCCGTAATATTCCTGTGATAAAAACATCGCAGACATTAAATGTTGCTACAGTTTCACTGTAATATTACTGATATATTTCACAGGAATATTTAATATTGCGTGTAGTACTCATGTGATATGGCTGCAATATTGAGTGCTATGTGGGTCAGAGGTACTGCTTGGGGGGCCAATAAGGATGTGATGGATAGGTGCGGGGGAGTCGTAGGACAAAATTAGGATAGGTAGGAAAAGTGATTGGGGTAATGGTGGACATAAAGAGGATATTTTTCAATAAAAAATCATGATATGATTAACATGCTAAAATCATTACGTCGAAATTCAAGCCACTGTACTATGACGTAGTGATTCGAAGGTCATTGGAGAAGTGATAGGTAAAATTAGGATTGGTGGAAAATTAATACGAACATTATAATGGGGTAATTCTGGACGTAAAGAGAGTATTTAAAGAAAATCATGATATGATCAACTCGCTAAAACTATCACGCCTGTTAGTGCTTATAGAATATAACCCGGGAAAAAAAGAATTATATATGATCATATATGATCATATATGTCGAAGCAGATATGATCATATATTATTGTATCTGAATTGTGATAACATAAAATAACATGTAATCACATACGTTTATATGCAAATATACATGAACATACATTAATACATATTAGTATGTATTTATACATATATTAGTATATAAATATATATAGCCTCTTCTCAACTCGATCAATTTTTTAGCCGATGTGTGTAGATATGAATATATATAATTAGATGTGATGATATATAATCAAATGTGATCATACATAATCATATGTGATAATATATAATCATATCTGATAATGTCAATTATTCAGAAATGTTGAATAATGGTTATTATAAATGATTATATATGAACATATATAATTTTATACTTTTATATAAGAAACATTATTTTAACATATATTAACATCAATAACCCTACTGAAAATTCCCAGGTGGGTTCCCCGTAGCCTGGGAATTTTCAGTAGGAAATGTAGAAATAGGAATAATTGTATGGAAGGAAAAGTAAGTGAGAATCACTCGAAGTAGTAAAAATTCAATTTCATCAGTACAATCAATCTCGCTAAGGTAAAACTTGAACGGAATCAAGTTGTTTGGTTTATGTTATTGCTTCCTCACAGAGGAAGCTTTGTGATAGTATTTTTATTCTGATTACTCATAGTGATTTTCACTTTATCGTTGTCAGTATGGAATTACGAGTTACAGAAAACAAAATTAGTTATTAAGTTTCAAGGTTTTTTTATCAATTCATCCATCTCGATTTATAAATAATTAAAGCTCGGATTTCCTTAATTAGAATATCGAAGAACGTACATAACATAATTATATTGTTAAATGCACATACTTTTATACATACAAGAAGTAGGAACGAACATTAATCTTATTTAAAAGTAAATTGCAATAAACTTACATATTGGAACACATACTTAATACTTACAGTAAAAAAGAACACAAATCTTTTTTATAGGTTAATACTTTACTCTTTTTCAAGCTAATAGTATGTAATGTAGAAGATTTTAGAATAACGTAACAATCTTAGTTATAAATAATGAAAGCTTTGATTGCCTAACTTATTATAGTGGAAACGTATATAACTGAGTTAGAACGTAGAACACGTAGCAAAATCAGGTTTCACCCATTTTTCTGTTTGTATATATTAGTCACAAAGAATGTAAGCTAAATCAATGAAACTAATTTTAGGTATTTTATAGTGTCCGAATGCTTTTCAGTAAAAAAGTTATCGATGCTTCTTAACTTTGTTTTGTAATAAATAATCAATATCTTACACTTTTATATATTTACAAGCTATCGAGTAATACTTCTTTACTTTGATCTGTAATGAATATACTTGCTTTTTTTATACGTATTGCAATAACCTTATTGAAGTCATTAAATCAGATGTCGGAAGTAATTTTCATTCGATAGGCTTTAAATTTTTTGTGAATATCTAGTACGCGTACACTTGACTGTGCTTTCAAAATTATCTTCTTAGTAATACAGCATAATCTGCATTTTCAAGCAGCAAATTCATATAATCAATATAATTTTTCACAAAATTTAATCTAGAAATTTAAAAAATGCATGTGTAATTGTATATGTACTCGAATGAAAATTACTTCAGACATCTGTTGTAATGGCTTCAATAAGGTTATCGTTAATACGTATAAAGGAAAGATAATGTTCTGAATATCTTAAATTTTGGTACAATACCCATCCTTTTAATACTATAATTATATTGAAAGTGGGGGATGAAACCTGACTCTACCTTTACCACATACGTATTTATTGATACACAAAGGTAATGTTATTTTCTTCGGAAGCTCTTTTATCTCTCTTGGTCTCATTTATCTTCTGTCTCATTGAATCCAAGATTTTATGTACATCCTTATTTGGTAAATTCTTATTAATACCCCATTTGACTGAAAAAGCTGAAAAAGTAGAAATTTAAAAAAATAGTTATAGATGACAACATTTAGTAAAAATATTTTGCGTGGTTATTTAACCTCTGACATGGTTGTAATCTTCTGGCAGCTCCCTGTGCCCTTGGAGGCTGGCCACTCATAGTTCCTTTTACTATGGCTTCTGCTTTAAAAACACCTGGGATGAGCCTACGAGCAATATATGTAGGACACGTAACGTCACTACCTATTGCTGAAGCTAGCACTGTTTTACGACAGTATACATCACTGAGCAATCTAATCATCTAAGATTATATATATTAAAAATTGTAGTTTGAAAATTAAATTTTTTGAAATATAAAAAAATTAATTTTTATTTATCTCGGTTCCATTTTCACAATAATCTTTACCAAAAAGTTGACTGTCATCAGAGCATTCTGCTAATACTCTGTCAAAATCTATTTTTTCTTGATCCTGAATAAGATTATTAATTTCCTGAAAAGGCATTTTTTGTCGTTCAGGAGTGCCTAAAAAATAGTAGTCACTTTCATCATCACATTGCTAGCAACATTAAAATTAAGTCGTTTTTGTAAAGTAGTACAGCTTACCATTTTCAGTTTCATTATTACTCTTCGAACTTTTTCCTGTCTGACTGTTGTCTTGCTGTTTCTCTTGGATTCCTGAGTCATTCTCTTCATTTTCATCTTCATTATTACTCACTGAATGTTTTTCTACCTGTCCGTTGTTTTGCTCTTCACTTTCTTCTTCACTTTCTTCTTCGCTTTCAGCTCCTTGAGTCTTGTCACTCTTACCATCGTCCGCAAGATCGTCCTCGAGATGATCACTATCACTCAACAATGTCTTATCAATAGAAGAATTATTGATGAGAGACTGAACTTGTTCAGCCAGGTGGGCAGGAAATGTTTTTGGTGTGTTACATTCAAAGCTCTTTAATTTTTTGGGTAAATGGCCCCGAGTAACCCTCTGCTGTCGTTTCATGATAGTATTTGTCTTGACATTTTCCCCTTTTTTAGATTTTGCAGCGGTGCTTAATTGTGTGAATTTTCATTTCACTTTAGCATCATCATCTGTGAACATATAAAAAATATTTTCATTTATTAAATTCTAAGAATAAACATATTTTGACTGACTTATATATAATATATATATGCCCAGATTTTATACAAGCGAATATAACCTTAAAAGTACACGCTTAGTACCAAAATTTGAAGCTTCAACAAAATATTGTTTTCAAATAAATATAATATTATTTTTACGACTGATATATGCTTACCTGACATAAACAGTATTTTGCCGGGGTGCAATTTTCCTTTCATAAGAAAACGAGCTTCTTGGCCAAGTTTCGGTTCGGTACTCGTAACCTCAGCTTCCGTAAGCAAAAAGATTGCTTGGGTAGTTGCACATTCAACAATTATCTTAATTGCCATGTTTTTGATTTTGTGCACTGCAAATCTCAAGCAAAAAAAACTGGATTCTCGACTTGTAGCTTCTAGCGCTTTGAAAAACACACATGCACAAAAGCCGGCAAACAAAAGAGTTCCAAACTTTTTTCTTTGTTCCTCTTTGTGTTGAGTCTCGAATGTGTGTGTGAGTGCAGTGTGAAGTCCGGCGACTTCCCGCGATTCTCGAACTCGCGTATAGTATATATATGTATTATATTACGCACTAATATTAAAATACAGATATCACGATAAAGTCGTTCTCTTTCGTTCCGTTAGTTTTCCCACGGAAACGGTTGAATATAGTAATGTATTCTGTACGTGCCTAAAACATAGCAAACAAGCGCGTAAATTATTGTAATGGTCACTCGAAAAAACGGTTGTAAAATGCGAAGCGGACACCTAATACCGTATTATTTATGGTTTGTTTTTCTCTGCGAGGGAAAACCCGAGAAGAACCATAAACCATGGCCGGCTCCCCTTTCACTCGAGACACATTTTAAGGGCCCCGGAAACAAACAAGCCGAAACAATGCACTTTTTGTTACTACACTGGGAAAAAGGCGAGAACCACGCCGCACTCCCAGACATGTGTCTACAGCGTGGCGTTATCAGAGGGAAGAAAAGGCCCCACTCTGACTCTCTCCCACGCCAGTACGGGCCTTGCAGCCTTTCGCTGATTGGTCGGCGACGCGGGGAAAACCCAGTGGAAACTCGCTTTCATTCGCCAAGAGGAAGCAGGGGTGGAGATACTCATACCCCTTCTTCCCTTTGCACCCTCAACGACGCCATGAATGTCACCGCCCTCAAGGAGAGGAGAACGAAGCAACATCACCAAGAGCTCACCAGCAGTCAGTCAGAATTCGACAACCGATGGCGACACTCTTCAGATTCTTATACAAATTATACCCTGTAATTTCAAAGACTAGAATATACATAAGATCTTAGGAGGTTATCCTAAGTATCTTTTAACTTAAATTCGTTTATTTTATTATTTCTACTATCCTTCCGCGTGTTGAGAGAGCATTTTAATGTTCGCTTGATAATTTAAACTACCCGCGTGTTACGTTCGCGTTAAAACATATTCTCGGTCAGAATACCTAAATGGGAAATTCCGCGACGTCACATTGGTGCTAGGTGTGGGGTGTTTTTCAACTCAACCGCGGGAACGCAGAAAATTTTTACACTTTCTTGGACCTTCGTCTTAAATATTAATCAAGACAAAGGCCCAGAAGGTTTTGTTACAGGAGCTCAAACGTTGAGTCTAAATTTGATGCACTGAGCATTTATATCAACACCCAGAAAGCAGAAAGAATGAAGAACTTGAAAGGACAGGCTCCGGAATATTTCAACAGCAGAGCAGTTTCCTTGCCGCTTCCTCTCTCCGAGGTTTTTTCACGGTTTTCCCGGGGGCATAGGGCAAATGCCGGGGATGAAGTGATTGGAAAGCCCGTGTACCGAATCGCTGTCAATCACAGGCAGGAATTTGCAGCTGGAATTGGTAGTGTTGTGTCAAGTGAAACATAATTTTGAAATTGTGAATTTTGTGAAGCGTTTGTGAAAACAGTGTAAACCAATTCCTTCTCCGCTCTACATAAATGTAAGTTGTAATAAGTAAGATTTCGAGTGACCATATACTCCGTTATAGAAATAAATTTTTCTTTTTATTAAGAGAAGATAAAGTAATTATTTACATTACATTTCAAAATTAAATTTTAACATTTTATTTTTAATATTTTTTAAAACCTATTGCATACCACATTTACTCATGAAATATAATATTTAGTAATATTTAATATCATTAATACCTTTATTTTAACAGTATTGTTAAATAGTAAAGTCATTAAAACTACAGATATTGAAATATTTTACATAGTTGAAGTTGATTAAATCACATTAAATTTGTCAAAATCTACTCTTAATTCAAAAGAAAATCGTTATAAAAATTTAGGCGAACAGTCATTTTCTTTTTCTGCATAGTATACGAGAGAATGAATGTGAGTGTACGCTTACACAACTAACAAGCACAACTACATGTATGTAGTAGAAATACAGAATAAAATGATATACATGTAATAAGTACTAAAATTTGAATTTTGTTTTGAACGTTTTAATTTGTGCAATAATTATTTAAAATCATTTAATTTTATTAAACATCTTATTTATGATTCAATTATATTGCACAGTACTCTCACTGTCTTTATAGGTATTTTATTGTTTAAATAAATAAATAAGTTAAATTTTATGAATAAATTTATTAGATATTTATGTTCAGAAATTAACAAAAATTTATTAGTCAAAACAGTGTTTAAAATTCTATAAGAAGATTTAATATTAAAATATTTTCAGTTTTAGCACAGGTTATATAAGTGTAGTTTTATTTGATAATCCCTTACTGTTTAAAATTGCAGCACTCATTTTTAGTATTACAAACAAATCCACTTATAAACAGTTTTAGTATAGGTAGCTGTCAGAAAAGAAATTTTTACTTTTGTTACTCAAGTATGTTATTAATTTAGTTTTGTCAAAATCAAATTATTTTACAAATGTTTTATTATCCATTATTTAGCTAATATAATCAAATTGCATAATTTAGAGAATCCTTTAACACATTTTCTCGTATAGTAAATACTACTATTTTTGTCATATGTTACAAAAGAACATTTAATAAATGTTATATCATACTTTCCATATGGCCACATGTATGAAAGAGACGAGAAAGTTTCAAGTTATTAGTTGCGCATAAAGCAGATTATTCACTTTTTACTTTATAGCACTTTTTATTACACAAGAAAAGACACGGAAAAGATATAGATAGGTTCTAGATTTGTTAGTTAAACAGTCTGGTTATACGAGGGCAAACTAATATAACTAAAATAATTGTTCAGTATTTTAAATACAAATTTCGATTCATCCTAAACCATATTTTAAGTGATTTTAAAACTAATTATTTCAACCATAGGCTATATAATTTAATAAGTACAGTATACTTTATGTATAGTAAATATCAGGACACTACTTTTATATTTTAGTATATATAAAATATAAACTCTAATAAGTTATGAAAGATTAGATTTTACTTTCACAATTGTGCGAGTCAAAATATTCATTAGTGGGTTAAGGGGGGGGGGGGGGGGGGGGGGGGGTAGCGTCTTAGGAACAGGTTTTTCATGAATTTTTTTTGGAAATTTGGCAAAAGTAAATTTATTTCTGTATTCTACATATAATCAAGTAACTTCTGAATAACATTTTTAAAAATTGTGGTACATAAATATTTGAAAATAAGCCGGTGACAGCAGATTTACGGCGACGTCTACACTTTGCGGTGCAACTCGTATCTCAGCATCAAGTTATCTGAAACATACCAGTAAAATTTTTTGATTAAAAAACATGTTTCTCTAGGGAAACACGGAGACCAAATATTAATTTTTTAATTTTTTTTTTATGGCCATTTTAGTGAAAATCTCGAATTTTTCACGAAAAATTTCGCCATTTTCTAAGTGGAAAACCCCCTTAATGTCGGAAAATTAAAAAAAACGAAACGTGTTTCCCTAGTAATTTGTATTTAGAAAGTGTGTACAAAATTTGAAAAGGATCGGTCAAGTAGTTTTTGCAGGACGAGTTGCACGCGTTTAAAAAAATTATTTCGAGAAAAACGCGTTTAAAGTTTTGAACTCTAAAAACGCCTCAAAAAAGCAACAAAAAAAATTATTTTTGTAACTTACACAGAATCATCAATTCCAGCTCCATAAAGGACATCTCCCGTAGCAATTTGCTTGAGCAGATTTTTTAAATGTTGGACGTATAATTACTTTTGCACAAAAAACTGCTGGTCATGTCCATTAGGCCACAAAACTTGTTACAACCTGCGAGACCTAGACCTAAAGTACGCATTACGAAAATAAATCTAGTGTTGATTTCATAAGATCGATTTATTTTCTCGCTCGATGGAACGTTACGTGCAACACATTTATCACATTTCACTTGTATATTGAAACCAAGGCCTTCTTTTACGGCGCATTTGAATTCAACTTTGCCGTCACACTCGGCACATTTTACTAACGAAGAAATTGAATTAAATACCAACAAAAAGTCGATAATACGGTAGCCTTTTTCGACATCTTCGGGTACACTTTTATTAGTGCTCACACTGATTTTTTTTTTCGACGTACTCGTATTCAGCGACTTTTTATTAGCTTTAGGAGTAACTTTCTTTTTCGGTTTGAACAGAGTACGTCCACTTCTCTTTCTTTCTGCTCTTGAGACTTTCTTATAACTTGGCATTTTCACTAAACTTTATACACTACTGCTTTGAACCGTTTAGCTACACGTACAAACGTAACCTGATGCTTCTATTTCTTTTCAAATATAAACGTACACTATTTCGGTTATATATTTTACCTATAGCTCGCTCCTTTTGTATACAAATAGCACTACCTGAAAGATTTTAAGCTGTGTAGAACGGAGCAAAACGGTCGCCAAAGGGACTAATCCGTATACCTGCCGCGCGCTTGCTTTTCGGAGCGTTCGGCTGCGACAGCTGCAGTTCGAGGAGGGGAGACAAAACGTTGTATAGCTTTGAGAGTTTTGCTCCGATTGACTTGAAATTTTGACACGATATTTTTGAAATGTTTTTCTATAAAAAAATGCAAAAAAAATCTATTTTCAGACGCTACCCCCCCCCCCCCTTAATAGTAACAACATTATAAATACAAAGGCGTATTTAATAATTTAATTATAAACATAGTAGATTTTAATTTGTATGACGATCATTATTTTCATAAATCTATTTACGTAGTAACATAAATAAAACAACATCTACATTTGATTAACTCTGAATTAATACAACTAAAGTAACGTAATAGTATATTATACAAATGATGAAACTATTTTATTTACTTTAAGTTAGTTAAAACAAGTTAGTATTTAAAGAAAATTTTAAGATTTATTACAAAATATTTATATGCGCATAATTTAAAACATAATAATAATTTGATAATTATTTGTTTGATTATGATTAATTATAGAGGTATTTTAAACATCTTTGTTATAGTTTATTGTTATGCGATAATATATGTTTAAGAGTTATTAAAGAAGTTTTAAAACACTGTTTTGTTTTAAAATAAGTTCATTTTCACTGTGTATCACATAACATCACTGTACACAAAGTTTTCACTCTTTAACTTCATAACCTTGTATACAACAAAATAAGTTAAGGACTATTAAAATTATCTGCATTGAGAGTATGTACATTGATCCATTAAAAGTTATTTATAATAACTGTTGGACTTGAATAAATCCTGTTCTTATAAAGTGATCATTCAAACGAACAAAAATCAGGAAATCTAAATGCAATCCTTTGAGTCTTTGGCGTAGCTTAACAATTTTTACAACGTTTCATCACCTTTGGACTGTTATAATAATTCTGAAATATACATGTATATGTGGTTGTAGTTGTGTATGACTTTTTATCCTACGAATGCGAAATTATATTCTATGTTATTTAACTAATTTAAATATAAATAGCGTATAAAAGTTTGAACGTATGCATAGTGTGTACGTATAATGTTGTTATGGCTCAGTATAATAAGTACATACTGTGTATCATTACCCCAGTGTGAAGAATGAGAGTTATTATTCCAAACTTTATAATTGGATGTAAAGCGAATATTTAAAATCTTATATCTCAGAACAGAATAACCAGGTTATATCCAGTATAGGTCAGTGAAGTCAACCTATTGTACTTGTCATATATTTTTACACATGAATCTTTGACCTTGTTTAAACCTCAAATTCCTTAATTGGCCTTCATACATTGCATATAAATCCAATTATATCACCAACTAAAAGTATATATATATTACACAAAGTATACATTCTTCAAAATTGCTAAAATTAAGTTAATAATAAACAATTGTTACTTATCTGATTTTTATTTGAATAACTATTATATCTCTATTTATTTTTAAAATTAACGGTCATTATAAACATTGTACTATTATTCTTCATATCAAGCAAATAACATAAAACAAGTTGACAAAAATCTAACCTATATTAAGCGCTGTTTATGAGGGTTCTTCTGGAAGCATAAGACTGCGTAATGCGACAGTCCACAGTGCTTACGACTGTTGCCTTACGTTAGGGTCATTCTACATTCGTTGTATACGAGAAAATAATTTTTATTAAATAATAAATTGTAAGGTACTTTTATTTTTGAATCTCTGCACAAATAAATTAGTATATATCTATAAAAGGAAATAATCAAAAATATCGTACGAAATAATAACGGGATATAAAGAAATAAATAACAGATAAAATGCCTCCAGTTCGAAGAGGACGCGGTAGACCCGCTCGTGGAAGAGCAAATCATGGAAGGATTACGCGAAATAACCCCCATCCTAACATGAATGAGATAGACCCCCCTTTTGAGTTACTTCCGGTAAATGAGGTAAATGTTAGAGATGATCAGTCAAATCAAGCGCTAGTGCCTAGACCGGATAGCATACCGTCGAATAGCTCAGGTTCTGAGGTGGATGTATCCACATTAAACGTTACTTTAAACACACAAAACATAGAACAGACTGTAGACATTAAAACAGCCGCCACTATTATTCCGAATTTCAACGGATCAAGTGAATCCATCGAAACTTTTGTAAGAGCATGTCGCGATGCGTATAGTTCAGTCTCACTTGCACACAAAACCTTTATGCTTAAAGTTATTCGGTCCAAATGTGTAGGAGAAGCAGAAAAGTTTCTGCGCGGTAGGCCGAACTATCATAATTTAGAAACCCTAATTGCAGACCTGAAACGAGGATTTGGGCCCAGGGATAATTATAATTTCTTAATGATCGAGCTATCCAAATCCGTTCAAAAGGGAAGGGAAACAGTAAGAGATTATGGCCTTCGCGTCAATGAACTTTTAGCGAAGATAATAGACTCAATCCACAGGACTTATTCCACAGATAAAGCTCACGGAATGGAGGAGGGTACTCGGGATAACGCGGTGCGTTGCTTCATAGAGGGCCTATCCCACAGTTCGGTCGCGGATAGAGTTAGAAATCAAATTCCATCATCATTAGAAGAAGCAATAAACATAGCACTAGAGGCAGAAAAAGCACAGGAATGGCGCGATTCCTTACACAAAAACGACCGGTTTAATTTAGATACGTGTCCGCCAATACCAGTTATGTTAATGCAAGAAACAGCGCCGCGATCAAATTCGATACGGAAATGTTTTAAATGTCTTCAACCGGGCCACATAATGAAAGATTGCCACAGTACACGTCGAAATTTTTCTAGACAATTAGACCAGCGCGGGAAAGGATATCAAAATCGTTATCAAAATTTTAAACCATTTACATCGAATAAAAACCAACAATCGTATAAACAACAGAATGATTCTCAGCAGTCAGAACACCATAAGAATTTAAACGAAAAGGCAACTCGCTCCGAGGGCGCAAGTGCGAGCCAAGCCAATCAGCCGCGCCGTGCAACATTCGTATCTTCTATAGCTCCGAAAAATTAAATAGTAATGTTTCACCTACTGTCATCTTAAAAAGCACCTTGCTTACAGATGATAATACATTATTCTTAATAGATACGGGTTGTCCTATTAACATAATTAAACAAAGCTCAATAAAATCCGAAGTTATTATAAACAACAAAATAATTTACAATCTTATCGGAATCGGGTCAGGTTTAGTAAAAACACTTGGTGAAGTAATTATAAAATTAGAGAACACTGATGTGAAATTTCAAGTCGTCTCTGACGACTTTTCTGTAAGGGCAAAGGGGATTATAGGAATTAATTTTTTGGAGAAAAAGGAAGCAAATTTAATTTTTAAATTACATGGAAACGGGCAGATGATAGTCGATTCTCAGTCTTATCCCTTTACAAAACTTAGTCGTATTAATCTCCCACCGCGAAGTAAAGTTTTAATTGCCTTACCCATCCAACCCACCAATCTAAAAGATGGTTACCTTCCTCGGATTGACATTGGCCCCGATGTTTACCTTGGAGAATCCCTTGTTTTCCCGGAGGAAGGCTTAGTAAAAGTTTTTGCAATAAACTCAAGTATGGAAACAATAGATGCCACATTCCCAGCCCCCAAAATAGAGGAATATTCTGTTCCCTTAAACTCATCCGAAATGGTCAATAATGAAATAGAAATTAAGAAAATAGGTGCAGATAGATTTGCTAGGCTATTAAAATTAATAAACCTTGATGGTTTAAATGAAGAGGAAGCAGGTAGTTTGTTAATATTATTAGAAAAGTTTTGCGACCAATTTCATTTAGATGGTGATTCTTTACCAGGTGCTAAAACCGTTACACACAAAATTAACATGCTTCATAATACTCCAATTCGTACAAAACAATACCGTTTGCCCCACGTTTTCAAAAACGAAACTGTAAAACAGGTTAAAAAATTGTTAAATGATAATATAGTTCAACCTTCTACGTCTCCTTATTGTTCCCCCATCTGGATTGTTAATAAAAAACCAGGTGCTGACGGAAACCCTCGTTATCGTATGGTTATAGACTACCGTAAAGTCAACGAAGCAAGTGTCGAATATGCTTATCCGCTCCCTAATATAACCGATATACTCGAACAAATCGGACATGCCCAATATTTCTCAGTATTAGATCTCGCCTCTGGTTTTCATCAAATTGCAATGGATGAATCTTCTAAACAATATACTGCTTTTCAAACTCCCTTTGGGTTATTCGAATTTAATCGTATGCCTTTTGGATTAAAAGGAGCCCCCACTACTTTTCAAAGAGCGATGGACAATATTCTATCTGGCCTTCAAGGAATTGACTTATTTATTTACATGGATGACATAATTATTTATGCAAAAACCTTGCAGGAACATCATAGGAAATTGTCTAATCTATTAAGCAGATTAAAACACGTTGGTTTAGTATTGCAACCTGAAAAATGTCACTTCCTTCGCCGCGAAATCAATTATCTCGGTCACGTAATATCGAGAGAAGGGGTTAAACCAGACCCGAAAAAGATAGAAGCAGTTAAAAATTTTCCGCGACCCAAAACTAGGAAAAACATAAAACAGTTTTTAGGTTTAGTAGGTTATTATAGGCGTTTTATAAAAGATTTATCAAAAATAGCTAAGCCACTAACCTCATTGTTAAAAAAGGATACTATGTTTAATTGGACAGAAATACAACAGAAAGCTTTTGACATTCTTCGTAATATTTTGTGTACAGAGCCTATTTTACAATACCCTAAATTTGATCAACCTTTCATAGTCACTTCCGATGCATCAAATTTTGCCCTCGGTGCCGTTTTAAGTCAAGGAATCATAAACGCGGACCTCCCCGTCGCTTTTGCATCCAGAGCATTAAATAAAGCAGAAGAAAAGTATAATACCTCAGAAAAAGAATTATTAGCCATCGTTTTCGCGGTGGAAACTTTCAGACCTTACCTGTATGGCCGCCTGTTCACATTAGTCACTGGCCATAAGCCTCTTGTGTGGTTCTCGCACAATTTGAAAAATCCACATTCTCGGTTAGCCCGATGGCGTATTCGACTTCGCGAATATCAATTTAAAGTCTTTTATAAACCAGGTTGCGTAAATTCTAATGCAGACGCACTATCACGAAATCCTATTGAACCATCAATTGAATTGTCTTCAAAAGATCTGGAAAAGATGACTGCCAGCGCTGGCGCTTCACCGGTTACAGATTTTGAAGAGGACAGTGACCCTCTTAACATGGAAATTCTCATCGCTAACGTTTTCCCAGTTTCCACTTCATCTATGTTTGACTGTAAAGAGAAAGAAAATACACAGTGTGACGATGGGAAGGGTCAGAACTGTCGCAAGAGAAAAATGGTTGATTTTGAGACCAGTAATGGCAAGGTGATGAAAGGGCATAAATGCCATGTGAAGGTCCGTTCTGATAATATAAGGACCAGTACCTGTACGGCACTGAAGGGACAGGAATGTCCGGTGAATATCAGTTCGGACAAAATTGAGACCAGTACCTGTACGGCACTGAAGAGGCAAGATTGCCTGGTGAATCACATGATAGAGCCAGAAAACAGTACTGGAAGAGTACTGAAAGAATATCAAAGACCAGGTTCTGACCCTGTTCCAGGAGCGAATTTCTAATGTGTGCAACTTATCCTTTCTATTGATTACGCCTGCATTAGATATACGAAAGACCACTTACTCATGAAACATGATCCTATAGTCCATTTCATTTCTTTAGACCTACAATTTTCTAATATGACGAGTAAAGATATATTGAATAACCATATGCTTTCTAAGGAAGATTTTAATGATATAACTTTGGAAGTAGGTCAATGTGTAACCTTTAAAGTTGAAAACCAATATATTTTTAATTTAGTTGTAGCAGACTCTTTTGATAATATTCCTTCATTAACAGATGTACAGAATGCCATTGTATGTCTTAAAACCTCTATGGAAAACGAAAATATAAATGTTATAAGAGTAAGTAATACGGGAAATGGACTTGATAAACTTCAATGGCAGGCAATTGAAAATCTTTTTGTTGATACATTTGGAACACACGGATATACTATTTTTATTTGTACAAATGATTTAAAATTTCCAGATGAGAATGAAAAATTAGATATAATTAAAGAATATCATGACTCTGTGCCAGGTGGACATGCAGGAATAAATAAGATTTATCGGGAAATTCGTAAAGATTTTTATTGGACAAACATAAAAGAAGATGTTCGAAATTATATCCGGTCTTGCCCAAGTTGCCAAGAAAATAAACTAACTAGAATTAGAACTCGACAACCTTTACAGATAACGGACACCCCCAAAACTGTATTAGAGAAAATCCAAATGGATATAGTAGGACCACTACCAGTCACTAAGAACGGAAATCGTTACTTATTAACCTTGCAAGATTGTTTATCCAAATATTCCGATGCCATTCCTCTTCCCAGAATGGATGCTGTATCTGTAGCTTTAGCTTTATCAAGGGATTTTATTGCGCGACATGGATGCCCCCAAACTATTCAAACGGATCAGGGTACCAATTTTCTCAGCAGGATAATGAAACAAGTATGCCAAATATTTAAAATTCGTCAGATAAAATCAACAGCTTTTCGTCCCCAATCATTAGGCTCTCTCGAAAGATCCCATCATACGTTTATTGAATATATAAAACATTATTGTGCCGAAGACACTTGGGACGAGTGGATTCGATTTGGCATGTTTTCTTTTAACACTCACGTCCATGAGGCCCATCAATTTACCCCATTCGAGATCTTTTACAATCGTAAAGCCCGCATACCTTCTGAATTTGCTGATCAAAAGGTACCTTTAATATACTCCGAATTTATAGATGATTCATTCCGTAAATTTTCTCACACCCAAGCAACAGTAGCCGAAAGACTGAATCAGGCCAAAGAAAAATATAAATTTTATTATGATCGTTTTCTTAATGTACAAGAATTTAAAATAGGCGATTTGGTATATATAATAAAAGAGGTGCGTAGCTCCAAATTCGACAAAGATTATATCGGTCCTTATGTTATAACAAAAAATAAATGGCCTTAATGCAGAGATTCAAAACAATAAGGGTACCAAAGAAATACACTTAAACAAATTAAAACATGCTACGATCAGGTTAAACTGATATATGTGTATGTATATAAAAGGTATATATTTAAAAGCAATATGTTAATATAGTCATAAAGAGTATGCGTGACTTAGAAAATAATTAGAATTGATTATATGTGTGTTAAAATATAGAATATTTATAAGATTTTCCTACAATATAGAACTATGAAATTTATATTAGTAAGAAGCTGGTTATTACAACACAGCTTCTCCATAAGGGATAAGGTGTGAAGTCCGGCGACTTCCCGCGATTCTCGAACTCGCGTATAGTATATATATGTATTATATTACGCACTAATATTAAAATACAGATATCACGATAAAGTCGTTCTCTTTCGTTCCGTTAGTTTTCCCACGGAAACGGTTGAATATAGTAATGTATTCTGTACGTGCCTAAAACATAGCAAACAAGCGCGTAAATTATTGTAATGGTCACTCGAAAAAACGGTTGTAAAATGCGAAGCGGACACCTAATACCGTATTATTTATGGTTTGTTTTTCTCTGCGAGGGAAAACCCGAGAAGAACCATAAACCATGGCCGGCTCCCCTTTCACTCGAGACACATTTTAAGAGCCCCGGAAACAAACAAGCCGAAACAATACACTTTTTGTTACTACACTGGGAAAAAGGCGAGAACCACGCCGCACTCCCAGACATGTGTCTACAGCGTGGCGTTATCAGAGGGAAGAAAGGGCCCCACTCTGACTCTCTCCCACGCCAGTACGGGCCTTGCAGCCTTTCGCTGATTGGTCGGCGACGCGGGGAAAACCCAGTGGAAACTCGCTTTCATTCGCCAAGAGGAAGCAGGGGTGGAGATACTCATACCCCTTCTTCCCTTTGCACCCTCAACGACGCCACGAATGTCACCGCCCTCAAGGAGATGAGAGCGAAGCAGCATCACCAAGAGCTCACCAGCAGTCAGTCAGAGTTCGACAACCGATGGCGACACTCTTCAGATTCTTATACAAATTATACCCTGTAATTTCAAAGACTAGAATATACATAAGATCTTAGGAGGTTATCCTAAGTATCTTTTAACTTAAATTCGTTTATTTTATTATTTCTACTATCCTTCCGCGTGTTGAGAGAGCATTTTAATGTTCGCTTGATAATTTAAACTACCCGCGTGTTACGTTCGCGTTAAAACATATTCTCGGTCAGAATACCTAAATGGGAAATTCCGCGACGTCACAGCAGAGAGTGCAATGCGCATGAGCGCAGCGCGGGAGAAGATGGCTGCCGGTAAGGCTAGGAGGCGCGAAATTGAAAACGACTAATTGCGTAGGACATATTTATTAATTTTTTAAAGTTGTTTTAAATCCTTCGATTTCATTACCACGAATTAATTATTAAATTTTTTCATACTCTCTTCGTGCAGCACAGGAAAAGGCGTTTTCATGTAACTTATTGCACGCGCGGACGCGCCTTTATCCTAACCTAGCTGAGCTATGTTTAGTAAACACGATCATAAGTACACTGGAGTGCACGTTATATAGCAATAAATAGATGTTTATTCTTGATATTCTACATAACGATGAAAAATACCATTTGTTTCATACTTTTGTGCACTTAAAGTAAAATATGTCTCCAGCAAATGTCATAGCTTTTTAAAGAAAAGTTAAAACATTTTGGTATGTATACTTTTAAAACTAGTTATCACTTTGAATCAGATAAAACATTTTTGTTGGATTTGCATTCATTTTATATTTTTTTTTATTACAGAAAGTGTAATTTTTTAGTACTCATTAGATAGGATGTCAGATAGCAGCGAAGAAAACCTACAAGAAATTGTTGCTTCAAGTGCTAAAAAGAGAAAATTATGGAAGTATGATACGAGTAGTACTATTACTGTAAGTACAAAAGTGTATATATATATATATTTATATGTCTCCCTAATTTGTAAAATGTATAAATGAATTTCAATGGCGTATACTTTAATGAATCACTGCTGTTTATCAACAGGTTCCATACAGCACTCAAGCAAGATGGAGAAAAAATCTGTTAAAAGTTCAATCCTCAAATATTGAATGCTATTCTAATAATGTAAACTGCGACAGTCCTCATAGTTCTTCATCAAACAACTGTCATGAACACAAAGATATTACACCAAGTGAAAATCCACCAGGGTCGCCAAATCCAATTGATTTCAAAGCTACGCAAGATAGTGAAACGCTCCAATCAGAATCATGTGACAACATATTGGATGTTGATATTTCTGTAGATAGCATTAGTTCTATAAATGGTTCTGACGAAGAAGTAGAGAATGATTTTAATAATGACAGTGAAGATTGTAAAAGTACTGATGATGAAGATAGTTGTATAGACTTTCATGATTCTGAGGCTCCTCGTTTATATTCTAATTCTAATTTATCAAAAGAGGAAGCAATTCTATTAGTTGCCAATTTATACACACGTCATAAAATGACTAAAAGTTTATTACAAGGTACTCTTACAACTATGTCAAACATGCTACCCGCAAACCATAAATTGCCAACGTCAAATTATCAATTTTTCAAATATTTGCAAAACTTAACACCAATATACGAAGAAAAAAAAATTATTATTGTAAAAACTGTTATTTGTATTATGAACAAGAACAGAACAAAAGTGAAGTGTGTGAAAAATGTTCGTCGAGTAAGGGTTATGGAATATTTTATGAATTTCATGTTCGTGATCAACTAAAATATATGTTTGAGTACAGAAATTTAGCTGAAATTTTAAACATACAAAATCCTCAAGAAAATAATGTAATAGATGATATCACTAAGGGTACTGAATATATAAGAGTGAACCACAATAAAAAACCTCACGACTTGACGTTAATTTTGTATACAGATGGGATTGATTATTCGAAAAGCTCTAAAGCTGCGCTGTGGCCATTAATGCATATCATAGCTGAAATTCCACCTCGTTTAAGGGGGTATCCCTATATAGATGGGCAAAAATAAACTGAAACTTTGCGAATTTTTTTTTAAAAAACTATACAAGATTTTTATTTGAAAATTTTTTGGTTTATTATTCAAACATTAAATATGCATTTCTTATTATTTTTATTACATTATTTTGTTTATGCTAGTGATAAAAAAAATGATGAACCATGAACTTTTTTTTTCTTCCTACAATTTTGTGTGCAGACTTGTCGTCGTCGTATCTCTCTGAAACATAAAAAAAAAGTTTTTTGTTATTATTAGGTCTAAATCTCGTCGACTAACCTAAATTAAAAGTATAAAAAAATTCCATAGCAAAATGGTGGACTTTTGAAAAAAAACTGTAATTTTTTTTTATTATTATTGCAAAATTGTGGTTAAATAAAGTTTTATTTCAAAAACAAGTAGGTTCATCAACTAGATTATGAAATTACCTTCAAAATGGCGTTTTTTTTTGTTATAAGTTGAAAACTCGCCAAGAAACTGCGCACACAAACACGGACAATAAAGAAATTTTCTTTTCGAAAAAAACGCGTTTTAAAGTTCGCAGTAGCTGAAACCGCATTTTTGATAGACTCACCATTATTTTTTCACTTTTTCCTTAATCGGCTATGCCAGGGCCATAGACGAGGTCATCTTCTTCCTCTTTATAAACAGCAGTTCTTGATTTTTTAGCCAATCTGCCTTCTTTAGTGGCACTCGCACTCTTCAGCTCCTGACGCTTGAGTCGCTTTTCATCCATTTTCTTCGCGTGGTTGTAAGTTGGCATTCCAATGGTGAACTCAAGGATCTTCATTGTTTGCAGGATAGATTTATAGCCGTCATTGAATAATCCAGCAGCAATCCAAGTTGTAATTTCAACAGTTTTTGAACCACAGTGCAGATGCTTAGGAGCCAAGCGCCATACAAGAGCATTAAAACTTTCATTTGCATTTTGGGTATGTCCCCCCAAGCACCTTTGCAACAGATCTTCTCTTGACAAATCTTCATAAATAGGCAATAAATGCTTTTGTAAATCTTGATGAAGAGCTGGGGGATGGTCAAACACGTTGGCTCCGACTACCTGCGATTGTTGCCACTCATACCAGCTGTCGATTCCCGGAGGGCAGTACTGATGCTGTGCTGTTTCGTTAGTCGAGCACATATGATAGTATGTAGCCAAAATAGCGTCTCTCATATCTTGCTTTCAGATCACGTTCCTTCTTATGGCAAGTCCGTAATAAGTACTTAACTTTTTAATAAGGGCATCGGTAAGTTTGCCCTTACCTCCCAATTTTTCATTTTTTTTTAAATTACGAAGACGCGTTCCCATTTTCTTTTGTACGTGGCCAATGCACTCACATTTTACCACCGGGAATTCATCTCCGTAAGGATTCCTTTTCAAAACGGCAGAAAAAGTCTTCGAGTCGCCGTCGCCGATATAAACGCTGTATCGTATGCCGTAGTCATCAAACGAACGCTCAAACATTTCTATAACGGCGTCGACCTCCATCTTTCCTGCAGAGCCTTCATGATTTGCAGCACATTCGTCAGCATGATTTTCGTGCCAATCGACATATTCTTCAGTGTTTTTCTTATGAGGGCATGATAGACACATTTTGCAGAACGTACTTTTGACAATCAAATCGACAATTTTCCCACAGTTATATAATATCAGCGTTGTCACGCCGATTTTCGAAGAGAAGCCTCGTTGTTTCCACGATCCATCGCCGGATACTTTCATTTCAAGTAATGGCTTTTCTGCTTGCTCGTTCAATTTTTTCTCTTCTTCGACAGCCTTTTGACTTGTTATTTTGAAATAAATTTTTGTCGCTTGATGAATGTGCTCCAATATACTATTGTATGCTGTATTACTAAGTCCTTCACCAAAATCCATCAAATTCGAAAATAAATTTATTCCTTGCAAACCAATGCTTAAAAGTCTCATCACAAACGCTATACGACGATTTACTTCAAACCCATTGTTTATGTGAGGGCCAGAAGGTATAGTAATCATGCCACATTTACACGAAACAGTAAGTTTCCAGCCAAAACCACGGAAGCCAGCCTCTTCAAAATTCACAGCTCCTTTGCAAGTTTTACAGCACAGCATCTCGGAAAGTACCGAGAAAATAGTTACAAATTCGATGATCCGATATCGGTGAGATTGATTGACTGGAATGTCATCCGCAGTTGCTGCTGCTAATTTTCGTGCACTGGCACTGACACCTTTCACTTCGCCTTCTTCAGTCGTACGCTGATTACCGTGAAAAGATCTCTTCCTACGACTTGCACGATAGTTTTCGCTATGTTGACCTTTCGGGTAAGATGTCATGATGTATTTTGTGAGAGCGCTGTAAACTACACAACAGTTACAGTAGAACTGAGCCGACTGTAGCGAACCAACGCTCCAAAACAAGTTTATACCTATACTCTACACTGCCTGTCCTATTATAGTATTAACTCGAAAATTCTTGCTAGGGTACACACAAACACACTCAGAAATCGGAGAACATCTGCTCTTTTCATTGTATAAGTATCCCAGCTCAGCGGAGAGCCATTGTATCCGAACGCTTACCTGCCTACCTGCGCCGGGCGTACCGCGCGCTGAAGAACGTTAGCGAATATACGTATAGCGGCTGAACGGATTCGAATTTTGCTCTGAAATTTTAAGAGCATACTTTTGAAATATTGTACTTTCGATTTATGCAATAAAAAAAATCGATTTTTTGATCGATCTATATAGGGATACCCCCTTAAGGGATTTATTTATTATTGTTTGTGGTGTATGGTATGACAAAGTGAAGCCAGTTATGAATCTATTTCTTCAACCTTTTTGTAAAAGCTTGAAAAAATGTTACAATGAAGGAATTACTTGGATTTGCCCAATAATTAATAAGAAGTTAATTCATTTCGAAAGTGGTCGCCCTGTTAGTCGTTGCTGATGCACCAGCCAGAGCGGAAGTTCTTAATGAGCAGTATCATATGGGAAATCATGGATGTAATGTGTGTGAAATAAAGACATGCAGTTTTACAGTTAGAAAAGGAAAAAAAGGTCATCGAGTTTATCCATATCCAGGAACAACAATGCAATTACGAACACATGAACGTATACAAATCCAAGGTAGAAAGGCACTGCAATACAAGAAACCTGTCATGGGAGTAAAAGGCAACTGTGTATTATCAGTATTGCAGAAACTTGATCTCAGTACATGTGTTGTACCTGAGTGCATGCACTCTGTTTTTTTAGGTACACTAAAACGTATGATGGTGTTGTGGTTTATTAAAAATTCAAAGATAGGTTTAAAAAAAAATTACTGATATAGACAATATATTACTAGTAATTAAACCACCAAACACATTTAAGAGATTGCCACGGTCGGTAACTGAATGTAAAAAGTACAAAGCAACGGAATTTTTCAACTGGCTGATTTACTATTCTGTGCCTATATTGCTCGAGATTTTAGAGGAAAAATATTTTCAGCATTGGCTCCTCTGTGTTATACCGATTTACATATTACTGAAAAAAGAAATCACTCAAGAGGAATTGAAAAAAGCGGATGAGTTGTTACATTTATTTGTCAAAAATATGGCAGAACTATATGGTATGCAAGAGATGACCTATAATTTACATCAGCTTTTACATCTGCCACTGTACGTCGAACGCTGGGGACCTTTGTGGGCCACTTCGGCATTTTCATTCGAAAGTTATAATGGAAAAATATCAACATTTATACATGGTACGAAGAATGTAGGCAAGGAAATAATTAACAACTTGAAAGCTCTCGAAGGTATTCAAATCCTTCAACAAAAAGTGCATGGATTTAAGAGTACAGCTAATGATATTTATAATCAGATGCAATTCATTGAAAAACCAATAAAAACTACTCTTAGTGATTTTGAAAAGAATGTACTCATAAATGAATGTTATGACTTGATAAATTTGAAGATTTATAGCAGAGCAAAACTTAAAAATGAAATATTCACATCTCTGCTTTATAAAAACGTCAAGAGTAATAGCTATACTGTCAGTGTAACTATGAATGATGAATCAACGGTGAATGGTTTTATAAAATTCTATTTTAAATACGGAATTAATCAGTATATTTATTTGAATGTATTTCGCGTAGATCATGAAAGAATTTTTATTCATAAAGGCACGCAGACACGAGTCGATCATATTATTCCTATAGCTGAAGAGTATCGACCTGCAATTATTTCAACGAAGGATATAAATTCTGTGAACACTTTCATAAAAGTCGGAAATTTTGTATGTATGAGGCCAAATTTTCTTAACAAAATTGTATGAATTTGTCATGTATTTTCAAATTAACAATTAAAATGCTTTATACATAATTTGTATATAATTATTTAACAAAGCTACCACCCGTTATATATACGATTAATATGTATTAATAAACATCAATAATGTAGTATACATAATACATAATAAGTACTTTTTCCTGTTGATATACGAGAATAAATATTTTAATAATGAAAACTTAAAATTATTATTTTTTGCATCTTTCTATTGTATTTCATTATATTTTTAAAATTTCATCTATTAATATGTTTTCACCTATCATTATGTATATTTGCATATAAATACATATGTGCATATTGCATCATATACCTTCATATAAAAACAGATGTCATCACATATAGTCTTATATGAAGCAGAATATTTTTAAGTTTTCAGTAGACTACTATTTCATATAAAATCATATATGCCACTATAGAAACACATATGCCCGTACACAAATACATATGCCCCTATATTAATACATATGCCTCTATAGTATAATATATAATCTTATATGGCAAACATTTTAACTGTTTCCACGAGCATATTAAATAATATAAGAAAACATAAAATCACATGTTGCCATATAAAATTATATCTACATGATGAAATTCAATTTTTTAATCCTACAAAGTAATATGCGATAACATATTACGAAGTATTATTGTACGAAATAACATGTAATTATATATAATTATACATAAGAATATGTTATCATAATTCAGATAGAAACACATACGGCGACATATAATTATATATAGGCACATTACATTACATGTAATTTTATGTTATTATATACGATTATACAGGGTGTCAATTAAGTCCCGGGACGGCTGAATATTTCCTAAAGTACTGCTTTTCTGGAAGCGGTCAAGGTCATTCCTTAAGTAACTTTGAACAAGGAACCCAACGGTGACCTTGGATTTGACCTTGAACCTCATTTTCCTGGTTATTTTGAGGTCAACCTCATTTTTTCAAACGGGAACCCCTATTTTTTATAGCGGAATCGGAAAGAGCAGAAAATTTTACATTGGATATGTATTGAGGTATGGGGTGGAGGTAACCCCTAGAGGTCAAATAGAGGTCAAATAATGACTTCTTAAAAATCTCGCGAGTTCAGTGGTAAAACAAAACAAACAAAGGTCATACCCTAGGTAAATCTTTACGGGGTACCCGACGGTGACCTTGGATTTGACCTTGAACCTCATTTTCAAGGTTATTTTGAGGTCAACCTCATTTTTTCAATCGGGAACCCCTATTTTTTATAGCGGAATCGGAAAGAGCGGAAAATTTTACATCCGGATATGTATTGAGGTATGGAGTTGAGGTAACCCCTAGAGGTCAAATAGAGGTCAAATAATGACTTCTTAAAAATCTCGCGAGTTCAGTGGTAAAACGAAACAAACAGAGGTCATACCCTAGGTAAATCTTTACGGGGTACCCGACGGTGACCTTGGATTTGACCTTGAACCTCATCTTCAAGGTTGTTTCGAGGTCGACCTTATATTTTCAAATGGAAACCCTTTTTGATACCGGATTCGGAAGGAGCGAGAAATTTCAAGTATGGATGTGTTGAACAAGGGATGTAATTGTGACCTTCAATTTGACTTTGGACTTGACCTTGAAGGTCATTTGAAGGTCAACTGGTTTTTTTAATCGGAAATCCCAGTAATGATACCGGAAACCGATAGAGCGAGAAATTTTACATTCAGTCCTTATTCTCACTTTTAGCGTTACCCAGAAACAACGACGTGGACGTAGTAAGATCTGTTTCCTTTGGGGTGCTTGATTAATGTGAGTCCCCTTGCCTCTCTCTTAGAGGTCCAAAGTTTGATGGCAATAACATCTTGGATTTGAAGAAAATGAAATTTCGGTAGTAGATCCTAACTCAGCGTCCCAAAAATTCCCAAGTACTCATTTCCAGACAAAAATGTGCTGTTCCCAAGATTTTCATCCGCCATCTTGAATTCGCCATTTTGGATTTGGAAAAATCGAAATTTTAGTAGTAGATTCTAACTCAGCGACCCCAAAATCCCCAAAGTAAAATATTTCAAGACAGAATAGTCACTTAAAAGGAATGTTTACAAAAGAAAATGATTGTTAGATAAAATAAACGTTTGTTAAAATTGTCATTATTTGACCTCTATTTGACCTCTAGGGGTTACCTCAACCGCATACCTCAATACATATTAGGATGTAAAATTTTCCGCTCTTTCCGATTCCGCTATAAAAAATAGGAGTTCCCGTTTGAAAAAATGAGGTTGACCTCAAAATAACCTTGAAAATGAGGTTCAAGGTCAAATCCAAGGTCACCGTTGGGTTCCTTGTTCAAAGTTACTTAAGGAATGACCTTGACCTCTTCCAGAAAAGCAGTACTTTAGAATATATTCAGCCGTCCCGGGACTTAATTGACACCCTGTATATGGACATATATTATCACATGTATTCATATATGCCCTCATATATAATCATATATAATCATATATAATCATATCTAACTCTTTTTTTCCCGGGAAGTGCTTTTATCTGTTATTCGATTTCAAAAATTGTACTTTTTTAGTTAACATAATAAGTATCTTATTTCAATGATTTATTGTCACCAAATTCAGTAATTGTATAATTTTAAGGTTATTTGGTACGAAAGTTATCAGAATTCTTTCATTATATATCGTTTCTGAGAATATCCAATTTCTCCTATTTCTGTAGTATAAAATGTTTTTTAATTATAAATGAGTTATGCTATCAAAATTTAATTATAATAACAATAGTAAAAAAGCAATTGGAACCTTAAGAAGTTATTATCTTTAAACAGGGTTTCTATGCTTTTACTTAAATAAATATCATAACAAATTTAAAAGCAAAATGCAACAAATTACTCAATTTGTAGATATACAAACATTTATTTTTTTATTATTTTGTGTTTCTTTTTTAAGCAATGAATCTTTTGAATAATGTATGATATTAAAAAAATCTTAATCAGGTAGTATAACAAGTAAACTACGATATACATACATCATGCCATTGCCGCTTTAAAATTAGAAGATTTAATGTGTATTATATTTTTTTACTTTTTAGAAATTTTTTTTGGAGTCGGTATTATTAAAAAAAATGATATTTAACAATTTTTAGTATTTTTAATTATATATATAATTAAGGATTTGTAATTTGTTATTAATATTCAATTTAAATATTATAACCTTTTATCATAACATTTAATTATTTATCTTTTCCCCGAGGTGCCTAAAATGATATAAGGAATAAGGAAAATATAGGATAAGTGTTTATGTACATTTATATAGGTATATAAATAAAAATATATATCTTATTTGTATAAAATATCAAGTTTAGGGCTTGCATTTATTTAGCTTCTCAGTTCCATACCATTAAAACGATTTGCGCTTAAATATGATACTTCCAATAATAATAAGTAAACTGGAAGTAGCGGAATTTAAGCTGACCAAATCGTTTTATAAGAGCAGGAGAAGTGAAGATCCTGCTTGCTAGACGGCTGTGCGCTGACTGACCTTCCTCCGATCGGTAGCCAGCTCAATCCTTTCGGTTCCTCAGCCTCGCGACTTTCTTCGGCGGCTCGGTCTCGCACCGCTAACGCCGCTTAGCAATCAGGCTCCCACTTTTCTTACCCTTTCCATCAATCATATCTCACATGGATGTAGGTCTCACATCCTTATTCTCCGCGATTCCTCTTTGAGCGGATATTCGCTTTCCACCGACCAGCCTGTGCGAATTTCGGGTATATTTCAAATTATTAATATTTTAAAGAGATTATAGTGTGGGCCGTTACATAGTCCCCTCATATGAATGTGTTTTTTTATTTAAAAATACAAATTTCTATGAACTCTCGTTTATTTTTCGCACAAACTAATCAGATCATTTGTATTTTATACCCGTTTAAATGTATTCAATGTATTATCACTTATTAATATTTATAATACATTCAGTGTTCACTCACTATCTATATAATCCTATTTACACAATTTTACAAAACTATAATCTATCGATGACACTATAAAAAATATAAAAAAATATTATTAAAACAAAAAATCAATGTTTATTTATTTTTATTTTTTATTATTTACTCAGCACAGCACAGTTTTTATTACTTTTTATATTTTGTTGCCGATCTAAAAAAAATTAAAGATTTATTTTCGAACAATAAATAACGGGGCTCACATAGTTTCTCGAAAATAAATTTATATCTTCCAAAGAAAATTAAAATTTATTTCCGAACTCCCTAACAAGCTACATACGTCGCGCACAAGTATTTAGCGTACGAATTTTAAATTTTTCCGCGAACGCGCATTTTCTTATTCACGGTACCACTCACCAGCGACGATGCTTCAGCTTCTCCTCCTCTTGCTGCCACTGTTTGTGAGTTTTTTTACTGGTGTAGCCGGCCATTGTGCTATTTTGTGCGACTCCCAGGATTTATTAAATTCGTTGATTTGTTTTTTTTGTACTCTTCTGCATAATTCTTATGTTTTTTCATCA
Organism: Gastracanthus pulcherrimus; assembly: GCA_949152435.1. Classification (NCBI taxonomy): domain Eukaryota; kingdom Metazoa; phylum Arthropoda; class Insecta; order Hymenoptera; family Pteromalidae; genus Gastracanthus; species Gastracanthus pulcherrimus. The sequence goes on from OX424573.1 coordinate 117,723,810, forward strand.
TATATATCTTCCTCTTCGACTACTTTCCTCCTCTTCATCTCCTTTTCAGCTCTCTCTTCCTTCTCCTTTCTCTTTAACAAATACTTTTTTTTAATTCAGAAAAGGTATTGTTATTTCCGTCGGTCTGCTCACACTCGTCCGTCTGCGTGGACGAGGTTTTTATATTTCTTTTCTCCTCTGATAGTCGAATAAATATACTCATTTTCTCATCTTGTGTTATATCAGTAGCACGCCCTCGCACCGCACATCTATTCCGCTTTCTTCTCTTGAAGGTGGCGTTCGGCATAATTATTTTTTCACCTCCCTTGGTCTCATCTACCACTCCAGGAGTTGCCTGTACCGCAACATGCACCCTCTCTCCTGTTTGACATGCCACTCCCCTTACACTCCTTTTCTACTCCTTTAAACCTCTGTGGGTTGACAGGCCTAAGTACTGCATAGCCCTTGTGAAATTCTCTTTCCAACATTTCTTCACCCACTAGACCTTCCACTTCTTTCACTAGCTCGAAGAAATCTTCTCCTCTTCTTTCTTCTCTACTTTCTTCCAGTAAATAATGCTCCTCCACGCACAGGATCAGAACATCATCACACTTGTCCATTTTAGAAAATGCCTTGCTTTCTCGCGAGATACTAACAGACTGACACCCCTGTTCCTCCAATTCTCTTTTCTTCGTATGGCATTGTCCTACTCAATTTTAATTGGTCCCCTGTTTTTCCAATCAAAGTTAAGCCTGCAAGCCAGGCTATTACCCTCGCTGGGCCGAGTGTAAATATTCGAGCTAGTGTCCTGCCTGTTTTCCACGCTCCTTTGCTGTTGACGCACTTTCGGCTGAGAGCTGTGTTGTTGTTCTGTCTCTTTCTACCTGTGTATATCTATATATGTTTGTATATATATAGATATACTCGATACATATGGTTCTGTTTACCAAATATTTAGCCTTTTAAATTTGAGCTCTTTATTTTCTTCTCTCTGGTCTTTAATTTCCAGTGCTCTTTATTTGTCTATTTATTTCCACGTGTTAAAAACCATTTGCGCTTAACTCAGATATTCTCAATAATAATTAGTTAATTGGAAGTAGCTAAATTAAACTGTCCATATCGTTCTATTCTCATGTTTATTATTTATTTATTTACAGACCATTCTTATCTACTCGTACTTATTTTTGCTAATGTTTATTGTTAATATTTTTTTTATTTTTTCTTTTTTTTATAATTTTATTCTGCATTAACTTTAACTTAATTTACATTGTGTACATTTTCAACACGGCGCTTGTATTTAATTAAGTCGCACGCGTGTAATTGACCACATTCTGTTCCAGCTTCCTCATCTATTAAAAAATTGGTAGCGTCCCCTATTTTCCGCTGTACTTGATACGGGCCTTCGTATATCGCAAAAAACTTCGCAATTTCTTTTTGCTCTGTATCAGAGACATTATTGGCTTTTACGAGCACTTCATCTCAAATTTTGAATTCAAACAAAATTTTTGTTTAGATTCATTGAAGTTTTTGTTTCGATTTTTGCCTTTTATCTGAATTTTTTCTCTGGCTAGAAATATTTTCTCCTCGTACGTTGTATCTACAGAGCTAATGCCAGTTCTCAGCCAGGTTTTCCATGTCCTTGTAGTTTTCATGTTAAAATATAGTTGTAAAGGTGTCATTTCAATCGTTTCATGATACGTTTCGTTAATTATGTTTTGTATAATATTAGTATACGGTGCCCAGCCAGTATGTTTGTCTTTAACAAACGTTCTAAAAACCCGCTCAAGTTCACGATTTACTCTCTTCACGATATTACTTAGAGATATTATAGAAATCTACAGATCGTAATTCTCCTGGTCTTTCAGGTGCAATCATTTGTCTTTTGGCAAAACGTGGGCGTGTTAAAATCTTATTTCTCTGATACAAGTCGCACGTAGATAGTAAGTAAGCTATTTTATGTTTTAAATTTTTTACATAAAAGTCTTCTTCTATCATTTTTTGTACCTTTCTTGTGCCAATATGCCCATAAATTTCATCTAATTCAATTATAAATTCAGTTACATATTTTTCTGGCTTAATTAATACATACTGATTCATATAATTTCTCTTATAAATCAATCGATCCTTCTCTATTACAGCAGGTTTTTTTTCATCCGCCTCAGGAATTGCTGTAGTTATTTAAACTGCTTTTTCTCTAATTTTCAAAATATTTTCATCTGTTTCTTGATATTTTTGGAAATTTTTAAACACTGTTATCAGTTCTTTACTTAATTTCAGCTGTTTAACTGCAGATACGAGGGTAGTTCAATAAGTCTTTAGAATGACCAACAGATGGCGCGCGAATCGCTCCAAATCATCTGTTTTCAGTCAGCACCACTCCCGACTAGATATATGGTGCAGTCACAGTCCACATCTTCTGAGTTTACGTGTTTTCATAACCAATTAAAAAAAAAAATTGCTTGTTAAGAAAAATGGAAAAAAACGAGTTCAGAGCGGTAATTAAACATTTTCATTTAAAGGGTTTAACTCCATATGAGATAAAAAATGAATTGGACTCAGTTCATGGCACATCTGCCCCTGCCTTAGCAACGGTTTATAACTGGGTAAATGAATTTAAGCGTGGTCGTACATCAATAAGTGACGAACCACGTTCAGGAAGGCCCGTAGAAGCAACTACTCCCGAAATCATCAATAAAATCCACGATATGGTGTTGAAGGATAGAAGATTAAAAGTGCGTGAGTTAGCTGAGGCTACAAGGATATCTATAGGTGCAGTTGTTTCAATTCTACATGAAAAATTAGGCATGAAAAAGCTATCGGCAAGATGGGTGCCGCGTTTGCTCTCAGCTGAGAATAAACGCAATAGAGTGGTCGCCTCTGAGGCTCTATTGTGACTGTGGATGAAACATGGATACACCACTACACTCCTGAGACAAAGGAACAATCCAAACAGTGGATTTCCACAGGCGAACCAGCTCCAAAGAAGGCAAAGACCGTAAAGTCAGCTGGTAAGGTTATGGCTACAGTTTTTTGGGATGCACGTGGAATTATACTTATTGACTACTTGGAAAAGGATAAAACGATTACTGGTGAGTATTATGCATCATTATTAGAGCAGCTGAAAGAAGAAATTAAAAAAAAACGACCACATTTGGCGAGAAAAAAAATTCTCTTTCATCACGACAACGCCCGAGTTCACACATGCTTCGTTTCAATGGCTAAAATTGAAGAACTAAAATTCGAATTGGTCGAACACCCACCGTATTCACCAGATTTAGCCCCCAGTGACTTTTTCTTATTTCCAAGCTTGAAAAAATGGCTCGGTGGACAGAGATTTACGGACAACGAAGACGTCATTGCCTCTGTAAGTGCTTATTTTGAGGAACTTCCGAAAACGCACTTTTCTGAAGGATTAAAAAAACTTAAAAAGCGATTGACCAAGTGTATAGAGCTCCAAGGAGATTATGTTGAAAAATAAAAAAAAATTTACCCAAAAAAAATTGTTTTTATACTTTATTCTAAAGACTTATTGAACTACCCTCGTATGATGATTTCTCCAGGTTTACATCTTGCTGTTGACATATATTCAGGATGCCTGGATAGTAAATCAGGTACAACATTATCTTTCCCTTTTACATATTCGATTTTTATATTAAAATCTTGAATAGCTAGAATCCATCTCCGTATTCTAGCGCTAGTAAATCGATATTTATATAAAGAAGTTAATACCTGATGATCTGTTGTAACACCACATTTTGTGTGCGTTATACAACTTTCAGTCTGTCGAACGAACTGCTCAGTGCAAGTCCGATGCTAGACAGAACTGGCCTATATCACCGATAGCACACTACTCACCCATTTCACTCACTATACACACACACACACACACACACACGCACGCACGCCCGCACGCACGCACTCACACACACACACACACACACACACACACACTATTTGCTGGAACGACACAGAGCAAGCGAGCTCTCCAATGCCCTGAAGCAGCTGAAGAGGATGCACAGCTGCCATCTCATAGAGCCTCGCATAGGTGGGAGCTGGTTGGTCTCGGCTGGGGTGCGCTGAGCATGTCCTGGTGTCTCCCCTCCTTACTCCCGTCGTTTCGAACCAACCTAAGGAAACACGCATAGAGATTAGAAAGCAAGAATATAAGCTAAATGGTATTAGAATGATACCCACCTGATTTTATGCCTTGAAGGAATGAATAGATCCACCTTGGGCGGAGCGATGCTTCTCTAGATATGAAGGAGGCCTGCAGCATACACCCTAGAAAACATAAAGATGAGTTAGTCTACAGCAGACATGCATATCAAACTGGAACTCTCTTACCTGGTTTGGAGGGTTTGCAGAGGCATTGTGGTCTCTCAGGTGCAGCAACGTAGCTGAACTCATAGCCCGCTCCTCCATAACAGCAGCAGCAGCAGCCTCCGAAGCACTCACCAGACACCTAGAAACAAGCATGCATTAGCAAGGGTAGATTACAATTATAAACAAAACACTAATCTCACCTGAGAATAGTGGCAGTTGAGGAATGCAGTAGGAAGCTGCATGTAAATACGAGGGTAGTTCAATAAGTCTTTAGAATGACCAACAGATGGCGCGCGAATCGCTCCAAATCATCTGTTTTCAGTCAGCACCACTCCCGACTAGATATATGGTGCAGTCACAGTCCACATCTTCTGAGTTTACGTGTTTTCATAACCAATTAAAAAAAAAAATTGCTTGTTAAGAAAAATGGAAAAAAAAGAGTTCAGAGCGGTAATTAAACATTTTCATTTAAAGGGTTTAACTCCATATGAGATAAAAAATGAATTGGACTCAGTTCATGGCACATCTGCCCCTGCCTTAGCAACGGTTTATAACTGGGTAAATGAATTTAAGCGTGGTCGTACATCAATAAGTGACGAACCACGTTCAGGAAGGCCCGTAGAAGCAACTACTCCCGAAATCATCAATAAAATCCACGATATGGTGTTGAAGGATAGAAGATTAAAAGTGCGTGAGTTAGCTGAGGCTACAAGGATATCTATAGGTGCAGTTGTTTCAATTCTACATGAAAAATTAGGCATGAAAAAGCTATCGGCAAGATGGGTGCCGCGTTTGCTCTCAGCTGAGAATAAACGCAATAGAGTGGTCGCCTCTGAGGCTCTATTGTGACTGTGGATGAAACATGGATACACCACTACACTCCTGAGACAAAGGAACAATCCAAACAGTGGATTTCCACAGGCGAACCAGCTCCAAAGAAGGCAAAGACCGTAAAGTCAGCTGGTAGGTTATGGCTACAGTTTTTTGGGATGCACGTGGAATCATACTTATTGACTACTTGGAAAAGGGTAAAACAATTACTGGTGAGTATTATGCATCATTATTAGAGCAGCTGAAAGAAGAAATTAAAAAAAAGACCACATTTGGCGAGAAAAAAAAATTCTCTTTCATCACGACAACGCCCGAGTTCACACATGCTTCGTTTCAATGGCTAAAATTGAAGAACTAAAATTCGAATTGGTCGAACACCCACCGTATTCACCAGATTTAGCCCCCAGTGACTTTTTCTTATTTCCAAACTTGAAAAAATGGCTCGGTGGACAGAGATTTACGGACAACGAAGACGTCATTGCCTCTGTAAGTGCTTATTTTGAGGAACTTCCGAAAACGCACTTTTCTGAAGGATTAAAAAAACTTAAAAAGCGATTGACCAAGTGTATAGAGCTCCAAGGAGATTATGTTGAAAAATAAACAAAAATTTACCCAAAAAAAGTTGTTTTTATACTTTATTCTAAAGACTTATTGAACTACCCTCGTATAACCTCTTCGAGGTTAACGGTGCCCACTGCTCCTGCTGCAAGTTCGCAGTCCTGAGCCTTGCAGCTCTCGTCTTCGTGACCCTTCGTCGGCACCGTTGCCCAAATACCCCTCCTGCTGCATCCCTCGTCGCACTTCCTCATCCTGGCTACTCGTCCTTCCTCGTCCTCTCCAACACCGTCTGCAAGCCGTCGACTGCGAGCCACATAGCGTGACGTCACCGCGAGCAGACGCTCCCCTTTCGTCCTTCTCACTTCTCTTTCTTCCTCTCCAAAGCATGCGCTGCGCCCTCACCCGGGCTCGGTCCGCACTACCGAAATCCGAGTGTAGCGCCGCGGGAACGAAGCGACAAGTCGCTCACTTCGTACTGAGCCACGTTTACAGACGCTTCGGTTTTTTTGTATCAGGTCCGTGCGAATATAAAACCCGCTTGTTCCGCCCGCGAATATATATAACCTTCTACCGTGTGTGCCGACCAGCTTGTATCGTCGAAGGAGGCCACATCGGATTGAATAAAGGAGTAAGTTGCACAGAATATTATTGTGCTCAATAGACACACACATATATATATATATATATATATATATATATATATATATATATATATATATATATATATATTTATATAGGTATTTTTTTGCAAAGCTTGCGCCGCGTGCGTGTCGAGCATCGCGTCGCCGCCTTTCCACGTGTATTTCGCCGCCGTATATTAGTTGAATTCACGTCCCTGAAAATTAGCTTCTTCCCCTCTCGACTATTTACCGTTTTCCACCGTACCGCCGTGCTCACCGTAGTTAGTTTAATTGCATAAACAATTCTACGTGTCGGTAAAACACTTGTAAAATCGTGTTGCGAACTCGCGCAGCTGGCGCTCAACAACTTGTATATAAATTGAATAAACTAGAAGTGTTCGTAATTTTACCCTAAATTCCAGTGTTTAATTTATTTAAAGTCTCGAATAAAAATAATGTTAAAGCCTGCATGTGCGGCGCAATAATTTTGGCTGGATTAGCTAAAATTATTGTCATACCGCTTTAATATGTATTTCTGCCGATCTTAAATACGTATCCAGCTTAATAAGACTCCATATTATTGCCAGCAATTCCTTTTCAGTGGTAATATAGGTAATCTCACTATGCTTGAGCGTTCTTCTTATAAACGTGATTACCATCTCTTCTCCGCGAACATTTAATTGTGAGAGTGCTCCCGCAACCGCAAAGTCGCTTGAATCTGTGCGTAAAATATAAGGTTTTCTTGGGTCGGGGTGTAATAAAATTATGTTTTTTATAAACTAGTCTTTGACCTAATGAAAGGCTTGTTTTTCTCTGTCCCCCCACTCCCATTTCTCACTTTTCCTCAGCAATTTTACCAGTGATACCGTCGCATCCGAAAAATTATTCGCAAATTTGGCATAAAAATTCACTAACTCAAGAAATTCTTTTAACTGTCGCACATTTCTCGGATCGGGATACGTTTGTATTAATCCAGTTTTTTACTTTGAGGTTTTATGCCTTCCGTTGTTAAAATATACCCCAAGAATTCTACTTCTTGACGTAAAAAATTGGTCTTTTTGAAGCTTAATGTAAAATTATGCTCTATCAAAACTTTAAAAAGATTTTCGATGTGCTCGAGGTGCTTGACTTCATCCTTCGATATGCACAATAAATCATCAACAAAATTTTTTATGTTTTTACCAGTGCTCTCTGTCGCCAGATCTAGTCCTCTTACTAGTGCTGCCGTACTAACGCTGGTACCAAATGGACAAACTTCAAATTCATACATTTTGCCTTCATGCATAAATGCAGTAAATTTTTTACTTTTCTCTAAAAGAGGGATTTGACAAAAACTGCTGGTCAAATCTAAACTAGTCATGACTTTAATTTCATCACAAATTTGCAGTAATTTCTCAATATTGTGAGGAGATTCATGGTCTATAAACAATCTTTTGTTTAATTCTAGTGCGTTGATACACAACCGCACAGATCCATCCTTCTTTATAACTGCCACAAGTGGACTAATATATTCACCATTAGATTTTTTAATAATACCCCATTCTCACATTTTGTGTATTTCCGCCCTCACCTTTTTTCGGTGATTTATAGGGATCGGATAAGGTTTGCCATAAAAGGGTAGGTCATCTTATACTTTAAAATCATACACAAAAGAATTTAAGCGCCCTGGCTTTTTATAAAAAACTGTTTTATACTTCCATAAGTAGAATAGGTGGCACTTAGGACAGACAGCTTAAATTTCATCCTTGACCCCCACCCTCGGAGAGGTCAAGGATGAAAATTGAGACAGCTACCCATAGTGCCACCAGACCGTGTGTACATTACTGTCCAAAGTGACTCTGTTTTTAAGAGGCACTTTGTAGAGATCTGCAGATGTGTACACTTTTATTCTAAAAAAAGGTAGCGAGACCCGGGCTCGAACCTGTATACCTCGGTGTGTGTGTGTGTGTGTATGTGTGTGTGTGTGTGTGTGTGTGTGTGTGTCCAGGGTACTTGGGAGAGACCACTAACCCTAACATATTATTATTATATTATCCAAAGTGCCTCTGATTTTTGAGAGACATTTTAGATAGATCTTTGCACAGTCGAACTAACGTTCGCGCACCGACGGACAGCAGAGGACTGACCGGCTTTTTCCTGACCACTGTCTTAAAACACGAGCACGCACGCACACAAACACATATACTCACACATACACACACACAACCTTATACACATTCTCTCTTTCTCTCTCTCTCTCTCTCTCACACACACACACACACACACACACACATACATACATACATGCACACAATATAAATATACTACTTACTTTTTTTGTTTAGCGTTTACTCCTTTTTTCAGTTATGTGGTTTTTTATTACTAAATAATTGTTAATAAGATTGTTTTTATCACTTTGTTTATATATATATATATATATATATATATATATATATATATATATATATATATATATATATATATATATATAAACAAAGTGATAAAAACAATCTTATTAACAATTATTTAGTAATAAAAAACCACATAACTGAAAAAAGGAGTATATATATATATATATATATATATATATATATATATATATATATATAAACAAAGTGATAAAAACAATCTTATTAACAATTATTTAGTAATAAAAAACCACATAACTGAAAAAAGGAGTAAACGCTAAACAAAAAAAGTAAGTAGTATATTTATATTGTGTGCATGTATGTATGTATGTGTGTGTGTGTGTGTGTGTGTGTGTGTGTGAGAGAGAGAGAGAGAAAGAGAGAATGTGTATAAGGTTGTGTGTGTGTATGTGTGAGTATATGTGTTTGTGTGCGTGCGTGCTCGTGTTTTAAGACAGTGGTCAGGAAAAAGCCGGTCAGTCCTCTGCTGTCCGTCGGTGCGCGAACGTTAGTTCGACTGTGCAAAGATCTATCTAAAATGTCTCTCAAAAATCAGAGGCACTTTGGATAATATAATAATAATATGTTAGGGTTAGTGGTCTCTCCCAAGTACCCTGGACACACACACACACACACACACACACACACACATACACACACACACACACACCGAGGTATACATATATATATATATATATATATATATATATATATATATATATATATATATATATATATATATATATATATATATATATATATATATATATATATATATATATATATTCTACACTATGTACACTTAATTTCTTTTGAACAATTCATAGATCATTCAAAATATCTTCATTTTGGCAGTGCACTGGTTCTTCATTACAGTCCGGGCACAGCCAATCGCCACAGGCCTCGCAACGCGACCACCGACGATTACGTTGCAAATAAAATATTTTCCCGCAACCGAAGCACATATCCCGATGCCTGCGCGGTAAATCGCGATTCCGTCTACTTCTTGCTCTTTCACGGCCCATCCTAATGTTTCATCTCGGGTGCATCTCAGATGCATCCGAAAAGTGTGAAATATATAAAAATTGGAGCTCTAGAATAAGCACAAGACCAAAAACTCATCTCGCATTTACGTGAGAACGGTATTTTTACCTCGGTTCCACGATATTCAGTCAAAGTATACACTTAAGAAAAAGTAATATCAGCACATCTCACTCTCTCTCTCTCTCTCTCTCTCTCTCTCTCTCTCTCTCTCTCTCTCTCGCTCGCTCGCTCGCTCACTCTCATAATTTTATTCTGTAATTAGTATGTACGTTATAAGTACATGTACACCTTCTCGACCTTCTAGTCTCCTAATATGTGTGGGCCATATCTTCGAAACTATGATGCAGATATTTTCGAGAGTAAAGAACTTTTTGATGTACGCCCTTACAGCAACACAACACAACCGGTTGCAAACCAATACAGCAATTTTTGAAAATCGATAACCCAATCGATTGACGAAACTATTGATCCATTATTTTCGCGGGATAACAACTTTTTTACTCACACCCGAGAGCTCTGCAACACGATGAGTTACGACTCAATATAAATTTTTTTTAAATATTATTAGTTGATCGATCACCTATAATTCAAAAACTATCGACCCAATATTATCGAGGGATAAAAACTTTTTTATATACTCTTTAAGAACTACCCAACGAGTGCAGTTCTAAGCCAATACAACAAATTTAAATCTATTTTTAAGTTTAATATAAATATATATATGTGTGTGTGTGTGTGTGTGTGTGTGTGTGTGTGTGTGTGTGTGTGTGTGTGTGTGTGTGTGTGTGTGTGTGTGTATATATATATATATATATATATACATATATATATATATATATATATATATATATATATATATATATATATATATATATATATATATTCATATATTTATATATAATCGAAAAACTTACGGCTAATGTGAAGAGGTGAAAAAGGGACGACGTTACCTCACCAAACACCAGCAGCAGACTGAGCAATGTGGCTTGTGCAAGTGTTTTTCAATGATTTTGTCAGTTGCGTAATATACGCACACACGCATTCACACACACACACACACACATACACACACACACACACACACACACACACACACACACACACACACACACACACACACATCTTTGAAAAGCTGATCCTGAGGAGAAAAATCTCACTAACTATATACATAATAAATATATATTATCAGCGTAATTTGAAAATAAAAATATTAGATTTCATATATTTGTATTTGAAAGCCACTTTAGCTATTCAGCACATATAATCTTATAATCTGAGCAGAAGCATCACTTACATCTTCGCAATATAATCACGAGTATCTCGCATTTTACTGAATGTTTTTCTGTGAAAACCACCCCACCTAGTAGCTACTCGTCAAGTATTTTAGACTGATGGCACTATAAAAGGCCTGTAAGTCGCGGCTACAGCATCAAACGTTTCGCAGCGACGACCATACTGACAAGTGATCCATAATGGGTAAAATACAACTGCTGAGGATTGTGCTCACCGTTTTAAGTATAGTTCTGGTACGTGAACCAGTGGCGCGTATATTTTGTAGCGAGGATTGGCGTAAGCGTTTAAGATATGACTCTATCACAGTATTATTGCAGAAACTTAAATACATTTTAAGTCTCTGCAGCTTACGTACTATAGTATATTTATTCAATCGTGGTATTTTAGAAAACGAAGTTGATATTCTCCGTGTTCTTGGACAATGCATTGTGTATAGATAGATAGATAGATAGATATACTTTTTATTCGTCAGAAGACAAAATCTTACAATTTCATGTACATGTAGTTGTATTTATAATTTAAAAAATATCAGTTGGTTTAATATAATTGTTATCTTACTTTCACTTATTGCATATTTCTTATTAAAATAATAATTCACTTTATCAGTTCGTCAGTTTATAAAATCTAAATGCAATGAACTAGTCACAGTCAAATATCACATAAAACGCTTCGTCAAAAAAAATAATAATACATAGAATAAAAAATAAATACAATAAAGATAACATATAAATAAGAAAACATACACATACTTTGCTAAATCTTTGCGTACACTATCACGTCCAAACTTAAAACACACTCATTCATAACACTTTAACAATCACGCTAATAAATACATTCACACTTAATTAACACTAAAAATATTTAATAAATAAATAAATAAAATAATAAATAAATACGTCGAATACATAAATAAACAAGATAAATAATTAAATTAAATAAATAAATAAATAAATTTAAATAAATAAATAAGTTAAATAAATAAATAAATAAGTTTTAATAAATAAATAAATTAAATAAATAAGTTTTAATAAATAAATAAATTAAATAAATAAATAATTTAAATAAATAAAAAGCCTAAATATATAATCGACTCATTTTTTATCTCTGAACATACTCCTCACCATGTAATTGTTTAAGGTGCCTGCTAAACGCCGTTTTAAATTTACAAAAAGATGGCAGGCACCTCACACTGCTCGGGAGCGAATTCCAGAGGTGCGCACCTTGAACTCTGAATGGAAAAAGGCCCTTATCGGTGCGCGACCCCGGAACCGAGAGCTCTTTCATACCACCCCTGCTTGAAGTCCTGGCCTGGTTTTTTTCAAAGAGGGCAGTAAGATACGGTGGCTGCCGCATGACAACCGCTTTGTAAAGCAGCAGCCCCATAAAATACTCCCTCCTCACCTTCAAATCTAACCAGTCCAGTTTTTTCCTGTAGGCGGTGATATGCTCATCCCGCCTAACACCACATATGTATCTCACACATGCATTCTGCAGACGTTGTAGTCGTGTCTGGAGCTCCCCTGACACATCAAGAAGAACCACTGAGCAATAATCTAAGTGAGGTAGTACCAGTGCACATGCCAGCTGCTTCCTCAGTATCTCTGTGGTGCTTGAACGGAAAAGTTTTAAGCTATACAGAGCCCTATTTACCTTTCTACTGACCGCATTCAGTTGCGGCTTCCATGTCAACCCTCCGTCCATCACCACGCCGAGGTTGGTGACTGTATCGACAAAGGGAACGTGTACGCCGGTCTGTATCTCAATGCCTTGCAAGTCGAGGCTCTGAACCTGTTTGATGTTGTGATCAGATCCAAAAATGATCGCCTTTGTCTTGCCGACATTGAGGCGCAGGCCAGCTGATGTTGCCCAGTTCGACACTGCTTGTGCTACAGCCGACATGCGACCGATACCATCACGAAGACCTTTCAGGGTCACTTGTGTGTAGGTTTGCAAGTCGTCAGCGTAAAGTATGTGTTCGACACCATCTAAGTCGAGTGCGTCTTGTAAGTCGTTTATGTACAGGCTGAAAAGCAGGGGTCCCAGGACTGAGCCCTGTGGAACGCCAAGATTGGTGGTTAGCCAACCTGAATCCCCGTTTGTGATTGTGACGACTTTCTGTCGTCTCCCCATGATATATGACTTAAGCCACAGGAGAACACTCCTGGAGAATCCCATGCGCATCAGCTTACGCAGCAGTTTAGTGTGTGAGATGGTGTCGAATGCTTTGCTAAAATCAAACATTAACAAAATAGTCAATAGTTTTTTGTTGTTGTCAATGCCTGATCTTATGTCCTCCGTCAGTTTCAGTAGTGCTGTCTGTGTACTGTGATTCTGTCGAAAACCAGTCTGCATCGGGTCCAAAGTATTATTTTCTCGTAAGAAGTTGGTTATTTGGTCGTGTACGATTTTTTCAAGGACCTTAGAAAGGAAACTCAGCAGGGCAATTGGTCGGAAATCTGACACCGTAGATGGGACAGGTTTCTTCTTCAAAGGCACCAACCGAGCTCCCCTCCAAGCTCCCGGAAAAATGCCACTGGACAGAGAGGAGTTAAAGATCTTAACAATATGATCTCCCACAAACGGAAGAGCCTTAGCCACTATACTTTGGGGAATGTCGTCTTCCCCTCTGGCTTGTGATGAGAAGTGGGCAACAGCCAGAACCACGTCCGAGAAGCTGACTTCTCGGAAAACAAAACCGTCATCACTGGCAGTGGTCAGGACGCTGTCAAGTTCTTCATCACCCTCATTTTGGGAGATCGACACCCCTGCAAAGTGGGCATTGAGCTCTTCCGGTGAGAAACCATGAAGCTCCTCTCTTGTCTTTGGCAGAAGGCCCAGAGCCTTGAGCTCTTTCCAGATATCTTTCTTATTATTAATCGCTTCAGAAATTTTATTTTGTAAAAATCTTTCCCTTGTTTCCTTCGTTCGTAATTCAGCTTCAGCTGCAAGGCCCTGATACTCCCGCCACAGTCTGTCGTCATTGGTCCTCGAATAGCGTCTTCGTACGGAGTCACGTTTTTTGTAAAGATGTATTAGTTCAGCATCAACCCATGGTGGATTTGTTTTCTTTTTCGGTATGAATTCTTTTAACGGTGCAATTTTATCTATCACAGCCATGAGGTTGACACTGAGGCACTCTAATTGACTGTCAACACTCGCCGCGGGACCATCGATCCGCGACCAATCACAGTCAGCTAGGCGAGACAGGAGGTCGTCTTGCTGGATCGACTTAAAATCCCTGTAGCTGAATGATTCAACCACAGGGGATGCAGCAGTTTCGACCCCAATCTCGACCTCTATGATGTTATGATGACTGGGAAAAGGCGCCGGCCGATTGTCCCTGCTCAGTACAACGTCATTATTATCTGTCAAGATCACATCAATCCACGTGTGAGAATCCGTGAGATGATGAGTCGCACCATGATCAATTATTTGAAGGTTAAGATCATCAGCCAACCGTCTAACAAATTTCGCATCGGCTGACGTTCCGAGTAGGTTCGCATTCAGATCTCCCATAATAGTTTTGTGACTAAAGTCTTGAGTATGTATCGTCAGTTTGTCTATTAAGTCCGAGCCCTGTAAAAACGGTACGTGTGGTGGTCTGTATATTAAAGCAACAAAGACGGGGGGAAGGCTGCCCTGCTGAACACTGCACATTAAATATTCAGGTATAAATGGTCTGCCCTCCTGTGTTGTTGGAGAACTGCTTAGTAAATTTGCCTTGAAAGTGTTATGAATGTACAGGACTAGCCCGCCTCCTAGTTTGTTGCGATCAAGTCTAAGTAGTGAGTAGTCATCGATCTGAATGAGATCACTCCCAACATCAGGGTCAAGGTACGACTCAGCAACCCCAAAGAGATGGTAGGTAGGACGAGCTGAAAGGTGTTGTTTAATCATGCCAATATGCCCCTTCAGTGAGGTAACATTGACAAAACCTGCCCTGAGTCCCTTACAGTGAACCCCCCCAGCAGTGTCTGCGGATAGTCAATTTTTTGCAGCAGTTGACGGAATTACATTATTATCAATTTCGATTTCATTATCAACAGTTTTTTTTTCAGTATTTACAGTTTGAGATGGTTGATTAATGGCATATGATGCCACAATTGTCTGTAAATCAGCCGCAGATGAAAATTCATGAGAGACATCGCCATCGCGCCTCTTCACCAGGAAACGGCCCCCTCTATGCCAAACATATTTAAAATTAAGTCTCATCGCAAGGGCCTTGAGACTTCTATATTTAATAAAACATTCTTTTGTTAACAATTCATTTATAAAAATTTTCCCATTTATAATCCCATCCCTTGTGTCCTGGTCAAGAGCTGCAATGTCGACATCTCTAGCATGAAAGCCAGTGATAAGCTTTTTGGCTCGCATTATTCTCTCGCCTAACGCACTGCTGGAAAGGGTAACAACCCATGGTGACCTTCTACGTTCGCTGTTTGTATCTGCTAATGCCGCAGCTGTCGATTCTTCTGACCGAAGCAGGCGTGTGCCTATTATATCAATTTTTTGTGTTGATGGAAGGACACGGCACAGTATCGCGTGTGCGACGTCAACACGCTTAGAGACATCACCGTCGAAAATGTTTGAAATAATGAGCTCCGTATTACCGCTTTTAATGTTTTTACTGTGCATTGTCCCCCCATCAATCGTTTGCACCCGCGTGCTTCGTGCAGGTGATGCCGCAGCGTCAGCATTGTCGTTATTATACTTGTTCAAACGCCTAGACATTTTATTTCTACTATTTACAATCTGGATAAACCCGTCATTATTGCTTTCACAATTGTCAATTGTTTCGCTTATATCACTATAATTGTCAAGTAAGGTACTATTCGTAGCAGACGCATTATTATTAGCAGTATTACATTTTTTTGTACTTATAAGAGAAACGGTATTGTTTTGTGTACTGGGTAGTACTGCGATTTTTTGGAATTCTATTTTATTTAGTATGAGTTTGTTATCTTTTTGGATGTTCTCAACATTTCTTTCAATTTTCTCAATAGTAGTAGTATATACAGAGGTAAAATCTTCTTTTGTTATTATTTTTTCTATTTTTGTTATTATTTCCTTGTTGTCAAGTTCAACTCTATTGATTTTATTTGTTAAATTTAGGAAATCGTTTTCAAAAGTGTTTAATACAAGATTATCAATTTTAGTCTGTGACTCGAGATTTGTCTGCTCTAGATTATCGATTTTATCAATTAACATATTGTAATGTACCTCTGTATTGGTCAATAAAGTGTTCGTTTCTACGTTATTATCATGTAATTTTTTATTTTTAATTTTTAGGTTATCTATTTCTTGATAAAGCACTTGCTTCTCCTTTTTCATCTCCTCCAGCTGGGAGTGTTGTTTCGACAGTTTTTCCTCAATTTTTTGCAGCTTAGAGTCAATTGAAAGTGCTAAAGTATGTACTGCTGGTAACGTATTTAGCCTATTTACAATTGCCTCCAATCTGCCTTCAATAGAGGTGCAATGTCTAGCAAGTGCATTATCAATGTTTCTTGAAGTAGAATTCGCGTACTCCACTAGGCAGGAGACCGTTGTTCCCTTTTTTAACGCGGTACTATCTAGCATACGGATGACTGACGCATTTATATCATTAATACTGCTGTTATTTTTGGAGAAGGAGGACTGTGAAGTATTATTAGCTCGGTCCGCATTCTTGGCCGTGACGTCACTCGGGGATTCCCCACTGTGCTCTGCTCCTATACTGGAAATGGGCGGGCCTAGTGACGTCACAGGAGACTGTGAGGCCAACCGGAGTAGGCTGCTGGTGGGGGCGGGGCTTAGCCCCTGCAACGGAGAGAGTGAGGAGTTGGTGGGCGCGGCCTTGCTCGCCTGATTGGTGCGAGCAGCTGTTGCAGGCCTTTTATTGGCCGGAGTGGACGCGGCTAGCTCCTTCTCTTTCCCACTCATATTTTTGCTGGCGTTCGTCGCGCGCGCGACTGCCGACTCGAACATCGACCTCTTCGAGTCGATACATGCCTGGCACGCTACCGCTTTAGTATGTAGCTGCAATGCATTCCTTTGTACGCGGGTAAGCACTGCAAGAGGCTTGCACGCCGGATGGTAAGTAATATCGCATATGCAGCACTTACGTAGCGAGTTGCTGCTCCTAGGAACCTCCCCGCAGATGGCGCAGTTGTCGACCATGGTGTTAGTGGCGACAAAGATGAGTCGTGGAAGGTACTGATGGTGTGTCTAGGATGCAGCAGGTGTCGCCTCGGTGGTCACGTAGTTGTAGTTCGAGTCGGCAGTATATAGCGAGTAGGCAGTGTATAGTAGAATGCAGAATGATGAGCGAGTAAAGCACATTATGTAGCAGTATCAACTGATTCTCGGTAAGATTTAGTACACTTATATAAGTATAAATAATGTTTCCATATATCTCCTATAATAATTAAAATTTTCAGACATCGACAGAATGATGACCGATACCGAAGGGGATGAAATACTTGCAAACATGGAATTGGTGGATGTAGTGCAAGAGGGAGAAAGACAAGAGGGGATGGATGTTGAACACGTGACATCAATAGTAGAGGCGTTTACTGCTGATGAATCATCATTAAACATACCAGAAGAGCCTGTGATTAACGTTACGAGGTCAAACAATATACCAACCATAAAAGAGCAAGACCCAAGTTTGCCGACTGAACTGATTCAGCTTACTTCTGGTGCAGAGGTCGATATGGTAAAAATATTACCGACCAAATCCGTAGAACCTGTACCCAGTACATCAGAAAACTGCTATGCCGAGTCTGAGAATGATGAGGGATTTGGAGGAGGTGAAGAGCCCGCCGACGGAGATGACAGCGTCTGCTTAGCCTCTAACCCGTCTACAGACTTAACAACAGATTACAGTAGCGCAAGTTACGATGCCAACGATGACGACATTGATGGTAAGTGTATTCTATACAATAGTATACTATTATGTATAAATACACATAAATAAGTATATTTTTTAGTCGTGTATTTGTAGGAGGGTGCTGGTGCTGAAAACCCAAAGATCAAGTACATCGTGGTTCATCGGCAGTCGCGAAGATATTATCGACGTTTTCAAATGGTCGACCGCGACTCACTGATCACTCTGACGCGACCACCGTCCAATGCAGACATTGACGAGTGGCTGAATAATGCTATACAAGCTCTCTACAGGTATGTGTGCGATAATGCCGCGCCTACTGATTTTATTGGGTTTTCTATCAACTCGGATCAGTTTAGACAGGGCCTGCATGATTTACGGGCATCAGATATACTAGACTTATTATCAAACGTTGCACAAAGCAACGACGGTTTTGAAATAGACAGCACATTGAGAATTAATGTGCATACTGTGACGGTACCTGAAGGACGCGGTCGGGTGGCACTCACATCTAAGACTGTCTTTAAACGATCTATTTTAAACATTCGAAATACAGATAATCTCTGCTTACCTCGTGCGCTTGTTTGTGCGCACATGTACGCCATTCGTGGTCACGCTCGCACAGGATTTCTAAAAAAAAAGTGGGATAAAATCCGTAACTGTAGCGGTAAATATCAAACGGAAGAGGCCATGATACTTGTTAGATCTGCTAAGGTAACTGTACCTGAAACGGGGTGTGGAATATCAGAGATACAGCTATTTCAAGAGTATTATTCGTGTTTTGATGTTGCTATAGTAGTATACTCGTTTCAAGGTTTCGCACGTGGAGATATACCAATATACGATGGTACAGAATTTGTTTATAATGTTGGTAACATTGTCAGATACACTCTTCGTATCATGTATTATGAAAGTGATCGGCACTATCAGCCTATTTTAAATTTAGTAGCTGCAGCCGGTAGTCGTGGTTATTGTATACCGTGTAATAAAAAGCTGACAAATAATAAGAGTCATAGGTGTCAGTATAAATGTCGATATTATCTACAGAGCCCACCTTGCGAGCGTTATCAAGACAGGTGTAATTGTTCATACTGTGGTAGAGAGTTTCTCGGTCAGACGTGTCTATTGAACCACTTGAAACAGGGATCGTTTGATAAGGACCACACGGTATGCGAAAGTATTAAAATTTGTGAGAAATGTTGTAGAAGCATTAGAATTATCAACGATACGAGTCCACACGATTGCGATATAATATTTTGTAAAATTTGTAAGATGAAACAAACAGTCGGTCACCTCTGTTTTATGCAACCTGTTATCGATCAAAAGAGAAGTAAAAAACACATATTATACTTATTCTACGACTTCGAAACACAGCAGTCGGAGACAGTAGTGGGTGATGATAAAACACATATACATGTGGTGAATCTGTGTGTGGTACAGCAAGTATGCAGTCTATGTTTAGATAATGAAAACATTTCGGAATCTTGTACTTTTTGCGGAGTACGCGAATACGTGTTCACGATCGATCCGGTAAAGCAATTAGTTGACTTAGCCTTGGAGCGCAGACAAAATATTCAAAAAGTTATTTGCATAGCTCATAATGCTCAAGGCTTTGACGGTCAATTTGTCTTAAAACACTTAGCCGAACGAAAAGATTTACGTGAAAAACCGTCGGTAATTCTCAACGGTTCAAAAATAATTTTATTAGAGCTTTTACATGTTAGATTTCTTGACAGTCTAAATTACTTACACATGAGCTTAAGTGCTTTGCCTAAGGCTTACGGTCTGAATGGTATTGAAAAGGGTACGTTCCCCCACCTATTTAATACACCGGAGAATCAAAATTATGTGGGTGAGATGCCAGCGGTAGAGACATTTTTGCCAGGGTCGATGGGTGTCAAGGAACGCGAAGCATTTTTAGTTTGGTACAATGATAAAAAAGAACAAAATTACGTATTCAACTTTCGAGATGAAATACTAAAATATTGTAAGCAGGACGTTAAAATATTAAGATTAGCATGTCTCGCGTTTAGAAAGACATTTATCGAGTCTGGTTCGACAGATCCATTTTTAGAGTGTGCTACGATAGCGTCATCGTGTATGCGTGTGTACCGCAAGAAATTTTTAAAAAAATATACGATAGGCATTATACCGCAGGGTGAATACCGACGTGTTAATAATCAGTCATTGAAAGCCGCGCAGTGGCTCGCGTGGATGGAGAATGAACTGAGTCGGACGATACAGCACTCAGACAGATCACGTGAAAAGAGACTGCCCGAAGGTCCTCTGGTAGACGGGTATTGCGAGCTAGATAACGGAGATAAAGTAGTCTTACAGTTTCATGGCTGCTACTGGCATGGTTGTGTTCGGTGTTATACAATGAACAGAGATTCTTCTAATGTAAAAAGGGGCAAGAGCTTGGATGAAAGGTATGAAAGAACAATTAGAATGTCAGAAAAAATTAGGAGACATGGATATAGACTGATTGAAAAGTGGGAATGTGATTTTGACCGTGAGTATAGTGAAAACGAAGGGATGATGACGTACATAAAGAGGGTAACGAAGGATTGGCATACACCACTAGATCCGCGAAATGCGTTTTTCGGAGGTCGAACCGGCAACACTGTAAAATCATACGATATTAATCCCGGAGAAAAAATCAAATATGTAGACGTCTGCTCGCTATACCCGTACATTTGTAAATATGGACGCTATCCCGTCGGTCATCCTAAGCTCTATATCGGGGAGGACGAATGCACGCGTTTAGTTGGACCCAACAACGACATAAGTAGGATTGACGGTTTGTTAATGTGTGAGGTACTACCACCAAGAAATCTTTATCATCCTATTTTACCTGTAAAAATGCATAACAAACTGTTATTTCCACTGTGTCGTGTCCGAGTCAATGTGTCAGCAAGACTGTAATCATGAAGATATTAATGAGCGTGTTTTCGTCGGGACTTGGGTGGCTGACGAGTTGAAAAAAGCCGTGGAATTTGGTTACGAAATCAGAAAAATATTTGAGATCTGGTCGTATAAAGTCTCGCAATTTGATAAAAAGACCGGTAAGGGTGGACTCTTTCACGCGTACATAGATAAATTTTTCGCTGAAAAAACTTATGCGTCGGGTTATCCGCCAGAGTGTGGCAATGACGAGCAAGCCATTAATCGTCACATTGAAGACTTTGAACGGGAGGAGGGTATAAAATTAGATAAAAATCGAATAGCGTTTAATGCTGGCTTGAGGTCTGTGGCAAAGCTATGTCTTAATTCATTGTGGGGTAAGTTTGATCAGCGCGAAAACATGACGAGAACGGAGATAGTGACAGATCCACATAAATTATTTGAATTTTTGACTGACCCCGAGATAGTTGTCAATTCTGTTTTACCGGTTAATGATGACACGCTTTACGTCAGCTGGTTTCATAATGATGATGCTAAAGTTGAACCATCACCTATGTGTAACGTGGTCGTCGCAGCTTACACCACTACACTGGCACGACTTAAACTTTTCTCCGAGTTGGAGCCATTGGGGGAGCGCGTGCTGTATTACGATATAGATTCTATCATGTATGTGAGTAAAGACACTGGTAATGAATACGAGCCGTCAACAGGGTCATTTTTAGGCAATCTTACCGATGAGTTGAATGATTACGGACTCGGTACACATATCACCTCCTTCGTCTCGGGTGGTCCAAAATTTTACGCTTATAAATATAGAATGTCAGATGGGAATCAGTCGTGTGTATGCAAAATCAAAGGTATCCGACTGAATGCTTCAACGTGTGAAAAAATTAATTTTGAAAGTGTGCGAAAACTAGTTAAAGGTGAAATACCATCAATGTTTGTGTGTTTCGATGCTATTGCACGCACATCGTTACACGATGTTGTCACGCGTGCAGAATGTAAAGTATACGAGCCCGTATACTCTAAGCGACGTTTCATAACTGACGACAAAAGCTATTCATACGGATATAAAAAAATTCTGTAAATATTTATTGAGATAGGTAATAAATAGTGTAAATCTACCTTCACGTGTATAATTGACTATACCTATCAGATATTTTATCCGTCTCCTTCGCATCCAATGAGTTTCCGGAAAGAACTGTAACCACTGTCAAACTCCAAGAGCGTGAGTAGTCGACTATGTGTTGCCTCTCACTACGCGTGCGCGCGCACTCAAAGTCCTTACTGCGCGCGCGCGCGCCAATGAGCTTCCTGGAGGGGAGCCAAATGACTTGCCATTGGCAAACTCGGCTACCGCGTGTGCGCGTGCGCGCGCGCTGAGAGCCTCTTATAGCGCGCGCTCGCGCACCAATGAGCTTCCTGGAAGGAAGCCTGATGGCTTGCCGCTTGCAAGCTCGACTACCGCTCGTGCATGCGCGCGAGATGGAGCCCCGCGCGCGCGCAAGTTCTTTGTACTCCCCGGACGGGGCTCTTATAAATCTCAAGTGATTTGACTGATGACTTCCAGTCTGCGTCATGGATGTGCGCTGGAAGCATCCTTGGACCTGTCTGATTTGCGGTCCCACGTCGTGTGGAAAGACAGTGTTTGTGAATAATTTTCTCAAATATATTGAGCAGATGAGCGATACACAATTTGGACGTATATTATTCTATTATACGGAATGGCAGCCAGTTTATAAGGAATTTGTGGGTAATATCGAATTCCACGAGGGCCTGCCAAAGAGTGAGGACTACAGCGTCGATCCGGAGAAACCAAAACTCTTGATTCTCGACGACTTGATGCGAGAAGCCGCTAGCGTGGACGTAGTCAATCTATTTGTGAAAGGCAGTCATCGTTGTAATTTGAGTATTTTCTTTACTTCGCAAAATTTGTTTCATCGAGGACAGCGGGAAATATCGTTAAACTCAAATTACATAATTATTTTTAAGAATCCTCGCGATCGCTCGCAGATACAGTACTTAGCGCGACAGCTCTATCCGGAAGATCCTACATTTCTGCAGGAGGCCTATACCGATGCTGTATCTCGGCCTCATCACTACTTACTTCTGGACTTGAAGCAAGCTACACCGGAAAATTGTCGATATCGCACATGCATCTTCCCATTTGACCGTCCTCAGTACGTATATGTACCGCGCAAGCAGATAAAAAGCACCTCTCTCACTGACAGCGTGCCAGTCGTTCGTGTGTGATGGAGCGAGCAACATCAGCAGCAGCAGCAGCAGCAACAACAGTTCAGTCAGCATTACGAAGACCACACTATCCCATCAGAAAAAAGTATCTTGATATACTGAGAGTGCTGTGCTGTCATCTTGACGCAGTGCAACGCACAGCTCTTCTGCGTCAGGCCTGTCCAAGACTTGTGTTCAGTCTTAGCGAGTGTGTGCTGAATATACTGCGTGGAAACGTGCCGTTTAGTAGACGCTACAAAAGTAAATTACGAAAGCACGCGTCAGTGCTGCGAAAAATCGTAGCTCCAGGGCAGACGATAGAAACTCGCAAGAGGCTTTTGATTAAAGTACAAGATCTCGTACCGGTTATAGTGAAACCTGTTTTATCAGCATGGAACATGATAAGAAAATGATTTCAGTGCCTCAAGAATGTATCGAGAGGATAAATCAGCAGCAGCAATGTTTACCGACAGCAGTAGTGAAACATTCAAAGACAAATGTCAGTGATAACTGTGATGGTGGTGGTAGTAGTAATGGATTATTAAACACAGTTCAGACACCGGGCTCGGAAGTATCACGTCTCGACGACGAAATGAGCAAAATCTTAAACTCCAAGGAATTAGATGATCGGGGAAAATACTTCCTATATCAACAGGTATTGCAACGTTTCTTACATTACAAAACAACCGAGGACGGTCAAGCTGTTAACGAATCATTACCGACAGTCGATAAATCAGTAGCAGATACTGCAGTCGGCCATGAGATTAGTTCAGATCAGCATATTATAAATAGCGTCCCGATGAGTTTTCGTGTCAAAGCGAAAAATCTTGTTAATATCCTTCGTCGGTCCGGTAGTGTGACGTGGGATAAATTTGGTGCTGTCTTGGTAGATGGCGCGCGTACGCGAGGTGTCAACATTGTGGACTTGATCAATGAGACTTTGAGAGGCAGAAAAAGGCCACCTCCGCGTGGATACGATCAGTTTGTTCGTGTACTCCGAAAGGCACACGTTCCTCTAGAATTCATAGGCAACGGAAAACTGTATACTAGTGTTGCTGCAGCGGAATCTACCAGTAACAACAGCTCTTTGCTCAACGATTCAATTTATACTTTTGACACACCATTATTGGATAAGACATTGCTGCCGTCGTCGTCGTCGTTATCCAGTGACCAAGACCAAGAGGAGGAGGAGGAGGAGGCGGCGGGTCCAGCGGCGGCGGGTGCAGTAGTCGATGCGGGCAACTCGACTTTTCTAAATTATAGAGACGGTAAAAAAAAGAGAAAACGAAGTAGTGCTCTTCCGATAGATACTTCGGTAAGATCGGTAGCACCACCTACAAAAAAAAATATTGACCGACCCTAAGCTCGGTAATTTAGCATGGAGTCGTCTAAAAGAGTAGAACCACTGCCATCTGGTGGTGGTGGTGGTGGTAGTGGTGTTGGTGATAGTGGTGGTGGTGGTAGCAGCATCTTAGACACACTCATTAATAGAGTACCCTTTGAAATACATGTACCAGGATATCAGTTCCTTGGTCCGGGTACTCATCTCCAGGAGAGACTAGCACGTGGTGAGACTGGTAGGAACGCTCTGGACAGAGCTTGTCTCGAGCACGATATTGCATATTCACGAGCAAATGGTAATGGCAATGGTGCTGATAGTGGGGGGCGTACTCAAGCCGATCGACATTTGGCTGAGCGTGCTTTTTCACGTATGCTATCCGAGACGTCGGATAGTGAGGAGAAGAGTATCGCTCTATTAACTGTTTTATGCATGGTTGGTAAGATCACATTTGATCGGGTTTACAGTCGGCAGAAGAAAGGCGAATGGAGAAGAAGCTTGAGCAACTGTACTACGGCCTTCCGGCCCCATCAGCATATGCTGGTGGACATAGTCTCATATGGGCGACACGTAAAAAATTCCGCTCAGACAAGGTGAGAGAGTGGCTGGAGGGTCAAGATGCACACACACACTACATAAAATGGTGAGGTATCGTTTTCCTCGACGATCTTACAGAGTGTTTAACCCATATGAACTGTGGGAGGCTGATTTAGCAGACCTGCGCGCTCTAAAGACGTATAACGATCAAACCGCTTATTTATTAGTAGTCATTGATGTGCTTTCAAAGTACGCGTGGGTAGAACCACTTCTCAATAAAACAGCCAAGAGTGTGGCCGAAGGTCTCGAGCGAATTCTACAAAGGAACGACGATAGAGGTCCTATATATTTACAAACGAATAAGGGAAAGGAGTTTATTGGCCAGGAGGTGCAACATTTGCTGAAAAAAAAGGAATATTATTTATCGTGCTGTTCGAGATCCCGACGTTAAAGCAGCAGTGGCCAAGCGGTTTATTAGAACTCTAAAAGAGCGTATATGGCGCTACTTTACTCATCTGCACACAAGACGCTACATTGATGTGTTAGATAATATTGTACAGTCTTACAATAAGTCGTGGCATAGTGCAATTAAAATGACACCATCTAGTGTGACTTTGTATAATGCCGCTATAGCCCGTAAAAATTTAGCGCAGCGCTACTATATCAAACAAATACATCATCATAAATATAACGTTCAAGACTTGGTTCGAGTTAGTCGTGCTCGGACAGCCTTTCGAAAAGCATATGAAGGTGGCTGGACACTGGAGTTATTTAGAATTGTGAAAGTCGACACTTCGAGACAACCACCAGTCTACATACTCCAGGATCTGGCAGGTGAAAAAATTGATGGAATTTTTTACGAAGAACAGCTGAGCAGAGTGCGCAAAGATTTGACAGGTGACGTTTTTGAAGTCGATGAGGTGTTGCGCAGTAGGGGTAGGGGAAATAAAAAAGAGTATTTTGTGAGTTGGAAAGGGTATCCTGAAAAATTCAATTCTTGGGTAACTGCTAAAGATTTCGCAAATCTTTAACCCAATAACAATAATGAGGGATGAATTCTACATGGTTTTATCGAGCAGTAGCAGCAAATATGTTTTCCCCGAGAACATTCCGAGCCGTTTTATCACGCAGTTGCCCCAAAATTTCTGTCTACACGGTGATTGGTGCGTGGGGTAACTGAGATACAAACACCCCTCACCTTCCAACACATATCTATGAAGGAGAAAGAGGAGGGGGTTGTGTGCATGAAAACATCTGCACGCACACCTTATGCCGACAATAATTTACGCATTAAAAAAAAATGATGAGGAAGCATTTTGTCAGATAAAATGTGGCGTTTATCGCGACATTGAGGCTCTTTTGAATGAAATAAACAGTCTTGACAATGTCAAAGACCATCTAATATTTGAGATTCAATGTGGTGGTTACATTTAAGTGAAATGTATTTGCACTCAAGACGACTGTGCCAACTTCATTCACGCATTCTCCTTATCTGAAAAGCTGTGTAAAATATTAGGCTTTAAAAGTGGTAACTTATTATCTTGTGATGGTAAATAAGAAAGCTATATTATTGGTGATAGACCGGCAAATCTCGTGAATGGTTTACCGTGTGTGCTCAAGATTTATAGTAGTATTTGCCAACCTTACGTAACGGGTGACGTTTGTACACGATTGCTACGCACTGTACCTCTTCACCTACATGACTACACCTACGGTCGAACACAAATTCAGAACTTTGTCCCACTAATGTATCTACCTCTGCTGTCTTCGTCATTTCAGTCAATTGAGATAGATATAAGGGGTGAGCAAGGAGAGCTTATTCCATTTGATTACGAAACGTTGACAGTGACACTTCACTTTAAACGTATCAACTAAAAAATGCCGGAGTACGAGGATTATTTTACCCACCAAATCGGCAGTGGCAATTGCGGTAGTGGTGGGGGTAATTACATTACAATTAGTCGTAGACGTTATCAGAGTGGAGCTGGAATAGGTAGTTATTTAAAAGGATTATATCGTAGTGTTTTACCTCTAGTGAAACGTGGCGCTAAGTCTGTTGGTAAGGAGACGGCTCGCGCTGGTGCAAAGATTATAGACGACGTTGTGAATGAGAACCGACCATTTAGAGAAGCACTGAGTCAGCGCGTACGAGAGAGTGGGGGTAATCTGAAACGCAAGGCTGAGCAGGCATTGGATAAATTTATGGCGGTGGATGAACAGGAGGGGATGGATAAGAACGGACCTGTATATAAGAAGGTGCGCATGACACAAAAATCACAGTCGAACACTACTCGTGGAGCGGCAAGCACGTCAGGTAGTAAAAAGAAGAAAAAGAAGAGAAAGAAACCTACATCGAAATCAACAGCAGCAGCAGCAACAAGTCGAGCTAAAAGAGATATTTTTGAAACCTAGTTCGACATCCGACGCGAAACATGTCTTTCTTGCATATTGATTCTTGTGACTCACTGAAGTCGGAGTTGTCGCTTTTCGAATTGCCACCAACACAGTCGGCTATCGAAATTTATCACTGGGTGCAGTATAAACCAATTTCATCGCTTTCCGATCAAGCTCCAATAGAATTCACTATCCCTGGCAATTGTGAATATCTAGATTTAGCCCACACCATGCTGAGCCTGCGCGTGAGTATAGCGCCAATTAAAGAAGTAGGAAAGGACGCTACAGCACCTGTCGTCGGACCAGTAAACAATTTTATGCATTCACTGTTTAATCAAGTGGATGTATTCTTTAATCAGAAGCCTGTGTCACCACCAAATAATGCATACGCCTACAGATCTTACATTGAGACACTATTAAATTATGGTCCAGCTGCAAAAAGTCTCACTTAAGCAGTGTCTTGTGGTACGATGACACAACAGGTAAAATGGATAACGTCGATGCCGACAATGAGGGATTTTCAAAACGACAAAAAATCATGGTTGATAATAACATCGATTTATTGGGGTACCTACACGTAGACGTGCTTAATATGGATAGACTGCTGCTTGGAGGTGTTGAGGTTCATGTACGCCTTGTGCGCTCACGTGACAGTTTTTGTCTCATGGATCCTAGTGCTGCGTATACTGTTCACATAACTGAGGCAACACTTTTTGTACGTCGTCTAAAGCTTAATTCGAGTATTTTGATTGCTCATGAGAAAATGCTGTCTAAAGTTACAGCAAAGTATCCACTTACACGTGTTGAGGTAAAAAATGTAACTCTAAATAGTGGTGTACACGGCCAATCAATAGATAACATTATACTTGGGCAATTGCCAAAAAGAATCATTATTGGTTTTATCGAGAATAAAACTTACAACGGTGATCCAAAACTTAATCCGTTCAATTTTAAAAATTTCAATATAAATTTTCTGTGTCTGTTTGTTGACGGTGTACAAATCCCGTCGAAGCCGTTACAGCCAGACTTCAAAAAAACGGAAATGTATGTCGACGCATATCATACACTATTTTCAGGTACAGGTGTACATTTTTCAAATACCGGTAATTCGATAACACGCAATGCATACCCAAATGGCTACTGTCTTTTTGCATTCGATTTGACACCCGACTTATCAGCTAACAATGATACTCATTGGAATTTAATTAGACGAGGCAGTGTGAGAATTGATGTAAGATTTGATGACGCATTAGATACTGCTGTGAATTGCACAATTTATGCTGAGTATGACAATTTATTAGAGATCGACTCGTCTCGACAAGTATTGGTGGATTACAGTGGCTGAAATAGATGGCGCTCGTTACAATATTATAAACCTCCCCATCAGCACGGTCTCGAGTCAGTCGTTGTGTGACTTTTGAAGTGTTCGTACAAAAAATGGATCTCGTTATTGATCTGCAGTTTTTCAAAGATAATAAAAACCGTGCGGTGCCGAAAGAAGTGGGTATAGTAGCATTGCACAAAGACTTTAGTGCGCATTGGATTATCGCACCTAATTGTAATACCAGATTTCTGAAAAAAGATATCTTGAGACAGAATAATTGGCTGACATTGCATCATCATGGTCTCGATTGGTACGATGGTGATGTCTCGCTAAAAAGTTTTAATAAAAATTTACAAGTTATTTGCAAAAGAGCAGGTAAAATTTATGTCCGGGGGGAGGAAAAGGCGAAATTGCTGAATAAGATTACAACTCGAGAAATCATCAATTTGGAGCACGAAAACGAGTGTCCACCTCTTCACAGACTACCCTGGTGTGAAAAGTATTGCGTTCAACACGCTGTCAAATCGTGCTACTTGCAGTTTAATTGTGCACTCAACAACGCATTTAAATTGAAGAGTTGGTTAAATACACGGGGTAGTGGGGGTGAAATAACTACATCAGCAGAATTTCCCTTCTCTCCGCCCTACTATCTCTGCAATAATGAACTCTCTGGATATACTCCAGAAGCTTCGAAAAATGACATATCATGTTGTAGGAGTTTATCCGGCAGATCGAATTCCAATAATATGGGTAAAACCATGTGCTTTTGTGTTTAATACGGAAAACCATAAGAGACGTGGAATGCATTGGGTGGCGATATATGTGTCTGAGAGTGGTGATGGGTGGTATTTTGATAGTTTTGGCATGCCTCCACATATCCCCGATCATGTAAACCGTATTCAGAGAAATTGTAAAAGAATACGATGGAATAATGTTCGACTACAAAGCAATTATTCTAATGCCTCTGGAAAATACTGTATCATGTTTCTGTATTATATGATGACTGGTTTAGGTATGCAACGAATCCTAGAAAACTTCTCATCAAACTTAAATAAAAATGATGAGATTGCAGAAAAATTTGGCAAGAAAAAATTGCAGAAAAAAACTGGCAGACTGTAATACAATATTTGAGAAGGTAATGTGAAGTGGTGGTTAATATGAGTTTTCAGCTTACGTGTTTCTTATAAAAGTGCTACCACTGCATATTCTTATTGGCTCCCCATCACGAAAGAAATCATTCTATTGGCCTCCCACTTCTAGAGATACACTCTCATTGGTCTTACCCCTACCAAAGACTGGTAACTTTTGTATATAAACCGATGGAGTTGTAGCGCAGAGATCACAGTACTCTCGCTCTTAAGTCTAGTTAACAAGGAAGAAGAAGAAGAAGTACAGAATGGCTGGACAGAAAAGGCAACACGATGGCCAGGACAGCCAGAGCAAGTATCGTTGTCATCAAATCCTGCCGATGATGTTTGGACTAAATAACTCTTACGGCAAAATTATCCAGATTGGGCTGGAAAATACAGCAATTGGTTCTGACGATTTTAATCCTGTTGTACGGCTCAGTAATAGTGAATGTTACGGCATCTCCTTCCCGCTCACCAGCTGGCTACGATTTCGAGAGCAGTTTGACGAGATCGACAGATTTTTCCATGCTTACGACGAGGAAGAGCTCTTATACCATAGAATCATCATTCCTGGCTTTACAATTCGTTTCACGATCAGCTATTCGGACAGAGCTTTTGAGCTAATTGAAGAAGATGTGGATCGAAAAGAGTCTGGCGAGGCTAAGTCAAAACGGCAACGTAAGTCTTCATTAGTATTTAAACGAGTGACCTTTGACAGACTTAAGGCCTTATCTAAAATTGTTGATCATAGAATAAAGTATTTGTTAAAAGTTAAAGATGCTATAAATATTATTGTTAAAGAGGTTGGGGAATATATTAAAGATAGATTAATAAATAGCGTAAATTCACAATATACATATTTTACAGCTTATAATGTTGAGTGTGCGATGAGGGACTTTGATGACACGTTAGTAGATAAGATATATAAGATATTAAAAGATAAAAATATATATTTAGCTATAGAAGATGTTTACATTATTATTTATGAGTTTATCAATTTACATTTATATAATCTAGTCGCGTACTTAAATACAACTGTATATAAGGATTCATGAATATAATTGTGAATATAATTGTATTTAGCTCAAGTATTATGAATAAATATAATTGTAAAAACATATATATATATTTCTTCTCACTTACCCATAGTGTATCCACCGCCTATCCTAGTCATCCTTCACATTCATTCTATTTATAAGTAGTTAGGTTGCAATTTAATTCTATTAATATCTGGGGTGGGGGTAGATAGTGGAGGGAGTGAGAAGGGCTTCATTAATAATATGGTGTCTCTTGAAAAGAGGCACCTTGGCGAGCACCATTTATTCATACTTAGGAGAGATATAACGAGCAAGAGACTGTAGGTAGCCGTGGCTCAGTGGTAGCGTACCTGCCTCGTAATCGAGGGGAACGCAGGTTCAAGCCGCCCTCAGTCTCACTACTTTTTTATTTATTTATTTTTTTACTTTTATTTTTTATTATTTTTTATTTGTTAAATAAAAATAATAATAAATAAAAATAAAATAAAATTTGCGCACGTGTATGTGCGTGTATGTGTGTGTGTGTGTGTGTGTGTATTATATGCGTGTGCCCCACCAAAAAACACGTCAGTCGTCAGCCAGCTGCCGGGGAGTGTCAACACCTCAAGAGTAAGTCGCTCCGTCGCTCTTAAAATCAGAGGCATTTTGGATAGTAATGAGGTAGGGGGCCTCTCCCAAGTGCCCTGGACACCATAGCGAGTGTAGACACATACACACACACACGCACACACACACACACGCACACACACACACGGTTTCATTAGTAGAAGAGTTGGCAGTCTGGTGGTACTATGGGCAGTTGTCTCAAATTTCATCCTTGACCTCTCAAGGTCCAAGTCTGTCCTAAGTGCCACCTATACTACTTCCATATCATGTTTTTGAGCCTATCAATTATATTTTTATTTTTATTTGTGCAGTTTAGGAATTTCTCCTCAACTTCCTACCAAGTTATATCATAAGGGTCTTCTTTACCTTGAGATTTCTCATTCCTCGAATTACCTCTGTTTTGGGTGATATTTTTATTCGTCAATATTTCTGTTAGCGGTTCGAGACGGTTTGCGTCATCTTTCAGTACACATTCCCCCTCCACCTCGCTCCAATTAGCAAAGTCTTCAACATAGTTATCTTCTATGGATTCTATATATCTATATCGAAGTTCATATAGACTCAAAATACTTTTTTTTATGAAAGTGTATCAATAATTTCATTTTCTTCTTCTAAATAAATTTTCTCCCCTTTTATATCAATAACAAATCTTAGCTCTGTTTGAGCATCAATACCCAAAATACAGTCCCTAGACAATTTCGGAACTACTATAAAATTGATTTTCCTTTCTTTTTTTCCCACTTGTGTGTCAGCGAAAATCTGGATTTTCAAACATGTTATTTGTGCATCAATCGCTCCTTTAATTACATGTCCACTTATTGGTAAAGTTGGAGATTTTTCAAATTTGTTAATATAACTCTTATAAAATTCCTCTGAAATACAAGTAATTGGGCTGTATCTACTAGCGTTACTACTGCAATTTTCTCTATTAAAATCTCTATTTCTGGGCACTCTACCTTTTGTTGCTATTTATCGTGCTCATCGTCTGAGTCAGACAATAATGCACCCCGAGGATCTTCAAAAATTGTATTTATTTCTTACCCTTTCGGAGTTGCATCATGACTCTGATTTTTGAGAGTTATCCAAGGCGCATGCTGCAACTACTTGGCGTTTTCCGGAATCAACCCACATGCTCCCGCTGCATCATCTTCAATTTGTCTATCTAGTGTATAAATATCACGAGATTTACCTTGATCATTTTTTTTATTTGCCTGATAGTTCGGCTTTACTCCTCCATTATTTTGAGAGTGTGTTTGCTTTTTTTCCGGCCCTCTATAGCCTCCGTGGTTTCCACTGAAATAATTGTTTCGTCGGTCATTCCGCTTATATAAGTTGTTGTTGTAATTATAATTACGACGATTTACCCCTTAAAATACTATACTTATGCTATACGTATCTCTTCGGGGTTTAAATATCGCCTCATATCTCTTAAGAATTTAATAGGTTTTTCTGATATTTCCCCTTTAAAAATTGGCGCGGCTATTTTCTGCCATCTCATTGAGGTATGAGAGATTGAGTTTTCTAGTAGTGATCTTTCTGCAAGTCGGCTTCTTCCTTCACTTACGCCCTCGTTCCTCGTTCTACTTAATTGTTCGGGAGATATAGAGCGAATCTCAGTTGAGCTCCTGAGATATCTTCGAGATTCCTCAAGCCTTACAGAAGGTTCTCTTTCTTTTCTTTGTCGGTTTTCCAGACAAATCACCTTTCCATCGACGTCAGCTATTTTTCCCATAATACCCATATCTTTTTCTTTTAAATTTTTTATCTGTCTAACCAACTCCTCTATATCACTCCCATCTCATATAATCCGAAGTTCTACATCACGTAGTTTATCCTCGATTTTGGCTATTTCTATCCTTTTCTTCCATTTGATTTTTCAGGATATATATTTCATTTTCATTCACACTGGTATCTTCCCTTATATCACGGATTTCTTTTTCCTGTGCTTTACTTTCTCTTTCAAGTTTGTTAATCCTCCCCTTAACCTGTTCAATCTCTACGAGTTTTTTTTTATTTCTTGAGTTTCGTCAGCTGATGTTCTTTCTTCTAACACTCTCATGGCTTTGATTTCCGCTCTAATTTGCTTCATCAATTCACTTTCAGAAAAAGTATACAGATTTCCTTTCATCTGAGTTTGCAGATCAGATGTTATCCAAGCCTCCTCTGATGTTTTTTCAGTTAGCTAGTTTTCAGGCTAGCAGTGACTGAATGTTCTCATGCACAATATCCTGCCATGCTCCTTTTGTCTGATCTAGTGGATATTCAGTTGCTTCATCTGAACCTTGACATACAGAAAACGTTTTCTCTAGATCTTCGTGCCTCTGTTGTAGCCCCTCTTTAGTTACAGGGAGATACGAGGGTAGTTCAATAAGTCTTTAGAATGACCAACAGATGGCGTGCGAATCGCTCCAAATCATCTGTTTTCAGTCAGCACCACTCCCGACTAGATATATGGTGCAGTCACAGTCCACATCTTCTGAGTTTACGTGTTTTTATAACCAATTGAAAAAAAAAATTGCTTGTTAAGAAAAATGGAAAAAAACGAGTTCAGAGCGGTAATTAAACATTTTCATTTAAAGGGTTTAACTCTATATGAGATAAAAAATGAATTGGACTCAGTTCATGGCACATCTGCCCCTACCTTAGCAACGGTTTATAACTGGGTAAATGAATTTAAGCGTGGTCGTACATCAATAAGTGACGAACCACGTTCAGGAAGGCCCGTAGAAGCAACTACTCCCGAAATCATCAATAAAATCCACGATATGGTGTTGAAGGATAGAAGATTAAAAGTGCGTGAGTTAGCTGAGGCCACAAGGATATCTATAGGTGCAGTTGTTTCAATTCTACATGAAAAATTAGGCATGAAAAAGCTATCGGCAAGATGGGTGCCGCGTTTGCTCTCAACTGAGAATAAACGCAATAGAGTGGTCGCCTCTGAGGCTCTTTTGGCGCGCATAAGTCGGAATCCTGAGGAATTTTTTCGTCGATTTGTGACTGTGGATGAAACATGGATACACCACTACACTCCTGAGACAAAGGAACAATCCAAACAGTGGATTTCCACAGGCGAACCAGCTCCAAAGAAGGCAAAGACCGTAAAGTCAGCTGGTAAGGTTATGGCTACAGTTTTTTGGGATGCACGTGGAATTATACTTATTGACTACTTGGAAAAGGGTAAAACAATTACTGGTGAGTATTATGCATCATTATTAGAGCAGCTAAAAGAAGAAATTAAAAAAAACGACCACATTTGGCGAGAAAAAAAATTCTCTTTCATCACGACAACGCCCGAGTTCACACATGCTTCGTTTCAATGGCTAAAATTGAAGAACTAAAATTCGAATTGGTCGAACACCCACCGTATTCACCAGATTTAGCCCCCAGTGACTTTTTCTTATTTCCAAACTTGAAAAAATGGCTCGGTGGACAGAGATTTACGGACAACGAAGACGTCATTGCCTCTGTAAGTGCTTATTTTGAGGAACTCCCGAAAACGCACTTTTCTGAAAGATTAAAAAAACTTAAAAAGCGATTGACCAAGTGTATAGAGCTCCAAGGAGATTATGTTGAAAAATAAAAAAAAATTTACCCAAAAAAAATTGTTTTTATACTTTATTCTAAAGACTTATTGAACTACCCTCGTACTCTTTTGCTCGTGTCTTAACCATGTTGGACATGTTTGTTTAAAATATTAAGGAATTTCGAACACGGAAGAGTTAAAAAGAGTAAAAAAGAAGTAAATCGAGTAGAGAAAGCTCAAGCTCACAACAATTTTGTGAATTATAGCAAAGTTTTATTAAATCTAAGTTTTATAAATAAGAAAACTGAAATTAATAGTATGAAGACGCCACAAGATAAGATTGAATTAAAAAAATACTCAATGCAATATTTTAAGGTCAGATTCCGCCTCGAAAATAAAGGAAAATCAAAGGGATCAGATACCAATATTTGGGACAGAGGCACAAAAAAGCAAAAATGCTTGTGACTCCTCGAAGTCAAAAAATAATTAAGGATACACTAAAAGGAGAAAATTCCAGTGTGATTTCCAAAATAAATGAAGATCTCATTGAGCAAAAGTTAAGAGACTTTCAAATTATCGGAAGTGGTTTGTCAGAAATTACAATAAATCAGTTACAAATAAATAAAGATTTGCAAAATTCAAAATTTGAAGATATTTATCAAGAAGAAGAAAAAAATCAAAAACTTGAGATTAAAAATGAATATACTGAAGTAGAAAATGAAGATAATACTTCTAAACATGATTATGATACAATTACCCAAATAGAAGAAAATTCCTGGAAGAAAGGAGATAATGGAGTCGGACCATTAAAGACAACTGATTTCAAAAACCAGAAATCACGAGGCATGCGCAGTTTTGCTATAGCAAATGTAAAGAATTCCAGTAGGAATAAATTATTAGCATACGAGATTTACAATAGAAGGAGAGGACGACGAGTTTTCAGTAGATCCAAGCCACAGATGACATCACGTAGGTGATCAGTCGAACTATTGTGTGCAGTGTTACAGGTACGTTAGTATAAAGTGCGCGAGTTATTAAAAACGTTGCTAAAACGAATTAATAGTGTAACGTGTAAATATATACAAATATAATAATAATAGAATATAATGAAAAGACATTTAATAAAGAACATTAAGTTGAAATATTGCAAATGAGTATACTTAAGCAAATCACCTTTTATATAAAATAATGTTTAATTTCTTCAATTTAAATTATTTTCAATAAATTTACTTAACAATATTTGTACCTGTTTTAAAACCCAAAATAATTTTATTTTTATTAATTCATGTTTATAAATTACTTTTCTACAATAAACTATTTTGTTGAACACGATTGAAGTCAATATTCCCTTTTCACCTTGATATTTTTAGTAATAAGTAAACAAACATCAAGACAAAAAGTCGAAATCAACACACGTGTTCTCTCCAAAACAATTTATATATATATATTTTTTTTTCAGAAACAACAAAAAAATATTAGCTAACGCTATGGAAGTTAATAATTTTTTCTCTGTACCTAACCTAGCCTTCTACTACCAATGCTGATGACTATATCTTTCTCTCTCTCTCTCTCTCTCTTATGCCTAGCTCTACGTCATTGACCGACGCCACTTTTCGCGCGCTTTTCGGCCGAGCCTATTTGTTCTTATGCCGCGCCAATTTTACTCGTTATATTTCTTATATCTTGAGCTGACCTATTCCAATGGTAATTTCGCCTATACACTGTTCAAGACTAATTATGCGCCCCTGAATATTATTATTAACCGTACTTTGTGCACATATAAACTCCCCTAGCTGGGTTGATATCTCGCCGATCCTCCTGATCATACTCCGATTCTGAATTCTTAGCGCCTCACATAAATCCGTGTTTTCCTGCGCTTCTCTCTCCAGTTTTTCAATCTGCGAGTTTATGTATAGAATTTCTACCTCTAGTTCTTCTACACGAGCCTCAACTCCATTTTGTGCACCATCTCGTTCATTAGTGAACTCATCGCCAGGCCACGGGAAGCTTATCACCGATGTGACTGGTGTCATTAAATTCGAACACACAAAAAAAAACTATCAACTCTGCCTATCACACTTTATATTTTTCCTTAATAAACACTTGGCTTTTTTTTTATTTAAACCTCGAGTTCTTATCCGCGCACCATTGTAAGGATTCGTAATTTGTTATTAATATTCAATTTAAATATTATAACCTTTTATCATAACATTTAATTATTTATCATTTCCCCGAGGTGCATAAAATGATATAAGGAATAAAGAAAATATGATTGTTTATGTGCATTTATATAGGTATATAAATAAAAATATATATATTATTTGTATAAAATATCAAGTTTAGGACTTGCATTTATTTAGCTTCATAGTTTCATACCATCAAAACGATTTGCGCTTAAATCTGATACTTCCAATAATAATAAGTAAACTGGAAGTAGCTGAATTTAAACTGACCAAATCGTTTTATAAGAGCAAGAGAAGTGAAGATCCTGCTTGCTAGGCAGCTGTGCGCTGACTGACCATCCTCCGATCGGCAGCCAGCTCAATCCTTTCGGTTGCTCGGCCTCGCGACTTTCTTCGGCGGCTCGGTCTCGCACCACTAACGCCGCCTGGCAATCAGGCTCCCACTTTTCTTACCCTTTCCATCAATCATATCTCGCATGGATGTAGACACACATCCTTATTCTCCGCGATTCCTCTATGTGCGGATATTCGCTTTCCACCGACCAGCCTGTGCGAATTTCGGGTATATTTCAAATTATTAAAATTTTTAAGAGACTATGGTTTGGGCCGATACAATATATATTAGAGGTGCTCAGTCACACTACGCGCTTCGCGCGCCAACCCTTGATTGGGTCTAGTCAAAGAATCAAAGGCATTATCGTGTCCACACAAGCTTGACGTAGATAACACAGTACGTTTTTTTAAGAGTATCCACTGTATAAGTAATTAAACTTTTAGTATAATTATAATATAAAGTGTAAAATTTGAAAAATTTTCGACGTAAAGTAACTTAGAATAACGTAAATTAACGGAAAATGACGTTAAATAGGTAGAAAATAATGTAAAAATAATAAAGAATGTTACGGATAATATTTATGTGGCTTACTATAGGGGTTAGATATAGTATGTACAGTAGGAGCAGACGGTATTCGCTGTCTCTCTCTACCAACGCTTTCCTCGCGCCACACGTCTCGTGTTTCGGAGCATTGGATTCGGCGTTTCTACAGCGTTTTATTCTTACGTTTATTCTTATATAAAAGTGCAGCATGATAGTTAAATAAGTGGCTCTTATGATTTGTCTCCCAATCTTCAACCTTGCCTGCATAGTTATTTAATATCACGAACTCTAACAAAGAATTCTGAAAAATGGGTCAAAATAACGTATAAAACGGAGGTACGGAGAAAGCCTCGATTCTTTGACGGAAAATAATGTAGACCAACGTAGACTAATGTAAACTACGTGAAATAGTTCATAAAGGCCATAATAACGTAGAAAAATAGATATGTAGTAATCCTCGATTCTTATTGTAAACTAACGTAGATCAACGTAAACTAACGTAAACT
Source organism: Gastracanthus pulcherrimus (assembly GCA_949152435.1). Taxonomy (NCBI): domain Eukaryota; kingdom Metazoa; phylum Arthropoda; class Insecta; order Hymenoptera; family Pteromalidae; genus Gastracanthus; species Gastracanthus pulcherrimus. The sequence goes on from OX424573.1 coordinate 117,762,302, forward strand.
ACGTAAAATGGCCATTAAATCACGTAAAGTAACGAAAAATCTGGAAGAAGAGGCCAAAATAACGTAGAAAAAGCTAGATATGGAGAAATCCTCGATTCTTACACGCAAAATAACGTAGACTAACGGAAACTAACATAAAATACGTGAAATGGCTTATAAGTCACGCAAAAATAGCGAAAAATTATTAAAAACACGCCAAAATAACGTAGAAAAGCGAGATATTGAGAAGGGCCTCGATTCTTAATCAACGGCGTCGGCGAAATATTTTTAGAATATATATATATATATATATATATATATATATATATATATATATATATATATATATATATATATATGTATATATGTAAGTGTGTGTGTGGGTTGGTGCGTGTGCATGTGTATACGTGTGTCTGTGTGGGAGTGAGTGTGAATATGTGTGTGTCTGTCTATCTATGTATATGTGTGTGTTATGATCGTCTTTTGTTCAAATTTTTTTCATATCTATTTAATACATGCAGCCTTTATATTTTCCTTTTTTGCTTTGTTAAAACCAAAACAATGGTAAATATTACTAATCCAATGAACGTGATTATAGAGAAGCACTTTTCATATGATTCTATGGACATACGTCTACCACTAGTCCTGTGTACAAGTTGTAAGCGGGATGTATATTGCGCGCAAAAATATCTGACAGCCGTTGTCAAGATTCCTGAGTTTTCTGAGCTTCCATCTATGAGAATGAATAGTCAATCAAGTTCTACTTGATTGTGCAGCTGTCATATTTGTGAATTAAGTAGAAAATCGCCCGGGGCTGTATCGAGATGTTCAAATGTTGATGTTTTACCGAAACGAAAAAGTATACTCACAAATCCAATGAATGAAGATTGCAGAGGTAAGCTGAAGCTGAAGTCACTGAGAAAAATTCTTATTCGGTTGATCAAAATATTTATTTAAATTTATGAGTAAATACAATTTAAACTTTTAGATGAGACAACCATATCTGCTATTGAAAATCGATGTACTCACTAATTTTTGCTCATTTCAACAAAGACATCGCATAAATGTAATCTGACTACGCGTATGAATAATCTTACTAAAGCTATTAAGCAAATGGACCCAAAAGGTTCTGAACAAATGGTACCAGTGTTAAGATTATCGCACTGTAGAAAACACTTTGCAGAATTACGAGCAATGGAAAAAAACCGGATCTTTAAAGGATCAGGCTAAATTCTTTAAAATTTGTATTCATGCTCCACTCTTATCTACCGCAAAAGATAAGAGGTTTCTCATTTAATGCTTGGGTAGTAAACACACTGTATATTAGTCTGTTGAAGGAATGGGATAATACTGCTATAACCTGGGCGAAGGATTGCTCTGTATCTCGCGAAGTAAGTCATGGAGGATCTGCATTCAACGGGAATTCGTGTGAATTCTATTAGAAAAAAATTGGTTTTCTTCGATCACGAAATTGCAATTTGGGATATGTCAAGTTTGTTGATGCTTTCGAAAAGTTTAGAGATGTTGTAAAAGCGTGCTTTAGTCATGAGCTTGACAATGATTACAAAAATAAAATTGAGGTTTTCAAAAGGAGTTATATTCATTAAAGGATCTCTATAACTCCTAAGGTTCATGCAGTTTTTTTCCATGTACCTGATTTTTACGAGAAAACGGAAGTTAGCCTCGCATTTTATAGCGAACAAGAATCTGTGTACTATGATTTTAAGTCAATTTTTGCTAAGCATAAGGTATACAACAATCATCCAGAATACTTGGACAGATTAAGAAGAGCGCTTTGTGAATATAATAGTCTTCCCTCTTTTTTAAACAATATTAATCATTTATTGTTTTGTAAATACTTTTGTAAATACGTAAATTCAAATTTTATAGTAAAATTTGAATTTATTCTACAGGAGAATTTTCTTTTATTTAACAAATCCCTAACACCCATTATGACTGTCAATAGGAAAAAATTGATGAAGCACGTATAAGTTCTGTATACAACTGTCATCAATGTGTCATTATAATAATTTCGTAAATAACAATACATGATTATTACTTCGGAAATACTGTTATGTTCATGATTTACTAATATGCATGTAAAATACAGCATTTGGTGAGTATAACTTGAACTGAAGTGAGAGGAAGCCAATATATTTGTAATATTCCTTTCTTCCAAATGGCATATTTCTCGGTATATAACATATAACATATTATATCTTGATTATATTTGTAGGTAATTTCATAAGCTTTCTAATGAACCCCATAAATCTACCATTTTCCTGACCTATATATATGATATAAAAATCCCAATTACGTCAAAAATCGCCATTTTTTCGATTTTTTCGAAGTTTTCGATATTTTATGGACGTAAAAAAATATACAAAAATAAAAATTTACTGATTGTATGAAAATAAAATACTCATATAAAAAAATAGCCACTCTAAATTTGTTTCTCTAGCCAAATATATCATTTAACCTAAAAAGAAATTTGAAAAATCGAGTTTATTTTTGTTTCCTCCCTGGGATATTTTTAATTTGGGGCACAAAATACTCATCAGGCATCATATAAATTATATCTACAAAGATCTACCTGGTGCAGGAACTTTTTTAGTTAAACTTAATCGACACCCACCGTACCAGACATTTAAGATGGAGCTGTATCGTTTTTTTTTTTTTAATTTATTTTTTTTATTAACTTTTCTTAAAGTTTGTAATGAGAAAAATATGTTATGACTACATAGATGTCACAAAAAATTAACGAAGTTATAATAGTTTAAATAAATTAATTAATATAGAGTAGTATGCAGAATAAAAATTTTAAATGCATTTTTATAGCTTCAATTATTTAAAAAGTATATGTCAAGATATAAGTATCAATGTAGTGAAAAATACGACTTTTTACAATTTCGTATTCGCTTTAACTGCATTTTATTTTATATAAATAGAATAGAGGTATGAAAAATAAAAAAACCAAGCAAATTTTTTTAATTTAGGGCACAAAGGGATGAACAAATTTTTTTTGAAGATTTTAAGTTCAAATGGCACCTATTTAAAACATGCTACTTTTAAGGGAAAAAAGTGTATTTTCGCGTACAACACAATAATTACTGCACTAAAGGGGTTCTAAGTTGGTGAAAAACTTTTTTTGGATAACAAATACTACTACTAATTATTTAGCCAGCGTCAGCCTGCACTTTTGAAGCTACATACACGTACATTATTCAATATATAAATAATTGTTTAAAAATCCGTCAATAAATAAATTATTATATACCTACGCCGTAAACTGTTAAAACTAAATACCGCACTTATGAAAGTTCAATAAAATAATAATTTTATAAATAAACCGAACACTGTTAAATCTAAATACTCCATATGTGTAAAAGTTGAATAAAGTAGTAGTTTTAATAACACCGTTAATTTTTAAAGCTCAATACAGTACGCATTACATACACGCATTATATTTTTAAATAACCGCAAACATTTAAAATCAAGCATCCCAGGATCAAACAGTTAATTAATAAATTTATTTTCGACAAGCCCTAAATTTCCGAATCAATATGTACCACGTGCATGAAAGTTGAATAAATCAATTGTTTTAATTAAACCCTAAATGTTCGGGCAAATATTTAAAACTGGAAACTTCCCATAAATGATTAAACAATAAATAATAAAACTTTATGAAACTGTTCCAGCTGAATTAGTATTCGGTTTGCACGGGGATGTCGCGAACAAATATATTTGTATTTCGCGTGAAACTAGCCTTTGCTCGAAAACTTTTATCGATCTACTACTTTTAATCTACGAAGGAGTCATTTATTTGGAGTATTATGCTTCAGAGTGTTAGATTGAACTGCGCGTATAGGTTTCGCGTCTAGCACGGAGTCTCGTATCTCGCGATGCTGTATCGTGTGTTACGTCCTGAACATCGCCTCACATTCATCGTCTCGTCATCAAGCTATATGTATCTTACCATACTAAATCCTACTTATCGACCTACGCTATACAACTAGTATCCTACCATGCCAACCTCGTACCCTGCATATTATACTCATCCACCCCAATTTTTACCTAACTCCCCTCCGCGACCATGCACCTCAGTCGCTCCGCTTATATGGCACATAATTAATTCCTAATTTAGGCTAAGCACGCGACCCCCGCGTGGTTATATAAGCCAGGACCCCCCAGGGCACAGCAGCCTTCTGCTTTCGAACTCTGAACTGTAAGCACGTACGCACCAGTTTGTTATTTGACACTTTACTTGTAAAAGGGACACACCCTTATACTTAACTTTGTGCTTCTTATATAATAAACTTGATCTCAAGCTTATTTGCTCGCGCTTATTTATTCACTGTGCCTGTACTTCTATTCATATCTTCCGCCACTATCTCGAGAACAAGACCACCCGCAGTACAGCGCAGCCGAGCCGAGCAGAATACAAGGAATCAAGGTCTACGTATACATACAACGTAAGTCCCTAAATGAGTCAATAGTCTCTTCTATCCTATAGTAAACTCGCACTTCCTATTTTTACCGCTATCATATTAAATGTCATTTTCGCTATCCTACTTTTGCTAATGCCTTGACTCCCAGGAAAATTACGGAAGTATTGACTGGAACTAGAGGCGAACGCTATTTAAATTCATATTAACTTCGCGCCATTTATTGCTTACGCGCGACGTAACAATTGGGGGCCCACTCTCCGGAATATTTTAATAGCAATTAGCGCAGATAGCAAATTTTTTTTTCGAAATTCAATAATGGCCAACGTAGACTTTGAAACGAAATTAAGAAATAAAGAAGCTAATGATATCATAAAGAAACATGTAACGACAACTGATCCAATTTTTTTAGCGGGCAATCACGAAACAAATTTAGGAGAACTATTAGCATTTTTACAGCAACGATATCAAGTCGCGAGCGAATCGGTTCCGGAACGCGCCGAAGAAGTAAATAAAATTTGCGAATTTTCACAAGACTATATTGATATATCAAAAGTGCACGAGACGCGTCAAGAGGCTTTGATGACAGACATACTTTTAGAATTAATTCTTAATAGTATTAGTTGCAAAGAAATTATAGAGACTATTGCACATCAAAAAACAATTAGAAAGTTTGATCGCGAAATACATACACTTTTAAACAGAAACGCATAAATGACGAAAACAAGTGCGTATCAATCTATTATTGACTCAACCAATATGACAAACCCATCCAAAACTGATCCTAAACTTTCATTACAAAATAACGACAGTATTAAAAAATCTGACATGGCAAAAACTCTCCACTTTTTTCTACACCAAGAATACGCAGCACACCTTATACAAACTTGACAAATAATTATCGTAGACCACACAACACTCTACAGTCATTTTAAAGTACCACTCTCACACCAGTTCGCAATTTATCAATTAAAGATGCAGTCGAAATAATTCCTAAATTTAATGGTTACAACAGTCCACTTAAAATATTTTTGGAACGAGCCAGATTTAGCGAGATTAAAAAACTTTCTATAATATGGTGGAAATTATAATGTATTTTGATCGTACCTACGGTTCTGCAAAACGTTTTCCCCAATTATTGGGCGAACTAGCAGTCATGAAGTAAAAATACGACGAAAACGTAATTTTATTTTCAAGTAGATTAAAATCAGCCGCACAAGAAGCATGCGAAGCCGCGTTACGCGAAAAAAGACATAGACCGGATCTTAAAATAGAATTAGAAAAAGATAGTGTAGCATATTTTATTCGCAGTTTGCAATGGGTTATAAAAGAGCCAAGGGCACACCTGAGTCTCTGGATGCCGCGATAGACCAAGTAATGGACATAGAGCGCGATTATGCACGCCAAAATACAGACAAACATATGAAAATACCACAGTCTCCTATACAAACGAAAATTAGCGAAAAAGAATCTGCTCAAATTAACTTAGACGATAGCAAAAAGTCAGAAGCAAATTAAATATGCCATAAATCAAGTTACACAGCGCCTAATTGCTGGTACCGTGCCAATTGCGCCGCCGCTCCGAAGGCGCCGGTCACTCCCCAAAAAGGCAGGTAGGCCACGCCCGACCGTGAAAAATCAATACTGACTAACTCACAGGGGCGGCCGTAACGTGTCACACAACCGTGGACAACACCTGAAAACAAAAATCAATACTCCAACTATGATCCCTCTTCCAATGTACCTCAGCCAAACCAAGCTCAAAATGGCGCCACTAAAGCATGTAATTATTGCAAAAAAGCCGGTCATCGGAAGAACAAATGTAGAAAGCTTGCTTATAATAACGAAATTCAAGAAATGCAGCAGGGAAACGAAAACGAGTTTCCGGAGAACGACGCAACCAGGGAAATCCCACAACCCCAGCGTCAAAATTATGCGAGAAACAATCAGCAATACAATTGATAAAAAAGATTGTTTTATTAAGCATTAATAATTGTCAACCAGCTATTATGCTAAAAACAAATTGCTGCTCGCAACCGTTGTCGCTAATGCTAGACACCGGCGCTGGGCCAGCACTTTTGAAAATTTCAAAAAAACCGCGTAATGTTGAGTCGATGCTGACGAAATTTTAGAACTAACCGGTATAACAAAAAGTAGCATAACACTTACGGCAAAATTCCAATGCAATTTCATGACTTAACTTTTTCTTTCACTTAGTACCAGACGATTTTCTTATTGAGGAAGACGGTCTGCTTGGCAGTGAAATCCTCATTAATTATGATGCTTAGATATGATTAATTATAGAGAACAATATTTTATAATTGATAATTACAAATTACCTCTAAAATTACCATCAATTAAAAATAAAAAAGTACATAAGTTTTTAACTACTACTTTTACCGAAAATGCATAACTGCTTGTGCAATCAAAATTCGAACATTTGCCAAATTCATGCTTAGAATATCGAAATTCGCAAAGTCAAAAATCATATACGCAAATCACTTCCAATTCAAAATCCGAAATCCGATATCCGAAAAACGAAAATTTTACTTATAAAACCGAGATTCAAAACCCCGAAAATCGTGATCCAAAATTTGAAAATAGTAAATTAAGCATGCAAAATCCAAATCATAATAATTCAAAATTAGAAAACCAATTGAACTCCGAAATTCACAAACCGAAATCGTGGCAGATGCAGGAATCGGCCATTCCTAGCAAACTACCGCAAAAATCGACCAAAATTCGCATTCCAAAATTAGAAAATAATAAAGCAAAAAATAATATTTTTAGCTCTTGTTTCAGAAAAACGAAATCAGCGCTGTTAGAAGCAAATGAGAAATCGCTCCTAGAAGCTGATAGAGAATCACTATTAGAAGCAAATAAAAAATCGAAATCAGAAATTAATGACAACGTATTTTTGAAAGAAAGTAAATTTGTATATGATAAAATTAAAAATTTCGATAAGAGTGAGCTTGAAAATGAAATTTTCGAAAACTAGAATTATTTATTGAAAGTTATTAAAGAAAGTCAACAAATAAATAAATTCTTACCTGATACCTGATTATAATCACCCTGTACCCAATATAACTGATATTTGAGACAAATTTGGGCGCGCAAAATTTTTTTCGGTTTTCGATTTAGCTTCCGATTACGATCAAATTTTTATAAAAAAAAAGATAGACACAAAACAGCTTTTCATTGTAATTTGGGCGCATTTCATTTTCGCAGGAGCCCATTTAGACTTATAACAAGTGTATCAGTTTTTCTCGCTCTTATCACGGCACTAATTGCACGTATGAAAGGTGTAGTAGCATTTTTTGATAATATTTGTATTTTTTCTGAAACTATCGAAGAAGATTGGGAAATAATAGCTGAGCTGCTAAAAAGATTAATAAAAGCTAACCTGACATTTCAACCTGATAAATGCGAATTTTTAAAGAAAGAAATTAATTACCATGGGCACATTATAAGTAGCAATGGATTGAATCCCGATCCAAACAAAAATAGAAGCAGTAAAAAAATGTCCAGTGCCCAAAACAGCAAAAAATATTAAACAATTTCTGGGATTTACTAATTATTATAGACGTTTTATACCTGGTTATGCAAAAATTACCAGACCTTTAAACCTTTTACTAAAGAAAGATCAACCATTTATCTGGGAAAAAAATTCTCAGGAAGCTTTTGAAAATTTGAGAGATCGATTATGTGAGCCGCCAATCTTAATACATCCTAATTTTTATAAACAATTACTGTTTCGCCTTATGCTAGTGGATACGCGATTAGGGGAGTGATTTCGCTACAAGAACTCCCGATAGCTTTTGTATCACGACGTCTCACTAGAGCTGAAGTAAATTATTGCACTTTTTCGAAAGAAGCTTTAGCTATAGTATTTTGTATACCTCAATTAAGACCGTACTTACATGGAAGAAAATTCACACTTATTACAGACCATAGACCATTAGCTTGGCTAAATTCGCACAAAGAACCAAGCTCTAGAGTCACGAGATGGAGATTAAAATTGGCAGATTACAATTTTGAAATTAAATGTAAGCCGGGCGCAATAAATACTAATGTCGATGCACTTTCGCGAAATCCAGTAGAGTCACAAATATTAATCATTAACGATACCACAAATCGCAATTTGTTAGCATTTGAACATGAGCAAGCAAACAAGCAGAGTGAGCTAGACAGAGAGATGAATAATCAAGCGTTAAATAGGTAGGTAGAGCCGCCGCCGCTGATCCACCCGACATGATGACGCACCTACGCGCAGACAGACAGTCAAGTACCCGGTACGCGGAAGTCATCCAAGCCCTCGCGCAACTTAGGAGAACAGACGGAGGTCGTAAAATGTTTGACGAATAGAGGCCGGTGCTGCTGCCGATAAGACTGTGGAATTTGATATAGATCTTAATCCAACTACTCTTTTAAATAGAAATTCAAGCGAATCTAATGAGCTACTTAATTCTGAGTTCGCTAATCGTGACTCAAACACAAACGAACACTCTATTAAAAATATTATTCATTGTAGCGAACAATTATTTATGCGAAAAGATGATTATTTATCTTTCGATAATCAGCCATAGGCAAACCACTAGATGAAGGAGCAATGCAATTATATGAAATTAACAAACTACCACGTTTTAATAATTTAAGTGTTGGTAAACCTAAATTAATTAAAGTTAATACTAGATTCCATATAGCAATGTCACTTAGAATCGAACAACGTGAAAGTTTAATAAATATTATGAATATTTTGCAAATTTTTCTTAACAAATTGAGTTTCATTTTAATTGGAAAAGAGATTAATACATTTAGCATGGCAAAAAGTAAAAATATTGAAAATGTTGAATTCAATTTAATATTAAAAAGTATTAAAAACCAATTATATTCAACAAACATTAAACTCATTATCTGTCTAGGTCATATACAACATCCTCCTTTTTCTCCACGTGCAAAAATTATCGAAGAAATGCATTACTCTATAATTGGTGGACACAAAGGCGTCAACAAAACTTATAATAGAATTAGACATAAATATAATTGGGAAAATCTTATGCAGGAAGTGCAGAAGTTCATTCAAAAATGAAAGCAATGTCAATTAAAAAAATTACTTAGATTCAAAACAAAGCAAAATTTAATTATTACTGATTATCCAGCAATCCCGTTTGCTAAAGTAGCTCTTGATATAGTCGGACCATTATCTCAAACTAAAATGAGTAATGAATATATACTTAGCATGCAAGATCAATTTTCGAAATTTATAATTTTTGTTCATCTTCCCGATCAGACAGCGATCTAAGTAGTTAACGGATTTATAAAAAGATTAGTTTGTATTTTCGGAACCCCTCAAGCTATATTAACAGATCAAAGGACTAATTTTCTGAGTATATTAATGGCACACGTAGCCAAAAGGTTTAAAATCAAGCAAATACAAACTACCGCTTTTCACCCACAGTCGAACGGTTCTCTTGAGCGAGGGCACGCCCCGCTAAGCGAATTTCTTAAAACGTCTATTTCCAAAGAAGTGGAATGGGTTGAATTAGTCATGTTTAACCATAATTCCGGGCGAATTGAATCGACCATTTTCACACCTTACGAGCTTGTGTTTGGGCGTCTAGCTCGATTACCGTCAAGCGATCCTTCCGCCGCCGACGACCTTTTACCTGCGAACGCCGAATACATTCGAGATTGTATCTCTCGCCTGAGCGCCCTGAGTGAAATAGCTGCCGAAATAATCTCCCTAGCTAAGGCGAGAGCGAAGCAATATTACGACTTAAAGGCTAATCGCGTAGAAATAAAAGTAGGTGATTACATTTGGTTGCAAAAGGGTCCCAAGCCTCATAAATTCGATGATCCTTATACTGGTCTTATTTAGTGTTACACGTTTGGGAAAATTGAAACGTAAAGATACAATTAAGAGAAAATCAAACGCAGGTAGTGCATATGAACCGCCTACGCTTTTCGCACATTCAACCAAAATAATATGATCAAATAATAATATATAATTTACTGATTTCAGATACAACCTACGTGCGACCTTCAGAAACAAGCCGTTGATCTCAAACTTATTTAACTAATTATAATATGTAAACATTTGTTTCAAATACTAGACCCGCAGTAATAGCAATTTACGAGGTTCTTTTTATCACAAAGTTTAAGATAGAAGCAAATTTTTAATAATTAAAGTATCAAAAAATCAAAGAGAAAGAGAATGACTGAAAATTTTATTCAGTATTTATACAGATGGATAAAAAAATCTCGAAAACAAGCAAAGAACATTTAATCTGATAAAACTCTATTTAGTGAACAATCTTATGTGTGATCATATAAAAATACAAAAGAGAGTATACAAAAGAAATAATTAAGTTGAGCAAAAATTATTGTTATGAATACACACTTACAGGAAAATAATCGATAGCTATATGATTATTATAACAGGATAGCGGAGCGGATCAGGGATATAATTAACGGTCACAAGTTATTATAAAAGAATAGTCAGTGCACTTAGTTTATTAATCACTAGTTTTATTCAAGTCTACATATACTAACGCTCGCTTAGCCCGCGTTCTTTGTTCTGCGCTCGCGAAGATTATACCGTGCTTTTACAGCGTCGACTTCTCCCTCTCTGGGCTCGCATGATGTTAAAGGTAGGGCGCAAATGTCGCGAGTCATACCTCTCCGAGAAGAAGCAGACTTGTCGCGCTTACAGCTCGGCCCTTCCTGACAGGGAGGCGCTTCGACTCCTTCACTTATCCTCTCATTTAAATCATCATCGCCGCTCAAGTCAGTCTCACTTTCATTAGAACTAGAATCGTTTAAATTTACAAAAGGTTTTAATCGGTCGGGTAATAAAACGAATTCATACAATTTTTGTTTTCTCGGAAATTCCGGTATATCGCCTACAACATATCTGTCCAGATCTAATACTTTTAGAATTTTGTACGGCCCAACGAACTTTTTACTCAGCTTGCTACAACCAGTAACATCAAGGACAGTCGGCTGTATCATTACATAGTCTCCCACTTTGTATTTCGTATAAGGACGTCTATTACGATTAAAGCGAACAGCTGACTGCTCTTGATGGTTTTGGATATTTTGAGCAACTTCTTGGAAAATATTAAGTAAACCACGTTCTTTTTGGTCGTACAATGATTCTTCGTTGAGTACATCATTAATCACGTCGACACCGCCTCGGCGCGGGCGTAGTGCATATCCAAAATATACCTCCCCGGACTTCTGCTAGTGGTGCTTTGTACAGTCCTATTTAATGAAAGTTGAACTCTTTCTAGTATTTCATGCCACCGATTCGGAGCTGCCGTCAATTTACAAATTACGGAAAATATGGTCCTATTATATCGTTCAATTTGTCCGTTCGCTCTAGGAGTTCTAACTGCGATTTTAACATGTTCGATTCCTTTCATCTTACAATAATCTCCAAATTCATGACTAGTAAACGCAGTCCCTCTATCTGAAATAATTCGCACTGGCACTCCAAAAATACTAAACAGATCCTCAGAAGTTCTAATTACCTTAGCCGTGGAAGTACTTTTACTCGGTTCCAAGAAAATAAACTTAGAAAAAGAATCAATAATTTCAAAAATATGTTTATGACCACGCGTAGTAGGATGAAAAGGACCGACGTGATCAAGATGTAACGTGTGCCACGGTTGAACGCCTTTATCTATCTGATGTAAATAACCTTCATTAATAAACGCTTTTCTATTATATTCAAGACATTTAATAAAATTTATTAAACATTTCTTAACAAATTTTCGTAAATTTGTGAAATAATAATTTTTCCGCAGTTCATGACAAGTTTTATCGACACCTAAATGTGCGATTTCTTCATGAACTTTTAATACAAGTTCCGTCCGCATTCCACGAGGTACGACGAATAATTCTTTACCATTGATACACTTCAACAATTTACTGTTAATTACTTTGTAATCACTAACAGACTTATCTTTCTTCTCAACTCGGTCCTTAATACTGTTTATTTCAGCATCGTTCGTTTACGCGAGAGACAATAAATCATGAAATTGTTTGAAGTGATTGTATTAACATCAAAACAACGACTCAAAGAATCTACATGTTGCATTTGATCACTCTTACGGTGCTGTATTTCAAAATCAAATTCCTGAAGTAGCATACTCCAGCGGCAAATTTTTGAATTAATATCTTTCTTTGAGAGCGTTTGTTTTAATGATATACAATCCGTTATTAATGTGAAATGTTTTAACAGATACACTCTAAATCTATCTAAAGCTTCGACGATTGTTAAAGTTTCTAGTTCAAAACAGTTTTGTAGCAAAACAGCACCATAACCTAGTGAACTCGCATTAGTATATAATTCGGTATTTTTTTTTAAATCAGAAATGTTCAAAACAGGCTCGTTTGCCAATATCGATTTAAGTTCGTTTATAGCGTTTAAATGAATATCTGTGATCTCAAATTTAATGTTATTACGCAACAATTCAGTAAGCGGTAAAGCTATACGCGCGTAATCTTTAATAAATTTTCGGTAATACCTGGTCAATCCGAGAAATCCCTTAAGTTCTCGTGCTGTACGCTGTATCGGAAAAGCATCAACGGCTTCCGTCTTAAATTTTCCAGGCTTGATTTCGTCAAATTTCAATTGATACCCCAAGTATTCTAACTGTGGATAAATAAAAGTACATTTGTCTAAACGCGCTTCTAATCAAAATTGTCGCATAATAGCAAAACCCTCCTCGATAATGGCAACGTTTTCCTCTATTGTATCGATCGCAATCAACCCATCGTCAAAAAATATTTTAAGTTTCCTTTCCTAATTAAATCTCTAAATACGTATAAAATAAGTTCCGCGAACGCAAGAGGCGAGTTTCGAAAACTGAACGGGACCATTAAGAATTCGTACTGGTCAGTAGATGTAATAAAAGCGGTATATTTAATAGTCTTTTTCAATAAAAACATGAAAGAACGCGTCTTTAAAATCTATGCGAGTACAATACTTTTTTCTTCCGGATTGAGAAACAAGATCTTCGATCTATGGAATCGGATGAACCATCGGAACCGTAATTTTGTTGAGATCACGATAATCTACGCATAGCCGATATTCCCCACTTTTTTTTCGTGCGAGCGTTACCGGACTGGCGTATTCCGATTTACTCGGACGAATATACTTCACTCAGCCATTCCTGCACGATAGTGTCATGACCTCTCCTTCGTGAATAGGAAATCTCCTTGGTCGACTGCATATCGTTCGATCGTCCTTCAGCTCGATTCGTAACTTGACCGATCTCTGTAAGAGGGTACAAGTTCGGGGTTGATATCGATCGTAGAATTATTAGCTTCGACGTCGATGCTCATCACCGCCGAAATAAACTTGTCGGGGCATTTATTGGAATTGAACACTATGGAGTCGTGCACTTTTCTCCAAGGTACCGAATCGAAAAATGCCTGGCCAAGCACGAGATCATGTGTTGTTGTTTCCTGTGGAACGACCGTAGCTGGAATCGAATATTCCTTGCCATCAATCGTCGCTCTATATGTCACAGTCTTCTCACAGTGAATAGTCTGATTACCAAAGCCTCTCAATATTCGAGATTGTAAGCCGCTACTCTCTATATCTGTAAACATTATACGATTCTCTCGAATTAAATTTATCGGGCATCCGGTATCAAGTAGCGCATGTAATTTAGCATCACGGACACTAACCTCCTTATAAAAGGTTGCCGTAGCCCTCGGCAAAGCAAGTGTTTCGACGCTTATAACGTTCACATCGAAGCGTTCGGTGTTTCTTTGTAACGACTCGGGTATAGGTGTCGTACAGAGGCGAGCAATTTGTCCGGCTTGATTACAACGGTAGCATACAAGCGTTCGTACTAGGCACTATATTATTACTAGGCACAGTAAACTGCCTATTGCTGGGTCTTGTCGAGTTTGTTGTGTAGCGAGGCAAGCTTTGGCAACCTTCAAAACTTTCCTTCTTGTCTGTGCCGTATAAATAGGCTCTCGAGATCTTCATATTGTCCTGCTGCAATCTGGCAGCGTATAGTAAAGTTTTCTTCGTCTCCCAACTCTACCTTTTTTGCTAGCGTCAACTTATCGATGAAGTAATCTTCCAATCTCTCACTTCTTTTATACTTGCGCGAATGCATTTTGTCCATCGCTTTAGCGGGATCTTTCACTTCAACAAACATATCTCGAAGTTTTGCAGTACGTTCTTCCCATGAAAGCGCCCACAACGATTCTTGGGCTTCATACCATCTTTTACTGATTTTGCCGTTTATCTTTTTATTTTTTATATAAATAATCATCAAAATAAAGTTGTTTTATAGTGAATTATCAATAATAATCGTACACTAATCAAAATGAGTGATAAAAAACCTCAATACAGAGGAAAGAAGTCCGGACGGGGAGGTACCTCCAATGCTAAAAAACGGAACATTTTAAACCGCGCTCCACCACTGAAGGCAAAATTACTAAAAGCTACTGAAGATTTATCAAACTACACGCACAAAGCACCAATATCTCAAGAAGTTTATGAAGCGATTTCTCTTGTTTATGAAGAGTTGAGCAATGACGATCTTCTTACACGTTGCCTTGTCGGATTCACTCAAAATACGAATGAAAGTTTTACCGCAACCGTGTGGTCTATGGAACTTAAATCTTGCTCCAGTGACAAACATGTACTTGATACAGCAGTATACATTGGTATAGGTATCGACAATGATGGTATGTCAAGTATCATGCGACTGATGCAAAATTTGGGGATGAAACTAGGGCAAAACTGCTACAACTTCGGCGTGGAATATCAATTTAGATGGCCAAATGTACAGTGCAGGCATCGCAGATTAAAGGTGTAATGAAATTTTTTAAGAGTTAAGTACTTATAAAACTTTAAACGCGTTTTTCTCAAAACTACTTTTTTCAAACTGGGCGGAAACGCTGCTCGAAATCCGCTCACTGGATCACTTTCAAATGTTTACTGTAGCTTTACAATCGCATTATCTAAATAAGTACATAGCCGTTTTTTGATTAGACTAAAATTTTTTTTTTATAATCAATTTACTGAGAATTTTTACGTTGAAAAAATTAAAATTGTTTAAAACTTATGCAATATTTTAAAAATCGATTAAAAAAACCCTATGTACTTCTATAGCCAATAACATATACTTTAAGAAAAAAATTATTTTTTGTCCTAGCTCTCATACTTTTGGAGTTACGATTCCGCCCGTGGAGGTATAAAAAAAGACGTTTTTGGAAAATGTCTCTGATGCCGACATTTTTTTTTTGAAAATTCAATCAAAAAAATTTGTTTTATACTTCAATATATGTTTAATTAAACCCTGAAAAAAGAAACCCGATCCCTTTATCCATACCCTCAAAAAGAATTATCAAAGTTAGGCCGCGCGAGCGCTTAATACTGTTGTTTTCAACTCGCGTTTGCGGTATGAAAAAAAATATATAAAAAATATCCAATAAACTATTTCGATGTATTTTTTCCTCAGCTTTCCAATGGTGTGGTCAGATTTTCCAAAATTTTCCATTTTCCTTAAAAAAAACACAAAACGTGTTATATCTCGAAAAGTCTATTTTTAATATATTTTTTAATACTTTTAATCGAAAGTTGAAGTTGTTTTACATAAAAAAAGTTCCTTTGCCCAGAGTGCCCGATTACATTTCAGTGAGTAATAGAACGCCGAAAAGTTGAAGTACCGCGCGCAGCGGCAAGGCGCGAGACTTCGCGCTCGACGGTGGCCGCTAGATTCGGTCCTCCTTTTCATATTTTGCTACCTTATAATTTCTTTTAAACCTGTTAGTTAAATTTAGTTATTTTTTTGTTTTTATTAATCATTTTTTTGTTACTTTGGCTTTCGAAGAGACTTTCAAAGTCTTTAGCTTCGTGGCTTTCTTTGTCGTTGTTGCGGGTTTGGATACATTATTTTCTTTTTTCTTAGTGTCTTTCTTTGGAAAGATTTGATATTTAGAACTTAAAGACGTTTTCTGTAGTTTGAATGTGTTTTAATTCAATAGAATAAAAGCATGATACTGTAAAGTCCCTGGTATAGATTTAGCATTATCTAATCTTGGTTTGAGTTCTAAAACAGTTTTTTCATAATCATTTTTATTGCTATAAAATACTTTGGTTTCTTTGCAATAATTTTTAGCCCATTCGTAAAGACTTTTTGCTGTTAAAATTCTATTTTTGGATGAAAGTTGTAGACTAGCACATTTTGCACCTCTTTTTAAGTTCACACCGATACCATCACATGCACCTTTGCCGTGCGCGGTAGCATAAAAGTGCCATTCCGCTGAGATTTCGAAATCTTTTTCATGAAACAGAAGATTTTGCATATTATTCTTATTTTTAAAAAGTTGACTTGCTCCATCCGTTAAATAATAAATTTTTTTAACTACGAAATTAGATTTCAGATAAAGTATGACAATTTTTTGATATTCATAAACCGCAACAGTATCATGGTTTAGATTATCAGAAATTACAGCAATGCTTACATGTTTAAGATCACTATTTTCTTTGTACAACTGTAAAAATAGTTGCCTGGTTATTATTCCCATTAAAGAATGCGTAGGAATATGTACTACAAATGCATAGTTTTCCGAAAAATCAAAACAGACAATAAACTCCCCTTCTTGAAGATTTTCGTTCAACTTATTCACATAGTGTGACTGTTTCTTAGCAAAAAAATCGTGAGTCTTCAATTTCATTAATTTGTCGCCCAGCGTGTTGAGAAAGTCATAAACGTTCTCACTTTTTGAAGCTATCGTACACCGATCTGTTTGAAACCACGATTCAAATTGAATTTCAAAAACATTATTTTTATCAAAACATTTAAGCAAATGTTCTCGTAATGCAGACGTATTAGGACAATTTAGACAGTCACCCAAGAAACACTCATCACGTGCATTTTTACAAACGAATGCCTGAATACAGTCATGATAATTTGTAAGATATAGTTTACTATTTTTCGTTAAGTACTCTAGCTCAGCAGTTTCTAGCATGAGCTTAACGTTTTCATGATGTACACATACACATACATTGTGTGTACCACTGCTTCCAGCTAAAACACAGTGTACTGGTCTCAATTGTATGAATTTTGTTAACCCAATTTTAACGTGTTCGTATTCTTTTTGAAATAAATAATAGATTTCGTTCAAATTGCCAAGAAGTAATCTTTTCGTTGTCCTGCTTTACGGATATGCAATCTTTCAAGCCTGGCATAATTCGACTTATGTTATCCTTTTCATAAAAACTTTTAACTAAATTTGTAGTTTCCACCGAAAGTACTTCGCCGCGTTTTTTTTCAGGAACTGAGAAAACTCCTTTTTCAGCTACTAACTCTTTTGCTTCTCGAGCTTCCCATTCAGTACAACCAAACTCTCTGATTAAATCATTACGAGACCAAAAATCGGGAGCAAGAGTGAGTAGCTGAATTCTATCTTGCTTCGATATAGTATTAGAAAATTTTGTTTTAATTTGTTCGAGAACCGTTACGCCAGCTTTATGATATTCATCACAACAATTTATGTTAGCTTTTTTTGTATCCGAAATAGGTAAATCTGCTTTACGTTTGTGAATTTGCCTACGACATGTACCACATATTTTCGCTTCTTCGGGTACAAACGGAAATATACTTCTAAAAGTTGAAGGAAAGTCAAACAGATCTTTAGACGTAGGGTGATTCTCTCGAGAGAAAGGATTTATGCATTTCATTTTCCAGGTTGAACCCATTGTAGTTGCTACAATAAACCGGAGAAATACGTAACCAATAGATTTATGATTTAATCATAAAAAAATCTAAATTTTAAAAAAAACATCGTCGTATATATGAATTTCTTGTGACAATTCATTTATAGATTAAAGTTTTTTATATTTAAGCCACCTACCGACTGAAAAAAGAACTAGTTTTACAAGTAAGCATGATGTGGCGGTGACGGCGGCCGCGCCGCGCCAAGTCGCGCGCGGTACTTCTACTTTTCGGCGTTCTATTACTCACTGAAATATAATCGGGCACTCTGTGCAAAAGAACCTCAGCTTTCGATTAAAAGTATTAAAAAAAATATTAAAAATAGACTTTTCGAGATATAACACGTTTTGTGTTTTTTTTAAGGAAAATGGAAAATTTTGGAAAATCTGACACCATTGGAAAGCTGAGGAAAAAATACAACGAAATAGTTTATTGGATATTTTTTATATATTTTTTTTCACACCGCAAACGCGAGTTGAAAACAACAGTATTAAGGGCTCGCGCGCCGCGCTAGGAGAGTTGACGTGATTCGCCCCATAAGTGTCTTTTTTTTATAAAAAGTGTAAGAAAAGTTATTTTTGGTGCGTTGTGTATAAATATTTATATATTTTTTGTGTTAAATCAGTATACAATGTAAGTGTAATGTCTTTGAGTGCCAGACCAAGGGATGTTGAAGGTAGAGTGTCGGATGGCCCTGGTAAACTTACTTGGGGAAGACCAACAGAAAGAAAGAAGATTTTTTATGAAAGAAAAGGAGATGGTCCTCCTCCAAAGAAGCCAAGAAATTCAACTTCCAGTAGAAAAGTTCAGGACATTATAACTTAAGGCAGTGAAATCAGGAATAGAATTATCGACATTGACATCCTATTTCCTGAACTGCAAAAAATTGCATGTTGCAAGATATGTCATGGAAAACTGAATTTCTCTGAATCTGATGTACGAGGACTTGGATTTAAAATTGACATTTCTTGTTCAAATTGTACAAATCAAAGAATTGAATCAATTAATTCAAGTAGATTCATTGACGAAAAAGTAATGCATATGAAGTTAATAGAAGATCTGTTTTGGCTATGTGTGCTTTTGATCATAGACATGCTGGACTTTCAACATTTTGGAGAATTATGGATTTGCCACAGACAATGTTGCACAGCAATTTTGACAATATCAACGATCAATTGAGTGAAGCTTGTGAAGTGATTACTGAAAGCTCTATGAATAATGGTGCGATAAAAGAAATGAGTATATTGCCTTCAGATAGTGCTGGACTTCCTGTGTCCGGAGATGGTTCTTGAAGAAAAAGAGATTTTTCCTCACTCCAAGGTGTTTCTAGTGTAATAGGCAATTCTATCGGAAAAGTGCTTGATGTTTAAAAAAATAGTTTTTGTAAGAGTTGCTATTTATGGGAAGGAAAAGAAGACACACGAGCTTATGAAGAATGGATTGAAACGCATCAATGTCAGTGTACGTCAAATCACCAAGGCAACGCTGAAAAAATAGAGGTAGACGGTATTGTGGAAATTTTTCAGCGTTCTTATTTGTTTGTTTCAGAGCTATCATGAGATTATATCGTTGCCGTATCACCCATGTTTTTCTAAGCAATAGTGTGAAATATATTAATGAAATATATAACAAGAAAATACAAAGCATTCCTACTTTTTTCTTTAGGTGAGTATTGTTCGTATGTGTTTATTGTTAAAATTTTTAAAACTTTAATTAAATGCAATTATCTCAAAATAATGTTTATTATTTTTAGGTCTGCCTCGTAGACTTTCTCAACATCCAGCCATCGATATAAGCTAACAATTTTAAAGGATATTTCTGACATGTTTCCTCACAATATGAGTGCAGCAGATTATAAAAAAGTCTATATAGTAAGTATTAAAAATATATAACCTCAAAATTATATATACCTATAAAACTACTCTTACCAGCAAACAGAAAGTTAATATTGATTAACTATGTAGTAAATCATTTTATATATAAATATCAAATATTTAAAGGGTAATACACAATTATGAAAATCTATCAAATATTTCTACCAACTATATCTAAAGGCATATATATCTACAAATTATATAAAGATATTTTATACTTTTATACTTATTGCAATTTTTACAGGTAACCAAAATTCACTAAATTAATTTCGAAAAATAATGCGTATCTAAGCCAAAACGATCTTTTATCTATCTAATTTAATTTTATCATATTAATTTAGTAATGTGTGATGTACTAATGGAGTTGAAGCAACATCTCAAAATATAATCATTGTTTTAATCTTAGAAAATCGCTCCCTTAGTTCAATTCGTTTTATAAATGTATCGATGTTTAAAGAATCATAGTGTCTCATAACAAACTGGGTTTAAGCTCAACCAACATTTGTAACGATTATTATCCGGAATTAAATAATAGCATGTTCAACCTATATTTCTACATGTCCTTCACACCACGTCCGACTTTTTCCTTGAAATAAAATCCCTCTCAGAAGAGTAACAGCTACGTATCCACTACATACGACTAGCTGTACATCTTATGTGAATTCATAAGAAAATGTATGAAAAATCTGTACAAATGCAAAACTTACTTGTAATGGAAAATATAAAGAGAAGGCCATATTACTACATATATGTAACAATTTCAAAATATATCGTTGACCAAATATTATAAAACCTTCCTTTGCGTCAATAAAACTGGGTTCTCAGCGGACATTTGCAACGCAGAAACGGAAGTAACCTAAAAAGACATCTCATCATTCGATTACACTTCTCGCACCGATCAATCACTGGCAGGACACTCCGAGTGAAGAAAAATTCGAAATGACCACTTGCAGGGACAAGTAGGCTGCATCTCACCGGCGTCGCGAGTCTGCAGGGGCGATCCTGTTACATCCTGAACATCGCCTCACATTCATCGTCTCATCGTCAAGATATATGTATCTTACCATACTAAATCCTACTTATCGACATATGCTATACAACTAGTATCGTACCTTGCCAACCTCGTACCCCTGCATATTATACTCATCCACCCCAATTTGTACCTAACTCCCCTCCGCGACCACACACCACAATCACTCCAGTTCTGTGACACATAATTAATTCCTAATTTAGACTAAGCATGCGACCCCCAAGTGGTTATATAAGCCAGGGCCCCCCAAAGCGCGGCCGCCTTCTGCATTCGAACTCTGAACCGTAAGCACATACGCACCAGTTTATTATCTGACATATCACTTGTAAAAGGTACACGCCTTTATACTTAACTTTGTGTTTCTTATACAATAAACTTGATCTCAAACTTATTTGCTCGCGCTTATTTATTCACTGTGCCTGTACTTCTATTCATATTTTCTGCCACCATCTCGAGAACGAGACCGCCCGCAGTGCAGCGCAGCCGAGCCGAGCCGACTACAAGGAATCAAGGCCTACGCATACATACAACGGGGGTTCTACGCTACGTTTGCCGAAGATACTAATTAACTAACTTGTTTATATTTGAACAATTATTCGCTCGACACGGTTTTTTAGGCCTAAACTCGCGATTTATCTTGAATAATTATATTTTGTCAACTTACAATTAATTACTATTACACGCTGAGGGTCGCGTAGCGATTTGTATTCACATAGTTGACTCTCTAGTCACTTTCAGTCTAGAATTAGGTGGCTTCTCGAGGCAAGGTGGATGGGTCCTACAAAAATGATGTCTCTAGGCTAATGAGCTTCTTGAGGCCGGTGCGAAGGATCCTGATATCCTCATCTCTCATTAAACGAAAGGGGCTGACGGCCATCTTCACACTTCTAGTCAAGAAAAAGCCTCTAATTTCGTAAGCGCGAGGTATTTATAACCTCGTATTTGCGTGTGAAGGGGGTGGACATCAACGTTTCTCGTCCAATGAGTGATTGACGAATTTCGGTGCAGCGACATGGTCAGAAAAATGGGGGAAGATGCTGAGGCTGCGTTTCGCAAACGCATGATCAACTTTACTCTGCTGCGCTCGCGTTAAATTCGGTGGGAATAAAATACGCGTGTACATATGTGTACATGCAAACATTACTAATGCATTTCTAAATATACTATTCTAAATTATAAATGAGAAAATAATGTATTTCAATAAGGGAGAGAGGAGGGAAAAGAGACGTTTGGTGACTGGGATGTCACAAAAAGGTATAATTTTCAAGCTACTTTAAAGTTCGTTGTGTTAACAAATAATAGTGTTTAGGCAATATACTTTAAAAGCCACCGAAAACTATAGTTTTTATTAGTTCGTAGGCGTAGCTTTAACAGTTCAAGATTTAATCAAAACCGTTTATTTATTAAACTTTCATATGTGGGGTATTTAACTTTAAAAGATTTACTGATCATTTGGTATAATTTATTTATTAAATGGCTATACGTGAGGTACATCACTTTAAAATTTTATGATTAAAATAAAATAATTAATTTGTTTAACTTTTGTACGTAGGTTATTTAGCTTAAAAAGTTAATGGTTTAACCGAAACAATTTTTTTATTGAATTTTCATACGTAGGATATTTACAGTAAAGAATTCGCCATTTTCACATACTTACTTTGTACCCTCTCTATATCCCCCCATCTGTCCCATCCCCATATTTCCGTCCCATACATACCTCCCACTTTTAGTGACCCTCTTAAATTATTTAACCCTGCCATTTTCCATATTTCCCAAATTGTATTTATAGCTTTCTTCATATAAATATTTTTGAAATTAAATCAGAATCCCAGGTACTTATATTCTTTAACTATCTCTAGCTCCTCATCCTTATATTTCCATCTCTTTCTCTTTCTCATTCTCCCTCCCTTTTTAAATATCATAACCTTTTAATCCCCCCTATTACTGTACCCCCTCTTTTTTCTTTTCCCACTGTTCCTCCAAGTCCTCGAAATACAAATTAATAACGACGGGCTTAAAGGACATCCCTGCCTAAGGCCTTTCCTCGTGTCGAACCTCTCCGATATCCCTTCATCCGTAATAATCTCATTCTCCGTTTTTCTATAAATAGTCTCAATCATCTTTAAAAATCTTCCCTCAATCCCTTTTCTTTTCATTTTCTTCACTAGAATTTCCCTATCCACCGTATCGTAGGCGGTCCTATAGTCTACGAATCCCACGTGCAGTTTTCCCCCTTTGTTTTTTGTTTTATGATTTATCAAACTGTTAAGTACAAAGATATACTCCATAGTTCCTCTCCCTTTCCTAAAACCCGCTTCTAAAACTGGCTCTCCCCTATTATATTGTTTTCTTCCATTCAACTCCTCAATCTTTCCGCCATTATACTTGCTAATAACTTATACCCTACATCCAAGAGAGACAGCCCTCTGTAATTCTTAACTTCACCTTCGATCTCCGCCTTGTGTATTGGGAAAATTCTCGCTATCTCCCACCCCCTCACAATAATTCCTTCACTGAAAATCTCATTTAAAATCCCTGTTATCTAGCTTATCCATCCCCCCGGTAAATTTTTCTGATATTCCACAATCAACCCATCTTCCCCTGCAGCCTTATTATTTCTCATCTTTCCTAAAGCCTTCCTCACTTCTTCCACACTAACATCCCTATTCAATCCCTCTAACTCTTTTTTCTCATTTTTCGTTTCTTTATCTTCCTATCCCCCTGTTTGCTATCTAGACCCCCCCCCCCTTCCCTTACTCTTCCGCCCGTTGCAGTCTTTTGAAATGTTCGACCCATTCCTGTTTCTGAATCCCTGCTCCCTTTTCTTCCTTCTTTGTCTAAACTGTGCTTCTCTATTTTTTCCATCTCTGTTCTCTTTCTTCCTCTTTTTTCTTACCCAATCTTTTAGCGCTTTCCATACCCTCTTTTTCTGCTCAAAGATCTCTAAATCTTCCCTTCTCCCTGTTCTTTTGCCCCTCTCTCTAACTAAACCTATCTCTCTACTTATTTCCCAGGTCATATTAAACAGTCCTTTTCATCTCTCTTGTAATTTTCCTTCCCCTTCACTAATCTTTTCCGACTGACTTTCCATTTTTTCTCTGCATTTCATTTCCCTCCCCTCTATCCATCTCAGCCTCTCTAACTCCATACTTCTATCTTCTTCCCCTCTTGTTATTTCTATTTTAAGCGATAAATGATCTAACTCTATCCTCTCTCTAATTAACATTTTCTCTATCATACTTCCCTTCTCATTTTCTCTCTCTGTATCAGGAGGTCAAGCACTGAGTGGTTATCGCTACTTTACAAACGTTTGCTTCCCCTCCTAGTCCCCCTCTATACTCCCATTCTTTAAACTCATTCCAGCTCCTCGAAGCAATTTAATAATTTTCTACCATCCATATTCACAATCTCGTTGCTCAAGTTTCTGGAACTTTCTCTTTCCCCTTCTTTATTTATTTGCCAATTTCCTATCCTCGCGTTAAAATCTCCTACCATTATAATCTGTTCGTCTTCTTCTATTAATTTATCTGTCATATGTTTAATTTTTTTATTGCTCTGTCAATATTTATATTTATATATACAACTACCACGCTTAAATTTCTCTCTTCCTTTATTTGTATGCCTCTTACAAATAACCCGCAACTCCTCTCTTCTATACTAACTATTTTGAACACTTTTCTTTATTCCTACAATACCCTCCCCCCTTTAGCTCTTCCTTTATTCTTCTCCATTACCGCCCCCTTTGCCTTCCAGACATACTCTTTATTCAATTTACTCAACCATTCCTTTCCTTATTTTTTCTAACCACGTTTCTTGCAGTGCAATTATCTCAAACTTATCCAAATATTCTCCTACGCCTAACACCTTCTTTACTCCAGCTATATTCCACGACAGCATTCTTATTATCCCTCTATCTCTTTTTCTCCTCGCGAAAAAGCTTCTTTCGAATTTCTATTATTCTTGCCTCTTTTTCATTCCATTCATACCATTTTCCCTGTAACTTCATTTTCTGGTACTGTATCTGCGTCTCTAGCCCATTTCCTTCTTTCTCTTTTACTATCGATTCTAACAAATTCTGTATTTCTTTCTCTCTCTCAGTATAATCGTCTTCCGTCCAAAGATTTATGCCTTTTAACAGTTTTTTTCTTCTCATGATTTCAATTTTATTTTCCATCGATTCTAACTCTACTACAAGCCCCCATCCTACTGCCCTTATTTTCTTAATGTAAATTTCTACATCCAACATATCTTTTAATATCTTTTTTATTTCCTCATTTATCTTTCCTCCTACTGTTCTAATTCGTCGTATAAAAATGCTTTTCTTCCTACTCGTTCTTTCTGATATTTCCCATTCATACTCGTTCTCCCCCAGCTTATCAGGCTCAAGTTTCTCACATATACCCTCTCAAACATTTTTTCCCTCTCCTCTCCTTTCTCCTCAGTACTTAAATTTACCTCATATTCCCTCCCTTTTTCCCTGTTTAGATTTTCTCTGTTATTATTTATATCTACTGCCCTACTTCCGGAATCCTCTTCCCTATTCGCCTTTGAACACCTCTCTATTGTAGTCCTTCCCTCTTTTTCGTCTAATGCTTCTCTTAATTGTTTTTCCAATCTTTCTATTCTACGCCTGTCGCTCTCCCCTTGTTTTCGCACTTCCATCATTTCCTTTTTTCACTCTTCGTTTTCTAACCTAATTTTTTCTAGCTGCTCCTTTAAATATGACATTTCATTAACCATCTCGCATTTTTCTGCTGTACTAATATCTAACCTAACCTAGCCTCTAAGTCTTTCACTAGGCTAATCATCAACTCAATTTCTTTTTCGGTAGTACCTGCCGTCCCGTCCTTTGTAGATTCTGTGCTGGAATCTGTCCTCTCCTCTTCACTGCTGCTCCTCACTTTCTCCGCGCAGCTTCTCGCCGCTGCCTTCTTACTTCTCTCTGCCGGTAATTTCGGTTCCTCTCGTATCTTCTCTGCTCTCCCCGCCCTTTACGTCTCCCTTGACTCCTTCTGATCGTCAACTCTCTGATTCTTCTCCGCTGATGCTACCTCCGCTGATGATGCCTCCTCCCATCTTTCAGGAACCACCACAAAGCCGTCTCTCTCGTCCTTTCCTTCATTTTCTCGGGTACCATCTAAGCTATTTCTATCCTCCACGGTTAATTTTCCAGCCTCTTCTTTTCCCCGAAACTAATTTCATTTCCATTCTCTAGATAATTCAGCATCTGCTTGCTCTTTCCTTACTTTTTTCTTCTTTCTTTGTCCTTCCTCTTTCCCTCTTTATAGTCTCCTCGTTTATCTCACTCTACATTTACAGTTCTACATGTTTTGCTGATGATGAAGAAAACCAGGCAAATGATTCTTAGAGTGTGCCTATCAATCAGGGAGAGAGTAAGGCTGGTGAATCGGAGAGCGAGGGCGAATTGAATTATACTAGCCCCGAGTGTAGTTGTATCTCCTTTAATTCGAGTCTTCGCGTGGAGGTGGGGGATACGCAAGTGCAAAATTTAGATAGTGAAGACCAGAGCGTCATAATTTTGAATTACCAGGACGAAAGCAGCCCGCGGCATCAGCAGCCGCCGCAAGAAGACATTAAATCGGCGCATACACGAGCAAGATATCTGGATGGAGGAGAGTTACGAATCGGGAAGCGAATCATATACATCGGAGAGCAGTGAGGATGAGGCCGAGCTCGGGTTCTGAAATTCGAGAGCGAAGACGACGACGACTGTGACAAAGTGCAGGTATCGGAGGCGGGTCCGATCCGTTGCTCTCTGCAAACAGTAAGACACCAAGATCTACGATTTTTGGCAATTCTACAGACGCCGCGGTAGAGAGTGCGAGCGTATGGTAACTGAAAGCGAAAACAAGAGTAAGTGTTATATCCAGGAAAGAAATTTTTTTTTTAAATTATTTATTTTTTTATAAGTAATGTCACGGGAAGAGAATGGTGATGATGTTACCCCTTGTTTAAATGCATCAGTGTTAAGCCTATCCGGTGCATGTGCGTTATGTACAGCGTGCGCAAGATTTGACCGGCTTTAATAAATTATCAGAAGAACGAGGATCATCGCTGTACACTGATCCTGATCTCGCAAATGAACTCGGCTAGCTGTATAAATCTTTCAGTAGGAGGGTCGAAGAATAAATAAAAATACTTTTAATTTAAATTATACGAGAGTAGTAAAAAAAAATAGATTTTTTATATATAATTTTATACAATCGTATACATAATTGTGTATGGAATCATATATGATTATATATTGTTATATTTGGATTTAAATATATATTACCGTATATAAAAGTATATACAGGGTGGGCCATTTTAATCTCCGCACCTAAATTTCTCCGTTCATAAGCGTGGTATCGAAAAAAAGTTGAGACAAAAGTTGACAAGGGCAAAGGGGGTCAAACATTGGTGACCTCGAACTTAACCTTGAACTTGGTCTTCAAGGTTATTTCAAGGTCAACTTGATTTTTTAAAATGGAAACCCCTAATTTTTATTCCGGAATTGAAAACAGCGGAAAATTTTACATCGAAAATGTCTTTGAGAAAATTTAGTTTTGTGACCTGAGAGAGGTAAAAAATCAAGGTCAAACGTCTGAAAACCGATAATATGCTTTTTCTCTGAATTATTACGGCTTTCTGGTCGAAGCAAATAACCTCTCTTCCTCAAACATTAATCACAACAACCTTACTTTGTTTCGTGACCTCCAGAAGGTCATTTCAAGGTCAGAATGGTAAAAACTTGTGTAGTTTAACCTCATAATTGCCATTTTTATTGTTATTGATGGTGAGACCTTGTAAAGGGCAGTTCAAGGTCGAACCCTGAAATTTCGGCTGGCCAGAAGAGAAAACAGTGAGCACATTCGCATCGGATGGTGTGACGTTCCAGTGCACCCAAATATTTCAGAAGGAAAGCGGTCAACAGAAAAGAAGTTCAGACAAAAGTGATTCAGGACAGAGGGGGTCACCTTTCTGTACCATTGACCTTGACCTCGAGGCAATTCTTCAAGGTCATTTCAAGGTTATAATGGTTTTTTTTAATGGGGCCCTATAATTTTTATCCCGGATTCTGACAGAGAGAGAAATTCTACGTTGCAAATGGTATTTAACAATTTTTACCCCTTGACCTGTCCAAGGTCAAGTAAAAGGGCTTACCTTACCTTACTTTTAGCACTACATAGAAACAACGACGTGGACGTAGTAAGTTCTGTTTCCATTGGGGTGCTTGATTAGCGTGAGTCCCCTTGCTACTCACGATGGGGTGCTTGATTAGCGTGCGTCCCCTTGCCTCTCACGATGGGGTGCTTGATTAGCGTGCGTCCCCTCGCCTCTCACGATGGGGTGCTTGATTAGCGTGAGTCCCCTCGCCTCTCACTACGGTAACTATTAAGATTGTTATCCTCGCAGTAAATGTTCAAAGTGGCCGCCATTTGCTTGAAGGCACAAATTTACTCGCCTTTGGAAATGTCGTACTGTTCGTAACAAAGTTTGTCTAGGAATTGCTGCGCAAGCTCGGGAAATACAGTCTTGCATATCACCTCTAGTTGTTGGCCGTTCTTCAAATACAACATTCTTTAAAAAGCCCCATAAATAAAAATCTGGAGATGTCATGTCAGGTGAACAAGGAGGCAAAGCAACTGGGCCTCCTCGTCCGATCCATCTACCATTGTAAGGAGTATTCAAAAACTCACGTACAATCAATGCAAAATGCGGCGAAGCACCATCTTGTTGAAGCCACATCCTTTGTCGTGTCGCTAAGTCATAATTTTCTAAAAGTTCTGGTAACCGATTTCTTAGCAACTCCAAATAGCTGTATCTATCAACATTATCTTCATAAAAGTAAGGACCAATTAATTGACCATTCACAATCCTACACCATACCATAAGACTCCAACGATTTTGATGGTCTACAGTTCTGTACCAATAATGACAATTATGTCTGTAAAGATGTCCGTCGCTATAAAATTTGGCCTCAACAGAAAAAAGAACATACCTAAATAAACGAGGATCTTCGCGTATCATTTGTAAAGCCCATTGGCAAAATTAAACACGCATTTGGGTACGATTTGGTCGTAATTCTTGAACTAAAGTTATATGGTACGCATGAAATTTAAGGGCTTTCAGAATTCTCAAAGCCGTTCTTCTTGGTATACCAATTTGTCTTTCAATTTGTCGACTACTAATATGACGATCAAGATAAACCGCTGCAAGAACAGTCAGAACTCGGGCATCATTTTCGTTGTATTCATAACGCCTGCGTTGGCGAGTAAGATGACCTTCGCGAGCTCTTTCAGTTAAACTACGAATTGTCTTATCATCAGGGTGTCTTCTGTCTGGATAGCGTTCAACGTAACGCTTTGCCGCAGTACGAGCAACGTTATTACATTCTCCTAAAACCATTATCATATCAACAATTTCATTGGCTAGATAATCGGCCATATTGAAAACTTTGCTTTAGTTTTAATAATATTAAAATAAGGAAATGTTAAGAATAATTCGAAAGACTTTCACAAAAGTAGCAACTTCGAATGTTTACTCAAACGTGATATAATGTAAATACTTCAATATCCCAAATAAAATAAACGTGAAAAAATCGTATTGATTTAACTACTAAACTACATACGAGTATTCATAAGACACCTAATTCAAATTTAAAATATTTATACTATTATTGGATCTTCTCAAAAAACAAAAGTAAACTTTAATATTTTTAATTAATAGAAAATAATACAAATTAGAAATTACAAAGGCCTCTGCAGAACACTTATTACAAATATCTAAAAATTATAAAAGAAATTATTATTTCTAAAAAACTTGTTATGACCGTAAAAAAATATTGCATCTTCAAAATTTATTCAAACACGATTTAAATAAAGTTCACTATTTGCGAGCATTCAATAGAACGTGGTGTATTAGTCGTAAAGGATGTTCATTAATTGACACAAGCAAGATAGACAACTGTAATCCGAAGCGGTAATGGTCAATTGTAGACACAGGTAGAAATAGGGGGTCGAACGTAACAGGTGGTAATGGATTGTCAACCGTTGTCACAGGTGGTACTGGCTGGTCAATCGTGGTAACAGATAGAAATAGAGGGTAAAACATGGTCACAGGTGGTAATGGATGGTCAATCGTGGTCACAGGTGGTAATGGATGGTCAATCGTGGTAACAGATATAAATAGAGGGTCAAATTTGGTCACAGGTAGAATACAGGGTCAAACATGGTCACAGGTGGTAATGGATGGTCAATCGTGGTAACAGATAGAAATAGAGGGTCAAACATGGTCACAGGTGGTAATGGATGAACAATCGTGGTCACAGGTGGTAATGGATGGTCAATCGTGGTCACAGGTGGTAATGTATGGTCAATCGTGGTCACAGGTGGTAATAGATGGTCAATCGTGGTCACAGGTGGTAATGGATGGTCAACCGTATTCACACGACAATTCCAAAGTGGAGAAAATTTGTGCCTTCAAGCAAATGGCGGCCTCATTGAACATTTACTGTGAAGATAACAACCATAATGGTTACAGTAGTGAGAGGCGAGGGGACTCACGCAAATCAAGCACCCCATCGTGAGAGGCAAGGGGACTCACGCTAATCAAGCACCCCATCGTAAGAGGCAAGGGGACTCACGCTAATCAAGCACCCCATCGTGAGAGGCGAGGGGCTCACGCTAATCAAGCTCCCCACCGTGAGAGGCGAGGGAACTCACGCTAATCAAGCACCCAATCGTGAGAGGCAAGGGGACTCACGCTAATCAAGCACCCCATCGTGAGAGGCAAGGGGACTCACGCTAATCAAGCACCCCAATGGAAATAGAACTTACTATGTCCACGTCGTTGTTCATGGGTAATGCTAAAAGTAAGGTAAGGTAAGCCCTTTTACTTGACCTTGAAAAAGTCAAAGGGTAAAAATTGTTAAATAGAATTTCTCTCTCTCTGTTATAATCCGGGATAAAAATTATAGGGTCCCATTCAAGAAAACCATCATAACCTTGAAATGACCTTGAAGAATTGCCTCGAGGTCAAGGTCGTTGGTACAGAAAGGTGACCCCTCTGTCCTGAACCACTTTTGTCTGAACTTGTTTTCTGTTGACCGCTCTCCTTCTGAAATATTTGGGTGCGGAGATTAAAATGGCCAGCTTCTCCTTAGTTCGCACTGGAACGTCACACCATCCGATGCGAATGTGCTCACTGTTTTCTCTTCTGGCCAGCCGAAATTTCAGGGTTCGACCTTGAACTGACCTTTACAAGGTCTCACCATCAATAACAATAAAAATGGCAATTATGAGGTTAAACTACACAAGTTTTTACCATTCTGACCTTGAAATGACCTTTTGGAGGTCACGAAACAAAGTAAGGTTGTTGTGATTAATCTTTGAGGTAGAGAGGTTATTTGCTTCGAAAATTATTATTTGCAGAAAGCCGTAATAATTCAGAGAAAAAGAATATTATCGTTTTTCAGACGTTTGACCTTGATTTTTGACTTCTCTCAGGTCACTAAACAAAATTTTCTCAAAGACATTTTCGATGTAAAATTTTCCGCTATTTTCAATTATGGGATAAAAATTAGGGGTTTTCATTTTAAAAAATCAAGTTGACCTTGAAATAACCTTGAAGACCAGGTTCAAGGTTAAGTTCAAGGTCACCAATGTTTGACCCCTTTTGCCCTTGTCAGCTTTTGTCTCAACTATTTTTCGATACCACGCTTAGGAACGGAGAAATTTAGGTGCGGAGATTAAAATGGCCCACCCTGTATATTACAAAGCACGTATAATTATTGTACACGAAAGAAATCGAATAAACAAATCAAACTTTTCAATACATATAAAAATAAAAAAATCTTTATCCTACATTTTTAACCCTTTATTGGCGCATATTGCTCATCATCGGGATGAAACAGCAACATCTCGTCGTCGTCGTCGTCGTCGTCTTTCGAGGAAGGACAAAACGAGGCGAGCCGCACTGGTACATCGTCAGACGAGAGAGCCAGTCGCTTATCGCAGATAGGCGGCGGTGGTACAGCTATTGTCGTAGGTAGCAGCAGCAACGGCGTCAGCGGCAGCAGTAGGGAGGGCGAAGAGAGCGAAGAGGTCATTGAACTATCGGTTGAGCCTCCGATACGATGTTTGTAATCATCGAAGCGCTGAATCAGTACGTTCATAGATTTCGCATCAATGATGTACGTTTGACCTTACGTATACTTGAGCTATCATGAACGAGACATTCGGTGAATGCCTTATGCTTTATGCAGCCTGTGCGTAATATTGAAAGAAAGGGAAATGATGATAAAAATAAAAAATATCTATATGTTTTTTACAATCTAGAATCAGGCCAGGATGAGGCGTATAAAAATCATCCAAATACGCGACTAAATATACTAAACTTGTGCGTGATTCAGCATTTGTGTACCGACTGTATCGATAGTTAACGCGATTTAAGGGAAGAAGCTACCGATTTTTGGTAAAAATCTCAATTCTTTTTTTAAGTGGTAAAACACTTTTTTAACCCTTTTTCTTTCGTAAATAAAAATTTTTGCGCGAAAACTAATTCTTTGTCGACTTATTTGAAGCTATAGATGTTTTTTACACTTATCAAAATTCCAAAATTTTTGTCATTGTTTTAATGATTATTTTGTACATTATACCTATAAATTAAAAATAAATGTTGTGATGTAATTTTTATTTG
This sequence comes from Gastracanthus pulcherrimus, assembly GCA_949152435.1. Taxonomy (NCBI): domain Eukaryota; kingdom Metazoa; phylum Arthropoda; class Insecta; order Hymenoptera; family Pteromalidae; genus Gastracanthus; species Gastracanthus pulcherrimus. The sequence goes on from OX424573.1 coordinate 117,795,084, forward strand.
TAGGGTGTCTTGTACTTAAAAATTAAATTTTTAGAACCATTATATAAACAAAAATAAAAAAGTTAAAGATCTTAAATTATTATTTTACTAGTACTACAAGTTCTCGCGTGTTCCGTTTCAAATATCAGTATAGCTAGTATAGCATGTCTTGTATATGACGATATCTATTTTACCGACGGAGCGATAATTCAATGTTTACTTTTATGACGAAAATATTTTTTCTTGACAGTATAAACAGTGGATCAAGAAGTATATTATCATATTACAAATTGATTAAATCAGGGAAGTATTATAGTTTTATCAGTAATTTGACTGTTAGAAGAAGTAGATTTCTTTGTGTCTTCTTTTCGTTTTCAGCAAAATTAGCATATGCAATCAACGGACTAAGAGTAAATAATACCTTTCTTTAGAGAAATGTTGAATGTGATGGTACGTTACCAATTGTCTGGTTAATTGCACAATTTTGAAGGTATGTCTTTAATTGTTGTACATATTTAAATTATTTACTCTTTGCAAGTATACTTTTTTATAAATTTTAGTGGCATAAATCGTTTCAGGTTATCTGACTGTAGAATGACATATTTAATGTCAAAATAGTTACTTCAATAAATAAAGTCATCAATTTGACGCAGGTAAGCTATTCAAATGTATTAGTAAACGAATTGACTCTTTTAACGAGTATAAGCTCAGTACGCTGTTACTGAACTTTGTATTTTCAGCTCCTGCGCTTAGCCTACTGGATACCCAAATCAATGAAATAAGATTTTCCAGGTTAAATACATACTCTTTTTATGTATGACAATATGCCAGTGGTGAACATTAACATCCATAAGTTCCAGATAAATAGATAAATAATTGATCATGCTATTTTTATTGATTTTTACGTTTAAACTCATTTTTCTCAAAATTTAATTTTCATAACTTACTTTGTAAGCCTGTGCAACAGTTCTTCGTGAATTACGCTGATAAATTTTGTACTTTCTTTTTAACATATTTTGAAGAATTTTAAAGAGAGTTTTTTTTTATTATTACCTAAAATATCATTTTTTTAAATATAAGTTAATATTCAAATAATGCTTATATAGTAAGCAATAAATTTTTCATATAGAATAAAACCTCAGAATAGTTAAAAGATATTATTTGAAAATATTTCTCTTTAAATGTCTTAATTTTAGCATGATATGTTCATAAGAAAAATGTATACCAATCCATTGTAACCCCTTGTGCACAGTAATAATCAAACATATATCTGATTTTACAGGTTTTTTCAAAATGGCTACTTTAAAGGGTGGTGAATTTGGACAAAACCAGTCTAATATGTCATCTTTTTCTATATTATAACATGTTATGTAAAAAAATATTTTTTTCTTAACTTAAGCGATTTTAGTGTTTGCTGTATCTTCTTCCCTTAAGCTAACGCTGCAACACTTGCGGTATACGGGAATCCGTGTTTCGCGAAAGCGTCATGAATCAATTCGTTGATTTATATATTCATGAAAAATTTAATGCGCAATTCGTATTGAGTGAAATGGTCGAGGAACGTAAATATATTATTCCACAATTAATACTTAACGGGAAAAACATAATTTTGATTAATGCGGTCGCATCAAGTTTATTTATAGTCTGAATTATTTTCACATGCAGTTGGGTGTATTACCGAAAACATTTGGCCTACCATAGAGTGTGAAAAAGGATATTTTCCACATCTATTTGATATCGTCAAAGAGCAAAATTACGAGGGCCCGCTGCATGCACCGCATTATTACGCACCAGATTATATGTCGACGAAAGAGAGAGAGACTTTTATTTCTTGGTACAATGAGACCGCTCGTAATTATGTATTCAAGCTTCAGAAAGAGCTTGTAGATTATTGCCGTGATGATGTACAGGTTTTGAGACTCGCGTGCGTCGCTTTTAGAAAAATATTTTTGAATGTCGGTAAAATTTTCCCGTTGCCGAGGCAACGACCATAGTGAGCGCGTGTTCTCTCGTTTATAGAAAAAATTTTTCATCCCCGATCACGATAGGTATTATTCCGCCAACAGGGTATCGTCGGAGTGATATGCATTCGCAAAAATCTATACAGTGGCAGCTGCAATGTGATCGCGAATTCGGACGTGCAATCATTCTCGCTGGTAGAGCGCGAGAGTTTAGGTTCTTACAGTCAACGCAGGCTGGTGAAAAAAGCATTGTGTTCGAGTGTGAGGGCTGTTATACGCACTGTTGCCCAAAATGTTTCGATAAAAATCGCGATAAGCTTATAGTTTATGGTCGTTCTTTCACGAGGCTTACGAAAATACACTCGTTAAATTGCAGAAAATCCAAGGATACGAATACCAAGTTCGCGACATATGCGAATATCAATTAGACGATATAAAAGCAAAAAACTCCGAAATTGTCGCGATACATGAAAAATCATCCACTAATTAGTCAAATAACATTAAATCCCCGCGATGCTATTTTCGGAGGGCGCAGTGAAAATATTATCCCTTTTTACAAGGACAGAGAGAACGAAGAAAGTAAATACACCGATATATGTTCTCTATATCCCTACGTGTGCAAGAGCGGCAACTTTCCGATAGATCACCCGCGTATTTATGTGGGGGGTGAATGTCGCGAATTGACTGATGGCGATAATAACAAACTTGATCGTGTTGAGCGTCTAATCAAATGTAAAATTCTGCCTCCAGGAAACTTATATCTACCGGTTTTACCTGTTAAAATGAATGGACGTTTGCTCTTTGCGCTTTTTCGATCTTGCTGCGAGGAAGCACGGGAGAGTGATAGTAATCATGAAAACATTATCGAACGCGAGTATACCGGTACGTGGATGGCCGACGAACTGCGTAAAGCCATTGAACTTGGCTACCATTGGTCATACTTAAGTTTTTACACAAGAAAAATCATCCAAAGGGCAAATAAAAGTAGACTTCATAAGATTTAATTTGAGTATGGTTTTGCATCCTTACTCTAGCGTGAAAATTTGCAGACTTATGATCAGAAGTATTAGTTACATTTTTAACTGAAATGACGCGTATTTTGGATACAATATGTTCTTGGAATCACTTTTGGGTACCAGAAACCACGTTCCAAAGCCTCATCGAAATCTGTTTTCCGACGGTTGCGGACTCTGCTTGTCAGTTTGTAAATACTATTTTAAACATTCATCCGAAAGATAGTAAAAATATATCGACTGCAAATAAAGTTAATGTTGAATAAGTAATCAATGATGCTTAAATAATTGAAGGAGGCTCCTAGAACCGATACACTAAAATTGAAAATGAAAGTATTTATTAGTTATATTAAAGAAAATTCGCGTTATTAAAAAAATGATGAAAAAAATCACAATAGTGCCCTTACCGTTCTGCCTACAGTATATGTCCGCTCCAGTGCCTGCCGCGCTTTTAGATCCATCTGTACAGTACAGATTTCTCCCGTTTGGTAGGCTACTTTTTCCTGTCGGCTAGTCATGCTTGGATGATAGGCTGATTCTATATTTCTTATCATAGAGGAAGCGCGTATTCGTGATGTCCAGGGTCATCCGCAAGACGTCCCTTCTATCCAGTCCCTTGGGATATCTTATTGACAACCCAATACGCTCCCCTCCGAGTGCTCTTCTGACTCTGTGGAGGGCTTTTGCAGCCTGTGCTTCCAAAGGCAGTCTGAGGGGTTCAATGTCCAGGAGCATCCCCAGAGCTGCAGTAAGAGTGGTCCTAGTTGCTCCGGAGATGGCCCTGAGGATTAAGCTTTTTGTTCTCTCTAATATGTTTGTTGTTGATAGGGCTGTTCTGTTCCACCAGACTATGACCGCGTAGGTAAGTCTCGGTTTAAGGACCGCCTCATACATCCATTTAATTATTTCCGGTCTCAAACCCCAGTTTCTTCCTACGGCCCTTCTTAGTTGCCACAGGCATGCTGTGAGTTATCCGGTTGCATACTGTAGGTGCTCTTTCCATGATAGTTTACTATCTAAGATTACACCTAGGTACTTTACCTTGTTCTTGAGTGTCAGTTTCTGTCCACTCAGGACAAGATAGCATTGTCTGTCCCACTTGTATCTCCTGGTGAAGACTACTATCTCCGTCTTTGCTGGATTGACGGATAGTCCCGTACGTGTACACCAAGTGTCTATAAGTGTTAGGGCTTTACGCATAATGCCCCTCAGGGGGTCTAGGAATGGCCCACGAATGACAACTGTGATGTCATCAGCGTAGCCGATTACCTAGCATCCCAATTCGCTGAGCTGTTTCAGCAACTCGTTCACCACCAAACACCAGATAAGGGGGGATAGGACGCCTCCTTGTGGGCATCCAGACCCCACCCTTCCTCGCAGCGTTGTGTTGCCGTTGGTGGTCTCGAGAAGTCTGTTTCCCAGCATGTGGTCGATCCAGTCGATTAAGCAAGGAGGAACCTTATGCCTATTTAAGGTCTCTCTGATAACCGCTCTTGATGTGTGGTTGAAGGCCCCCTCTATGTCCATGAGTGCCCCGATGGCATACCCCTTGGCCTCCAACTATGTTTTGATAAAGAAGATTGTGCTGAAAAGTACAGTCTCCGTCGATCTTCCAGCGCTGTAGGCATGTTGGTCCTTATGGAGCTGTTCTGTTTCCAGGACAGTGTCCCGTACGTATCTGTCTATCAGCCTTTCAACAGTCATGAGAATGAATGAGGTCAGGCTGATGGGGCGGAGATCCTTTGTGGAGGCATTTACCCGGTTTTGGTATAAACACTACTCTTGTTCCCCGACATTTAGTGGGAATAAACCCGAGTGTAATACTCACCCGTATTAATCTTGTCAATGGGCTGATGATAACGTCCTCCGCTTTTTGTAGCAGGGTCGGATATATACCATCGGGTCCCGGTGACTTATCAGGACTAAAAGATCCTACTATCCAGCTAACTTTGGTCGCCGTGACGATTTTATTGGCCAGCCGGCGTCGTTCTCCTATTTCGGTAAACGACCTCCTGCAGCCAACCCCAAACACCGAAGAGTCGGGGTTTTCCTCGTCGTCCCTGGTTCTACTGAAACCCGGGAAATGCGCCTGAATCAGGAAGGAGAGAGTCTCTTCGTCGGTAGTAACATGTTTGCCGTTTGGGAATTTGAGCGTGCCCAGAATGGCTCCCGGATTCTTAGATAGAATCATGTCTAATCTTGCCGTCTCTGTTCCTACCGGGGATTTGTATTCATCCCTTACACTTTTGTAAGTATTCCATAGTGCTGTGCTGTGTGATTGCCTGGCTGCCTTGAGGAGTTTTGTGGTTTTCTCCTTCAGTGCTTCCAGTTTCTTACTCCACCAGGTAACCTCTCCTTTGTTTTTTCTCCTTTTGAGGTCGCAAGTCCTCCGAAAGGCCAGAGTGATACCGTCCATGAAGATGCGGGCTGCCTCCTCTAGAGTTTCCCTGCCTTTATGTCGGCTAGTACTTTATTTAGAATGGCCTCCAGTTCAATATTGTAATCATCCCAGAGCGTGAGCCCAGGGTCGCGAAACCACTTAGGTTGCTCCCGCCCTGGATTTCCAAACCTCGTAGGTTATTTGGAGATGGCTAGATAACGATGGTTCGTCCCTGACCCTCCAGTTTCTAACCATGTGCGTGATGTTGTTAGAGCTGAGGGTTATGTCGATAACCTCGGCTCTGTTTGTATTGCGAAACATACGAGTGTCCCCGGCGTTCAGAATATCTAGATTTGTACCAACCAGATAATTCAGAAGCGTGGTACCACGCACATTAATGTCCGTGCTCTCCCATATTGTATGATAGGGGTTAGCATCGCACCCTAGAATCAGTGGTATCTCCTGTTTTGTGCAGAAATCCATCAGTCTGCAGACCTCCCTAGGTGGGTTGTCTGTGTTGTCATATGGGAAGTAGCCTGATGCAAGTATTATGCTGCCTATTCCCTCCAATGTTGTCGAAATCACCGTCAGATCCCCTGTGCTGAGGTCAAGTAGCGGTATTGCGTTGGTTCCTTTGGCCAGTATACAGGTCCTGGACCTGTCCGACTTCGGATCTCAGAAATATACAAAGTTCCTTAACCCTTTAATAGCACCGTCCACAACCCAAGGTTCTTGGATTAGCACGATGCCTGTGTGCACCACAGTCATACTCCTTAGCATTATGGCTGAGGCGCTTTTCACAGTACCCATACTTTTACTGTACTTTATATTTTAAAATAAAATGACTTAAATAACAAAGAAAAACGGTTCTTATACCATTTAAGTAAAATCTTTTGGTTGATTTTGGCTTGTTCAAGAACCTTTTTTATCTTGTCAAAAAGCACATTAATATGTTACATTTTACATTAATATTAGACTTGCTGGATAGAAAATTACTCTTATACATTCATTACTTAAATTATATTACGTGCTATATAAGGTATATAGAATAATGATTACAAAATTACATTCTTAAATGCAAAATGAAATACTATTTCTTTAAGTATGACTTAACAATAGATCTAATATCAATCATAAATCAAAGTCTATGTTTTATTGCCACTCTTGGATACTGCATTAAATATCTGTTATCTACGTGTTCATGTTCTTATGATGGATCAGCTGCAATTATCAATAGCTCATTTGTTGATACTTTATTGACGTTCTTGAGAGCTGTAATTATTTCTTTATTTTATTAACTTTATTTCTTCAATGTCTTTGTCAATATAGTCTATCTCCTTTCTCTTATGTTTTTCAAAATCATCATCTTTCGTCATGATCTATATAATCAAATAAACATAACGTTTTAATAATTTTTTCTTTGACATTATAAGGATTGACAGTACACATTATTAAACTGATATTACCTTTTGATTGGCTTTCTTCTTCTCTAAGTAACTTTTATTTGATTTTTGCATATGTGATATTGATCAGCTGTACGCTGCATTTGTTGACGGTACAGTTGCTTTGCTTTGCAAATAGCTTGCTTCCTGAGCCTGAAGGTAGCTTTTTTAGGATACGGTTCTTCTCAGTATAGTATTTAGCTTTCAGATTTCCCCAGCATTTATCTACTTCCTTGCCAAATGAACATATAAAATTAAACGATTTATTGCAAATTATTTAATTGAATTATTTATCGGCAAAAAATGTAATTGGAATTTAGGTGAGAATCTAGTAAATTTAGTGAATTTGTATTCAATTCATTCTAAAAAAATGTACTTTCTCCTACAATTTTTAATATTATTGTTGAAACAGAGATAAATAATAGAAATTACTAAAAGATCACAGTTTGCAATACTGCCTTCCCATAATAGAGAAAAAGTAACTTACATGACATATATTTCTTATGAACCGCATACATGGCTTAACTTATATATTCAAAAATTTCATCCCTTTTTGTTTTGTCCTTAAAATCATCATGTGTTTTATCATATATCAATGACTCATTCTTTACTAGCTGTATTATTAATTTGTCTACTTCTGCATCTATTGTAGAGTCTTGCGAGAAAACTAGGAGATAAATACAACAAATCCCACGTGAAAAGTCCCATATGGCTACCACATGGAAATCATGGATTCCACATGATTCCCACATAGTTCCCATATGGTATCTTATAGGAACCACGTGGGCTTTTGGGAAGATTTCCCTGTGGGATCCTAGTTGAAAACACATGGTTCCCATATGAATAATACATGGTTCAAACCTGATCAACTGAAAAATATAAAAATTTAATCAAATAAGCTAGATGATATTTACGTGGAAACCATGTTGATAACAACGTGATCCCTGTGACCTGTTCCACGAGGTTCCCATATGAGTTTCACATGGGTCTACAGATAGTGTAAATATGCACTTATCAAAAAAACTTTAAGCTCCAGAAAGTTCATAAAAGCTATAAAGTTCATAAAATGAGTACCTATATAGGTGTTATCATGCAGATGATAACACCAAAAATGGGGAAGTAAGCTAAAGAATTCCTATTTTAAAAAATTCTATTTAAAAAAAATATTAGCTTTACTAGACTATATGGGTATCATGCGGGAACCACGTAAAATATATATGAAAACCATGTGTTTTCACCCGGGATCCCACTGGGAAATCTTTCCAAAAGCCCACGTGGTTCCTACGTGGTTCCCATAAGATACCATATGGGAACCATGTGGAAATCTTGTGGAATCCATATGATTTCCATGTGGTAACCATGTGGAACGTTTCACGTGAAAAACACTACAATATTATAAATAATGCACAGTCAAATGTAAGATATTGCTTCTTTCTTTCAGGAGGTATCTATCCGCACTAGACTCAAATAATAATTTGCTTGTCACAAATGTTCTGCAACACTACGTTATACTACACATATAATAAAAACGCAAGATGTCCGTTGAAACAACAGCCGATCTCAAATCGCGGAAGCGCTAGCAGAAACACGCTGCAGGTACACAAAGAACTATTTACTGAGAGCGTGAAATCTGTCAGTTGAGACAAAAGACGATCGTCAATTGCGGGAGCGTAAACAGAAGCAGGCTGCGGCAACCCGGATAATTGTTGGAAAATCTGTCTATTGTTGCTATACACTATGATATTGTATTTTTATTCTAAGAACAATCACTATTATTTATAATGTAAGACAGTGCTTCCATAATTTACCATTATCGCCCTAGACTCCTCGAATCTTGTGAGGAGGTTCGCCGATCTTCACCTGGGACAAACGGGCGACACCCACGATGATCCACCTCGAGTGCTGGAGCCGCTTCGCCTTATTATTTAATTTAACTTTAGGTGAATTTACGCATGCAGGGATTCAGGTGCTAACTACGAAATATTTCGGTATAATTAAATTAGAAAGTGGTATTTATTTTCTAAAAATCTATGTTTCAATTATACAATTCATTAATATAAATCTATTGAATATTAGACTCAAACCCCCAAACTAACTATTATTAACAATCTTTATAACTCCGAATTAATTGGTAGATAATATACAAAGTGCCCCAATTACCTCGTGCCATCTCTTAATCCCGAACACCTTTAATCATTACCGATTTAACTGACTTAATCCCCCAAAAGAATATTTAACAACTATTCACCCTTGCACTTATTTGTACTACAAATATCTATATATCTTCGCTCGATTTGCCGATATACTCCGAAAATCTGCTCGTGGCCGTATACTCAAAATGGTCTCCCTCAACCCTTTTCGCACGCACGTTGAGCCGAACCCTAGCTGAAACAGAAAATACGAAGCAACTGCCTCTGGAATCCTGACATGAAATAAAACGCAAACACTCGTGGAAAATCCTCTCACGAACAACACAACTCCAACACTCCTTCACCACCGACTCGAATTTGCAGCAACCTAGAGCAAAAACCTTATTTTATATTTTTGTAGATCATAAGCTAATTCCTCATAAATTGATTATATGCCGGACGCTTCATGGGCAAAGATTCGCCGGTCGTAGTTTATCGACTCGCGTTGAATGAATCTGCAATTCAACAAATATCCTCCTCAAAATCAGCTAGTACTCCAAGAACAACTCAAAAGAAACTGTTCGGTAGGTCAATGGCGTCTCTCTCGCTATTATCACTCGTCATGCTATAACCTCGAAAATATCCTATCAAAAATGCTGCAAAAAACACGACTTGGTCGAAGAGCGCTCTGAAGTAGAATCGACAGAGTGGAAGGACTCTCGCCTTCTCCTCGTGGCGTCCCTTTGCTCCAGCTCCCTCTATTTTCTATAACTCGATATACTATCTTCTTCTCACCCACCTGTTGCTGTAGGCCCAAACTCGATTTCCACTCAAGTAGTAACCGAAGGTTAAGTACTACTCGTGTTTTTCCTATCATACATGGCCTCTAGTCGACGCGTTTAATTTGAATAATAAACGAGCGCCCCGTATACTACGTTACCTTTTCCGATAAGCATATCTACCCATTACTCGATAACTTTTATAAGATAATGGCTGCATGACTACGGTGGAACAGCCAACAATATGCTCCGCACACATATGTACCTGTTTTCGCCGTAATCAATAGTGCGCTTATCATTCCGTTCGCTCCGACGATATGAACAGACTCGACCGCGGTGCATCATAGATAAACGCACCTGCTCTCTCACTCTCTCCCTCGCCGTTGTGCCTACATCACGCTACCTTGCTTCGGCGGCTTTGCTGGGTCAGTATTGCACTCGACAGCTGAGCTTAGACCTCACGGCCGCCGCTTTTCTCTCGTATTCTGTTCGCTTTGTTCTAGAGTACGAGGCGCGGACGTACTCTAGCGAGACGGTCGCTCTCCCGGACAAACGCGACTCGAGTATGCTAGTGTATGTCTGTGTGCGGTCGTCTGTTGTCTAGCTGCGAGCCGACGTGCGCCTCTCTCTTTTATGCTACTGCTGCTGCTAAAATTTAAAAGAATAACACGCGCGTCCCGGTAGCGTCGTCGTCTGCGGAACTTCCTAGTGCTGTCCAGCTTTAACTGGGCTCCTCTCTTTGCCCGCTGAGTCGGCTGCTGGGATGCTAAAAGTGTGTATAGTGTGTGCTGCTGTTGGTGTGTATGTGTGTGTCACGCTGTTTATCTCCCCCGTGCAACATAAATAAACATGCGTGCGCGATTCTGTTTTGTTCACTTGTCTCCTTTATTTATCATCTCCTTCTCCTGAATCGAAGCCAGTTCATCCGCGTAGCTTCGGCCTTCATTCAGCCTGTCAAGGGGGGGGGGGCGAAACCCAGATTGAGGCGGTGACGAGGGTTGGGCACCTGGGACGAAGAGCGTCGGATCACCGGTCTTGACTGAAACATAATAAATTCAACATCCATTTCTCGATCCTAGACTACAGTACGGGACAACACAATACTTCCCCACTTGGTATATGATGATTATCGATGGCCCTGGATATAGAAACACTCGCGAGTAACAACACATCATTACATGACTTAGTTTTAAATGTGGCCTAGTGTGGAGTGTTTATTTTCCTCTTCTTTTTTATTTAACCCTTCGCTTTCCCCCTTTTACTCGGTTTTTCCACGAGTCGTCGTATCTTTGTGCCCAAACTCGACCGCTGGGTAATTTATTCTCATTATCCCAATCCCTTAGGTGAGCTAGGTCTGTATCTAAAAGAAACTCGAGTTACTCATACTCGCGAGGACAACACATGGACAGGTTTAGGTTAGTGCGCAATAATTTCACGGGAGAATATACCGTTTTAACACTGAAACGTGGGCTTTTGCGTTCTTCCTCCCATCCTTAGTCTCGAGCACGTAAACCGTGGGAGCTTTAATCTTGATTATCGTGAATTGTCCGTCATATTTTGGGGCCAGTTTGGCAGAGAACCTCTAAGCTGTATTTGACAGAACGTGCACTCTCCTCATTACTCGATCTCCTACGTTAAACGGCACGTTACGTTTCCCCTTGTTATAGCCTCAAGCCTCATCTATATGTCTAAATACTAGATCTCGTAATGCATCTTGTCACAGAACTTGATCCACCCATATCGCAGGATCTAACTGCGACTTTGGACCTCTATTCTCGACATCCCACCGAAGACTGTTGACCAGTGTAGGATGTCATCCATAGTTCAGGAACGCAGACGATACCCTAGTACTCGATAGCGTGACAGTGTTAACGGCATGCCTGAATTCATGGAGGTGTTGGTCCTAGTTCTGGCGCTCGTTCCCTACGAAGGTGGCTATCAGCGTTTTCAAGGTCCGATTACTCCTCTCCACTGGATTGGCTTGTGGGTGATAAGGGGGTGTAGCTACGTGCTTCACCCTATATTCCATCAGCATTGTGTTTAGGTGTTTGTTATCAAACTCTTTTCCATTATCTGTGAACAGATAGTCTGGAGTCTCCCATCTGAACAATATTAGCTCCTCAAATGCCTTTGCTACGGCCTTGCCGCCCGCTTTCCGCAATGGTCCATCTGGTGAATAGGCTTTGAAGTACCAGGAAGTACTTGTCCTGACCCTTACTGTTGGAAAATTCCATCATATCTGCCGCCACCACTACTCGTGGCCTCTCGACGATCCTCTGGCCCATCAAGCCCTATGGCCCTGTTTAGACTTTTTTATACTACTGACACTTGTCACACTCCTGTACAAACTCCTGAACGTCGTGACACACCCCCGGTCTATAATATTCTCGTGCGATCCATCCTTCTTCTCGATTCGTGAGTGGGTCCAACATCGGGTCGTTAAGGAATCTATACAGCATATTGTCCTCCACTCTCCAGTTGTTGAATTTCTGAGAAAATTTGTGTACGGCTTCTAGTCTCTGCATGTACCGTGCATCCTGAATTTCGTGGAACGCTGCCACTTCGTCAATCCCCACCTTAAATCCTCTGGACAGCGCATCTGGCACATAGTGTATGGCCCGTTTGTGATGTACTCGCGGGTCTTTCCGGGGGGTCTAAGCCACTGTCAGGTTCCTAAGCCATTGTAGAGTTGTGTGCTCCGTAATGGTCGTAAACTGGTATTCTTCCAGGTACGGTCTGAAGGTCTTGATGGCCCGCAAGAGTGCTAGGCACTCCCTCTCCGACGTTGTGTAGTTTCTCTCTGCAGGTGTCAGCACTCGGCTTACATAAACAATGGGGTGCTCCATCATCGAATTCGTGGGTCAGCTCGGCCCCTAACGCAAAATTTGACACGTCACCTTAGACCGTGAACCTTCTCTCGAAATCTAGCCAATTTGAAACTCTCAGAGGACTTCTGTTCCTCATCTCCCCACTCCCAGGCTTGACTATTACGTAGTAGTTTAAGCAAGGGAATTTTTATCTTGGAATCATTCTCGATGAATCTGGCGTACCATCCAACCATTCCCAGAAATCGTCTCAGCTGTTTCTTATTTTTGAGAGCTCGATACTCAATTACTGGAGCTACTTTTTCAGGATCTGGTCTCAGTCCCTCTTGGTCCAACAGATACCCCAGATATTGAACGTCCAAATTCGCCTTAGTCTCGATTCACCGTCAACCCAGCCTCTTGTAACTTCCTTAAAACGATCTCCAACCAGTTTAAATGATCCTTGAATATCTCTGTCGCGATGATTATATCATTTAGGTACCCAAAAATAAACGGCTCGAACTCAGGACCACATATCACGTCGATTCACCTTTGGAAAGTCATAGGTGCACGCGTTAGACCAAAGGGCATTCTTGTGAACTGCCACAATTCCGTGCCTGGTACTGCAAAGGCCGTGTACCTCTTACTCGAAAGTTCCATGGCTATCTGAAAGTATGCCTGCTTTAAATCAATTTTGGAAATGTACTTCGCTTTCCACAGCTTATCTAGGATAGAATCGATGCTCGGTATAGAGTAAGCATCCTTCCTGGTTCGCTTATTCAGATCTCGGAAGTTGATACAGTACCTACTGCTGTCATCTAGTTTGTTAATTATAACAGGCGCACTGTACCAACCACTTGACGATCTCTCGATAATTCCGGATTTATACATTTTATCCACCTCTTCTTTGGCTAGGTGCCACATTCTCGGCAACATTCTGCGGGGGCAGTGCTTCACTGGCACCTTCCTTCAACTTTTATACTATGCTCCATTAAGTTGGTGCTTCCAAACGGTTCTGGAGACTGCTCATGAAGCCATCTTATTACCACCAACGATATCATTGATCTCTCGTTTTCAGCCCTTTCACCCCTTGTCTCGAGAACTCTTCACAGATGAGTGATGGGATATTCTCGACTGCAAAAATAGTTCTCGATTCTACGGGTTCCGCACTCCTCTCTCTTTTCCCCACTTTCGTCTCCGGGAGCAATACTCGAGGTGATTGCAACTGGGATTGCTTATCTTCTTCCGACTCGCTCTCGGACAATAAGGCGAAAAGTGATCGGTTTTCGTTCTCCAATGATCGTCCTAGATTAATTATTCCCTCTCCAAACGCCTTGACTCGAAGTGTATGCGACAGGGATCGCGTTTCCTCTTCTGTTAATTGTTCATTACTGCTCTTCGCATTTCTCTCGGACATCATGGTTTGACGAAGTCGATTCGCACTCCCCACAGCTTGCCCCATAATTTCGCTCGTTCCTGCCTGTCTTTCACTCGACCTAGTCTGGCCTGCTTGCAATTGGGTTTGCGTTACGTGCTCACTGTGTGTCCTCGGAATCACTCCTTACAATACCATGGCCTGGAGTGGTCGCTTCGCACTCCCCACATGTTGTTCCGTATCCTCACTTTCGTTCACATCTACGAACCTCTCCGGCTTGAGTGTCTGCGATTGGAATCGCTTTACACTCCCGATGATTAGTTCGACTTCTTTTCCCTCTTTTACTTTCTCTCTCCTCTTTCACTCGCTCCACTTCCGCTGCACCTCCGTTTCGGCCATAAATATTGTACAGGGGGCAGGGAACTGTTCTGCACCCCCGCATTGCTATTTCCCAGACTGATATGGTGCGCTGCGCAAAGCGCATTAGTGCACTCTATGAGCGTGACACCCGCTCTTCCGCATACAGCACAAAACATTCGGTTTTGTGCCGTTGCCTGGACTGGACACTTCCTCCTTCAGTGACCTAATTGTTTACACCCATAACACCTCGTTTGTGGGAATTCTGCCGCCCTATGGCCTACTCCGATATACTAAAAACGTGTCTCATAAAAGGGTTGGTTTCCACGGGTCCTGGTTGGCTACATTGCCACTGCTTGGTTTTCTCTTCCTCCATTTGTTGCCGTGGTGCTATAACTTGGTCTACTAACTTCGAACTGGTTGTTATGCCCCCAGCTTGACATCCCTGATAGTTCCAATTCGTGTTGTTGTTTCTTTGCCAATTTCGATTTGCACCTCGTGCGTTCTCCTGGTTTTTCCAGTTATGTTGGCGGCTATTTTCTTACCTCATGGGTGCATAAATGTCGTTTATAGGTACGGAACCTTGTGCTTGCTTTGCTACCTGCACTACTGCATGCCCGGAGTAACTTTTACTGCTGCCACTTCTGAGTTTCGTGCCTGATCTTTTGTCTGTAGACCCTTTGGCCTTACTCGATGTTTCTCTTCCGCCGCCACTATTTTACTTGTCTTGGTCTCCTTTGTTGTTGGTATATACGCCGCCCCTTGAATTTTCATTTTCTTTTAGATGGTGGGTGTTCCCAGCGTTCATTTAACTCCTTATGCCTTTCCCATTCTCGACAGCAATGCTCCGTGTCTTCTAGCGCTCTAGGCCGTTTATCCTTCATATAGTTCTTGTACTTAGATCTAACTTTCTCGTACGCTGTGGACACCTGTTCTCGCATTGATGGCGGTTGTCTGAAATGTCTAGTAATTAATTTGAAGCACGATATGAAATTGAGGTATCCCTTGGGTGTACTTCTATTTTTCTGACGTTGACTTTGAACGGGATCCCTCTGTATCGTATTCGCTCCTCTTTTTGATTCTACGTCCAACCGATTATTCTATTGGTTATTTCTCTTCTGCGTAATTGGTCTATTGTATAGAATCTTTTACTGTCGTTGCACTGAAGCTCATTGTTCTCTAATTGATGATCTCAGATCCCATTTTGCGTTGTTCCTCCTTACTCTCGACATATTATAATCCTCTTTGTCCCACAACACGATTTGAAGAGGTGGGGTCAGCTTGCATCTTGGCCTCTGTTGGCTTGACGGTTCCTGTAAATTGAGATTTCCATATGCCACCTCTAACTGATTCAATAGGTTCTGTGTTGTCGGATACTTGGTAGGTATATCCTTCTTCCTGGCGCCCGTCAAATTGTTCTGGATTACGTCTACATTCGTTCTTGGCCATACTGCATTATCCGTCACTACCCGAGGCGCTGTTGCTGTTGTCCCTGTCACCCTTTCTGTCTGTATGTTGTCAATGGTCACTTGAGGCACCTGAACCCGCACCGGCTCCTCCATATTTCCATCTTGATGTTCATTTTATTTTCAGACCCGTCCAACGCCGGAGGTGTCATTCCTGTTTCATTATCCGCTGCGGTATCATTGTCCAGCTTCTCCGTTCGTATTATACCTGCCCTAAATAATCTCTCCTGTCTCACGTATCCGCTGACCCTTATGTTAAGGTGTAATTCTTCTAGTCTGATAGTTATTTCTTGCTCCGACATTCTTCGTATGACTCGTAGTCTACCTCTAACCTCCCTCGACCTCTGCATAATTTATATCATCTTTACTGCGTACCCTTCCATCTTTTCTTTTGTCTCAATTGGCTTTCCCAAAACAGAAAAAGGGTACTGAGACTGCTCGAATCGTCAAAGAGCTCTAATTTAAGGGTCTAACCAAAAGAAAATTTTGACAAGGGTCTACACACAGTTGGGATAGGGCCTAAACTTAATTTGGACTGGGTCTAGAAACACAGATTGTAAATTAATCACTATTGAAATAATAAATGATATAACGCAATATTTTGATACTTGGTACTCGATTACTTTTCTACCTTAAACTTGAGAATTTTACGTGAAATGACATCCTGATCTGAAACAAAAACCATTTCTTTATCTGTAAAATTCTCTTGCACTGTGAAAACAAAAAATCGTCCCTACTCCTAAAAATTCTCTAAGTCCCTACGCCTGAAAATTTTCTATGTCCGATTTTCGCGTTTTGCGGCTAATACGAAAAAAAGGCTATATGCACAATTCAGTCCGAAACCAAGCGTACATATAAATAAGCAATTTTTTGTCTAAAAAAATTTCTTTTTCTTTCCGATCCTTTACATATCACTAGGCTGAAATTTCACCGGTCCCTCCCCTTAAATTGATCAGCATTGCTCCACGATGGACGCCATTTATGATGTTGTATTTTTGTCCTAACAACAATCACTATTATTTATAATGTAATATAGTGTTTCCCCAATGTACCACTTTCGCCCTACAGTCCTCGAATCTCGTGAGGGGGTTCACCGATCATCGCCTGGGACAATCGGGCGACACCCACGAAGATCCATCTCGAGTGTTGGAACCGCATAACCTTATTATTTAATTTAACTTTAGGCGAATTTATGCATACAGGGATTCAGGTATTAACTACGAAATATTAGGTACTACGAAGTTTTTAGACGAGACCACGTCCTCGGTCCGCACGAGCACAGCCATGTGACATTTACCAATGCAGTCTTGCAATGGAAACAGCGGCACCTTCGTGGTTTCGCGAAGCCCTGTCCTCCGTAATTGTGTAGAAACAAGGCCGGTAGATGGAGGCTCTGGAAATGGTCCTCCAGATCGTTGGTATGAAGAGCTGCATAGTCGCCCTTGTTCGCCCTGGCCCAGCAGATTTCCTCGCTCTACCTCAGGAACTCCTCTGCGTGATGCTCCAGCATCCCGCAGCTGTACAGATATTCGTCCATGAGTACTTCTGTGGTGGAGCTATAGAACCGGTCCACTCCGGCGCGTATCCCGAAGCGCGAGTTTCTTGATACCGCTGGGGTAAATGGTTCATGCCAGTGCGCCACCATACGCATAAGCTTTTGCAAATTTCTATGCTTCGTTGACCATTTTGACTTAGCATAATCGGTTGGTGTAGCGATTAGTGGCGATAAGGTCGGCGGATGGTTGTCTGCGGCAGGTGCTGGTCGTTTGCGGCAGAGTGGTGCAGCGGCTAGTGGTGGTGCAAACGGTGGAGAAGGGTCGTTGATGTCAGGTAAGAGTCGGTGATGGAGGAGCTGAAGTTGTCGTCGGTGGCTCGAGGTAGAATGATTCTCCCAATGGCTTAACCTTCGTCCTTGCTGCTTTGGATTCAGTGACCCCGCCCCTTGACTCGGCGAGATCGTAGACGAGGGTACTGGAGAGAGAAGAAAGTGGTGGTGGAACACATCGGTGAGGGAGAGAGGGAATGTTTTTGTAAGTGTTTATGTGTGAAATGTGAAAATATCGATGTTGATTTCATTGTGCCCTGGATCAATCGTTACCTAATCTCTAGTAGTCTTTTTTTTTATAACAATCGTGTCATGGCTCGGTTACGTTTTGTACTCCTATAATGTGTAGGCAATTGTATAATTCTCCCTTTGTTATTTCTTTTTTTTCTGAGATTGTACGCTGTTACATGCGTTTATACTCTATTTATTTTTCAGGAGTTTACAAGGTACATTTTCTAATATCGTAGATTTATTTTCTACTTAATTTCTAGCGGTAGCGTCCTAATTATAGTAGTAAGTAATTAGATAGAGTACTCGTTATTCTAATTCGGAATAGCATCGCATTTTACCACTACTTGGGAGTTAATTAATAGATTTTTTTTAGTTTTTTGCTTGTACTTCTTTTGACACACATCTTATGTTAATTTATAGTTTTTACTTATAGTTTCGGCACACCCTTATAAAATTGTTTGTCTTGACACACATCTTCTGTTAATTTACAAATTTTTGTTACTAATTTTTGACATACATCTTATAATAATTTTAGCTTTATAATTTTGATACACATCTTATAATAATTGTTGCTTTATAATTTTGACACACATCTCATAATAATTTTTTTGGTTACACACATCTTACATTCTGTGCTTAGTTTGAAAATAAACAAAAGGATTCGCTAATATGATATTTGTTTTATAGTCTCAATCTTAACTTTTAACTAATGGTATCGCATAAGTTGATATTTGAGCTTAGTTCTATTCTAGATAAAGGTACTCAGATGGTTATTAATTGTAATTCTAAATAGAAAAGTATTTTTATACGTAGTCCGGCGACGGCAGCGGTGGTGGTGGTGGTAGATCGGCGAGTATTGGCTGGCTCGCGCGTGTCGGGGAGATTCGCACTCGTTGGGGCGGCTCGCGCGGAGTTGCGTATACGTGCTCTAGCGTTCTAAAGTTCCTCAATATGTGCGGGTCTACCGGCCGCATTGGTACATAGGTTGGCTCTTGTGTACGCGACGGCGCGATTTTTCGTGCGCGATTTATTACCCAATATATAAGCGCACAGGTTATGCAATTTAGGATTCCTGCAAGTAACCCGTACCAATACACCGTGGTATTGTTATCGATTTTTACAATGTTCGTCTTTCCGTTCGCGTGGAGTTGCGTGAAAACCGTACTAATCATGCTAAGGTGAACCTTTGGTAGGAAATAGTTAGTTACTTCGACAGGCGAAGCTGTCATTCCATAATAGATTTTATTATTAATTATTATGTGACAGTTCGCGGGTAATTTCTGTTCGCCAATGCTCTCAAAGGTGGTTCGTACCTTTTCGCCGTTGCAATACGCGGTCGCGTTTTCAGTATCGTATATTGTATAAATCCAGCGCGATGGATCCGAAGTCTTTACCATATGGAAATTAGCTCCAGTAATTATTTCCGTTTTACATGAGTAGAGAGCGCGATAGGAAGGTCTTCTGAGTAGAGTGCTTTCACACTCACTGGATGCTTTTGCACTCGTTTCTTTCGCTGGCGCTTAAAGGAAGTGTGAATTCCGACCCGGTTGGATGGCTATGAGTAATGCTTTAAAATTAGTTTGGTCGAGTAACGGCATTTGAAATTGTATTATTAAATGTCCCTGTACTAATAAAAGCTATACTGTGGCAAACTCCATTAAAACGGCCACGCTGATATACTTGGTGTGTATCGATGATTGCTGTCCCGTGTGTTTTTCTATACTAGCTATTGCATTGCAAAGAGTTCGAGTTGGGAACATGTATCGTTTGGCTTGCATTAACTTCATGAGTTTATTGAGTACTACGATGTTATCATTAATTAAAAACAGTGCCGCGTTCATGGTAGGGTCCATTTTAGACTCGGCTGCGTCTATTACTGGTTCTTCTAGAACAACATTTTTAAATTTGTTAAAAACATTTGTTTGCCGAGCTCGAACTCTTTTATTCTCAGATTGATCAGGTAACAATTTATTTTCGGCTTTTCATTACTCATTTTTGTTAAATAAATTAATATATCAAAAGTTACCGTGCGAGTACGAGGGTTTTTCGTATAATCTCCTTATGTATACGTTGATGCGAGGATGTCGAAGTCTCCTTTAGCTGCGCAATCTTGGTTTGCAGAACGTATACGTGCCCGATAGCGATGGCGTCCGTGAGTTGTAAGTAGACCTCGGAGTTGGTGACGTTGTTTAGCGCATCGTTGAAAAAGGCCGGGGTCTCGAGTATGCGGTTCGTGTCAATTGCGGTAGCAATGCGCCAGGTCTCCGATGTGAGTCGAATGTCCTCGACTCTATTGTATATAATTCCAGAATTCTTCATCAAGGGAGTTTTTAAAATGTCCGCAGCGCAGGTGCTGAAGAACAGCGTCACCATCAGAGTGAAGTACATTTTCTACAAAAAACGAAAAGTTTTATAATATGGCCAATATTCTGTTTACATCCCCGTCGCCCTTTCCTTCTGCGGAATGCTCTACTCTCGACAATTACTCGTAAAAATCAGGCAGTAGTTGTTGTAAGATATCATTTATTATTTCCGCGGGTATCCCTAGTTTCATCTGCAAATATTAATTTATGTTATTATTTTTCAACAAGGGTATGTTTATCCATTAAATCGTACGACAGAAGTTAATAGCAAGAACGTAAAATAAAAATAGATAGTTTGTGGAATTGCTATATATATACAGTTTCGGCTCCTTTTCTAACCGTACTGAGTCTTCTATTTTTAATGTTTTCTCATTTACTTTGCTATCGTAATATTGCTTTGATGTTCGATTTTTCGAATAAAAGTCATTGCAGGCACGGTAGTTGAATTTATTCTTAGATTACTTATTAATTCGTCGCGGATCTTATGTGCTCGATATACGTGCATTCTTTTACATTCTTTCGCGGTTATCTCGTCTAAAAACTTAATTTCACCCCACGCTTTGTCTTTTCTATGTGAGAATGCACCGAGGAACTTAACATTTCTCTTAATTTCTATTTTATAAAATTTCACGCATGTACTTTTCAAATTTATTTAACTGCAGCAACCGCACGTATATTTTCGTGGTATTTACTTCGGGAATTGGTATATCGTATTCGCGATATTAATCAATGAAAAGGTTGTTAGGTTCGAAGCGTGTTGTGAGCAATCATACGCTATTATCACGTAGCTGATTCTTGCGTAAAGTAGGGTGTATGCTGAGGCAAGAACCAGTTGAAAGTTATGTTTCATCTGTAAATATTAATTTATGTTGTTATTTTTCAACAAGGGTTTGTTTATCCATTTAATCGTACGACAGAAGTTAATAGCAGGAACGTAAAATAAAAATAGGTAGTTTGTGGAATTGCAATATATATAGTTTCGGCTCCTTTTCTAACCGTACTGAGTCTCCTATTTTTAATGTTTTTTCATTTATTTTGCGATCGTAATATTGCTTTGAGCGCTCTTTTGCCCTAATCATGTTTTCTCGTGCGGCTATTTGAATGCTATTTAAACGCGTTACTAGCTCCGTCATATAACCCTCGAAGGTCGGCAATAAATCATCCGTTTCTGATAGTTTCGGATACGGAGGTGTTGAAGTTAAAAGTTGCTAGATGAATATAATCGTCCCAATCCGTTTTATTACACTGTACAAAGAACTTTATATACTCCATAAGACTTGCATGCAATCGCTCAAGAGAGCTGTTCGATTGTAGGTGAAAGGCTATTGTCTTTACCTGCTTAATGCGAAATCGCCTGGCTACCCTTTTCATTAACTTACAAAGAAAATTTATACCTTGGTCTGTCAGTATCTCTCACGGCGCCCCAAATACGCAGATTACCTTCTTTATTAGAGCATTTGCTACTGATTATGCGGATGTAGTTACTAGCGGCTCGACAATCGCGAGTTTTGATAGCAAGTCTTGAAAAGTTATTACATACTCATTCGCGCGTGATGTTACCGGCATTGGTCCCACTATATTCATAGCTAATTTGTCCATGCAAGTTACTGGTGAATCGGTAATTACCATAGGCAATCGCGTTCTTACTCTAACAATCAAAACATACGCGATGAAGTTTTGCACGTTCTCCTTAAGATTTTCCCAGTAAAAATGGTGCTTAATGCGTTTATAGGGTTTTGTCATACCTTTATGACCTATTATGAAATTATGCGCTTCCTGAATTATTTTATTCCGGTCCTCCTGTAAGGGGCATTTAATTAAACCTAAACAGATTATTAATTTGATCTTATTCCTTGTAATAACACCCTGCAGCCTATTGATAATTAATTGCCATTCTAAGTTTTCGATTCGGTCTGTTTTTGCTACACTTACTGACTGAATATATATATATATATATATATATATATATATATATATATATATATATATATCGGTTAAAAGGTTGTTCAAATTACTACATAATACATCAATGTTTTGGCTTATTATAGTTTGCCCGAGGATTTTCTCATCGCACAGTGGCATAGCTATATGTAGTTATGTGTTAACTTTTACTAAATTAGGTACCCCTATCTCTACTTCTTTGAATCGCGGAAGTTTCCCCTGCATTTTTAGCTGCTTCGCTCCTTCGTCGCACGGTTGGCCTTGAGTTGTAATAAAATACAGAAAGTTGTCCTTCTTCATAAATAAACTTTCCACGCAGGTTATTTCGTAATAAGGGGTGCTCGCGGGAGGTTGTAAATCGTCTCTTCGTAGTTGTCCGGGCGTGCTTTCTCTCTCTCCTCTCCCTGATCTCGTCTGAAGGGTTCGACGCGGCGTGGGTCGGACTACTATCCTCCTCCTGTGACCTACTGTTACTAGTCATAAATGGCGACGGTTGTTCCCCGCATCGTTACTACACACTCCAACTCCTCCTATTGTATTCTGCTGCTTCTGTAATCCTACTTTCTTACCTTTTCTAGGAACCAGCGCCTTTATAGCCTCTATATATTTTTGTCCTGCTTTTCGTCCCATTCGCGCGCGCGTAGCCATCTCGTGTCGCGATGCTGGATTCTCATTTCTTTCCACGGCCGGTTGTGTTGGGTCAGCTTGACATACAATAATGCTTTCTGTTGCGGCCGCCTTGATAGACAAAACCTTTTGTATGGGATTTCGGGAAAGCGCGTCGGCCACGTTTGTCTTGCCTGGCCTGTGCACTACCTCGAAGTCATATTTTGCTAGCATCAGCCGCCAGCGTGTGATTCTAGAATTCGGATCCTTATGCGTTTGCAACCATACCAGGGGTCTATAGTCGGTAACTAAGGTAAATTTTTTTTCCGAAGAGATATGGCCGAAAATAGTTTATACTACATACTACGGCTAAATCTTCTTTGTTAAACGTGTCCCACCGTTGTTCAACGTCCGTGAGAACTCGCGACACGTACGCGATTACGTTATTATGGCTAATAGTTCCCGTCGTAAGCACGCCGGCCATTGCGTAGCCGCTCGCATCTGTTATTAAGTTAAAGTTTTTTGTGAAATCTGGGAATACAAGAATTGGATGCTCGCACAATTTATTGCGTAAAAATTCCAAAACCCCTGGGTTTCCTTAGTCTAGTTAAATTCTACATTGTCTTTTAACAAATGCGTCATCGGTTGAGCAACCTTAGCGAAATTGTGAATTTGCGGAACTGGGAATTCTTTGACTGCCTCTAATTTTCGTGGATCTGAGCGCACGCCACTTTGCGAAATTAAATGTCCCAAACAAGTTACTTCCAGCTTAAAACATTCGCATTTTTCCGGATGTAATTTTAGGTTTGCATCTCTCAATGGCGCAAACAATTTATTTAATCTAGATGTTCAACTAATGTTTTCGAATACACAATTATATTATCCATAAAACAGAATAGTTCTTCATTTAGCGTTTTTGCCAGTGCAATTGAGAGCATTCTAGAGAAAGTCTCCGGCATTCTGCGTAAACCGAAGCTCCCTCTATTAAAGTGACAAAGAAAGACAAACAAACATATCTCAATTTGATGATAGCCAGATTTAAGATCAAAAACTGAAAAATATTGGGCTCCGACTAATTGGTCTAAAATTTCTGTTTGTTGGGTAGCGGATATTGGTCATCTAACGTTTTGCTATTAAACTTACGATAATCTATTACCATACGATATTGCTTATTCCCCCGCAAGTCGTCCTTTTTTGGTACTAAAAAACACGGGCTAGAATAGGAAGAGGTTGAAGGTTCAATTATTCCGTTTTTAAGGAGATCGACCTGCTTTTGGATTTCTTCCTTATGCACGGGTGGTAATCGGTATTGTTTGGTGGTTACTGGGATTTCATCGGTGGTAGGTATTGTGAGTTTAAGGATAGAGGTAGTGGAAAATTTGTCGTCTTCCAAATGAAATATGTCACTAAAACTATCTATAAGCCTTTCGATCTCGGCCTTTTCCTCCCGTAATAAATGGTCACTTGCAAAACTCTAGTTACCGCTGCCGGGTTTCCTATTTTCTTACCTTTTAAAATACTTTTTACTTGCTTTAATACTTTTATTACACTTTCGACAGCTCTATGAAAATGTGCATCATTTATGCGTTGCCTCTCTAAATAAGAGCAAAAGTTATTTAAAGTTTTTCTCAACTCTGTTTGTATTATATCGAATTTTGCATGTGTTGCTGCGAATTTAAGTATTAATATAGTTGCATTTTCGATTGCTTGTTTATGTATCAGTAATTCATTACTATTTGTAGAGCTGTCGTTTAGTAACTTTTGTAAAGCACAGATTCTATCAAATATATTTCCCTCCTCCATCTCGTCCTCAATGCTTCGTGAGTGTGGAAAGGGGGAGTTTGGACTGTTATGTACGTGGTACTCAGGATTAGGAATAATGGCGTTGATTTCCGTCTTTGTTTCGTCGTAGAGACAGGGTAAGTGAAAGTTTGAGAATTGCATCATTGATTTTTTGGCTTTAAATAATTCTTACAAGATTTTATTTGTTTTTTTTTTTGGTAAAAAACATATCTCTCCGTCCTATTTTTACTTACTTCAATTTTATAAGGAAAGGAGATATCCATAGGATAGTCATTCGAACACTTTCTGCGTTAGTTTTGATTCGAAAAATCTCATCGGTCTTGCATGGTTTTTTAAATAAGAAACTCTTTGGGCTTCTCATTTGATTAGGATTGGGTAGAGAATTCTGTGAAATCCCCATTTTATTAGAAATTGATTGAAAATTCTGTGGATTTTTAATTTGTTTAGTGTAGGATAGAAAATTCTGTGGATTTTCAATTTGCTTAATGTATGATGGAAAATTCTGTGGATTTTCAATTTGATTCTGTGGATTCTCAATATAACTATGTGATAGAAAATTCTGTGGATTTTCAATTTGATTAAGGTATGATTGAGAATTATGTGAATGTCCTGTTTGGTTAGAGATTGACTGAAAATTCTTTGGATTTTCTATTTGATGAGAATTAGGAAAAACAATCTCCGAATTCGTCTGCAAATTCTGCGAGTTTTACCCTTGCTTATAGTGACATCGAAAGTTCTGTGGATTTTCAATTCATTTATAAGAAGTAGGATTGAATTGGGAATTCTTTGGATTTCCAATTTGTTTGTAAGAAGTAGAATGAATTTTGATTTGTTTAGAATTTGAGTGAAAATTTATTTGGGATTCAACTTGAGAATTAATAGGCTGAGAGTTTTTGTTTAGTCTTTTATGAGTGTCATTAAGATCGTACGTTAAGTGTGAGGTATGGTTAACTGACAGAATTTGTGCTTTTCTGACCCTCTCTGTTCCGTCGGCCGCTGATGTGCCTCCTTGTGCGGACGTTTCGCATTTACCGGACACTTTTACTGCTAGATTTTGCTGAACAAATTTTTTTACAGGGTCTCGTCTGCTTCTAGTTTTACAAACGGGATTTCGTGCTCGCCCATTATTAGTCTACTATATTATTAGTCAATATTCGCACCAAGTTCATAAAAAAAATTGCTTCCGAATAAATCATCTTCTATAATTGGAAAATCATCATCGACTAAATGAAATTATTCCTTGAAATGTGGCAAGTAGAGCGTTGTTTTGCCTGTAGTGTAAATTATTTCTTTCGTTGTTCCCTTTAATATTAAGATCTCATTAGTATCGATCAAATTTTTATTTTGATAGTTGCTTGCTTTTAATAAATTGTGTTTTGCACCCGAATCTAGAATTAATTTGATATCTTTACAAGTCAACGGTTATTCAGAGTGATAATAGACGAAATACCGTTTGTATTCAGGTGTACTTCCCTTATTGAGTATTTCGCTGTTCGTATTGTGCCGGCGGACGCGAATAGCACTGGGTCTCCTGCCTCGCGCCCTGCTGCTGGAGGCCCTGTGCATTTCCTTGTTGTGTTTCGTTATCATTTCTATATTTTCTTTTTCTACATGCTTCGATTGAATGCCCCTTATTTTTACAATACCTACAGATAATTGGCTCTGTATTTGTATTTGCAAATGTAGCCTTTTGTCTCTGTCGATATCCCAACTAAGTCCCCGTAAAAAGAATTTGACTAAATCCTGCTCTAGACAAAAATGGAATTCTGCGATAATTCGCTTCTCCCGTTTCGCGGTTGCTATTATTTCTTGTTCGACTGCACGCACTCTGAAATTTGGATCACGCTTTCGCTTCGTTCTTGTTTTAAATTAGCTAATTCTCCGTGCAATTGATGGTATGTTTTCGCAGACCCGAGTATTACATCTAAAAATTGATCGATTTCATCAATAGAGTGGAAGTCTTTTTTGACGTGGGTTTCTGTGTTTCTCCGTACAGTCTCATTTTTATAAATTTCGCGAGGTCTGTTTCAGCCGCCTGCGGCAAGATATTTCCAGCTTCTCTACACCCTTCTACGAATGCCGTTAAAGAGATGTTTGACCCATTATATTTCGGTATGAGTTCAAATGCGTTTTTGATTGATAAAGGCCTATCCTGCCCGAGTGTCGAGTTCATTATTGAAAAATTTGGTGCTGACGCTCCGTAATTTTGTATGTCTTTGCGGCTATTTTCTCTAAATGTATTCATCATTGTACTTCGCGGCGTGGTGTTACTAAAACTGTGTATTACTGGTTTGAATACTGGTCTGATTTATGTCGGCGTTAGTCGCGTTTTCGTTTGAGCTTTTTACTCCTTCGCTGTCCTCTATGTTTTCCTATACAGAATGATATTGCGCATGATCGTTTTACTATTAAACACGGGTATATTCGTTGACGTATTAAATCCCACAAAATATTCACAAAAACCGACTCGTTACAAAAATCCTCTATTTCGCTCTCGCTCAGGTAATCTCTTAATAATTCTGTAGCTACTTGTATATTTTGTTTGTCTTTTGCTAAAAGATCTACTGCCCCTTTTGAATGTATTTAAAAAAATGCAATAATTCCTGTAACGACGGATTCGGTATATCTTTAAAAGTTGCTTGATCAATTTCTAACGCCCTCTTTAATAAAACTCCCGTTACGTCGTCGTTTCGTATGTCAGTCATCTTTGTTCAGTCTTTTTCTACGCGTCTTTGTTCACTCTAATCCTTTATTACGAGGAAAAAAAACCTAGTTATACCGAGTAATAAGAAAAAAGTCAGTAATAAGAATTGTTATACGAAAGCTATTGTAACTTTTAATAGTCTTCCAAATGATCAAAAAACCTTAGCTATTGATAAAGTATCTCATATTAACAAGCTAAAAAGCTGGATAAAATCTAACTTCTACATATAAAATAATTAACACCACTGTTGCGTTATTGTGTTACTCTGTTTTACTTATAAGAAATGATTTAAGAAATGATATGGTCATAAACAAGACCTGTAGTATTAAGTTATTAGTTTCTAAGTTTAATTCTTAAGTATATCGATATATTATTATTTTTTTTTATATTTTATGATGTTGTATTTTAACCGACATGGATTCTGTTCATACAACTCATTAATTATTTTGTCATTCGGCCAATACTGCACTTTATTACTCGACAATTACCCTCTGGTTGACTCCTCGGATCTTGAGAGGAGGTTCGCTGAGCGGACGCCTGGACAAACGGCGAAACCCACGGAGATCCAATCTCGAGTTATTTAAATAAATAATTATCAACAATTTGAATTATTATGGTTCATACAGGTTCTATCTACGTAAATGATCTATATATATATATAGATATAATTAAATAGCGAAGTAGTTAAAATTGGGTGATAAGCAGAGTCGTGGTGGTTATAAAATTTTAACGTAGTAAATTTAGGGATTTTATAAATATAGATTTCAGAAATTAAATGTTACAAGTAATGAATCGAGTAAAGTGACGGCTGCATATTAACTGTTAACGAGCCGGAATAAAATTTCTTATAGTTACGATTTATAAATGCTAATTGATGTATAACTATTATAATCGAGAAATAAACGTTAGAAAAGATTATATATATATATATATATATATATATATATATATATATATATATATATATATATATATATATATATATATATATATATATATATATATAATCTTTTCTAACGTTTATTTCTCGATAATAATAGTTATACATCAATTAGCATTTATTCCGGCTCGTTAACAGTTAATATGCAGCCGTCACTTTACTCGATTTATAAATGCTAATTGATGTATAACTATTATTATCGAGAAATAAACGTTAGAAAAGATTATATATATATATATATAATTTTAACGTAGTAAATTTCGGGATTTTATAAATATAGATTTCAGAAATTAAATGTTACAAGTAATGAATCGAGTAAAGTGACGGCTGCATATTAATAGATTATATATATATATATATATATATATATATATATATATATATATATATATATATATATATATATATATATATATATATATATATATATATATATATATATATATATATATATATATATATATATATATATATATATATATATATATATATATATATATATATATATATATAAAATCTTTTCTAACGTTTATTTCTCGATAATAATAGTTATACATCAATTAGCATTTATAAATCGTAACTATAAGAAATTTTATTCCGGCTCGTTAACAGTTAATATACAGCCGTCACTTTACTCGATTTATAAATGCTAATTGATGTATAACTATTATTATCGAGAAATAAACGTTAGAAAAGATTATATATATATATATATATATATATATATATATATATATATATATATATATATATATATATATATATATATATATATATATATATATATATATATATAATCTTTTCTAACGTTTATTTCTCGATAATAATAGTTATACATCAATTAGCATTTATAAATCGAGTAAAGTGACGGCTGTATATTAACTGTTAACGAGCCGGAATAAAATTTCTTATAGTTACGATTTATAAATGCTAATTGATGTATAACTATTATTATCGAGAAATAAACGTTAGAAAAGATTTTATATATATATATATATATATATATATATATATATATATATATATATATATATATATATATATATATATAATCTATTAATATGCAGCCGTCACTTTACTCGATTCATTACTTGTAACATTTAATTTCTGAAATCTATATTTATAAAATCCCGAAATTTACTACGTTAAAATTTTATAACCACCACGACTCTACTTATCACCCGATTTTAACTACTTCGCTATTGAATTATGGTCGCACGTGGGCAGTCCAATGGCCGCTCTCTGCCTCTACTCGCACGCACCAAGTGCCGACCGCGTTGCCGGTATTACCTACAACCTGTAATAAAAATGCCTCGAACTCGGGAACTCTCTCGACCTAAAACCACACAAAACTATTCGGCGGCGAAAACACAAAGCAACTCCGACTCTCCACCAAGCCTCGAACGTCGACTGCACTGAAACAGAGAAAATAATGGACTGCTCTCACCAAGTAATTTTCAAGTCAAATTACAAAACTCTCTTGAATAACTAGTAGGCCGGGCGCTTTGTGGGCAAATACTCGCCGACCGAAAGTATATCGACTCACGTTGAATTGAATACAAATTATTGACTCCTTCTCTGCTAACACGACTGTTCCTTCTTTTTGCAGTTATCACGCGGTGCGGCTAACCTCTATCCGAATCCTGCTCCTGTAACAAACGACTGTACTCGGCGAAGGCTTCGGACGGAATGGGCAGGGCGGAAGGACTCGAGTCTTCTCCTCGTGGCGTCCCTGTACCCTAGTTCTCTCTAGTCTGCCTTACTCGATCTCCTCTCCTTTTCTAACACCTGTTGGCATAGGCCCTAAACTCGATTTTCACTAGAGTAGTAACCGGAGGTTAGTTTTACCCGTCATGCATTTCGCCCTGGGGACGCAAGTAATTTAAAATATTAACAGCGCCCTCTATACTGCACGCTTCTCCGATACTTATCCCATTACTCGATATATACTACATGCAAACTGACGGAGCGCGACGCGTTCGTTGTAAACGCGCCTTGCTCCCTTCTCCTTCCGCGCGCCTCTCTTCTCATCTTATTTGATGCTTATCTGGTCAACATCGGTTGGCCGACCGTCTTCCGTCTCTCTTGCCGCTCGGCTCTCCCTCTACTCTCCCGATCGGTTACTGCCGCATGGCACGCGCCCGCCTCCTCATGACGCCGTTGAGACTCCTCGCGCTCCGATCGCTCTCTCTCAGGTGTCCGCGTACGCGAGTGTGTATGTGCGTGTGAGTGTGTTTCGTCTGCTGCCGCCGTGCTGCCGCTGCTGTGTTGCTGCTGCTGTGCTGCTGCTGCTGCCTCGGCCTCGCGGCTCGCGGCCGCTCGTGTCGTCTCCAGCTTTTCGCTCTCTCGGGCGGCTGCTACCTGTAAAAATATCGGACTCGACCTCTTCTCCGTAGTTGCCGCTTCCTCGTGCTGCTCAGCTTTTCCGGATGTGTTTGCTGAATCTGCTGCTGCTTTTGTCGTGTGTTTGTGCTGGTGGTATGTGTGTGTGGTATTGCGCAGTCGATCTCCCCCGTGAAACATACAATAATATTCGCGATTTATAATCGTAATAAAAAATAAGCAATTTGAATAGCGTGCGTTCGGTGGTTTGGTGCGTGCATGATTCCGTCCGGAGTTTGTTTATTCCTCCTAATTAATACTAATAATCTCCCCGATACTAACCCTACCTGCCTATTCTATCCTCACCTTACTTCTCTATTTACTACTTTCGTTGTGGCATTTTACATGTCACAAATACCCCCCTCCTAAACCGGAGATCACTCCAATGGAGTGGATCTCTGGTTTAAATTAGTTTAAACGCCGAGAGATATCTACCTCGAAAGAATCACGCCCACAAAGCCTCCGACAACGAACGCTCGCTGGTTTATCGTAACAAATTTCATCCGCCACCAATATTACATAACGATAGGTGATACGAAATAAGTGAACCTAACATTATAGGGTGGAGTGGTGTATATTTTCCTTTTCTACCGCCTTCTTCCTAAATCCATCACTTGATGACTCCCCCCCTCCCCACTACTCGATGTCTTAGCCGCGAGGTTTGCCCATCCACTCCCGGAGAAGTAGGTCTTGGGTGTCCACCGGGAGGTGGGCAATTCTCCTCACGAACTCCATCAGCCCCTCCGTCGGGGACGTGATTGGTTCGGGCCTAACGTCTGCCATGGGCGCTGGAGATGGGTTGGTGGGTGGTATATCCCACAGGGATGGTGACCGTGCCGTTAGTCTCCCAGTTGGTGGTAGGTCCCACCGGGATACCCTGGTGTTGGCGGCGGTCCCCTCATTGGCTTCAGGCCTCACCGTCACCCGCAGGGTTCCTCCCTCGTCGGCGACATCCCATCTGGACTGACGGGGGGCTGTCACGGGCGTTACCACCGCCGCATAGGGTGGTGGTTCCTCCTCCTCTTAGTCTCCCGTCCCTTGAGCCCCTAAAATCAAACAAGGGTCTTCCACCACTCGATCTTCCGTTGATTCTCCTTAGGGTCCCCTATGGCCCAGTACTTCCCCTCTCCCTAGCTCTCGATTTATATACACGAGGTGCACTTGCTGACAGCGAGGGCAATCTGATAGCGTACTGCCCTACGCCCGCAATGATAGCAGAATTTATTTTCTTGGGGTCGGGGGCAGTGTTTGCGGACGTGGCCCTCCTGCCAGCAGTTGAAGCAGGAATCCAACGGAGGGTCGAGGTGGGGACGGGTGGGGATTTCTCGTAACTCTCCGAATTGGGTACCTAGCCTCCGCACTTCCCGTCCCCGCTGGTCTCTCCTGTCCCTGGGCGATTCCTCGGCTTCCCTCCCGACCCGCTGAGCCGGTCCTGGCAATGGAGAAGGTGAACGCGGAGGTGCAACCCCCCACTCGAAGTCGTCTGCCTCCAGATGTCGACGGAGGTTGTACCTGCGCCTCTTTCCATTTGGACCTCTCAGCCGGGGCAAATCGTTGAGGTTTGCTGGCGCCGGTAGTGGAACTGGGGATTGCAGTGAGGCCATCTCCTTGCGGTCCCACTCCATCAGCTCATCTCCCCAAGGCTCGATTTCCAGGTAATCCACCCCTGAAATCAATTCCTCAACTGGCACCCCTGACTCAATCCGACTCGCTCTCTCGCTATCTACTACCCCGATCTTACCTTCGGGGTCTTCCCTGAACTCGATAACGTTGGCCGTGGTCCCCTGACGAACTCTGCGCCTGCGACCTCCGCTACCCGGGATCGGGGGTGACGGGGAATCGCCCCTTGAGGATGGTAGCGGATTGGTTCCACCGTCACCCGGGGTATCCGACACAGCGTGGACAGGCAGCGAGATGGTTTCGCGGGGGTATATACCGTTTCAATTCCGAGACATGCACTTTGGCATTCATCCTCCCATCCGTGGTCTCGAGCACGTAAACCGTTGAGGACTTAATTTCGATTATCGCGAAAGGACCATCAAATTTTGGGGCCAGTTTGGCGGAGAACCTGTTAACCGCATTTGATAGCACATGCAACTTTCTCATTACTAGATCTCCTAGGTTAAACGTTACGTTACGCTTTCCTTTATTATATTGCTTCGTCTGTTTCTCCCGGGTCTGATCTATGTGTCTGAGCACTAGATCCCGTAACGCGTCTAATCTTTTTACTCGATCTGCCCACATGCTGGGGTCTAATGGTAATTTTGGTCCCTTAATCTCGACCTCCCTTCGTAGGCTTTTCACTGGTGCTGGATGCCGTCCATAGTTCAGGAATGCCGGCGAAACCCTAGTACTTGATTGCATTGCCGTATTGACGGCATGCCTGAACTCGTGTAGGTGTTGGTCCCAGTTCCGGTGCTCGTCCCCTACGAAGGTGGCTATCATTGTTTTCAACGTCCGATTACTCCTCTCCACCGGATTAGCTTGAGGGTGATATGGAAGTGTAGTCACATGTTTGACCCCATATTCCTCAAGCGTCGTATTCAGATGTTTATTGTCGAACTCTTTACCATTGTCTGTCAGTAAATAATCGGGAGTCTCCCACCTGAATAGAATCAGATCCTCGAACGCCTTTGCTACTGCTTTCCCATCTGCTTTCCGCAGTGGTCTCATCTCAATCCACCTGGTAAACAAATCCTGGAAAACCAGAATGTATTTGTATTGCCCTTTGCTGTTGGGAAACTCCATCATATCGGCTGCCACCACTGCCCAGGGTCTCTCCACTATTCTCTGGCCTATCAGACCTTGTGGTCCAGTTTGTGCGGTTTTATATCTTTGACACTCGTCGCATTCTTGCACGAACTCTTGAACGTCATGCCACACCCCCGGCCAATAATATTCACGAGCAACTTGATCGTAAGTTTTCTCTATCCCCAGATGACCCGCTGACGCCTCTCGGTGAGCATCTTCCATGACTCGATTACGTTTCTCCCATGGGACCACCAATCTCCACCCTTCGTCTCGATTCGTAATGGGATCTAACAATGGGTCATTCCGGAATTAATACAACATTTTATCTTCAATTCTCCAGTTCAGGAACTTCATTGGGAATTTTTGCACGTCTTCTAACCTCTGTAGATACCATGCATCCTGAATTTCGTCAAACGCTGCTACTTCTTCGTCCCCCGTCTTAAATCCTCTTGACAGTGCATCTGGCACGTAGTGTATGGCCCCTTTCGGTATATTATATCGAAATTCCATTGTTGCATCTCTAACGCCCATCTTGCTAACCTTCCGGTGGGATCTTTGAGGTTCCTGAGCTATTTCAATACCGTATGATCGGTGATTGCCGTGAACTGGTAGCCCTCCAGGTACGGTCGGAGCTTTTTAATGGCCCACAAGAGCGCTAGACATTCTCGTTCCGAGGTGGTATAATTCCTCTCGGCAGAGGTCAGCACTCTACTTACGTAGACAATGGGATGCTCCCCATCCTCGAAATCCTGTCTCAACACTCCCCTAATAGCAAAGTTCGACGCGTCGCTTTGGACCGTGAACCTTCTCTCAAAATCTGGCCTCGCTAGCACGGGGGCTTTCGTCAAGGCCACTTTCAAGCTCTCAAAGGCCTCCTGTTGCTCTTTTTCCCACTCCCAAGCTTGACTGTTGCGTAGCAGTTTTAGCAAGGGGATTTTTATCTCTGAGTCATTCTCAATAAACCTAGCGTACCATCACACCATTCCCAAGAATCTTCGCAGTTGCTTCTTATTTTTGGGGGCGGGATACTCGATTACTGGCGCAATTCTTTCCGGTTCTGGTCGGAGTCCCTTTTGGTCCAGTAGATAGCCTAGATATCTTACTCTCGAACATCCAAATTCGCACTTATCCCGATTCACCGTTAATCCCGCTTCCTGTAACTTTCTTAACACGATCTCCAGCCACTTTAGGTGTTCCTCCAATGTTTTTGACACGATGATTATATCGTCCAGGTACCCAAAAATAATCGGCCCGAACTCAGAGCCAAATAACGCATCGTTCGTTAAACCAAAAGGCATTCTAGTGAATTGCCAGAGGCCCGACCCTGGCACTGCAAAGGCCGTATACCTTCTACTCGAGGCCGCCATGGAAATTTGGAAATATGCTTGTCTTAAGTCAATTTTAGAGATGACTTTAGCTTTCCTTAACTTGTCCAGGATGGAATCTATACTTGGTATCGGGTACGCATCCTTCCTGGTACGCTTATTCAGATCCCGATAGTCAATGCAGAACCTGTTACTGCCATCGGGTTTCTTGATGATTACTGGAGCGCTGCATCAATCACTCGCCAATATCTCGATGATTCCATGTTTGTACATTTTATCTACTTCCTCCTTGGCTACGTGCCACATCTTCGGCGACATTCTGCGGGGGCTGTGCTTCACTGGCGACGTGCCTTCTACTTCTATACTGTGTTCCGTTAGGTTCGTACTCCCGAACGTTTCAGGGGTGTCCTCTGGGAGCCATTTTTTTACCACCAACTCGAGTCGTTGCTGTTCGCTCAGTGATAGCTCAGAAATGCCTGCGCATTCTGCATATAACTCGACTGCCTCGCCACCATCTCCATTATGGAACGGGTGCCACTCTCCCACTGGAATCCGCCATAACGTTTGTTTCTTCATTAGCTCGATATCGAAGTCTCTACAGAAATCTATCCCTAATACCATGTCGTAAACTGGGTTCTAGATGATTTTGAACGACAGATCTCCGATTTTACCGTCCACCTCGAGCTTGACTTTAACGCAACCCAGGACTCTGGATAAGTCTCCTGTAATACTACGTACGTACGTATTACTGTCTTGCCATCTATCTCGAACTGTTTCTGCTATATTTGGTCCTATCAACAATATCGTAGAACCTGAATCGTATAGAGCAGTATAACTACGTCCTCCCAGCACCACTTTCATGAAGTTTCTGTTATCCGTTGCCGAGGCATCCACGGCCTCTTCAACCCCTCCTTCCAACCTAGACTCGATAGACGATGCTGTAGGTGGCGCCTCGACCGCATGAAGTACGGTCTCACCCCCCTCCTGGACTGTACGTGACGGCTCGCCGGTCACGACATGTCCATAAGCCTGCAGCTCGGACGCCCCGGCCCGGGGCACCTCCGTGGAAACTCTTGTGGCCGTGGACATGCCGAGGTCCTGCAGTAGTAATTCTACGCCCTTTTTGATCTCACCTAACATGGGATAGTCTTCTCTTTCATCAGACGCGCCTTCGTTGTTGACTGATCTCTCGAGTGTAAGTGTGGCTGCTGCTTTTCGCTCTGCTACTCTCGACTTTCCTAGTTTCGAAAACTCCTTGCAAATAAGTGATGGGACATTTTCTGCTGCAAACATAGTTCGTGATTCCTCCGTTGTCACATTCCATGTTGCCTCTTTCACTTCGGAATTCGGAACCGCTGCTTGACCTACATGCAATGGAGATTGCTTGTCGGGTCCATCAGTGTTGGCCGGTTGCGTTTCCTCTTCCTCTGAGTCACCCTCGGATAATATGGAATAGAGTGATTGTCTTTCACTCTCCCTTGATCGTCCTAGGTTAATTGTACCTCCTCCAAACTTCTTGGCTCGAGGTATCTGCGCCAGAGATCGCTGTTCCTCTTCTGCCAAGTGTTCTGAGTTGTACTTTGTACTTCTACCTGGCCCCGTGGCCTGAAATTTTAAATAGTTGTTTGATTCGCCCGACAGCTGCCTCTGAGATGATATCAACTGGGGACACTCTTCATCTTGTGCCGTATGCCGTGCTGGTACTCTTCTCTCCGGTATTGGAGTACGGACCACCATGGCCTGAAATGTTCGTTTCACACTCCTCACAGGTTGGTCCGCCTCCTCACCATTTAAATCAGCCGGCCACTGCACTTGAGATGCTTGCGACGGGGGACGCTTTTCATCTCATACAGAGTGCCGAACTGGTACTCCACCAAACCTCACTGACCTTGGTGTCTGCGATTGGGATCGCTCCATCCTTTCGATGATTGGTTCTGCTACGCTATTTTGTTTCACTCCCGAGAATGCCCAAAACCTTGATGATTCCAACTGTGGTTGACTTCCGTTCAGGTCGGGCTGTTCTCTTATTATTTCCTCTTTTGCTACCTCATACTCGAACGAACGGACTGGGTTTGGTTGCAACTGGGATTGCGTCACCTCCCTTACCTTTCGTTCTCTTTCTTTTACTTCTTCGCTATCCTCCGATGACCTAGCGCTACCCTCACACGACCTCTCCTTCTTCCTTGCACCTCCGATGGTCTCGATTTTTCCCCTTTCCTCCTCCATCGATTTCTCTGCTACTCCGTTAACTCGACCAGCGGTACTGTTGTCGAGATTCGACAGTTGAGTTCCTAGCGTTGTGCAGGGGGCAGGGAATTGGACTGCGCCCCTGCTCCACCGTTTCCCAACTCTCTGCGGTAAGTTACGCAGAATTCGTTGGTGCACGATGTGAGTGTTACTCCCAATCCACCACATATAACACAACTGAATGTGTTCTGACCGGTGGTCCGTGGTGTATCTTGTACTTTGCATTCCGACTTGCGGTGACCTAATTGATTGCATTTAAAACACCTCCTTTATGGACATTCGGCCGCTCGGTGTCCCACTCCCCGGCACTCAAAACAAGGTCTATAGTAAGCTTGGGTGCTCTAGTTTCCCTGAGTCAAATTACCTGTAGCTAGACCTCCCCTAACACCTACTGCTCCAGTTACGTCTGAACTCGACTGAAAGCCTTCTGTTTGTCTGGATTGACCTCCGCCCTGGTTTCTTTGGTTCCAGTTTGAATTGTTCTTTGACTAATTCTGATTCACGTTTCTATTATTATTCTGCTTTGACCAGTTTTGTTGGCGGTTATTACTTCCTTGCATTGCTTGAGCATAACTCGTGAGCCTTTGATCTTGCGTTGCTATCTGGATTTCTGCGGACACCGGCGTCTCTCTTACGGCTGCTACTTCTAAATTTCTCGCCTGCTCCTTTACCACTGGTTTCCGCTGTCTCGAGCTATCTTCCTCCACTGCTGCTACCTTGCTTGACTTAACCTCCTTCGGTGCTGACACATGCGCTGCTCCTTGAATATTCATTTTCTCTTTGGGTGGTGGGGTTTCCCACCGCTCGTTTAATTCCTTTTGCCGTTTCCATTCTCGCCCGTAATGCTCGATGTTCTCCAGAGTTCTTAATCGTCAATCTTTCATATAGTTTCTGTACTCCGATTTTATTTTTTCATACGCTGTAGACCCTGTTCTCGCATCGAAGGTGGCCGTCTAAAATGGCTAACTATCAATTTAAAACATGATATGAAGTTCGTAATTTTCTCTCCTGGCCCCTGTGTTCGTTTGCGTAAGTCACTCTCTACATCTTTTTCATCAATACTTCCCACATAATGGTTTTTAAATACTCTCTTAAATTCTCTCCACGACTCGATATCTCGACGGATCGTTCTATACCATGTGCTTGCTGATTTAGTCAGCACGCATGGTATTGCTGCCAGTAGTTGTCTGTCAGACATCACTGCGCTCGATCTGCAGTCGTTGATTTGTTCAATGAACTCCTCTGCGCCTTCTTTATTTTCGCCCGAGAATTTCGTGCACCACGTCTGTAGCGTTTTAATGTGCTGACCGTTGGCTGGGCCCGCTCCGTGACGTTGGTCTCTTTCTCTTCCCTGACCCCTTCGTCTCCCTTGATTTTCACTGCTGTCTGACTCACTGCTGGTGCTTCTTCCTCGGCGATGTTCCCGTCGACGACCATCTCGATTCCCTCGCCTGCCATAGTTATCCTCCGAACTACTACTGCTAGCTCGTCTGGCGTTCCTACGGCTATCTCTCGATGTGCTTCTCTGTCGTCTGCTCCGATGACTATCTCTCGAGGTGCTTCTATGACGTCTGCTATGGTGGCTATCTCTCGAGGTGCTTCGACGACGTCTACTATGATGGCTATCTCTCGAGATGCTTCTACGGCGTCTGCCATGGTGGCTATCTCTCGAGGTGCTTCGACGACGTCTGCTCCGGTAGCTATTAACTCCTTGCCTCCGCTCTCGAGAAGTAATTCTGTCCCTGGGTGGACTCCTACTTCTCTGGCGCAGGCTTGTAATAGGTTCTGTTTGATTCCTCCTTACTCCCCCTCTCAATTCCATATCCTTTTTTAGAGCCCTATCTCTGTGCTCGTTCTCCATTATTGTGATATTCCTACTGGTTTCTTGTGATCCTCGCGGTTCTCTCTGTGATGCTCTCAACTCCCACCTTGAGTTGATTCTCCTATCTCTCGACCTATTGTCCTCCTTATCGTCCCAGAGCTCGAACTGGGAAGGTGGTGATAATCTGCGCCTCGGCTTTACTTGGTTCCCTTCTTCTTGTAGGTTAAGATTCCCATAAGCCGTCTCTAATTGCTCCAACAATGTGTTTGTGATCTGGTATTTGGATGGTATCTCTTTTCTCCTTGTTCCCCTTAAATTGTTTACGGTTAGGTTTCCCCCTGTTCTTACTTCATTTGAAATTCTGGTGGAAGTGCTATTTGTTGTGGTAGTGATTGACCGTGGCGCCGTTGTGATTGTTGAATTAGTTGCCGTAGTCGTTGATGACGTCGCTACTATCGCCGGTACTGTTACTATACGCCTATCTACTTGACTATTCAGTTGCTCTTCTACTCTCTGTACTGGCGTCTGGGTTTCCCTCTCGTCCCCTTGTCCGTCGTTCTCCTCCTCTGAAAATTCTATCACCGGCGGTAGTAGCGTTGTGCCCCCTGCCGTCGCTTCCTCTTCATCGACCTCTGGGTACCACGGTATATCATTAAGCTTTCCCGCACGGATCAGCCCTATTCTGAATAATCTCTCTTGCCTTACTTGTGCACTGCCCCCTATGTTCAACTGTAATTCCTGAAGTCGAACCGTTAACTCCTGTTCTGGCATTCTGCGTATGTTCCGCAATATTCCCCTGAACTCTCTTGACCTCTGTATAATGTCTCTCATCTTCGCTGCGTACCCCTCCATTCTGAATAGCTTATTTTCTTCTATCTTAGTTAGCCTTACTCCCAAACACGAACTGGGATAAACAATTTCTCGGGTCGCCAATGATTCGCGCTATTAGTTTAGGCCCTTGTTTGTTTGGGTTTCGGTCTACGCACGATTTGGGCAAGGTCCTACTATTCGCAATTGGGACGGGTCTACTACACACACAGATTGTATATCAATAAATATATAGGGTCACTATTTTGCGATCACTAATATCCTAA
Source organism: Gastracanthus pulcherrimus (assembly GCA_949152435.1). Taxonomy (NCBI): domain Eukaryota; kingdom Metazoa; phylum Arthropoda; class Insecta; order Hymenoptera; family Pteromalidae; genus Gastracanthus; species Gastracanthus pulcherrimus. Next base: position 117,834,803 of record OX424573.1, read on the forward strand.
ATTCCCGTCTTACTCGATTTTATTTCCTTCGTACCTACTGTACGTTCTCGATCTGTAACAAAGATAATTCCTGTGAACCTGTAACAGAAAATTCTTGACGAACCTGAAACAGAAAATTTCTGGAAACCCTGTAACAGAAAATTTCTTCTTGATTTCTTGCACCCCATCTCGAGAATTAGAAATGAACTCTTGTCTGGACCTGTGAACTTCAAAACAAAGCAACCTAGATAGTAACATCCAATAATTCGAATAATTTCTAACAATCTGTGTGTGTTTTATATATATTTCCAAATAGCCAATCGTCTTGTTATAGGCTATATAGATTGTTATAGGGTTGGTACGATTACCACAAAAATGTTTTACCACCAATCACCAAAACGCGAGTATTACCGTTGATATATCACCACAACCACATAAAAATAACCACCAAAAAAATAATAATAATCAATATCGTTATGTAATATTGTTACAATGTTTATATGAATAATATATATTTCTCACTAGTCGCAATGAGAATAACCCAAAAAAACTTGGTGAGCTCTTAGACTTGTTGGAGAGTGTGTGCGTTTGCTGCTTGCTAATATCCTAAAAAAAAATTTTGTACTAAATAATAGTACTTGCACTCCTACTTACAACCAATAACCTAAAAAAATATATATATGCCTGTATCTACGCCTCCCACTTGCTAACAAAACCGAAACGCAAAAATAACCTTTAGGTTCCAAAAACGACTAAATCTCTACACGTAGACTACCCGCTAAGTTGTAATTCCAACTAAAAAAAAATAAAAATTTACCAATCCACCAAGTTTCTAATGCCCACTCGCAAAAATTTTAAATTCAAAATTTAAAAAAAAAACAAAAATTCAAAACCGGTAATCTTGAAAATTTTCTAAGTCCCTACTTATTAAAATTTTTTAAGTAAAAAAAAAAATGTTTTCAAACTTCACAGTTATTACCGTAGCGTTGTACAAAAAAAAATTCCTGCTTTTTCCCTACTGTTTCCCTATCACTCGAGACTGGATCGCGTTTTCAGCATTGCCCGAAGTTGGACGCCATTTATGATGTTGTATTTTAACCGATATGGATTCTGTCCATACAACTCATTAATTATTTTATTATTCGGCCAATACTGCACTTTATTACTCAAGAATTACCCTCTGGTTGACTCCTCGAATCTCGAGAGGAGGTTCGCTGAGCGGACGCCTGGACAAACGGCGCAACCCACGGAGATCCAATCTCGAGTTATTTAAATAAATAATTATCAACAATTTGAATTATTATGGTTCATACAGGTTCTATCTACGTAAATGATCTATATATATATATATATATATATATATATATATATATATATATATATATATATATATATATATGCATATAATCTTTTCTAACGTTTATTTCGTTCATTACAACGTGTGTGTGTGTGTGGTGTTGCGTCGTCGATCTCCCCCGTGAAACATACAATAATATTCGCGATTTATAACCCTAATAAAAAATAAGCAATTTGAATAACGTGCGTTCGGTGGTTTGGTGCGTGCGTGATACCGTCCGGAGTTTGTTTATTCCTCCTAATTAATACTAATAATCTCCCCGATACTAACCCTACCTGCCTATTCTAACCTCACCTTACTTCTCTATTTACCTCTTTCGTTGTGGCATTTTACATGTCACAATTTTTTATATATGTCATTTTGATACCGGATCTGCGAACAGGTTACCCGTTTACCTCTGCAGAATTTATAGATATGTATATTTCTGTAAATTTTTCTGGTCTTTAAATAAATAAATAAATAAAGTTTAAAACATAGTATTAACAAAATTTATTGAAATTATTGTTCTTGGTTCAGCCGAAACTCAAATATTTACTGTTTTCTACTTCCCGGCTAAAATAGAATTTATATATAATCATATATGGTTATATGTGAAATTTTTGTATAATCATATATAATCATAATATAGATGCAAATTTGATATGTGACCATATATGGCTACATATAACCATACATGCCTATGTATGTTTTCTACATATGGCCACATATGTCTATATATATGAAAGATTTATTCCCGGATTATTCCTCTTGTCCCTCATATATATAGATATACTAAAGCCGACTCTACATTGCGTGCCGTGTGCCCTGTGCCGTCTAATAAGAGAATGGTTGTTCGACATCTATAAGTGCAGATGGAAAACTTAACCTTAGCAGCAATTTCATGAATTATTAACATACTTATGTTTACAGATAAAAACGGAAACATAATTTTAACTTACTTTCAAATAATTTATTATAATTAACTTGTTGTTTATATGTATAGGTTAAGCTAAAATGTTTGTACTTTTCTGTTTACCCTGTGCTCACGTACATACTTGATAGATGTCAAACAACCAATTTTTTTTACGGCACAGGGCACACGGCACGCAATGTAGAGTAGGCGTAACCAATGTTACCCTTAATAGTCTTAATATATTGTTCTTTATTCCTTTAGCGTGTAATCGTGCCTAAAGCTTGCATCGTATAAATCCTATTGACTGTCAGGCCTTGTCCCTTATATTTATTTCATGTTCTTTTTCTGTGTATAGCTCCTAAAAAGAAATGTTTTGGTGGGCCTAGCTTGGCGATACATTTTGCAAGAAAAAGAAAGTTAATGTTTAATTATTTTAACAAAAGTATTATAATTTTAAATAAGTAAGTTATACATTAGATTTGATTATAAATTTACTTTTAATTTATTAACTTAAAGGTAAGCAAATTTAAAATTAATTCTGTTTTAAATTTGATAATATGTAAAAAACCCATTTTAAAATTGTACCAGTTGAACATTTCAAAACTAGTTAAAGATTTATCAGTAATAAGTGTAAGTTTACTCTTGACTATGAATATTTTAGTGCGTTTTAATTATAATAAACAAATAAGATTAAAATTTTTTATAAATAGAATTAGCATTTATTTCTCACCTAGCACTCAATATCGCAGCAATATCACATGAGTACTACATGTAATATTAAATATTCCTTTGATATATAACAGTAATATTGCAGTAATACTATAGCACCATTTAATGTCCATGGCGTTTTTATCACATGAATATTGCTGAGAATATCAGTACAATATTTTGATTACAATCAGGCAATGTTTCAGTAACATCACAACAATATTATTATGGGGTTTTTATTTGTTGTGGTGGGAACAGGAAATGCAGTCATATTGTAGGAATTTTATTATCATTTCACAATAATAATGGAAGTACTGGGTAATATTTCAGTTTTAATCCAGCAATATTATTATTATTTTATCGAATGCATATATAATTTCAATTTCATTTTTTATTATTTTTATTTAGCCGTAATACTAGTACCATTATTAGCATTAGTAATATACATGTAAGAATTGCCTGCCTATAATTGTTCAAACACAGCAGCTTCGGGATGACACACATTATCGTGAAGTTTGAACCATTCTTATATAGTCACTAAAGACAAATCTTAGCACTTGTGAGAAAATGCCAAAGCGCCATCTAGCGGCAATCTTAAGAAAATTGACTTTCAAATAATGTACATTGACAATAATCGGTTTTCCTCGATCTGCTTTTATGTAAACCTTGACTAACTATATCAATATTAAATGTTATTGTTAAACAAATGATAACTGATTTATTGCCATATGATATAGTAAAAATATTTATATATTATTAGTTTCAAATGTATCCATATATGTCATCTTGTAAACTTGTAATAATATTGATGTAATATTGCAATGTGATATGTCACATAACAATATTACAGTAATGTGCTACGTATATTAAGATGTGATTGATCACAATGTAATATTGTAGCATTATTGTAGCAATCTTGCGTTGTAATTTATCATCGTGCAGTGTTACAAGAATATGACTGCAATATTACAATGTGATATATCGTAATGTTATATTATTGAAAGTTTGCTGCAATGCTGTAAACTTGAAAATCATACTGGAATATCACAGAAATGTAGCTGCAATGTATCAACTTATCCGCAATATCACAGCAATGTTGAAATATTTCTACGACATTCGTGCAATATTGAGTGCTATGTGGGTTAGTACATAAATGATTAAGGAGGTACCAAAGTCAATTTGAAATTTAAATTTCACGCCAAAAAATTATTGACTGGATAACAACTATTTTAGCTGTAATTAAATATAGAAACCAAATTAAACAAAACGACGAGATACTTGCCCTCCGTTGTGTTATAATCTACCATTTTACAAATTTTCAAGTTAAAATTTCAATAGCTCGACGAATAAAGTTTGAAAAATGTCTATAACACTTCATTAAAACTTTATTCGTCTAGCTATTGAAATTTTCAAATATTTATCAGTTACCTTCATCATTATAAAAATATGTTTATTGGATAAAATTGATGATTTCTTATATCGATTCTCATTCATATTGAATCTTCGATTTCTAATTTCGATACTCTGCAAATCAAAGAAGTATTGAATGTCAGTAAAGATACCTTTGCCCCATATATAAGCCGATTTTCGTAATACTTTACAAAATTAATTAATATTCCAAACAATTAATAAAAACTCAATACTTCCGTCTCTTTCAAAGATCTTAAAGAATATAAAAGCTGGTTGCAGAAATAGTTTCATTAGTTTTTACTTTTATGTTAATACAAAATACGAATAAATTTACATCAATTCGTGACATAAACCGCACCCAACCTGTTAATGTATATACATTAATGTTAATGTATAACAAAGAGCAAGGATTATTTATGTATCATGTTTCATAAACTTTTTTTTTTGTTCTCATATGCGTGATTATCAAAAAAACTGTACTGTTAGTGTCGCTAATACACTGAGTAGAAAGGACATATTATTACGGTCTTATACACTTTTGATGTTTTTTAAAATAATGTTTTTGAGCTTGAACACAAAAATAAGATAAATATGCTATATGGCTTGTTGTCATTAGGATGCTACGCTGTAAAGCTTGGTCCAGATGGCGCACGGATGCCAATATGGCAGATTTGTGATGTGCAGTATACATGCAACAGACATGTGTGATACTGCAGAAGCACTTATGAGCCACTTATTAGCATCTGTACGTACGTGCGTAAATACTCAGGCTTCAGGCACACCATGCGTTGTGCATCTGTCTCTAAACACGACGTACCCGTGCTTCGCCTGATATATGAAATTGGACTTTGTTTATGATTTATTGCAGTTTTGTTAGTGAAAGATATTAACAATAATTAAAAAAGTCTGTAGCAGCTGTTAAGGTAAGTACTATCAGTGCAATCAAATATTATGTTTTATATTATATCCTTAATCTCAAATATAGCAAAAGTTCTAGAAAAAATTGTTTTTGTAAGATTACAAGAATTTTTTGATAAATTTAAACTATTAACTCACAATCAATATGGATTTGTAAAAAAAAAAAGTACTAAAGATGCTCTTAGTTATATAACGAAAGAAATATATAGCAATTTAGACAAAAGCAAATCAATAGCAATCACATTCCTAGACTTAGCTAAGGCGTTTGATACTGTAAACCATTCTATCTTATTAGATAAATTATATAATTATGGTAGAGGTAAAGCACATAAACTAATAATGAATTATCTAAGCAATAGGAGACAAAAAGTTAGAATTGGAATAACAGAAAGTCAATATGAAACAATAGACACAGGTGTTCCCCAGGGTACTATACTAGGACCACTTCTATTCATAATTTACGTTAATGATTTATTAATAAATAGAACTGACAGCACTATCTCATATGCTGATGATACAGCAATTATAGCATCTGATGATACCTGGGAAAAAGTTGAAAATAAAATGAATAAGTACTTGGATGATCTAGCTAATTGGTTAGCTCTGAACAAACTATCTTTAAATATAAATAAAACAACCTACATAACATTTGGCAATTACTGTGATAGTGTTCCTAAAGATATGAACATAAAAATACAGGGTACTAAAATTTGTAGGGTAGAATATTGTAAATATCTAGGTATTGTATTTGATTACAATCTAAAATGGGACAGACATATTGAATATATAATAAAGAAAACAAAATATATATTATTTATACTTTACAAAATGTCAAAATACATGCAATCTGATACACTTAAGATAATATACTATGCATTTTTTCATAGTATAATTACTTATGGAAATATAGCTTGGGGTGGTGCATACAGAAACAATCTGGAGTTACTTCAAAAGACTCAGAATAGAATCCTAAAAATTGTTAATAAAAATAGTTTCAATCAGGACAACCCATTAAATTTAAAACAAATTTTTGCTTATGAATGTGTATCGTATCATTATAATGAACTCAAGAATTTATACTTAACGTCTAAAAGCAAAACCAGAAATAAACTTATTATACCACCAAAATGTTCAAAAGCTGTAAGTGATAAGAGTAATCACATTAGAGCAATACAAGTTTATAACTGCTTACCAACAATTAATATAAATCTTAAAATACTAGACATATCAAAGATTTATAATAAGAAAAAATTAAAAAAATGGATAAGTACGAATATATTATAAACATCAACAAGTCACTGTTACTTTATCCAAGACAAATATGTACTTGGACACTTAGGTTTTAAGTTAGTTTTTAGTTTTACTTAGATTGTAAGTTAATTATTAAGTTATTATACACACCGGACCTATGTACAGGTAGCTCTGACTACCTCTATAGGATGTGGGTTACTCCAGATATAATTAATATATCTGGAGATTAACTACAACATGTATTACGATGTATTACTCTGGTTAAATAAATAAATAAATATGGTATGGGAGGTTATATTATGTATGTTTGTGTATTGTATAATAGATAGAATCAGCTAAATGTGGTTCATCGATTAGAACAATTTAAATCACTTATAAAGAATCTTTTAAGTAAAATTCAAAATTATTTTTAAAATAAATCTACTTCAATGCATAAATTGCTCGATATTGCTATTTTATTAGTTAAAAAGTAAAAATGATTTGGTTATTACATATTACTATCTGTATATATAGTTATAAAACACTATTATAATTTTAATTTATAATAAAAAAAATTGTATAGAAAACCAGCGAAGCTGGATTGAAACTAAAACAGTTAATCGAGTATTTTTTGAAAAGACAAAGATGTATCTCAATCAAAATTATAGTTATGTAGTAATAATCCAGAAATTAAATAGTAAATATTGATATTAAAATCTCACTACATACTTTATCAAGGATTTTAAATGAAAATAACTTGAAATGCAAAAATATTGTTGAAAGTCCAACCACAAAAAGATTCTGGATTATTACTTTATATCTATAATTCTAATTAACATACTTCTTTAATTTTTCAATAAGTAAACAATTAACTCTTTTAGTTTCAAACCAGCCATGTTGCTCGTCTGTAAGAAATTATTATTATTAATTAATATTATAATAATGGTTTATAGCAGCATAGCTGGTTTGAAGCTAAAAGAATTAATTGTTTACTTTTTGAAAAAAGTAATTAACCCTTACCTACCGACGTGAAATCATAGTCACGTAACTACCGACGTGGTTCTATATGGACACCACTGAATATTTTTATCATTTTCAATATTAAATTGGTAAATTTATTGTCACATAAAAATTTGTATAGCAAGACGTTCCGATTTTTAACAGATATGCTTACGTTTTATATCAAAATATAAAATGATGATTGATTAAATAATTATTTTGTGAGGATAAAAATTCCTATGGGCCGTGAATTTCTAGGTTAGGTGGTGTCTATATGCCACCACCTCGGTAGCTAAGGGTTAAGTACCATAAACCAAAGTTACTTTGAGTTACTTTGGAAATTCGTGTACATACCTCTATTATTCTATCATATCTACCGAAATAAAAATAAATCTCTCGTTATGATAACAGCCTATAAAACATATTCCAAAATTTTTTTTTTTTTAGTGTGTTGTATAGTATGAAAGTTCAAAAACATAGTTGTGTTATGGTTTAAATAAATAACCAAAGACTTGAGTGGAGGAATAGGATTTGTTTGACTCCAATAATTCACTCACGTTACAATTAAAATAATATTTATTAATAATAAGTATATATATATATATATATGATTCGTACTTCGCAGCTGGCTGCCTCAATCGACCTATCACTCGCACTCGATAGTTTTCTTGCACTCTCAATTATACGCAACGAACCGCTTCGCGCCAACACCGCTCGGCGGTTAGAGTAAGTCTGATCTCCCCGGCGGGAAATCGGGCAGCACTTCACCTGAGCTCCTTGGCGACGCATGCGCATCACTCTATATAAGATAGAGTCCATAACATTCGGCCATCCACACTTGTTTGGTCTCCAAACATAATTTTAGAATCGAAATTAAATTAGATACATTCCTTACTAGAACTGCAAGGCATGCATAATATCGCAAAAGAATTAATAATTAAATACATATTACACAAAATATTAAGAAGTAAAATCTGTTAAATACAATGGTTTACGTCTTTCTCTTTTCGGACGTTCGCTAAGATTAAGCGGTTTTGATACAGGTTTTGTAGCGTTTATATTTTCACGCACAAGATCATTTTTCTCAAGCTCGCCGCTTGTTACATAGTCACTTTCTGCAGCAGGCTCGGTGTCACCCATCTGATCGTTTATCGCGATTTTAACAGGAACTTCACCGTCAATATTCTCGCTTGCATCGTCAAGCTCATCGGAACTATCCTGTTCATAGCCTTTCCAGATTTTTAATTGACTAATGTGGGCGGTAGTTTCAAATCGTCGATCACCGACTTCGTTAAGCTTTTTCACTCGATATGTATCGCTAGGACCAACACCAATAACAACCAAGGGTCCACCAAATGGCTTCTGAAGCTTTGTCGATTGACCGGTAGCAGTTGGATTACGAGACATAAAAACAATATCGCCTACATTCAACTTTACGTAATTAAGCCTATTCTCGTCATAACGCTTCTTATAACGTAGTTGCTCAGATTCGATTTGTTTACGAATGTTACACTGTATTTCGCTAGGAGCCACATAAGCCTCGCAATGTTTCGTTAGCACGCGGAGGTTACCTTCTCCAAAACGAGGTAAGTACCCGAGAAGAGCTTTAAAAGGTTCCTTGCCTGTCGCTGTGCTAACCGTGCAGTTGATGTCGCGTTCAACCTGTTTCACGTAACGGTCCCAGTTACTAGGTTCGTCATCACGTTCACAAATTCTCAACGCTGGAATCAACGTTTGATTCATTCGCTCGATCAAACCGTTGGCTTGCGGATGTCGACTAGAGTTAAGCGTGTGCTTTATCCCGTGATTTAAACAAAACTCTTGGAATAATTGAGACGTGAAACTTGTACCTCGGTCCGATATAATTCGATCTGGAGCGCCAAACTTATCTACGAATTCATTCATCTTTCTCACGGTAATCTGTGCCGATACGCTTTTCACTGGCACAAAAGAAACATATTTAGTTAAATTATCAATTATTCCAAGACTGTATTTATTGCCGCGAGGTGTCGTTGGAAAAGGTCCGACGTGATCAATATGAATTATTTCAAATGGTCGCCGACCCGGCGGAATCGGGTGCAATTCTCCTTGACTCGGACCTGCCTTCTTTTTCGCCATAATACAATCCAAGCAATTTCGAATATGTACGCGTACATAACGTCGTAATCGAGGAAAATAATAGTATTCTTCGATTCTTTTCACTGTCTTTTCAACTCCAAAATGACTACCACAATTATGGTAACGAATTACTAGCGCCTTTCGCATCGCCTTAGGTACAACATATAGCTCTCTTTCTTTATTATCACGAGTTGCTCGTTTAAATAGCAGCCCATCTCGGAAAATATAATCTTTAATTTTACCCTTTTCTAACTGATCACGTTCAATCGCGGGTTTATTTAAAATCGATATCAGCTCAAGAATAGATGGATCAGAGCGTTGAAAAACAAGCACTTCATCCTCGCTAGAGTCGATTTTCATAATCATACCATTATTACACTCGCTCTGATTATCCATAATTGGTGCTCTCGATAGCGCATCTACGTGTTGCATTAATTCACCATGCCTATGTTTTATTTCTACGTCAAATTCCGAAAGCTCACTCATCCACCTAGAAACTTGCGCATTTTTGGTTTTCCATGCGTTTAAATAAACGAGGCTCTGACAATCTGTTACGACAACAAATTTAATCGCTATTAAGAAAGTTCGCAAGCGTGCTAACGCCCACGCAATCGCCATAAGTTCAAGCCGGCTAGAATGGTACCTAGACTCAACCTCAGTCGTGCATCTACTTATTGCATATACTAAACGTAATGCTTCTCCCTCCTTATCCGCCTGCAACAACATTCCGTCCAAACCAACTGCTGCAGTGTCCGTATGTAATTCCGTCCTAAATGCGTTCGGATTGTACAGTTTTAACACCGGTTTAGCAACAAGTCTAGATTTTATTTCTACAAATGCGTTTTCTTGAGCCGAGGACCACAAGAAAACTTCATCTTTCTTTAACAAGCTCGACAAAGGCTTTGCTAACTCGGCAAATTTAGGAACAAACCGTCTGAAAAAGCTAGCTAATCCTAAAAAATCGACGCACCGCGTGTTTGTCGCCCGGACGCGGAAATTCTTTAACCGCTACGATTTTACGATCACCAGGCTGAACTTCACCTTCTCCCAAAACATAGCCTAAAAATTCTACACGACGCATTCCGAATCTACATTTCTCCAAATTGAGAGTTAACCCCGAATCCTTAAGAAGTTCTAACACGAATTGAAAATTTTCAATTAGTTTTTCCCAACAACTTGCATATATAAACATATCGTCAAAGAAATTGAACGCGATGCCTTTCCTTCGCGCTACACCAAGTACTTTCTCCATTAATTTGGCAAAATACAGAGGAGCACGCGACAAGCCAAGCATAGCTCGTTCGAACTGTCCCGTCTGTGTCTCAGTAATGAACGCCAGGCTGAACTTCACCTTCTCCCAAAACATAGCCTAAAAATTCTACACGACGCATTCCGAATCTACATTTCTCCAAATTGAGAGTTAACCCCGAATCCTTAAGAAGTTCTAACACGAATTGAAAATTTTCAATTAGTTTTTCCCAACAACTTGCATATATAAACATATCGTCAAAGAAATTGAACGCGATGCCTTTCCTTCGCGCTACACCAAGTACTTTCTCCATTAATTTGGCAAAATATAGAGGAGCACGCGACAAGCCAAGCATAGCTCGTTCGAACTGTCCCGTCTGTGTCTCAGTAATGAACGCAGATAAAGGCTTTGACCTTTCAGATAAGGGCATTTGTAAATAACCAAGATATAGATCTGCCGTTATAAACATTCGCGCTTCACTAAGATTTTCAAGAAGATCGTCGACATTTGGGACCGGAAAACGAACTGGTTTCGTTACTTGATTTAGCCTCCGATAATCAACTACCATTCGCGGCGTCCCATTCTTTTTGCGCACGATAAACGCTGGACTCGCGTACGCAGACTCGGTTTCTGTCACGATACCCGCACGCTTATACTCTTCGACCAATTTATCTAAATCGCTTCTATCGCGAGCGTTGAGTCTATAAGGTTTCAAATAAATAATTGCGTCATTTTCAACTTCAATATCCATTGTCACTTTATTTGTTACTCCTAGTTCAAATAAATTTTTCGCTATGCATATTCTATAATTATTCAAGAGTTATAATAACTCAGTCTTTTGCTCCGCTGATACATTCGTATCCGTAATGACCTCCTCTGACCTCACTGGTTCATAACGCGGTTCTATTTGATTTACCTGCTCGACTGATAATATAGATTCTCCTACCCGGTCACTAATTTCAAGGCGTTTATAACAATCTCCATCATTTATTACGGGCATTAGCAATTCGGTCGAATTTACCGCTACCCTTACCAGTTTAACCGAACCAGGTTCTAGAACAACACGCTCTAAGGAGCGTGCTTTTACCGACGAATTTTCCTTCAAATCAAGTGGATCGACATCCATAAATGACAAATCATACCCGGAACGTGCATAGCTGAGGTCAAGCGCCTCGGTAAACGGCTGCCCCAAAATTACATCCTCTCGCTGTGCTGTATCAGGCACAATTCTCAAGGTGAGTTCACGCGGTTTTAAATTGTCGAACTGTATCGTCTCGACAACAACTCCGGGAGACTCGACCGTTTGACCGCCAAACCCCTCTAAAACCGAACGTGCATTGTTTATCTGAAGGCCTTCACGCACGACAGCGGTAGATTTAATAGTACACACCGTTGCTCCCATATCAATAAGTGCCGCAATTTTACACGATCCTACTTGAACCTCGCGAATGAACTTCTGCCCTATGCTAGTCGGATTTGAACTGTTCACAACATTTATTTCCTTAACTTCTACTCGAGACGTATTATCGCCATTACGCGCAGCATTTAGCGAACATCGCGACGCTATATGCCCCGGACGCTTACATAGAAAGCACCTTGCTACCAGATGCTCCATCTAGCGACGATGCCGAAAACGACGCTGTCAACGGAACGCCGGTTTCTCCGTCCGCTCTCCACGAAGACGACATGACCGCACTTCCCCCACCACTGAGTTTTGACTCTCTCGACGAATTTGTCCGACGATCACGATGCTCCGCGATCCGAACTCGACGGCCATTTTGAACCCTCTCAACTCGCATAAAATCTTGAAACATTTCATCGGTCGATGTATAGCTTTTACCAAGCAAATATTGTGCCAACTCTCGTGACCGAAGTCCTGCTGCAATTTCATCGCACACATCATCCACGGAAAAATCTAGGCCCTCACATAGCCACAGTTTATCGAGAAAGAAATCTTGAAACGTCTCGTTTTGACCTTGCAAACGAGCCATCATTGTTTTTAATTTGTCACTGCGCGAACGTTTGTAAGTAAAAGTATCCGTAAACTTTTCCTTGAAAGCATCAAAAGATATTACATCGGCTGACTTTGTCATAAGCCATTTCCAAGCTCCATTCTTGAAACGCGATTTTGCCAGACTCAAAGCAACAGCATCGGTCCAATTGTAGAGCGTTTTCGAATTTACTAATTCGTTGATCCATGCCCGAACTCTTTCAGGGCCTTCGTTTCCATGAAATTCTCGGATAATGCTCTGAGCATTCGCTGCAGAAAAGGCGTGGTTTTGATCAATTTGTCCGACATTACCAAGCGATCCCTGAAGATTCGAAAATGTCTGCGATTGGTTTCTCATTACCGCAGTAAGCGAAGAAACAGTTTGCGCCAACGTATCATGTTGCGAGCCTGCATCCAAATTCTGAGAACCCGGACCCGATGCGGTGGCGTCCGACTGCTTTTGTACCTCCGCTTCTAATTCACTCAACTTCGTTGCATAGGTTTGACGTTCTAGATTTCTTCGTTCCTTTAGTTGCTCAATTTCGGCTAATGCCTCGACCAATCGTTGTTCTGCCATCGTGACTTCCAAAGCGCTGTACAGATTCTGCTCTTTCAGAAATTGTTCAAAATCGTCACACGCGAGTGCCTGCATGAGCACGCCACTAACTGTTCGCGCTTCTTTCGTTTTTATCCCACTTCTGAATTGTTATGGTTTAAATAAATAACCAAAGACTTGAGTGGAGGAATAGGATTTGTTTGACTCCAATAATTCACTCACGTTACAATTAAAATAATATTTATTAATAATAAGTATATATATATGATTCGTACTTCGCATCTGGCTGTCTCAATCGACCTATCACTCGCACTCGATAGTTTTCTTGCACTCTCAATTATACGCAACGAACCGTTTCGCGCCAACACCGCTCGGCGGTCAGAGTAAGTCTGATCTCCCCGACGGGAAAACGGGCAGCACTTCACCCGAGCTCCTTGGCGACGCATGCGCATCACTCTATATAAGATAGAGTCCATAACAGTTGTTAAAGTCACCCCAGTGTTTGTCCGCCATTCGTTTTTTTTGCTAAAAAAACTATTACATTCAGTTTTCTTATCATAAAAACTATTTCTTAAATCAATTTTAATTAAGGTTCTTGCAAAAAGTACTTTTATACTTTTGGTAAAACCAAAAAAATCCACAAAATTGATATTTTTAGCTAAAATTGCGTATACAGAGGTTTTTGGGGTCGGTAATTATGAATTTGGCATCAGCTTTTTAAAATTCAATATGGCGGATCCAATATGGCGGCCGGAAAGACCAAAAAATCCACAAAATTGATATTTTTAGCTAAAACTGCGTATACAGGGGTTTTCAAGGTTGCTGATTACGAATTTGGTATCACCTATTCAGAATTCAACAAGGCGAATTCAATACGGCTAAAAAAACCTCAAAATATTCATATATCGAATTTTCTGTCTGGAATTACGTACACAGGGATTTTTGGTGTTGCTGATCACAAATCTGGCTTTTATTGTTTTGTTTGTGTAATAAAATGTTTATTGGTGGTATTTCAAAAAGCAGTTATTTTCTGCTTTGATGCATAATGTCACATTGCAGGTTGTACAGTAAAATTTTCATCGAATCCGAAGTTTTTCAGTGCTACAATTTTCAGTTTTTGGGAACTCCTTCATGAACGGCAGGTAAATGCATCTGTTGTGACGTTCTAACACTATCAGGTGTTTTAGTTTTTTCTGGAGTAGGGGTTTTGGAAGAGGGTCTTCTCCGTTTCACTCGGCCAGCCGGTCCTACCAGTTCATCCACAACTGACAAACGAAACTCCTTAAATTTCAAATTGCTATTGGGATTGCGCAGTTTGAAAATTATGAAAGAGTTGACCAAAGTCACGTCGATGTAGTGCCAGAATAAACAGTGCCACCATTTTTTGCTCTTTCTGTAAATTTCATACAATGATTTCATCATGTCTGACTTATCAACGCATCCCATGTAAACGTTATAATCTTTGGCCATTTGCGGGCAAGTTACAGTTTTCAAAGAACCATCTTTTTGTCTTCTCTGCACCTCTGACAACGCAGATGGATCGTGAAAGTTTGATAGAAACTGGACCGGCTTTTTGTCAACCCATTTTATCCATCTGATACCGTCATCTGACGTACGGTATTCACTATCTCCGATGTTCATATCTTTATTTTTTTTTCTGAAGCTTGGGTAGATCTTGACGACCTTTCCTAACAGTTCGACAAGCTAAGATTCCATCTTTTCGTAATGAAGTTACTAAAACAACTATTCGCACAAATACATGATACAATGAGAAATACCGACCGAATTACGGTAATGCTACGAGGTCACGAAAATAAACATTCAAGCCAAACACGTAGGGCTTTAATCTCTGCCATAGGGAAGGCAATACTTGATAAGTAATTATCAAAGTAGATGTGGTAATTCATATTCGTCAAGATCCGAGAGAAATCTTTGATAACTCTCTCCCCTAAATTTTCTTCAGAAGTATTACCGATTTTCCCAGTATAAATTTGGAATTCACATACTAAGCCCTTCATGACAGCTCTTACCCACACCTTATCTCCTCTTTTTATAGGTTTTTGAGGCATGTACTGTTTCATGGTATTCCTACCTTTGAATTTTATCATGCTCTCATCTACAGATTGTTCTCTTATTGGATCAGAATAATGCAGGTAGGTTTCAGAAATTTTGTCAATAAACGGTCTTATTTTATACAATTCATCAAACGTTAGGTCCCCTCTTTTGGGTTCTTTAGTCTTATCATTCAAGTGTAGATTGCTGAGCAGGAAAGAAAATCTCTTGACCGGCATTTTTGAACTTATATAAGCATCATTCAGCTGAGAATTCAAGGACCAGTAATCGCGATATGATGGTGACCTTTTCACATCCATAAGTATGTTGATTTCAAGAAATTTCTTTAGCTCTTCTGCTGTTACAGAATCTTCGTTCTTATTTTTATTTTGTTGACTATAAAGATTAGTTTGTTGTACCATTAGTTCGATATTTTTTTCAGATAAAAGCATCAAGAAAACATCTTCAGGAGTTTTGAAATCATCTGGAATATTTCTTGGTCCAACATCCTTTGTAAGAGGTAAATCACTATGAGGCATACTTTTATTAGACCAAACCCCATCTAATGGACCTCCATCGCTCTCGAATACACGAGAATAGTTAGCAGAATGACTTTCGGATTCAACATTCTTATCAAAACTTTCACCGTCACTCATATAATTTCCATCTGCAGATTCATTGTCGGATGGAATTTCAGCTTCCTCATATTCTGTTTCTGAATCAGTAATTTGCCTTCTTCGAAATTACTAAGATAATTGTAAAACGACCAATCAGAAAATGTAATACCAAACGATACAGAGATATACTAGTAGCATGTATCCGGTAGTCTGCCACTCAAATGTGATCTCTAACACGGATAATATAACTACAGAAAATATCACCTGTCTAGCCGCAGGAGCCCAAGGCCGATAAATAGTCAAAATGATCAATTAGGAAATCTAGTACCAAACTATACAGAAATAGACGAATATTTTTTATCCGTTAGCCTGCCACTCAAACGTGATCTCTAATACGGAAAATATGATGACTGCAAACAATTACACCGGTCGAGTGTGTGTTCAATGTTTGCCCGATATTCCGAGAATGTGACACTTACTTGCGAGTTGCACACGACTCCAAAAATAATATTTTTTGTCTGCCCCTGCATACGTGGACAAAACCTATTTTGAGGATTTCAATCTTCAATCTCGACAACCTGGAACCGGATTCGTAATCAGCGATCGCAAAAACCTCAATATACGCAATTTTAGCCAAAATCATCGAGTTTTTGCAGTTTTCGACGTTTTTGTCAGCGATCATATTAATTTCTGAAAAGCTGATGCCAGATTCGTGATTAATGACCCTAAAACCCTTGTATACGCAATTTTTGGTAAGAATATCAAATTTGTGGATTGTTCGGTTTTTCCGGCCGCCATATTGGATTCGCCATGTTGAATTTTGGAAATCTGATGCCAGATTCGTAATCAGCGACCCCGAAATTCCCTATACACGCAATTTCAAGTAAAAATATAGTTTGTGGATTTTTTGGTTTTACCGGCCGCCATGTTGAGTTTTGAAAATCTGATGTCAGATTCGTAATCAGTGACCCCGAAAACCCCTGTATACGAAATTTTAGCTAAATATATCAATTTCGTGGATTTTTTTGGTTTTATTGTCCACCATATTGAATCCGCCATGTTGAATTTTGAAAATCTGACGCCAAATTCGTAATCACTGACCCCGAAAACCCCTCTATATGCAATTTTAGCTAAAAATATCAATTTTGTGGATTTTTTTAGTTTTACCGGCCGTCATATTGGAGCCGCCATGTTGAATTGCAAATTCAAAATCTGAAATTTTAAAAATCTGATTCCAGGAAATTAATCAGCGCCCCCAAAAACCTTTATATACGCAATTTCAGGCAAATTCATCGGGTTTGTGGGTTTCTCGGTACGTGCACCCGCCATATTGGATCCGCCATGTTGAATTCCGAAAATTGGAGGCCGGATTCAGAATTAGCGACCCCGGAAACCCTTATATACGTAATATCAAAGAATTTCTTCCAAAACTGACTCTCTTGCCGAATTTAATCTAAAAAATCGAAGTACTTTCATGTTAAATTGTTTATAACTAATTATATAAATAAACATTTGTAAATTTAAGTCGAGGATTTTATTTCTTATGTATCTAGGATTATATAGAAAAATAGTTGAGCGATATTGAGCTCAAACTGTCTAAGTTATGCACAAAAAACTAAACAAAAATAGGGTGCCACTATAGTGCGCCCCGCAAAGGGTTAAGCGAAAACCCGATTACGTGGTCTAGGTATCAGAGGTATACAATAACGAGGTCCAGGTAAGGTGCTCCGCAGTATTTTGAGACTAGGTGTAGTTAACGATTGCATTCAACTTCTACATGGTCAGGGTCGCCGATTACGTGGTCTTGGTATCCAGAGTATAACCGATAACGAGGTCCAGGTAAGGCGCTCCGTAGTTTTTTACAAAGACCGTTTTTAAAACAAATTTTATCCTGCAAATGTTGAAAATACTTGACAAATGTCAATAACTGTTTGTAAATATTAAAGATTCTTATAACAAATATTTTGCTAGTATATAATAACAAATTTAAAAAACATAGACAACTTCCCACAAAAAAAACTCAATTCATAATTGAAATTGAAAAGTGTGGTGTAAAAAAATGTAACCCCTGTAGCACGTTGTCATTTTCTCCCGTGTTGGGTTTACCCTTAAAAGAAGTAAACCAATAACTCAACGACAGCCCCGTAGCACGTTGAGTCATTTTCCTCCGTGTCCGGTTAACCCTTAATAGAAATAACTTAATAACCCAATGGCCGCGTCCGTAGCACGTTGACTCTTTTCCCTCGTGTCGGGTTAACCCTTAAAAATAATAATTTAATAACATCTAAATACATTGAGTCATAAATATGAAGAACTATGGAGCGCACAACCTCGACCGCGTCATCGGCCGTCCTCACCACCTAGACAACATCTTCGACTAGTGTGTACACCTGCACCCTAAAAGTACGGAACGAACTATCTAAAGCTCGTTTTTAGCCGTCATAACTATGTAGAGACCGTATCCGAATAGTACATACATCTAGACACCAAAAACTGTGGAGCCAACTACCTAGACATCGCCATCGTCCACCATAAATACCTAGATATCGACTCCAACATATCTGGATAACGTTAATAAATACAAAAAAATCTGTACTGCAATGCTTTTTTTTTATATCCCATGGGTATATGGCTGACGCCACTCTGTCCCTACTACCATCCTGGCCTCCCATGGTGATATATTGGAAGACAAGGTGTGAAGTCTGATATGTGAGGTTAAAACGTTGATAGCGTAAATTGATACTGTGGTTCTTCTGTCTTTAGCCGAAAAAGCAGCCTTCGCTTGACCTCTCCAGCGCGGATGACGCAGATGGCGTGTGTATCCTCTGTCTCGATGAGGGTGAGCGTGGGTACAGCTGTAGACAGATGCGTAGGTAGATAGAAATTTCCAGTAGACTAAGATATTTTCAAGCCACCAATTCTATGCTACGGAGTTTACAATGATGTACAGACTTAAGGAGTGGGACAGGGAATTAAAGCGAAAATAGATACAAGGAATGTTGGCGATAAAGTAATCAACAATAGCGGAACCTACATTTATTCTATACAGATTAACTATGTCACAAATATCATCGTCAGAGTTAATGCCGCGCCTAGTTAGATATACCATCAATTCTGGCCTGTAAAGGGCTTTGATTCTGCAGCGAAAAAGTAGGTGTTCGATATTATGAGTGTCCTCCCGGCACTCGCAATTTAAATCCTACCTGATATCCTTAGAATGAAGGTGAAACCTGGACTTATCGGGTCCGCAACGCAAACGGTTGAGCATAGTAATTTTTTTCCTGTTGGAATTAGAGTGGGAGAACCATGCGAAGGAGAAGAAACTATCCTGGTGATGGGACATGTACCTTCTCCCCTTGCGTATACCCCCGTACTCCCGAGCAAAAACATTCATTCCACCGATAACTTCCAATTTCATTCATCTGTATAAATTGGCAAACCATACGTTAGAATGTTCTATATTCTCGTTAAGTCTGGCCAAATTAGCTAGTGCGTCACCCTTTTCATTGCCAGATATACCCACATGTGCAGGAATCCACGATATTTTAATATTATGCCCCGAATTTGCTAGTTGATATATAGTGTGTCTAATTTCGGAAATAAAAGGCTGCATGCCAGAGTTGAGGCCGGAATTTTGTAGGGATTTCAAGGTGCTTAACCCATTTCTTCCCAAGCGGCCATTTTATAGTCAATTGGTTTTTTGACTAAAAAATTGTCGAAAAAAAAAATAATAATAACCAATAGCACTTTTCTGAAGTAAAATTGTCCGCTCTTTCCGATTCTGAAGTCAGAATTTTTAAATTTCCATTGGAAAATTTCAAAATGGCGGTTTGAATTTGATGAAAAATCAGAAATACATTTTTTAACATTTTGACATGCTTGTTTAGAATAAAACGGATTCAACGAAGATCTTGATATGGATTTATGTTGCAAATGATATTATTGTTCAAACATTTGATGTTTTCAAATTTTCGCGAAAAATTTTCCAAGATGGCGCCTGTGACATCATGGAGGATCGATAGGCAATCCGAGCAGGACTTGCCTCTCCGGAATCCGAAGAAGCAGTCCGGAAGCCCACCAATGTCCTTGATCCACCATTGCAAACGATCGTTGACTATCCTTTCGAGCGTCTTAAGGAGTGTCGATGCGAGAGCGATGGGGCGGAATCCGTCTCCCCCATTCTTAAGGATGGACCAAACATTTAAGTCATCCCACGAATCGGGGAAAGATCTCTAGCCCAGCATCCGATTCTAGAATTGGCAGAGCCATGAGACACTTGAAGGGGGAGGGCTTTGAGTACTTTATACGGGATACCATCCGGCTCAGGAGCCGAGTGGATTTTAGATTTGGAGATGGCTGATGTGACTTCATAAACTTGGATGGGATTGGAGAAAATATCTATATTACAGTGAGAATGGTCAAGATTGGGGAGATTCCCATAGTCAATATGGGATTTCGAGATTTTGTCAAAGGTTTTGTTGAGAGCTTCAATATTGGTGGAGTCATTACTGGGGCTGGAGGCTGATTTTGTCTTGTAAAAACGATTTTTGTATTTTTTGATAAATTTAAAATTCTCTATTAGCGGGTTCTTCGGGTTGAGGTTCGAAAGGAAGTTTTGGAAACTATGCTTCTTACTGTGTGCAAGAGTTCTGGTGGCTGCATAGCAGGCTTCCCTGTATGCCGTTAAATTGGATGGGGAGGGTTCCCTTTTGAACTCACTGAGTTTGCTCCTTCTGAGATCGACTGCCTTAGAAGTCGTCAGCTTAGAGAGGGGTCAGCAAAGTTGTCAACATAACTGTGCATGAGATCGCGAAATTTGTCCCAGTCGACCCTGGTAAAACCGTATTTTTTGTTACTCTGAAAGATGAGCTGCTCATATGTATGAAGATTGAGAAAGATGGGGTAGTGATCGCTACCTAAGGTGTCGGGTTGAACCGACTATGAACTTGGTCCAGGATGGATGACGAACATATAATAAGGTCTACACAGCTGTTGTTTGACCAGACCCTAGTAGCCGTACCGTCATTCGTCACCTAGAGGTTCGGAAAGTCCATGAGGGCTGTAGCAAGATTGCTGCCAAGCATGTTACTGTTAGAACTGCCCCATGCAGGGTTTTGGGCGTTGAGATCTCCTATGAGAATTACATTGGGGATTTCGGAGATAGAGTTCAGGAACTGAGTGAACTAGTGGTAGTGATAATGTTATCTGCGGGGTTATGCACCTATATCAAATTGATATGTGAGAGGTTTCTAGAATAAATTTTTATGGCTACATATTCTAATTTGTTCGGGACACCGTTCAGATTAAAACAAGAGTATTTCAGGAATTTTCTGACGTAGATCAGTATTCCTCCAGCGTGATTATTATCGCCTTTATTTATGTTGTTTCTGACGTGATTGTAGTCCTGCAAGTAGTGAAAAGGAGAAGATTTGTTGAGTTTGAACTCAGAAATGCACAATATATCGCAGTAATTCGATAAATTGAGCATGTCGTCCCACTTATTGGATAGTCCGTTAGCATTCCAATAAGTGATGTTAAGGCCTTCGCTCATGATTGTTTTGTTTTATCTGAATATAAATGCACTTAAAAAACATTGAAATTGAGGTAGGAACCTTTAAATCTCAACGTCCAGCGTCTGCCTTGCAGGAGAGATATATTTGTTACACTTGTCAACTTTTGAAAGGGTTACAAGAAGGAAAATCGAAACTTTGAAAATTTTGGACCACCTTACGTATCATGCATTTGTAAATCGCGTAAACTACAAAAACGATCTCTCTTAGAGTGCAAACAAACGTTAAGCGTAATATTAAATCGTTCTGGTGTTATGTTAACAGGCAACATAATGAAAATGGTTTTCTATCTAACATGTATCTAGATAGTAGATCTAGCCGTTCAAATCAGGAGTCGGTAAATCTTTTCTCGGAATACTTTAGGTTAGTATTCACTATGAGCGTCTGCTTGGCGGGGATAAGCGAAGTGATCCCAGCACCCATGGTGACGAAAAGTGGCAAAAACGTTTGCCCGTAAATGTATTACTATATACATTGTCTATACAGATGACCTAACCTCAAAAGACATTGAAAAGAAAGTAATTTAATCAACTTAAAATGATTGTATTTCGGTAGAGTAGGACGATTATTTGAGCACAAACAGAGAAATTTAATTTTTGTCAGCGACGATTCGACGACAAATTGGTCGTTCACTTCAGGCTATACCTATATTATAAAATAAGAGGAATATACATATACATATATAGACATATTTCATTAAAGTTCATTTTACATTAATTATTGAACTAAAAATCAAATAATATTGGCAAAATCTCAAAATATTAAAAAAAAACGCATTTTTCAACCTTTAATTGCCCTTGACATATAACACCTCAGGGTCTGAATTTTTTGACTTATTCTAGGTACACATACCAACATATTTTCAGAGTTTTAGACCTCATTTTGGACATGCTCATTTGACATGGAATTTTATTGTTTGTGCTCAAATAATCGACCAACTCAACTGAAATAATATTCACATGAGCGTTCAAATTATGATTTTATTATTAAAATTAAAATGATTTTCTTGGGTTTCTTTATACATCAAATTAATGATGCACCTATATAGATTCATACTGTAGACTATAATTGGAAAACAGTCTTTATTTCTGTTGTTATCTCAGTTTGTAACAAATTCTCCATATGATGTATGTTGAATCGTCCAACATTAATGTCAGCCCCATGCCAAGCCAGATGGCGCGCCATGTAAAGTTTACAGCGAATAGAATAATAATACTCTCTGTGATACTGGTATTTAAAGTGTCATGGCCGAAGCAAAGCAGTTTTGACAATTTCTTCTTTCCTACATAAACATACACAACGGATGGATTTTAAAATGAATTATAACTATCAATTATACTAAAAGAAGTGGTTGCAAATGTTTTATATGTAATAGTGAAGGAATGAAAAGGTGACAAAGTTATTAACTCTATTTGAACTGACTCTAGTATTTTTAAATCTATTATATTTTCTAATCATTTATTTATTTATTTATTCGTTAATTTATTTATTTCTTCATTAATTTATTTATTTATTTATTCGTTTATTTATTTATTTATTCACTTATTTATTTATTGATTCATTTATTTATTTATTTATTCATTTATTTATTTATTTATTCAAAACCAGAAAAAAATTACAATATACACAATGATTGCGAAATCCTGCCGAAATAAACTTAGTTATCTATATGCAGATCCGATATTACAAGATAGCGGAAAAAAAATTATACAAAAATGTAATACACACACACATATATATATATATATATATATATATATATATATATATATATACACATATATAGAATAAAAAGTCATCAATATTAATGTTGGACGTGTCAAAATCTTCATATTTATAAACTCTATCGAAAACCTTCGGGTGATTTAAAAAAAACATGGCAGTTGTAATATGGCGGTCGCAATCATGGACAATTCTGTTTGATGATCAATATTGATAGATTAGAAACATAAAAATACTGTTTTGTAGACTGAATCACCGTATCTATAACTTTTGGCGTTGCTGAATTCGAATGCAATGTTCGTTAAACCCCATCTGGTCACTATTCGTCCCTAACCTTAAAAATACTTAAAATCGTTGAAATAACACTTTTCTACGATGAGGAATACAGTTTAACCTCCACAACTTTAGAGTTCGTCCCTAACCTTAAAAAATACCCCAAAATTACTAAGATTACACTTTTCTACGTTTAGGAATGAAGTCTAACCTTTATGTTTTCGGGGTCGCTAAATCGAGTTTCGACATCCGTTTGAACCCAAGTAGTCACTAGCCGTACCTAAATAAAGTATAACAGTTATCAAGTCTGACCACCATATCTATTTTTATTGGGATGGCTGAGTTCAATTCCGATATCCATATAACATTAACTGGTCAGTATTTTTGTCCCTAACCTAAAAATACCTCCAAATTGCTTAAATAGCCTATTACAGCTAAATAAATTAAATTCGTCAATAAGCTCTCTGCATTTAACAGGGTTGAGACTGCCATTATGTTAAGAACATAATGCCCGCATTACTTTTATTTTCTTTTATTTTTTTATTATAATTTTTTTCTATAATGTCACTTAGTAGTCTACAGTTATTATTGGATGTTTATCACCCGAATATCAGAATATATTTAATTTTTTACCTGTTACTAAAAACGCATGCGCTCTCTGAATGGTAGGTACTTGTGGAGCTTTCGAAAATCTCTACTTAACATGATCGCTATAATAGTAAACGCTGAATCTTATTATGATCCTTCTCGCTATAATAGTAAATCTTGAGATTCTGGAATTTGTTTGTAAACAGTCGTAAGTCTATGCCAACGTGTCCATTATGACCGAATGGATTGCAGCATCTGGCTGATCTAATTGAATCGGTACATCCCGGTGTATTCTTAATTGTAGACATGATGGAACTCACTCAGAGAATTTTAACTTTAATTGTAATAAAAATAAACAATTTACCGTTAGCCTGCCACTGAAACGTGATCTCTAACACAAGTTTAATTTCTTTAACTGTAATAGGGTATTTAAGCGATTTTGGGGTATTTTTAGGTTAGGGACAAATACTGACCAGTTAATGTTATATACTTGTTATACTTGGGTTCAAACGGATGTCGAAACTCGATAAAGGTACGTTGGTTAGGCTTCATTCCTAAATGTAGAAAAGTGTAATCCTAGCAATTTGGGGTATTTTTTAAGGTTAGGGACGAACTCTGACAGTTGAAGTTATACGGATATCAGAATCGATTTCAGCGATCCTGAAAATATGAAGTTGTGGTGGTTAAACTGTATTCCTCATCGTAGGAAAGTGTTATTTCAACGATTTGAAATATTTTTAAGGTTAGGAACGAATAGTGACCAGATGGGGTTTAACGAACATTGAATTCGAATTCAGCAACGCCAAAAACGTATAGATACGGTGATTCAGTCTACAAAACAGTATTTTTATGCTTCTAATCTATCAATATTGATCATCAAACAGAATTGTCCATGATTGCGGCCGCCATATTGCAACCGCCATGATGTTTTTTTTAAATCACCAGACGGTTTTCGATAGAGTTTATAAATATGATGATTTTGACACGTCGAACATTAGAATTTAGAATTTTAGAATTTCTTGAAAACCAGAAAGAGATACAGTTTATATATAAACTGCAAAACCCTGCAGAGGTAAAGTTAGTTACCTATACGCAGGTCTGGTATTAAGACATAACACAACAAAAAAAAATTATACAAAATATTAAAAAAAAAAATATATATATATATATATATATATATATATATATATATATATATATATATATATATACTTAATACTAACTTAAAACTGAAACTGACTTAAAAACTAAGCATATAACATTTTAATTTCTTAACAATTTTCGTATTTTTATATAAAGCGATAAATTATATACAAAACAGTAAAATTGTATCACAGCGCTTCTTAATTAGATCTTATCCAATCTTTTAGCAACTTTTTATGAGAATTTTTAGTTATATTTAAAGTTTTAAACTCATTTTGTAAATTGTTAAAAGGTGTAATTGCTTTTTTTAAACTATTTTTGTCGCTAACCCTTTTGCTATTTTTAGGTATAGTTAAGTTTTTTCTCCTAGTTATACTAGTTGATGCAAGATATTGCCTTTTAAGGTCTGTATAATGATATTTTAATGCCTCAAAAGTAAATAGTTGTTCCAAGTTCATAGGATTATCTTCAACAAAATTGTTCTTATTAATAAATTTCAAAAAATTTTTCTGTAATTTTTGCAATAAATCTCTATTATTTCTATAAGCTCCACCCCAAGCTAATATTCCATAACTTATTATACTATGAAAAAATGCATAATATATCATTCTTAATATTTCTGTTGGCATTGATTTAGCAATTTTATAGAAAATATAGACTAGATATTTCGTTTTTTGTATTATATATTGAAAGTGTTTATCCCACTTCAGATTGTAGTCAAATACTATTCCCAAATATTTGCACTTTTCTACTCTGGTTATATTTCTATACTTAATCTTAATATCTATTTAAGGTGGAGCACTATCAATGTAGTTACCATAGGTCATACAACAGTCTTCTCAATATTTAAAGATAATTTGTTTAATGCACTTATCAATTTTTATTAAATACTTATTCATAGTTGTTTGCGCTTCACTCCAAGTATTACCATTTGCTATTATTGCAGTGTCATCAGCATATGACAATATTGTCTCTAGGGAGATCACTTTCAGGATATCATTAATGTATAGTAAAAAAAGTAAAGGTCCTAATATTGTGCCTTGTGGAACACCCGTATTTATTAACATGCTATCACTTTCATTAACATTTATTTTAACTACTTGATATCTATCATTAAGATAACTTGAAAGTAGATCCAACGCCTTTCCTCTTATTCCTAAACAATAAAGTTTATCTAATAATATTTTATGATCTACAGTATCAAAAGCTTTTGATAAGTCTAGAAACGTTATAAGTATCGGTTTACTTTGATCCAAGTTATTGTATAGTGTATTTGTTATGTAATTGAGAGCATTCTTTGTACCTATTTTTTTTTTAAAACCAAATTGGTGTTCAGATATTATATTACTTTTTTTAATAAAATCATAAATTCTGTTATATAAAATTCTTTCAAGAATTTTAGCTACATTTGATATTAATGAAATAGGTCTATAATTTGATATATTATGTTTCTCTCCAGACTTGTATATAGGAACAATTTCCGCTTTTTTTATTGCATCAGGCCATACAGCGTTTTCAATACAAGAATTAATTAAATGCGCTAAGGTAAGAATTATTGCTTTTTTGGTAACTTTTTTGTTTTCCTATAATTTCTTTCAGTAGATCATTTTTTTCAACAAGTTCTCTGTTAAATTGTTTTAATAGTTAATTTTCTTTTTGCATGATTGCAAGATCAGCTGCACTATCTCTCACTGTTGAGTTCAGTAGGTCTTGTGATTTACACTCTAATTCCTTAAGTATTTCCTTCCTTATTTCTTCTGATTGCCTCGATTTTATTTGTGCAATCATTGCCTTTGTTGATTCACTCAAAACCTCTTCATCAACTTTTGAGGTTATGTTTTTGTGTTCTTGGCATATTATTAGCCTTTCACTAATAAAAATTAGACTTTTTTGTTTTGCACAACTTTGGTGGTACGCATTATCACATATAATACAAATAACTGTTGTTACTTCATTCTGTGAGTGACATTTCAGAAACTTTTTACTGTTCTTATCCGGAGGATCTTTCCCTCCAGTCGCCATGTTGAATGAATTAATATTGATAACTTTTTATTCTGGGCAGCCCACTGTGACCGTCGATGTGAAACGTCCTATATATACTTAAAACTAACTTAAAAACTGTGCATATAAAATTGTAAGTTTTGACGAAAGAAAGTTTGAAACATTATTCATATAATTATATAAATCAATATATTAGATACAAACAGTAATAATATATCGCAGTGATTCTTAAGGGGTAACACCACTGTATAAATTTCAAAAAATCGATTTTTTTATTGGCTTAAAACATTCTTTGAACCTTCTAGAATATAGTACAAAAGGTCCCATCCCAAAAAAACAATTTTATTTGAAATTTCGGTACATATACCGACCATCTTCGGTCGCTCCGAAACGGCCGATCGCTTACCTGCGAGAGGTATGTACCTGATGAAAAGGACCGGCTTATGGCTTGCCTATTGTTCACAAACTTCCCTAATGCTCCTACATATGCCGATCTTAAGCTATTATGACTCAGTTAGGTTAGTTTCAAAACAAAGTACGTTAGTGTAGCGTCTGTATATCGTAAGAATATGACGCTCTCATTTTCGCTTTCGAAACTATATTTCTGTGAAAGTTTTAATTATTTATTATTACGTTGAGCAAAATGTAAAAAGAAAAGTGTACGTAGGAAGAAAAGGCACGAAAAAAACTATCCAACACGGCATTGGAGCCGTAAATCAGCGAATCGACCAATTAATCGATACGAAGCTGAAGGTGATTCCAGTCGCGTCAGTGCATCAGCAAAAAAGCTGAAGACATCCGAGGACGATTTCGATGTAAATTATACATTTCGATACCGAATCATTAACTTTTTGTCAGTATTTTCTGCAATTTCTGAGCATGTGAAGTGTAAAACGTGCGGTTCTAATATAACTTTTCATGAAAAAAGTTCTCGGGGCTTGGGCTTCAAAATTGTGATTGTTTGCCCAAAGTGTCCAGAAATTGTTATACCT
The DNA here is from genome assembly GCA_949152435.1 of Gastracanthus pulcherrimus. Lineage (NCBI taxonomy): Eukaryota > Metazoa > Arthropoda > Insecta > Hymenoptera > Pteromalidae > Gastracanthus > Gastracanthus pulcherrimus. Next base: position 117,863,167 of record OX424573.1, read on the forward strand.
AACAGTAAATTGATAAAGAATGATGAAATTTTGTGCGTTTATGGAATTATCACGTTCTGTTTTCCAATCTTTCTACGATAAACTAGTGAATCTCATTTCAATAGCAACATCAACAGTTCATGATAAGAGTATGAAGCAAGCTGGACAAGAGGAGAGATGAAAGAGCGAAGAAAATGGTCAATCTCAAGGGATTACCGTTTCAGGTTTTTTTTATTGGCTTAAATATTGCCAAAACAATCCTAGAATCAAAATCTACAACGCCCAAGTACTGATTTAAACTCAAAATTTTTTTAAATCAATTTTTTCCAAACAGCTTTGATGCTCCAAAATCACAATTTTTGCTTATTTTAGCGATGCTCGCTTTTTTGAATTTCGCGGCTTTGGAAATTAGTAGAAGTTACCTACGATCGATATCGTGTTTTAAATTTGAATTATAGAGGTCGCTACATGACATTACGACGGTTACAGCGTCTTTACAGCACGTGTTTACTCACACTTGCCCTGTTTTTAGTCGATCAGCCGTTCTCGTTGTTTACGTTGTTATTTTGAGTTTTGCTTTACTTTTTAACTGTGAATTATATTTACAAGTACTTAATTATGAGTGAAAAGGTGTACAGTGGCCGCAAAGGCAGTAAAACAAGAAGTACAAGTACAAAACGGTGTAAAATTAGTAATCGACGCCCGCCTAACCGCCATTCGTTCGAAGGCGATTCGGAGCACGTTAGTACCTCGGCTAAGAAATTGAAAACTACTGATTTAGACCGTGACCGCGATGTTGATAATAATTTCGGCTACTGTTTCATAAATTTTTTGGCTGTATTTACCGCTCTTTCTGAATTAGTAGTATGCAAAAAATGTAATGGTGACGTGCGGTTTTTAGAGTTAAACAAGCGTGGACTAGGCTTCAAAATTATTGTGTCTTGTTCGAACTGTGGTGATGCTGATATTAACAGCTGACCTGTAATAAATGGTCGTGCTTATGAGATCAACTGCCGTATTATTTTAGCTATGCGCATCATGGGCATAGGCATCAACGGTATACAAAAGTTCTGCTCTATGATGGATCTTGCAAAGCCTGTTTTTCAAACAACTTACAGTAAGATCGTATCTAATATCGCCACTGCTACTTCATCTGTTCGAATTATATCTATGAAAAAATCAGCGATTAAAGAAAAAGAAATTTCTATCGAACGAGGTGAAAAAGAAGGTCTCACGGTGTCAGGCAATGGATCTTGGCGAAAGAGAGGGTTTACGTCTTTGTTCGGATTGGTGACTTTGATTGGTTGGTACACTGGCATGGTATTGGATGTGTGTGTAAAATCTAAGTACTGTAAAGTGTGTGAATATTGGCAAAAAAAAGAAGGTACTGCTGAATACGAAGAGGTATACCCTTCAGACACACAGAACTGTGATGCCAACCATGAAAGTAGTGCAGGGAAAATGGAGATCGACGCAGTTATAGAAATGTTCAAACGCTCAGAAAAACTTCATAATATCAAATATTTGAAATATATCGGCGACGGCGATTCAAAAACATATAAAGGTATAGTCGACTCAAAACCTTATAAAGATTTCATCGTCGAAAAAAAAGAATGTGTCGGACACGTTCAGAAGCGCATGGAAACGAGTTTGCGCAATTTGAAAAAAACAACGAAAGGTCTTGGCGGCCGAGGAAAGTTGACCGGAAAGTTAATTGATGAACTTTCTATTTATTACGGACTTGCTATTAGGAGAAACTACGATTCAGTCGAAAAAATGCGGAATGAAATTTGGACAAAGTTACTTCATAAAATGTCGACGAAGGAGAATACACAGGACGAGAAGTGTCCCGTCGGAGTAGACTCTTGGTGTTCTTGGCAGCGCAGTACAGCGCTTGGTACACTTACAACGTACGAGCACAAGAGTCCAATGCATGAGGATGTTTTTAACGCAATAAAACTCATTTATAATGAACTCAGCTCCGACAACCTTCTGTCACGCTGCTTGGGTGCATATACTCAGAACAGTAACGAGTCGTTTAATGCTGTAGCGTGGTCAATTGATCCAAAGACGGTGTCAAGCGGTAAGACTATAGTTGACATTGCGACTGACTTAGCCGTTATTATCTTCAATGACGGCTTCTCGGGTCTGTTTGCCGTTTCCGATGCTCTTGGGTTGACTGTTGGACCAAACATGTACGAGTTTTGCGTGGAAACGGATGCCAATCGCGTCAAAACCGCTGAGCATCGTATGTCCGATATCGCGAAAGAGGCCAGGCGCAGCATTAAGAAGAGGAAATGAAGACCCTGGGAGGACAATTATATGGTGCAGGGATAGCAGACTGAAGGTAAAAAAATTATTATGGACTATATTTTTGCGATGCTTAAGATTTATACAGTGCGTTTCATAACTTTAAGACCACCCACATTTTGCGCTAAATCAGTGTAATTTAATATTGTATTGATACATAAATTTTATAATCTTAAAAATAATCAAATTTCTCAACATTTTACGCTATTTAGACGATTTAAACATTTTTCGTGGTATTGAAATAACGAAATATTGTATTTTAGGCTGTTTCATAACAATAAGACCACTGTAAAGTTATATTATTTTATTACTATTCCTACTGTATATTAATACAATAAATTAATTTAAACTATGATTTGTCATTATATTTTAAAATTCTGAAAATTTTCTATTTCTAAACTCTAAAATAAAAAATATAATATGCGGAAAAGAATTAAAAAAATAAGATTTATTAATAATGTAATTTATTGTAATTAAAACTGCATATGAAAACATAATTATTATTAGATCTTAATATTATGTGTACAATATTTTAATTATAATATATTTTATTTGTAATTAGTAACAAAAGACTGTAATTTTTAATTTAATAATTAATTGTACCTCCATTATTTTTTATTAATTCAAAAATGCGATTTCGCATACTTTCAACTAAATTTCGTAAAATTCTTTCATCAATTTCTTGCCAAGCTTGTAGAATAGCATCTTTTAATTGATTAACACTACCATATTGTTTATTTTCAGCATAAACTTTACGAACAAGAATAGCCCACAAATTTTCAATCGGATTAACGTCCGGAGAACACGCTGGCCAGGCTAGAACAATAATATCGTTATTGTTAAACCACACTTTCGTTTCACGACTTGCGTGAATTGATGCGTTATCTTATTGAAATATCCAATCTTCTGTTTCATTATTATCTAAAAATGGCAAAAGGTGATCTTTCAGTACATTAATGTACTCTTGTGAATTCATTTTACATGAAGGAAAAGCTAGAGGTGATTTATGTGAGATACAAAATCCTCCCCAAACCATCAAGCTACCACCACCAAAATTTCTACGGGAAAAATATTCAGACTCCTTTCTTAAGTCTCGCCAATACGAATGATGGCCGTCAGGGCCATCTAAATTAAATTTATTTTCATCAGAAAAAATAACCTTAAAATAAAGTAACAGTGAATTTAATATTCATACAAATAAACCATGCATAATATATTATATACCAATATAATAATATTGTTCTATTTACTTTATTCCAGTCCGTATTCATATTAAGTTTCCCAAAATTTAATCTAGCATCTTTATGGCGAATTAGTAATCGAGGAGCTCTTTGTAATGATTGCCTTTCAAGGTGATTAGCGCTTTTAATTGTACGATATATTGTTGAACGTGAAATATTTAAATTTAAATCTTCTTTAATTTTATTCAAACTTTTTTTCGAATTGCTTGCTGCATTAATAATTCTACGCTTTAAACGAGCAAAAACTTTGTTTTTAGGTCCGCCCTTTTTATTTTTACCATACTTTTCAGGATTTTAAAGAAAATTTAAAATTACGCAATTTGACCTCCTCAATTTTCGAGAGATTTCTCTTATGCTCGTATAGCAGTCGCGATATGCTAAAATCTTTCCTTTTTCTTCTTCGGTTAAGCATGTACCTCGGCCCATTATCTAATAACTGCAAATTAAAAACTTTAAGATTACTTTTGAACTTACTACACTTACTGCGTTATGAAATAGACAACGCGTTTAACACAAATTTAAATTATCATTATCCAACGGTTTCAGTTTATATTTATGACTATAGTTACCATCCAAGCATTTACCTACTGAGTGGTACTGTCGCTAATTGTTAAATTGAAATAAAATAATACATCAGCGCTTACAAGTATAGTGAATAAAGTAAACGGTATATGTGTGTATATATATATATATATATATATATATAATGTGTGCATAGTAATAAATTAAAAAAACTTAATAGCGGTCTTATTGTTATGAAACAGCCTAAAATACGATATTTCGTTATTTTAATACTACGAAAAATTTTTAAACTGTCTAAATAGCATAAAATGTTGAGAAATTTGATTATTTTCAAGATTATAAAGTTGATGTATCAATACAATATTAAATTACACTGATTTAGCGCAAAATGTGGGTGGTCTTAAAGTTATGAAACGCACTGTAGCATTTTGAAACTTCAAACGCGTTTTTCTCGAAACCATGTTTTCAAAATCGGTAAGCAGTAGAACTCAAAAAGTTTACATCCGATTGACTTAAAATTTTAACAGTACCTTCATTGTTTGATTATCTAGTGAAGTACGCACGATTTAGCGATTGATTAACAAGAAAAAAGTTATAAACAATTTCAGTCGATTTTTTTCGTCGAAAACACGATTTTTTGTTAAAACAATCGCCATTTCGCGAAAAAAAATTCTAAAAATATAATCATGTGTACTTCACTAGCAAAAGTCATGTAGATAATAGAAAAATTTTTTTTTGTTATAGGTGGAGTTGGACGAGACTTGTACTGCTCGCCGCGGAAGACCTTTTTGAAAAAGCGGTTAACGGTAATCACTGCACAGCCGCCATTTAAAAAAAAACAATATGAATAAAAAAAATTTTTCTCTTCTTCAAGAGTTGCTTAATCTAATGTTATATTATTTGTATACCTTTAATCTCAAATGTCTTTTAAAAAAAAGAATTAACAAAGCCTTATTTTTTAGAGCTTAAGGGGGTATAACCCTTTAAAGGAAACGAGGGCATTCGTCGCTTTTTGGAGTTGTGGTGACGGGCAACGGGCACGCAGCATAAATTGAACAATTTTCATCCGATCCATTTGAAATTTTAACCATGTCTTAATTATTATATTTTGAAGTGAATCGCGTAGGGGATTTTTAATAAATTGATTTGAACAATTTTTATAAACGAAATCGTACTTTTTTTTCATGAAAATATTTAATTTATTTTCAATTCACTGCCAAATTTGCAAAAAACAATATTTTAAAAATCCCCTACGTGACTCACTGGCTATTAACATCAAGAATAAGTGGATTTTTTTGTTCCGGGTTGAAATGTGCGATTGGTACACTGTGTGCCGCGGAGCGTTTCCGATGCAAGAGGCCTCAAAAGATCGGCTATAAATCAGCCATTTTGTATTTTTTTAATCAATTTTTTTTTAAATATACTATAATATTAGACTAATAATATATCCAAATATCATTTCTTTATAACCTTTCTTTCCATTAAAAAAATACTCAAAAAACGCTTTTTTTTCGTTATTACAGTGGTGTTACCCCTTAATTACATCTTATCCAGCTTTTTGACAATTTTTTATCAGAAATTCTATCTATATTTAAAGTTTTGAACTCATTTGGTAACATGTTAAAAGGTGTAATTGCTTTTTTATAACTTTTCTTGTCGCTAATCCTTTTCTTATTTTTAGGTATAATTAAGTTTTTTTTCTTAGTTATACTAGATGATGTGAGATATTGGTTTTTTAGGCTTATTTACTATTAAAGACTTATCAATTTTTATTAAATACTTATTTATATTTTCTTGCGCTTCATTCCAAGTATCATCAGTGGCTATTATTGCTGTGTCATCTGCATATTACAGTATTGACTCTAAGGTGATCTCTTTCAAGATATCATTAATGTATTGAAAGATGTGGGTTTTGTTTAAAAAAATATATATTTTTTTATTATTACTCACATTTAGTAGCAAGGATATAGATCAGCATACGACCATACGGCAAACCAAGCAAATAATTATCGAGAGAAAATTAAAATATAGGACCAAAGGTTGTTTAGGAAAGGAGTCACGGCCCATTAATAAATAATTGTATACTATTTTATCAAAAAATGTATTTGAGGTAAACTTGGCTAGGTGATTTACTTAAATATACAATGTAACGTTATAATTTGAATAAACGTAAAAAAATAAATCGATGTGCTTAGAACTTATATTTATAATAATCAACGCTAGTATAACCAAATCAAAATTATTCATGCGGAATATGAGTCTATCACACCGCGCCAGAATCTAACTCGCAACCCGAAAATAATACGTACTTATAATTTTATTTTACCGAATTAAATTCTAATCATAAACTAATTCACATGTAAAACAATTTTATACGACCGAATTGAATTATAATACGAAAAGAATTCATACGTAATACTTTACACAGTAAATAACAGTGGTCTATAAATCACGCGCGCCCGGTGACGTTGTCTGTGCATAGGCGCATGTATGTAGAACATACATAAACTCGCCGAACGTGGAAGGATAAGGTAATAAAATTACTTTATTGTAATTCCACACTGGCGTGATGCGTAGTTTAACAGACCTAGACTACCAGTGATCTAACGATCTCTGCTCCGTTTCTGTTAAAGCATTAATCCGGAGATCTCTATTACTTAGACGTATAAATATATAAAGAAAATTATAAATTATAAATTATAAAATATAATCCAGAGGACGATACCCGCGGTACAACGAACGTTATTCTCTTTTATTCTCTGTCGCCCCCTGCACTGTAGACAAAGATGAATTGTGACGTGTGTCTATCTCTACTACGTTGTGTTGCGTAATCACGCGCGAATTATCCAAAGCAGCCACAGTCACCGGGTCCCAGGAACAGAGTGTCGAGCGAATCTTCTTTTCCGGTACGACTGACTGTCTGGCGATCAAGTCCCCGATTATCTGCCGCTATCTTTTCGGCGGCACGTGCGCAAAGTGTGAAAAATAATCAAAATATGCGCGAATTGCGTACATATATACACGCACACCTGTAATGAAGACTTATTTCGCGACCGTTATCTACAAACATTATCTACTCAATATTACTAAAAATATATTGAATAACTACATAATGTTTTGTTATCGGGTGATACACAATAATAATTACTGATTTTATATACGAAAATTTAATTAAATTCAATAATATTAAACCGAAATATAACACAAATTTTAATTTCTCAATTTTACATTGAAATTGTTCGAAAGTTACTGTTATTACCACTAATTTTTTTATAACCATTTTAAAGCTGCTAAAATTTACTAAAAGGAACAATTTTACGCTTTACTTTATGCTTAAGGTAAACTATGCAAAGAATATGCTAAAGTATTCACATAGAAAAAGGATATGAGACCCGTTTACACTTTCGGTCCTATACTGAGGCGAAATTAGACGTTTAATTATTTATATATAATATAGTGTATGTTTAAATAGAGTAATGATAAAGAAAAAGCAAAAACAATATATTAATACTACCAGATATACTCTCACATGTAAATTATAATTCTTTAAAAAATTGTAGCTGCATTCGATATTAATGAGCTAGGTCTATAATTTGATATATTATGCTTCTCTCCAGACTTCTAAATAGGAACAATTTCCGCCTATTTTAGAGTATCAGGCCATGCAGCTTTTTCAATACAAGAATTGAATAAATCTGCTAAAGGTTCTGCAATATTGTTGTAAATTATTTTCAAAGTTTTGGCATTTATTTTGTCAACTCCATCATTTTTAATTTCGAAGTACTAATAATACTTGTTACCTCATGCGCACTGATTGGTTTTAAAAAGATGGAATTTGTGTTCATATCTGGTAATTTTAACTCAGCATTTGTGTATTTATCAATTTTCTCACTCAATTTTTGACCTATTTCACAAAAATACTCGTTCATATTATTAGCTATTAAAGCTTTATATGTAATTATCTCACTATCTACTTTTATATAACTAATAGTATCATTAGATTTCATTTTTTCGCCCTATTTTTGTGTTTATAATTTCTCACAGTTTTTGGGATTATTTGTATTATATTGGATGAGACTTTTATGGTATTTGTCTTTTGCATCTATAATTATCTTATCTAATATTTTGGCATACCGTTTGTACTGTACTGCATCTGCCATAAATTATACAAAAATCCTTTAGTGTCACACGATTTTATTATAGCATCTGTAAGTCAGTTTTTCCTTTGTTTCTTATTATCTTTTCTCATTCTTACTTTTGCTGATTCAATGCATTGTTTGGTTTCGCTTAAAACTGTATCGGTAGCTATATTAGAATCATGTATTGACATAGTTTCATTCCAATCTATTGTCTTAGCATCGTTCCTTAATTTTCTATAGCCTATTATTACAGTGGGTTCTTTACTTTCAGTTTTCATCTTGTTTATAGCAATAAAAATAGGGTAATGGTCTGTTAAAAAATGTTTTAATTTATATGTAACTGTACTTAGGCTATTAGTTTTAATGAAAATATTAGCAATACAAGATTCTTTACAGTTTCCTATAGGTGGTCTTGTAATGCCCACGATACCAGGAAAATATCCTTTGTCTATGAAGTTGCAGAGAAATTCTTCACTAATATTATCAGACTCTAATAAATCAATATTAAAATCTCCTATAACTGAGTGATTTTTAATATTTCTCTTTTTATTCAAGAACTTGTTTAAATCTAGAATGAACTCAGGCTTAGGTTTGTGATGAGATCTATACACAGCAGAAAATTCCATACTGCTATTATCATTTAATGTAATATGAGTATTTATTATTTTAATCCTTCCATTTTTAATAGTTTTAGTTTCGTGTACAATATTCTTATCGACAAAAACCATGACACCGTCATTGTGATTTAAGTTACTTTCAATATAATAACTATTATAACCCTCTAAATAATGTATTTTATAATATACTTGTACAAAAGTTTTAGTGCATAGGGGAGAACGGGGTATCGCCGGTCACCTAAGCAAACGTTCTTGTTATTTCCACTTTCAACTTATTTTTTTTTTAGAAATATAGGCCTAAACTTTGATTATGTATAATTCCTTAATAAAATTAAATAGAAAGTTGTTTGGACATTAGATTAATTGCATTGTATGTTGCGTTTGATATTCTATTCGAATTATTACCTAAAAATGTTTAGATTATTGAAAATAAGGGTACAGGCAATTAGCCAGTGACCGGCATTACCTCGTTGTCCCTTATAACAGTCTCTGGTTTCCTAGCTAAACTATCTAAAAGAATTTTTAATGTGTCAAAATTAGCAGACATACTTCTTATATTCACATGCATTATAAAATCATTTTTATTGTTAATAGCTTTATTTAGATTATTAATATTACCACAAGTTTTTTCTTTTTGAACTGAGTCGTTTTGCATTGTATCAAGAAATTCAAAATTCATATTTAAACTATTTTACTATTATCCTAACTTTCCTGTTCTATTTCTTGATTGTTGATCTGGTTGTTGTTGTTGTTGTTATTGTTGTTGTTGTTGTTATTGTTGTTGTTGTTGTTGCTATTGTTGCTATTGTTGCTGTGGTTGATCTTCATTTCCTTATTGTATATCTTCAAGTAGTTGAGATTGACTGTGAAATAGTTGAGGTGATATTTCTTGTATGTATACCTGTTGTCTTATACTTTTCCTTTGCAGATGTTGTGTTGTATCCCACGATGGTAAACAGATTTGTTTTGATAATCAACAAAGTCAATATACTTCTTTATTTTAATTTTAAGAATCTCGCAAGATGTCGTATCGGATACCATGTGATTAACGTTATAATTTGTTCTGTATTTTGTATTGTGGAAAATACAGATATATCACTGTAGAATTTCACTTTTACAATCACTACTCTTGTACTTTCCAGAGCATTTTGGGTAAATAATTTAATTTCTACAATTTTTGTTATGACCAAATCTACAGCATGAATTACAAGGTCTAACATTTATTAGGTTATAAACTTTGCAGTTTTGATAAACTACAAAAATCTTGGTTTTGCTTTCACTTATATGCTTGCAAATTTCAGCTAACATTTGCATTAAAACAGGTCTAAGATTGTTTCTGTTGTTCTTGTACATATGTAGAACTATGCCTTTAGTTGTAAATTTGTCAAAGTTTCTAGAATTAATGTCTCTTTCTATGGTAGTTCTATCCATGTTGATATTATTATTAATGCATAGAATTTTTTTTTTGGATTAATTAACTCTTATATTTTTATATCACACACTGATTCAAGTTTTTGTTTAACCAAGTTTTCTATCACTTTGACACTTTCCATATCCATGCAACTAATAATAATATCCTCATTTTATTAACTGGTATCTGTTTTGCCTCTATTCTTTTTTCTTTTGTAATATACTTTGTAATATACTATTTGATGTTAACTTCACTGTCATTTGTATCAATTTTATAACAATGATCTTTGGCACACGTTTTGGTTGCGGTTTAATTTTGCTAACAATCTCTGCAATTGACTTTTAGAAGTGTTTCCTTGTTTTTATCAAGAAGCTCTTTCAGCAATTCATTTTTCTCTTGCAATTCCTTAATCAATTCTTTTTGCAGAGTATTTTCAGTTCTAAGCAATTCAAAATCGGTGTCGTTGTTAACAATTGTTGAGATAAGTGTTTTGTTAGCTACTTTTGCTAGCATTTCTATTCTGATTTCTTCTGAACTTTTGATTTTTATTTGTTCAATTAAAAATTTTACTGGTTTATTCAACGTTTCTTCGTCAATATTTGAGGCTATATTTTCTGCTTGTAATCTTGTCATATTATCAATCTTTTACCTACATACTTAATATTTTTTAATCTATTAAAACAACTTTGATGATAAGATGTTTCACAAATGATACAAGTTACCATTGTACATTTCGATTTTAAACAACACTTTAAACTTTTGTCGTTGGGCTTATCGGGCGGTTCTTTCAACTCGGTAGCCATTTTGACTCAAAAAGTAGGTAGTTGAATTTAGGATATATTTTATTTAAAATATTATTTAACTATGTAGTGAAACAATTTATTGAAATTCATGTTCTTGTTATCAATCCGGGGTAGTATACGATTTGATTGAGTGTCGCAGCTCTCATTTGTTAAATATTTACTTAATTTATTAAACTATTAAAAAGTTGTCATTAAATTATTTTCATTGCAAATTCTGAAACTATAGAACATGCAGAATACTTTTACATAATTAGTTTTTAAATGCATCCGATCTATATGCTTATTAACGAAGAAGAAAGTGTCGGTCCTGCTTTACTTGGCCATGACACTTTAAATTCCAATATAGCCACTTGCTTGTGATGTTAGTATAGAAAACTCTGTAATAACAGCGTCTCAGCTGCGCACTCGTGTTATGGCAGTCGAGAATAATGTGCATTCAGGAGACGACAATGAGCCGCATTTTCTAGAATGCTGTCGGCGGAGAGGGGGGGGGGGGGTGGGCTCGAGGTGCCTGTACTGCACTTACTCAATTCGTCCTTATCTAATAGTACCTTACTGAACACCTTTTGGTTACCCTATCTTCAAGAATGGTGATAAACACAATGTTAGAAACTATCGACTTATCTACATTTTAAATTGATTGTCAACGCTTTTAGATGCTATTATGGCCTCACGTTTATTGCCAAACCTTTTACTATATAGCGAATATGTCACAGCAGCGTTGGAGAAAAATTTACAAGTATATGTAGACTTTAGTTAAGCTTTCGATTCCGTCAATCACTCTCGCAAAAACTATGGAACATCGGTATACGAGGTACTCTGCATTCGTGGATTAAGTCGTATTTGTCAAATCGAACTCAGGCTGTGAAATTTTCGGGTACAATTTCCACACAGACAAATATTATTTCAAATGTCCCACAGAGTTCGCACCTTGAACACCATCTTATTTGTGTTATTTATTAATAATCTCCCAGCCTGCGTTCGATCGGCCAAATTCTTAATATACGCGGACGATGTCAAACTATTTCTTAATATACGCGGACGATGTCAAACGATGGATGCATACTGGCTCCAAAGAGATCTATCGAGCTTACTCGAGTGGTCGAGGGTGAACGGACCTCTATCATCGTAGCTAAATGTTGCACCGTCTCTTTTTCTAGGACGAGAACTCCTTAGGTCCATAGTTCAATGGGATTTGCTGATCACGATTACGAACCACATCTCGTGCACTTTAACCTTTCTTCAGTGAGAAATGATCCTGTGTATTATGATCATCTGTTTGCATTTAAAATCGCACACGGTTTATTTATAGCAGTGAGATTTGTAACCTCTTTCAAAACCGAACGCTCGCTTATCCCTTTCGCAACCCACGAGTCGTTGTTGAGAGCAAAAACAGTACTAATTTAAGTTATCATTCTTCGGTATCCAGATTGCGTAGAATTTGGAATAATCTTTCGACTGAGGCAAGGGATATCGTCTCTCTCATGGAATTCAAGACTTTCATTAGAAGAATGTAGTTTTTTGTAATATACTTAATTGTATTTACGTCAAGCTGTGATATTAGTCATATATAAAAGATTGTATTATTGGAGGTTTAACCCATTAACGCCGAGGTGATCAGAAATTTTACTAACTTTTCAACGTGTTTATTTATTATGTTATCGGACCAAAAAAATAATGCAATACCTCTATTCCTACGCGAAATTTGATGCTCTTTCAGAATCTGAGCTCAAAATTTCGATTAGACACCGAGAAAAAAATATGGCCGATTTAAACGTGAAAAACGTGAAAATTTTCAAAAAAAATGTCTTAAAATTAGTCAAAGAATACTCTCATATTTTTTCAGAATTTTTAGAGATAATTTTTGATTTTTGAAATTTTCAAAAAATTCAATTTTTCAATAATACCTAAAAAATTTTTGAAAAAAGTTGAGACTGTTCCTTGATCAATTTTAAGACTTTTTTGTTCTTAAAAATTTCTTCGTAGTCTATAAATTAAAGTCTATAAATTTAGAGAAAAAACTTTTTCTTTAATTGTACGAGTACTTTTCGATATATAGGCCAGGAGAATTAAGCCCGAAACATAGCAAATATGACTGTAACGTACAGGAAATTAGTTATTAGTGGAATTCGCTCACAAATAATATATATAATGAAAATAAAATGTTCCTCCGGCTTAAAAAGGTGTGCTAGCTACAGGAACAATCGAGAAGTGAAAAAATACGCAAAAATCGCACTTATTTTTGCATATTTTCCTATATAACTTTGTAAATATGCAATTTAGGGAAAAAAATAATACTAATAAATTTGTTTGTTATAAAATTCTATACAAGATAGAAGTGGTTTAAAATGCATACATATGGAATTTTCCTTGCAAAATAGTCATCAAAGTCGAAAAAAAATAGGTAAAAAGCAAGGTCATTTTCAAGCGTTCGTCTCACAGCTAAGAAATTATCCAAATTTACTGTCATTGCGGATTTTAGTACTTTAAAATAGTACAAAATGAAATCCCGAAACCCGATCCAAATCGGTCTGATAGTTTTAACATGAGACATTTGTTAAGTAATTATCGTGTAAAATATCATAATTTGTTTGCGTCAATTCTGGGGTCAAAGTTTGGCACTCTGATTAGCTCTAATTTTTTTACACATACTTGGACCTCTTAACTATCACGTAGAATCGTTATAATACCAATTTTCTTTTTTTAACGACTTCTGGAGCGATTTTAACAGTTGGTAAAATTTTGACTTTATAAATAAATTATTTTTCGAAACGGTATTTCCCGTCGAAAAATGTAATGAAAGCACCTAAAAAAAGTACTCGGAAAGACGCTTAATTTGAAAGAAAAAACGTTGAAATCGAACATATAAGTTCTGAGATATCAACTGCCAAGGACGGTAAGCGTTAGCTGCAAAACTATGTACAACGTAACAATAAAAAAAATTGATTTTGGTAGGTTTTTTCAAGAACTTTTCGAAGGCGTTTTTATAAATGACCGATTTCATCTCAAATCATGAAGGCCGACAGCACCTATCTCTCCAAATCAGCTCAAATTATAGTATATTATTCTACTCGGAAAATAAGCGTATACGTATTTTTTGATTTTTCGATAGCATCAAAATTGCATGTTTTATGCTTTTTTCAAAAATGACTCCTCAAATTTCGTATCTCAAAAATCGAAAACTTTTTTCTTTTTAAATCGTTCTAATTCGTCTTTTTATGGATATTTGAAAATAATTCTGTACATATTCGATGCTGTTGGTGATACTCTTTCGATCTGCCAAGTTCAAAATTTTTTTTACAAAAAATCAAGGATGATATGGCATTTTTTATAAACAAAGAAAAATGCTTTTTTCTCAAAAAAGCCATCTTTTTTTTGACTCAATTTTTTTTATAGATAGCTAGTCTCAATACCTATATGGTCATATACATAACATTTGGAATATTTTTGTTTTTCAAGAGATATAAACGAAATAAGAAAAAAAATTTATGTACCCCTAAGTATAATGATTATACGTATATAGTAGAGCAAGAATCTGTGCATTAGGCGAATACGTGTACGATTATTTATATACGTGTGTGTGTACACCATAGAGGAGTATAACGCATGGTACTAGAATTCTCCGCAAGGTGGCTAAAACTCATCTTTTGCTATCACGTAGATAATGTTAGTAATTTTAGCTTATTTAAGGAACCCGGTCTAGTTATCTTACGAGGGTAGTTCAATAAGTCTTTAGAATAAAGTATAAAAACAATTTTTTTTGGGTAAATTTTTTTTTATTTTTCAACATAATCTCCTTGGAGCTCTATACACTTGGTCAATCGCTTTTTAAGTTTTTTTAATCCTTCAGAAAAGTGCGTTTTCGGAAGTTCCTCAAAATAAGCACTTACAGAGGCAATGACGTCTTCGTTGTCCGTAAATCTCTGTCCACCGAGCCATTTTTTCAAGTTTGGAAATAAGAAAAAGTCACTGGGGGCTAAATCTGGTGAATACGGTGGGTGTTCGACCAATTCGAATTTTAGTTCTTCAATTTTAGCCATTGAAACGAAGCATGTGTGAACTCGGGCGTTGTCGTGATGAAAGAGAATTTTTTTTCTCGCCAAATGTGATCGTTTTTTTTTTAATTTCTTCTTTCAGCTGCTCTAATAATGATGCATAATACTCACCAGTAATTGTTTTATCCTTTTCCAAGTAGTCAATAAGTATAATTCCACGTGCATCCCAAAAAACTGTAGCCATAACCTTACCAGCTGACTTTACGGTCTTTGCCTTCTTTGGAACTGGTTCGCCTGTGGAAATTCAGTGTTTGGATTGTTCCTTTGTCTCAGGAGTGTAGTGGTGTATCCATGTTTCATCCACAGTCACAAATCGACGAAAAAATTCCTCAGGATTCCGACTTATGCGCGCCAAAAGAGCCTCAGAGGCGACCACTCTATTGCGTTTATTCTCAGTTGAGAGCAAACGCGGCACCCATCTTGCCGATAGCTTTTTCATGCCTAATTTTTCATGTAGAATTGAAACAACTGCACCTATAGATATCCTTGTGGCCTCAGCTAACTCACGCACTTTTAATCTTCTATCCTTCAACACCATATCGTGGATTTTATTGATGATTTCGGGAGTAGTTGCTTCTACGGGCCTTCCTGAACGTGGTTCGTCACTTATTGATGTACGACCACGCTTAAATTCATTTACCCAGTTATAAACCGTTGCTAAGGCAGGGGCAGATGTGCCATGAACTGAGTCCAATTCATTTTTTATCTCATATGTAATTAAACCCTTTAAATGAAAATGTTTAATTACCGCTCTGAACTCGTTTTTTTCCATTTTTCTTAACAAGCAATTTTTTTTTCAATTGGTTATAAAAACACGTAAACTCAGAAGATGTGGACTGTGACTGCACCATATATCTAGTCGGGAGTGGTGCTGACTGAAAACAGATGATTTGGAGCGATTCGCGCGCCATCTGTTGGTCATTCTAAAGACTTATTGAACTACCCTCGTATTATATATAGTATTACTTATACATACTAAGATTTTTCTTGAATTATGGCTGAAATTTATTCAACAAAGAGGCGCAAGTGTCCAAACTTTTTTGGATCACACAAAAAAACGTATATGATGCCACTGTTAAATTTAGAAAATTGGAGAATTTAGCAGAACTTATTCGACAAAGTTTTCCTAACAAAGCAGTGCAGAGTTCGGATTATGTATGCTTCAATTGTTATGAACGCGTTAAAAATATTGAACCAAAGGAAATAATTGATGCGATTCATTCAGACAATTATACTGACTTGGACAGTGATACTGAAGACCATGATTTTCGAGCTAGCACCCCAGAGCGGATTGAGCATTTAAACGAAACCTTAATTTCAAGTTCTTTTGGTAATGTTTCGCCTCTTAAAAGGAAGAGAGGTATTGATGATTCATCTGTACAAAGATACATTATTAGAAAAAAATCAGAACTAGTATCTTCATTCTCATCTGCAACTAGCTCAAAATTGTCAGAAGCATAAAATGTTTGCTTTGATGAATCACATGATGATTTGACTCAATGCTTCTGCAATGAATGGCTCAATAACTTGCGAGTAGCGCTTGAAAATTGTGATAGTATCAATGAGAAAATTAGAATTTTAACGTTGCTTCCTTCGTCATTAACAAAATCTAGTATTTTATCAGCATTTCCCGAAGTAACTGTTTATATGATTGACAAAGCAAGAATGCTTGTAATAACTAAGCGAATATATTCTGAACCTGACGCGTATACTGCTCATCCATTGGACGAAAAGTCTACGAAAATTGCCATGGAATATTTTCTAAACGATGACTTTAACTGTACACGTCAAAGCCCTAATAAATGTGATGTTGTGACTGTTCAACAAAATGGAAAAAAAAAAAAATAAAACGTTATTTGACACGCAGTTTAAAAGAGGCGTATAAACTATTCAAACAAGAAAACCCAGACATAAAAATCGGTATAACAAAGTTTTATACATTAAAACCAAAGTTTGTTATGTTGAGCCCGTCGAAGGAAGTGTATCTGTGCATTTACTGTGCAAATTTTGATTTATACGTTAATAGTCTAAATAATTTCCTAGTAGGCAAACATTCAGACCTCGATAGAGTTCGTTCTACACTTTTATCGGCAATTGTTTGCTCCAATTTGTCCGATAAGTGTCTTTTTCAAGAATGTACTTTATGCCCAGGTTCTGAAAATATCAACCTAAGTTTGTTTGGATTAGAGACAACTAATGAACATGAGGAGATTGTTTTTGCTATGTGGAAAAATGGCCATCTTGTGAAGAAAAGATTAACAATCTCCAATTTTTTTAGCGATCTTTCTTCTTGGACAGTCAAAACAAGCGTTCATTTAAATATTAAAAATATACAAAGAAAAACTATAAAAGAAGAGAAAGAAATAGCTGCAGCTAACTCAGGTCATCAAGTACTGCATGGTGATTTTGCTGAAAATTGGGCAGTGATTCACAGTAACCCTATTCAAGGTACTCACTGGGTTAATCAACAGGTCTCTATTTTCACAGTAGTTTGTTATCAAGGAAAACTAACAAAAACTTTTGTTGTCATCAGTGATGATAGAAAACACGATTCTACCCATGCCTTGTTAGCAATGGAAAAAATAATTGATTCGATGAAAAATGATTCAACCGATTTAATAGATCAAATATCAATTATAACAGATGGAGCAGCAAGCCACTTTAAAAATCGATTTCAATTGTATGAAATGAAAAATGCTTCCATCAATAAAAAATGATTGTTTTCAGCTACAGGTCACGGGAAAGGTGCATGTGATACTGTTGGCGGACTAGTCAAACACTATGCAACTAGACATAATCTTCAGAACAGTCATATTGAATCAATACAAGATGCCAATGCTTTTGTAACAAAAGTTCAATCTTATACTAATAACATTAAACTAATCTTACTACCAAAAGAAGATATTGAAGTTTTTAGACAAAATAAAATAAAAGAGTGGCTTAAGGCTCCTAAATATAACGGCATTCAGAAAACCCATGTATGGAAAGTAAATGTAGGTAAAAAGAAAAAATCTTATACAGCTCGAATTGCTCTTCATTCTTTAACAAAATTGTTAAATAAAGAGAAACAGAAGAAGAAGAAAATCAACTCAAAGAATCGTGTTAGCAGGAAAGTTAGAAAAAGCAATAAAATGTCTAAAAATCATAAAAAAGGGAAAAATACATAGGATTTTTTCTTGCACGACAGTGCTATGGGGGAACATAAATTTTTTTCTTATTTCGTTTATATCTCTTAAAAAACAAAAATATTCCAAATGTCATGTATATGACCATATAGGTATTGAGACTAGCTATCTATAAAAAAAAATTGAGTAAAAAAAAGATGGCTTTTTTGAGAAAAAAACATTTTTCTTTGTTTATAAAAAATGCCATATCATCCTTGATTTTTAGTAAAAAAATTTTTGAACTTGGCAGATCGAAAGAGTATCACCAACAGCATCGAATATGTACAGAATTATTTTCAAATATCCATAAAAAGACAAATTAGAACGATTTAAAAAGAAAAAAGTTTTCGATTTTTGAGAAACGAAATTTGAGGAGTCATTTTTGAAAAAAGCATAACACATGCAATTTTGATGCTATCGAAAAATAAAAAAAATACGTATACGCTTATTTTCCGAGCAGAATAATATACTATAATTTGAGCTGATTCGGAGAGATAGGTGCTGTCGACCCGCATGATTTGAGATGAAATCGGTCAAATATTATCGCACGGGTCCTTTTTGTAGGAAAATTCAATGAATATCACCAAGCTGACCTTTTGAGCGGCAAAACAGGAGGGGAGGGGATGAACTGCAGGCTTTTATTATCGTTACCGTTATTCGAACGCAGATTATCTTTGCCGCCCGAATAAGCCACGCCGTCGCGTCGCCCGTAGGTATAATAAAGTAATTAAGTATTCTAAGGAATCATATAGTTCTAAGAAATGTCTGTACACTGACGCCAGTTATGTCATTGTTTCTTGACCGGGGGCGTCGCCATATTCCTTCCTGTCTAGACTGCACATTGCCAGCAGTCAGAATGAACTTGAAGAACTCCACCCCTTATTTCGACTAGCAAAATGTGAACCCTTACGGAACCTTTGTAGAGTACCGCAGGTATACGGCTTGGATACAAAAAGGGTCCGCAGGTAGGAAAGATAGTCAGTTGTGAGAGCGTTCTCATCGATACAATTTCGTGTTGAGTGACGACGTTTGGAGCCGAAAAGTGTCGAAAATATTATTCAGTGCATAGCTTGTAGTTAAGAAATCCATAGAAATCGCCCCGTTTTGAAGATTTGGAGCATCAGTAGAAGACCTTCAATTTCTGTGATAACTGTAAGTACTACATATTATAATTTAAATTTTATACATATTTATACTTACATATTATTCAACTTAACGTCAAAATCTAGTTTTTGATCATTTTATTAAATTTATTTTTATGAAATATATAATTATAAATATATACATTATACGCAAAGAGATTAATTGCACATATTAGAACTGTGTAAAGAATAATTGATTTGTATGATTTATAAATAATAATTTTAATTTCATGCTTAATTAGTTACAATAATTTGTCAAAACTCAGTGTGCGAAATAAAATTTATCTCGAGACTCCAGATAGAGGCATAAAAACTTTTTTTTTACATTAAAAATAAGTAAATGAAAATATGCATGCGCGCAAGTAAGATTTGATTAACAGTGCTGTCTATTGACATTAATAATTATATAATATAATAAATATAATATGAAATAACTTGTTTGAATTGCAGGTTGCGATGGCTGGAGAGGGCGAACCCTGCATTATCTGTAACAAAGTTTTGAGCAGTGGCGACATACGGGCAATCCAACAAGAAGGTATCAAACGATGTATACAAGCAAGTCTGAGGAGACAGGATAATAAGCATTTGCAATTTAGAAAATGCGATTCTATTAATGTTCACGACAACTGTTCTAAAGCATATACAAACGAGACAAGAATTTTACGTCATTTAAAAACATTAGAACCTGCAACTGCACATGAAACGCGTTCTGTGGAAAAATTTTATTTTGAAAAACTATGTTTTATATGCGGAGAAGATGCATCAGATAATTTTATTGAAAAACAGAAAAAGTGCCCTGCTCATAGGCGAAAAGTCGTTCGATTCATTAATAACGACTGTACCAGACAAACTCTTATAGATACATTTAAGGATTCAGCGGATAGGTTATGCTTAGAGGCTATTAGGCGAATAAGTAGTGTACATAATTTAACAGTTGTAGGCGCGAGATATCATGATAAGTGTAATAAGGAATTGTTTATAAAATCAAAAGCGCCTTCAGAAGCGGCAGATATAATTACTGCAAAAGCTACTAAATTTGTAAGTGACTATATTCTTGCAAATAAGGAAGAATGTCAGTTTAGTCTTAAGTCAATACTGAAAAACTTTGAGAGTGATGAATGGCCTGACATGAGATATTTGAAAGCAAAATTGTTCAAGACTTTTGGAAATTATATAATTATACACTCTTCTAAAAGTGGGCCTCTTTTACAGCTCAGTATCCTGCGCCGGATTGCTTTCTTGAAAATGCGAATTCCGATATACCGAAAACTTTCAAAGTTTTATTAAGTGAAATCATATTAAAGAACAAGTTTTCTGAAAAAAAGTATGAAACAAATGTAACGTCCATAGCTCACTGTATAATAGCAGCTACTCGTCCAAGATCTTTTATCTCTTTTCTTCAAATTGGTTTAGGTGCTATGCTTAATAAGAAATATGGCTCTAAAGATCTTGTACGAATTTTGAATTCTTTAGGATTTTGTTGTTCGTACGAAGAAACGCAATTATTTGAAAGTTCTCTATTAGCTCATCCGCAACAGACCGCGTATAATAATGCATACACTTAATTTGTTTTCTATAACGCAGACCATAATATCAATACTATCGATGGGCGCAATACATTTCATGCCATGGGTGGCATTCAAATCGTTACTCCGCATAGTTCAGTTTCTTCAGATAAATTTATTGATAGATTATCCGCACGAACATCTTCTGAAATTATTGGAACGTTTGGTATAATTGATTTAGAAATCTTTCATAAACCTACTCGTTCAGGGATGGAAAATATTGTTGTTCAAGATCTAAATAAAATATGTCCTTTATCTCTAGACATAAAATGATCTCATACCGATTTTATATGGCTTTATGGCAAGCAAAGATACTCATCTGATTTCCCAGGTTGGAACGGTTACATGGAGTCTATCACAAACAATTTAAGTTATGAAAAAAGCAAAATTCTTTTTTTGCCCTTTGTCAATGCGCAACCGAGCAATTATGACACGATCTATACTGTCTTGCATCAAGCTCGTATAAAAAGTCACGAAGTAGCCCAAAAACATTGCTTTATTACTTTCGATCAGCCCTTGTACTACAAAGCTCGAGAAATATAAAATGCTGTAAGAGTGAGTTATCATCAGTGATTATTAAACTAGTTGGATTTCACCTTTTAATGTCGTTAAAGCCATAGCTGTTAGAGGCCGTACTCTTGCTCACTTAGCTTTGGGAAAAATAATGTTATCTTCTTTTAATTTAACAGATGATGAAAATACATTTTTAGATGACAAACTGACTTTAGAGGATAGTACTTTAGATGGCATTAATGAAGAACGGTTTCTTCATATTTATAAATATTTATAATAAATTTTTGCTTCACATTAAACAGCTGAAACAGCAAGGGCCAACTTCAAAATTATGGTTGCAATATTTTGACATGGTCACTATAATGAAGCAATTTATCGAGGCTGAGAGAATGGGTAATTGCAATTTACATCTTGAAAGCGTGCGAAAAATGTTGCCTTTTTTCATGCAAGCGGGCACTACTTATACGCAAAATCTTGCCAACTTTATTTACAAGACATGTACGACCTTGAAAAAAAAATGGACCCACTGGAATATGAAAAATTTACAATACAGGGCTTTTTTACTATCAGAAGGTCTGACAAATTTTGGAGTGGCATTTGGTCTGATATGTCTATCGAACAAGTTTTTATGCGTTCCATGAAAAGCAGTGGTGGGCTCACGCATGGTAGAGGGATCACAGATTCTGTGTTAGCGAAGTGGATTTTGACAATGCCTTTTCTTATTGATGTCAGTAATTCAATGCAATCATATTGTAACGTATCATTTATTACCTCAGAACAGCACGTTGATGCTCGACCTTCGCGAATTAAGCAAGACACTGCCGATTTAGCGTTGTTATTCGATTTTTTTTCTTTTCATGAGCCATTTGCAGTTTCTGATGCAATTATTTCGCTAAGCTCGGGAGTCAAAGGTAATGAAAATATTAACTGTCATAATGCTCTAGAAGTTGGCTTGAAAATGATGAATAATATTTTTGGGAATAATTTTAATGCGCTTAAATTTCAAAGAAAAAATCGAGTCATGCCTCTTCAAGCCGTTCATTCTATCAAATTGAAAAATGAAAATATAGTGAGTTGTACCGCTACCTACATGTCACGTCGTACATAAAATTTTGTTTCTACGAGTATCTATCACTACAAAATTCACGAACAAACTCGTACATCCTTTCACTTGTGCATGCACTGAAAAACTGTTGGGTGGTGCCGACTACCACGAAACAGAAATACGGTATTCAAACCTCGCATGGTGGTGATTTCGCCCCACGGACCAATACTCGGCTTCCCCCACCACCGCTGTAAGGTAGCGTATTTCTAAAAATAGAGCGTGTGTCTCAGCGCGTGGTGTGATTTGACCACCACGCGTGCTCGCTCATCTCGACGCATACGCGTGGTGGAGAATCCCCACCATTCTTGGTGTTCGCCGCGGCCCAAGAGTTTTTCAGTGTGGACACATATGTTCTATACAATTTGTACATGAATTATAAGTAAAGCATATAATAAAAATATTGGTGTTCACTTTTTCAATACATTTGTTATGTCACGAAAACGTTCAAAATCTTCTGCTTCATCGCATGCAGAGTATGAATCAGATTATTCGGATAGTGATTCCGACGAAAACATATTGATTCCGAATGCAGACAATTCAGGCTCCGATGATTCTGATTCCGATTGTGATTCGATATCTGATTCAGATTCTGAACATGAATTGACAATACCAAATATTACTTACAAAAAAGCTTGTGCTACTTATTCTGAAAACTTAGATAAACTTGAAAAAAATCACGAATTCATTTGGATCGATGGCGAGAAGTCATATCCAAATACTTGTGAAGAAACAGTATTATTATCTGAAGCTGCAAAAAAGAATATAAAGGCGTGCGAGCCTTTCCAATTGTTTGAAACCTTTTTTTCCGCCGAAATGAAACAATATATAATTGATTCGTCTAAAGAGAATAATTATGATCTGAAATTACAAGATCTTGACACTTTTATAGGTATAGTTATTTCCAGTTCATTCAATAAAAGAAAGTCTCAGAGAGATTATTGGTCATCTGATCCATTCTTATTTAGTGAAATTGTTTCTTCTGTAATGACTCGCGATAAGTTTGAAGAAATCAAGTCTAAAATAAAATATTCAAAAGCTAAAGACAAGGATCCAAACGATAGAGGGTGGCGGGTTCGTTTGATGTTGAAACTTTTCCAAAACAACCTCCTAAAGTTCGGAATATGGAAAACTTCTATATTTATTGATGAAATGATGGCCAAGTCTTATGCAAGAACTGTATTGAAACAATTTATTCGAGGGAAACCAATGGTTTGAAATTTTGGGGTTTATGCACTTCAGACGTCTATCTACTGAATTTAGATCTATATTGCGGTAAAAATTCCCAAACCGGAAACAAATTAGCATAATGTGCTTTAGGTACTCGTGTAGTATTGCATTTATTAGAACCTTTTTTTCGGCTAATAAATTATAATAAAATCCCTGCATTTCATTTGTACTTTGATAATTTTTTTACAAATATGGATTTGATTTTACATTTGCTAAAATTACGTTTGAAATGCACTGGCACTATCAGAGACAATCGAGTCAAAGAAAAGAATATACTTGAAAAAAAAGCTCCACGAGGTACTTATATTGTAAAACATGATCAAAATAGTGGCATAAATTTCATCACTATTATGGATTCGAAGCCCGTTTCAATAGCTTCAACTGCTGCAGGTGTAAGTCCACTATCAACTTCGAGAAGATATAGTTCAGAGGCTCGATCCAAAACTGATATACCTTTTCCGCAAGCTTTTCATTTGTACAACAAATTTATGGGCGGTGTTGACGTGCATGATGGACACTGCAATAATGTACTTCCAAGTATACGTTCCAAAAAATGGACATGGATCGTTTTTATAAGATTTATACAGGCATCCATTACAAATGCCCACGTAATTTTCAATGCTACACGTGATGGAAAGAAAAAAGTTGGAATAAAAGAGTTAACTATTTCGATTGCTAAATATTATATTCAAAAAGGTCAAACAAGTAAAACATTTCATACACGATGTAATAGGGACAAATTAAAAAATTGTTCAAATGAAAAATGTCCAATAAGAACAAGGATCTATTGTAAAAAATGCAATCTATATGTATGCAATGATTGTTGGGCAAAAAAGCACTGATAAAAGAAATGTTAAAGTGAGAGGCAAGGGGACTCACGAAAAAAAGCACCCCGAAACGTGAGAGGCAAGGGGACTCACGAAAAAAAAGCACCCCGAAACGTGAGAGGCAAGGGGACTCACGAAAAAAAAGCACCCCAAAGGAGACAAAGTTCTACCACGTCCACGCCGTTGTCTCTGGGTAATGCTAAGAGTAGAAAAAAACAATGTATATGCACAGAATCAGCAAGGAAGTAGTCAAGGAACACTCTCAAGTTTTTTCAAAAATTTTTTAGGTATTTTTGAAAAATTGGAAATTTTTTGAAATTTTCGAAAATCAAATATTGAAAATATTCAAAAATACCTAAAAAAATTTTTTAAAAAATTTGTATTTGTATTCTTTGACTAATTTTAAGACATTTCTGTTCTTAGAAATTTTTTTCTAAAGTTTATAGTTTTCAAGAAAGCAATAGATTAAGATTTTTATAAAATTTTTTCATTCTCGCCGCCATTTTGAAAAAACGCGTCGATGAATTTTTCTGAAAAAAATTCCTCTTAATGTTTGAGTGCCATGATCACCTCTGATCATAGTAAAAAGTTGATACCTTTGCGGTATCATTGTGAAAAAAAATGCGGAAAAAATTTTTTTTCGAAAATTTTCACGTTTTTCACGTTTAAATCGGCCATATTTTTTTTTCTTGGTGTCTAATCGAAATTTTGAGCTCAGATTCTGAAAGAGCATCAAATTTCGCGTAGGAATAGAGGTATTGCATTATATTTTTGGTCCGATAACATAATAAATAAACACGTTGAAAAGTTAGTCAAAATTCTGATCACCTCGGCGTTAATGGGTTAAATCAACGTATATCTTTTAGATTATTTTCTATTTTTTATTTTAATTTGCGACTTATGGTTAGTTAATTCTGCGGTTTCTTTTTCTATAATTTAAGCTTTTTTATAAGGGTAGAAACGCCCGTTTATTTCTAATACAGTCGAGTCGCGGGGACTGAGAACTCGGGGACTGAAATTAAGTGGGAACTGCAATGCTCTTATACATGGGGATGTCTCCGGGACTGAAAGGCTCCTATACTAAATACACATTGCAGTCCCCGAGAATTTCGTAAATAAATAAATTAGCAAGATTGTATATGTTGTCGAAAATTCACCAAAATAATGTACGTCAGTCCGGTAGAATTCGAACAGTATTACAATTTGAACCCCGATTTGAAATAGCTGGAAAAAGAGTCGACTATAAACGATGGTTATAGAGGATTGGATAATCTCGTGATAACGTAAATATGGAAAAGTCTTCTACGAATACGGTATACGAACCAGTGAAAATCGAAGAGATAGAATAGAAGGCATAGTCAACAAGTACATTGGAAACTAACAGTATCATCGTTACCGCAGTGCAAGCGATAACAAAACAGCGACTTAAGGAGGTTTATCTGGTTAAGGAATTGACAATCAGATTTTAATAAAATGTGGTTTACCGGTAGATATAGTTCCCAAAATGATTCAGTTAAATATTCGTGAACCAAAGATACCTTAGAAGTGAGATATTAATGCTTTTATTTTAAGATATTTAGCATGGAGTCTTATGAGAAATTGCACTTTCGTCATTTTCATTTGCATATTTCAGTGAACTGGACAAGTTTTTCTTAAAAATTTTTGTATTATAAGGCAAATATTTGACGAACATTTATTGAGTTTGAAAATACGCATTGGGTGTTTCTGAATGTATGAATAAATTAATTGATACAAAAAAAGATATACTTAACCTCAAAAACGAAGTCAAATTAGTGTTTGTATTGAACTTTTTATACATAAATAAGATGAATATAATTGCTTGAGTTGTATGTATAATCGTAATTTCTTGTAAGTTTATTTATACAAAAGCTTAAATAAAGTGTGCTTGACAAACAAAAAATTTAAAATTAGTGCATTCATTTTGATTAGCTATGTACCAGATGAACTCTCTTAAGGCTATAGTAATAGCCGTAAAAGATCAAGTCAATTATGTCTCTAAATGAATATGGTAAAATAGATTTATCGAATGTTCTTAGGTATGATTGTAAGAACAGATTGTATATTGTACTCGAGCTTGTGGATTGAGTAATAAACCAAGAAATGAAGTCAAATACCAAAAGAACAATGTGATTTCCAGGAAGGTGAGGGCTCCTTTGAGCAGATTGGACACTCCCGCGTAGCACTCAATATTGCAGGAATGTCGTAGAAATATTTCAACCTTTCTGTGATACTGTGAACAAGTTGATATATTGCAGCTACATTTGCGTTATATTTCTGTATGATCTTCAAGATTGCAATATTGCAACAATTTTTATATGATATTACATTACGATATATCACATTCTAATATTACAGTGATATTTTTATGACAATGCGCGGTGATAAACTACAACGCAAGATTGCTGCAATAATTTTACAATATTACATTGTGATAAATCACACCAAAGTATACGTGAAATATCCTATAATATTGCTATGTGGCATATCATATTGAAATATTACAGTAATATTTGTGCAAGTTTACAGGATGATATTTCTCGATGCATCTCACATTAATATAGCATAAATATTTCTACAATATTATACTGCGGAGGCTCAGTTGGTAGGGTGTCGGATTCCCACGCCGGTGACCCGGGTTCGATTCCTAGTCTCTGCCGATTGACACAAGCACCTCCGTAAAAATTGCATGTGCTTTGTTTACAAACACACCGCAGACCTCCGTCGTCCATTAGCATCATATGGGAGTACAAATATGATGACGTTAAAAAAACTGCTACCAATTCATTGGCATTTTATAAATTGTTCGAATATGAAATTATTTACTCCATTTAATACTGGGGTGAAAAATAAAAATTACAAGTCTATTGCTTTTTAA
Source organism: Gastracanthus pulcherrimus (assembly GCA_949152435.1). NCBI lineage: Eukaryota > Metazoa > Arthropoda > Insecta > Hymenoptera > Pteromalidae > Gastracanthus > Gastracanthus pulcherrimus. Next base: position 117,890,683 of record OX424573.1, read on the forward strand.
TATGTCCAGATATATGTATATATTTAAATTTTGTAATTCAAACTTATGAAAAAGTATAGCATATTTTATTAAACAGTATTGTTAATTAAAATATTTTTTAATGTATATAATGCATACTATTTTTATGAATAAATTTAAGATAAGATGTTAACATATATCTAAGAAAATCTTAAAAATGTTCATTAAGTGTAATAATTCGAGTTAGTTATTGAATTGCAGACGAGACCTTTCCAGCATGGAAAAATTCTGATGTTTGATTTTATATTTTTTAATTAAGAAAAGGAAAGGTTTTTTACATAAAAAACTCAATTTTTGAGCCACGTATTTGAATATTTATTGGCTTGATAGAGAGAGGAAAGCCTTTCGGCATAAAGCCTCTCTCGAAGATTACAAATTAATTAGAGATAACAATGAAGATATAAATAAACAGTAATAAGGTGTGAATCGTGTGAGTGAATGTAATGGCATGTACACAAGGAGGACCGAATTCGTCTCTTGCGGGCCGTGAAGACCGCGTGGTTGAGTCACCTAGTGCGACCGCTTATACAGGCGTAATTGTGTATACTTGACACGAGGTCGGTGTACGCGGAAGCTTGCGCTTGGAACGCTCGGCATTCACTGGTCGCACAGCTTCTTCGGGAACCCCAGATATCCGGGTCGAGAAACAAAAACTCTAACGTAGCGTCAAGATGCGTATCTTTCAGCAAGACGAAAGCTGTCAGTTCGCATGCGTCGCGCTGCTTTATTCCTTAATTTCTCGCGACCCCCCCTTCCTCCGAACCCTACGTATTATCGGTGCTTGAATTCGCAACTTCACGCGCGGATGACAAAACCCTCGCGCGTAACTCGACCGTTAGATGTCGTCACGGCATCTAATTCAAAGTGAACTACGTTCTAACGGAACAGTTATTCAAAATAATTTATTCAAACTCATTTTAACTGTGAACTGAAATTTTAATTCAACTAAATGTTATTCCTTACAATTGTCAAAAAAAGGAGCTGTTGGTATCTTGCTTTTAGATATCCCTTTAAATGTACTTCAGATCATATTCCAGAACTAAGCAAAATTTCCAGTGTTATAATACATCATGTAAAAGATATTCCTTTAGTTTTGAAAATTTAAATATTCAGTTAATCTGAATAAATCCAGTTTAATGGTCAATTTGTCATTTTTGTTGCATTTTTATTGTTATTTTCGTGGCATGTTTAATTCACGCATTTGTTAACGTTAACAATATATTACATATTTAGACTTTTCGAACAAAAGGAGTATATTCTTTTTTATCAATTATCAATAATGTCACCGTAAAAGTCTGGCTACATATTATATATGTAGTACAAATGCCAAATCTGTAATACAAATGGAACGAAAATGACATTGTCCAGCTAGACATTGTCATTTTCGTGTCATTTGCATTACAGATTTACTTATTGCATTACATATGTAACGTGTAGCAAGATTTTTAGAGTAACATTACTAGTAATTAATGAAATAGAAGTCTGAATATGCTATTAACGTTCACAAATGCGTGATTTAGACATGCCACAAAAATGACAATAAAAGTGCGGCGACATCTCGTTCATTAAACTGGATTTATTCAGATTAAGCAAATATTCAGACTTTCAAAACTAAAGAAACATCTTTTACATGGTGCATTATAACACTCAAAAATTTTTTTAGCTCTGACATATGTACTCAAGTACATTAAAAGGGATAGCTAAAAGCAAGACACAAAAAGCTCCATTTATTGACAATCACCCACATGCATTTCTTATATGTCTATTACGAATACTAATACTTGTACTAGCGTTACGGCGAAATATGTAATTATATATACTTTCGATAAAATAATAATAATATTGATGGAATGTCACTGAAATATTACTCAGTATTTCCATTATTAAATGTGAAATTATTATAATATTCCAACAATATCACTGCAATATTTTCCACTATCGCCACAATCACAAAAAAAAACAATAATTTAGCAAATTCCAATTATTTCCATTTTTCACACCTATTATATAAATTAGCACTATATATGACTTTAAAATACACTGGTTTAATATTTAAAAATTTACAAACGAACGGAATTATTCGGAAAAGTTCATCATGACATTAATTGGCTATAAATGAGTTAAAAAATGTTTTATCGCTTTATTTATGTTACAAATTTTAATTCTTGTAAAGGTTCTGCACAATTCAACAATATTCGGAATTTGGGAGTTGGATATGTCCGGAAACATTCTGAAAGGATCGGAAAAATTCGGAAAAGAAACCTTTTCGTTTCTTACCGAACCTATTCGTACCGTTTCATCAGGGCTTAAATGTTGCTACAATATTACTGGAATATTACTGTTATATATCACAAATATATTTAATATTGCATGTGGTACTCATGTGATATTCTTGCAATATTGAGTGCCATGTGGGCCGCTTGGATTCCAGATCAGAGAAACCCTCCGATGATGAATTCCACTAGGTCAAAAGGTCGGGAGGACGGAAACTGCTGACACAACATAAATCAAAATTTAAACTGCCTATTCGAACCAGAAACAATAAAATTTGTTCTCCTTATTTCACTGAAAACTTGACTATCGATCACTAAAATATCATCATTAAAAAATCTATTGCTATAACGAACACTCCGCGTGAGTTTAGTTCAAAGGTTTCATAAACCCAGAGTAAACTTTTCTTGATTATTTGAGAATGACTTTTGATAATAAATAGTTTTATAGATTGAGAGAATAACGAAAATTACGCAAATCAAGAAAATCACGAAAATCGTGGATTCGGCCCACATGCTCCCTCACGAGCAGCAAAAAACAGGGACGCGATATTGAGCTGGAGAGAGAGAAATAGACGTCTGCTTCCACCGAAGTCTGCGCGACAAATTTAGTAAAAAGTAATTACTGTAGAAATAATGATCGTGTTCAGTTTGGTAAACAGTATGATAAAAACGCTGCTAACTGATTTGGCATTACGCTTTTTTAAGGGTGTAATCTAGTTCGTAGGCTAAAAAAATAGGCTAATTTCGGGAATTTTTTGTGAGCATGCTATGAAAGATATGGATATAAAAATTGTTTGATATGATAAATCCGGTCATCAAATACAAAAAAAAAATTTTTTATTCATTTTTTCCAATTTTTGTATACGAAATCCGTACTTGAACATAACGTCATAATTTGGAGGCAGGTCGGCTCACCCACGATATCTCGGCAACGGCTTATCTGAAACAAAAAAACCGAAGTGTTTTAGATTCGGTATGACAGTGGCTACAAAATCAACTATGGATATTAAATTTTAACTAATTTTGTTAATTTTAATTAACAAAAATAAAAGATAATGAAAAAAACGATTTTTTCGCTGTTTTTTGTAAAAAAATATAGTAAAAATAAAAATTTTAACACGATAATAGTCCATTTTGTGAGTACTTATGTGTAGAATATGTGGTCAAAATTTCAGAAGGATCGGCCCACTGGTTCCGGGGAAATCGTGGGGGGCGTCCAAAAGAACATTGTTTTGAGAAAAACGCGTTTAAAGTTTTTTTTAACAAAAAATCATAAAAATAACTTACCAAAATTCAATCTGCGATGCCTGCACCGTACGAAGTGCCTTCTGCTTGCTCAAAACTATCATTCTCTGCTAATCTGGCCTTCTTTCTTTCCGTTCTGGCCTCTTTTGAAGTGTTCAAGCTGTGTCGGTTCGCATGTTGGACACGCGTAAAATCGTGGTTGTCGACGTAATCCATGAAGCTCGACCCGATTTTCAGTCCCATCTCCTCCATGATTTTCAAAACTGGGCTGTAGCTATCATAAAATATGCATGTAGCATTTGATGCAATTTCAACTACTTGCTTGCCATTGAAAAGGTGTTTAGGTACCATGTTCTACACACAATGATTGTAACTTTCGTTATTATTTTGTGTCTGGCCACCTAAACACCTTTCAAGTAGTTCGGTCTTCGTAAAATCTTCGAAGATAGACTTAAGAACCTGTTGCACTTCAGCAGAAAAAGCCGGTTTATGCGTATACTTCTTAAGAGTTTTATTTTCTTTAGCTTTAAGGTACGTGCACCAACTGGGCAAGCAGTAGGAATGTTGCGGCTTCTTGTCACATTTTCAACAGAATCAGAATTTCTATGAACAGCTAAACCGTAGTTTTCTGATAGCTCCTTCATCAACTTGATTGTTCATCATTCATCTTCATCAACCTTGAGTTTTGACAACGGGAACCTGTGCGACAGCCTCTTTTTTTCGCTGCAACTTTGCTAGCTGCAGTTTTCTTCGCTACGGATTTTTTCGCTGTTTTTTTTGCTGCGGCTTTTCCTTCAGCTTGCTTTAAGGCTTTTTCCTTTTGAATGAGTGCGTTTCTCGCCTCATTAGCACACTTAAAAACCCTTTTTGCCACATGTAAAACGCACTCTAACTTTTTCACATCAAAATCGGAACCGTATGGTGTAGTACTCAGCAAAATTTGAAAGGTCTTAGAATCGCCATCTCCTGTATAGAATCCATACTTTACTGGAAGTTTTTCGATTGAACGCATAAACATTTCAACGATTCCATTGACTTCCATCAAACCAGAACTGCCAGAGTGGTTTATATTAAAAAACTTCTTGTGTTCTTCGGCCCAGACAGCATACTCAGGCTCGTCTTCTCTGCCTTTCCACGTATCGCACGCTTTGCAAACACTTGAGCGTATAGTCACGTCCACAATTTTTCCAGTGAATTTAAGGATAAGAGAAACTATCCCTATCAAAGAGGAAAAGCCTCGTTTCGCCCAAGAGCCGTTGCCCGAAACAGTTAACACATCCTCGGGAAGTCCTTTACTCCTTTGCTTTTCTTGCTCCTCGGTAACAGCTTTGCGCGTCACTCCGTGAAAACACTGTTCACTGCGGTGGTAATATGATTGAGAATATCGCAATAAGCAGTTTTGTGTAATCCTCTGCCTAACTCCATTAGACCACAAAATTTATTAATGCCTGCTAATCCAACTCCAATTAATCGCATTACAAACACTATGCGACGATTAACTTCATAACCCACTCGAACACGCGGACACGAATCGATGTATCTTTTTCCACAGTCACACGTTAAACACAATTTGAATCCTAGTCCTCGCACTCCCAATTTAGTAAACTAAATATCTGCGTGGCAATCTTTACACATCAAAAATGCTGACAGCATTGAAAAATCACTCAGAAAATTAATAATAACGTACTCAGACATTAGATTGACTTCTACATCGAAACACGAATCATCTGAGTTTTGCAATTTCTCAGCAGCTTTGCTTCTTTATTCGGTTGGATTTTGTTTACCGGAAAATCTATTGCCAGCGAATTTCCATTTCTTACTTCTATTCGGATTCTTACCTATACCTTTAGCCATGATGCTAACGTTTCGATACTGCTCGCACGAAGTCTGTGCGTAAACTGCTGTTGAAATAGCAGCAGAGCAGTTTCAAGGTTCTTTTTTGCCCCGAAAACTTACAGGAATACGCTTATAAATCAGCACGAGAGAAACTAAACTTACAATAGAATACAGGGAATCGTATGATTTATAGAAACAGCTGCTTGAATGAATAGAAAAGGCACGGAAGAGGGGGTTAGAGCAGATGGGTCTGGCGAGCGCGTTGAGCGCTCAGGTACGCTCGGTCAGGCAGTAACATTTGGGTTAAACAAAATACACTTATACTGCTCGGATCTTCATAAAAATTTAATACAATATTCTTAGATACATATACATTCGAAAAATGTAAAAAAAATCGATTTTTCGAAAGTGACCAACTAGACTACACCCTTAAAGAGAATTTAATTAACATTATTAAAAATAAACAAGAGCTGCGCAGTGTAGCCCAACATGGTTATTTTCCTGTCTAACTATTTTCATCTAATAGTGATTTGTGCCCTACTGAAAAATGAGTATTTTTCACTAGAACTTTCATCGTATAGCAGGGAGTCTGTGGTCGGCAAGGTGTTATTGATTTTAAAATCAGTTAAAACCTACCACCCTTTCGTCTTCTGGCGGAACCCACCCTAGTACCGTTTACCACACAACCTCAGTGTGGTGCCATTCTAGTATCGTCTCGACAACCGCTGATGCCTTGACCTGGACCAAATTTAAAAAATTATAATTTTAAATCCCCCGAGGGGACGTCAGATCCAACCCGTCTCATTTATACGCGTATTCGAACCGGTGCATTCATCTCCGCCCGGAAAGGAGACGTATCCCCGTCCCTCCCCGCGACATTCATAAAATGAGGGAAAATTAGCGTCTCCCAGTTAAGAAAGCGTCCCATCTTCTCCGTCCACGTCCATTTTCATGGAATCGTCTGACGTCCATGGGTTATGTTGGGGTGTCGGAGCGTCTCTGAGCGCTTCATTCATACCTTCGTCGGTTGCCCTGTTTAGGTACCGTTTCTTTTGTCGTAGTTGACAGCATTTCGCCCACGAAGTTCTCAGACGTCAATTGACTTTCACTTTTCGCAGATGAAAAACGTGTAAAATGCATCGTCGCAATCAACGGAACAGAAGATGTAACTCGGGTTCTGAACCTTGGTAGTACTCATGGTCAATCAGGAATTGGGTCAGGTAGTAATTTACCTCCCCATGGTCTCTGTTAATCCAAGGGGCCAGCTGGACTATCAGCCTTGCTGTCCATTTGCCCTTGGTTCTGGTTGTACAGGATCGTTTCCACGTTTCCATGGTGCGTTTCCGTTCCTTTCTATGGAATGCTGTTCTGCCCTCTCCTGTTATATTCCATTCGTAGATTCGCTTGCGCTCCGTCGCGTGTAGGTCGATCGGGATGATTCCCGCAATAACAAGCACTGCGGGTCTCGAGACCGTGCGGCACTAGTAGCTTATCTACGCTGATCGGTATGAGTCCTTTTCCATTTCATCGGCCTATATTTCAGAAGCGTACAATAAGATGGATGTAATGACTGACACGAGGAGTCGATTCTTACTCGCTTTCGGTCCACTCGTGTTGGCCATGATACGGCACAATTGTGCCGTCTTTTTGCCGCTTTATTCGCTGCATACGCTCGGTGACGAAAGAAAGTAAGCTTAGTGTCTAGTTTGAGTCCCAGATACATAGCCTCCCTTCTTGTCGAAACCTCCGCGTCTCCCACATACATGGGGAAGATGGTCTCAATCCATTTGCCAGTGAAGGGCACTATCTGTCTTAGCGGCTGCCAAGTCGAGACCGTGCTCCCCCATCCAGCGCGAGATCCTGCGCGAGATCCTGCGCATTGTCTCGTTAACCAGATATTGTGCTCTTTCAAAGTCCCGCGCGATGATGACTAAAGCGACATCATCAGCGTAGACTATTATGTACACCCCTTCCGGTAGCCCGAGTCGTAACAAGGCATCGTACAGAATGTTCCAAAAATCAGGACCAAAGAACGACCCTGTACCACGCCGGCACTTGAGATATTTATCGCGTTGGCTTTCTTCTGTTTCCTAGCGGAGGATACGGTCTTTTAGGTAGTCCCGTATTACACGCATGAGGTACTCTGGGACTCTGAACTCGATCAACGCGTCCAAGATGTCTGATCACCTGGCTGAGTTGAAGGCGTTCTTAAGGTCCAGTGTAACAAGAAGCAGGATGATCCTGGAAAATGATTTCCAGTCCATGCTCTCCTTTCCAGTCGAACAACCTCTCATAGAGCTTCCCTAAGTGGTCCAACATGCACAGTGCCCTGTTAGACGACGGAAGCCGGGGATCACCTCCCTTACCTTTGCTGATCAACACGAGACGCGCAACCTTCCAGGGAGTGCCAAAGACACCCGCCTTCAGACACGCGTTGAACATGTTCAGCAATAGAGAAGGTGGTTCCACCATGATCTTCAATATCTCAGCTGGTATTCCATCGGGCCCAGGCGCCTTTCCGCTCCGCATCATTTTGGCGACGATCCGTAACTCCTCGTTGGAGAATAGGGGAATCTCACCTACTTCAGCGGCTTCTTCCTGGTCTTGCCTTGGCGGATATGTTGGGAACAGAGTGTCCATTATTCGAGCCATGGTGTTCTCGTCGAAAGAATGATTTGGGAGCGCGCAGAGTTTCTTGGTCACGATCTTGTAGCCCAAGCCCCACAAGTCCCGATTGCCTTCCTCCGTCAGGTTCTTCCAGCACTGCCTTCCTCCGATTGATCTCCCGTCGGAACCGCTTGCGCGCTGCTTTACGCTGCACCGACAATAGTGCTGCCTCCGTTTCGTCTCTCATTCTTTGCGCTCTGCTTCTGAGGCGTTTCGCTTCCGCTCTCAGTTGCGCGATTTCGTCCGACCACCAGTAAGCAGGGCGTTTCCCATGTCGCGATCCCGTGCGCGGCATGGATGCGTCGCAGACTCGGTGAATGAAACTCATAGTCTCCCTTACGATGGTCTCCGGTGTTTGACCCAGCTGTGCTTCTACATTCAGGTCAGTGTACAAAACGCACTTCGCCTCGGTAGCCTTGCAGGCTGCTCCTTTGTGAACTTCGGCGACATATTTATAGCAGGCCTTGCTTCTGTCTGGGCCACGACAATCGCGCGCTTGATATCCGTAACCCAGACATCTGAAACACCACTGGAGCCGCTGCCATCTTCTCAGTCGGCAGTTTATGTACCCGACCTTCAGGTGATTCTTCTCAAGGAGGAATTCTGCCTGTTTCTGTTCCATCTCTACGATGGCCAGTCGCTGTTCCCTACTGTTGGGCTTGGGTAGCGAAACGCTAATATCATCCGTTGCGACTCGTGCTTCGTCAAAGACCCTCTTAATCGCTGTCTCCACTTCTTCTTTGGTGGTAAGGCTGTCAAAGTCTCTAACTTCCACGTTAGTCTTAGGTGTCAGGATCTTTACAGTCCCCGACGTGCCCATTACCTTCCTGATGGAGTCTCCTATAGTCTCCAGCTCCTGGTTGTTGCTTTTTGTGCCCAACTCTATCAGGACGTCGCCAGCCCTGGTTTTCCTGATACACTTAATATCAGTCGTTGGACACTCTGCTGGGACCTTTTCGCGGATATTCGCGATAACATCCGCGTAGGTGACTCCATCCCCCAATCGGATAAGGACAACCTTGGGTCGCTTCCTAGGCGTTCTCCTCCTCCTCTTCTTCGGAGACTTCTAAGAAGGCTCTCTCTTCTGGTTTGCTAATGTCCTGGCTGTCGCAGCTGCTGCCGCTCTTGTTGTTTGCGCTGCCGCTGTTGTTCGATCTGCTGCCCAGGTTGTTTCTGCTACTGCTGATATTTCTTTACTGCAGCTTTGACCTTCTTCGACAGGACCGTCACGAAATCAGCGATCTCCGAGGGTCCGGTCGCCCTAGCTTTCTTGCCAGTGACGGCTGACTCAGCGCTATCGGAGTCCCCGTCTTGCGGTCGCACCCTCTTATTTTGAGACGGCTGGTATGAGGTAGTCGCGGCTCCCAGAGTGTCTGTCGCACAGTGCGCCTCGGTGTTCGAGCGTCGGCGGTCCTTCCATTCGTCGAAAACGTTGACGAGGATCGGGATGTTTCTCTTGATGTCGTTATTAATACCAGGCTGCCTGTTTTGTTCATCTGCAATTAATTTGAGGGGCTAAATTCGAGACCGGCTACAATTCCAGTGGTACTTTTATTAGCAACAACAATGGTTCGCTAGCAGAGTCTGATACAATCCTATAAATTAAATTAAATATGGAAATAATAATAATCGTTCTCAAAATATGAGAGATGCGACTAATTTAACACAAAAAAACGTAGAATCATTTATGAATATACTGGAACATATATAAACATATAAAAGGATATATAAACATATATGAAAGAAATGAAATGATATTTTACGAATTTCGCTATACAAAATTAATCATTTTAATTAAATAATAAATTTTATCGCAAATTTGAGTAAATATGTATCAGTAAACTAGCGCGCCGCACGCGCCCTTCGGCCGCATGTGACTTGCCTGCTCCGGAGTTTCAGAGCGAATGCTTCGTGCTCGCTCTTAAGCTCCTCCGCGTCTTGCATCGCATCGCGATGCAAGGCATGTAAAACGCGACGCGTTTTGCATTAGAGGCACGACCGAATTCAGCTCGCGCGAAGCGCTAAACTAAAGCTTACATATAACGCTGACACTATTATCTGTTTATTTTTACAGAAATCAGTAAAAGAATATTGTTCTTTTTTGAAAAGGAGACATCTTTAAATAATTTTAAGATCGATTGGGCATGCTGCTCCGCAATTGTTATTAAATGATGTGTATGAAAAATCACTTTTAGGCAGTTTCTTGTGTAAAAGCATTTTCTTTAAATATTAGGTACCATAAAAAGTTGTCTTTTTTTTGAGATCTACAACTTTTCATTAAATTTTTTTACGTAAAATGCATACCTGCAAAGTTTTATAGTAAAAAACTGCATTTTTCGATGTCAAAAATCGTTTTTGGACTATTAACTTGATTTAAAAGCATTTTCGCGTCTTGGTGTCAAAAAAGGAAAGTTGTATTTTTCAAAGATCTACAACTTTTCTATTTAGCTTTTTCATGTAAAATGCATAGATGTAAAGTTATATGGTAAAAAACGGTTTTTTCGATGTTAAAATTCGTTTTTGGACTGATAACTCGAGTTAAAAGTATTTTTATAAATAGATGGCAATGGGAGAAAGTAGTATTTTTCAAAGATCGTCAACTTTTCTATTTAACTTTTTTTCGTAGAATGCTTAGTATTCAAGTTATAGCCCAAAAACCGTTTTTAGCGATTTTTTATAGTTGCCACATTAAGCGTATATTTGCAGGATTAATCTCAAAATAGGACCATCAAGATGTTATACTTAGGAGAGTTTCCAAAAAAAATTTGAGTCTGATCCGCTAAGATTTTGCAGAAATAATCGTGTAATAATAATTTAAAAAAAAACACGTAAAAATAAGCAATAAGTGTTCGCAATTTCAAAAATACGTACAGGATCGGGATAAAAAAAATAAAATTTCATATTGTGCTGGGGGAGATCTCTCCTAAAATTTCAGCCCGATTGGTAAAAAATTGCGTGAGATATCCTATCGCACACATTTTTCGCTAACAAAAATATAAGGCACTTCTGTGTCGCGGTCGTGCCTAAAAGGAGAAAAAAAATCGCCTACGCCGTCTTCCAGTCCAAATCGCACAACAAAAGCTAAAAAACGCGTTAGAGAAAAAATGGGACGAATCTTTAAATTGGATAAAAAAACCTTTTTACACAGCATAAAAGAAGATACTTACTCAAAAACAAACATCAATAAACTCACGCGTAAAGATCAAGTTGCAATAACCCGCTTAAGAATAGGTCATACAAAAATGACACACCAATATTTACTTCTCAAGCTGATACCACCCACCTGCGATGACTGTAACAATGAGCAAGTAAATGTAAGGCACGTCCTCATAGACTGCAAAAGGTATTCTCAAGACAGAACCCTGCTTAAAATTCCAGAAGATATCAAAATATTATTCAACTCTCATATAAACATTAAAAAACTTTTGAACTTTCTAAACAAAATTAATCTCATAAATTATGTATAAAGTTACTGTATAAATGTACATGTAATCAAACGCTTTGTAAAAATTAACATAACACTCAACTGTAATTTATATATGTATATATATTTTCTCTCATTTTATATATTTGTATGTACTATCATATGTATTATTATCTCTGTACCCATTAATATTGTAGTCGCTAATGGCCTCGTTGCCGATGCGATAATAAGTAAATAAATAAATTTAAAAAAACACCTATATGAGCGATGAAGACTTGTCAACTATTGCAGCAGTTCAACGAGAATCAGAACACCACGTTAAAAAATGGATTGATTTTATTTATTGCAAGAATAGATTTTGTGCTGTATTATATAAAGCTTCTGCTGTACATATAAAACGTTTGACTTGACCAGCAATATATTATTTGAAGTCATGTTTTTCTTACGCAGTACATTAAAATCGAGGAAATGTCCATGAGACTAAAAAACCTTTAAATAATACCTTATTTCACACGCTCGGAGAACATGATCAACGCGAGGAGTGGTGCAAAGCAAAAAAATAATTCCAGCTATGTGTATCACAAACTACCCAACAAGAAACCATTTAATGATCCAGCTTGGCGCAAAAGGTGACTGTTTCAGTGAAAACAAATTTTTCTACAGTTTTGAGTTTTATGAATTCTTACTTACATATTATATTTGTACTGATATTATGAAGCTATACAAAATTTTTCATCCATTTAATTCTCTTAAATTTAGAATTATCCAAGGAAATGTGCTAAGTTTGAATAAAAATAGGGTTTCGATGAAAGTCATCCTGTCGCACACCTAATTGTTGAACTCGGATTTAACTTGTAGGATATGTTCTTTAAAATATATATAAAAAAGTGTGTACTTTGCTTTTCTTAAAAATTATACCACCTTAATTAAGAAGATAATTTTTATTGTTATATTATTTTTAATATGCTATGTAAAAATGTATGAATAATCCTCATTTAATATATCTGTTTCCTTTATTGTGCATAAGCATAAATTTGTGAAAATATGCTCAGGTGTAAATATCAGCAGTAAACCTCGAGTTACGAAAATAAAGAAAATTGTTGATTCAATTATTTGTAAATTATTTACAGCAAAATAAAAAATCTTAATTATAATAATTATTTTACAAAAACTTCAAATATAATGATTTTAATGAATAATTGTGTTCTTTCCTACATTACTATTCATTGCTTTTAGTTTAAAGTTTAAGCTTCTAATATCACAAACTAAGTAATAAAATTTAGATAATTACTATTTAATTATTCTTTTATTTAATAATGACCGTCACTTACTATTTTAAGAGTATATTACGAGCAAATAGTCCAGCACCAAACAAACAACTCTCTCTCTCTCTAGTATACCACTCAGGATTTTCGCCAACACTTAGCAATGCCCTTTCCCCCATCTTCAGTACTTATGACTAATTACATATACTGCTCTTTGGTACATCTGGAGCTTCGTAGCCGACTGCAAAGACTGCAAAGCTCATGAGTGCCATACGTTTTCAAAACTTTTGCAAATCATAACGCCCTGTAAGGGGTAAGATTAAAGAACTCTCTATTCCGCAAATGCGTACTGAAACAGGGCTAAGATCTATTCAAGTACAAGGTGCGCAATTGTGGAACTCACTCCCTTCTCATATATGCACTCTACCATCATTAATAGCCTTTAATGTGGCGGTCAAGAAAAGCTTTGCATGCTTGAATAGAAACTTTCTGCATTAGCAGTTTTTGGATCCATGTTTTCAGTCTTCAAGCACACCGTGTACCCACAACCGGAGGAGGGTTGAGCGGCTTCACCGTGGATGAGCTTAACACACACTTTGCGGGAGTATTAGTTTCCGTACATGAAAACCCTACGGATATTGATGATATTGTTGCATCAGCCGGCAATGAAGGCTTTAAATTCAAACAAATTAGTCTCGCGGACGTGCCATGACCTTTGTTTTTACCTAGATTACTCTTCTTTGTTGCATCTAGTCGCTTCTTTTTCATGTGTGCGATATGTTCTACTTGCTAGGAGGGATGAGCATATCACCTCCTATAAGACACAATTAGAATGGACGCGTATTGATAGTCGCATTGCTGTAATTCTGATGATGCTAATGTATAATATAAATAGAATTAGAAAAGCTGTTTATCTTGAATCGCTATTCACTAAACATAAATCTAGTCTTCCTGTAAGGGGTGATGCAAGAGAAATCTCTAGATCTTCCCAAGTACAAGGTGCGCATCTGTGGAACTTACTCTCCTTCGAAACTCGAACTTCACCATCTCTTAGGGCCTTCAAGATGGCGGTTAAAAGGTACTTTGCCGATCTGGACTAAGTGGACTTTGACAATGAATGAATGATGAATGAAGACTGTAGCACGACCGCGTATGTACATAGTAAATGTAAATTAACGAGACTCATAGATATGCTTCTATAAAATTAAAATTGTGCAATTACTACCATGAATTGATTTAAATACGAAAATGATGGCATGTGATATAATAGCGACATATATTAAGTATGCTCGGCCTGTGATTCATATCGTTAAGATTAAGACTACTATACATGATATCATGATATTTTATTTAATTGTTGGCGCAATATTTGTATTTTGTATTTTTATACGAATAAAGATCTTATCTGTCTCTCTCTCCTGATCCTAACCATGAACGCAGAGCAGCGCTACCACGGAGTCAGACTAACGCTCTACTAGCAGCCGGCATGCCGCACCATCCCGACGAGTCTTTTCGTTCAGCAAGTATCATAGTGCATTTACTGACTCGTCAGAGACCACGAATGACTGGTACAAACTGAATGTTTACCAAGTAACGTTATAGTGTTTTATTTATTATTACGCATTTATCGCGTCACTACAACTTACTGTTAAGCTATATTTGTCGTTCTCTGCCTGTAGACGTGCACTAGATTTTAATAGCGAGCCGAAGTGGAGTGACTAACTGCTAATTTCTTGGCGGCATCTGTTGCGTTTTCCAATACACCTCGTTCGGGTCAGGTTAGGTATGGCGGTCGGCATTGCTCCTTGTTTCGTTTACTCTTTTGCAATACAGTGCCTAGGCGTATTTAGTTGTGTCGGTCAGTGTTAACTATGTATGTGTGCAGTTCTATAGATACATTTTTAGGCTTTTTGGCTTTTTATGGTAGTTATATAGACACCACGCACAAATTTTTTTTACCTGATCGTTTCCGATTTTTATCACTGTGTAATCTGGTGTAAAAGGGCTCTATGATATCAATGTCTGATTGATGTAATTTTGTATCACTGATCGAGTATCAATTATTACAGGTCATATAAGCAGTAGACAGATGAATCGCTAGATTGCGTTGGTTGTATGATAAGGAGTTTGTGCGGTTTCTTTTGCATCTCACGCTCCATCACCTGTTAGACTGCTTCTCCATGACAATCAGTGCTGGCAAATTTGATCACATACATCACCTAATTTATAATTTATAATTAATTGCACTTGTCAAGCTGCTTCTATACCATCTATTTCGTTAGTGTTAATTGAAAATCACTAATTTACAGTCATCATGTAGCCCTTCACACTGTATTGTCCATGTGTCCAGTACCTGCGTCGTTATTGTATTATGTTTAAAGAATTTAATGTACTATATATTAGCATTTCTGGGCACATTCTGAAGTAGCACGAATATTTATTAAACTGATCATCCCAAGTTAGTAGGTTTAATCTTAATTACGTGCGTTACTTGCAACGTTGTAATATTAAGCTGCTTCTCCACCACCAACATCTTAGTGCTTTTTGTGCTCTGGCTGCTCATCACTTGCAGCAGTATTAAGGGTGTTTTTTCAATAGTCTATATTTCACAAATATATTTATTACTCTTGTGCGTAGCACTATAACTTTTCTGTCTCTTTCGAATACCAATAGTTCGTCAATGTCTATGTCTGAGCGTTACGTAACACTACATTTTGTGTGCGTTACACAATGTGAACGACAGCACATTACCTACCCATCTCACTGACTATACACGTACACACACACATACACTATCCCCCTGGACGACACAGAGCAAGCGAGCTCTCATGCCCTGAAGCAGCTGAAGAGGACGCGCAGCTGCCATCCCATAAAGCCTCGCATAGATGGGAGCTGGCTGGTCTCGGCTGGGGTGCGCTGAGCATGTCCCGGCGTCTCCTCTCCTTACTCCTGTCCCTTCGAACTAACCTAAGGAAACACACAAGAGATTAGAAACCGAGAATATAAGTAAAATGGTATTAGAATGATACCCACCTGATTGTATTCCTTGAAAGGCATGAATAGATCCACCTTGGGTGGAGCGGCTGCTTCTGTAGACATGAAGGAGGCCTGCAGCATACACCCTAGAAAATATAAAAAAGAGTTAGTCTACAGCAGACATTCACATAGAATTGGAACTCTTACCTGGTCTGGAGGGTTTGCAGAGGCAGAGTGGTTCCTCAGGTACAGCAATGTAGCTCAACTCGTAGCCCGCTCCCCCATAACAGCAGCAGCAACAGCCTCCGAAGCAGACACCTAGAAACAACAAGGCATTAGTAAGGGGAGATTACAGTGATAAACTAAACACTAATCTCAGCTGATAATAGTGGCAGTGAATGAATGCAGTAGGAACCTGTATTTAAACATAACCTCTTCGAGGTTAACCGTGCCCACTACACCTGCTGCAAGTACGCCGTCCTGGGCCTTGCAGCTCTCGTCTTCGTGCCCCTTCGTCGACCCCGTTGCCCAGATACCCCTCCTGCTGCATCCCTCGTCGCACTTCCTCGTCCTGGTCATTCGTCCTTCCTCGTTCTCTCCAACATCGTCTGCAAGCCGTCGACTGCCTGCCACATAGCGTGACGTCACTGCGAGCAGACGCTCCCCTTTCCTCCTTCTCATTTTTATTTCTCCCTCGCCAAAGCATGCGCTGCGCCCTCCGGCGGGCTCGGTCCGCGCTATCGAAACCCGAGGGTAGCGCCGCGGGAACGAAGGGACAACGCGTCCACTTCGTACTGAGCCACGTACACAGACGCTTCGTTTTTCGGTATCAGCTCCGTGCGAATACAAAAAACCGCCCGTTCCGTTCGCGAATATAGCTATATATATACAAATCGTTTACCGTGTGTACCGACCAACCTGTATCGTCGAAGGAGGCCACACCAGATTCAAATAAAAGAGTAAGTTGCACAGATTACTATTGTGCTTAGTGCATACCCACAAATACATATATATATATATATATATATATATATATATATATATATATATATATATATATATATATATATATAGGTAATATTTTGTAAAGCTTGCGCCGCGTGCGTCTCGAGCATCGCGTCGCCGCCTTTCCACGTGTATTTCGTTGCCGGATATTACTTGAATTCGCGTCCCTGAGAAGTAGCTTCTTCCCCTCCCGACCATTTACCGTTTCCCACCGTACCGCGTGCTCACCATAGTTAGTTTATTGTATAAGTAATTTTATGTGTCGGTAGAATACTTGTAAAATCGTGCTGCGAATTCGCGCAGCTGGCGCTCACTCTTGTATTTAAATTGAATAAAACCACAAGTGTTCATAGTATTACCCTAAATTCCCGTGTACAATTTATTTCAATCCTCGAATAAAACTATGTTAATGCCTGCCTGTGCGGCGCAATAATCTTGGCTCAATTAGCTAAAATTGTTGTCATAGTTAAGATAGTTCATTGTAGTGCTATAAGGTACCTGTCCACTAGTTTGTTTCCTGGTTTTTCTAATTAAGAACGCGGTGGTAGGTTGGGTAGGGACAGCTAAACTATAAATATATTTTATTTGTTTTTAATTATAAATATATTTAATTTATTTTCAATTACAAATATATTATTCTTTTTTCTTATTTTAAGATATCGGGTTGGCATTACAATAGTGTTCTTAACCTATTACTAGTATCAGATACTCATGCTTCTCTGTAAAAACTGCTCTGGAAACGCTTTGCACGAAATTGTCATCTGTGATACATGTAACGCGGTTTTCCATATAGGCTGTGCACGTCAGTATATCAGGGTGCGCGGTGCACTATAGTATTGTATTCAGGTGTTTACGAACTCTAAATCTACCAAAATTTTACGTCAAGCGAGGTTCTCGTCGTTGGGCAACATGGCCTTTAATAATTAAAATCCATCTCTGAACACTCTAAGGTTTGGTTACAAGAAAAACTTTACCTTTGGCCCATCTAGTGTGACAGCGCATACGTCCTCGATGTCCAGTACCTTGCTTACTCCAACAACATATACACCGTCTACTGGCGTACTCCAGCAAAATATGTATCCTGCAGGTGTTCCTACATTAATGTCTAATTGCATGACTTCGCCCACCTCGATAGGTACTGCTACCTACCACCCGCAGAGCACACTTTTTCAATCCCTGCTGCAAGTGTTGACCCACAAGACAACACAGGATTTGTCGATTTTGCAGCAAAACCGTTTGAGCCACAAACACTTTCTGCGCTATATTCCCAACTATATAAGCAAATGCTGCAGCAATTTAGTGATTTTCGCGCAGAACAACGCAATGAGTTACCCAAGTTTTTCGATTCTCAAACTGTTTCTGTGAAAGCTTTAGAAGAGCGTACGAATTACCTATCAATCATCAATAACCGTATAAATGAGCATGGCGCACAAATTACGGATTTGCAAAATGGCATGGTTGCGTTTGATAAGAAGATTGAGATCCTCTCGGCAGATAACTCTGCCGAACTGGTCATATTAGGCATTCCTCTAGACGTTGCCCTCGTACCAAGCGAAATCACTAGTAGGGTTTTAAATGCTCTTGAACTGGGACACCTATACATTGATGTTCTTTCATCAGAAACTTCTCCTCCTTCCACGGCGCGTGCTAGACATCCTGTTTGTGACGCTGTTACACAGACAGGACTAGTGACCCAAATTGAACACACTCCGTTACCGGACCTACTGGTCCAGTTCCCCCTCAGTCACAGTCATCCTCATCGAATCAATCAGCGGGTATGTCTCAGCAGAAACATGTTCAGAAAGCTAGTAATAGCACAGTTGTATTATTTAAATCTCCCATCAACTGTGATCATGTAGTATACGATTTCAGTAAGGTCCCTTTATCCGAAGCTTTATTTTTCAACCGTTACGCAAAGCACGCTCTAAATCACCTGCTTTAGGCTTTAGGACACCAATAGTTCTGAACATGGTTGTCTACGTACGTAAGGGACATAGATTACCACTAACCCCGATTTATCATGAATCAGAGCTTGAGAAACTCTAGCCGATACGGCCTATGAATAACCAGAACATTCATTGTAATTCTGATCATGGCACTAATGGGCATGTTACATCTCACATCACTCCTGAATCTGAGAAAGCTGGGTGACCCTTGTATTCCTACAATAACTTTAAGTACACGATCGGTACCTCGTGTTACCTCTTCCTCCACCTCCGTCGTAAACTCACTGCGAATCTCTCATGTTAATGGTAACGGACTCACCACACTTGAAATTGAGGCCTTCTTGAACTCAAGTCGCTCGTATATCTTGGCAATCTCAGAGTCAAAACTTAGCGCGCTGTGATAAAGATTCAGCAATTGCAATTGATGACTATAATGTACTACGTGTTGATCAACGGGGGCGAGCAGGGGGGGGGGGGGGGAGGGTAATTGCTTTATATGTACATAACTCACTACGATTCAAAGTATTTGCGTCATCGGTATCAATAAAGGTGTCAGGATACGGAGTTTATCATAGTTGAAATCTTCTAGTTGAAATAAGCTGCACCTTCCAGGGATTGAGGTGCAGGATAACGTTTTCATTCCCTTTGCCGATACTGTCACCAACCTCGGTGTTGTTATGGATTCGAAATTAACGTGGAAACTGCAAGCGGATGCAGTTAGCTGAAAGGTTAATAGAGCCCGGTATGGGCTTAGATCTTGCACCACTGAGGCGTTACGTAAGCAGTTTGCAGGCGCTCTCGTCGTTTCCCACTTGGATTATTGCTCTCTTGTGTACCTTGACGTATCATGCGAGCTACAAGCCCGGCTTCAAAGGTTACAAAATTCTTGTGTAAGATATATTTGTGGTGTGAGAAGGGTCGAGCATGTTACTCCCTACAGGAGGAAACTGGGCTGGTTAACTGTAGAAGCAAGAAGGGTGTATTCTGCGGGGGTGTTGCTATATAAAGCAATCGTCATGGGACAGGCACAGTACCTTGCGGCCCTTTTTGGAAAAAACAAGTCCAGGACCTCAAGTAGGAATCCTAGGGAACTCGTAATTCTAGGGACGCGCACTGATACCGGCCTGAACTCATTCAGAGCGCAAGGTGCTCGTCTCTGGAATTCACTCCCCCCAAACATTAGACATCTTCCGTCCTTAAGCAAGTTTAAAGTGGCAATTCGCAGGCACATCTGTTTAACCGTTGATGATTGAAATCTGACTGTTAAATCACCTAGTATTTTAGCTTAACTATAAGTGCTAAATGTGACGTGATAGAGGAGAACATGATATAAAACTGTGCAATATTATTTTAATCTATGACGAACTCTTGTAAAGAAGCTGTTGTATGTATATATGTATTGTTAACGCAAATACTATAATGACATGATTATGTATATTTTTGACATGTGCAAATAAATCTGTATCTATCTATCTATCTGTCTACGGGGAGATTTCGGTTATTTCACTAAATCCTATGTCTACCTGGTGCTATTTCTTGTAGACGATGTGTTGTTGACCTGGGGGTCACCCTGACATCTGGACATCGTCTACGGGGAGATTTCGGGTTTTTCACTAAATCCTATGTCTACCTGGTGCTACTTCTCGTATACGATGTGCCGTTGACCTGGGGGTCACCTTGACACCTGGACATCATCTGTGGGGAGTTTCCGGGTTCTTCATTAAATCTTACTTCCTTTAATATTTTACCATCATTAGTATTCATTTTTACATTACACGTTGTAGACTCTGTAATATTTAGTGGTAATTTGAATGTTGTATTTACAGTTTTTCCATTTTTTAATAAATTTGCTCCTACGCCTGTCCAAGCTACACATAAAAATGGTGTATTTGAAAATTTTAAGTAATCTATTAAAATGCTTAGTAAATAACTTTTCCCGCTACCACCTGGTCCATCGATAAAAATGCGATTTTTTTGTTTGCATTCTAAACATTTTAAAATTACATCATATATCTGTTTTTGTTTAGCTTGCAATGATTCCACTTTTTTGTTGCACTTTTGTAATTCATTTTGCATGTTTTTTTTCAAACAATACTGGTATATCATCATATTCATTTATATATGAAGTAATATTAGATAAATTAAACTCAATCAAAGAATATCCATTTAATTGTAAAGTATTATTAATTGTATTCAATGCAATGTTTTCACCTACTTGTTTTTACTTAGGGTGGTAAAAGAATTGTATTTTTCATATAAATCTCTTGTATTTAAAGGATTATGATAAATATATATAAAAGCAAATAATTCACAACGTGCAGTAGGAAATAGTATTTTCGATACTTCTTCTAAACATCTATCCCATTCTTCATCTTTATTAATCAACTGTTTAGCAATAGCAGCTTCATAAAATGTAGGATACAACATACCATTAACAATACGTAAATCTTTAAATGAAATTGCTTCTCGGACATGTAATAATAATAATCTAATAAAATACCTTTCTCGATCTTTTGGGTTGACTAAATACATTCTACTTAATATAGGTTTCTTGATTTTTTTTTCTTTTATTCCACTTCTTCAATTTTTCATCAAATACATAGTACATTGGTATTTCGGAGTACAAATAATTAGATGCTTCAGGATCGATTTATTTTAATTTAAAATATACAGTTAATGTAGTTTCTATATTTTTTTTTCAGTATCATTTCTACTTTTTCCTCTTCAAAATATATATCTTGCGCATCTTCTTCATGTATAGCTAATCTTTTGATTGTATGTGATATTTCATTTAAAAGATATTCCAAAAATCTGTGCATAGCTTCTGGAGGACATAAATATCTTGTATTCATATATTGCCGAATTTCGTCGTATTCGTACTCATCATAGTCATTATCTTAATTTTGATTGTTGCTATTGTTTTCCTTGTCATGTATATCTGCATTACGTATCTCAATAAATGCACAATTATGTCCTTTATAACAATATTTAAATAAGTATTTGATTCATTGTACATTTGAACATACTTCTACGTTAATGTGACAATTCAATTTTAACAACAAAAATGGATTATATGGAATAACAAATCTATTATCCGTTTTTTATTACAATTTTTACTTTTATAATTTATCTTTCTGAAAAATTTCTTTGAAAAATTTTTTGTACATTTTTGTGTACTTTTATCCATACCAGGTGAATTTGTATTTTGACTTCCGCAGAGACCATGAATCATAAACAGTTTTACAATATTATTTAAATTTGGATAAATATCTTTATTTGGTATTTCTGCACTTATTAAATGATCAATTTTATCAGGGGTGTCGAGTTTATCATTTTTGTCTAAAAATAATAACATGTGTATATGAGGAAGTCCTTGCTTTTGAAATTCGACAACGTATGCATAAGCTATACTTTTTCCTAAAACTCCTCGCTTAATTACTAAATCTTTAAATTCTTTAACTTTTTGCTGAAATACTTCAACAACCGTATCTGGTCTATCAATTGC
The DNA here is from genome assembly GCA_949152435.1 of Gastracanthus pulcherrimus. Taxonomy (NCBI): domain Eukaryota; kingdom Metazoa; phylum Arthropoda; class Insecta; order Hymenoptera; family Pteromalidae; genus Gastracanthus; species Gastracanthus pulcherrimus. The sequence goes on from OX424573.1 coordinate 117,912,843, forward strand.
ATTTTTGTATTATTCAAAATTGTCAGTTATTCCTTTCCAATTTGGACTGCACGTCATAGTTATAAATAAGTCAGGTTTCCCGTAATAATTAACAATACCCATCGAATCAATATGATTTTGTTTTAAAAATCGTGAACTACCAGTAAAATTTGTAGGTAATTAACCATTTATCCGATTTTCATATTTTCACACTCTTTTTTATTATGTAAATAATCCATTACGCCCTTATAACAATCACTTCTCAAAATACTTTGATTTTTTTTATATAATATAATCTTGAACTTTCAACTTTCACAAACGCATCGATTATTTATTTTGAAAAATATCTATTATTAACATGAATTATTACGGTTTTTCTAAAATCTCGTCCAAGTCATCTCGTATTAAAATAAAAATAAATAGTACTTTAATAGTTTAATTTATATACTAAAATAAATAATCATGAATTATTTTTTCCGATTAAAAAATGCCACATTCTAGATTTAAATGAAACATGTCATTTTTCATTTAATTTCATTATAATATTGGCTAATCTGAAACGTAAAAAAAATTATATTTATAGTATCATTTATATTCTCTGTATATTAAAGGAAATTTATATTTATACCTTTTACATATGATGAAATTTATTTTTTAATGTTTTTCTGAAATGAATGGCAAAATATCAAAATATTTTTTTTTCGGTAAATATTAATACACGTATTCCTTTAGCTGTGTAACGCTACAGCAAAATCTTAGTCCACAACAATCTACGAGATACCATCCCGGAAAGTCAAAACTCGTATCCAACTTACACAAAGATTATATACATATATATATATATATATATATATATATATATATATATATACGAGGGTGGTTCCATAAGTAACTTTCGGTATCGATATTAAATAAAGAAAACTCAGTTGTTTAATTTGCTTTATTTTTCGACGTAATCCCCGCGAAGTTAGAATGACTTGTAATTATAGAGATTTTATACTAAGAGAGCAAGCTTCAAAATCACATACACAGATGTTGCTGTCGCCTCCTTTTAATACGCGAACCAAGTTACTTATCGAACTATTCTCGTATATAATTTTTATACTTACAAGGAGTGGCCAAACCATGCAAGAAATGGATTTCAATAAGTCTTTAGGGGGCAATTTCTGACACCTATACACGATAGACACCAGTCGTAGATTTTGCTACTCGGCCTTATTTAACGAGGTAAAACCAATTTTCGAAAACCCTAGTGGAAATTTTGTATGTATCAAAGTGTCTATAACTGTATTGAAATGTATTAAAATGTACAAATGTGTTTTTAAATGTTGCATTTAGGCCCTTTGTCGATGCAGTTTAATACGTTTTGGTACATCTTGATACACTAAAATACGCTTTGGCACATTTCGATACACTTTGATACATTTTTGTACACATATTTAGTAAAAAATTTGTTTCTTTAATCGTCAACAAATTCTTAACTTCTTTGATACAGATTTATACATTTTGATACACTTAAATACGTTTTGATACACTTAGATATATTTTGATGCACATTAACACAATTTGCTACATTTTAATACACTTTTTAAAATCTTAAAATTAATTGTGTATCTAAATGTATAAAGGTGTGTGAAAATATATAAAATTGCATCAAGATGTACGAAAATATATTAAACTGCATCGCCAAAGGGCTCAAATACAACATTTTTAAACTCTTTAGTACATTTTGACACACTTTTTTTCCAATGGGGAAAATATGCAAAAAAAACAGAGTCTCTTTGAACACGAGTAACTCTAATACAATAAACGCTATGTAATTTTACAAAAAATAAGATTAAAGTAGGGAAAATTTCCTACCTTATTTAAGTTTCTATTAATTTTATCTGATTTTATAATGCGAAACATCAATAAAAATTGAGATCACGAGTATCTCTTAAGTAAAACGATATTTTAAGCTTCAAAACCACCTCTATGGATAGATTTCCCGTACTTTACTCTTACTTTTTGTAAAATTACATAGGGTTTATTGCATTAGAGTTACGCGTGTTCAAAGAGACTCTGTTTATTGCATATTTTGGCTCAAATTAGATGTAATTCGTGAAATAAGACCGAATAGCAAAAACTACGACCAAAAGCTGTTATTCCAATGTGTCAGAAAATGTCTACCAAAACCTTATTGAAATTCGTTTTCTGCGATATTTGGTCCCTCTTTGTTAATCCACAATTTAGCAAAGCAACTCTGCGACAGCTTTTAAATTTATCCGCCTAATTCGTGATGACATATTTTTTTTGCGAATGCTTTCCATCACGAGATACAATACACATGAGCAGTACTTCCATCCAATTTGAATTAATATTGTTTAGTATACAAAATAAACTTTTTTTAATAATCACATGAACTAAGAAATTCGCATTCTTACCAGAAAAATATAACTAAACATAAAAATGAAAAAAAAATTATTAATTTTTTAACATTTGAAATAATTAAATTCCTATTAAATTTTTCTATGAATTTCACAACATTTTGAACGTGCTAAATTATATCTAATAAAAATATCTAATTCTACAGATCATATTAACAAAAAGAATTCATTTAAAATTTAAAAATTATATAAATTCATAATCTAGATACAACCGAGCGAGCGTTATATTAAATAAAGTTATATTATATAAATTTTTTCTATGAATTTCACAACATTTTGAACGTGCTAAATTATATCTAATTAAAATATCAAATTCAACAAATCATATTAACAAAAGGAATTTATTTAAAATTTTAAAAATGCAATAGATTCAGAAACCAGATACAACCGAGCTAGAGTGATCGAGCGAGGTATTTTTTCGCTAGATTTATATTAATAGCGAAACTCAACGTGCGAAGGTCGGATTGGCTACGCACATATACCTTTCTCATACGGCATCATGCCACATCCATAATGGCCAACTCCCTTACCATATCCGCCTCTAAACTCTGGAATAGCGTACCTGAATCCATTTCCTCTCTCCCATACAGTACATCATCCATCTCCACCATTAAATCCCACCTACTCCGTCACCTTCATACATGCGATGTTGAAGTGTGATCCGATCTTTACACATAATTCGGTGTTTCTAGTTTTATGTCCATACGCTTTATGTATATTTGTATATTTTATTTTATTTTATTTTTTGTTTTAGTCTATAGGTCGAACTCCTAATGCACTGGGCGATTATTAATATTAATATTATCACTATGAAATACTATTCGACTGTCATAGTTATTTTTAAGTGCGTAACTATATTTATTATTTTACACATACTATTTCCATATTGTATATTATAATAATTCCTGTATTATATTATATTGTACAATTTTGTTGATATGTCCAATGGGATACATTAGTCCCTGGGCAAAATAAAGAAATCTCTCTCTCTCTCTCTCTCTCTCTCTCTCTCTTTCTCCCCCCCCCCCCTCTAGATTAAAGTAGTATACGCGTACACGCGCATCTGCATCGCTCTCGCTTTGACGTTAACATCAGGCGCCCTGTATTTATACAGCAACTCATTGTTTGCACTGGCGCCTCAAGTTTGAGTTTTACTACCATCCTGTTGCCTAAAGTTCTGCGCATTCCCGAGTCTTAACATCGGCAGGTACGTGCGAATTACATTACCACGGCCTGTCTGTGAGTGAGCGCGTATGCGTCACGACATGGAGGCCAGCAAGAATAGTTGTACCGAATATGGTCTGCCTCCTAGCAGGGGCAAGACTTATAAGTACTGCTGCATTAAATGCAATTAGGTAGGTCATGTTAAATGCATGATCCTGCAAATTAACGCAGCAGGAAAGCAGTTCATATGCAAAACATGCATCATAGGAGTTAATAATACATCACGCAGGAGTACTAAATCAGCGGTCGGGCACAACGTGACATCACACCCAATATCAGGTGTGCCTTCTGGTATTGTACGCACGAGCACACATACAAAGTCGCAGTGCTTGCTGCCTGGTGGAAAGATTGCTCCCACCACGCCGAGGAGTTCCTCCTCGCGTCTAGTGCTCGCTGCAGGCACACCTCTATCTTCACAAACGACGCTGCTGCGGCAGCCGCAGACGAGCGTGTCTTCTGCCCCCTCTACGCCAAGTCTGCCTCCGGCTCTCTGTAGCGCAGACGCAAGCGTGAGAGGCGAGCACTTTACCGCCGTTCAGCTCAGCTCCAGCGCGGGCCAATACCATGCGAATCTCGCATCTGCGCTGTCTGCTGTACAGCGGGTTGCAGGCGCGACGGCTGAATCTCCACTCTTCAGCTACGGGCAGTGTATTTCCCCACACATCAACGCCAGCTAAATAGGACATCGTTCTCCCCGGGCAGACTCGACGCTTTCGACGCCTTCGACGTTTACAAAAGACAACCAACTACCCCCTCCACATGAAGCAGCAGTACTAGATACGAGCGCGACGCAGAGGTGTGTGATGCCGTCAACCATGGTTGAGTACATTGATAATCAATCTGAACTGTCACGTAAAACAGTGACTGATCTACAGTTCCTCATTGTGAATAAACTAGATTCTATTGTAACTTCAACTTGTGCCATGCCAGCAATGGAACAGTTGATTAGTGATCTTTCGAATCGGGTTTCGTCACTTGAGGAATTATTACTGTGCAAGATTCTCAGCTGGTAGGTTTGCACAAAGATCAGTTAATGTTACTGCAAGAAAATATCGTCATAAAACAGCAACTTTCTAAACTTTTAAACAATGTATTAACCATGGTCGACAAAGCCATTGATAATACTTGTAAGGGAAATAATGTAAATTATGTAAATACTAACAAGAATGTTAGTGGTGTAAACTACTTCATAAATGCTAACCCTGTCGGTGATGAGGGTAGTGACACTACCGACACAGAAATTGTGCGTAATTCAACTCGACAACAGCTACAAGTGCAAAGCACGGGGGCTCCGACTGGGCCGGGCGAGGATCGGGGCAATAGCATAATTATTTCGAATATTTTTTATGGGACTGCAAGTAAATATAGTGCCGTTGCATATGCTCTCCTTGCTACGGTCCTCCCCTCGCTCAAACCGGAAGACATTGTGTACACCGTCCTGCTTCGTCCAGCACAAGCACAAACAACAAAAACAGTGACTACCTGTTAATGTAAATAACAGTCGTTCGCCGTTTATTATTAGCCTCTCTAGCAGAGTACTGGTAAAATGACATTATGCGTGCAAAAAGGAATTTCACTAGGCTCTGCACAAGGAATATAAACACAGCGCTTCTTGAGCAGGAAACTGCTGAAAGCATTTCAGATGGAAAAATCTGTATCGGTGACATCTTAAGAAGGATTTATTTATAAAATTTCGTAGCCTAAAGTCCATTGCACAAGGACTGCAATTTAAATATATTTGGCATCGGTAAGGCAGATTCCTCGTCAAGAGACAAGATGGTGATATGTCCCATCATTTTTCTACGGCGGCAGATCTCCAGACTGTACTGGATAATCCAGAATAAAAATCTAGAAATAGCGCTAGATAGTGGGGTACTATGTCAACAACCACTCAATAGCAATACCGAAGTGCCTAACTCCGAATGACTAGACTCGCCTGCTGGAAAGGCAAGATGCGGGGGATTGAGAGCTGGATTTGTCAATGTGACTTTGCTGCGAGCGCACCTTGAACAAATCCAGCAATATCTTCGTGAACGTCCCTCCTACCGTCTCTTTGCGGTTGCTGAGTCGCGCCTGAAGCCCGATATTGGTGATGAGAAGGTTGTCATTGAAGGTTTCTCAATACTTAGGCAGGATTGTAACGTGAATGGTGGCGGAGTCGCCCTATATGTGCACAACTCTCTCAAGGCTAAAATTATCACGCATTCTAAGACTACACAACTGGGTACCACTGATGTCCAAGAATACTTATTTTGTTGTGTACAACAGGGGCGGTTAGCTCCCATTTTCGTTACTGTCATATATAGACCTCCACATATCCCTTTCCTCAAACGTACAGACTTTGTGCAGCAACTCTCCACGTGTATGCAAGATTACAGTCTCAAAATAATAATGGGAGACCTCAATGCGACCTGCTATCAACATCTGCAGATGCGCAATTCGTTAGATCCTTATCAAACGATCTTTCACTTAAAATCATTGAACATGGTGCGACTCATCGCACTGACAAATCTCACACATGGATTGATGTTATACTTGTCGACGATAACGATGAGGTACGGAGTGCTGACAATCGTTTGGCGACCTTTCCTAGTCATCATAATATCATTGATGTTACAATAAAAACGCACACTTTTAAACCACAAAATCCATCCACTTTCACATATAGAGACTATAAATCCATTAATCAAACTCAGTTGCTTTCCATGCTTGAAAACTGTGCTTGGTCGTCACTCGATTGCTCGAACCTCATGAAGGCTATAGATAAGTTAGCACCACTAAAAAGTTTTACGCCCAAAAGAAATGTTAAGCCTCCATTGGTGGATGCTGACATTACGCTCCATTACAACAAACGGGACGCTCTACGACGACGGTACAAGAGGACTAAGGATATTAAAATATGGCATAAATATTTACAAATAGCTTCCGAGGCGGAGAAGAGAGCAGAACAGACCCACAGCACCTTCCTTCAAATTTTTGAGGCGCTAAATGATAAAAAAGATATTTGGAAGGAGCTACGTTCTCTGGGGTTATTACTTGCTGCTAAGGAAGATTTTCACGGATTTACCCCGGAGGAGCTTAACTCTCACTTTGCTGGTGTGTCGGTCTCTCAGGGTGAATGTGATGGGGAGTTGGGTGACATCGTGGCCTCAGCATCAGACGAGGGCTTTACTTTTAAGGAGGTTGCCTCAACGGATGTGGCTCTCGGTGTCTCCCACTTCTCGTTGAAGGCGATCGGGGAGGATGGCATTCCGCAAAAGGTAGTAGTCAGGGCTCTTTCGGCTATCGGTATACATCTCGCCAAATTATTCAATCGTTTTCACGTGGTATTTTCCCGGGGAACTGGAAAAGGACTCACTTGGTGCCTTTAAAGAAAACAACCGTACCATCTTCAGTATCGTACTTTCGTCCAATAACCCTTTTGAGTTTTCTTTCTAAGGTCTTCGAGAAGATTGTACACAGTGATCTGAGTATATAAGGGCAAAAAATATCCTTAATCCTCTTCAGGTCGGTTTCAGACAGTACCACAGCACTCAGACCGCCTTACTCAAAATATCGGAGGACATACGTGGTGATGTCGACGGCATTAAAGTCAATGTAGATGGTATCATCAAAAGTAAAAAAATGCTCACCATACTTCTAATTTTTTACTTTAGTAAAGCCTTCGATACCATTTCGCCGACAAGGTTACTTCGTCAGCTGATTAGTATGGGGTTCTCCAGGAAAGTAGTCCTGTGGATCAAATCCTACATTACAGGACGACAACAAAATGTTGTCACCAGAACTAACGGCCAGTCGGATTGGCTCACAACCAATCTTGGAGTTTCACAGGGCTCGGTCCTGGGAGCCCTTCTTTTCAGTCTATATATTAATGACATGGCTGAAATTTTTGACTCCACAGACATCAGACACTTATTATACGCTGACGACTTACATATTTATACGCAAGTCGAACTGACGGACTTAACTGAGGGCATCGTGTGCTTAACAGCTGCAGCACGGGCTGTGTCGGCGTGGGCGTTCTTTGCAGGTCTACATCGCAATGTCAAAAAACGAAGGCTATTATTTTTGGCTCTGTTCACAATATCAGCTCCTTACGTGAATTGCAATTGCCAGGCATGGAGGTGGAGAATGGTATTCCTGCCCTTCGTTGACTCAGTGACGAACCTCGGTGTTGTAATGGATTCAAAGCTGACATGGAAACAGCACGTAGATTACGCCACAAAGCGCGTTACTCGCGCTCTTTATGGATTAAGATTTTTTAGATCCTACACCACTGAGGCTCTACGTGAGCAGCTCGCAAGTGCACTGATTGTTCCTTATCTCGACTACTGTTCAGTCGTTTACCTTGATGTGTTCCAGGAACTGCAGACTAAACTACACCGACTGCAGAATTCGTGTGTAAGATATATTTGCGGCGTTAGGAGGGAGGAGCACATCATCCCTTACAGATTGGAACTCGACTGGTTAAATGTTGATCAGAGACGAGCATATTTCGCCCTCCTTATGTACAAAATTATAAGAATAGGCCAACCTCTCTATCTCAGGGAACTTTTTGAGAAAAACCAGGCCAGAACCTCCTGCAGGGGTGAAACAGTTAAAGATATCTCAGTTCCAGGGTCGCGAGCTTATACTCCCTGAGAGCTCGTGGTTCGCGCCTTTGGAACTCCATCCCCCGCAGTATCAAGTACCTGCCATCACTCTGCAAATTTAAAAAGCGATGCGCAGGTACTTGCGTACCCATAGTAATATAACACTAAGTAGTCTGTAAAAATAGCGTCCTTTGTTGTTTAATTATTTATTTCTTTATTAACGCTTTGTTTCGGTATGATTGTATTTATAAGTATGAATGAATGCGTGACTGTATGAAAGTATGAACGATTTTATTCTAAACCTGACGAGCTGAGTGCGATTATCTTCTTTTTTTATATACTTGACAATGTTATCCACTTATTATTGTTTTATAATGTATCTGTGTATTTATAAGCTTGAATGATTTTGTGTATGTATGGATGTATGAATAAGTGTGATATACTTTATAATTGACGTGATAAATGAATATTGTGCAAAAAATTGTTATTATAAGACTGTCGATCAATATGTGATATTTTATTTAATAATACTGACAGAAATTAAACTATTACGTAAAATGAAATGTACATATGAATACTATATTTTTTTGTTTTAAATCAAAATAAAATGCTCTCTCTCTCTCTCTCTCTCTCTCTCTCTCTCTCTCTCTGCCGGCGCAAAGTGGGCTAAATCGACTTTTTCTATTTCAAAATCGTAGAACTTCAGATAGAAAACACCATCCAACTGAAATTTTTTGAGCTTCAAGTTTACTGATCATAGAACATAGAAAAACTATAGAGTTAGCTTGACATCCTAACCTCAAAATGAAGTACAAAGGTGCTCATTTTTCGGAAAAATACAGTTTTTGCTGCGACAAAGTCGTCATATATTTTTATTTAATGCCTCAAACACTATATCTTATAGATTCTTAACCGCTGAATTCGACTCCATCACCTAAATTAACCAAAAACCTAACCTAAAAGGTAAAAAGCCATTTAACCGCTACTTATTACCATTTTTTGTATTTCAAGTGATAGAACATGAGATAGGAACGACTAATTCCCCTGAATCTTTTTTAATCTTCAAACTTAATGGTCATAGAACATGGGAAAATTATAGGAGAAGCGTCAGATTGAAATCCTAACCTCAAAATGAAGTACAGAGGTGCACATTTTACGGATTAATATGGTTTTTGCTGCCTCAAACACTATATCTTGTAGATTTTTTACCGCTGAATTCGAATTCACCAACTAAATTAACCAAAAACCTAACCTAAAAGGTCAAAAAGTCCATTAAACGCTAATTATTACCAATTGTTGTATTTAAAGTGATAGAACATGAAATAGGAACGACTAATTCCCCTGTATCTTTTTTGATCTTCAAACTTAATGGTCATAGAACATGAGAAAATTATAGGGGAATCGTTATAACCTCAAAATGAAGCTCAATTTTCGGACAAATATAGTTTTTGCTGCGACAATGTCGTGATATATTTTTTTACTACCTCAAATACTATATCTGGTAGATTTTTTTATCGCTGAATCCGGATTGACCACATAAATTAACTAAAGTAATCAAGCTAAAACTTATATGGATTTGGTGTATAGTACAATATTAATGAATTATTATCAAAACAAATACAAAACGTGAAATTTGTGAATTTCTTTGGTGCTAAATAGATGGTCACCTTTTGTTATTCAACTTAATTGTTTCATAGAAGATGTCAACAAATACCAGGATCAAAATATGTTTTATTATTATATATATATAGGATTGTAAAATTTAGGAAAACTGTAGGGAAACTATTATTGTAACATTATAATCTCAAAAACTCGGTGTTAAAGTGTCATTTTTTCAAAAAAACTCAAATACTAGTAATGAGTTAGTGTTCGATAAGTACACTTTTTTAATATGAAATTGTTTATAAAGCTTGAGTGTACTAAAAAATGTATTAGCATGTCAATAAATGATGTTCAAAATATGAAAAAAACCATACGACCTTCTAACCTAAATCTGGGTAAGTCGTAGATATAATTACTACTGTCCAGACTCTCAATAAAAATAAATTAATTGTACTATTTATTATTTTTCCACGCATTACGCATTACCAAAGTTAGATAAACACATTTTATTGGTTACGAACATAACCTAAATAACAGATCCCTAATAATATTCCTTTAGCTAACCAAAAATTATAGCCATGAATAATTATAAAATTCTTATTTCGGAATGTTGAACAATAAGCCAAACCTTTTACTATAAAACTTGCGTTTGCAAAATCTCGTAATCTCCAAACACTCATGAGCAGACAATACAAACTTCGAAAGTGAACCACATAATCCCAATACTATTAACAAAATGTTTTAATTGTTTACGATACTTGTTGTTTTTATAAATTACGTATCAATGGTTTAGTAGTTTGATAAAGAAACCAAATACGTTTCAAAAATATGTCATTTGAGCATTTCTACTTTTATTAAGCTAAAATTAACAATTCATACTTTGTGCTCAATGTAAATTAATATTTCCACTTTTTTTAACTTCGCTTTTCTCATTCACAGTCTACATTAGGTTTAAACTCAGTAGTTTATACTTTCTATAACTTATAATGCTCTTTACTCCCTAATTTTAAGTTTATCAAGTACAAATTCAATGTTTGTCACTTTTCAAAAATATATTAGCTGCAGAATTTCGATGTTTTGGCGTCATTTTTCATATTTTTATCATGTGTAATTACTATATTAAAAGAAATACATATTGATTGAATTCTCGAAATATCTTCTTACTTTTAAATGTTTTAGTTGTTCAGCTTTATTGTGAAATGTAGTATAATTCTGAATTAATACATCGAAAATTCGTTCTATATAGCTCGCTATATTATAAAACTATGTGTGTCTCACTTCAGTATAAACTGTGAAAGAGCTTTCGACAATCTTATTACTTTCGGTGTGTTGCCATGGTAACCATTTACATATGTTAAATAAATAAACATCTAGAATTTACTGCATTTCTGCATTTATTATAACATTTTTCTTAGTCTTACGAATCGCTGTGAAATTGATTAGATGTATTTAAAACTATTATGCATTACATTCGTTTTGAAAAACGGATGTTGTATATATGTGTAAATATTAACGGTGACTGAATTACTAATAAGCACACTACAATTTAGAATAACTTAGAGAAGTTATTGACAGGGTATATTATAACGTTTATTAGACTCCTAGAAAATATCAGGTAATTATTTCTGTACTCGTATTAATTTTTATCTTTAATCTGAAATAACAACTATAAATTAGACGTCTGTCAGGATAGCGTTCAGCATAAAGTCTTGCCGCACCACGATAATTATTTTGGCTTGCTCCTAAAACCAAAATCATATCAACGATCTCGTTGGACGGATAGTCTGCCATTTCAGAGCCAGCTATTAATTACTATTAAATTTAAATAGTAAAATGGTATCAAAAATATTAATAATTATAAGGCTCGCCCGTATACGGTCGCGCCTAAAAAGGAAAAACGTTGGAAAATTATGGTAACTTTATTTAGCTAACTGTATTTGCCATAAATACTTCGTTTGTAACACTTTTTTAATTTTAAATTTTAAATTAAAATAATCGTCAAAACATTAAAGGTATTCAATAAAGCATTATTTCTTATTTTGATTGCAAATAAAACTAAAACTTCCTTTTATTTTTTTGTTTTATGTAAATAATGTGAATTAGTAGCGTTCGAATTTCAGCAATACTAATTTTGATAATGTAATCATTAAAAACACATCTACGAAGAAAATAGGTTCCGTCAATGGTTCTTTTAATTAAATCTGAACTGCTCACCGATTTTAAGATTTTTCACCCATTTTTAATATTCAGTTTTTTTTTAATAGTTCGATTCTAAAAAAAATAGCTACGATGCTTTTTGTACAAAACAGAAATGTTGTATCTTTATTTTTTAGGAAGTTATGAGTTTTTTTTGTAAAAAGAATCACATTTTTTGACAGCTCATAATTCAAAAAATTAGGATCCGACTAAGATAAGATACTTGTAGAAGCAAAAAAAAAATAATTAATAAAAAATGCAAATACAAAGTAAAAATTTAAATTAAAGAAAAAAATAGGTTATGTGAGTTTGGGTTGTGTGGGTTTAGGGTGTGTGAGGTAGGAAAATGTTGGTTAAGGATGCGTGAGTTTAAAGTTTGCGGATCGAATGCTTTTGGTTTTGAGATTTGTGGGGTTAGGATTTGTGAGTTGGAATTTGTGGGTTTCCATTTTAATCTCAAGGTCAAATTGACTTCACTTCGGATTGTTTTTGCCTAGAAATCGTAATAAAATAAACAATTTTAAAAATTTATTTACAGCCTACGATCAATTTGAACCAGCCTGTGGTTCATGGAAAAAAACGATTTTAAACGGACTTTTCGGAGTTTGACCTTGATTTGACCTTGAAATGACCTTGAAAATTTTTTTCTCAATATGATTTTGAACGTAAAATTTCCCGCTCTTTCCGAATCCGGGGTCAAAACTAGGTGTTCCCATATGAAAAAACCACTTTGACCTTGAAATAACCTTAAAGGTCAAGTTCAAGGTCAAAGACGTTAGCGCCATTGTGTGGCCCCCTTTGTCCCCTACAACTTTTGTCTGAACCGTTTTTCCCTATCTGGGTTAGGTTCCGAGAAATCCGGGTGCGGCGATTAAAATGGGTCACCGTATATATGTATATATATATGGGTCAATCCATGCCAAAACGCACACAGCTCTGCCCAAAAATGGTAAAGACTTAGAAAAACTTGTATAGGGTCAAAATTTAGGGTTTTTTATGTAAAATCAATAGCTATGTGGCGCTTTTCAAAATTTTCAAAATGGCCAGAAATGGACGGTTATACTTTAAATCTCTACAACAACTTCCTTTTGATCACTTGAAAATTTTCTGATAATAATACTCTTGTTTCGTAGTGGAATAAAACCGTGATTGCTTGAAATTTGTGGGACAGAAGGAGCCTCGTCAAATCGTCTTTTTAATCTTTTTTGAGTGTTGCTATGTGTTACTTTTGAATAATAAAAGAACTTTATATTTTTTATTGAATGGCATGCCCACTCATAAAGCTGCTTAGCTGTTAAAATGCTGTTGATTGCTGATGCTTGGAGGCTTGCGTTCCTAGCTCCTATATTAAGAGTTGCACCAAGGCCATCATGTGGGCCTTTTCCGAGAGCCGTCGCGCAAAAATACCACTCTGCTTTGATACCAAAATCATTTTCATGAATACATAAATTTTGGATATTAAATCGAGTTTTAAAATGTTGTTTTGCTCCATCAGAAAAGTAGATAATCTTTGTAACTTTGGGTTGTTTCTTTAGGTAATCAATTATCATCGAATTTCACACATACACCGCTGCAGAGTCATGAGTATTTGATTCAAAAATCACGATTATATTTCCATGTTTTAATTCACCTTTATCACGATAATAATAAACTACAGTATATACTGTGGCTTGATTATTATTATAGTGAAAAGCTTGAGCTGCTTTTTGAACAACGAAAGCAAAATTCTCTGAATAATCTGGTAGCACAAGAATTTCTCCTGGCTTTAAGCTTCCCTTCAATTGCTTAAAATATTCTGATTGTTGTTTGTTAATATAATCATGAGGTTTTAATGATTTTAACCGATGACCAAGAAGTTCGAGGAAATTTTCAGTAGTTGTGTTTGATGTAATCATAGTTGTTCTATCTGTCGAATGCCAAGAGCTAAAAGTTATATCCTTTACGTCTGCTTTTTCCAAACCTGATTCAAGCTGGGATCTGAGCTTATCGTAATTAGGGCAGTTTTTGCATTCGTTAAGAAAACATTCTCTATTTGAGTTACGACATACCATGAGATTAAGACAATCGGTATAGTTTTTTAATGGGAATTCCGATTTAGCCATCAGGTCAGATAAATTGATGGCATCGAGCAAAAGCTTGACATTCTCATGAATCACACATACGCAAACAATATGAGTACCATTACTTCCGGGTAAAACACAACTTTGAGGTCGTAATTGGCTAAACTTTGAAAGACCTATAGTAGTATCTGGATGCTCTCCACAGAATTTGAAATATAATTCTTTTAAGCTAAACAATGTCAGTCTCTTCTGTTTGAGGACTTTTTCTCCATCAATCTCAACAGATTTTTTATTTCTATATCTTGGGAGAATTCTGCTGTTAGAATCACATTCATAGAATTGTTTCACTCTATTAACCGTAGTTTGTGGCAGCGATTTACCTAGGTGGTCTAGAAAAAGAGCCATTCGTGGCTTTTAATTCTTTAGCTTTTCTAATGGAGAAAGTCATAGTATTGAATAGAGAAGAAATCTTCTCTATTGACCATTTTGATGGCAGTATGGTTAAAATAGCTATCCTGTCGGGATCGTGCTCTGACAACGATGAAAATTTTTCTCTTAAACCTTCGATGATTTCATAGAGGTTTTCCTCAGCATTTGAAGAAGTCGAACTGTCAAGATCTAATTGCACATTCTTCTCTAGGCTACCTTCATTTGCACTGTTAGATACAGAAGTATTGTTCAAATTGTCATTCACGTTTTCATCATGAGTATCATCATTGTTGGAATTGTGGTTCACGTCTTCATTATGAGTATCATTACTAGTATATGATATTTTCCTACATCCACTGCAAATCATATTCTCTGCAGAAGCAAGCCCGAAATGTCTGCAAAGCCTAGCAGGTAGTGGTCGTAATGATTTGCCTATGTGAGCTACCAATTTGAACGGATTGTAACAGCGATCTGTTCGAAAAGACTTCTTCCTTTTTGAAGTCATGATCATGGAAAGCTAGCTCAAAGTCAATGCAAATACTGTGTTTATATGCGTGTGAGAACTATACGTCCATATGTACGAGTGCGTATTTATAGCCTTCAAAATAATCTCTGGTAAAATTTAACGATCATCAATGTTATATTGATTATATTTATCCGTTAGCCCGCCACTCAAACGTGATCTCTAACACGGAAAATATGACAACCCATAATGCAAGCAAACCACGAAGAAGTAAAAAATGCTACCAGCCGCTTCCTTTGAAAGATTCCTTGGCAATTTACCAATTATCACTGCTTCACTGATTATATTTTTTCGTTAACCCACTCAAACGTGATTTCTGTCTGTTGTGTACTGTCCATCTGACGAATAGAACAACCACGATTACATCGAACTTAACTACTAAAAATATTATTTAACTTCTTGGTCATCGGTTAAAATCATTAAAACATCAAGATTATATTAACGAACAACAATCAGAATATTTCAAGCAATTAAAGGTAAGCTTAAAGCTTAGAGGAATATTTGTGCCACCAGATTATTCAGAAAATATTGTCCTTATGACTCACCGCTGATGAGCCATAAGTATTGGCAGACAGAAATCACGTTTGAGTATAGTGGGTTAACGAAAAAATATAATCAGTGAAGCAGTGATAATTGGTAAATTGTCAAGGAATCTTTCAAAGGAAGCTGCTCGTAGCGTTTTTTACTGCTTCATGGTTTGCTTACATTTTGGGTTGTCATATTTTCCGTGTTAGAGATCACGCTTGAGTGGCGGGCTAACGGATAAATATAATCAATATAGCATTGATGATCGTAAAATTTGACCAGAGATTATTTTGAAGGCTATAAATGCGCACTCGTACATATAGACGTATAGTTCTCACACGCATATAAACACAGTATTTGCATTGACTATGAACTAGCTTTCACACATAGGCAAATCATTACGACCACTACCTGCTAGGCTTTGCAGACATTTCGGGCTTGCTTCTGCAGAGAATATGATTTGCAGTGGATGTAGGAAAATATCATATACTAGTAATGATACTCATAATGAAGACGTGAACCACAATTCCAACAATGATGATACTCATGATGAAAACGTGAATGACAATTTGAACAATACTTCTGTATCTAACAGTGCAAATGAAGATAGCCTAGAGAAGAATGTGCAATTAGATCTTGACAGTTCGACTTCTTCAAATGCTGAGGAAAACCTCTATGAAATCATCGAAGGTTTAAGAGAAAAATTTTCATCGTTGTCAGAGCACGATCCCGACA
The DNA here is from genome assembly GCA_949152435.1 of Gastracanthus pulcherrimus. Classification (NCBI taxonomy): domain Eukaryota; kingdom Metazoa; phylum Arthropoda; class Insecta; order Hymenoptera; family Pteromalidae; genus Gastracanthus; species Gastracanthus pulcherrimus. The sequence continues at coordinate 117,929,134 of OX424573.1, forward strand.
GGATAGCTATTTTAACCATACTGCCATCAAAATGGTCAATAGAGAAGATTTCTTCTCTATTCAATACTACGACTTTCTCCATTAGAAAAGCTAAAGAATTAAAAGCCACGAATGGCTCTTTTTCTAGACCACCTAGGTAAATCGCTGCCACAAACTACGGTTAATAGAGTGAAACAATTCTATGAATGTGATTCTAACAGCAGAATTCTCCCAGGATATAGAAATAAAAAATCTGTTGAGATTGATGGAGAAAAAGTCCTCAAACAGAAGAGACTGACATTGTTTAGCTTAAAAGAATTATATTTCAAATTCTGTGGAGAGCATCCAGATACTACTATAGGTCTTTCAAAGTTTAGCCAATTACGACCTCAAAGTTGTGTTTTACCCGGAAGTAATGGTACTCATATTGTTTACGTATGTGTGATTCATGAGAATGTCAAGCTTTTGCTCGATGCCATCAATTTATCTGACCTGATGGCTAAATCGGAATTCCCATTAAAAAACTATACCGATTGTCTTAATCTCATGGTATGTCGTAACTCAAATAGAGAATGTTTTCTTAACGAATGCAAAAACTGCCCTAATTACGATAAGCTCAGATCCCAGCTTGAATCAGGTTTGGAAAAAGCAGACGTAAAGGATATAACTTTTAGCTCTTGGCATTCGACAGATAGAACAACTATGATTACATCAAACACAACTACTGAAAATTTCCTCGAACTTCTTGGTCATCGGTTAAAATCATTAAAACCTCATGATTATATTAACAAACAACAATCAGAATATTTTAAGCAATTGAAGGGAAGCTTAAAGCCAGGAGAAATTCTTGTGCTACCAGATTATTCAGAGAATTTTGCTTTCGTTGTTCAAAAAGCAGCTCAAGCTTTTCACTATAATAATAATCAAGCCACAGTATATACTGTAGTTTATTATTATCGTGATAAAGGTGAATTAAAACATGGAAATATAATCGTGATTTTTGAATCAAATACTCATGACTCTGCAGCGGTGTATGTGTGAAATTCGATGATAATTGATTACCTAAAGAAACAACCCAAAGTTACAAAGATTATCTACTTTTCTGATGGAGCAAAACAACATTTTAAAACTCGATTTAATATCCAAAATTTATGTATTCATGAAAATGATTTTGGTATCAAAGCAGAGTGGCATTTTTGCGCGACGGCTCACGGAAAAGGCCCACATGATGGCCTTGGTGCAACTCTTAAAATAGGAGCTAGGAACGCAAGCCTCCAAGCATCAGCAATCAACAGCATTTTAACAGCTAAGCAGCTTTATGAGTGGGCATGCCATTCAATAAAAAATATAAAGTTCTTTTATTATTCAAAAGTAACACATAGCAACACTCAAAAAAGATTAAAAAGACGATTTGACGAGGCTCCTTCTGTCCCACAAATTTCAAGCAATCACTGTTTTATTCCACTACGAAACAAGAGTATTATTATCAAAAAATTTTCAAGTGATCAAAAGGAAGTTGTTGTCGATATTTAAAGTATAACCGTCCATTTCTGGCCATGAACCTGCCCATTTGATTGTTTGTCAGCTATTTTTTGAGGTTAAAAACAAATTTTTAGCTGATGGAACTAAACCGACTTCGGATTTGAAATCAGTGACCCCAAAAACGTATAAATATATGGTCAACGATTCTTCATCTGGCCGTCATCATGCCTGCTGAGCATTTTTGAAGTACTTTTTGAGGTTAGCGACAAATTTGGGGCTTGTTGGGTTAAACGGACCTTAGACTTAAAATCAACGATCTCGAAAACGTATAAATTTATGGTCACGATCCTTAATCTGGCCGTAATCATGCCTATTTGAGCGTTTTTGAAAAAAAATTTCAGAAAACTGGTCAGAAAATCGGGTTTATGGGACCGCCATTTTGAAAATTTTGAAAAGCGCCACATAGCTATTGATTCTACATAAAAAACCCTAAATTTTGACCTTATACAAGTTTTTCTAAGTCTTTACCATTTTTGGGCAGAGCCGTGTGCGTTTTGGCATGGATTGACCCATATATATAAATATATGTATATTAGTTTCATTTTAGAGATAGATAGATAGATAGATAGATATACTTTTTATTCATCAAGAGACGAAAATCTTACAATTGCATGTACATGTAGTTATAATTAAAATATCAGTCAATTTTATGTATTTGTTATCTTAGCGTTCACTTATTGCATTTCTTATTAAATAATATGATTCGCTTTATCAGTTCGTCAGTTTATAAAATTTAAATATAATGAACTAGTCATAGTCAGATATCACAGAAACGCGCTTCGTCAAAAAATAATACATAGAATAAAATAAATACAATAGAGATAACATATAAAAATAAAAGAATACATACACATACTTTGCTAAATTTGTACGTATACTATCACGTCAAAATTTGAAACACACTCATTCATGAGACTTTAACAATCCCGCTAATAAATACATTCACACCTAACACTAAACATATTTAATAAATAAATAAATTAATAAATAAATAAGTCGAATAAATAAATAAACCAGATAAATAATTAAATTAATAAATAAATAAGTCGAATAAATAAATAAACCAGATAAATAATTAAATTAAATAAATAAATAAATCGAATAAATAAATAAACCAGATAAATAATTAAATTAAATAAATAAATAAGTCGAATAAATAAATAAACCAGATAAATAATTAAATTAAATAAATAAATAAGTCGAATAAATAAATAAACCAGATAAATAATTAAATTAAATAAATAAATAAATAAATTTAAATAAATAAATAAATTAAATAAATAAATAAATAAATTTAAATAAATAAATAAATTAAATAAATAAATAAATAAATTAAATAAATAAATAAATAAATTTAAATAAATAAATAAATTAAATAAATGAATAAATAAATTAAATAAATAAATTTAAATAAATACATTTAAATAAATACATAAATTAAATAAATAAATAAATAAATTTAAATAAATAAATAAATTAAATAAATAAATAAATTTAAATAAATAAATAAATTAAATAAATAAATAAATAAATTTAAATAATAAATAAATTAAATAAATAAATAAATAAATTTAAATAAATAAATAAATTAAATAAATAAATAATTCAAATAAATAAATTTAAATAAATATATAAATTAAATAAATAAATAATTCAAATAAATAAATTTAAATAAATAAATAAATTAAATAAATAAATAATTCAAATAAATAAATTTAAATAAATAAATAAATTAAATAAATAAATAATTCAAATAAATAAATAGCTTAAATAAATATCCGAGTCACCTCTATACATTCTCTTCTCCATGTAATTACTTAAGGTGCCTGCTAAACGCCGTTTTAAATTTACAAAAAGATGGCAGGCACCTCACACTGCTCGGGAGCGAATTCCAGAGGTGCGCACCTTGAACTCTAAATGAGAAACGGTCCTTATCGATGCGCAACCCCGGAACCGAGAGCTCTTTCATACCACCCCTACTTGAAGTCCTGGCCTGGTTTTTTTCATAGAGGGCAGTAAGATATGGTGGCTGCCGCATGACAACCGCTTTGTAAAGCAGCAGCCCCATAAAATACTCCCTCCTCACCTTAAGATCTAACCAGTCCAGTTTTTCCCTGTAGGCGGTGATATGCTCATCTCACCTAACACCACATATGTATCTCACACATGCATTCTGTATACGTTGTAGTCGTGTCTGGAGCTCCCCTGACACGTCAAGAAGAACCACTGAGCAATAGTCTAAGTGAGGTAGTACCAGTGCACCTGCCAGCTGCTTCTTCAGTATCTCTGTGGTGCTTGAACGGAAAAGTTTTAAGCTATACAGAGCTCTATTTACTTTTCTACTGACCGCATTCAGTTGCGGCTTCCATGTCAACCTTCCGTCCATCACCACGCCGAGATTGGTGACTGTATCGACAAAGGGAACGTGTACGCCGGTCTGTATCTCAATGCCTTGCAAGTCAAGGTTCTGAACCTGTTTGATGTTGTGATCAGATCCAAAAATGATCGCCTTTGTCTTGCCGACATTGAGGCGCAGGCCAGCTGACGTTGCCCAGTTCGACACTGCTCGTGCTACAGCCGACATGCGACTGATACCATCACGAAGACCCTTCAGGGTCACTTGTGTGTAGGTTTGCAGGTCGTCAGCGTAAAGTATGTGTTCAACACCATCTAAGTCTGGTGCGTCTTGTAAGTCGTTTATGTACAGGCTGAAAAGCAGGTGTTTAACATCACCACCAGTCAGTACATCTTGTAAGTCATTGATATAAAGACTGAATAGCAAGGGTCCCAGGACTGAGCCCTGTGGAACGCCAATATTGGTGGTTAGCCAACCTGAATCCCCGTTTGTGTTTGTGACGACTTTCTGTCGTCTCCCCATAATATATGACTTAAGCCACAGGAGAAAGAAAGAGAGAGAGAGAGAGAGAGAGAAATACTTTATTTTTGTTTGCACAAAAAATTATATTGCAAAAGTTTTCATCACATAAGGCTTGTCACATACAATAAAATTCATCATTCGTCAATTAAATCGTACATAGGTCATTATATATATGAGACGTTTCACGTCAAATCGATCAAGGTTCTTGCCAAAATTTGGGCACACTTACAAAACTGATTTTTGGCTGAAAAATCTGTCTTTCCAAGCACTTTAAGATGCTATGTGGCAGAATTCAAAAATATAATATGGCGGCCCAATATGGCGCCTGGAAGTGTACAAAAAATCAAGATTCATCCAATTAACTACCTCTAGTGAACATATTATTGATGAATCCGCCTCCAACTGACTTTAATAGAGCTTTCGAGATCGCTGTTCATAAATATTGTTATTTTCAGATGATTCAAGATGGCCGTCTCTATATAACTGCTTAGTAAACCATAAATTACAAAATTTTTATGCAAACAAAGATCAATGGTCGATTTCACAGACAAAACAAGTTAGGGTAGTCATTTCGTATGTTTTTAAAGTCAATGGATCATAAATTCAAGTTAGTTCTATAGTATCGTATCACTTTGTGATCTTAACCTCAAAAGATATTGAGAAATCAGGACTTTATATTCATATTGCGAATTAAATCATTAGAGACTACTTATTACTCATGTTTTTGGGATCGCTAACTCGTAATTTAAAGTCGATTTAATAGTAACATGCCACGTTCTGATACTAACCTCAAAAAGATTTTTTAAACCTCGTAATGCTTCACATTCTTAACCTTAACTCCAAAAAGACTTGACCTACTAAATCATGTGAAAATTAAACAGCTTGATTTAATCAGTGCACCGTCCAACCATAACTATAATGTCACAATTAAAATCAATATTCCCTGTTTAAAGTATCAATTTAATTAAACGTTAACTGAAAACAAAGACCTATTTCGACGAAAAAACATCGAGGATAGGAAATTTAATAAAATAGAGAGGAAAATAATACCCAGGATTGAAAAGAGGCACTTGCTGGACCGTGAGGCTGCAGGTCGGTAAATCCAAATAAATAATAATAATATTAATAGTAATAATAATGTTTTCGTAGTCGCTGAATCGTAATTTGAAGTTTGTCTAATAGAGTCATATCATGTTTTGTATTTAGCCTGTGGAAACAAAATATAAGATTGACATTCTTTATTCACATCACAGTATGGATTCTAAGATAGTAGTTATTACTTCTATTGTCGATCGCGCTGAATTCTAATTCGCAGTCGGATCGGTAGTATGATGTCGGATTTTTCGTCCAAACCGCAGATACTTTGAGCACTTAAGATTCAATTGAAAATATACGTCACTATTCATCACTAAGACTGGAGATTTATTGAACCCCTAAATCATAAATACAAAATCCATTTTACTTAGCCTCACATGATTTTTTTTTTTTTGTAAGAAGAAAGTAAGTAGGTTTTATTGATAAGTAAAGTATGGCATTAGTATTGTAATTATTCTGAATTTTCTGCATTAGAATATCTCTTTATCTGTAACTTATAAGCAGAAATAGGAATAAATGCATGATTCTTTTGATTTCCGATTGAGAAGCTTCTGAGTTTTGTCGTGATCTCCTTTGCTATAATGAAATATTTGCATATTACTAAATTTGGTTCTAGCCTAATTAAAAAGAGATGTTGAATTCAGAATTGCTTTGTTTGGATCAGCTTGAAGACTATAACGAACCGCTTCCCTCTTCAGAATCACACCTAGACCATCGCATGGGCCTTTCCCATGAGCAGTTGCATGGAAATGCTACTCAGCTTTTATGTTAAAATCAGTCTCATGGTTCATTGAATTACACATATTAAATCTATTTTTTAAGTGTTGCTTGGCACCATCAGTTACATAAATAAATTTCTTAACTTTGGGGCAGACTTTTATTATTTCTGGTATCACAATATGCTGCATCAAATATACAGATGCTGTATCATGAGCTGTGCAATCTGATAGCAGAATGATGCTGCAATGATTCGTTTTTACACCACAATGATAATAAAATACAATCGTGAATACTGTGCACCGATCATTGTTGTAATGGAATGCCTGTGCGGCGTTTTGTGCAACGTAAGCATAATTTTCGGCAAAATCACCTTGAAGTAGCATCTCATTTTCTTTTAAAGTTTCTTTTTTGTTACTTACAAAAGTTGACTGAACCTTTGCGATAAAATCATTCTTCTAGGCATTGACTTAATTTATCAGCAAAGTCTTCTGAATTACGACATTTTTGCTTCAATGTACATCGATCAGTAGCTATCCATGTACTAAAAATGACTTGCTGAATATTAGATTTTCTCAGTAATCGTACTACCAGATCAGAAAACTTTTCTATGTCGGGACATTTTCCGCACTCGAGTAATTGGCAAGTAACTGTTTTATTCTTACATAGAACATAATCTATGCAGTCTTTGTAGTCATTTAATATTACTTCTGAGATTTCGCTTAATGTCTTTAGCTTAGCTGCATCAAACATTGTTTTAAAATTTTCATGTTTTACACAAACACAGACACTGAGAGTCCCAGCTTTACCCGCAGTGACGCACTACTTTGGCAGCAGTTCAGCAAACTTAGTTAGTCCAATTGGATGTTCTTTGAACTCTTCTTGGAATTGGGCATGAAGATCTTTAATATCACACAGTAACAAACGCTTTTGCATTCTTTTTTTACCATCATCATCATACACTGCAACTGTTTCTTTTTTATGTGGATCACTCTACTATTCATGTCACTCTTATAAAAACCATATACTTTAGAAATTGTCTCATCAGGTAATTTCTTCCCTTGTTTGACTGGTGGAGATGCTAACACATCATCGGACTTTCTCAGATCTTTTGCTTTTTTTGCCATATGATAAGAAGCACCAAACTCTTCGGCAGTTTTACGAATACTCCAACAGTCAGGAGCTATTGTGAGTTTTGATACTCTTAGCGGATCATTATCCAGTAAGCTTCGAAATTTTTGCTCTACGCCTTCCAGGAGTTCGTCTAATTCTTCTTCCCGTGACAAACATTGTTTCTTAGAGGGCGAAACATCGACATCTTCGGTCGAGTCTTCGGTAGACTCATTCAAATCTTGACTGATATCATTGCCAGAAGTATCTTGAGATCTAATTTTACTGTTGCATAAATTCCTGCATTGAGCGCAAATTTTAGAATTTGCAGAAACATGTGAGAACATTTTAAGAAGATTTTTTGAGACTTTTCTTAACCCTTTGCCAACGTGGCCTTCGCCACCGAATGGATTAACACATCTATCAGCATGTATTGAGTTTCCCCAATGTGTCTCAAAATCAAGAAGAATACCCACCTGACCCCAGAAAAAACGAACACTGAGAATTTCAACCAACTATCCTGAAAAGGACTGTTGGGAAAATCACAGCGCAACACCGCCAACCAACACTGAGAATTTCAACCAACTATCCTGAAGTAATAACTACAATCTCAGAATCCATACTGTGATGTGAATAAAGAATGTCAATCTTCTATTTTGTTTCCTCAGGTTAAATACGGAACATGATATGACTCTATTAAACAAACTTCAAATTACGATTCAGCGACTACGAAAACATTATTATTACTATTAATATTATTATTATTTATTTGGATTTACCCACCTGCAGCCTCACGGTCCAGCAAGTGCCCCTTTTCAATCCTGGGTATTATTTTCCTCTCTATTTTATTAAATTTCCTATCCTCGATGTTTTTTCGTCGAAATAGGTCTTTGTTTTCAGTTAGTGTTTAATTAAATTGATACTTTAAACAGGGAATATTGATTTTAATTGTGACTTTAAGGTTATGTTCGGACTGCACTGATTGAATCAAGTTGCTTAATTTTCACATGATTTAGTAGGTCAAGTCTTTTTGGAGTTTAGGTTAAGAATATGAAGCATTACGAGGTTTAAAAAATCTTTTTGAGGTTAGTATCAGAACGTGGCATGTTACTATTAAATCGACTTTAAATTACGAGTTAGCGATCCCAAAAACATGAGTAATAAGTAGTCTCTAATGATTTAATTCGCAATATGAATATAAAGTCCTGATTTCTCAATATCTTTTGAGGTTAAGATCACAAAGTGATACGATACTATAGAACTAACTTAAATTTATGATCCATTGACTTTAAAAACATACGAAATGACTACCCTAACTTGTTTTATCTGTGAAATCGACCATTGATCTTTGTTTGCATAAAAACTTTGTAATATATGGTTTACTAAGCAGTTATATAGAGACGGCCATCTTGAATCATCTGAAAATAACAATATTTATGAACAGCGATCTCGAAAGCTCTATTAAAGTCAGTTGGAGGCCGATTCATCAATAATATGTTCACTAGAGGTAGTTAACATTAGAAAACATTATTATTACTATTAATATTATTATTATTTATTTGGATTTACCCACCTGCAGCCTCACGGTCCAGCAAGTGCCCCTTTTCAATCCTGGGTATTATTTTCCTCTCTATTTTATTAAATTTCCTATCCTCGATTTTTTTCTCGTCAAAATAGGTCTTTGTTATCAGTTAGTGTTTAATTAAATTGATACTTTAAACAGGGAATATTGATTTTAATTGTGACTTTAAGGTTATGTTCGGACTGCACTGATTGAATCAAGTTGCTTAATTTTCACATGATTTAGTAGGTCAAGTCTTTTTGGAGTTTAGGTTAAGAATATGAAGCATTAAGAGGTTTAAAAAATCTTTTTGAGGTTAGTATCAGAACGTGGCATGTTACTATTAAATCGACTTTAAATTACGAGTTAGCGATCCCAAAAACATGAGTAATAAGTAGTCTCTAATGATTTAATTCGCAATATGAATATAAAGTCCTGATTTCTCAATATCTTTTGAGGTTAAGATCACAAAATGATACGATACTATCGAACTAACTTAAATTTATGATTCATTGACTTTAAAAACATACGAAATGACTACCCTAACTTGTTTTGTCTGTGGAATCGACCATTGATCTTTGTTTGCATACAAATTTTGTAATTTATGGTTTACTAAGCAGTTATATAGAGACGGCCATCTTGAATCATCTGAAAATAACAATATTTATGAACAGCGATCTCGAAAGCTCTATTAAAGTCAGTTGGAGGCGGATTCATCAATAATATGTTCACTAGAGGTAGTTAATTGGATGAATCTTGATTTTTTGTACACTTCCAGGCGCCATATTGGGCCGCCATATTATATTTTTGAATTCTGCCACATAGCATCTTAAAGTGCTTGGAAAGACAGATTTTTCAGCCAAAAATCAGTTTTGTAAGTGTGCCCAAATTTTGGCAAGAGCCTTGATCGATTTGACGTGAAACGTCCCATATATATATATATATATATATATATATATATATATATATATATATATATATATATATATATATATATATATATATACATATGATGAATTTTATTGTATGTGACAATTGTATCATAATTTTTTTGCGAAAAAAATGAAGTATTTCTCTCTCTCTCTCTCTCTCTCTCTCTCTCTCTCTCTCTCTCTCTCTAGATTTTCGCCCAATAGCACTATTGAGCTTTCTCTCCAAGGTGCTGGAGAAGATAGTACACGACCAGATTACCGATTTCTTAAGATCCAAAAAGATCTTGGATCCTCTGCAAACCGGTTTCAGACAGCATCACAGCACCCAGACAGCTCTACTAAAACTAACCGAGGACATACGAACTGGGATTAACGACAATAAGAAATTAATGACTATACTGCTACTGTTCGACTTTAGTAAGGCGTTTGACACTATATCACCATCTAAATTACTTCGTAAGCTGATACGCATGGGTTTTTTCATGAGTGTTCATTTGTGGGTCAAATCATACATTTTCGGTCGCAGGCAAAAAGTCATAACTGACAACAACGGGGAATCTGATTGGCTAACCACCAATCTAAGTGTGCCACAGGGTTCAGTCCTGGGGCCCTTGCTATTCAGTCTTTATATCAATGACTTACAAGATGTACTGACGTTAAACACTTGCTATACGCGGACGACTTGCAAACTTACACTCAAGTGACATGGCGAGATCTTCATGTGGGTATCAGACGCATGTCGGCTGTTGCGCTGGCAGTGTCGGAGTGGGCCGAAGCATCCGGACTGCGATTCAATGTCGGCAAAACAAAAGACCAATCGACTGCAGGATCTTGGTTTGCCCGGCATTGAGTTTCAGGAAGGTGTACATGTGCCTTTCTCTGACTCGGTCACAAACCTTGGTGTTGTCATGGACTCTAAACTCACGTGGAAACTGCAGGTTGATGCAGTTGGAAAAAAGGTAAATCGTGCTCTTTACAGCCTACGATTTCTTAGTTCATGCACAACTCAGGCGTTGAGAAAGCAGCTTGCATGCGCGCTGGTAGTGCCACATTTAGATTATTGTTCCGTGGTTCACCTTAATGTGTCTGATGAGCTCGAGACGAAGTTGCAACGACTTCAAAATTCATGTGTGAGATACATATGTGGTGTTAGAAGGGATAAGCACATCACTCCTCACAGGAAATATCTTGGCTGGCTTACAGTAAAGGAAAGAAGAGCGTACTTTGCGGGTTATTATTCTATAGGGCAATAAATATGGGACAACCTCCGTACCTTGCGGCTATCTTTGGTGAAAACACAGCTAGGACTTCCAGTAGGAGTGGTGTGAAAGAGCTCTCTGTTCCGGGATCGCGGACTGATAAGGGTCTCTACTCGTTTAGAGCCCAAGGCTCGCGATTCTGGAACTCCCTCCCCTGCAGTCTGAGGTATCTGCCGTCCTTATGTAAATTTAAAACGGCGTTAGGCAGGTACCTCAGTCAACTGCACGGTGATTAATTTGACATTTTTCATGACGACAGAGTAATACATGGGTAGTTATTTATTTATTTATTGATTTATTTATTTGTTTATTTATTTATTTATTTATTTATTTATTTATTTATTTATTTATTTATTTATTTATTTATTTATTTATTTATTTATTTATTTAATTGTTTATTTATTTAATTATTTATTTATTTATTTATTAATTGCATCTATTTATTTTTTTCTTTTAATTTATCCGTTCTCCCGTGTTTTGTATTCTTAGTCGTGAAATATGTTGTAATGTACAAAATATAAAGAGTATATTTTAATAAAGAGTAAATTTATCTGCGTGTGTGATGAGTGTATGTATCTGCTGAATTGTAATTGTTTTTAAATTGTGACGTGATGGACGTACGTGTATGCAAGAATAAGTAAACTTTCTGAAATTGTTATGGAACTGTGATATAAACAAACTGTGATATTAGATAATGACAAATTTGTGCAACAATTTTTTTTATATTTATATACTGACGACCAGTGATAGTGACCAAAGACATTAATGTAATGACAAAATAACAATTTTTATGTAATGTGTTTTTGCCAAAAATGACAAATAAATCGTATATCTATCTATCTATCTATCTCTCTTTCTCTCTCTAAAATAAAACTACTGTCATTATTTCGAGTCCTACAAGTTATTGCATGACTTACCAATTTCGCCCCTACAAAATTTCAGGACTCGCGGGCCCCGCCACCGAAAGCAGAGTTGGTGCAGAGTTGAGAGCAGCTGGAGCCCCAATATTCTATATACGAGACATCCCAGCTACCAGCCAGCAATAGAGGCAATTGCTGCCAAATAATAACTACTAAAATAAGTAATTAATGTCTGGGAGCAGGCTGATCCGTTATACTTGTATATTTGTGAAGATAAAAAAGACAAAAGGCAACTGATTATGAGGTCAGTGTGCCCGTATAATTATGTCTGAACTATATGAAGTTATGACGTTGCTGCATCTCTAAACGCTAAATTAAAAAATGTTTTTCACTAGGACAAATTTGATTTTTTTCGGTGTTATTCGATTACTTTAGAAAGTACTACCGGTAGGGAACTAGTCAAAATATACAATAAGTGTGCAATAAGTGCACTTTTTATTATCAATTGATGTGATTTTATTGTTCCAAGGTGATGATATTTGGATAATGACGACTCGATTGATCTCCTAGAACTGTAACCTCTTTATTTGCAATGTTAGCGACGATTTGGAAGTTTTTATACTTACTCCCCTATTCATAGCTATAAAATTACAAAAAAAATTACAAAAAGTGTCAACGCAGCTTGGTACATAACATGAAGTCTGGAAAAAGCCAATGAGCTAACATCATAATAACTACTGTGTAATGGCACCTAAAAAAAAATTTTTTTTAAATTACTTGCAATTGAGTAAAAATATGAATAAAAAACTAACAACCATATAGTGCATATAACAATTAAAACTTTTCAAATATATTAACGGAACGAATATTTTTACTCACTTAAACAATAAAACTTATATAACCACCCAGTAGTTAGTCAGTTGTGGTCGGTTAGCGCCGAAGATGTTGTGCCGACGCATGATGTTAACGACCGGCGTATCTAAAGACCACTGGGTAGAAATTGATCGTGCCCACCATAATTTTCGCGAGAGAGTGATGGACTCTATCAAAATTTATACTCAGTGGTCTTTAGACGCGCCGATCGTTAACATCATGCGTCGGCACAACATCTTGGACGCTGCCCGGCCACCACTGGCTAACCACTGGGTGGTGATATGAGTTTTATTGATTATGTGAGTAAAAATATAGGTTCCGTTATTATATTTCAAAAATTTTAATTGATATTTGTACTATGTGGTTATTAGTAGTCATAGTCATAGTTGTGGAAGTGACTGCGGCGGCCCCTGCTCGGGGACGTGCCGGTCCAGCACTCAGGCAGAGCCCATTGTGCTTCTCCTCCCATCCTAAATTTAAACCTACTGTTGCATCAGCCTTTTGTCAATTGCCCGTGTTACCTGACCTACGGATTCCAGTCTGAGCGCCCTTAGCGCGGTCGGTTCCATGAAAGGAATGTCCCAAACGCTTTGTCTGGTCCCCACGAAAGCGGGGCAGCTACACATCAGGTGTAGGGTTGACTCGTCTCTGTATTCACACCATCTACATTTCCCTTCCTCGCGGATCTTCATCTTATGAAGATGATATCCCACCTTCCAGTGCCCAGTCAGCCAGCCTATAGTAGACCTAAGCTTGGTTCTGCCCAGGCTTTTTATGGTTGCTATCCAATCTTCTGGTGGGTTGTCTCCCAACACCGCTTTCGTTTGCTTGATGCCTTGTGCGTTTCTCCATTTATCGCGCAGTTTCTCCCTAAGTCAGGCCCCCGCCGCCCTTCGCACTTCGCAGAGTTCGTGTGATCCTTCGCTCCATTCTGCCCAGACTGGCAGAATGACCCTATAAGGGTTAGAGAACTGTATCCTTTCTGTTATTCTGTCGTAGCCTACTGTGTCGATGGCCGACACAGCTTCTTTGGCTACCTCGTTGTCCCTGAAGTGAACACTGCTCGGTAGTTCCTTCAGCCTGCAATAAGTCTTAAAAGCGTTTACCCTTAACACCTTATTTAGTGGTGGAAGGTCCATTAGGGTCTCCAGTGTCGTTCGTAGGCACCCTGTCATACCCCCCAGCACTACTCTTTGTACCCTATCCAGTGCCTTTTCATGTACCTTCAGTTCCGCTCTGTGGCCCCAGACGAGGGCTCCATGAGTCAGTCTCGGTCTAATGATGGACTCATAAAGCCACCTTACCTTTTCCGGTTGCAGTCCCCAGGTGTTACCAAAGGCCCTTCTGCAGGCCCAGAACGTACTAATAGCCTTCTCACATTTGCCTTTAATATGTTTGCCCCAATTCAGTTTACCGTCTAGAGTGACGCCCAGGTATTTGGCTTCTTTGATCGGCTAAGGGGCGCACCCCCAGGTGGAGTCCCTCGATCGGTTTCATCTTATAACTGGTAGTACGCAGCATAACGCCAACTTTATTGGGGTTGACTCCGAGCTTCACCGACCTACACCAGGTCTCCACTATCCCCAGCGCATGCTGCATGAGGGCCGTAAGTACATCCTCGTTATCGCCTCTCACCATGATGACTATGTCATCCGCATAGGCTTGTGCGTAAAAACCGGTCGCGTTTAGCAGCTGTATCAGTTCGTCGACCACTAGACACCACATCGTGGGGGAAAAGACTCCCCTCTGCGGGCATTCCTTGGTCACTCTGCATTTCCTTGTGTAGACTCCCCAGCGGGCTTCTATGCTCCTGCTGCTTAGCATGCGCCAGATCCACCTGTAGAGTATCTCTGGGACCGCATGCGCCCTCATACCTTTCATGATCGCTTCCCTGGTCGTGTGGTTGAAGGCTCCCTCCACATCCAGAAGAGCGACCAGTACCATGAAGCCCTTGTTTTCCATGCCTTTCTGTATGAAGCTGACCGCCTCCGCCAGTGCCGTATCCACCAACTTGCCTGCCTGGTAGGCGTGCTGCCTGGCGTGTAGCGGTGCCTCCACCAGCGCTGATTCCTTTATGTGTCTATAGATCAGCCTTTCCATCGTCTTGAGAAGAAAATACGTCAGGCTGATCGGCCTAAAGTCTTTTGGTTCCGAGTGTTGTGCCTTACCTGTTTTTGGTAGGAACACCACCTTGGCCCGTCTCCAGGTTTTGGGTACATGTCCCAGAGCCAGGCATGCCCTGAATAGATTTCCAAGGGCGGGCAGCAGCACGTCCTGGCCCCTTTGCAGCAGCGCCGGGAAGACCCCATCCGGCCCCGCGGCCTTGTAGGGTTCGAAGGTGCTTACTGCCCACGCTATTCTTTTTTTATCCGTTACATGCTTTGCCAGTTTCCAGTCCTCGCGTCTCGCGCCTAGTCGGAAGCACGCCTCCTCCTCTGTAACTTGGAAGACCAGGAAATGGGCCTCCAGTAGCCCGCTTAGCGCCTCTTGCCCATCCTCGGCCCAAGCGCCCGAGCTCAGTCGGATCGTGTCCGTGAGTGGGCCTTTGGGGTTTTGTAGACCTCTGCACAATCTGGCAGTATCCGTCAGATTCTTCATACCCTCGCAGAGTCCTTTCCACCCCTGTATCTTAGCCAATTCTATCATCCTCTTATACTCCCTCTGTGCCATTCTAAATAGGAGCAAGTCCTGGTCCTTCTTCGTTCGCTTGGATCTGTTAAAGAGCCGTCTTACCTTTCTGCGTTGCTTTTCCAAGGAGTGGTTCCACCATGGTGCCCCCTTGGGTGCTACGCTTTTCGTTAGCTCGCAGTTGTTCTCGAACGAGCTACTAATTATGCCTTGTAGTATCTGGCTGCAGTGGTCAATATCCTCCGCCGTACCATATGTAGTGGGAAGGTTAGCGATCTTTGCCTTGAGTTCCTCTCTATGATTATGACTATGTGGTTATTAGTTTTTATTCATATTTTTATTCAATTGTGAGGAATTAAAAAAAAAATTTTTTTAGAGGTGTCATTACACAGTAGTTATTATGATGTTAGCCTGTTGGTATTTTCGAGGCTTCGTGTTATGTACCTAGGTGCGTTCTTAATTTGTTATCATATTGTATATTTTGTAATTTATTGTTGACACTTTTTGTAAAATATTTTTGTAATTTTATAGCTGTGAAGATGAGAGTAAGTATAAAAACTCCCGAATAGTCGCTAATATAGCAAATAAAGAGGTTATAGTTCCACAAGATCAATCGACTTGTCATTATCTTTTTATTTCTTGTTTATTCACGAGATATACTTAATGACAGAAGTTTCATAAATCAACTTACACCAAATAATGATTATACATTCTTATTAAGCTATTCTATTTATCATAATTATCAATAAAAAGTTTTACAAAGAAACTGATTCGACTCATTTTTTTAGGTTAAATGTACCTTTTTTTTACTTTCTTTTATTGATTACTATGCTCACAGGTTGCAAATCCTTATCTACAAGCACTCAAATTATTATTTAGTTTTTTAACTAATAATCTGCCAAATTTGAGCGATTTCCGAACCGTCAGTGTTATACAATCCAGAGTTGAAGAGAAAGGTGTGCGATTTATGAAAATTTCGGTGCAATAATAACTTAAAGTGGGTCCGTCGCGTAGTCACGTATCTACGCGGGGCACCACGTGAAACACAACATTTTTTCTCTAATAGCCAACGCAATTCTAAGAAAAATGATTCAGTATCAATTGTAATTCTTAATGACCTAAATACATGTTATATTATAGGAAAAATAATAACAATACGCATATATATGCATATAAAAATACAATTATTTTACTTATTTATTAAATATTTTTTATATTTGACTGGCACCTGGGTATTTTTCTTAAACAATCGGAATATATAATTAAAAAACTCAACAATCTCTTGTTGGCTTTATAAATATATCATGGTTTTGCTTCCTGAACGAGGAAGCTTTGTGATTGTAAGAAAACGCTGCCAATTAATTAGTACTTAGCTTCCTCAAACTTTATAAATTGTTCCAACATGAAATTATCTATTCTATTTAATGCTGTAGTGACAAATAGAAAGATAAGTCTATTGCTTTTTAATATGTCAAGATATATGTATATATATTTAAACTTTGTTATTTAAATTTATGCAAAAGTATAGCATAGATTATGAAACAACATTATTAATTAAGTATAATTATTCGAGCTAGTTATTGAAAATAGTTTATTCAAACTCATTTTAACTGTGCAACTCTGCTTGACTCAATCGAAGGGTACGACCCCGTTAAGATAGTCAAAATGACCCTTCTTCTGAATCGGAAAACTAGCTATGCACACATGTTCATAGAAAAAAAAAGAATTTTTGGTAAGTTTTGCAACCTCTACCCCCCCCCCCTCCCCCTCAAATCGTGAAAAACCTTTATTATCACATTATTATTTTTTTCGTCAAACCTTCACGGTGAAAAGTTTTGCTAAAAATCACGTACATACGTTATGTAGTTATACAACAACACGAATTTTCAGTACTCAGGAGGTCCGAATTCAAAACTAAATAAATATTTTGAACCTTTATAACTCCAAGTCTTCGAGACTTTCAGGGCTAATTTTAAAGATTTTTCTAGATTTTTTTCGAATTGTGGGTCCCCCTTAAAATGGCCAAGAAACCGCTTTTTTATGATTTTTAAGCAATCTTCGGCCTTTAAGCAGTCCCCATACATTAGATTGGTATCCACAGAAATAATGTATTCACTTCTTAATAAAGGATATCATAAACAATGCATTCTATAAATCGGGTAAAACCCACAATTTTTATGATTTTTTTAGCCATTTTCGACCTTTAAGCCATTTCCAACATAAACATTCAATTGATCTCCAAAGTGAATAATTTATTCACTTCTTATAAACAAAGATATCATAAGCAATGCATTCTCAAGCGCTATGTAATTTTTTAAATAATACATTTAATTGTATAACTACACAACGTATGTGCGTGATTTTTTGCAAAAATTTTCACCGTGAAGGTTGGGAGAAAAAATAATAATGTGATAATAGAGGTTTTTCGCGATTTGAGGGTGCGGGGGAGAGGGGAGGAGGGTTAGAAAAATTACCAAAAATTCTTATTTTCTTATATAAATATGTGTGCATAGATAGTATTCCGATTCAGGAGGAGGGTAATTTTGACAATCTTGAAGGGGGTTACTCTTTTAGTCCTTACAAATTGTACTGCAAAAGAAAACATAGAAAATATGTCGAATAACTATAAACTGCTCTACAGTCTGCTCTTAAAAAAGCTGAAGTAGTCCCCATATACAAGGCAGGGGACAAATCATGTATCTTAAATTATAGGTCAATTTCGCTTATATTTAACATTACAAAAATTTCTCAGAACTTAATTCACAATAGACTACACCTATTTTTGAAAAAATGTAATATAATATCTGACAAACAATTTGGTTTTGTTAGAAATAGAGGTACGACGGATGCTTTGAATTATATAACAAATATCATATACAAAAATTTGGATAAAAGCAAACCTATAGTTACAGTATTCTTAGACTTGGCCGAAGCTTTTGATACTGTGAATCATAGAATGCTGCTAGATAAGCTTGAGGGATATGGTATAAGAGGTAGTGTCTTAAAACTGTTAACTCTCAGATAGACAACAAAGAGTTAAAATTCAAGATTGTAAGGGTCAGTACAAATTAATGTCTACAGGAGTTCCGCTAGGGACTATACTAGGTCCTTTGTTATTTATACTCTATGTCAATGATCTACTGAGAGATGTGCAAAATGATACAATCATGTCTTATGCCGATGACACTGTCATCATATCAAGTGATGATACGTGGTCACGGGCATAGTATAAAATGAATGTATATCTAGATCAAGTGTCGAAATGGTTTACTTTGAATAAATTAGCTTTAAATGTAAGTAAAACTGTTTACATAACGTAAGGAAATTACTGTGATAGTGTGCCAGACACTCTAAACATTAATATAGGTAACCAACCAATAAAACGAGTAGAATATCATAAGTATCTAGGATTGTTATTCGATTTCAGTATGAAATGGGACAAACATATCGACTATATTGTAAAAAGAACTAGATATCTAATATTTATTTTTGCCAAAATTAAAAATATTATGGAACCCAAAACATTAATGACACTTTATGATCCATTTTTTTCAAAGTTTAATAAATTATGGAATTGCCTGGGGAGGGGCATATAGTAGTATATAATATAGTAATACCCTAAACCAAATACAAAGAATTAAAAACAAAATATTAAAAATCATAAATAAAACTCGATTCTCAGAGCAATGTCTTCCTCTTCCTGTAAGACAATTATTCCTTTTAGAATTAATTTCGTTTCATTATGAAACACTGAAAGAAATATATAAGTCCAAAACAAGCAATACTAGAAACAAAAGTATTCAATTACGAAAAATAACTAAAACAATAGATAAAAAACAGCTACATAGTAGCTGTGAAAGTGTTCAACGAGTTAACAAATGATCTCAAATCATTGACTACCAGTAAAGTTAATACAAAGAAAAAATTAAAACGATTGTAATAAATCTATACGTTCAAATATAATTATTAGCTTATATCACTGCATGAAAATTCTAGTGGATGTTAACAAGAATTTTTTTATATTTTTTATTTATTATTTTTTATTTTATATTTTTATTTTTAGTTTTTATTTTTAAGTTAGTTTCTAAATTAGTATTTTAGTATTTTGGTTTCTTCTCTAGGTTATATAAGCCAGCCCACGTTTTTTTTTTAAATGTTCTTTAGGCACACGGATTAGCCAAAATCTATTTTAAAAAACTGAAGAAAATTTTAACTATAAATGAACAAAAGTTAATATTTTAGACTCTGTTTCAATTCAATTTATGGTCTGAAATAAATAAAACATTTTTAACCTATATAATAGTGATTCTCGTTCGAAGGTGTATGCAATAAATGAAGAGGCTATATGGATCTCCACGAACTATCCTTTATTAATTTTCAGTCAAGTTGCCGACGTTTCGGGAGTCTTTTTGTATTCCCCTCTTCAAAGACTATATAAACATAATTACATAGAAACAAAAAATTAAATAATAAAAACACCGTAGATACAAACACTAATAACTAAAAATTATTTAAAGCATACCTATATATGACATAAAGAATTAGTGTCTCATAGAGACCAACGCAACAACAATCAAAAACGAAATGGCACCCTTAAGAAATAAACAAAAATTATTATAAAAAAATATAAAAATCACTGTTGACGATTAAAAAATAAACAATATTTTGAGACTCACTAGGGCGAAAGAGCACACCTAACGTATGTGTAGCCCCGGAGGCCCACATGCGCAAAAGATGTTTAAGCCGCACATGGTGTCAATTGTCGGCATGTCCAGGCACTACTATCGCACAAATCTTCGTAGACCTGAAAACCCCTCGAAAACTCCAATAATAAATATCAGAGAAGGGATAGCGGCTCCAAAAGAACACGCGTTTGATCCAATTTCTTTCCTTATCCAAATTTTTTATATTCAAAAAATCAATACAATGTTTCGTTTTTTAACGTGGTTAGCAATAGATGAAGTATGCTTTGTATTTTTTACGTCCCTCTTGTATTTCTCAGAAATTATTAACATTTATTATTACAATAACACACTAAATAAAATGGAGGACACTAACTTCCTTAAAAATATTTATAAAAATTGTCTCAATTTAATTAAAAAACATATTGTATAATTACGAGCAATAAAACTCTTTCTTAGCCTTTTGTTTACTTTTATTTTACCTTTATTCTATTGCTTTTGATTTTTGCATTCGCTCCGATTTTGGTTCTTATAAAATGATCCGAGATTCACACGGGTCTATATCCAGTAGCCATAACCACTGGAGAGGTATTGCTACTTTCCTCAACCGTCTCTTCGTTGGCTTTTCAATCTCCCGCAGAGGATCCGAGAGAGTAATGTGTATTAGGAGTACATGACGTGTACAGGTGGCTTGGATAGCTTATTGGTGTGTCTCGCAGGCCATGGGATTCCCCTCATGCGAACTATTAGCTGCTCTACGTGCCACATCCTCACGTTTATGTTTCTCCGTGGCCTACTGTGCGCTTTCGGAGCCGTTATCCCTTCTCTGATATTTATTATTGGAGTTTTCGGGGGGTTGTCAAGTCTACGAATATTTGTGCGTTAATAGTGCCTGGACACGCCGACAATTGACATCATGTTCGGCTTAAACATCTTTTTCGCCCTCTTTTTCGTGCTCTTTCGCCCTAATAAGTCTCAAAATATTGTTTAATTTTCAACAGTGATTTTTATATTTTTTTATAATAATTTTTGTTTATTTATTAAGAGTGCCATTTCGTTTTTGATTGTTGTTGCATTGGTCTCTATGAGACACTAATTCTTTATGTCATAGGTATGTTTTAAATAATTTTTAGTTCTTAGTGTTTGTATCTGCGGAGTACACAAAGACAACCGAAACGTCGGAAACTTGACTGCAATTTAATAAAGGATAGTTCGTGGAGATCGATGTAGCCTCTTCATTTATTCTTTAACCTATGCAAATGTATAGCATAGATTATGAAAAATATTTAAATTATGTAAAAAATTAAAAAGTTTTTGCATATCAGGTTGCATTCTCTTCAATTGACAATAATACATTTTGCAACACTATAATTATTGATTGAATTTTATTTATGAATATAATACTTTTACAAATAAAATTTTATCGTAATTTTGTAATTTTGTTTCAGGTTATGTTCAACGGATTTATTCATTTATTACAAAAATATCAAAAGAATTAAAAAACGCGATGAAACAAAAACGAATCGATGAATCTTAATCTTGTTGTATTTCAAATCTTCATAGAAAAATAAAAAAAAGAGCTTTGAATGGCCAAAAAATATGCCATAATGCTCAAGAAAAAGGAATTAAAATTTTTATGAAAAAAATTAATATAAAAATGAAAAAACTTTATAAAACAATAAATCGATAAATCTTAGAAATTCTTCTTGATTTTAAATCTCCGTGAAAGACGTAAACAACGTTTTTTATTCATAAAAAATTACCTCGTAATACGCAGGATCAGTGAGAAAATTTTTTCTAAAAATAAAATATAGAAAATTAAAAATGTTATAAAAAAGAGCGATTTTATGAATCTTGAAAATTCTTTTTGATTTAAAATCTTCATAAAAGGACAAAAAATAAGCGTTCGTTGGTCAAAAATTACCGCGTAATTCCCAAGAAATAAGCAGTCAAAAGTTGTTTGAAAAAAATATAACCTGAAATATCTTGAAAAATAAAACTCGTCTGATCTGGGCAAATAACTAAGCCAAAAGATAGTAAAAAGCTACCTATTTTTCTAATAATAGTGTATTTTCTAATACTTTCTAATAATAACTATATAATACTTTCTAACAATTCTAACATTTTCTAATAATAGTGTATTTTGATTCCTTATGTCTCAAAACATGTTTCTCACATGTATTTAGTAAAACATTTTTTGCTTCCTCCTAAAGGAAATTTTGTTATAGTAAAAAATTTTTTTCTTACTAACATGTTAGAAATACGGTTTGGGCCATTTGGAATCAAAATACACTATTTTTAGAAAATGTCCCTATGGATATGTGTGCGCGTGTGCGTGCGAACGTGCGTGCTGCGTGCGTGTGTATGTTTATGTATCTGTAGCACCATATCTTGAGTAATCTGCGGTTAAATTTAATCTCTCAGGGCTCATTTGTTTGTCTTCTTTTTCAGGAAGGCGGCTCAAAATTTTTATTTTTTTTTTATTTTTATGTTTTAGTTTTGCGGTTTTTTTTCATAACTTAGATATAATATCATCGATTTAGTAATTGTGCACTTGAAAAAGCTTAAAATTACCTATGATTTTCAACCCGATACTTTTTCTAAGCTTTTTCTCATTTTCTTTTATACACGGAAATGTCATGTTTCTTTTTAAATGGTTATATCTCGGAAATATACTGAAAAAAAGTTAAGATGATCTGTAACATTGAGTACAATATACAGTAAAATTAAGCCCCTTTAATTTTCTTTTGCCGAGAAAAAAATCATTTTGTAAAAAAAAACGATTTTCTATATCGAATGATAACTTGAGTAAAACAGCATTATTCTTTTTGAAAATTTACATAAAGGTAGCTTTTAACTATCTCTTGGCTAAGTTATTTGCCCAGATTACCAGGACTTTTATTTTGCAAGATATTTGAAGTTATTATTTTCTTTTTCAAATTTTATTTTGATCGTTTATAGAAATTATATTATCAGAATATGAAATCTTTTATTTTTCAAGATATTTAAGGTTGTATATTTTTTTAAAAATTTTATTGTCTATTTCTTAAATATTACACGGTATTTTTTTACGAATCACTCATTTTTTTTTGTTTCTTAATGGAATGAAATATTTTTTTTTTAGATTCATGGAGTCGTTTTTGTTTTAGAACGATTTCTCTGTTTTACAATATTCTAAAATCGATGAGGTAAATTATTTTAGTATGTTAGAAATAAATTGATCGCTTCAGTATAAATGCATTTAGAAGATCATACAATTACCTATCTTCTCCGACACGAAATTTTTTATAAGCTATCTCCCTTCTTTTGTTATAAACGAAAACGTCATTTTTTGTTCAAACAATATCTCGGAAACAAGTGATAGACATTTTTTTAAATAAATTGAGCGGAATTGGGTAGCTGTCCACTATCACTTGGCTGAACTGTTTGCCCAGACTGTGGTCTGTTATATTTTAAGATATTTGAGGTTATGTTTTTTTTAATTTTGATTGCTTATATCTCGAGAATATCGCGGTCATTTTTTGTTATTTTTATCGGGATTGGACGATAAGTGGATGCAGCTTGCAGAAGTTTGAGATTATGCCTGTTTTGGTTTGTTTATTGTTTAAATTGAGAAAGGTCTTTTTTATTTTTTTGGGTTGAGTGGTAGGTAATTTAAGTGAGTTTTCTCAACAATTTTGAATTGTTCTTGATGGTTTTAATTTATATAGTAAAACCTTGGAAAACAGAAACATGATTGATCAACACTTTTTTAATAATAAAAAGTTAGTAACATTATTATTTTTTTTTAAATCTGTGAGTTTCAAAAGTATCCATCAAGAATAGTTCGTAATACTGTGTGGTAAATGAATTTTGTTTAAAAACAAGCTTGGCATTGCAAGTTTAACAAAGAAAAAGTTTTATAATAAGTCATATTGAATTTTAAAATTCTGACAACAGATTAACATGTTTATTACAAAATTTTAGCAAAAAAGATTCTTTAAGGAAAAAAACATTTTATATATAATAATAATGAGAATTTAACAATAAGTTAACTGATTGATTGCTTTATTCTGATTAACTTATTTGATTGTTTTATTCGGATTGTAGTCATTCTAAATTTATATTTATATTCCTAAATACAGTATGTTGCTCCATATCTAATTGAAAATACTAAAAAAAAGAAAAATTAAAACTATAATAAATTAGTCTAAATTTCAAACGTCACTGGTAGCACATTAGCCACCCTTATTTATATGTATACGTAGAAATTCAATCAACAATATTACAACATTCTTGTATGAAAAATTGACTTGTCGATTTGACTTCCTCCCGACACACATTAAATAGAAAAGAATAATTTTTTATTGGAACATTTAATAAGGTTCGAGGAAGCTAATACCAACGATTTGGCAGCGGTTTTTTGTTTTTATAGCGGTTTATCGATTTTTGGGTTTTAGTGTTTCGGGTTTTTAGGTACATTAGAAATAATATCATCGATCCAGCGAAAAGGCCAGATCATAAAATTAGAACCTAAGTTTTCCGACATGAAAGTTTGGATAAAGTCATTCCTTTCTTTTATTCTACACGAAAACGTCATTTTTTGTTTAAACGGTTATTATTTCGGAAACAAATGACGGAAAATCTTTGAAAAATTTGGAAATGATTATAAATATGGAGAAGACTGTTCAGTAAGATTTTTGAATGTTGACCTTTTGCTTTTGCTGAGAAAAAATAATTTTGTAAAAAAAATCTACTTTCTGTCTCCAACGATAACTGAAGTAAATTGGCCGCATTTTGTCTGAAACTTTATAAAAAGGTAGCTGTTTACTATCCCATGGCCTGTATGTTATTCAGATCATGAGATCTTTTATTTTCTGAGATATTGAGGTTGTGTTTTTCTAATTTTTCTTGTATCACTTACATCTCGAGAACGGCGTGGTCATTTTTTACCACATAAGACTCGTTTTCGTCGTTTTTACATCAAGTTTAAATATTCAAAGAAATATTCAAGATTCATCGACTTGTTTTTATTGAATAAAAATTTTTCGATTTTTAAGTTTTAGATTTTTGTTTTTTCTTGACATGTAAGAAACATTATGATCAATTTAGTGTGAATGCATTAAAAAGAGCATGAAATTACCTATCTTTTACAACATTACATTTTTAATAGGCTCTTTCCCTTCTTTTTTTATACACGAAAACGTAATTTTTAATTTAAGGGGAGGCACTACTGATAATTGGCGTTTTAACGGTTTTTCTTTTTTATTTTTGGATATACAAAACATTATGCCAAACCCATGCGAGAAATTTTTTAGAATTATCTCAGAAATATATAAGAAAATTTTCAACCAAAAATATTAAGAACTGTAGGGAAAGACAGATTTTAAGCGTATCAGTTTTTTGTTTTTATAACGTTCTTTAAAAATCTATCTTCTCCTACAGTTCTTAATATTTTTGTTTGAAACTTTTTTAACATGCGTCTTAGATGATATTAAATAAATTCTCGTATGGATTTAGCATAATGTTTTGTAGATTCAAAGATAAAAAACCGCTTCCAATTCATTGGCACTTAGCTTCCTCAAACCTCATAAACTGTTGCAATATTAAATTATTTATTCTATTTAATTCTGTGGTGAAAAATATAAATGACGTCTACTTTTTAATATGTTGAGATATAAAAAAGTGGGTTTGATCATTCGAAACGTTACACCAAAAATCATGAAGATAGCGTTTTTCAGTCAAAAGTGACTGCCATAGTCTTAAAATGGCAGAATTGCAACATTTATATAAGAGAAAATAAAATAGCATTAACTATTGTTAAGAAAAAAGATTAAAATGCACATTTTAATAATAAAGCCATATTTAGCTTTAAACAACTTTAATTATATGGGCTTAAGAAAATGTGTAAAAATTCACGACCATTTTACATATCAAAAGGCAGCAGAGCCGCAAGATGCCGGCCATTTAGGGGCGCAAGTCGTTAACATGTTGCGGCCTCCCATTTTGCCACCTAAATTATTTAACAATTTTGAATCTATCATAACTATTCATCCACATATCCTCAGTGATGCTCTGACTACTCAAATTAAAGGTTTTAATGCCAGCTTTCTTTTTACCATACGTATAATTGTCCGTAATTTAAAATACATTAAGTAAATTACGTCAGACTTCAATAGTATGAAGTTTACTATTTTACAGAAGGTGTATTATTAGCTATAAGAAAGTGATTTGTACGTACCAAAAAAGGAAGATCTTTGAAAGGCGAAGAATTTGAGATGTGGTAGACCTAAATCCGTATCGATTTCGTAAAACGGTAATCGATCAAACATAACCAAAATACACAAAATTTTAGGTTTCTGTGCAGCTCTATGGGTAACCTACTGAGCTGAAATGGGAGTCTAATATTTTATATCTTAAAGTTTCAAAAAAGATGAAAAAATGTTTTTTTGATACTTTCAAATTGTTATAAGTGCGTGGGTTGGTGGATAAATAATTGGGTGTATGATAAGTGTGTGGGTGGAGGGATAAATGCGTGTGCGGAGGAGTGTATGCGTAGGTGCATGAATGAATGAATGGATGGATTGAAAATGAGTGGAAGGGAAGGATAAATGCTTCCGTGGAGGGGTGGATGCATGGGTGTACATGGATAGATGCGTGGGTGAATGGATAAATGCGTGGGTGGAGGGGTGAATGCGTGGGAGGATGTACTATATGTCACTATATCGAGCTGTTCAATTTTGAAAATTGTTCTCCTACCAACTTATTGTTTATACAAGAATAATAAACAATATAATCGAAAAATTAAAAATCCGAATTTGTATTTTTTTTTATAAATAAAGCTGGTTGAACTAACTTGGAAAAAGATTTGCAGAAGAATAATTCTTGATAATTTTTTATATTTTAGAAAATGGAAGAAATTTATATATAAACAAATTTTTTTTTTGGAAATTAGAAAATTTTTTAAAAAGAACTTACATTTTTTCCTGAATTCTATTTGGGAACACAAAAATCCCATTTTCTTTGAAAATAAAATAATAAAGCGCTTCATTTCCGGATTTTACATTTTTTTTATTTATTAAACCAATAATTTAAAAAAAAATCGATAATTTTTTATTGGAAAATTGAACATATTTGAAAATTTTAATTTCTTTTGAAAAATTAATTTCTCTGTTTTTTGCGAAATCTTATTTTTTTCGAAATTAAGAAATAATATTTTGCGAAAGTTGCTACCTAAAATTGATAGCATTTTTTACATTATTATCGGAGAAGTTGGTCGATTCAACTTTAGAGTTTATAAATATATTTTTAAATATTTTTTCTTGAAAAAGATAATTATAACAGAAGAATTAAGAGAAACAAAGACTTAACTTATTTTTCGTTTCTGAATAATTAGCAAAAAATTTTACACACACTTCCGATTTTGAAAATGAGATTCAAACTCAGAAGAGTGTAGTGACAAGTAAAAAAATTTTTTGTAAGTTTTTATTAAATTTTTACGAAGGTATACATGTCATTGATTGACAATCATCAAGGCTCAGATGCAACGCCAAAGACGTTGGTCAAATTGTCAAAAATTCGAATGTAAAATTTTCTCGCAAGAAAGACCAGAGCATAGACGTTTTTCTCTTGTGAATCGAAGACTGTAATGCGTTGAGTAACCTGTCGGACGAAGAACTCCTTGCAGCGCTGTCGAAACTCTTCAGTGACAACGCAGCGACCTGGTATAGAAACAACAAAATGAAGTGGAGAACATGGGATGATTTCACCACTGCAGCCAGGCGCCGGTACAGTACAAATCGTCAGTACCAACAAAGACTGCTCAATGATGTCAACTTACGCACGCAAGGTACGGACGAACTAGTCGGTGATTACCTCATATGTCTGATAGAAATAATGAACAAATTATCGCCGAGACTAGAGGATAGCCAGGAATTAGATCTGTTGCATAGAAACATGCGGGCAGATCTACAGAAAATGGTTAGAAGGTGTGATATCACCAGTGTCAAGACGCTATTGGACGCTGCTTCCGACGCTGAGCAGACGCTGGAGCGTGTGAGAATGATGCGCCCACCTCCGACTACTGGAGCTTCCCTGCTACCAGAAATGGCCTATAATCTGCTGAGACGAAGGATGAAACGAAGCCTCCCGTGCCAGACCTTACGGCGATATTCGCGAAGATGTTGAGAAGCCCCAAGAGGTCTACCGGAACGCATCAACGCACGTGTTGCGTGTGGCGCGCGCCAGCAGGTTACTGGCTCGACTAATAATAGTAATTATTATTAACAATTGAGCACTCCGTAATAACTTTTATAAATAAATTAGCTTTGATTAGTCAAAAATTACCGCCTAATAATATTCGAGAAATAAGAGATCAAAAAATATTTTTAAAAATAATTCAAAATTGAAAAATTATTATAAAGCAAAAACAAATCCATGAATCTCAAATATTTTTTTATTTTAAATCTTCATCAAAAGCAGAAAAAAATAAGCGTTCATTGGTAAAAAATGACAGTGTTATACCTAAGAAATAGACAATCAAAAATTAAAAAAAAAATATAATATCCAATATATTGAAAAATAAAAATCCTCATGATAAGAAATTAGTCAAGAGATAGTTAAAAGCTATCATTCTGGAAAATTTCAGGGATAATATTTGTTTCTCAAAATAGAAAAGTATTAAGACTGAAGAATTACTGAATATTCCTCTCGATATTACTAATAGTCAAAAGCAAAAACAATGAGCCCTGAGATATTAAATTTAACCATAGATTACTCGAGATATAGAGGAATACATACGTACGCGTACACACACACACACACACAGGCATGCACGCACGCACGCACGCACGCAAAATTGTGTATTCTTATTTCAAATGACCCAAAACTTTTTTCTAACATGTTTTTTAGAAAACTTTAGGAAGCAAAAATCGAATAATCCATGCCGAAAATGATTTAATTTTCTTTTTTAATATTACCATTAAGTTGTAATAATCTTTTTCATTTTACAGGAACAGAAATGTTTAATTTATTAATTTAAATATTGAATTACATTCCTAAATTCAATAGATATGTCGTGATTTAAATTAAGCAATGGCCGGACAAGATTCAGATTGTAATAGACCGATAGCTAGTGATGGTTTATCACCGAGTGAATGGAATAATCTTACTTCATCTCAAAATGAAGGTATATATTTTTTATATATTTATATATCTGTTTATATTTTTTATATCCTATATAACTTTTATATCTTATATAACTTTTATATGGACGATTATCACGAAATTGTTAGTTTTTGGTTAGCTCCGTGGAGCCATACTTTGTTACGTACCTATGTTATGGACCTATGTGTCAATTTGAGGGTGCATATTATAGGTTTGGTAAGTGTATATAGGTGTCATACGTCGAATTCATTTACAAAAAATAAAAATTGTGGACAGATATACGTGGATATTTGATGCCATGGATCAAACATTTTGTGCATAGGACACTTTTAACTCATTTTTTAAAGAGATTAAATTAAATATTTAATAAATCTGATTGGATATAAAATGTTCACATTAACATATATTTTGAGAAGCATAATTTTCAAGTCACTTAAATCTTACATATAGGGAGGTATATATCGAATTTGCTGTAATTAAAAAAAAATTATCGGCTGTCATTTTGGGTATATTTGACCTATTTATTGTATAAATAAATGGGTGCTGATTTTTATAAATAATGTAATTGAATATTATGTAAAAGTATTATATTTGTCGTATACAATCGAACGATTTCTATTATTTTGCTTCTTATTAGCATTTATACGTAACGCCGTCAAAACTAACAGTTTCATGATTTTCGCATATATCTTATATGTCTGGATTCCCCATAGATTGTGTATTTGCTTAACAATGTTTGAATAAATAAATCCAAAAACCTTAAGGTTGGACAATAGTACGAAGGGTAGGATAGCGAGACCCCTATTTTCTCTCAAGGTCGGGGGAGGGAGTGGATGAGCGTGGATAGCGAAAATGGAGCTCGTTATTGTTCTCTCGAGGTCGGGAGGGGAGAGGGTGATAAATATATTGATTTTTCTACGCAGCTGATGAGCACTTGTGCCTTAGCATCCACACCTATTTAACCCTTTTCGCGCAAGGTAAATGTGTTGAGGTCAAGTGTTAATCAGGTGGCAGACGTTACCCAATGAAGCCTTTTGTTTAATAATAATAATAATTTTGTGTAACAATTATATAATTGTAATAGGATATAATAGGTATCGAACAGGTGTTCTTCTGGTTGAATTGTTTTATAGTCCTGAAAAGGATCTTTTTCATTTATTTATAACGTAAGATTCCCTGTAACTTTCTCTTTAGTAACAATTATCGTCAATGTGCGAAGATGCGATTTTACCTATACACTGTCTCATGACTGCTTGTAATAATGTTCTTACAAGGAATGCTGCTTTTCTGGACAAATGCTTATATTTAAGGTAGGATGATGAAACCTTGGAAGGGGTAAAAAATAATAATAATAATTTGAGTAATTAAAGTAATATATTTCATAGCAGTTTTACACAGCAATCATATAATCGCGCAGATTGGTAAATCATCATTGGTAAATGAAAAGCAAGAATTTCGGACAAACAATTTTTAAATATTGACTTTTATAACAGTTGATGTCGACCATTTTTTCTGTGATGAATCCCTCTATACCGCTGTGATGGATTGAATGGTATTGTTTGCGTTCTTTGAAATTATTTAGAATTCTTTTTACGTTTTCCGTTTCTTCTTTTTTAAATTTACTTTTCAAATATTCTAGTACGTAGTCCACATTGCGATTGACTTTACCGACTAGTTCCTTTAAAACGTTAAGCTGAAGGTCTATTAAACTGCTCTGATTACGTAATCCTTCGAATGTTGTTTGCTGCATGACGATACCTGGCGCATTGGCAGATGCTTTTCTCTTATTGCAAGGGGGTTGACCGCACTATCTGACAGCTGTTCTTCTTCGGAATCCAGAATTTTGAACGTTTGAGGTCTTGCATCCATGGTGAACGATGTAGAACCGTATGACGATGTAAAGTTGAGATCGTGCTTCGGTAAAAAAGCTTTATTTGACCTTCCAAAATCTCGTTGAAAAAAATAAGTGTTTAAAAAAGAAGCAGATATCGTGTCGAATTCATTTTTTAAAAGATTCTAACTGTTTTGATGAAGCGTAACATTCTTGTGTGAAGCATCAAAGCTAAGTAGTTTAACAACCTCGTGGTAGTAACCGTCACTGTCCTCAACACCTACATCTATTCTTTTCGTATTTGATTTATTGAGCGCATACGTAGTGGCAAGTAAGATGTTAGGTTACTCCGCTCTTACGCTGTATTTATCGTTTGTTTGAATCTAAAAGATAAATACAAATTCCGTCGCCGTCGATTCTAGAATTGAGGCCCTTTTCTATATCTTTTTTTCTACGTCATTTGGGCCTCTTTAAGAATTTTTCGTTATTTTTACGCTATTTATGAGATATTTAACGTAGTTTACGTTAAAGGAAGAAGCTACCGATTTTTGGTAAAAAAATCGATTTAATTTTTTAAATGGTAAAACACTTTTTTAACCCTTTTTCTCTCGAAAGTAAAAGTTTTACGCGAAAAAATTTTAAAATTTTATATATTATACCTATAAATTATAAACAAATGTTGTGATGTAATTTTTATGTGTAGGGTGTCTTGTACTTAAAAATAAAGTTTTAAGAACCATTATATAAACAAAAATAAAAAAGTTAAAGATCTTAAATTATTATTTTACTAGTACTACAGTTTTAAAGTTTCGCGCGTGTTCCATTTTGAACATCAGTATAGCTAGTAGCATGTCTTGTATATGGCGATATCTATTTTATCGACGGAGCGATAATTGCATGTGTACTTTTATGTGGAAAATATTTTGTCCTGACAGTATAAACAGTGGATCAAGAAGTATATTATCGTATTACAAATTGATTAAATCAGGGAATAGTTTTATAAGTAATTTCACTGTTATAAAGAGTTTATTTCTTTGTGTCTTCATTCATTTTCAGCAAAACTAGCATGTGCAAACAACGTACTAAGAGTAAACAATACCTTTTTTTAGAGAAATGTTGAATCTGAAGGCACATTACCAATTGTCTGGTTAATTACACAATTCTGAAAGGTACGTCTTTAA
Source organism: Gastracanthus pulcherrimus (assembly GCA_949152435.1). NCBI lineage: Eukaryota > Metazoa > Arthropoda > Insecta > Hymenoptera > Pteromalidae > Gastracanthus > Gastracanthus pulcherrimus. The sequence continues at coordinate 117,961,406 of OX424573.1, forward strand.
TTGTTGTACGCGTTTAAATTGTTTACACTTTGCAAGTATACTTTTTTGTAAATTTTACTTTAGTGGTATAAATCTTTTCAGGTTATATGAGTGTAGAATGACATATTTAATGTCAAAATAGTTACTTCAATAAATAAAAAAGTCATGGATTTAACGCAGGTAAGCAATTCAAATGTGTTAGTAAACGTATTGACTCTTTAAACGAATAGAAGCTCAGCACGATGTTACTCAACTTTGTATTTTCAGCTTCTCCGTGTAGCCTACTAGGTACCCAAATCAATGAAATAAAATTTTACAGGGTAAATACATACGCTTTTTATGTATGACAATATGACAGTGGTGAACATTAACATCCATAAGTTGCAGATAAATAGATGAATGATTGATCATGCTATTTTTATTGATATTTATGTTTAAACTCATTTTTCTCGAAACTTAATTTTCATAACATACTTACTTTGTAGGCCTGCGCAACAGTTCTATGTGAATCACGCTGAAAATTTTTGTACTTTCTTTTTAATATATTTTGAACAAAAGAGAGTTTTTTATCATTACCTAAAATATCATTTTTAAAAATATAAGTTAATATTAAAATATTGCTTATATCGCAAACAATCAATTGTTTATATAGAATAGAACTTCAGAATAGCTAAAAAATATTATTTGAAAATATTGCTTATTTTGTCTTAATTTTAGATCAAAGTTTCATAAAAAAAATGTATACCAATCCATTGTAACCCCTTGCACACAGTGATAATCAAACATATGTCTATTTTTACAGGTTTTATCAAAATGGCTACTACAAAGGGTGGTGCATTTGAATACAACCAGTCTAAATTGGCATCTATTTCTATATTATAACATGTTATGTAGAAAAAATATTTTTTTTCTTTAATTAAGGAATTTTAGTGTTTGCTGTATCTTCTGGCCTTAATTTACATATGCGTACGTTATTTTACGCATATGAATCGTGGCCTTCTCCACATCTCGCCTTTTCCTCGTTATTTTAGTCTCTTTTTCAGAATTTCTCGTTATTTTTACGTTAATTATGAGCTATTTCTCGTAGTTTACGTTAATTCATGGTGGTCTTTTTTAGAATTTTTCGTTATTTTCACGTAGTTTACGCCACTTTACCGTTCAGGTAACCTTTAGTTGCGATTAACGTAAAATACGTGAAATAGCTCATAAATAACGAAAAAAGAACGAAAAATTTTGAAAATGAAGTCTAAGTAACATAGAAAATAGAAGATATGGAGAAAGCCTCCGTTTTTATACGTAAATAACGTAGGCAGACGTAAATTAACGTAAACTACGTGAAATAGCCCGCATTAAAGAACAAGTCTGGGACAACTCTGGCACAGAAAGTCTTGCAAGAGTCTTGCTACGGAGACAATCCCAGGCTATAAGCCAGACTATATGCCAGACTTTTGTTGAATTAAGTTTCGAAAACTTACTTTTACATACAAGTAATTAGAACACTACACGTAATGTTAATATAGACCGGAATCGTAAAAAATAATAGTTTTCGATTAAACCGTGAAAACGTTTTTTTAAATATTGCAGTCTTCTAGGATAGAACGCTATGCGTTTGTTTTGCATTTTATGCTAAAAGTCTGGGAACGCCTTGGTAGCCAAACATTTGCAAGACTTTCTGAACCAGGGTTGTCCCAGACTTACTTTTCTTTACACCGGAGCTCATAAATAACGTAAAAATAACGAAAAATTCTGAGAAAAAGGCCAAAATAACGTAGAAATAGAAAGATATAGAGAAGGGCCTCGATTCTTGATTCAACGGAGGCGGTGGCGGCGAAATATTTTTATAATATATAGAGAGAACAGATAATTACAAAATTTATATTTATGTTTTAGATTCTCAATCCGAAATCTCGGAGCATAAAGTTTCTGATCACGATATAGTGATAGTGATGAATTTGATGATTCAGGAAACTAATTTTTTAACACACCCAGCCATAAAGTACGTACTTTATCCCCGCCGAGTCGGGAATAAAGCGCTACATTCAATCCCTACCCCTACTCTAGTCCCCGCCGCTACGCGCATGTGCCCTCGCCTTCGGCTCGGGCACAAACGGCGCGTGGCGCGGCGGGGACTAGAGTGAGGTTAGGGAGTTAATATGTAGCACTATTTTCCCTTTTCGACGATGAACGAGTACGAACTTTCTGGTAGATATGTTAAAAAATTGTATATTGCACGCGTGAATAAAGTGAGCCAGCGATTGCCAGCGTGTATGACGCCCTTGCTCCGCTCGGGCGTCAAACCACACGCAGGCATTTACTGACTCACTTTATTCCCTAGGTGCATAATATACTATGATTGTTTCGAATAATATTTTCTCTCTTATATTGTATATATTGTATGTATAATAAAAATTTTCAGGTACTTAAATTTCAAAATATTTATTTTATAATGATTAATTAAAACTACTTGTATTATAAATATTATTATAAATAATTTAGTTACATTTTAAACTAAAATAATAAGTATAAAGTTAAATAATAACGAATACAAGAGCGAGCAACCGCCCGCCGCCTCAATCGCGCGTGCAATATTTTACCCTTCTTTTCACTGACTGACGAGCACTTACCAAATAGTTGACTGATTATTTTTTCTATGTTTAATGTTATATAAACTACCCGTAAAAATATTTTTAGATTTTACAAATCAGTTTCAATTTTTTTATTTTTTCATACATACTTCGGGCCTGAATGATCATCCCCGACCTAACCTACAACTGACTGTCTACTATAAATCTTCTTTTTATGCAGTATATATAACCTGCATATAAAGTTTAAGCCTTTGTAAATTCATTTCATTACCTCGGTATTCACGACATGTTTGACAGCGCATCAGCGCATCTATGACACCTGTCCTAATGACAGCTTGACTGACCATAGCATTTTCATGTATACTACTACTATAATCGACTATTAAAAAACTAACCTTTGTCATTTCAGACTTACTTTGTCACTCGACTCGTGTAATGGGATATTTGACTGCAGTTTTTGCCAAAGCATTGCCATGAGCACAATGCTAGGATGTACTTTTACTCTGCGCATTATAAGTGTTGCTTCTTTAATGCGTACAGAAATTTTAATTGATTATAGAGGTCACAATGTAGATGAGCGACCATGACCATGCATTTTGCACCAAGAGTAAAATATTGGCGACTGTGAGCTCCCTTGTTGGCCCCGGCACCTCTATGAGCAATATTTGGTGCCGTATCCATGCAATCTGGCGTATGAGCGTACCAGAGAGCTGCACTCAAATGTGACTATAGTGCTTGTGAAGCATAATTCAAGAGCGTTTCGATGTAATCTCTTCGAGTACACGTTATTTGGTGGTGAAACTAGTTTTTGATTGAAAAATATGTCTATTTGATCAAACATCAAATGAATAAAATTATTAACAGGTGTGCAACTTTTACATTCTTTGTGTCAGTCTGGACAGGTACAATTTGTACACTCAAATGCAGCATAGTATGCGCGAGGTCTATGTAATGATCATTTGAACTTGGAACCAAAAATTCCAAATATGAATCGCTTTCATCGCTGAGAGATGTTACAGGTTCAGAGTAGAAAAAAGCATTGTTCTCGATAGATGTTTACGTAAGAGAAATTTTATCAGGATTATTATGTAGGTCCAAAAATATCGGTTACGCTTCTGGTACTTTTCCTCTTTTTGTAGACAATGTTCTTTCTTTTCTTTCTCCTCGTGACATCCGCGTTAGCTTGCCTTTTCTTACTGCTATTTTATTTCTCTTCTTGCTAACGCGCGACACATTGCGCACTGATACACGGTCACTTCTTGACTGTCACTTAAAGGCAAGCGATTTATATCTACTACCCTTCATCATTTCGATGATTTTACTGGCTGCTTTTCGTTTCAGATTTTTTCCAGACTCTCGAGCACGTGTGTGTAAAGACTGTTTGAGGTTGAGATCGTTATTTGCGACGTCATCCAGCACGTCTATAACAGCGCGAACAGACTCTTTTCCAACGTCCTTGGCACCGCTGGCTAGATAAGAGACAACATTTCGTATGATTGAGCCCAAGAAGTTTCCTATGCCTGAGCCTCATTGATATGCCAATCCGGTAAAAACTGTCTTTACATCTCTACCTCCTCCGATTTGCTCGTTATAGTAATGCACGTAATGACTCATGTTGGGTAAGAATGGCCGATTACGCTTGAAATAAAGCGTAACCGACAACGTTCTGTAATGGTATTTTACGCCTGTGCTGATATCTTATATCGATAGTTATATTTTGAAAATTATGGTGTAGTAGCGGTGTATAGTGAAACGGTGAAAATTGTTTAACTACGTTAGTACCGAATTTTTACTTTGTACTCTCAAAAGAGACGATACGTAGTAATTCAGCTTGTATATCACCAACGATATATGGAGTGCACACATCCGTATAGATATACAGCTGATCGCATATAGCTCTCCCCAAGCAAGCCGGTCTACTCCCTATATTAGCGGAAATTCTCGAGATGGATGTTACAAAAGTATCTGCTGGTGGGTAATATTAAATAAAAATCTTCGAGATATTCTATTTATTTGCTCAAATATTTTCAACGTCATCAAACTAGTGTACATTCTTTCTATCTTCATAACGTTCGTTTTCTTTGAAAAACAAATAGCGTCTCAATATTTGCAAATAATGTTTACACTTTTCTCGCTCGTCGGTTAAATTTTTAGAATTTAGTATCTTGCACATTTCCGAATCAAGTTTTGATAAATTATCATTTCCGCTAGAACTAGCGACTTGTAACATTGGAGAAAGCGGCTGTGACAGTGACGCAGTGGCTGCAGAACTTTCAATGCATACTCACAGATACGTTTTATGCGGGTTTTATCGGTCGAGCGGAGTAAAGCTATGCGCTGGGGATTGTCAGCATGACAGAGTGCGTTTAACAGAGCTACGTGCTTTTTTGTAAAATGCTTGGTGGGTACGCAACACGTGCGCGAGACGTTTTTATTTGTTATATTTGACGACGACAACTCGGCATGTTATCTAATCCATTGTTACTCAAAGCCTACTTTCTAAGCAGCAAAGTTTGTTTCTTTATATCGAATTTTTATCTAATGGAGTTTTGACAAATGTGAAAATTTCGGCATATATGCGTACTGTAATTTAGCGTCACAAAATATGCATGTGCGAAAATGAAATGCATCCATAATGTCTTATTTCATGTCAAGCAGAAGGTAACTAAATGATTTACTATATGCGTCGATCTAAGCTTCTTACAAGAATTATGAATCTTTGAGATACACCTGTGGAGCGAGATGGTGTATTTGAGCGCGATCTCGAAAGTTTCTAAAAATCACACGATATTTACAGTTTAATCACACATGAGTGAAGAAAAAACACTTATATTTTTATGATGACATCCTTTTGTGAATAAATCAAGTATCGTATTATTCGAGAATTCACGAATAAGATCGTCGAGTATCAATAATTTATTCTTTTCATTGTCGTGAGAACAATCGCTCGGCTGCGGTAATCCCTTTTGACACTCAATTTTTAAATTACTGCCAACTTTAAAATCAGTGCGATAAGCCTCTTGCCATTCTCCGTAGCAAAAGAGAACACGATTGCAGCGAACATTGTACATTTCAGTTATATTGTCGAGAAAACGTTTAGGAAAAACATTTTTACCCGACATGGTGAGACCGGCCACGATACACATGAATGGATGTTTCCACCGTATATCCATTGTAAATACTGAGCAAAAAATTTTCAGTTTCTCACTTTTATTTAAAAAACGGTCGGAAAGAAAGTATTTTTAAAATACACATCTATGATAATAGCGTAGACGTGTGCATATATCCTCCACCCCTCCCCCCTATCTCTCTCTCTCTCTCTCTCTCTCTCTCTCTCTCTCTCTCTCTCTCTCTCTCTCTCTCTCTCTCTCTCTTCCCTTCTGTCAGGTATACTTCCTACACTTTAAAATCATAGGACGGAAGCGGTAGTGTCAGCGCTCTCGGTGGCGACGGCGGCGTCGGCGCGGGCAGCACACGCTTCTTATTAGATAAATACGCGTGTGCTTTGTATTAGCTAATACCCGTGAAAATAAGCTTATTTAAATTTTTATAAATGCTGGGTCAACGCTAATTGTTTGACTGTAATAGAATCACTTTTTACTGTTATAGTTTAGACTTTTAACAATTTTTTTTATTCTATCGTAAGAAAATGGCAAAGATTCTCAAACATTGTTTTATAAACAAGATTTTTAAAACCAAATGGGAGTGACAGATTTCGAGAGATAAATCGCCTTTATCCAAGACAATACAACAAGTTTTGAATTCATCACGCGTTACAATTTCATGTTTGGATGTACGCCGTATGGATCTAAAATTTAATTTTATTTCACATGTATCGCTTGCTGTAACTTCTTCAAAATCGTTGTCGATAAGCAATTTGATACTATAAAAGTTAATCTCTAATGAATTTTTAAAATTTAAACTTATCCCTCTCACCTTACAACATTCGACGGTTTTACCATTCCGAGTGATGGCACGAAAAGCATAAAATTTTGGCGCTGCGGATGTCAGCGGATTTATATAAGTCTCATTCCTGTAAGAACTTCACTCATCCGTCATATCACCCAGAAGAGTGCCAAAAGGTGACTCATATTCGTCAAAATTATTGTTATTTTTTACAAATAGGCAAGAATCTGTATTACAGTAGAGCAGACGAGGCCCTAGCTGACATATGTTTATAAAGTTCGAATCTAGCTTGAGCCGTCGTGTAAGCAGCTATAACAACATTCACGTAAGGTGGCGGAGGTACAGTCTCATCCCTGAATTGCCAATTCACGTATAAGCTATCATCATTTATAGGTAAAATACTAAAAACCTCTTTATCGGGAGAAATTAAAAGTTTTAACAGAGCTTCTCGCGATTTCACAGTATCAGATTGTTTTAAGGGTGTAGTCTGGATTTATTTTGAAAGTACAATATTTGGAGAATATACTGTAGAAATTTCACACCGAAATTCGAAATATTAAGGAAGTTATAGCACATATTCGAGAGCGTATTACAGTTGCGCGCTCTAAGCCGCGTGGCAGGTCGGTCACCTCCATTGTTGTTGTATAACGTTTATACCTGCGTATAGCAGCTGAAAAGTTTGTGTATACTTAAATTTATACCTGTATGTATGTATATTATATTTCGGAGCAGAGGTATTGCACGTTTTGGAGCAAACCGTCAGTAGAAGTTTATAACTCAGTGCGTAAACATCGAGCGAAAATGGATCGATAAGGATCGAAGCGTAAAACTAGAAGTCCTGGGCAAGCTGCTGTACCGAGAAAATTTCGAGGTAATCAGCATACTGCTGAAAAAGACACTGAGTTTGTTAGCACTTCTGCTGATAAAATAAAGAATCAAAGTGACTTGGATGTGGCTTTGAGTGAAACTGCTACTTACGTACTACTAAATTTCACTCTAGTGTTCACAGATTTTAGTCGGATATTTTTCAGTCGGCCCGGGGCAAAAAAAGATTTATCAAACCGATTGGACTCACATTTGGATATGTTATTTCACACATCAATGGCTCTCGCAGGTAGCAGAATTGTTTATTTTCAATAAAAGTTTCCTACTTTTTACCCCAATTTTCGAAGAATAAAAACGCGATTTTTAATTTTTGTTTGAATAAAACTGTTAAAATCTGCTACCTGCGATAACGACAAGCTTACAGAACAATAATCCATTCGAATTTTTTGCTTCAGATTACCTGGACTGACCTACCGCCTGGGCCAGTCACATACCTTTTTTTTAGGTGGCCACTTTGACCGTAATAAGCACTACCTAAATATTGTAAAATGCACTTGAAATTGTTTTCTTGTGAAGTTAAAGATGTCAATAATAACATATAAAAAATTTGAAATGATAGGATTTTATTTTGTTGTAAAAAAAATTCCTGAAATATCCTTGTAAAAAGTGCAAAACCTCCAGACTACACCCTTAAACTACATTGTAATTAGTGATAACATGTATCTATTATCGGTCATGGACAAGTTATACATTCAAGTTAATTTTTAATTATAATTTTAAGTTCATTTTTATCATCAAAAGAGAAACAAGCGAGAGAGAATCATATATGTTTTACAAAAATAAAATGCTAGAAAATAGAAAAGGATTACGGAAGATCTCAAAATTCTGTGAAAACTCAGAGTTTGTTTTTACAAATTAATCTCATGCTACGAGGGTAGTTCAATAAGTCTTTAGAATAAAGTATAAAAACAATTTTTTTTGGGTAAATTTTTTTTTATTTTTCAACATAATCTCCTTGGAGCTCTATACACTTGGTCAATCGCTTTTTAAGTTTTTTTAATCCTTCAGAAAAGTGCGTTTTCGGAAGTTCCTCAAAATAAGCACTTACAGAGGCAATGACGTCTTCGTTGTCCGTAAATCTCTGTCCACCGAGCCATTTTTTCAAGTTTGGAAATAAGAAAAAGTCACTGGGGGCTAAATCTGGTGAATACGGTGGGTGTTCGACCAATTCGAATTTTAGTTCTTCAATTTTAGCCATTGAAACGAAGCATGTGTGAACTCGGGCGTTGTCGTGATGAAAGAGAATTTTTTTTCTCGCCAAATGTGGTCGTTTTTTTTTAATTTCTTCTTTCAGCTGCTCTAATAATGATGCATAATACTCACCAGTAATTGTTTTACCCTTTTCCAAGTAGTCAATAAGTATAATTCCACGTGCATCCCAAAAAACTGTAGCCATAACCTTACCAGCTGACTTTACGGTCTTTGCCTTCTTTGGAGCTGGTTCGCCTGTGGAAATCCACTGTTTGGATTGTTCCTTTGTCTCAGGAGTGTAGTGGTGTATCCATGTTTCATCCACAGTCACAAATCGACGAAAAAATTCCTCAGGATTCCGACTTAAGCGCGCCAAAAGAGCCTCAGAGGCGACCACTCTATTGCGTTTATTCTCAGCTGAGAGCAAACGCGGCACCCATCTTGCCGATAGCTTTTTCATGCCTAATTTTTCATGTAGAATTGAAACAACTGCACCTATAGATATCCTTGTGGCCTCAGCTAACTCACGCACTTTTAATCTTCTATCCTTCAACACCATATCGTGGATTTTATTGATGATTTCGGGAGTAGTTGCTTCTACGGGCCTTCCTGAACGTGGTTCGTCACTTATTGATGTACGACCACGCTTAAATTCATTTACCCAGTTATAAACCGTTGCTAAGGCAGGGGCAGATGTGCCATGAACTGAGTCCAATTCATTTTTTATCTCATATGGAGTTAAACCCTTTAAATGAAAATGTTTAATTACCGCTCTGAACTCGTTTTTTTCCATTTTTCTTAACAAGCAATTTTTTTTTTCAATTGGTTATAAAAACACGTAAACTCAGAAGATGTGGACTGTGACTGCACCATATATCTTGTCGGGAGTGGTGCTGACTGAAAACAGATGATTTGGAGCGATTCGCGCGCCATCTGTTGGTCATTCTAAAGACTTATTGAACTACCCTCGTATTACAGTTCTGAAAAATTAGGATGAACGTATACGTTTGAATTATTTATATCGTTTCTTCTATAATTCAAATCCTATTGCATTCGGGCATCATTTTGATTAAAATTCATGGATTTGTTTCCTTTTGCTTACCTTATTGACTCTGTAATATCAATCTACTTCCAATATATATTATAAGAACCGCGAATACAGTGTATCTAATCATTATTGTCTTTATTTTTCTTTGCGTGACCCAGATAATAACAATTCAATTTATGTATAAATGTATTTAAATAAATTCCCCGTGCTCACGTAGAGCAACTGCTAAGGGGTAACACCACTCTAGTATTTAAAAAAAAATCATTTTCTTTTTTTGGCTAAAACAATATTTTAGGGTCATAAAAACAATATCCAATTGGTCCTATGGTCAAAATGAATTGTAACAGCTTTAATTTTCATTTTTGCCGCAGCGCCTCGGAGTGTGCGTTTAGAGCATATGCGGTACCGCTCCGACTTTTTGCTTTTACCTGTTGAAATATTAAATACCTGCCTTACTTATTACAAGGTAAAAGGTCATTAGGTTAGCTTTCGTGGTCACCAGGGTGCGCTGATACTATGATATACATATACATATATTATATGTACACTATAATATACGTGTATGTGTGAGTCAATACAGCTGCAAAGTGACGCCGAGTCGGATTCTCCGATTTGGTTTTGCCATTGATCTTTTTATTTTTTATATAAATAATTATCAAAATAAAGGTGTTTTATAGTGAATTATGAATAATAATTGTACACTAAACAATATGAGTGATAAGGAACCTCAATACAATTGAAAGTAGTCCGTACTGGGAGGTACCTCCAATGCTAAAAAATGGAGCATTTCTAACCGCGCTCCGCCATTGATGGCAAAAGCTACTGGAGATATATCAAACTACACGTACAAAGCACCGCTATCTCAAGAAGTTTATGAAGCGATTTCTCCTGTTTATGAAGAGTTGAGAAGTGACGATCTTCTTACACGTTGCCTTGACGGATTGACTCAAAATACGAGTGAAAGCTTTAACGCAACCGTGTGGTCTATGGCACCTAAATCTTCCTCCAGTGGCAAACATGTACTTGATACAGCAGTATACATCGCTGTAGGTATCTATAATGATGGCCTGTCAAGTATCATGTGTCTGATGCATAATTTAGGTATGAAAATAGAGCCAAACTGCTACAACTTCTGCGTGGAAGTTGATGAGCATCGGATCAAATTTTCCGAGCAATCGCTCACCGATTCTACAAAAAAGGCTCGATTGGACTTAAAATCAGTCAGGAAGGAGAAAGAAGAAAAGATTATCAATTTAGATGGCTAAATGTTTGGTGCATGTATCACACATTAAAGGTAAAACGAAATTTTTTAAGAGTTAAGTATTTGTAAAACTTTAAACGCGTTTTTCTCCAAAGTAATTTTTTCAAACTAGGCGGAAACGCTGCTCGAAAAACGCTCAATGGATCGCTTTCAAATTTTTACCGTAGCTTCACAATCGCATTATCTGAAGAAGTACATAGCCGTTTTTTGATTAAACTAAATTTTTTTTTTATAAACAATTTATTACGAATTTTTACGTTGAAAAAATGAAAATTTTTTAAAACTTATGCCATTTTTTTTTAAATTTATTTAAAAAAGAACTTTATGTACTTCTGTAGCCAATAACATATACTTTAAGAAAAATATTATCTTTTTGTCCTAGCTCTCATACTTTTGGAGTTACGATTCCGCCCGTGGAGGTATAAGAAAAAGACGTTTTTGGAAAATGGCTCTGTCGCCACCATTCTGTATTAAAAATTCAATAAAAAAAAATTGTTATACTTTAATACGTGTTTAATTAAATCCTGAAAAAAGAAACCCGATCCCTTTACCCATATCCTCAAAAAAATTATCATAGTTAGGCCTTTTTTCGTAGCTATAGAGTGGTGTCACCCCTTAACAGACGGCACTACTGTGAAGATCGCTAGTTTTCTCTAGGGAAAAAATCTCTAGTTCCTAGTAGGGATATACTACTAGATACTCCAGTTTCCTAGACTGTGAATGCTAATTTAATTTATACATCCTTTTTGTTTTACGGAACACAGTGTGTACCAAATTTTATATTTCGTGTGTGCATACAAGTCTGTGTATAAGTGTGAAAGCCTATCTAAGAAAAAGCTTTTTGATAATTTAATATTCTCGGCGTGCGTGTTAAATCTTTTATAATATGTCCGGCGAGGACGATAATTCGACTATTAGTAGTGATGATAGTAGATATTGATGAATCTTTCCTCCGTTTACAAGCAACTGTTTTGCAAAGATGATGCCGGTTCAGGAAATCTATTATTTAAACGTTTAAATTGCCGACCTAAGACGAAACGCATCTCAGCGTCAATTTTCTCAAATTCTAATTTACGCCCGCATATAAAAGTTAGTAGTTTTTTTCTAATCAGTTAAAAACTGTTTAGATATTAATTATCAATCAGACAATTATATTCTAGTAAAAACTTGGAGTACGTAATAAGTATTTATGTAGTGCAACAGGATGTTGAACTTGTTTCCTTAAAAATACTTGGCACAAGTAATTCTGGATGACACAATGATTCCAAACAAAATAAAACATCACTTTTTCTGATTAGTGTATTTCTCGTCCGAATCAGAATTAAATAAAAAGTTGAAAAATAGCGCGTGCTACAAAATTTAGAATAGTATAGAAATCATTTTATCGATATCAAATATTTTAACGAGCGTCATTTTTTCAATTTTTTTAGTTATAAGGATAATTTTGGTTAACATAAGTAATATACTTATATAAATCAATAAAACTTGTTTTTTTGGTTTCGCATCGTCGCACAGTGGTCTAGAAACCCCCAAGAAGGATATGAATTCTCGCCTTAACCCTAACAGCAAAAAAAAAATTTTTGCTATATGTAAATTGTTCACAAACGCATATTCTATCGAACTATCCGCCACGTTTTTTTCAAAAAAATTAAAAAAAGAAAACTACACATGACACAAGTAGTAGAAATTAAAATAAAACATTTTATAATTTGATTTTTGAAGTATATAAGGCCAAGAAAAATGATACCAAACAATATTATAGTAATTTCTTATGTATTTTTTCTCGCAGAATCGATAAAAAATAGTCCCGAAAGTCCTCGAACCGTATTTTTATTGATATGATCGATTTTATGCTCTCAACTCTAATATTCCAGCTTAAACTATATATTTTCTATGTAATTAAGATCTGAAGCTCATGAAATTAATACTTCTAGAATATCAAAACACTCATTACTTATGTATGTTTTTCCGTAAAATCGGTATAAAATAGTTCTGAAAGTCCTCGAGGCATGTTTATATTGATATAATCGATTTTATGCTCTAAGCTCTAATATTCGAGCCTAAGTGATAGATTTCTTATGTAATTAAGATCTGAAGCGCATTAAATTAATACTTCTAGACTATCAAAATACTCATTTCTAATGTATGTTTTCCGTGGAATCGATAAAAAATAGTTCAGATAGTCCTCGAGACATGTTTTTTATTGATCTGATCGATTTTATGCTCTAAGCTCTAATGTTCCAGTCTTAATCATATATTTTTTATTTAATTAAGATCTGAAGCTCATGAAATTAATACCTTTAGACTATCGAAATACTCATTACTTATGTATTTTTACCCGTTGAATCGATAAAAAATAGTCGCGGAAGTTCGTGAACCGTATTTTTTATTGATATGATCGATTTTGTGCTCTAAGCTCAAATATGTCAGCTTAAACCATATATTTTTTATGTAATTAAGATTTGAAGCTCATGAAATTAATACTTTTGGACTATCAAAATACTCATTTATTATGTATTTTTCCGTAAAATTGATATAAAATAGTTCTGAAAGTCCCCGCTGCATGTTTTTATTGATATGGTCGATTTTATTCTTTAAGCTCTAATGTTCCAGCCTAGGCGATAGATTTCTTCTGTAATTAAGATCTGAAGCGCATTAAATTAATACTTCTAGTCTATCAAAATACTCATTTCTTATGTATATTTCTCTGTAGAATCGATAAAAAATATTTCAGATAGTCTTCGAGACATGTTTTTTATTGATATGATCGATTTTATGCTCTAAGCTCTAATGTTCCTGTCTTACCCATCTATTTTTTATGTAATTATGATCTGATGCTCAGGAAATTAATACTTCTGGACTATCAAAATACTCATTACTTATGTATATTTACCCGTTGAATCGATAAAAAATAGTCGCGGAAGTTCGTGAAACGTATTTTTTATTGATATGATCGATTTTGTGCTCTAAGCTCAAATATGTCAGCTTAAACCATATATTTTGTATATAATTAAGATCTGAAACTCATAAAATTAATATTTCTAGACTATCAAAATACTCATTTCTTATGTATGTTTTTTCATACAATCGATATAAAATAGTTCAGATAGTCCTCGAGACATGTTTTTTATTGATATGATCGATTTTATGCTCTAAGCTCTAATGTTCCAGTCTTAATCATATATTTTTTATGTAATTAAGATCTGAAGATCATGAAATTAATACTTCTGGACTATCAAAATACTCATTACTTATGTATATTTACACGTTGAATGGATAAAAAATAGTCGCGGAAGTTCGTGAACCGTATTTTTTATTGATATGATCGATTTTATGCTTTAAGCTCTAATGTTCCAGTCTTAATCATATATTTATTATGTAATTAAGATTTGAAGCTCATGAAATTAATACTTTTGGACTATCAAAATATTCATTTCTTATGTATGTTTTTTCATACAATCGATATAAAATAGTTCAGATAGTCCTCGAGACATGTTTTTTATTGATATGATCGATTTTATGCTCTAAGCTCTAATGTTCCAGTCTTAATCATATATTTTTTATGTAATTAAGATTTGAAGCTCATGAAATTAATACTTTTGGACTATCAAAATACTCATTACTTATGTATGTTTTTTCATAGAATCGATATAAAATAGTTCAGATAGTCCTCGAGACATGTTTTTTATTGATATGATCGATTTTATGCTCTAAGCTCTAATGTTCCAGTCTTAATCATATATTTCTTATCTATGAAAAAACATACATAAGTAATGAGTATTTTGATAGTCCAAAAGTATTAATTTCATGAGCTTCAAATCTTAATTACATAAGTAATTAAGATTTGAAGCTCATGAAATTAATACTTTTGGACTATCAAAATACTCATTACTTATGTATGTTTTTTCATAGAATCGATATAAAATAGTTCAGATAGTCCTCGAGACATGTTTTTTATTGATATGATCAATTTTATGCTCTAAGCTCTAATGTTCCAGTCTTAATCATATATTTTTTATGTAACTAAGATCTGAAGCTCATTAAATTAATACTTCTGAACTTTCAAAACACTCATTACTTATGTATTTTTACCCGTTGAATCAATAAAAAATAGTCGCGAAAATCCTTGAACCGTATTTTTTATTGATATGATCGATTTTGTGCTCTAAGCTCAAATGTGTCAGCTTAAACCATTTATTTTGTATGTAATTAATCCTCGAGGCATGTTTATATTGATATAATCGATTTTATGCTCTAAGCTCTAATATTCGAGCCTAAGTGATAGATTTCTTATGTAATTAAGATCTGAAGCGCATTAAATTAATACTTCTAGTAGTCTAGAAGTATTAATTTAATGCGCTTCAGATCTTAATTAACAAAATACTCATTTCTAATGTATGTTTTCCGTCGAATCGATAAAAAATAGTTCAGATAGTCCTCGAGACATGTTTTTTATTGATCTGATCGATTTTATGCTCTAAGCTCTAATGTTCCAGTCTTAATCATATATTTTTTATTTAATTAAGATCTGAAGCTCATGAAATTAATACCTTTAGACTATCGAAATACTCATTACTTATGTATTTTTACCCGTTGAATCAATAACAAATAGTCGCGAAAATCCTTGAACCGTATTTTTTATTGATATGATCGATTTTATGCTCTAAGCTCTAATGTTCCAGTCTTAATCATATATTTATTATGTAATTAAGATTTGAAGCTCATGAAATTAATACTTTTGGACTATCAAAATACTCATTTCTTATGTATGTTTTTTCATACAATCGATATAAAATAGTTCAGATAGTCCTCGAGACATGTTTTTTATTGATATGATCGATTTTATGCTCTAAGCTCTAATGTTCCAGTCCTAATCATATATTTCTTATGTAATTAAGATTTGAAGCTCATGAAATTAATACTTTTGGACTATCAAAATACTCATTACTTATGTATGTTTTTTCATAGAATCGATATAAAATAGTTCAGATAGTCCTCGAGACATGTTTTTTATTGATATGATCAATTTTATGCTCTAAGCTCTAATGTTCCAGTCTTAATCATATATTTTTTATGTAATTAAGATCTGAAGATCATGAAATTAATACCTTTAGACTATCAAAATACTCATTATTTATGTATCTTTACTCGTTGAATCGATAAACAATAGTCGCGAAAGTCCTTGAACCGTATTTTTTATTGATATGATTGATTTTGGGCGCTAAGCTCAAATATGTCCGCTTAAACCATATATTTCGTATGTAATTAAGTTCTGAAACTTATAAAATTAATACTTCTGGACTATTAAAATACTCATTTATTATGTATTTTTCCGTAAAATTGATATAAAATAGTTCTGAAAGTCCCCGCTGCATGTTTTTATTGATATGGTCGATTTTATTCTCTAAGCTCTAATGTTCCAGTCTTAATCATATATTTTTTATGTAAGTATATATAATTAAGATCTGAAACTCATAAAATTAATATTTCTAGACTATCTAAATACTCATTTCTTATGTATGTTTTTTCATACAATCGATATAAAATAGTTCAGATAGTCCTCGAGGCATGTTTATACTGATATAATCGATTTTATGCTCTAAGCTCTAATATTCGAGCCTAAGTGATAGATTTCTTATGTAATTAAGATCTGAAGCGCATTAAATTAATACTTCTAGTAGTCTAGAAGTATTAATTTAATGCGCTTCAGATCTTAATTAACAAAATACTCATTTCTAATGTATGTTTTCCGTCGAATCGATAAAAAATAGTTCAGATAGTCCTCGAGACATGTTTTTTATTTATCTGATCGATTTTATGCTCTAAGCTCTAATGTTCCAGTCTTAATCATATATTTTTTATTAATTAAGATCTGAAGCTCATGAAATTAATACCTTTAGACTATCGAAATACTCATTACTTATGTATTTTTACCCGTTGAATCAATAACAAATAGTCGCGAAAATCCTTGAACCGTATTTTTTATTGATATGATCGATTTTATGCTCTAAGCTCTAATGTTCCAGTCTTAATCATATATTTATTATGTAATTAAGATTTGAAGCTCATGAAATTAATACTTTTGGACTATCAAAATACTCATTTCTTATGTATGTTTTTTCATACAATCGATATAAAATAGTTCAGATAGTCCTCGAGACATGTTTTTTATTGATCTGATCGATTTTATGCTCTAAGCTCTAATGTTCCAGTCTTAATCATATATTTCTTATGTAATTAAGATCTGAAGATCATGAAATTAATACCTTTAGACTATCAAAATACTCATTATTTATGTATCTTTACTCGTTGAATCGATAAACAATAGTCGCGAAAGTCCTTGAACCGTATTTTTTATTGATATGATTGATTTTGGGCGCTAAGCTCAAATATGTCCACTTAAACCATATATTTCGTATGTAATTAAGTTCTGAAACTTATAAAATTAATACTTCTGGACTATTAAAATACTCATTTATTATGTATTTTTCCGTAAAATTGATATAAAATAGTTCTGAAAGTCCCCGCTGCATGTTTTTATTGATATGGTCGATTTTATTCTCTAAGCTCTAATGTTCCAGTCTTAATCATATATTTTTTATGTAAGTATATATAATTAAGATCTGAAACTCATAAAATTAATATTTCTAGACTATCTAAATACTCATTTCTTATGTATGTTTTTTCATACAATCGATATAAAATAGTTCAGATAGTCCTCGAGGCATGTTTATATTGATATAATCGATTTTATGCTCTAAGCTCTAATATTCGAGCCTAAGTGATAGATTTCTTATGTAATTAAGATCTGAAGCGCATTAAATTAATACTTCTAGTAGTCTAGAAGTATTAATTTAATGCGCTTCAGATCTTAATTAACAAAATACTCATTTCTAATGTATGTTTTCCGTCGAATCGATAAAAAATAGTTCAGATAGTCCTCGAGACATGTTTTTTATTTATCTGATCGATTTTATGCTCTAAGCTCTAATGTTCCAGTCTTAATCATATATTTTTTATTAATTAAGATCTGAAGCTCATGAAATTAATACCTTTAGACTATCGAAATACTCATTACTTATGTATTTTTACCCGTTGAATCAATAACAAATAGTCGCGAAAATCCTTGAACCGTATTTTTTATTGATATGATCGATTTTATGCTCTAAGCTCTAATGTTCCAGTCTTAATCATATATTTATTATGTAATTAAGATTTGAAGCTCATGAAATTAATACTTTTGGACTATCAAAATACTCATTTCTTATGTATGTTTTTTCATACAATCGATATAAAATAGTTCAGATAGTCCTCGAGACATGTTTTTTATTGATATGATCGATTTTATGCTCTAAGCTCTAATGTTCCAGTCCTAATCATATATTTCTTATGTAATTAACATTTGAAGCTCATGAAATTAATACTTTTGGACTATCAAAATACTCATTACTTATGTATGTTTTTTCATAGAATCGATATAAAATAGTTCAGATAGTCCTCGAGACATGTTTTTTATTGATATGATCAATTTTATGCTCTAAGCTCTAATGTTCCAGTCTTAATCATATATTTTTTATGTAATTAAGATCTGAAGATCATGAAATTAATACCTTTAGACTATCAAAATACTCATTATTTATGTATCTTTACTCGTTGAATCGATAAACAATAGTCGCGAAAGTCCTTGAACCGTATTTTTTATTGATATGATTGATTTTGGGCGCTAAGCTCAAATATGTCCGCTTAAACCATATATTTCGTATGTAATTAAGTTCTGAAACTTATAAAATTAATACTTCTGGACTATTAAAATACTCATTTATTATGTATTTTTCCGTAAAATTGATATAAAATAGTTCTGAAAGTCCCCGCTGCATGTTTTTATTGATATGGTCGATTTTATTCTCTAAGCTCTAATGTTCCAGCTTAAACTATATATTTTCTATGTAATTAAGATCTGAAGCTCATGAAATTAATACTTCTAGAATATCAAAACACTCATTACTTATGTATGTTTTTCCGTAAAATCGGTATAAAATAGTTCTGAAAGTCCTCGAGGCATGTTTATATTGATATAATCGATTTTATGCTCTAAGCTCTAATATTCGAGCCTAAGTGATAGATTTCTTATGTAATTAATATCTGAAGCGCATTAAATTAATACTTCTAGTAGTCTAGAAGTATTAATTTAATGCGCTTCAGATCTTAATTAACAAAATACTCATTTCTAATGTATGTTTTCCGTCGAATCGATAAAAAATAGTTCAGATAGTCCTCGAGACTTGTTTTTTATTGATCTGATCGATTTTATGCTCTAAGCTCTAATGTTCCAGTCTTAATCATATATTTTTTATTTAATTAAGATCTGAAGCTCATGAAATTAATACCTTTAGACTATCGAAATACTCATTACTTATGTATTTTTACCCGTTGAATCAATAACAAATAGTCGCGAAAATCCTTGAACCGTATTTTTTATTGATATGATCGATTTTATGCTCTAAGCTCTAATGTTCCAGTCTTAATCATATATTTATTATGTAATTAAGATTTGAAGCTCATGAAATTAATACTTTTGGACTATCAAAATACTCATTTCTTATGTATGTTTTTTCATACAATCGATATAAAATAGTTCAGATAGTCCTCGAGACATGTTTTTTATTGATATGATCGATTTTATGCTCTAAGCTCTAGTGTTCCAGTCCTAATCATATATTTCTTATGTAATTAAGATTTGAAGCTCATGAAATTAATACTTTTGGACTATCAAAATACTCATTACTTATGTATGTTTTTTCATAGAATCGATATAAAATAGTTCAGATAGTCCTCGAGACATGTTTTTTATTGATCTGATCGATTTTATGCTCTAAGCTCTAATGTTCCAGTCTTAATCATATATTTTTTATTTAATTAAGATCTGAAGCTCATGAAATTAATACCTTTAGACTATCGAAATACTCATTACTTATGTATTTTTACCCGTTGAATCGATAAACAATAGTCGCGGAAGTTCGTGAACCGTATTTTTTATTGATATGATCGATTTTGTGCTCTAAGCTCAAATATGTCAGCTTAAACCATATATTTTTTATGTAATTAAGATTTGAAGCTCATGAAATTAATACTTTTGGACTATCAAAATACTCATTTATTATGTATTTTTCCGTAAAATTGATATAAAATAGTTCTGAAAGTCCCCGCTGCATGTTTTTATTGATATGGTCGATTTTATTCTCTAAGCTCTAATGTTCCAGCCTAGGCGATAGATTTCTTCTGTAATTAAGATCTGAAACTCATAAAATTAATACTTTTGGACTATCAAAATACTCATTACTTATGTATGTTTTTTCATAGAATCGATATAAAATAGTTCAGATAGTCCTCGAGACATGTTTTTTATTGATATGATCAATTTTATGCTCTAAGCTCTAATGTTCCAGTCTTAATCATATATTTTTTATGTAATTAAGATCTGAAGATCATGAAATTAATACCTTTAGACTATCAAAATACTCATTATTTATGTATCTTTACTCGTTGAATCGATAAACAATAGTCGCGAAAGTCCTTGAACCGTATTTTTTATTGATATGATTGATTTTGGGCGCTAAGCTCAAATATGTCCGCTTAAACCATATATTTCGTATGTAATTAAGTTCTGAAACTTATAAAATTAATACTTCTGGACTATTAAAATACTCATTTATTATGTATTTTTCCGTAAAATTGATATAAAATAGTTCTGAAAGTCCCCGCTGCATGTTTTTATTGATATGGTCGATTTTATTCTCTAAGCTCTAATGTTCCAGTCTTAATCATATATTTTTTATGTAAGTATATATAATTAAGATCTGAAACTCATAAAATTAATATTTCTAGACTATCAAAATACTCATTTCTTATGTATGTTTTTTCATACAATCGATATAAAATAGTTCAGATAGTCCTCGAGACATGTTTTTTATTGATATGATCGATTTTATGCTCTAAGCTCTAATGTTCCAGTCTTAATCATATATTTCTTATCTATGAAAAAACATACATAAGTAATGAGTATTTTGATAGTCCAAAAGTATTAATTTCATGAGCTTCAAATCTTAATTACATAAGTAATTAAGATTTGAAGCTCATGAAATTAATACTTTTGGACTATCAAAATACTCATTACTTATGTATGTTTTTTCATAGAATCGATATAAAATAGTTCAGATAGTCCTCGAGACATGTTTTTTATTGATATGATCAATTTTATGCTCTAAGCTCTAATGTTCCAGTCTTAATCATATATTTTTTATGTAATTCAGATCTGAAGATCATGAAATTAATACCTTTAGACTATCAAAATACTCATTATTTATGTATCTTTACTCGTTGAATCGATAAACAATAGTCGCGAAAGTCCTTGAACCGTATTTTTTATTGATATGATTGATTTTGGGCGCTAAGCTCAAATATGTCCGCTTAAACCATATATTTCGTATGTAATTAAGTTCTGAAACTTATAAAATTAATACTTCTGGACTATTAAAATACTCATTTATTATGTATTTTTCCGTAAAATTGATATAAAATAGTTCTGAAAGTCCCCGCTGCATGTTTTTATTGATATGGTCGATTTTATTCTCTAAGCTCTAATGTTCCAGCTTAAACTATATATTTTCTATGTAATTAAGATCTGAAGCTCATGAAATTAATACTTCTAGAATATCAAAACACTCATTACTTATGTATGTTTTTCCGTAAAATCGGTATAAAATAGTTCTGAAAGTCCTCGAGGCATGTTTATATTGATATAATCGATTTTATGCTCTAAGCTCTAATATTCGAGCCTAAGTGATAGATTTCTTATGTAATTAAGATCTGAAGCGCATTAAATTAATACTTCTAGTAGTCTAGAAGTATTAATTTAATGCGCTTCAGATCTTAATTAACAAAATACTCATTTCTAATGTATGTTTTCCGTCGAATCGATAAAAAATAGTTCAGATAGTCCTCGAGACATGTTTTTTATTGATCTGATCGATTTTATGCTCTAAGCTCTAATGTTCCAGTCTTAATCATATATTTTTTATTTAATTAAGATCTGAAGCTCATGAAATTAATACCTTTAGACTATTGAAATACTCATTACTTATGTATTTTTACCCGTTGAATCAATAACAAATAGTCGCGAAAATCCTTGAACCGTATTTTTTATTGATATGATCGATTTTATGCTCTAAGCTCTAATGTTCCAGTCTTAATCATATATTTATTATGTAATTAAGATTTGAAGCTCATGAAATTAATACTTTTGGACTATCAAAATACTCATTTTTTATGTATGTTTTTTCATACAATCGATATAAAATAGTTCAGATAGTCCTCGAGACATGTTTTTTATTGATATGATCGATTTTATGCTCTAAGCTCTAATGTTCCAGTCCTAATCATATATTTCTTATGTAATTAAGATTTGAAGCTCATGAAATTAATACTTTTGGACTATCAAAATACTCATTACTTATGTATGTTTTTTCATAGAATCGATATAAAATAGTTCAGATAGTCCTCGAGACTTGTTTTTTATTGATATGATCAATTTTATGCTCTAAGCTCTAATGTTCCAGTCTTAATCATATATTTTTTATGTAATTAAGATCTGAAGATCATGAAATTAATACCTTTAGACTATCAAAATACTCATTATTTATGTATCTTTACTCTTTGAATCGATAAACAATAGTCGCGCAAGTCCTTGAACCGTATTTTTTATTGATATGATTGATTTTGGGCGCTAAGCTCAAATATGTCCGCTTAAACCATATATTTCGTATGTAATTAAGATCTGAAAGTCATAAAATTAATACTTCTCGACTATCAAAATACTCATTTTTTATGTATTTTTCCATAAAATCGATATAAAATAGTTCTGAAAGTCCCCGCTGCATGTTTTTATTGATATGATCGATTTCATGCTTTAAGCTCTAATGTTCCAGCCTAGGCGATAGATTTCTTCTGTAATTAAGATCTGAAGCGCAGTAAATTAATACTTCTAGACTATCAAAATACTCATTTCTTATGTATGTATCTCCGCAGAATCGATAAAAAATAGTTCAGATAGTCTTCGAGACATGTTTTTTATTGATATGATCAAAACCATATATTTTGTATATAATTAAGACCTGAAACTCATAAAATTAATAATTCTTGAATATCAAAATACTCATTTTTTATGTGATTTTTCTATACAATCGATATAAAATGGTTCTGAAAGTCCTCGAGGCATGTTTTTATTGATATGATCGATTTTATGCTCTAAGCTCTATTATTCCAGCCTAAGAGATAGATTTCTTATGTAATTAAGATCTGAAGCGCATTAAATTAATATTTCTAGACTATCAAAATACTCATTTCTTATGTATGTTTTTTCATAGAGTCGATATAAAATAGTTCAGATAGTCCTCGAGACATGTTTGTTATTGATATGATCGATTTTATGCTCTAAGCTCTAATGTTCCAGCCTTAATCATATATTTTTTATGTAATTAAGATCTGAAGCTCATGAAATTAATACTTTTGGACTATCAAAATACTCATTACTTATGTATTTTTAGCCTTTGAATTGATAAAAAATAGTCGCGGAAGTCCTTGGTCCGTATTTTTTATTGATATGATCGATTTTGTGCTCTAAGCTCAAATATGTCAGCTTAAACCATATATTTCATATGTAATTAACATCTTAAACTCATTAAATTAATACTTTTAGACTATCAAAATACACATTTCTTATGTACGTTTTTCCATAGAATCGATAAAAAATAGTTCAGATAGTCCTCGAGCCATGTTTTTTATTGATATGATCGATTTTATGATCTAAGCTCTAATGTTTCTGTCTTAACCATATATTTTTTATGTAATTAAGATCTGAAGCTCATGAAATTAATACTTTTAAACTATCAAAATACTCATTACTTATATATTTTTACCTGTTGAATTGATAAAAAATAGTTGCGAAAGTCCTTGATCCGTATATTTTATTGACATGTTTCAAAAGTAGATGTATGTATAAGTATTGTGTAAAAATTTTAGAACGATCCGAGCACTCTAACAATGTTATTTTTACACTTGGGCACCGTTACCTTTACTAACTGAGCGCGCGCGCTCGACCCACCTTTCGACTAATCCCCCTTTGTACCTTCAAGCAGGTGCTTGGGAGTCATGTATCCTACGCTTTGATGTTTTTCTTAGAATGGAGCATGTGTAGAAGTATTCTTCAGGTAAAGATTTTCAAATGTTTGGCTGTATGTACCTTGTACGAGAAGTTTTTGCTTCGCTTTTGAGCGATCAGTATCAGTAGCTCGTCTTTGACTTTGAACAAGTAACAGCACGTGTTTGATATTTTACTATGGATCAAAAATCGTCTAAATTCAGTAACAAATGTCCCGGCAAACCCGGTAAAAAGCGTAAATTTCGAGGCTATAGACATACTGACCCAGTTGATTCGCAGTCAACCAGCAAATCAACTGAAAAATTGAGAAAAACTGAAGACATGACTTTACTAACTATAGTTTAGCTGTTCAAAGACACAAAGATTCAATCGAGAATATGAAGACTGAAATTTGGGCTGGTTACTATCACAAAGTTTCGACTGATGAAAATGCACAGCACTCGTACTGTTCTGTTAAATTGTGTAAATATCTAAAAGCCAAGGAGAATAAAACTATTTACAAACATAAACCTGTTGTTTCTGCCGCTGTACAAGAAGTTTTAAAGCGAATATATGACGATTTAACCAACACCGAGTTGCTCGAAAGTTGTTTGGGTGACTTACCCAGAATAATAACGAAAGTTTTAACAAATGCGTTTGGAGTATGGCCCCCAAACATATATTCAATGGTAAAAAAAATCGTTGAGATTGCAAACAAAACAGCCGCCTGCATTTTTAACGAGGGATTCGAGCCAGTATTAAAAATAATTGGGCGTTATGCGCATCAAACTCGGACAGACGGTCGTGATGAAACCGCGACGATGGACGTAAATGTTTAGCGAAGCATCGTAGTTCTGAATCGTCTAGAGAGACAAGGACCAAGCAGAGACAGGACAGATTAGGAGAAAATGAGAACTTTGAACAAGAAGAAGGCGTATTGTATTGTACAGGCATCACTGATTAAATGTAAGCAAGATTTTTTCCCGATTTTTAATTAAAAAAAAATTTAAACGCGATTTTCTCGAAACATTGTTTTCTCGGTTGGCGGATGTGATTTCTCAGAAACCACTGAACCGATCCTTATGAAATTTTAACCACATATTCTACATACGTATAGTTCTCCAATGTACTAGGATCTCCTTGAAATAGTGATTTTTACTATGCTTTTCTTGCAAAAAACTGTGAAAAAAACCACGTTTTTTTTATTATTATTATTTTCAACTCCAACTTGTTTTTTTTTCCAATAAATATTTATAATTCTAGTATGCTGGATAACCACTATTACACTTAATCTAAAACTCTTTGAATTTTTTTTTTAGGTGAACTGATATGAAGATATCGCACCCGCCAGCGACCTACCTACTTTTTTAGGCGTTACGTTGGGCTCTGATTATATCACAGAAAAACTGTTAAAAATAAAAAAAAAAAAAATTTTTGTACTTTAAGAATGTATTTGATAAGCCGAACAAGTTTTATATTAATATCTTTGATAATAAAGTCAGAAAAAATTCACAAAAAAGCCTTTTTTTTTCGAGCTTCTAAACCAGTATAATCCCTTAAACCATATATTTCGTACGTAATTAAATCTGAAACTCATGAAAATAATACTTCTGGACTATCAAAATACTCATTTCTTATGTATTTTTACCCGTAGGATCGATAAAAGAATCGAAAGCCCTCGAGCCATGCTTTTATGGTTATAATTGTTTTATTGTTAGAAACAATGAATTTACAACGTCAATTACATACAACGTTTTTTTCTGTAGCAATAAAGTACAATATTTGAGTAAATGATATTTTATATGTCAAAGATATTATAAATTTATGACTGTCAAATATTAGTTTTAATACGTTACCATGTACACATACCATGTACACATAACGGTAAAAATAACTTTGAATATGGTGGGGTTATTTCACTACGTGTTACCTGGGATTACGATACATTTATATATCTCCTAATATCTAACCTATGGAAACCCCAGATAACATCCAGCAACGTGATCCGCCATAATCAAAGTTACTTTTACTGTTTGATGTACTCATGATTTTTCAAATTATGATTCTCACTTGAAGAATCATTGTTTCGTCTAATCATATTAAATTTTGTATACCACTAAACGAATGACAGCGTTTGTCCTTTGGACAAGGCTTATGGATGTTAAGTTGTCGATAAGGTAGATTTGTTATTATTTATGGCTATGTTACCCCAAGGCCGCTATTTAATTCTTAACAATATTCGGATTTTTTACGAAATTCTATACAACTTTCGCTGATTTATAAATAAACATTGTTATATAAAGTGTACCCACTTTATTTTATTTTGTAAAGACTGCTGATTGTTTTCAGAACATTAATAGTATTTTAATGCAGGTTACTCTTTGGTAATTAAGTAAAAACCGTTTGATAGATGTGTCTGTTTTATCCATTAAACTTCTATATGTTAAGGTTATTTTGTATAAAAGCAAAAAATTGTAAAGCTAAAAATAATATTTAAGATAAAATTTAATTGAATAACTCTATTTATTCAAATTTGTGTAGTATTTATTACAATGCCTCGAGGAACATATTTATCTAAAGAAGATAAAGTCATAATCTTAGCATTAAGTTCGTGTAATAAAAGTGTACGTGAAATTGACCGAAAACTCTGTAGATCGCACAAGATTGTTTTGACTTTTCTTAAAAACACTGCATATTTCGACTTTTAAGACTATTTTTTATCGATTCTACGGAAAAATATACATAAGAAATGAGTATTTTCTGATAGTCCCGAAGTATTAATTTCATGAGCTTCGGGTCCTTATTGCATAATAAATATGTGATTTAGGCTAGAGTATTAGACCTTACAGAACAAAATCGATCATATCAATAAGAAATACGGTTCGAGGACTTTCGGGAGTATATTTTATCGATTCTACGGGTAAAAATATATAAATACTGAGTATTTTGATAGTCGAGAAGTATTAATTGCATGAGCTTCAGATCTTAATTATATAAGAAATATATGGTTTAGGCTGGAAAATTAGAGCTTAGAGCATAAAATTTTTATATCGATTCTACGGGAAAAATTACATTAGAAATTACTATAATATTGTTAAATTTCATTAGTTTTGGACTTATATACCTAAAAAAGTCAAATTATAAAATAATTTTTTTTAATTTGTACCAGTTGTGAAATTTATAGTTTTTTTTTAATACTTTCGATAGAAACGTGATGAATAGTTCGATAAAATATTCTTTTATGAACAATTTGCATGTAGCAAAAATTTTTAGTGCGATTTGGGTTAAAGCGATAATTTATATCCTTTTTTAGGGTTTCTAGACCACTGTGCATCGCTCACCCGGAATCACCTGCACGAACGAAGCATCTACTTTTTAGGAAAGCAACTTCGGACCAACATCCGTTGTTCTATGTAAGTAATTGTTTATATATATTAGTTTATTTCAGCCTAAATGGCCCAGAAATGGACTTGGTTTACATAAAATACTTAAATACTTCAATTCATACCATACTTCATACGTTCGCCAAACATTTTACAATAAATTACTTAGGATAAAACACCACTTATCGCAAACCTATACTATCATAGACTAAACCAAACTTATTAAATTTACATTCCTTCACTTAAATACTTTCCATTCGTTCGTTGTACTTATATCTTATTAATCAAACTCTATTTTAAACCTATTTACAGTCTTTGGCTTTTATTACAAATACTATAACTTCAAATTTACTACCGCTGTACAATATTATTTAAACTACGAAACGCACTAGCTTTTTTACAGTCTTTTCGCTACCTTAGAACTAAAGAAAACATGACAATTTTTTATCGTACCGCAACTACACACACATATCTCTCCACACTCAGCGTCTCTCCCTCCTATAATTCTCACCTAACATTAGAATCTGTGAACAAGTTCTTTTATATACACGCTTACCTTATCTATTAACCTATGTATATACACACATATATATACAAATATACATACATACGCATAACCACATACATATACATACACATACATGCACACACACATACATATACATCTATACACTTGTACATTTTACGCCTTCTTCTACATGTTTCATTTCTTCATCTATTTTCCTGACTATATTAATAAATTTAACATTAGACCACCCATTTTTTATCCACTCCCCTACCTGAAAATCATTTACTCTTAATTCATTAGCCCAATCCTTAGTTTTTTCGCATCTAACTATAAGGTGTTCAAGAGATCCTAATTCTTTGTTACACAAACTGCATGCTCTCTCTTCTTCTTTTAACCAATATCTATTACTCTTTCCAATGTTACCGCATCTTAGTCGTGCTATAGTTTTTATGTTTCTAATTCCTTCTTCCTCTAAGTACCTTGGGCAATTTTCCTCCATAATGTCTTTATAACCCGGGTTAAATTTCGACTCATTTATTTTCCCCTGAATAATCTGTCTTTCTATATCGAGACACCTACTTTTTACTTCCATAACTACGTCTATATTAAGAAGCCTACACCTATCTATCTCTACTGAGCTAAGCCCTATTTTGTTTAAAAAATTTTCTCTATTTCTACTATATAAATCCTTATCTATTAGTTTTAATTTTTCTACCCAACATAACTTGAGCAATCTATCTTCGTTTAGTTTTAGAATCTTTTCTTCAAATTTAATAGCTCTAATACCCCAATCTACCTTCATTTTATACGAATTTGTTTCCCTTTCTACTATATATCTCGGTGTGCAGAAGTCTAACCCTAGAACCCATCTAAAGTAATCCGCCTTTATCTTTTCTAAGCCTTTCATTTCTTCCCAACCCCAGAGTTCCACTCCGTATTCCATTACGCTTTTAACCAGATAATTAAACAGCATCTTTCTTCTTTTCAGGCTTCCTTTACATCTTTCACCTAGTCCCCAAGCTTTCCTGGCAGCTAAAATACCTTTCTTCTTTAGTTCCCCAATGTGATCCTTGTAGTTACCTTTATAATTAAAGTAAATCCTAAATATTTGAAATTGTCAACTTCTTCTATTTTTTTCTCTTCCCATTTCCAGACTTCCTTATTTCTGTTTCCTTTCCTATTAAATACCAAAATCTTTGTTTTTTCTACACTTAAGATCAGACTTCTATCCTTCAGAAATTTTCTTAGAGTACTCATCATATCTAGTAGAGCTTCTCTACTATAACCTAACAAAACGATATCATCCGCATAAGCTAAAGACCAGATTCTTAAATTTCCTACTTTTATCCCTCCTACATTTCTCTCACCTAAGACTGACTTCAGACTCGCGATATACAAACAGAATAAAATTGGACTAAGTACACAACCCTGCCTAAGACCTTTTGTAGTCCAAAATTCTTCTGTCAATCCCCCTTCGGTCCTAATTCTCACCTTTGTCTCTTCATAAATACCTTTGATCCTTTCTACTAGATATTTGCTAATTCCTAACTTAATCAAGATATCCCATAGTTTTAACCTATCTACGGTGTCAAATGCGGCCTTGAGGTTCACAAAAAGTGCATAAAGTTTTTTCTTCTTTCCTATCTTCATTGTCTGTATTATGTGATCCAAGATAAAGATGTTGTCTACGGTTGACCTCCCTTTTCTGAATCCAGCCTGCCCTTCCGGTAATATGTTTTTATCTTCCACTTCTTTAATAATCCTTCTTCTTATGATTTCCGTATACACTTTATACGCCGTGGAGAGCAGCGAAATACCCCTATAGTTTTTGGGATCATCCGCATTCCCTTTCTTATAAAGAGGTACAATTACTGCCGTTTTTCAGTCTTCAGGTATGTTTTCTCCATCCCATATCTTTCCTATTATTGCAATTAACTTATCTCTTAAATCACCCCCCGCGTGAATCCATGCTTCGTTTTTTATATCATCCAACCCCGCCGCCTTCTTTTTTTTAAGACTATCAATAGCAGATTTGATTTCCCACACTTCAATTTTCTCACTTTTTTCTTCACATATTGTCTTCTTTACCTCTCTACTTACTCCAACTTTCTTCTCATCCGCCCCTTTCAATAATAATCTAAAATGTTTTTTCCATTCTTCTTCTTTGATTTTGTTTGATACCTGCGCTCTTCCTTTCCTGAATCTGTTAAAATAACTCCACACCTGTGCCTCGCTTTTAATTGCTCTTAATTTCGCTTCTTCTTCTTCTCTTTTTATTTTCTCTTTTTCTACACACCAAATTTTCCATTCTTTTCTCATCTTGATGTAATCTTCTTTACTTCCTTTACCTATTTTCCATTTGAAGTACATTTTTTTCACTAATCCTTTTTCTTTAGCGCAGCTCTTATCCCACCACCTTTTTGTTCCTAACTGCCATCCTTTAATCTTTACTTCTTTCTTTTTCACTGCACTTGCTATAATTTTCTTCGTGTCTTCCCATCTTTTTTCCACTGAATCTTCTTCTTTCTCGCAAAAATCTAGCGTATTTGTTTTTTCATTATACTCTGCTATACTTTCTTCATTCCAAACTTCAATTGTTTTTACTCTATAACTTAAGTCTACTGCCCCATGTCTACTTCCGTTACTACCTATTTTTTCCTCTCTTAAATAGATATTTATTGGTAAGTGATCTGACTCTACTCTACCTTCTACCTTAAAACTCTCAACTACTTCTCTTGCTTTTTGATTTACTACAGCATAGTCTATAACTGAATTACCTCTCGCGCCTACAAAAGTAAAGTTCTCCCTCCCAATCTCCCTCTGTGCAACCATTTAGAATCTCCCACCCTTTCTCTTCTATATAATTCACCCAATTTTTACCACCGTTACTTATTTTCATATCCTTACTTTGCCTTTTCATGACATAACCTAGATCATCTGGTTTAACACATCTCCCTTCTTCTCCTATTCTAATGTTAAAATCCCCTGCAATAATCTGAATTTCTTCGTCCGTAAAAGTTTCCTCTTCGATATACTTCCATATACTTTCCACGTTGCCTGTGTTATACACAGACCAGATACACATTTTGTTATGCTCATTCTTTAGTACTATTTTAACCAACCCACTATCTTTTTCAATCCCTATCCAGTCTTCCTTATTAAACCAATCTTTTTTTACTCCTATCAGAAACCCACCTTTCGCCCTTCCCTTTTTATGCTCTCTTCTTGCCGGTGTACTAAACCAAGAAAATTCTTTTGGTAGAAAAGCTTCCAGACGTTGCATAATCTTTTCCTCAATCCACGTTTCAACCAAACTTACAAAATCTGCGTCCCTAATATATTTCCAAAACTCTCTATCCTTATTCCACACTCCCGCTACATTCCAAAACAAGAGCTTCCTACATTCATTCCACCTCTCTGTATTTATCCACTCATACGAGTATTTTTCGCACCATTTCTGACCTATACTAAATCCGACTTCTCGCTTGGTTCTCCACCCCATGCACCCTCAGCTTCCGCTCCTGTCAACTCTACTTCTGACTTATTGTCATTCCCCTTTTTGCTAACCGTTTCTATTCTTCTCTTTTCTTCAGCCAATTCCGTCATTTGATCTATCCTTTCCTTCTCTTCCCATCTTATCCACATATCATTTACCAAAACTCTTCCATTACCTGACTTTACTTTCAATCCACTTTCTCTTGTAGCTTTAACCCATCTGTGGATTTCCCCCTGTACAATCCTTTCATCATAACTTAAATCATATTCGATAAATATATTTGTTCCTACTAGCTTATTTTTATTTCTCATTATTTCATTTTTCTGCTCCACGTTCCCTACCTTAACGACCACGACCTTACCGTTTATCCTTGCATTAACTACATTAATATCTAGACCTAACCTATCGCTAAAAAACTCTTTAACCCACCCTTTCATATTCTCTTTATTAATGCTACTTAAAGGCACTCCTTTGATTATTACATTCTCTATCCTCTCTTTTCTATCCTGATCTACTACTAATTTTTTCATCTTCATAACCTCCCTATCTGACAAGCAGACGCTCCTTGCTACGCTTATGTCGCTTATACCGCTTACGGCTTTGCTCGTCGCAGAGCCCTCGCTGCACCCACTAGCTCTTGTTTTTCCACTCACAAGGCTCCAAGAGGAACCCCTATCGCCATCTAGCGTTTCGTTTAATAACTTAAACTGCCTTTCTAGTTCCCTGAGACGTTCCCCCCTATCCTTTTCTTCGGCCTCCCACCTTTCAAATTTCTTTTCCATTGCTTCTAATCTTTTAAACATACCTAATTCTCTTGTTTTGACCTCCACTTTAAGTTTTTCCAATTCTACACTTTCCTCTCTTATTTTACCTAACTCTTCCAGAATCATATCACGGAAACATCTATCTCTCTCTTTATCTTTCTCCCTATCCTCTTGAATTTTACTCATATCGCCGCTATCTCTCTTACCAAATGTGACCGTCTTCACCAGCTTCCCATCCAGAGTTGACTGCTTAGCTTTCTCCTCTTTCGCCTTATCCGATTTAAGCCTTGAACTCCGCTGGTCCGTCCCCTTGGAAGTCTCCTTCACCTCCTTCGCGTCCGATTTCGTTCTCCCGCTCATTCTCCCTAACCTCAGTTTCTGTTCGCCTACTTTACTTTCTAATCAACCTTTCTACCTAACACTATCTACGCTAATTTATTATTCCACACAAACCCTATATAATAATCTATCAACAAATTCACTTTTTACAAACGCATTACACTTTATTCCTACCTCAATTACAAAAATTGTGGAGAGACGCTGTAAACACGTGCACACGCTCTCACGCCCTCTAACCAAGTCCTCATGTAAGTAATTGTTAAAATTATAATAAAAAATACTATTATATAGTCTAAGACATTTCAATTAAATTAAATCGTTCAATTTTTTCGATTGAACATGCTTCTCTTTCAGCGTATTACAGTGCGGGTTACGTGAAGATAACCGCGCATTGTTGTATCAGATTCAGTGACATAAATTATTATAAGGATACATAGAGGTAACGACGATGTATATATATTTATAATATTGATTTCGATGATCACTTACGATTTAAAAAAAAAGAATGATATATATTATAACGGAGTGCTCAATTATTAATAGTAATTTATTATTAACCAAGCCAACAACCTGCTGGCGTGCGCCACACGCACCGCGTGTGCACGACTTACCTCAACACTTACCTTTAGGTCGGCCCGCGGCGACTCGCCGCTGTAGCCTTGCCCTGGTGTACCTGTGCAGGCTTTTCCCACGTATACGCCGATTCCACGAGGATTCGACTTCTTGCGAAGTTCCCGCGACGCTCTAGTTTTCGCGACCTGAAAGGAGCAATCGGGTCCGGGTTGATTAACGATACAATGATTTAACAAGAACAATAAAACTACATTCAGAAATGTATAATTAATACGCACAACGACGTTAACAATACTAAATTTACAAAAGGGTTAAATAAATAATTCGCGTAGGTCGAGTGTCGCACGCGTATTCAGCACTACCGTCGCTTAACACGTCACCGGATATTGGAGCCCTTGTATTCTGGGGGCACGACACACTATACATAGTGTAGCCTCTACGCATGTACGCGATTTTCCCGGGCTAGCCCTTACCTCTTTTCGCCAGAGCGCAGTGTCAGAGTCGATGGTGCCGCACTCGAAGCTTCTCTCTCTCTCTCTCTGTCTCTCTCTCTCTCTTTCTCTCGCTATCTTTCTTTCTTTCTCGTTGCTGGCCGCTAGCTTTCTCACTATCCCTCCCGTTGTGGACTCGGCGCTTGCTGCTGGAGGCTTCTCACCTCGCTTACGGACTCTCCTTCTAGGGATGATGGTGGGGGTCGAGCGTTCGCCACCAGTCGTTCTTGCACCCACGCACGCGAGCATCACCGTGCACAGCCCAAGCGCGAACACGTGCAGTTGCGGAGAGGGAGAATCACCAAGATGGCGACGAGCAGGTCGAAAGCGTGGTGCGCGGCACGATAGCGTTAGCGATAACGGCCTTTCTGCATAGCCCCGGCGGAATCTCGCCGCCTGCTCTCTGATGCCTACCCGGTGAAGCGTGCGACTGTCAGATGGCGACACTTAGCCCATTCTCCGCGCTGTATTACTTGTGAGTTATTCGTGACGCGTTACATCACCCTTCCAGACGATGCTTACTCCGGTAAGCAACTTCTGTCAATCGGTAAACGATGACGCATAACCGGACGTTTCGGGTTCCCGGGGAATTCGGGGTCCGTTTGAGCGTCTTCCTTCCCTCCTCGTCTGGGCTGGAGCTCCAACGACGTCGTGAGCCGCGTGATCGCGCTCGACGTCCGCCAAGTGCAACAGCGTTCATCGTGACGATGGCGGCCTCCTCTCCTTCGATTTTCAGTTGCTCTTCTCAATTTTCTCAGCATATCCTGTACATATGGCAAAGGATACGCTTCCGGTTTCATTTGCGCGTTGACCTTTAAGTGGTCAACGCCGAAACTATCGGTGCAGCTCTTCTTCTTCACCGATTTCACTGAGCTCGACTAGTCGATATTAGATGGCTCGGTGAACTTCTGCTTGTCGACCCAACATCAATGTGATGCTCGATATTGAACGTGAGCCCGCACGTATCTCCTCGGTCTTTCAGTGATTCGTTCAGGAGGCTTTCTAGCTCCTGATGTTCCGAATTCGTGACATCAATGATTCCTGCTGACGAGATCACGGCGTGTCCTGCTCCCAAGCTAGCGACTTCAGTCTGTACTCTAAGTTGCGTGCCTTCAAAATACATCACATTTCCACCTGGTTCATTCGCTGCTCCCTGCGGTCGCATGAGCTCTTCTTTCTCTGCTGAGAAGATTGAGCTCGGTTGCGCCACCAATACAGTCTCTCCTTCTGGAGTAGTCTTGCCTGATTGTGGCTGAACTTCCTGGTATGCCCGCTTCTGCGGTTGCATTGATTCTACTTCCTCTTCAATGAATCTCGAGCCTGCATGGGGCAGTTCGATCAGATCGGTCTCTTCTTCGACTGAAGACCTGTTCGATCGTGACTGGGCGTCAGAGTTCAAGTTGTCCTTACCTTTGTGGGAGGACGTGCCCGTTTGCAGAAATGTATTCGTTCCCCTTGTCGTTGCTTCAGTGTCGAATTCAGTTCCGTCTCTCCTCCCTCTTCTAGAGAGTCGAATTTTGTTACCTATTCCGGTCGGCCTCGCCTTCGGTTGAGGTCTCGTCTGGACGTGGCTGGACATCCACTTTCCCCCTGGTCACTTCAGTGCCGGTGGGGGCAAGCTTTGCAGATACCGTATATCCTTTTGGATGATTCGTCGACCTCTGCGGATGTGTGGTTTCCTCCCCTTCTTCCGGGCATGCGTGAGCATCCGTTTTCCCCGTCGATGCTTCGGCGTCGATGGGGAGAGATGCTGCGGGGACCGTATTTATTTCAGGTATAGCCGCAGTCTTTATTGGCCACTCCACACTTCATTTCCCGAGCACTTGGGGCCATATTTCCTCATGTACCGCAATTCTCCGCATCCAAAGCACTTCAGAGGTTTCGTCGGAACGAATCTTCGCTTATTGCGCCAGGGCGGTCCTACCTGGGCTTATCTCGCCCATTCCCGGGCGGAGATTTGCTTGGCTCCCATGTTACGGGGACCTCTTGGGGCTTCTTTGTCTCCCCTCCTTTCCCTACCATTCCTGGGCCGGAAGTTCTCGGTTCTATTCGAGTGTTGAAGATGTTTCACATTTCTCATCTAACCTCTTCGCGAATATCGCTGTAAGGTCTGCCATGGAAGGCGTCGTTTCCTCCTTCGCTACAACAGATATTTCCGACTTCTGCTTCTTTGCCCCCTGCGTAGGCTTATAGGCCATTTCTGGTAGCAGGGAAGCTTCAGGAGTCAGAGGTGGGCGTATCATTTTCTCACGTTCCAGCGTCTGCTCAGCGTCAGAAGCAGCATCCAAAAGCATCTCCACACTGGTGATATCATCACACCTTCTAACCATTTTCTGTAGATCTGACCGCATGCTTCTATGCAGTTTATCTAATTCCTGGTTGTCCTCTAGTCTCGACGATAATTTGTTCATTATGCCTATCAGACATAAAAGGTAATCACGGACTAGCTCGTCCGTGTCTTGCGTGCGAAAGTTGGCCACATTGAGCAGTCTTTGTTGGTACTGCCGACTTATGTCATACCAGCGCCTAGCGGAAGTGGCGAAATCACCCCATGTTCTCCACTTCATTTTGTTATTTTTGTACCAGGTCGCTGCGTATGATATGATCGATTTTATGATCTAAGCTCTAATGTCTTAACCATATATTTTTTATGTAATTAAGATCTGAAGCTCATGAAATTAATACTTTTAAACTATCAAAATACTCATTACTTATATATTTTTACCTGTTGAATTGATAAAAAATAGTTGCGAAAGTCCTTGATCCGTATTTTTTATTGACATGTTTCAAAAGTAGATGTATGTATAAGTATTGTGTAAAAATTTTAGAACGATCCGAGCACTCTAACAATGTTATTTTTACACTTGGGCACCGTTACCTTTACTAACTGAGCGCGCGCGCTCGACCCACCTTTCGACTAATCCCCCTTTGTACCTTCAAGCAGGTGCTTGGGAGTCATGTATCCTACGCTTTGATGTTTTTCTTAGAATGGAGCATGTGTAGAAGTATTCTTCAGGTAAAGATTTTCAAATGTTTGGCTGTATGTACCTTGTACGAGAAGTTTTTGCTTCGCTTTTGAGCGATCAGTAGCAGTCTCGTCTTTGACTTTGAACAAGTAACAGCACGTGTTTGATATTTTACTATGGATCAAAAATCGTCTAAATTCAGTAACAAACGTCCCGGTAAACCCGGTAAAAAGCGTAAATTTCAAGTTGTAAGTTTCAAGTTCTTCAGTTGTCATTGAAGAGTTCGGACAGCGCTGCAAGAAGTTCTTCGTTCGACAGGTTACTCAATGCATTACAGTCTTCGATTCTCATAAGAAAAACGTCTATGCTCTGGTCTTTCTTCCCAGAAAATTTGACATTCCATTTTCTGACAATTTGACCAACGGCTTTGGCGTTGCCGTGAGCCTTGATCTGGGACTGGAGGCATTGAGGTAATTTCTTCTATCCACAGCTGGTCGATTTTACTAATGTACATTAGCTGTAGTCGTTGTCTGGTTGTGGGATTCGTCCGGCTGTGTGTTCCTAAACACCGTAAATGTCATCAATCGTTTGTCGCACTGCTGGTTCCGGCGACTTCTGGTGGTCCCCGTAACGACTGCTCGAGATTCCTATGGACTTCGCGTAGTGAGGCCAATTTGTGTGTGTATCTTCTTTGATATCGGCTGCTATGGTTGTGTCAATAAATTGACGTCGTAGCCATGCTCGATCATTGACGATCTCGTTCTCTTCTCCGGTTTCATCAATAAAATCGTCGGCCGTGTACTCTCCTAGCAACCATTTCTGCACGCTGTATGCTTGCGCGACATAGTTGCCATCGGTGGACATCGTGAGTTGCGTTAGCGTTTCGTTTAATTTCTGGGCGTTCAACTCAGTCAGCCATTCTTCCACAGCTGTTTCTCTTATGCTGGACAGCTTGTGATCTGATGGATAACTATCTTCGTTGGCGGTTATCTATCTTCTTTCGCTTCACAAGATTCCAGAATTCGCTAGTGTGTGCGAGGGTATTACAATACGGTGGCACAAGAAAAATTTCGCAATTACATTTTTATGTTATAGCTGTGTGTTCGATTTTCACAAATCCTATTGCTTTCGATTCGGCAGTTTTCGCTATCAATTCGTTTTGTCAATCCAATCAACCACGGGTATATCTTCGTAAAAATTTAATAAAAACTAACAAGAAAAAATTTTTACTTGCTACTAAACTCTTTTGAGTTTGAATCTCGTTTTCAAAATCGAAAGTGTGTGTAAAATTTTTCGCAAATTATTCGGAACGTAAAATAAGTGCAGTCTTTGTTTCTCTTAAAATATTTAAAAACTCTAAAGTTGAACTTCTCCGATAATATTGTCCAAAACGCTTTCAACTTTAGGCAGCAACGTTTTCAAAATCTTATTTCTTAATTTCTAAGATAATAACGTTCCAAAAAAACAGAAAAATTAATTTTCCAAAAGAAATTAAAATTTTTGGAAATGTTTGATTTTCCAAACAAAAAATTATCGGTTATTTCTTAAATTATTTGTTTAATAATAAAAAAAATGTGGACTATTCCTCGTTTCGTATTTCAAAAATCCTGAAAAGAAGCGCTTTATTATTTTATTTTCGTGGAAAATTGGGTTTTTACGCTCCAAATGGTATTCCAGAAGAAATTTAAATTTTTAAAAAATTTTCTAATTTCCAGAAAACACAATTTATTCATAAATAAATTTCTTCCATTTTTTAAAATATAAAAAATTATTAAGAATTTTTCTTATGCATAATTTTTTCAAGTTGGTTCAACCAGTTTCATTTATTAACAAAAATAAAAATCCGGATTTTGACTTTTTTGATTTTATTGTTTATTATCGATAAACAATAATTTTACAGAAAACAATTTTCTAAAATGAAGAAAACAAAATCTAAAATTGTTGAATAAACAATAATTTTGAAACCATGGTTCATTAGTGTTCGATAAACAATAATTTTGCAGAAAACAATTTTCTATAATAAAGAAAAGAAAATCAAAAATGGATTTAAAAAATATCCAATTTTCCGAAATTATTGAAAAAAAAATCCTGATAAACAATAAATTATCATAAGGTGTGGTGTTTCCGGATGGTCACCCATCCAAGTACTACCTGCTACCAACACTGATTAATTTAGCTTATTGCTCTCGGATAAAATATTGTTTTTAAAAAAAAATTTCAGAACTCAAAAGAAAACTTTTATTCCTTGTGATCATGGTTTATTGACTCACAGTGAACAACTAAAAAATTGAAAGAAAATCTATTTTTGCAATAAACAACCATCATAAAAATCAAAAAAAGATTTCGCCTATAGGAATACTGACCGCGCCTAAAGCTGCTTAACCTCGATGATCGGTCGACCACCGGATCGCCGAGCGTGACCACGGGTGCCTTGGCGACTGAATTAAATTTTCAAATACTTCACTACCGTGATTGATTGCTTTTTGCTCTGACTTGCAATAACTATTCGTAATTTCGCTCGACCTTTATATCAATTATAATCGTGTATTATAATTTTCAAATTCCTAAGGTTGCGAGTCAGAGTAAAACTGAATTTAAATATTTTTTTGTTTATTTCTTATGTGTATTGTGTTCAATACACTCAGCTTGCCTCCTCGCATACACTTTTACACACTTCGGTATGTTTTGAGTTTCGTGTTCAATTTTCGCTGGCCTCTCGCTGGCGTGCTCGACCTATTTCGCACGTTAGAATTTTAAAATTACCGAAAAACAAAAAAGAATTTTATTTTTCTTTTTTTCCGGTTTGAACTAGATTTTTTCAATCGCTTATAAATATTGATTGTTATTAAATATGCCGTTAATGCCGGGTTTTGAAGGACGCCATGTATAACAGGGTGCTCAATTGTTAATAATAATAATAATTGTTAGTCGAGCTAATAACCTGCTGGCGTGCGCGACTTACCGCAGCTCTTACCTTTGAGGCGTCCCGCGGCGACTTGCCGCTGTAGCCTTACCCCGGTGTAGCTGTGCAGGCTTTTCCCACGTATACGCCGAATCCACGAGGATTCGGCTTCGTGCGGAGTTTCCTCGACGTACTAGTTTTCGCAACCTGGAAGAAGGCCCAAAGCGCGAAGGTTAATTCTTTAGCAACGCGAATAGCAATCTAGCCTTCCTTGTCGGCCTAACTAGATGCGAGGAGCCGGCGCGTCCGGGTTGATTAACGACACAATGATTTAACAAGAACAATAAAACTATATTCAGAAATAAATAATTAATACGTACAACGACGTAAACAATACTAAATTTACAAAACGGTTAAATAAATAATTCGCGTAGGTCGAGTGTCTCATGCGTATTCGGCACGACCATCGCTGAACAGGCCGCCGGAATCAGAGGCGGCTCCGATCACGCGTGGGCCTCTCCTATCGCGGGCTATTCGGAGCCCTTAAATTCTGGAGGCACGGCACACTATACGTAGTGTGGCCCTTACGCACGTACGAGATTACTCCCGGGCTAGCCGTTACCTCTGTTCGCCAGAGCGCAGTGCCGGAGTCGATGGTGCCGCTGTCGAATCTTCTCTCTCTCTCTCTCTCTCTCTCTTTCTCTGTCTCTCTCTCTCTCTCTCTCTCTCTCTCTTTCTCTCTCTCTCTCGTTCGTCGCGTGTCTGCTAGGTACACACTGCTCGTGTTTTGGCTCCTGTATTTACACCCCACTCTGCTGCCTCCTGTGTCCATGAGCCGGTCTGTTGTGGTGCCTGTACAGTGGAGCATACAAACTATAGCTCTGATAATAAATCACAGCTTCCACTGGTCCATCGGCACGGCTTTTCAACATCCAAGCAACAACACCCGGCCAGGTGTTTTGAGGTTAAGTGAGGTGAATACGGCAGAGTGTCGGGAGCCAAGCACGAAGCATAATAAACTCAGAGGTACCACTTCAATCTGGACACACAGCACGCAGCGCCATACTAACAAGGCGCCACCTGCCGACTCGAACTGCAACTGCGTGACTACTGAGGCGACACCTGCTGCATCCTAGACAAACCACCATTACTTTCCACGACTCATCTTTGTCGCCACTAACATCATGGTCGACCACTGCGCCATCTGCGGGGAGGTTCCTAGGAGCAGCAACTCGCTACGTAAGTGCTGCATATGCAATATAACTTATCATCCGGCGTGCAAGCCTCTTGCAGTGCTTACCCGCGTGCAACGAAGTGCACTACAGCTTCAAACCAAAGCGGTAGCGTGCCAGGCATGCATCGACTCGAAGAGGTCGATGTTCGAGTCGGCAGTCACGCGCGCGACGAACGCTAACAACATGAGTGGGAAAGAGAAAGAGCTAGCCGCGTCCACTCCGGCCAATAAAAAGCCTGCAATAGCTGCGTGTACCAATCAGGCGAGCGAGGCCGCGCCCACCAACTCCTCATTCTCTCCGTTGCAGGGGCTAGGCCCCGCCCCCACCAGCAGCCTACTCCGGTTGGCCGCGCAGTCTACTGTGACGTCACTAGGCCCGCCCACTTCCAGCACGGGAGCAGAGCACAGCGGGGAATCCCCGAGTGACGTCACGGCCAAGAGTACGGATTCAAACCGAGTTTATGATACTTCGCCGTCCTCCTTTTCCAAGAACAACAGCAGCATTAATGACGTGAATGCGTCCGTCATTCGTATGTTAGACAGCACTGCGTTAAAAAAGGGGACAACGGTCTCCCGCCTGGTGGAGTACGCGAATTCAACTTCAAAAAACATTGACAATGAACTTGCTAGACATTGCACCTCTATTGAAGGCAGATTGGAGGCAATTGTAAATAGT
Organism: Gastracanthus pulcherrimus; assembly: GCA_949152435.1. Lineage (NCBI taxonomy): Eukaryota > Metazoa > Arthropoda > Insecta > Hymenoptera > Pteromalidae > Gastracanthus > Gastracanthus pulcherrimus. Next base: position 118,002,788 of record OX424573.1, read on the forward strand.
CTAAACACGTTACCAACAGTACATACTTTGGCACTTTTAATTGAATCCAAGCTGCAAAAAATTGAGAAAAACTGTCGAAACAACACTCCCAGCTGAAGGAGATGAAAAAGGAGAAGCAAGTGCTATGTCAAGAAATAGAGAACTTAAAAATCAAAAATAAATAATTACACGATAGTAACGTCGACACGAACAATTTGTTGAACAAAACAGAGGTAACTTATAATACGTTGCTTGAAAAAATTGATAATTTAGAGCAGACTAATTTTGAGTCACAAACAAAAATTGATAATTTTATAATAAATACTTTTGAAAATGATTTCCAAAACCTAACCAATACAATCAATAGAGTTGAAAGTGACAACAAAGAAATAATAACGAATATAGGAAAAATAATAACAAAAGAAGACTTTACCTCTGCATATACTACTACTATCAATAAAATTAAGAAAAACGTAGAAAATATCCAAAAAAATAACCAACTGATATTAAACAAAATTGAATACCAACATATTGCAGTGCTCCCCAGTACACAGAACAATACCGTTTCTCTGACAAGTACAAACAAATGTAATAATAATAATAATGCGTCTACTACAAATAGTAATCTACTCAACAACTATAGTAATATAAGCGACACAAATGACAATTGTAATAACAATAATGACGGGTTCATCCAAGTTGTAAATAACAGAAAAAAATCATCTAGTCGATTGAATAAGAACAATATTGTCAATGATGATGCTGCAGCATCACCTGCACGAAGCACGCGGGTACAAACGATTGATGGAGGGACAATGCACAGTAAAAACATTAAAAGCGGTAACACGGAGCTAATTATTTCTAACATTTTCGACGGTGATGTCTCTAAGCGTGTAGACGTTGCACACGCGATACTGTGCCGTGTCCTTCCATCAACACGAAAATCAGATATAATAGGCACACGCCTGCTTCGGTCAGAGGAACCGACAGCTGCGGCATCAGCAGATATAAATGGCGAACGTAGACGGTCACCATGGGTTGTTACCCTTTCCAGCAGTGCGTTAGGCGAGAAAATAATGCGAGCCAAAAAGCTAATAACTGGCTTTCATGCTAGAGATGTCGATATTGCAGCTCTTGACCAGGGCACAAGGAATGAGATTATCAATGGGAAAATTTTTATAAATGAATTATTAACAAAGGAATGTTTTATTAAATATAGAAGTCTCAAGGCCCTTGCGATGAGACTCAATTTTAAATTTTTTTGGCATAGAGGGGGCCGTTTCCTGGTGAAGAGGCGCGATGGCGACGTCTCTCATGAATTTTCATCTGTGGCTGATTTACAAACAATAGTGACATCATATGCCACTAATCAACCATCACAAACCGTAGATAATATAACAAAAAACGTTGATAAAGAAAGCGCAATTGATAAAACTGTTATTCCGTCAACTGCTGCAAAAAATTGACTATCCGCAGACACTGCTGGTGGGGGGTTCACTGTAAGGGACTGATAGCAGGTTTTGTCAATGTTACCTCTCTGATGAGGCACATTGGCATGATTAAACAACACCTTTCAGCTCGTCCTCCCTGTCATCTCTTTGGAGTTGCTGAGTCGCACCTTGACTCTGATGTTGGGAGTGATCTCATTCAGATCGACGACTATTCACTACTTAGACTTGATCGCAACAAACTAGGGGGCGGGCTGGTCCTGTACATTCATAACACTTTCAAGGCCAATTTACTATGCAGCTCTCGAACAACACAGGAGGGCAGGCCATTTATACCTGAATATTTAATGTGCAGTGTTCAGCAGGGCAGCCTTCCCCCGTCTCTGTTGCTTTAATATACAGACCACCACACGTACCGTTTTTACAGGGCTCTGACTTAACAGACAAACTAACGACACATACGCAAGACTTTAGTCATAAAATTATTATGGGAGATCTGAATGCGAACCTACTCGGAACGTCAGCCGATGCAAAATTTGTTAGGCGGTTGGCTGATGATCTTAACCTTCAAATAGTTGATCATGGTGCGACTCATCATCTCACAGATTCTTACACGTGGATTGATGTGATCTTGACAGATAATAATGACGTTGTACGGAGCAGGAACAATCGGCCGGCGCCTTTTCCCAGTCATCATAACATCATAGAGGTCGAGATTGGGGTCGAAACTGCTGCATCCTCTGTGGCTGAATCTTTCAGCTACAGGGATTTTAAATCGATCCAGCAAGATGACCTCCTGTGTCACCTAGCTGACTGTGATTGGTCGCAGATCGATGGTCCCGCGGCAGGTGTAGACAGTCAATTAGAGTGCCTCAGTGTCAACCTCATGGCAGTGATAGATAAAATTGCGCCGTTAAAAGAATTCACACCGAAAAAGAAAACGAATCCACCATGGGTTGATGCTGAACTGATACATCTATACAAAAAACACGACAGACTGTGGCGGGAGTATCAGAGCCTTGCAGCTGAAGCTGAATTACGAACGAAGGAAACAAGGGAAAGATTTTTACAAAATAGAATTTTTTAAGCAATTGATAATAAGAAAGATATCAAAAAAGAGCTCAAGGCTCTGGGCCTTCTGCCAAAGACAAGAGAGGAGCTTCATGGTTTCTCGCCGGAAGAGCTCAATGCCCACTTTGCAGGGGTGTCGATCTCCCAAAATGAAAGTGATGAAGAACTTGACAACGTCTTGACCACTGCCAGTGATGACGGCTTTGTTTTCCGAGAAGTCAGCTTCTCGGACGTGGTCCTGGCTGTTGCCCACTTCTCATCACAGGCCAGAGGGGAAGACGGCATTCCCCAAAGTCTAGTGGCTAAGGCTCTTCCGTTTGTGGGAGATCATATTGTTAAGATCTTTAACTCCTCTCTATCCAGTGGCATTTTTCCGGGAACTTGGAAGGGAGCTCAATTGGTGCCTTTGAAAAAGAAGCCTGTCCCATCTACGGTGTCAGATTTCCGACCAATTGCCCTACTGAGTTTCCTTTCTAAGGTCCTGGAAAAAATAGTACACGACCAAATAACTGACTTTTTACGAGAAAACAATACTTTGGATCCGATGCAGACTGGTTTTCGACAGCATCACAGTACACAGACAGCACTACTAAAACTGACAGAAGACATAAGATCAGGCATTATTAACAACAAAAAACTATTGACTATTTTGTTGATGTTTGATTTTAGCAAAGCATTCGACACCATCTCACACACTAAACTGCTGCGTAAGCTGATGCGCATGGGATTCTCCAGGAGTGTTCTCCTGTGGCTTAAGTCATATATTATGGGGAGACGACAGAAAGTCGTCACAAACACAAACGGGGATTCAGGTTGGCTAACCATCAATCTCGGCGTTCCACAGGGCTCAGTCCTGGGACCCCTGCTTTTCAGCCTGTACATAAACGACTTACAAGACGCACTAGACTTAGATGGTGTAGAACATATACTTTACGCTGACGACCTGCAAATCTACACTCAAGTGACCCTGAAAGGTCTTTGTGATGGTATCAGTCGCATGTCGGCTGTAGCACGAGCAGTGTCGAACTGGGCAACGTCAGCTGGCCTGCACCTCAATGTCGGCAAGACAAAAGCGATTATTTTCGGATCTGATCATAACATCAAACAGGTTCAGAACCTTGACTTGCAAAGCATTGAGATACAGACCGGCGTACACGTTCCCTTTGTCGATACAGTCACCAACCTCGGCGTGGTGATGGACGGAAGGTTAACATGGAAGCCGCAACTGAATGCGATCAGTAGGAAAGTAAATAGAGCTCTGTATAGCTTAAAATTATTCCGTTCAAGCACCACAGAGATACTGAGGAAGCAGCTGGCATGTGCACTGGTACTACCTCACTTAGACTATTGCTCAGTGGTTCTTCTTGACGTGTCAGGGGAGCTCCAGACACGACTACAACGTTTACAGAATTCATGTGTGAGATACATATGTGGTGTTAGGCGTGATGAGCATATCACCGCCTACAGGGAAAAACTGGACTGGTTAGATCTGAAGGTGAGGAGTGAGTATTTTATGGGGCTGCTGCTTTACAAAGCGGTTGTCATGCGGCAGCCACCATATCTTACTGCCGTCTTTGAAAAAAACCAGGCCAAGACTTCAAGTAGGGGTGGTACGAAAGAGCTCTCAGTTCGGGGGTCGCGCACCGATAAGGGCCTATTCTCATTAAGAGTTCAAGGTGCGCACCTCTGGAATTCGCTCCCAAGCAGCGTGAGGTGCCTGCCATCTTTTTGTAAATTTAAAACGGCGTTTAGCAGGCACCTGAAACAATTACATGGTGACGGGAATACATAGAGGTGAACTTTTCGAGAATCGGTTTATACATTATTTTGTTCATCTCTGTGTATTCCCAATCTGACTCAGATATTTATTCGGGTTATTTAATTTATTTATTTATTTAAATTTATTTATTTAAATTTATTTATTTAAATTTATTTATTTAAATTTATTTATTTAAATTTATTTATTTATTTAAATTTATTTATTTAAATTTATTTATTTATTTATTTATTTAAATTTATTTATTTAAGTTTATTTATTTAAATTTATTTATTTATTTATTTATTTAAATTTATTTATTTATTTAAATTTATTTATTTATTTAAATTTATTTATTTATTTAAATTTATTTATTTATTTAAATTTATTTATTTATTTAAATTTATTTATTTATTTAAATTTATTTATTTATTTAAATTTATTTATTTATTTAAATTTATTTATTTATTTAAATTTATTTATTTATTTAAATTTATTTATTTATTTAAATTTATTTATTACTTATTTATTTAATTTAATTATTTATCTAATTTATTTATTTATTTGACTTAGTTATTTATTAATTTATTTATTTATTAAATATGTTAAGTGTTAAATGTGAATGTATTTATTAGAGTGAATTGTAAAAGTGTCATATGAATGAGTGTGTTTTTAAATTTTCGACGTGATACTTATACGTAAAAATTTAGTAAAGTATGTGTATGTATTCTTTTTATTTTTATCGTAATATGTTATCTCTATTGTATTTATTTTATTCTATGTATTTTGACGAAGCGTGTTCTGTGATATGCCATCTGACTATGACTAGTTCATTATATTTAGATTTTATAAACTGACGAACTGTTACAGCGAATAATGTTATTTAATACATAAGAAATGCAATAAGTGAATGTTAATGTAAGATAAGAAATATATAATACTGACTGATATTTTAATTTTTATATCTATACATGTACATGCAATTGTAAGAATTTCGTCTTTGATGAATAAACATTATATCTATCTATCTATCTATCTATCTATCTATCTATCTTTCTTTCTCGTTGCTGGCCGCTAGCTCTCTGGCTTTCCCTCCCGTTGTCGCATCGGCGCATGCTGCTGGAGGCTTCTCACCTCGCTTGCGGACGCTTTTTCTGCTGATGATGGTGGGCGCCAAGTGTTCGCCTCCACCAGTCGTTCTTGCACCCACGCACGCGAGAATCACCGGGTACAGCCAAAGAACGAACACGTGTAGTTATGGAGTGAGAGAATCGCCATGATGGCGCCGAGCAAGCCGAAAGTGTGGCGCACGGCATGATAGCGTTAGCGATAACGGCCTTTCTGCATAGCCCCGGCGGAATCTCGCCGCCTGCTCTCTCTTGCCTACCTGTTGAAGCGCGCGGCTGTCCGATGGCGACACTTGGCCCCTCCTCCGCGCTGTATTACTTGTGAGTTATTCGTGACTCGTTACATTATGATGAAATAATGTTACGATTTTGACTGATAAACCACGTTTGTTACCATGATTCTAATGACGGTGAACACGCATTGGTGTTTCAGATAAAATAAGATAAAGCGATGTGCGTGTATACAGGGTGGACCATTTTAATCTATTATGGGAAATATCTCAGAATTATGGTTGGATACAGAAAAATGTTTCAGACAAAACTTTTGGTACCAACGACCTTGACCTTGAACTTGTTTTTGAAGGTCATTTCAAGGGCAAGATCCTTTTTTTAAATTAGAAGACCGATTTTTGACTCCGGATTTGAAAAGAGCAGAAAATTTTACGTTCAAAATGATATTTTCAACAAGGTCATGGAAGGTCATATGAAGATCAAATTTGCGAAAATTGTTAAATAATAGGTGTTAGCTTGGAATAACGATTGGAAACATCAAAATGTTTTCGAAAAAAGTTATCAAGGGTGGAGAGTATCACCTTCTGGTTCCAATGACCTTGATCTTGAATTTGGTTCTCAAGGTTATGTCAAGGTCAAAGTGATTTTTCAAGTGAGAACCCCTGCTTTTGACCTCTGATATGGGAAAAATAAGAGAATTCACGTTAAAAATGCTAATCAAGGTCATGATAGGGTCGTATCAAGGTCAATTTAATGTGCACTTCAAAAGTTAAAAATAAATATTTGAAGGTCTAAAAACATCAAAGACCTTGAAAATTCGTCTAATTTTAAGGTAAAATTAGCCTAAAACAAAAAAATTACATGAAATCCATTTATTTTTTTAAGACAAATCTGGAGTCAAAAATAGGTCTTCTCATTTAAAAAAATGATCTTGACCTTGAAATGACCTTCAAAAACCAGTTCAAGGTCAAGGTCGTTGGTACCAAAAGTTGACCCCCTTTGACCTCTACAACTTTTGTCTGAAACATTTTTCTGTATCCAACCATAATTGTGACATATTCCCCATAATAGATTAAAATGGTCCACCCTGTGTGTGTGTGTGTGTGTGTGTGGGTGCGTGCGTGCGTGCGTGCGTGCCTGTGTGTGTGTGTGTGTGTGTGTGTGTGTGTGTGTGTGTGTGTGTGTGTGTGTGTGTGTGTTGTATGTGTGTGTGTGTGTGTGTGTGTGTGTGTGTGGGTGTCCGTGTGTAAATATTTTATTAAGATTGATTTCGATGATATGTTATGGTTTTAATAAATACGAATGATTTACATGATAATGATATACTATTCAGTTGTGCATGAATTATTACACAATTGGGACTTTGCATGATTTTCAAAAGTGCATAAATCACTTAGAAAATGGATCATTATTGACAGTAAAGTATTTTTCAGAATTTCTCTAACTCGAATTTATTGAAAAAAATCATTAGTTATGTATGTGATTTTGAATTTCACGCGAATTGTTTCAAAACGATTTCTATTGACCAGTTGATTTGTGACGTCACGATGGTATAATTTTGGAAATTTAGTACGGGAAAATGATTAAACGCTTCAATATCTTATGGAAAATATTTATAAACAATTTAATGTGGCGCATATGCTTAATGAGTTTCGACCAGAAATCCAATGCTGATATTAGATTTTGAGCCCGACATATTTATAAGGCCCATTTAAGGCCCAACTTTATTTTATTATCTGAGAACATATCTTTTTTATTACATATTGGAATTCCTCATCTCAAAATTAGACCTTATCAAGATTAGATTTTGCTCTATCTGAAATCAGCCAGTGGACTTAAATAAACTAAATACGTATTCGTATGTAAGTCCACTGGCTGATTTCAGATAGAGGAAAATCTAATTTTGATAAAGCCTAAACTAATCAGGTTAAATTTTAATGATCAATATAAATAATCAATAAATTAAATATATATCCATATGTATTTTGAGACAAGGAATTCAAATATGTAATAAAAAAGATATGTTCACATTTGAAAAAATAAATTTGGGCCTTAAATGGGCCTTAAAAATATATCGGGCCCAAAATCTAATATCACCATTGGATTCCTGGTCGAAAATTATTAAGGATATGTGCAACATTATTCAGTTTACTAATATTTTCCATGAGATATTAATGCCTTTAATCATTTTCCTGTACTAAATTTCCAGAATTATATCATCGTGACATCACAAATTGACTGGCTAATAAGAATCGTTTAGAAACAAATCGCACGAAATTCTAAATCGTATACAGAAAAAATGATTTTTGGAATGAATTCGAGTTGGAAAAATTCTGAAAAATATTTTACTGCCAATAATGATCTATTTTCTAAGTTATTTTTGCATTTTTGAAAATCGTGCAAAGTCCCAATTACACATATAAATATTTTCATTAGTTAATGTTTTCAACAAAAACAATTAAAAGGTTATGAATGGTTTTATATAAAATTAATTACAAAATTTAGCATGATAACAAAATCTTTTAATACTCATTAGGATATAAAAATATGATTTAATGAAGTTTTTTATTAAACTTATATTTTTGTTTTTAAAAATTAGTATAAAGTATCAGAATTTAAAATAAATATTAAATCTCAGCTGGAAAATAATCAAAATTGGTTTTTAATAAAATTAACTTTTAAATTAACTTTTAACTTTAAAATTTTTTCCTTAACTTTTAACTTTATTATTCTTTCAGTTAGTAACACTTAACTTAACTCAATTAGTTTTGATTTTGATTAACTACTAACTTAACTTTTTAAAAATTAAAAAAGTTACCTAACCCTGCAAATTTGTATAGTTCGAGAAACAAATACATTATATTTATCACTTTATAAGTTGTAATGAGTGCAGAGACACCCGCTGTCTGGTTTGTAAGAAAATAATTTTAACTAGACATGAAATATCTGTACTGTAAATAAATAAACATAGAATATACCTCTGATATAAAGATATATATATATATATATATATATATATATATATATATATATATATATATATATATAATAAAAATAAAAAATAAAAAAATAAACAAACAAAAATATATATATATATATATATATATATATATATAATTCTAATTATAAATAGTAATTATAACAAAGGGTACACAAAATTATAAAAATATATATGAGTCAGATAGTAAGTAGAAAGTAAAATACAATAGCAAAAATATAACAAAATAAATTATGTCCACTAAAGTAATGTATTTTTCATATTTTAAATTTAATATTAGCTATTGATACCACCGCCAACATCTAAAATGAATTATAAACTAATATAACTCTTCAGATATGATATATCACCATTACAACAATGTAAAAATCACTTTTTCTATTCTATTATATCCTAGAATTACTAAAAATATTTAAACTATTATTGTTTCTACCTTTTTCTTCATATTTTAATGATTATAAAACATGTTTTACTGGTTCGCCGGGAAAACGACTTAAGGTGGTCCTGCAGCAAATTTTGAAATATTTGCTAGTTACATAATACAAGTTTTTTTGTAAATTTTCATAAATTTTTAGATTGTATACCCATAGTTATGTAGGAAAAACTAGCAATTTTCAATGAAAATTGATGTTTTTGCAAAACTGTCTTTGCGCATGGGAATGCCAGTATAGCATTTGAAAAAAATTATGTAATATCTAATACCTGTACCACACATAACTGTAAACTCCAAATTTTTAAAAACACAATTATAAAGAAAAATAAAATTATATTGATTTTTCATTGTAAACATAACCTAAAAAACCCACATTTTTAACTCTAATCATGGGCAACACTTTCTTAATAAATTTTTTTCTTTAAATCAGAATTTATGGTTGTAATTCGAATAACTTAAATAAGATATCCTTAAAGTTTCAGATTGACACGTTGTAATCCTATGCGCATAAGACTTGCTGAACATTGGCAAACCATAAATGGAGAAAACCGAACTTTCGTAAAAATCAGAAATAATTGCTGATGATTTTAAAACAATATTCCTATCGCAGAATATCTATCAAACTTTTTTTTAATAATTTCTGTTTTCTGAAGTACGTCTGCATAGTAAAGAGTAGATACACAAAATCATTTTCTGTTTTCAAAATGTACAAAGTATCAGATAATTCAATAAAAGGAAAATCGAGTGTTTCCTCAAATTTTACTATAGGACCACCTTAAGTCATTCAGTATAAATAATATATTTAAAAATTGTTTAAACATTTATACTTCACATGTTATCGTCTAAAATGATTACTGAATAATATATCTTTAAAATGAATGAAAAATTTTCAAACAGTAACATTTTACAGTTTACAATAGAACGCTGAATCTTTAAATCACTTTTTATCAAAACAGCTTTGAGGAACCGACTTTATGGGAATAATACATTATATATATATATATATATATATATATATATATATATATATATATATATATATATATATATATATATATATATATATATATATATATATATATAAATCACTAACAAAATATTTAAATATCGCAAGGTTCGCTCAAAAACTGATCCAGATAAATTAAGTCGTCACTGGTACCCGATAGTTCTAGGATATCGTGGTCTATTGAAAATACTGTTAAAGAGGTTTCACTTTTATTTTCACTTTCACATGTGCTCATTTTCCCGATGATTCAATTGTCGAGTCTCCACTTCACATACTATTTGACAAGCATCACCAGATTCAGCCTCATTTTCCAGTAGATTGAGTCTCCCGTCAGAAATAGTTTGACAATCTTCCTCTATATTAATATTAGGAGACTCGTTGCGTCTGACTGTCAAAAACGATTTGGCAGTCTTCCTCCATGTTTTCCACGGTAGGCAAGCGCTGCCCCAATAACCGCTCAAAAATAATTTGGCAGCCTTCCTCCGAATTTTCCACAATAAGCAAGCGCGGCTGCAATAACTGCTCGCAAACGATCTGTCAGTCATCGTCCTCCGGAAGGACAATATTTGAAGAATTAGATATAGCCACCTGGAAAAGTAGAAGAAAAAATAATTGTATTCAAAATATATATGACAGCAGGAAATCGGTAAAGTCCGGCGACAGATGACTTCGAAACTTTGACGCAGCCTGAGAGACTGAAATTTAAACATGATGCCCTCAAAAGATCAAGGTTCAAAATTTTCAAGGATGGAGCTTTTAGAGGGAGAACCGATTAAAAAAGATAGCTATAAAAAGACATAGGGCATTGAAGGGCGAAAACACAGATTTCTTTATAAGATCCATATAAGGAATACTGGAAGCATATCTTATTAAAGAAAAGCTTAAATTACTGTAAAGATTTTTTCCTTATTCACAAAAGTTCAAATAAATTATAAAAGAGAATGTTGAAAACAAGCATTCAACATTCTTTTTCAGATGGGATGCAATATAAAAAGTAAAAATTTTCTATTTTACCAGAAATGTGTAAGCGATACACAATAATTATAAATTTTGCTTCCTCGAAGAGGAAAGCTTTGTGATAGTAAAATAAAGTTTTACTAAAATCATGTTAGAAACGTGTTTTAAGACATAAGGAATCAGAATACACTAGTTTTAAACAATGTCCGTATGGATGTGTGTGTGCGCGCGCGTGTGTGTGTGTGTGTGTGTGCGTACGTGCGTGCGTGCGTGCATGCGTGCGTGCATGCGTCTGTGTGCGTGGGCATCCATATCTCCAATAATCCACGGTAAACTTTAATCTTCCAGGGCTCATTTTTTGGTTTTTCTTACACGAAGGGGGCACAAATATATTTCTTTTAGTTTTTCGGATTAATTTTTATTTTATATCGGTTTTTCGATTTTTGGGTTTTAGTTTTTCGGATTCTTTGGAACGTTAATAATAATATCATCGATCCAGTGAAGGTGCATTTGTAAGAGCATAAAATTACCTATCTTTTACTATCCGAAATTTTAGATACGGTGTTTCCTTTCTTTTGTTATACACGGAAATGTTATTTATGTTTGAACAGTGGTTTCTCTAATATATGTGATGGAAAACTTTTTTTAGAAGATGAGGCAAATAGGATAATGAACAAGATTATTCTGTAAAATTTTTAAGTCATTTCATTTTTCTATACTTGAAAAAAAAATCATTTTGTAAAAAAAAATTGATTTTCAATGCAAACAATAATTTGAGTAAAACGGCATTATTCCTTCTGAAATATTCTAAAAGGGTAGGTTTTTATTATCTCTTGGATAAGTTATTTGTCAAGATCAAGAGGACTATTATTTTTCAAGATATTCAACGTTATATTGTTTTCAAAGAATTTTTGTTTGCTTTTTTCTTGAGTATTAAACTTCTTTTGTCTTTTGATGAATGTTTTAAGTCAGAAAGAATTTTCAAGATTCATCGAATCGTTTTCTTTTAATAACGTTTTTTTATTTTTTATATTTTATTTTTCAACAACTTTTTAATTGCTGATTTCTTGAGTATTATGCGATATTTGACAATAAAAGTTTAAGATCGCGTAGTTCAAGCGTCGCTTGCGTGTTCAGCACGATCGTCGCTGAACACGCCGCCGGAGTCGGAGAGGGTTGCGATCGCGCGCGGTCCCCTTTTACCGTGGGCTATTCGGAGCTCTTATATCTTGAGGGCACTGCACACTATTCGTAGTGCGGCCCTGATATACGTCCACGATTGTCTCGGGCTAGCCCTTACCTCTACTATATTAGAGTGACGGTAGGAGGAGGCGACGCGCCACTGCTGACGATGCTCTCGTCTATTCCTCTTTGGAGTCTTGGTGCAGCTGCTCTGCACGCCGGATAGTGGAGTCTCTTCACCACTCCGCTGTCACAGCCTCGCACTGCACTCTCTTTTTCTCTCCATCTCCTTCGTACCGCCAACAAACGGCGGGTAACCGGCGTCCTCGGTGGCGTCTCCCAAGATGGCCGTGGAGCGTCGTCTTTCTCGAGGCACACGACGTGAGAAGTCGAGCAATAGTAGTTCTTCCTCTTCGTGGCCATGCCCCCCCCCCTCCTCGCTCCTTCTCCACTCTCGTCTTTCCACCTGTTGCCGCGCATGGGCATGAGATGGCGCCTCATGCCCTTTCATGGCCTCTCGTCCGTGAATTTTACGCGACTCGTTACAATACATACATCGTCATATTAAAAACCGCTGCTAACTGCTTTAGCACAATGCTTTCTCAAGGAGCTTTAATGCACAATCATTTATTGAATATTTACATTGATACAAATGATTTTATTGACTTAAGATACACCAATCGAAATGAAATTCCGTGAGCTTTATGGATATATTCATAGTTTTGACATATCAAACGTATAAAATAAAAAAAATATTTTTTGCTAATTTTACATATATTAATATCTAGCGTCCCCCATCGCGGCTTCGCCCGCGATTTGAGTGTCTGGAATTCATTTGTTAATAGAATTCATTCAATCATATAATTATGATTTTCTGTTTCATTTATAATAATAAATCAATAAAAAATGTCTTAGTCTAAAACTTCTCTGTAAACTACGTTAGCGACGTTGCCTTTTGGAGCTAATATTACCAGATTACTGGCGGAGCCTACCCTAGAACATCCCACATAAAACTGTCCGTGAGAGAAACAGTTTTCTATCAAGTCGATGCCAGCCATTTTCAATGACTGCCCTTGAGATTTGTTGATGGTCATGGCAAAGCACAACTTGATTGGAAACTGTATTCTCTTAAACTCAAACGGATAGTCTGATGGGATTAAAGGTATTCGCGGAATAAGAACTGATTCCCCGCGAGCACTTCCAGTGATTATTGTAGCTTCTATAACATTTTTACGAAGAGTTTTTATTTGTAGTCTAGTTCCGTTACACAATTTAGGAGGACAAAGATTTCTCAGCAACATTATAGGCGCTCCAACTTTGAGGTTCAATCTATAAGGTGGAAACCCGGGTGGAATCAAACTATTTAAAAATTCAACAGGGTAGTGGACAGCATCATCGGTTTCAATAACAGAATCAAATGATTTATATTCAGCAATCTGTTCTTCAAAAGTATTCAAGAGTAGCTCATTAATGGTAGCTGCTTTATCATTTTTTGGCGTTAAAATAGCTCGCTCGCACAACCAATCTATGGGTTTATCTTTTATATTATTCACATCAGGATATATCTTGGAAATAAGTTCTGATAATGTGGTGACTACCGTACATAAATTTGATGGAATAACAATCTCATCTTCTACGGACGGGAAAGTTCCGTTGCCTATTTGGAGTAGTGTTTCTGCGAAAATTCCGGCAGATTCATCATTATTTAAATAAACTCTCATATTTGTGTGCAGAGAAAGTTTTTGAATATGAGGCCATAAATATGACTTCTTTATGCAAGAATTCACTTCATCCGCACGTGTACCTCTAGGTACAACAGGCAATGTTTGCCGGAAATCTCCAGCTAATAGAATAGTGACTCCCCCCATCAATCTATCATTTCCCCTTATATCTTGCAATGTTCTATTGAGAGCCTCAAATCCACCTTTATGGGCTATTGTGCATTCATCCCAAACTATTAACTTACACTCTTTCAAAACTTGTGCCATATTAGACTGTTTTGAAATGTTACAAATTGGTGTCTGGAGTTTATTTAAGTTCAAAGGTAATTTAAAAGTAGAATGAGCCGTTTTACCTCCTTGCAGCAATGTAGCTGCAATTCCTGAAGAAGCAACAGCTAAGGCTATACGGTTGTGTTTTCTTATTTTCGAAAGTAAAAGATTAATGAGGAATGTTTTACCGGTTCCTCCAGAAGCATCAAGGAAAAACATTTGACCGCTACTTTTCTCGACGCTTTCTAAAATTATTCTGTAAACGTGAGACTGTTCATCGTTCAGTAAAATTTCGCTATCAGTTATAATTTGTTCCAGAGCATTCGTATCGTAACTGATTTCTCGAATATAGTCTCTGTTTTGTAGAGATAACACATCTCTAGATGGCTGAGGCAGACCATATTGCTGCAGACATTGACCACTCATTGACAACAAACTATCTTCCAGACAAACTAAGCATTTATTATAAATTTTACTCAACATTGAGTTGATGATCCCATCTTGTAAGTGAGCTTCCATTTCACGCCGAATATCTTCTGAAAGATGATCTTTGTACTTTTCCCAAAGACTTGAAGCATCAGATAAATGACAAAATAATAACATAACCGCAAACAAATTTTGCAATCTGAGTGGAGAGTCACAAAGTACTGCTTCTTCCAAAGTTGCATCCCAGTGCTTTTCGTCTTCTAATAAACCTAAGGCTTTACACGCTGCCTGAAATGTAGGTTGTACAATGAGATCAACAGTTTTCAATTCCAAAAAAGATTTTGGACCTCGAACTTCGTGAAGCAAAAGGCGTAGATAATAAACACTAAGAGTTATTAGGGTGGATGGTATATACTCTACCTAGAGCCGTATCTTTCTTTACTTCAGGCCAGCCACTGACATCATCCCCACGTTTTCTTCTTTCAAATTTCTTTTTCTTCCATGTGTAATAAGATGGAACTTCAACGTAAAGAAGCGTTCTTGCAAAACTATCTACCTGGCATAATTCAAAAAATGCAAGAAGTGTAGTTTTAGGAGGATGATTTATGATATTCCTCAAGCGATTAGAATCTTTTAGATCGAAGTAGACGCGTTGACTATTTTCTAAATGAACAGCGAGGTGAAAGACTGTTGGAAATCTTTCATGAATAGGGAAACTTAAGATTCTCCATACTGCCTCGGAACTACTGATATATCGACCACTTTCATAAATTTTAACTTCGTCTTTTTTATCTTCTATAGCGAATACATCCTGATCACTGCCTTTGGTGATATATTTACAAACATACTTTATCGATTTAACAGAGTTGCAGTATTCCACATTGATATGAGCTTCAAAAATCCGCGAAAGAACAGGATTGTATGGTACGACCCAGCGGTTATCAATGGTGATGCCATTGATTTCAACAATAAAACCACCATCTTCCGGTTTCCTACGTCGATATTTTGGGTATCCATCATCTCCTGTTTGAGTTTCTTGCAGAAATTCTTTAGGAAATTTTTTGCTGCAACAACCTTCTTTCATGCAAGGCGACCTGTTATTTAAGCTACCACAAGGTCCGTGGATCATGTTGGCCTTGACGATTTCATAAAGAAGAGGATCTTCGGCTGGGTCTGGTATTTCTGCGCTAATAACATCATCTATCTGATCTGGAGTGAAACGTAGTTTAAGCGACAATAAAATATGTATGTGAGGTAAACCTCGCTTCTGCCATTCAACAGAATACATGTAACATTTCATTTCTCCAAATAATTCATCCTTCGTTAATAATGCTATAAGCGATTTCACTTTCAAGTGGAAGACCCTAGCTATGATATCATGCCGGTCGTAAGACTTTTGGCCATGTAGTAATGGTTCTGTAATGTCGCTCCATCGGGGATTACACGTAAATGTTATAAATAAGTCCGGACGACCAAAATTGCGGACGTACGTCATAGCATCCTGGGCCTTTTCATGCATATACCGTGGTGATCCAGTAAAAGACGATGGAAGTACTACCATCTGACCTAGTTCGGCGACATCGGTATCTTGTCTTCCAATAGCATCTTTTAGGTGCATATAATTGTCTACTCTAAGTTGCGCCTGGTTGTTCCGAATAAAGTTTAATCGTTCTGTTTCAATTTTCGCGTACATATCTACTAAGAATTGATTAAAGAGAGATCGACAGTACAGTAAATGGTTGATCTCTGTTTCTCGGATCATGGTGCGGTATGAATAGAAATTCATTGCAGATACTGTTTTTTTAAGAGGTAAATTTGTTTTTGGATCGATCTGATAAACATCTACAGAGTAACCGTCCTCACCCCGGCAAAACAGTAAAGGATACTGTAAGGCATCATACGAACGATGCACCTCATTTATTTTTTGTAACTTATCATCATGACTTTGTAATACAATATCCCTTTTTTCAAACTGCGGCCCAACTATGACCAATGCAACTTCACTTGCTGCTGGAGCATTATATCGGCCACGATGAGCATTGGCTGGTTTCCTATCAGCATGAATTACAACTTCGAAGTTTTTACAATTTTGAGGTATTTTTTCGAGAGTAGTCTTCAAATCCTTTATGTAGGAGTTATAACGATGCAACATCGTCTGCAGTTGTTTTACCAGATCCTGGCGTACGTCAGGGATGTGACCAGATCTTATACGTACCTCTCTTTCATCCTCTCCAACAAAATAAATCTGTAGAAATTGAGGATTTTGTTGGGGAAAAGGTTGTAGACCACCAATTAAATGATACACTTGACCTTGTACTTTGAAAGTAGGTATAAATCCATGTTCCTTGATTTGTTTGGCTCCGAAAGATGTCATTTGGAAACAGCTATTATATTTTCTAATCCTGTCCATGAAATGTACATGGTCCGGGTGAGAGCCCATGATCAAACTGAAAAGTGGTTCGGGAAGACGCAAAGTAGGTGGCAGTTGCACTTTGCCGGCACTGCAGCACATTCCGGGTGGCTCAGTTTTACACTTTAAAGCGCCACAGTGTTTGCATTTGTGACTCATAGTGCCGATGGATACAGTTTTATCGGTTTGATATGATATCTCTGGATCGTATTTCATTCCGGAAAGAGCTTTAATCTTCCATGGAAGTAAGCGCCTTTCTGAGCGTAATCCTGAACGGCTTTCTTCATAAACACTAACAGCGGCTCTATGAACTTCCGGATAATTTTGCTGGTAAGAAGAAGCAGCGGCGCTATGAACTTCCGGATGATTTTGCTGGTAAGAAGAAGCAGCGGCTCTATGAGTTTCCGGATGATTTTGCTGGTAAGAAGAAGCAGCGGCTCTATGAGCTTCCGGATGATTTTGCTGATAAGAAGAAGCAGCGACTCTATGAACTTCCGGATGATTCATCTGATATTTTTTAGCGGCTCTTTTGAGTTGATTTTTCCTTACGTTATTTGTGAATCTTGCACGACGTTTCTTATTACGCTTAGCAGAACTGGATATTGGATCAGAAATTTCCATACGCTTTGCGGGACTCGGTATTTTATCAGAAATATTTTGAACAGTTGTAGCGTCATTGCAAGGTAAATAAACATCAAAATGTCCGTTTGATAAGTCTAATGTGAAAAGAAGTCTCTTAATGGGACTTCATTCTACACCGAATCTTTCATACAGATGTCCATTGCGATATACCTCAAAAGTGAAACTAAATATTTGTGCAGCAGCTACTAACTCGCAGAAACTTCCATAAGTGAAATGTTTTAACATATCGATCGAGTATTCCTCAGAATTTCTATAATTATTTCCTATATCATCATGAGACATGATCGAAAAATATTGCGAATTGTTAACAATATGATCTACAATCTGAATACGAATCTCCCGAGACAAAACTTGAGTGTCGTACAGATGAAAAGATATTGCATTGAAGAGGCAAGCACCATCCGCCAACATGGGAACTACTTTATGTGGCGTCATAACGCCATTTATGCTCAATATTTCCACAATCATCGTGACAACGCAGGAAAACCGTGATATTACTCACAATAGGCTAGAGTTCTCAGACTCCTAATGCCTTTTCAAGGCTTCATCGCCTCTATATATAATGAGACTCGATTATTTCTCTTGTGGTTGAAGCTCAGCGTAGCCATCTAGCGGCTCTTTATCGGTATTACATACTTTAAAATTCATGAGAGATATCAACACTGCACGTTCCCTTCGTATTATCATTTCGAAAGTTACGACACGGAAACAGTCTCGTTCTGTTATACTGAAATTTTTTTCTCTGCAAAAATTTTTTTCTCTGCAAAAATTTTTTTCTCTGCGAAAATTTTTTTCTCTGCGAAAATTTTTTTCTCTGCGAAAATTTAGTAAGAAATGGAAGAAGCGTTTCAACCGTTTGCACGCACGGAGGGTGTAATTTTTTCGAATTGTTTTTTTCCTAATGTTGTGCCAGATATGATGCCGCAAGAACCATCCTGAAATCTCTTTCCCCCACATAAATATAGTACAGCTGGAAAAAATGCACATTTGACGCATTTCACCCCCTGGGGGTGAAATTTAAAAAGCTAAGAAAATTTTTTCTGAGTAATGATATTCCAGATATAATGCCGCAATAACCATCCTGAAATCTCTTTCCCCGCAGAAATATAGTGAAAAAACGAAAAATGCATATTCGACGCATTTCACCCCCTGGGGGTGAAATTCCGAAAAACCCAGAAATTGTTTTTTTCCTGATGTTATTCCAGACTTTTTGCCGCGAGAACCGTCTCGATATCTCCTTTTCCCGAAGAAATATAGTAAAAAATCGAAAAAACACATTTTAACCCTTTCCATTCCCTGGGGGTGGAATTTCAAGAAACCGTTTCTTAGTGAGCACCTACTATGTGGGTAGAAGGTACTCACAAATTTTCAAGTTAATCGGATGAGTGGTTTTGGCTGGGCATTGATGAATCAGTCAGTCAGTCAGTCAGGACAAGTATTTTTATATATAGATAGAAAAAAGAAGAAAAGAAGATTAAAAATTGTAATTATTTAACTAAAACAAACTTTGAAGTAATTGTAAAATAGGTCAATAGAGCGAAAATTACATGAACTTTAAGAATACATGCATCTTTTTGACATATCAAACGTATAAAAATAACAAACATAATTTATTCCAATTTTCACAAATTTTAAAAATTTAAAATCGCAATTTTTTAACAAATACAAACTTTATACATATTGTAAGATACACCAATTGAAAGGAAATTACATCTACTTTACGAATTTATGCATATTTTTGACATATCTAACGCATAAAATAACAAAAAAATAGACTTTTTTAATTTTTTGAAAACTTTCATAAATAAGCAGTAAGTTTTGACCATTTAGCTGCAAAATATAATCAGTTCTATGTGAGGTCATATCTGATGTCCCTGTAAAATATCGTGGTATTCAAAAATTATGATGACCACAAAATTTGACCATGTACGTACATACATACACACATACACTGATACACACACATACACACACACACGCACGCATGCACGCACACACACACATACATACATACATACATACATATATACATACATACATACAGACAGACAGACTTTTTGAATAACCTACGAATTCTGATTTAGCGACCTCAAAAACATCGAAATTCATCAAAACCTAGTTTTCGAAAAAATCATCGTTAAAAGGCTCTCTCTTTGAGAAAGCAAAACAATAGACTTGTCATATTTATTTTTGACCACAGCATTAAACAGAGAAAAAAATTTTTTATTAAAAGAATTTATAAAGTTTAAAGAAGCTAAGTGCCAATAAATTAGCAGCGGTTTTTTTATATTGATACGTTAAGAAATATTATATGAAAATAAAATAAAATACTTATAATGTGTAAGCAAAATACTAATCAATTTATTTTATGTAATCAATATCAAAATCAGTTTATTATATGTAAACAATATTATAATCGACCTTGTACATGTAAGTAAAATTATAATCAATTTAGTATATGTAAACACCATGATAACCAACTTATTATATGTAACCAAAGTTATAATCAATTCATTATATGTAAGACCACTCATAAAATTCATTTATGTATCACCAAATTATAAGATTCACGCAAATTATATATGATTTATTACGTACTATTAGAACAAATATTTAGGACAAATGTATATGAACGTAACTTACCTTATATACATAACACACTATCAAGGAGAGTCTACAACCTCTGGGAAATTATTTTTTATCAAACCTTAGGAGGTGGTTTCTGATACCTAAAAATGAAACCTAGGCCCCGTAATCTTGTCCAATGGGCCCTTGTTCTCGAGATATGAGGTATTTTACTTAAAATATGCGTTATTTTATTAAAAAAATGTACCGCATATTCGTACAGCAACTCTGCAAGATTCTATACTAGGAAAATTGACGCGAAAGATAAAGAAAGTAAATAAAATGCTATAATTCAAGCTTTGTTTCATATAAAAATTTTATTCTGACTCAAAGTTATTAACAACTGAAAGTGGAGATTGAAAATGGATATTCTGTGAAATTTAATTCTTCTGAATTACATGATTTTTCATGCATTTTCAGTCTCCATCTTCAGTTGTTAATAACTTTGCGTAAGAATAATATTTTTATATGAAACGAAGCTTAAATTATAGCTCTTTTTACCTACTTGCTTTATCTTTCGCGTCAATTTTTCTAGCATAGAATCTTGCAAAGTTGCTGTACGAAGAAGCGGTACATTTTTTCAGTAAAATAACGCATATTTTAAGTAAAATACCTCACATCTCGAGAACATGGACCCATTGGACAAAATTACGGGTGCTAGGCTTCATTTTTAGGTACTAGAAACCACCTCCTAAAGTTTGATAAAACATCGTATCCCAGAGGTTGTGGACTCTCCTTGTAAGATCACTCAAAATTTTAATACACAGCAGAACAGCGTATCCCATACAATAGATAAGTATAATAAGAAGTTGTAAGAGCATCATAAATGCAAAAAAATCATATACATCTTACATTCCGTATAGAAAATATTAATTAAAATAATAATAACTATAATAAAAAAATATAGAAATGTATTAAAAAATTAAATAATTGTATTATATCGATCAAAAAGATGATTATAACTTATGTATCGAAACAACTATATCGTAAATATAGAATAACTGTACCGAAATGATAATTTTAGTTGATATAACAAAATCTATGTATCTTTGCTTTATACAGTATAATAATGGTACCTTATTTTTCGGATAAGTACACAAAATTTTTGTAAATAAATAATGATATGCGTCTTAAATAGATAACTGTTTATTTTTCAACTGTCAAAAATGCATATCAGTATTAATTAAAACAACATTATGCACCAAATAATATATACTATACATTACACATTACACACTATACGAAAGCCGAGTTTCACTGGGGCATTCATTTAAGAGCCCCGCAGGTGTTATGAAGCGATCGGATATCGTTCATTACGATTTTAATATATATATATATATATATATATATATATATATATATATATATATATATATATATATATATATATGAACCCTCTCAGAAGCAAATCGTGGAAATACTAACTGCATTTTTCGGCATTTAAGGCCGTCTTTGAGTGTAACAAATACTAGGAAAACTCGGGACTTGGTTAGAGGGCGTGAGAGTGAATGGTCATGTGCGCGGCAGCTCGGCCTAAGATTTTCTGTTTTTGCGATATTTTGTGTGTTTTGAGCGAAAAATATAGGAAATATTGATAGGGAAATAGGTAAGGATAATGTGTAGTAGATAGGTGGGAGAAAATTTTGAGTAGGGAAAACATAAACTTGTAAAGAAGGAGCGAGGTAAAAAAAATTGAGGTTAGGTGGGTGACGGTCGCGTGGTTGACAAAGGAAGAAGATCATGTCGCCGACGGACAAGAAAGTCAATTCCACGAGGACTTTGAGGGAGACGAGAGCTGGTGGAGCACCGGCGGGGAATAAGGGACAAACTACGCTGGACGACAAACTGACGACGAGGAGGGTCGCATTCACGGAAGCTGAAAAGGAATCGAGGAAAGAAAAGGAAAAGATGGAGAGACAAAGGGAAGAGGAGTTCAAAGAAAGGATCCTGGAAGAGGTAAATAAAATTAGATTTGAACGCAGCAAATAGAGAATTGGGGGAACGCATAGAGAGGTTAGAAAAGAAAATGCAGGAGTGGGAGGTGAGAGAAAGGGAATGGGATGAGCGGCAGTCGGTAATGTCAACGCAAAGCGGACTGAGTCTTGCGGAGGCGGCGAGAGGTGGCGACACAGGTTCGTTGTGGAGCCTAAAGAGCGGTAGGACGGGTATGAGCGGCAGAAGCGGCATGTCGCTGTCTGATAGAGAGGTTTTTAAAATGAAAAGGATGGTTTACGAACAGGATAGACTAGAGAGGAAAAATAATATTGTTATAAAAGGAGTAGAACCCGACGAAGGTAACTTAAAGGAATGGATAAAGAATTGGTTGGCAATAAAGCTAGGGGTTAGTGCGAATGTAGAATTTGCGAGGAGAAGTGGACCGGTGTTCATTGCTAGAGTAGGAGAACAGGATAAAAATGAGATTATGAAAATGAAAAGTAAATTGAAAGGATCGAGAATATTTATAGAAAATGATTTAAATGTAGACGACAGAAGGAAGCAAGAGGATATACATAGATGGGTCAAAGAAAAAAGGGCAGAAGGATGGTTAGTGAAGTCAGGGACGGGTAGAGTATTTTTTAAAAATACATGGAAACGGTGGGAAGAAAAAGAGGTTATAGAAGAGGAAATGAAAAAGGATACTGTATCAGGACGCATACCAGTTAGGAATGAAAATAAGAATGAAAGTCAGGGAAATGGAGCAGCACTAAATAGGAAGGATTTAGAATAAACCAGAAATGGAGCAGTAAAGAAATAGCAGAGGTCAATAATGAGGTTAAAGTAAAATTAAGGGAAGAGGGAAATAAGAAACTCATTTTTTGGAATATAGCAGGGGTATGGAATAAAGATAAAGAGGTGTGGGAATTTTTAGAAAAGGGCGACTTTATAAGTTTATCGGAAACGTGGGTGGAGGAAAAAGATAAAGGAAATCTGGAAAAAAGACTATCAAATAACTGGGTTTGGAAAATTATACCAGCTAGGAAGGACGCAAAAAAAGGCAGGGCTAAGGGTGATTTTATAATAGGGATAAAAAAAGACTGGTTAATTGAAAATAGAGAGGAAACAACAGAAATTGAAGAAGGACTCATAAAAACAGTGATAGGTAATGATACTCAAGAAATGGTTATCTGGTCTGTATACAATTCTGGGAACATTGAAAAATACTATCAGATATGGGAAAAACAAGAAGAGGGCCCAGAAAGCAATATTATTATAGGGGGAGATTTCAACATCAGAATAGGAGAAGAAGGAAGTCTTATAGGTACATTAGGAAACACATTAGAACAAGAAAAGAGGAAAAGTAAGGATAAAACGGCTAACAACGGTAGTAGTAAACTAATAAATTTTTGCGGGGGAGAAGGATGGTCAATATTGAATGGAAACTTTATAGGAGATGAAGGGGGTGAATTTACATATATAGGATCAAGGGGCAGCACGGTGATAGATTATATTATAGTAAACGAAAATGTCAGGAAGAGAGTGGTAAAATTTCAAGTTGAGGAAAGGATAGAATCTGACCATGCACCGATCAGTGTAGTATTAGAAGAAACAGTGGAACCGGCAGTAAGGGAGAAGATAAATAAATTAGAGGAGAGGAAAAATAAATCGGTATATGTATGGAACGATGAAACAATAGAAATTTTTAGGAGTAAAACTCAGGAAATAGAGCTAGAAGAAAAAGAAGAGGATTCAACGGAAAAAAGATGGGAAGACACAAAAAAAGTAATAGACGAAGCAGTAACTAAAAAAGATATCAAAATAAAAAAATGGGTATTAGGAATTAAAAGGTGGTGGGACCGTAGCTGTTCCAATAAGAAAAGAAAAGTAAAAAAAGCATATCAAAAATGGAGAGAAGGAGAAGAACGTAAAGAAAAATACCTGGAAGAAAGAAAAGAATGGAGGGAACTTTGTAAAACTAAAGAAAAAGAGTGGAAAGATTATGAAGAGGAACAATTAAGATCAATTAAAAATGAAAATGAAGTATGGAGGTTTTTGAATAGGTCAAGGAAAAGAAGAGAGAAGATTGATAATAACGTGGATGAGAAAAAGTGGAAGGAGCACTTCGTTTCACTGTTGGAAGGATCCGAAAATAGGAAAGTAGGGGAAAGAAGGCAAAAATGTGAGGAGGAGGAAGAAATAGCAAAAGAAAAAATAACGGTAAGGGAAATAAAAGAAGCTTGGAGTATACTGAAGAAAAACAAAGCACCGGGAGCAGACGGAATCACGAATGAAGTATGGAGTTACGCAGGACAAGATTTGGTGAATAAATTGATAGGTATTCTAGGTAAGGTATGGGATGGGCAAGGAATACCGGAAGAGTGGAAAATGGGGACGTTGATACCGTTGCACAAGAAAGGAAATCCGGACGAACCAAAAAACTATAGAGGAATAACACTTATGTCAACTGCTTACAAGTTATACACGGAAATAATTAGGAAACGGTTAGTCAAGGAAATAGAAGAAAAAAAGATTCTACCAGAAGGTCAGGCAGGTTTTAGGAAAGGAAGGTCAACAATGGACAATGTGTATATACTGGATCATCTGATACAAAGAACAAAGAGAAGAGGTAAAAGGCTTTACTCCATGTTTATTGATTTGAAGGCGGCCTTCGATCTGGTAGATAGGAACATACTATGGAAAATCATGGAAAGGTTGGGAATAAGTAAATATTTAATAGAAAGAGTAAAAGAAATTTATGAGGAAACAAAAGTCAGGATAAGAGTTGAGGAAAACATATCAGAGGAGTTTTGGACGATTAAAGGGTTGAAGCAAGGATGCGTGCTGAGCCCTATTCTGTTTTGTATTTATATAGCAGGATTAGAAGGATTTTTTTAAGAAAGGAACGTTGGAGGAGTTAAAATAGGAAATATAAGACTATGGTCGTTAGCTTATGCTGACGATATAGTCCTATTAGCAGAAAATAGAGAGGCATTGATAGATATGATGGGCACCTTAAGAAAATTCCTAAAAAATAGGAAAATGATACTAAGCGAGGAAAAAACAAAGATATTAGTTTTTAACAGGGGGAGAAATAGCAAGAAAGAAAGATGGATATGGGATGGGAAGGAGTTAGAAGAAATTAAAGCTTTTAAGTATTTAGGTTTTACTTTTAATAGGGAAGGAAACTATAAAGAACATATATCAGAGCTAGCAAAAAAAGGTATTATAGCATCAAAAAAGACATGGGGTTTAGGTGAACACAAATGTAGAAACGATTTTAAAAGAAGGAGAATGTTATTTAATTATTTAGTGAAAAGTGTCATGGCATATGGTTGTGAAATTTGGGGTTGGAAAGAAAGAAAGGAGTTAGAAAAAGTACAGACCGATTATTTTAGATGGGTCTTGAAACTAGAAATCTGCACACCGAGGTATATATTATATAGGGAGGCATGTATAAGTAAAATGAAAATAGAATGGGCTAGTAGAGCAGTTAAGTTTGAAGAAAAGATAAGTAAGCTAGGGGATGATAGACTAGTGAAAATGTGTTGGAAAGAAAAAACAACTGAAAAGGCGACTGATAAGGCACAAAGTGTATATAATATAGAAAGGAAGCAGTATTATAATAGTTTAGGATTGAGCGAGCTAGAAATAGAAAACATGATAGAAAGGGAGCAAATTGTGCACGAGGAAACCAAGAAAAGAGATAGGGACATTGAGAGACAAAATATAGAAATGAAAATAAGAGAAGCAAAATATAATATAAATTATTACAAGGAATGTGAAGTTATCGGATTACCTAAATATTTAAAAATGAACAGAAAGAAAGGGGACATAGAAATAATCGCGAAGCTTAGATGCGGAAATTTTGAAAAGGGAAATAAATATTGGCTAAATGATGAGGATAAATTATGTAGAATGTGTAAGAAAGTCAGGGAAACATTAGAACATTTTGTGATAGATTGCGAGGAAACGAGAGGAATAATGAAAAAGCTGCTAGGTGATGATAAATTTGAATTTAAGGATTTATTTAATGAGGAAGGAAAAACCTTAGTGGTGGAAACTTTTAGAGAATTATGGAAAGAGTTACAAATCATAGACAGGAAGGAAAAGGAAATAAGTAGGATAGGAAATTAGGCAAGTAAGGAAAAGTGAAAGAAAGGGCTAGAAGTAAGATAAGATGCGATGAACCGAGCTGCCTACGATATGGATGGATGTTTGGGATTAAAATAAGAGATATTATACAAGTTAGATATTGTAGGTTAAAATGTATAGGTAATAGTAAATATGGTAAAAATGTGTTAATGTATGGCAATCTATTGTAAAATACTGTCAACTACTGTAAGATACTGTAAAATGGTATAAAACTATAAGAAAATATATAAAGTTTGTAAAATATGTAAGGTTATAAATTATTATAATGTTTAATTTATGCAAGAAATAGTGAGAAAGATCGAAAGTGAAAGAGTGTAATAGCCAAAACAGAAAGAACAAATGTACAAAGAAAAGAGACTAGAAATATATTGTTTTGTGATACTAAATGTTATTAAATTAGTTAAACAAAGTATGGAAGAATGAGTGTGGATAAGATAAAGATGTAAACCAAGTCCATTTCTGGGCCAAAATTGGCTGAAATAAAGTTTATATATACTAGGAAAACTCTACGAGTCTTGCGCTCCAGAAAAGTAAAGAGTTTGGAAGGTTCCAGAGAAAAATAATATTCGGAATAGCGGAACTCTTAAATCTATTTTTCGGTCATAAGAGACAAAGACAAGAATAGGAGAAAATCAGTATATAATCGGATCAGAAGAGCAAGGCAATACGCGCACTTAACGCGCAGTCAAAGTTCAAACATCAAGTCCAAGTCCAGTCGACGTTACCGCCGTCATTACCAAAACACTAAGAAGAACGTAACTCTGTCCGACGCCTCACTGCTCAACGCTCTTTTAAAAACTCCGTCCCAACACTCCAGACCTCATAATGCATCTAACCACCTACTGACCCTAAAACTGAACCACGGAGAAGAGGAAGTGAGGAAGAGATGTGCGACCATCGATATCATCGCCAGACACACATACACTCTCTTTCACTTGTACACGCATATATAATACGAACATAAGGTAGCGTTAATATTTTGATTGAACTCATCTTTTAAAAGATAATTTTTTGATTCATTAAAACTAAGTTATACATTAACTGTTTGTTATTTATTTGTATCGTTCCTTTTCGATTCTCAACCCGGAAGGTGGTGATCGCGTCAGCATGAGCCAATAGGAAATTTTTATAAATAAATAAAATATTATGAATAAATTATGGCAAGTCTGGACATAACACTATATTTAATGTCCAATGATGTACCTCCCCCTTGATATCAATCGCCCTTGGCGAATTCTTCAAAAATACAAGTATTAGACTAAAATTATAAAAGATGCGTATGTACGCGCTAATACTCATTGAATAGATTGTATAGTACCTCTCATCGGATTCATGTTAACATCCTAGAGCCTTCGACTGTACCATTGTAATCGATAGAGGGACGTACATACGAATCCTTGTATATTTATCTCCCTATCTCAAAGCCTTACTCTCTTCTATTTAAAGGGACCTAACCACCTTAAAATTTTAATTAAATTATATATTTTTAGACGAGAATGAATTATTCATCATATATTACATTTTATTTTTCTGTTAATTTAAATATTTTATTGAAATATATCGGAAATTTTTTTTTTCGTTACGTCACCTGAAATGCTACCGAAGAGAAACTGCTCTTTTCTCATCGTACACATGATTTTGAGAGTTTTAATCATCGGATTGAACTTTTCCAACGGTTATTTTGTTCAAAATACAATTAATTCTGACATAAGTGAAGGAATTTGTATAAAAATTCGTAGACATAAGTCATAGCCTTTCAAATCCAAAATTAATAATAAAAACTTAAAAAGTAAAAAAATGTGACTTTAAGAGGCTATAACTTATGTCCGTGAATTTTGTATGCAAATTCTTTCGCTCATGTTAGAATTAATTGTATTTTAAACAAAATAACCTTTGGAAAAGTTAAATCCGATGCTTAAAACTTTCAAAATCAAGTAAGCAATGAAAATACAGCAGTTTCTTTTCAGTAGCTGATTAAGGTGTCGTAACGATAAAACAAATTTTCTGATATATTTCGATAAAATATTTAAATTTGTCGAAAAAGAAAATGTAATGTATGATAAATAATGAATTCTTACCTAAAAATATATAACCAATTTAATTCAAATGTTAAGCTTGTCAGGTCCTCTTAAATAACACCGTCATTTCTCGTATTGTACAACGACAAGAAAACAATACAATCGATTATGTACTCGTTTCCAAGTAGAACGTACACCAAAACTTTTTTTAAGATGTATGGGACCTCGTAGATCATAATGCTGGAGCCTGCTACTATCTATCGATGTTCTTCCGTTTCATAAAGAGCTCCAGGATGTTTTTTAGTAGTAACAGCTCTCTGTTTGAGTTAAAAATAATTTGAAAGACTGCTGCACACGTATGTATACGATCTTGAAAGATATCACCGCTGTACACCGGTATACAGTTTGAGTATTATCTGTTTATCTACCGCGCATCCATGTAGCCCGAAAATATGCGCTTTTAAAATAATACGTTAGGTGTGTAAAAATTCAAAAGCCCAAAAGTGACACTGCTTTGAAGATTCTTGTTTACACCTTCAACTTTTTCAAAGCTATCAGCGGGTCATTTTAGGTTATTGATTGGAAACTATGGGGAATCACACTCCCTCTTACTCTCGAACAGAGCTGTCTTGTGACCCATCTCCCGAAATCTTTTCAGTTTCGTTTCCGATTCCGTTGCAGCCACCTCGCTCTTCTTAAGTTTTTTAATTGCCAGTATTTCACAAGTACTGCACAAGTTCTCTTATACAACTTATTGCATTCCGATTTTTTAAATTGGAAATCACGCGTGGTAGGTGTATTATACGTGACATATACATGCGAATTTGTGCTTTACGTCAAATATACGTATAAATTATTTGTGTAAATTGATAGTAAAAATAGTGAAAATAATCAAATTTAGAAAAAATGGCCAATGAATACGATAGACAAGTGTTTGGTGAAGTAATAAATTATAACCAGTATTACACGTGGGTAGATGATTTTTTACATGCACAGGTAGTGGGATTTAATGCACGTTATGACAATCCTAATAATTCTCAATCATGCCAGCGATATAGTAAGAAAAAAATTTCAAGATTCTTATTACAACACCATTAGAAGTGGAAATAGATGAATTTTTTGATACTGTCATAATGGCGTGCAAACCAGGAGTAACAGATTCAGAATCTGAGATAATCATGATGTCTGAATTTTTTTGCTTCCTCATGTGATGGTAGAAAAAAAGTTTTGCAAAAAACATGATAGGAACATGTTTTGAGACATTAGGAGTTAAAATACACTATTTTTAGAAAAAGTGTGTGTGTGTGCGTGTGTGTGTGTGCATATGTGCGTGTGTGCGCGTGTGTGTGCATGTGTGTGTGTGTGGACGGATGTGTATGGAGATTATTCTGGACATTCACGATCAAAATTAATGTTTCAGGGCTAAATGATATTTTTTTTAAAGGAAGGGGGCTACTAATAAATTTGTATTATTTTTCGATTTCTTTTTGTTTTCTTATCGGTTTTTAGATTTTTGAGTTTTAGTATTTTGGGTTTCTTGGTATGTTTGAAATAATATCATCAATTCATTTTTGTTGTACTTGAAAGAGCACAAAAGTACGTATCATTTCTGACCCAAAATTTTAAATTAGCTATTTTCTTTTTTCTGTTATACGCGAAATCGTCGTGTTTTGTTTAAAAGGTGATATCTGTCGGTTAATGTTTGGAACGTGTGAGGCTTGAGAAGTGTGTGTATAGATGGGTTGTATTGTGGAAAATTGATTTGAGAAATGTGATTGGGTTGCAATGTCGTCTAAAGCGTGTTAGCTGTGTTACTTGTATTAGGGTGAGTGGGTGCAGCGTCATAAAAGCTATTTAGCACAGCTGCTGCGCGCGATGTGTTATAGGCAGTGTTATGTGCGTCTAATGCATTGAGGGTGGCTGCGGGATTTTTGCCTTTCGGTGCTCGTTCTTGATCATAACGATCTAAAAACGGCGTCGACGGTATTTGGTAGTTAGTGAGATTTTGACGTAATTTAGATTACCAATTGCGCTCGCGTCAGTGTGTTTCTGCGCGCGATTACATCCTCGGGTGCGCTGCTGCTGAAGCTGTCGTACTCGCGGACGTCGGTCATGCAGACAGGGAGTGCACATATACGGAGCTTGACGCGCTCGTGGCCGCCAGCCATGTAGCTTACGCACTTGTAACCGACGTTCACGCAGCTTAAGACTGCATTTTCGGAGGCGCACTTCAATTAGATTGCGGTATACTAATTTTGCGCGATGCAAGACAGGCTGCCCAGACATGATCCATATCGTCACTCAAATTATATTCGCTTGTGCTTCTTCTAGGCACTTAAGACGATCGACGCTTGCTTTTATCACTTTTACGCCCGAAAATATTTCATAAGGACGTTTTGCTTACGGTGCGATATTTAAGTGTTGAAAGAGGATGAAGAAAAATAATCGAAAAATATAAAAAATATTGTTCAACAATGAGAATGCAAACAAATTCAGACGATTGCACGTGGAGACCTAATTGCTACACTGATAAGTTTTTTTGTAAATAGAAATTTCCTAGCGTGATTAACCCCACGGAGGACAATATTTGTTTTTATTTGCACACCTACTCACATTAGGGCGATCGTGAAAGTGATTGCGAGCGGGCAACCTAACATTCTTCCTGTCACTTCTTTAAACGGCAAAATGATTCGAACTCTATCCCATCCTTCCTTCCTGTCTCTCGGATTGACTCGTCGGTGCGTTACCACACGCGACATACCTTGAATGACTTATTTACTTGACGAACAGTCCGTGTGCCTCACACGCGAAATACACAAGGGATGCCAGTGTTACGGAGAGGTTCGTTGCGTGCTTTACTTGGCACAGTTAAATGTTCAATCTCGCCGAGGTTGGGATAATCGCAACGCAAAAGACAAGAGTTGGGCTGATGGTTATGCGACTGCTGCTCAACCGCCTCTCGTGGCTGCTGCCCGACTTCTGTGCGCGTCTTTCCAGAGACGCGCTCATCTTGCGCGCGGAGACTCGCGTAAAATAAGCACCTGGTATGTCAGCACTTTGTGCACTCCTCGCCGGTCATTGGGCACTCATGACCGAGCAACAACGTACACCAATGTACGCTACAACAGTAAATGGGGAAAATATATATAATAAATGCAAAAAAACCTAACCGCGTTTGTGCCCTTGGATTTAAAGCAAATCCCAACTGTTTTTCCTAAAATTGCCCCTTGCGTATGAATTATATATATATATATATACTATTTATAAAGAGACAGCACTTTTTCCTTTGTTACTTAGGATCTCGGAAACTATTTGATGAATCGATTTGAAATTTTGTCAGTAGATCAATGTCGATATTGCGAATGTCATAGGCTATATAAATGATAATTTTATCTATTGAAATCGATAATAATCCATATCAGACCTACATTCTTTGCGCGTATGAATGCGTGTTATGCCCGCGGAAGTAGTTCCTCTGCGCGCACGCTCTGCCATTAGTTCCAACATTTCACGAGTAGGTGGCGTCGCGCTATCGATTCCCACAATTGAAGTAGACTCCCCGCGGGGATATATGCAGGAGTGTTTTACTTGAAATTTATCCTGATTTCGAATTCAGTTTCGAAACCAATCTTCGGCGAGAGCTGAGTAATTCGGACACTTATATTTTGCTGTCTACTTTTGCAAGAACAAAGTGATCCGTTGACAATATTTGCTTTTATATATGAACTCTTTCTAATATTAGCAATTAGTGTCCTGTGCAATCTTCTACTGAAAATTTTTTTGGTATATTTGCTATAACCAAGTTACCATTTTCGTATTTTTTTCTATCTCGAAAAAATAGTATTATCTGTTAACATATACACTTTCCAATCCATAACGATTACACTTCCCTTTGTCATTGTCAATAACCTTCCACTTTCGTTCAAAATATATCATAATCTGCGAAATGCCTAAAGCTAAGTCCAATTTATCGAGGAAAACTGCTAGAGCGAGAACAGCATATAACTTGCGACGAAACAAAGCGGTTGATGAAATATCTGGACCTTGTCAGTAGATAATGTCCATGAAGAAATATCTATAGTTGGCCCTCAGTTGCCCCTCCATGATCAAGAAATTGAGAATGCTGAGGTTCTTCCTATGAATAATGTAGTCCACCAATCTCAAATTCAACCCTTAGTTGTAAGTTTTCGAGGTACTTTTGGATTTAAGTCAGCATTCTCATATAATCCATTAGTAAATTATCTCGAAATAAAGTTCATTCAAATAGGTGCTATGGATGAAATCTGTTCAAAATGTGGAGCCAAGAGATGGAAAGATGAAGCTCCTGGCCTTTGCTGTGCTGGTGGAAAAGTATCTCTTCCACTCATTCAGGATCCTCCTGAACTTTTTCGTAGTTTCATCACTGACCATCGACTTTCCAATCACTTTCTCAATAATGTGAGACAGTATAATGCTTTGTTTCAAATGACATCTTTTGGTTGTAAGGAAGTAAGGGAAGGAAATTACATGCCTACTTTTAAAATTCAAGGACAAGTCTACCATTTGATAGGTAGTTTACTTCCTCATTCTAATGAAATTCACCAATTCCTGCAAATTTATTTTCTTTCTGATGCAGATCAAATATCAACTCGATCGAATATTAATCCATCGTTGAAAAGAGAACTCATAGAATCATTACAGCAATCATTACAAGAGCATAATCATCTGATTCGGAGCTTCAAATATAACTTGGAAAATAGGGCAATGAACACTGATGAAAATTTGAAATTAATCATACACGCTGATCGTGTTCCATCTAATGAACACCGAGGACGATATAACGCTCCTACAACCAATGAAGTTGCAGTATTGCTGGTCGATAAAGATAAAGGTCCAAGAGACATTGTTTTGCAAAGAAATTCATAGAGCCTATGATTCTCTTCAGTATCCTCTTCTGTTCATAAGAGGATACTATGTAACCATTCCGCAACAAAACAATTCTAATCGTTTCAAAACAGTTTCCTGTATGCAGTTTTATGCATATAGACTTATGATTAGAGGAGAGGTTGAAGATAACTATCTTCACCATTTTAGAAACTTATTTAATCAATACCTGGTCGATGTGATGGTAAAATGATATCGGAACGATTAAGCTACACCCGACATAACCAAATGAAGTTACGTGCTGACGAGTACATTCACTTGCGAGATGCATTAAATCAAGATGCTGATGTGAACCCCAGAAACATTGGGCAATCCATTATTCTTCCCTCTTCTTTTACAGGAGGGCGTCGGTTCATGCATGAAAAAACTCAGGATGCCATGGTGTACGTACGCAACTTTGGACGTCCTGATTTGTTCGTGACTTTCACATGCAACCCCGACTGGCCTGAGATAAAGAAAGAATTATTCGTAGGACAGGTTTCTTCACATAGGCACGATATTACATCGCGAGTTTTTCATTTGAAATTGAGAAACTAATGAATCTCTTGACAAAGAAAAATATTTTCGGCATCGTTGAATGTCACATGTATTCTGTTGAGCGGCAAAAACGAGGCTTGCCGCATGTTCATATACTTTTATGGTTGCGTTCTAAAATTCAACCAGATGAAATTGACAAAATAATTTCTACTGAATTACCAGATAGACAGTCTGATCCTCAGCTCTACGACATCGTATGTAAAAATATGATTCATGGTCCCTGTGGTGCGCTTAATCCAACATCACCTTGTATGGTCAATGGGAGATGTTCAAAAAGATATCCACGACAATTCATCACAGAAACACAAACTGGAGATGATGGATACCCAACTTATCGAAGGAGATCTCCCGAAAATGGAGGAGCCGCTGCTATTTTGACGTCGCGTAATACCACCTTCGAAGTAGATAACCGTTGGGTGGTTCCATATTGCTCTATGTTATCACGGTGTTTTGTTGCTCATATAAATATAGAGTACTGCCATTCCGTGCAAGCTATAAAGTATATATGCAAATACATCAACAAGGGATCGAATCAGGCGACATTTTCTATCAACAAGAATTCTGATGAAATAAATAATTACATCAATGGCCGTTATATATGCACTTCAGAAGCTGTTTGGAGATTTTTAGAGTTTCACATTCATGAACGGTACCCTACAGTTGTACACCTTGCTGTTCACCTACAAAATCATCAACGCGTGTATTTCTCAGAAGTCAATATACAGCAAGTGGCAGAAACTCCACGAAGAACTACTCTTACGGCATTTTTCGACCTATGTCAGTCAGATGAATTTGCACGAACATTATTGTATTACGAAGTTCCACATTACTATACATGGAGTAATAACACATTCTCGAGAAGGCAACGAGGATAAGATGTTGAAGGTTATCCTGGAGTAAAATGAGATGCGGCACTGGGTAGAGTTTATACTATTCACCCTAATCAAACTGAATGTTTTCATTTGAGAATGCTATTACATCATGTACAAGGTCCGACTTCTTTTGAGAGCTTGAGGACTATAAATGGAGTTCTCCAGCCCACTTATAAAGCTGCTTGCCAATTGTTAGGACTATTGGAAAATGATGATCAATGGAAAGATACTTTAACTGACGCTGCAATTTCGCAGACGCCATCCAAATTGAGAGATTTATTTGCTATAATATTAGTCTTCTGTCAGCCTTCTCAACCTTTACTGTTATGGCAAGAATTTCAAACTCATTTCTGTGAGGATATTCTCTACAGGCAGTGTCAAATACAAAACGACTACTCCTTAACATATTCTGATAATATCTTCAATCAAGGTCTCATACAAATTGAAGATTAAGTTGTGAGTCTCTGTGAGAAATATCTGACAGATTTCAGTCTACCTTCACCTATTCGAGACCAAAATATTTCAAATGATCCACTCGATGATGTATACAGACATACGTATGATGCAAATGAACTGCGGAATTTCGTTGATGCTAACTTGCCAAGGTTAGTACCTGATCAGAGAGTAACATTCGATATTATTATTAAAAGCGTCAGTGATAACAAGCGTGATATTTTTCTTCTAGATGCACCTGGTGGAACTGGCAAAACTTTCCTGATGATTTTGATTCTGGCTAAGGTTAGATCAACAGGAGGTATGGCCTTAGCAGTGGCATCGTCAGGTATAGCTGCTACTCTTCTCACAGGAGGTAGAACTGCACATTCAACTTTCAAGCTGCCACTAAATGTAACTTGCGAACAAGATTTTGTATGCCACATTCGTAAAAACAGCCGCCTTGGAAAAATCATGCAAGAAACAACTCTCATTGTATGGGATGAGTGCACTATGAGTCACAAAGCTCATATCGAAGCTATTGATCGGACTCTAAAGGACTTGCGATCAAGTGGAAAATTAATGGGAGGTGTAACATTTGTGTTTTCCGGAGGTTTTCGGCAGACTCTGCCAGTTATTCCGAAAGGGACAAAAGCGGATATCGCGAGGGCATGTTTGAAATCATCAAGAATATGGAATGATGTTACAACCTTACATTTAAGAACAAACATGAGGGCACATCTTGGTGGTGGTAACTCTGAATTCCCTATTCATATTTTGAAAATTGGGAATGGGGAGATAGCTAATGATGATAATTATATATCAATTGATGATAAGGTTGGTAAGATTGTCCATACAATAGAAGATATGATTTCTAATGTTTATCCTGATATTCAAAATTTACATCAAAAGCCTTACGTTTGGCTATGTGAAAGAGAATAATTTCTCCAAGAAATATAACTGTGCAGGAAATCAATGATAACGTCTTGAAGAAATTTGATGATGAAACTCGAGAATATAGGGCGATTGATACAGTGGTTAATACAGAAGATGCTGTCCATTACCCTCAAGAATTTTTGAACTCTCTCACTCCAGCTGGATTCCCGCCATATAACTTGGCATTGAAAGTTGGTGCTCCAATTATGTTGTTGCGAAATCTGAACCCGCCAATACTTTGTAATGGAACTAGATTACAAATAAAAGTCATGCGTAATCATATTATCGAAGCTACTATTCTCACTGGGCCAGCAGCAGGAGAAATAGCTTTTATTCCTCGAATCCCCATGATACCGACGGATTTACCATTTCAATTCAAGCGTTTACAGTTTCCTATAAAGGTATCATTCGCAATAACTATAAATAAATCACAAGGGCAAACTTTTAAATACGTTGGAGTAGATCTGCGTTCAGAATGTTTTTCACACGGTCAACTGTACGTAGCCCTTTCGCGCACCGGAAATCCTGATAATCAATTTATTTTAGTTCCAAATAGTAACATAACGAGAAACGTTATCTACCCTGAAATATTTTGAGAATCTGGACCTTTTTGAAGACTACTAGAAATTTCCGAGGTGAAACCGAAACGGGAAATATTCTTACAATATATTATCACTATGATTTCTACACACTATTCTCGCGGGCGAAGCCGCGACGGGGGACGCTAATATATATATATATATATATATATATATATATATATATATATATATATATATATATATATATATATATATATATATATATATTGATATACAACGAAAAATTCGTGATTTTTATAGTCAAAATGAGGTAGGTTGCCAAAGTTCCCGGTGCACACAGAATTTTATTTATAGCCTAGAAAAATTCCTACTTACTTTTTATACTATTTTCAAATATTTGTGCATTCTCATCAAAATTGAATACAAGTAACCATAATTAAAAATGAGGACATTTTATTTAAATAAAAAGCAGTATTTTTACAAAATTTCTAGTTTTTTTCTAATGCACCTGGAATATTTTGAATAAAGAAAAACAAAAGCTTCAGGAAAAGCTTTTTTTGTTAAACAAACGTACATTTGCTTTATTGTATAACCGCACATTAAAATGTCATTTTCAAACTGAGAATTTGATGAAAATAAAAAATGCGATGCACTTCTGTGTTAAGAAAGGTTTAAAGAATAGAAAAAAGGAATTAAGAAAAATCTATTTTTTGGTCAAAAAATGGTAGGGGTTTCCCTTAATAAACGAGTTAGTATTTTGATTTCAAAACAATATCATGCACGTCATATTATTTTCCTGTTGGCTATTGCCCGTTCTTTGTCGATGTCCTAAATGATGACGTATAACTTACATAAAAGTAATTACTATGTCTATTATCAAAGAACACGATTTTTTATAGGTTCATTCATTGACTATATATAAATATATATTATATATATATATATATATATATATATATATCGCTTTCAAGAGAAAAAAAAATTATTGAACTTTGGTAATTGGTTGAGCTGTCAAATCTCTTGAAAGCGATATATATATATATATATATATATATATATATATATATATATCGCTTTCAAGAGATTTGACAGCTCAACCAATTACCAAAGTTCAATAATTTTTTTTTAGGAATGGCATTTAATTAATAATTTGAGCTCTCTTCTGTGGTATCTACTTACGGAAACCTGTGAAACGTCAATTTTTTAGATATATTACGGCTAGCATATTCTCCTTTTTTAAGGTTTGTAGATAATTCAATAAGCTTCCACATGAATACCTTAAACTTACTTTTCTCATGACCAAGGTAAAAAAAAACCCAATTTTGGAGTGAATCACCATTTTTCTCCTTTTTTCCAATTTGTTTATGTTTTATGAGCGTTTAAAAATATAAAAAAATTACGAAATTATTAACAGTATCAAAATATAAAACGTATACCAAAAAATCGCAATCAAATATCTATTCTTTTTTAAATATATCATTTATCCAAAAAGAAATTTGAAATCGAGGGTATTTCTGTTACCGCCCGAACATTTTTAAAATTTGGGAAATGTTATCTGCAAAAAACTGCGATCCGCAAGCCTTTTTAGTTAATTCTAGTTGAGGCCCTACCGTGTTAGTGTAAATGCATTAAGAAGTGTAGAAAATTACCTATCTTTTACAGACGCAAATTTTGGATGGACTCTTTCCCTTCTTTTGTTACACTCGAAAAAAGTCATATTTAGTTAAACGGTTATATTTCGGAAATCTATGATAAAAAATCTTTCAAAAAATTTTAGATGATTAGGAATTTAATGAATCTGCGTACTAACCAGGGTTGGGAACGTCCAATACTTAAGGTATAATACACAATAAGTATAATGTCTAAAACTAGGTACAATACCGCCATGAGTTTTCGACATTTTGAAAGTATAATATCTCAATTTTTGATAGTTTATATTTTAATCACAAAATAAATCACAAAGCCATAAACCCTGAACCCATAAACACGTTTAATGGGGACTTATCCCTGGTAGAAACCTGACGAGATTTTGCGAATTAATCGTTATAATCGCCACAGTTTCTACCCAGTTTGTTAAATATGGTTAAAAAGTAGTTTAAATACATTATTTATTATTACAAATCAAATATTCTCATTGAATAGCACTATTTTGTAATATATATTAAAAAAATAAAAGTTATCAATCCTGTTAAGGTTATTTAATATATTTATTTATTCGTACCGCATAATATATGAATAATTTAAATGCTTGTATAAAAATCTTAATTTTTGTACAATTGATTTTTATTACAAAAACGTATAACATCAAATTATTGAAGTAATATATATATATTGGAAACGTCGATGCATTTAACAAATTTATTTATTATAAATATTATGAATTTTTGCACATATTACAATTTAAATATTTTGGACTACCTCATATTTCGATTACCTCATTGAATGTATGATTTGTACATACAATCAGTATCTACTAAACAGAGAATGGTGTTTTACATTGCCTAAAAAAATCAGACTGAATTACTGAACTACTTTGTACAACGTGGTTTAATTTTCAATGATTTCTACCACAATATAAACATTTTAATCAATTAAACTGTTTTGATAATGCTTTCGATATCCGCGTAACTTTAATGATATATTCTTTACCATAGTCATAGTAGTGATAGTCGTGGTTGTGAAAGTGACGGCGGCGGCCCCTGCTCGGGGAACGCCCATTGTGCTTCTCCTCCTGTCCTAGAAAAATGCAGCCTACTGTTGTATTAGCCTTCTGTCGATTGCCTGTGTTACCTGGTCTATAGATTCCAGATTGAGTGACCTTATCGCGGTCGGTTCCATAAGAGGGGTGCCCCAGACCCTCTGTCTAGTCCCAACGAAGGCGGGGCATTTACACATTAGGTGTAGAGTTGACTCCTGTCTGTAACCGCAATATCTGCACTGGCCTACCTCACCGAGATTTATCTTATGAAGATGATATCCCACCTTCCAGTGTCCAGTCAGCCAGCCAATAATAGACCTAAGCTTGGTTCTGCCTAGGCCTTTTATACCAGATGTATTTTTCCATTTTTTGGGCAGTTTCTCCCTCAGCCAGTTCCCCGCAGCCCTTCTGACTTCGCAGGATTGGACTGCTGTTTCGCAGTGTTTTGCCTTTACCTGTCTGATGCCTCTGCTCGCCAGCCTATCCGCTTTTTCATTACCTCGGATACCCAAGTGTCCTGGCACCCACACCAGCCTCATTAGGTTACGCGCCGAGAAAGTGACCAGGGCCTTCCTGCATTTTAGCACCTCCTTAGAGGACGTGCTAATAGTATCCAACGCGAGCAGAGTCGCCTGGCTGTCCGAACAGATAGTTATTGTCCTCTGCCTGATACCCCTGGCCGAGAGACCTTCCGCACATTCCGTAATGGCTCTGACCTCGGCCTGGAACACCGTCGCGAGGGGGTCCAGTAATCCACTATCTCCTCCGTGCTGCCCGATCTCCACGCGCCTGCTCCCACGTCCGTTTCGGCCTTAGCATTCAGCCCTGACCGGGAGAGAGACCTTGTAAGTGTTGGAGAACTGTATCCTTTCTGTGATTCTATCATAGCCTACATTGTCAATGACCGGCAGCGTTTCTGAGACAACCTCGTTGTCTCTGATGTTGTCGCTGCTCGGTATTTCCTTCAGCCTGCAGTAAGCTTTAAAGGCATTTACCCTTAGTACCTTATTTAGTGGTGGGAGATCCATTAGGTTTTCCAGCGCGACTGTGGGTGTCGTTCTCATGCACCCTATCATGCCTCCCAGCACTAGCCTTTGAACCCTATCCAGTGCCTTTTCGTGTACCTTAAGTTCTGTCCTGTAACACCTTACCTTCTCCGGTTGCAGCCCCCAGGTGTTGCCAAAGGCCCTTCTACAGGCCCAGAACGTGCTAGTCGCCTTCTCGCATTTACCTTTAATGTGTCTACCCCAATTTAGTTTGCCGTCTAGACTGACACCCAGGTATTTGGCTTCTTTGACGAGGCTAAGGGGCACGCCCCCAGGTGGAGTCCATTGATCGTTTACACCTTATACCCGGTAGTGCACAGCATAAAACCAACCTTATTGGGGCTGACCCTGAGCTTCACCGACTCGCACCAGGCCTCCACTATCCTTAGTGCGTGCTGCATGAGACCCGCGAGCACGTCTTCATTTTCACCTCTAACCATGATGACAAGTCGTCTGCATACGCTTGTGCGTATAAACTAGCTGCGTTTAGCGTCTGTGTCAGTTTGTCGACCTCCAGACGCTACATCATTGGGGAGAAGACTCCACCC
Source organism: Gastracanthus pulcherrimus (assembly GCA_949152435.1). Taxonomy (NCBI): domain Eukaryota; kingdom Metazoa; phylum Arthropoda; class Insecta; order Hymenoptera; family Pteromalidae; genus Gastracanthus; species Gastracanthus pulcherrimus. Next base: position 118,043,712 of record OX424573.1, read on the forward strand.
TGTGGACATCCCTTGGTCACTTTGCCTTTCCTTGTATGCCCACCCAATGGGCTACTCCCCCTGCTGCTTAACATGCGCCAGGTCCACCTGTAAAGTGTCTCTGGAACCGCGTGCGCCTTCATGCCTTTCATAATCGCTTCTCTGGTAGTGTAGTTGAAAGCTTCATCCACATCCAGAAGAGCGACTAGTACCATGCCCTTCTTGTCCATTCCCTTCTGTATGAAACTGACCGCCTCCGCCAGGGCTGTGTCCACCGACTTGCCTGCCTGGTAGGCGTGCTGCCTGGCATATAGCGGTGACTCTACCAGCGCTGTTTCCTTTATGTATCTGTCGATCCGTCTTTCCATCGTCTTGAGTAAAAACGACGTCAGACTGATTGGTCTAAAATCCTTTAGTACCGAGTGTTGTGCCTTACCTGCTTTCGGTAGGAACACTACCTTGGCCTGTCTCCAGATTCTAGGTACGTGTCCCAGAGCCAGGCATGCCCTGAACAGCTTTTCTAGGCCGGGCAGTAGCACCTCGTGTCCTTTCTGCAGCAGTGCCGGGAACACCCCGTCCGGCCCCGCAGTCTTGTAGGGTTTAATATGCTTATTTCCCACGCTGTTCGTTTTTTATCCGTTATGAGGCGTGCCAGCTTCCAGTCCGCGCTTCTCACGTATAGCTGGACGCTTACCTCCTCCTCCGGAGCTTGGAAATCCGTGAAGTAAACCTCAAGTAGCCCACCTAATGCCTCCTGTCCGTCCTCCGCCCATGCACCTGACTTCAGTCGGATTGTATCCCCGAGTGGGCCTTTGGGGTTCTGTAGGACTGTGCACAATCTGGCAGTGTCTGCCAGATTCTTCATACTCTCTCAGAGTCCTCTCCACCCCTGTACATTAGTTAATTCTATTGACTCCTTTTGTGCCGTTGTAAAGAGGAGCCGGTCCCGATCCTCCTTAGTTCGCCTGGATCTATTATACAGCTGTCTTACACTTTTCCTTAACTCACAGTTGTTTTCAAACGAACTGATAATTGTGCCTTGTAGGATCTCGCAGCAGTGATCTATGTCCTCCACCGTCCCATAGGTGGTGGGGAGATTAATGATCTTAGCCTTGAGTTCTTCGCTATAACCATCCCAGTTTGTCTTCCTCGGGTTTCTTTTCAGCCTAGCCTCCGTCCCCGTCCTTCCTATCAGAAACTCAATAAAATTGTGATCCGACAACGAGACTTCCTCTGATACCTGCCAGCCTTTTATTTCCGTCCATACCGATCTCGATACAAGGGTGATGTCGATGACCTCTTCCCTGATCGAGTTCTGGAAGGTCGGTTTTCTACCCTTATTTATAATGTCCATATTTGTCGAGACTAGGAACTCTAGCAGCTTTTCTCCCCTCGCGTTGATGTCCGAGCTGCCCCATATAACGTGATGAGCGTTGGCCTCACATCCCATGATTAGACCTAGTCCCTTGTCCTCGCATTCTCTAACCAGAGTCGTGACTTCCTTGGGCGGGCAGTTATCCGCGTCGTACGGGAATAGGCTGCCGCTACCAGGATGTCCCTTGTGCCGCCTTTGTCGGACCTATACTTGATTCTTGCTATAGTCAGGTCTCTCGAACAGTGTTTAGGCACTGTCTCCAATTGCAGTCCCTTGATGACAAGGCACGTCCTTGTTGAAACGGTGCTGCCACTGATCAGATTGCCACAACTTCCTAAACCTGCTATCTTGCCTTTATGAATCCAAGGTTCTTGGATTAGGCATATGCCTGTATGCACCTTTGCTACTCATCTCACTAGAACTGCCGAGGCGCTTTTGCTATGGTGCAAGTTGATTTGCGTGCACGAGATTGTAGGAACCGGTATAGAACCGGACCTCGTGGTTTCGCTCACAGTTCTAGGCCTCCCCCGATTATCGCTTCACTGGACGGTTCCACCTCCATGGTCTCCTCCTCCTCCACTGCGGACCTTCCCGATGGACCTGCCTCGTCAAACTTACCTTTAAATAAGACTACGACATGGGCCCTGGCCGAGCCGCAGAAAGGTCTGAAGTTCAGGGGCTTCAGCAGCTCCACCTGTTTCGGTTTCAGAAGGGCCCAAATCGCCGTCTCGTCCGCCTTCTTCGCCCCGACTTGTCGGTCACCGTCTTACTGCCGGTGACCGCCCAAGATTCTGGTTTAAGAGTGGGGTTCTGCCTGCAAATTCTCTTCATTGTAACCTCGGAGGTGCATACTCCCGATACGTAAATCAGAGCTTTGACCAGCTTCTCGAAGTCACCCATCTCAATAGTTTTGAGTTGGGTGCTCTCCCCACATGTTCACTTCCTAGCATTGGCCGTCAGGGTCGCCTCCGCAGCCGCCTGAAACTACTCTACCGCCTGCATGCTGAAGTTGGGGCTAAGGAGCCCCGGTGTTGCTGACGCTTTTGCAACCGTTTCTTTTTTACCTAGCATTTTCATTTTAAGTGAAGAGCGGATGTATTGGTGTTTGTTGCAGGTAGCGCCTCTCCACCTTTTATGGTATTTAGTCCATCCATGCATGTATGTATTAATAATTGAATACAATAAATAAATTAAGTCATTTAAATTTTGTATTAATTATAAACTACATTCGTCAGATCCTTAGAATATGACGTTAAATAAAATGTAATTATTTAAGTAAAATAGAAGGATACGAGGATATTTAGAATATCAACGGAAGCACTACACGAAATCAACTCCAACATCGTATCCAAAATAGGACCAGGAAAAAGACCCCAACCCATAAAAACCAGATCCAGAAATGGTTCCGAACAAGGAACTTCATCTTAGTTATGGATCAAGATTTAAGTTTTGAAGACGTTAATACTAGTGAACGTGATGTGGAGGATATGGAAACGCTCAATAAATGTCTTAAAAATAAAAATAATTTGATATTATGTGTAAATATAAGAAGTCTTAATGCAAACTTCGAAAAACTGGAAACATTTATTGAGTGTCTATTAAGAAAACCTTGTATCATAATATGTACAGAAACTTGGAACTACAATATCCACAATACTATCGTTTAAATGGATACAAAAGCTACTATAATGAAAGTAGAGTAAATACAGCAGATGGAGTAATATAATATAATAATGTACATTAAAGAAAACACATTTGAAACTACTATAATTGAAGTTTATGATAGGTTGAGTATTGTAAGTACTGATGTTAAATTTATGGGCGGAGAGTCGTTCAGAATTCCCGAAATTTATAAATGCCACGATGTGCCAAAAACAGAATTCATGCTTAGTGTGAAAACATTTTTGAAAGATCAGGCAAATACGAAAAACTATTGTTATAGTAAAAGACTTTAACATTGATATTTTGGAAAAAAATTTCAGTAGAAATGAATTATGTAATAATATTATTAGCCAACAGTTTATAAAATTCTTCTTGGAGTATGCAGTTCTTCTTGCACCTGCATCGACAACTTTTTTGTTAAAAATAATAATATAAAAGTTGATTCTGTCTATGCAGGACCCAAATCGATCAGTAGACACACTAATACACATGATAAATGAATTTGTTGATAAGGTCGCTATATATAAACAACTACCAGGAAAAAATAAAAACTTAATTCCGAGAAAAAATCGGATTACAAGCGCGATAATAGTATCATGTAAAACAAAAGAGAATTTATATAGATTATGGGGATAAAAACAACTTGCCCACTACTAAAAATGAATATATTAATTATAATAAAATATTGGGTATAGTTATGAAAGATGCGAAATACAAATATGGAACTGAAGAAGTAAAATTGATTAGTGAAAATCCAAGACAGTTATGGAATATAATTAACACTAAATTGGGAAAAATTGATAATCAGGACAAGCCAATTGATCACATATATGAAAATAATCGAAAAATTGAAAATAAATCTAATAATGCTAATTCTATCAATAAATACTTTTATGAAGTGGGCGCTAAATTAAGCGCGCAAATTACACAATTAGACACCGATAAATTGAAACTTCCTACAAGGAACCACAATTCAATTTTTCTACGCCATAATAATTTCCAATGAGATAAATAAAATTATTATTTCAATGAAAAAAAAAAAAAAAAAAAATCCGGAGGGGTAGATAATATAAATGTTAATACAATACAATCAATATGTGAATATATACTATTACCACTAGAACATACTTTTAATTTGTGTATTGAGAAATCCATATGGCCCTATGCTCTTAAAAATGCTGAAGTAGTCCCCATATATAAGGCAGGGGACAAATCGAGTATCTCAAATTATAGGCCAATTTTGCTCATATCTAACATTGCAAAAACTTTTGAGAAAATAATTCACAATAGACTACACCTATTTTTGAAAAAATGTAATATAATATCTGACAAACAATTAGGTTTTGTTAGAAATAGAGGTACGACGGATGCTTTGAATTATATAACAAATATCATATATAAATATTTTGGATAAAAGCAAACCGATAGTTATAGTATAAAATAGATCATTATCTTCGTTTGCTGATATTGATATGGTGAGGTTTAATAAATGATTTTTGCAAACCAAACAGACAATTTTATTTGTCAGCGACGTTTCGGCAGCATTTCACTGCCCTCATCAGGCTATACCTTTATTTAAATATTTCATATTACACCATTATTAAAAAGTAATGTAAAAAAAAAATATATTTATATGTGATTTTATATGAAATTTGTTGTTAACATAAATACTTACAATATTTACATGGTACGGATGTTACATTTTTTAAGACCACTACATGTACAAGATAGATACGTTACTCGCTATATGAACAATATAAAAAAAATATATATATATATTATATATATTATAATATATATATATATATTATATATATATATATATATTATATATTATAATATATTATTATATTATATATATATATATATATATATATATAAGTTAGTGATTTTGTACTATTTTCTTAATTGCACAGAAGTTGAGGTTAAGTTGCCATAAATACCTTTCATTTTCTTAATCGTCCTTATTTTAAAACTTATAATATTAAAACAATAAATAACACATTGTAAATATAAATATAAATAAAAGAAGTCCAAAGTTAAAAAATGTTATAAGTTATAAATAAGTAAAAAATGAAATATCACAGAAGATTTAATACTATCAGTAGGTACGACAAGACTTTTCTATCACAGGCGGTTACCAGACGTTATTTTGAATATCTGAGCATGCTCAAAAGAGCCTTTTGATGGAGTGATTTCAACTTATTATTTTAAAAAAAATTTTCGCATTAAATTACATTAAAGAAAACAGCATTATCTAATATTGCACAATTAATCACATTTTAATTATTAAAAACTTAATTATTAATATAGATTGTAACGAAATGAGGGCCATGTACCGGCGTTCGCACTATACTCGACGCGCACGCATCGAGGGTAGTTACCCAAAGAGAACGCGACTGGGGGCGCGGCGCTGGCCGCGCTGACGCCTCGAGCGCGTCACTATCGATTCAGAGTTCAATTCGCGCGCGTCAACGCTGTAAAACTCTCGCCGGCATTTTCCTTCGTAGAAGATAGCGCACGCGGAGCGACCTGTTACCGCGACGCCGTAATCGGAGTGAAGTGGTTACGGAGATATCTCCCCACTGTGCCACTAGTGTGGAGGCGCGTCCCACGAATAGCCAGAAGAGAGTGGAGGACAGAGAAGCGAAGCGGAGAAGGAGATAGAGAGAGAGACAGAGATAGAGCGATCGTCCTCGAGGAACGCATAATCGAGGTAAAGGCTAGCCCGCGCGTATAGATATTATACGAACCGCGAGCGGTGTACAGGGCTGCCCACCGTGGGCACCGTGCCCTAGAGTACACCAAGGTGCCGTGACACCAAGCGCGCGTATGGCCCATCGTGAGGGCAACACGTCCAGCAGCGAACGAGCTGGACGCGCACCGTCGCTTGGTCTGCGCGACTATTAAATTCTAATTGTTATTATTATTAATCAATCGTTGTTAATTTTGTTATTATTATTTATTAATCTATCGTTGTTAATTTTATTATCCTTATTTATTGATCTACTGTTGTTAATTTATTTGTTGTTAAATATAGTCTATTTTATTATTAAAAGTTAAACTCGCGTGAATCAATTTTCCCCACGACCCGCCTGCTCCTCGACCGAGTTAGGCAAGCGCGAAAAGCCGTTACATTGGCGCGTTGCGACAATTAACTTTCCGCGCTTTCGCGCTCCTTACAGATCGCGAAAACCCGTGCGTCGAGGTGACTCCGCACGGAGCTGAATCCACCGGGGTTCAGTGAACTTTGCAGCAGGACGGCCAGAGCAGCGGCAGCCAGGCAGAAGCTCAACGGCGTTGCGCCGCTGGCTTACTCCAGGTAGGAGCAATAGTGTACGCCACTACGCGTTGCGTGCTGTGCTAGATATTGCAAGTTAGCAGCTCGGCCGACGGCTTATTAGCCACGGACAATTGTTATTAACAATTGTCCCACCTGTTACAAGATAAACTAACTCTAATAATTATAATTTAATATTGAGAATAAATCATATGCTATTAATGACCACATTAGGAACGGTCACTCCTTTAATTTTAAGGATACAAAAATCCTGGATAAAGAACGTAATTGGAAAAAGAGATTAATTTCAGAAATGGTAAATATAAAACTACAAAAAAATTCTATTAATATTAAAGAGGACACCCAAAAATTAAACTATCATTACTTTCCATTGATCAATAACATGAAAAGCAAATATAATAAGTAATAAATATCTTTTGTTTGAAGTAGACTATACACATACGGTTACTGACAAAATTGACGAGTTTCATTATTGTCATTATATTCGCGCACGCGCGTTGCGTATACAAAGAGATGCGTGCGCACATATAATAATAGGCATTAAAAATTTTAAAAAAATTTTCTTTAACTTCATGTGATAATTTGTGCATTATTAGAGTTAATTTATCTATATTAATAATTAAGTTTTTAATAATTAAAATGTGATTAATTGTGCAATATTAGATAATGCTGTTTTCTTTAATGTAATTTAATGCGAAAAATTTTTTAAAAATAATAAGTTGAAATCACTCCATCAAAAGGCTCTTTTGAGCATGCTCAGATATTCAAAATAACGTCTGGTAACCGTCTGTGATAGAAAAGTCTTGTCGTACCTACTGATAGTATTAAATCTTCTGTGATATTTCATTTTTTACTTATTTATAACTTATAACATTTTTTAACTTTGGACTTCTTTTATTTATATTTATATTTACAATGTGTTATTTATTGTTTTAATATTATAAGTTTTAAAATAAGGATGATTAAGAAAATGAAAGGTATTTATGGCAACTTAACCTCAACTTCTGTGCAATTAAGAAAATAGTACAAAATCACTAACTTATATATATATATATATATATATATATATATATATATATATATATATATATATATATATATTTTTTTTTATATTGTTCATATAGCGAGTAACGTATCTATCTTGTACATGTAGTGGTCTTAAAAAATGTAACATCCGTACCATGTAAATATTGTAAGTATTTATGTTAACAACAAATTTCATATAAAATCACATATAAATATATTTTTTTTTACAGTACTTTTTAATAATGGTGTAATATGAAATATTTAAATAAAGGTATATAGCCTGATAAGGGCAGTGAAATGCTGCCGAAACGTCGCTGACAAATAAAATAGTCTGTTTGGTTTGCAAAAATCATTTATTAAACCTCACCATATCGATAGTTATAGTATTTTTAGACCTGGCCAAAGCTTTTGATACTGTGAATTATAAAATACTGCTAGATAAGCTTGAGAGATATGGTATAAGAGGTAGTGTCTTAAAACTGTTAACTAGCTATCTCTCAGATAGACAACAGAGTTAAAATTCAAGATTGTAGGAGAGAATACAAATTAATCTCTAGAGGAGTTCCCCAAGGGACTTTACTAGGTCCTTTGTTATTTATACTCTATGTCAATGATCTACTGTGAGATATGCAAATGATACAATCATGTCTTATGCTGATGACACTGTCATCATCTCAAGTGATGATACGATGCCACGGGCACAGGATAAAATGAATGTATATCTAAATCAAGTGTCGAAATGGCTTACTTTGAATAAATTAACGTTGACTGTAAGAAAAACTGTTTACATAACATACGGAAAATACTGTCATAGTGTGCCAGATATACTAAACGTTAATATAGGTGACCAACCCATCCAAAGAGTAGAATATCATAAGTATCTACGATTGTTATTCGACTTTAATATTAAATGGGGCAAACATATCGACTATATTGTAAAAATAATTAGATATCTAATATTTATTTTTGACAAAATTCAAAATATTATGAAATCCAAAACTTTAATGATAATTTATTATGCATTTTTTCAGAGTTCAATATATTATGGAATAGTTGCCTGCGGAGGAGCATAAAGTAATACCCTAAACAAAATACAAAGAATTCAAAACAAAATATTAAAAATCGTAAATAAAAATCAATTCTCAGAGCAATATCTCCCTTTTTCTGTAAGTCAATTATTCATTTTAGAATCTATTGAATTTCATTATGAAACACTGAAAGAAATATATAAGTCCAAAACAAGCAATACTAGAAATACAAGTATTCAATTACTGAAAATAACTAAAACAATAGGTAAAAAGAACAGCTACATCGTAGCTACAAAAGTGTTCAACGGGTTAACAAATGATCTCAAATCATTAACTACCAATAAAGTTAATACAAAGAAAAAAATTAAAACGATTTGTAATGAATCTATAAGTGTTGACATAACTATCAGCTTAGATCACTATGCGTGTAAATTTTATCAGATATTAACAAGAAATTTTTTTTTTATTTATTTTTTTTTTCAGTTAATTTTTAAATTAGTATTTAAGTATTTTGGTTTCTTCTCTAGGTTATATAAACCAGCTTCTGTACAGGTAATTTTATTTACCTCTTTAAGATTTACTTATAAATATCAATGTTAAGGTACGAGCTCAATTTTATCTCTATTGGTTAAACATGTAAATTTTTTTCTGGTCTAATAAATATGAATCTATCCGTCACAGACGTTGTAAATTTGGTTCACGATAATATAATTGACTATAACCACCAATGTGTAAACGCGTTTAAAGGAATTTAATAAACAAATTTCTTTTTGTTAAAGAACTACTACATATGTATAATATTATAGATATATTATATAAACGATTATCTTTAAATAAATACGAAATTCAATTGCACTAACCTTCTTTTTATTAACCAGATTATTTTTCCTTTTCCTGTTAAAAACCATTCATAATCATAATTTTTATTTTAGGTTCGTAATCAGCGATCCCAAAGATCCCTGTATACCAATTTTGACCAATTTTTATTGAAATATACGAACAATTTAGTAAACTTATGATGTTACGGGCTCCGCCATTTTGTTTTTTGTAATTTTGACTTTTGATTCGCGATGAGTGACCCCGAAACCCCTGCATACCAATTTTCATTGTTTAAAATTATTATTACATTGATTAATTACATAGCGGCTGGCGTAGATAAAGTTTGTACTGCTGAATTTTATAGAACGTTGAGATGTTTGCCAACCATTTTGACGAGATATCTCTCTTTCAACTTTCCCCGCGAGCTACGTCTTTTTCAATTGGGACCGTCGAAGTATGATAGTTTACAATGATGAAATTAAAGATACGGCCAAGTACTTATAGTCGACAAATTTTGAGAATAATTCCTTGTAATATAAAAAGTATTATGGATTCATAAAATGAAAATTATCTTTCGGTTTAACCCAGGTCTGCCCCCTTGATAAATCAATCAAACAGATATTTTAATTGAAGCGTACAATTCTTTTCATCAAATTAAAAATTCCGAATTTTTTTAATTTTTGACACCTCACTCAAATACCCCATTAAATAAGCTGAAAATTCATTTTTTTTTCATCCTTAAAATGATATTTAATGATAATGTTTGGTAATGTTTCAGGCATTGATATTCAAGCTACAGGTTTACCAGGATCAATATCCAATGAAATTCGATTTTACCCGCAAGCTACAATTAACTGTTCATCACATCCGTCTTTACAGATAGGTAATGCTAAACATTTAATGAATCGTCATATGTCCTCAAAAATTCTTTCGAACAGCGTTGAGTCTATGTCAAAACCTTCAGTTGCTTTTCAAATGTTAATTGAAAATAGACAATGTTCAAAAAAGTGTACAGCAGAAAAAAAAGATTCTTCAGATGTTGTTGAATATATAGAAGTAAAAGATACTTATTTAAAAGAAAGTCAAACAAATAAACTACATTGTTCATCAATAAATGTAAACAAACCTCTTGAATGTGAAAAGTTAATTTCATTACGTTCATTAAATAACGAATCTTCTTCTTTAGATGCCAGTGGATTTCTGTCAACACTTTCATCCAATTATGATAATTGCATCAATTTTAATCCAGATAAAACTGTCGTTTCAAAAACTAAAGGATTATTTTTTAAAAATAACAAAACAGATATCGATGACAAAATTAATCAAAAGATTTTAGAAAATAGCAGTAACTCATACCAGGGAGCAAATTTCCCCCCTGCTACGAGCTTTGGAAATTTTGTGAAACAAAAGAAAGATGCATTTAAAGATGCAGATAGTTTAAATGTTATTCTAGAAACACAAGATTCAAATCCAACAGTAGTGAATTTAATTTCCAAATCAGATAAAAATATGAAAAATCATTTACAAGATCCATCTTACGAATCTAAAAGATACATTAACGAATTAAATTTAAAAGGTACCAAAAATATGTCTAAAAAAGTAAAAAAAGGTGTAGATTCTTTATTGGAAAAGTTAGAAAGTTGTAACAAAAAATTGATTAATATAGATCATCTTGGATCAACAGTAACTGTCACAAAACTAGATGAAATAGATGTAGACAGAGTAAAAAGTATGTCTCCCGATTATTACAAACCAAGGTCACCGAATACTAGAGAAGATGATGTGATTTCGCCCAGTTTCAGTAACGAAGATTCAAACGACACAAAACAAAGAAGAAAGCGGAAATTAGGAAAGCCCATACGGGTTTCTAAAGACTTGAAATTAGGACTAGATGATGTAGACTTTGAGGCTGCAAAATCTCAATTACCATCAAAGTCTGATTCCTCAGTGTGTTGTGCAGAACAGAAAAAAAAAATAGTACTCAATAGTTCAGTACCTGCTTGCATACATATAAATACTGCAAGAAGAAAATATTTTGATATAAATTCAGATAATTGTAAGAAAGAACACTTAACAAAAAGCTTAAAGAATGAGATACAAATTATAAAATCATCTGTACTTCATAATGAAATACAAAATTACAAAGAAGATTTGCATACCGTAGTTGAATTAAAAAATTATGGAATGGATATGAGTCAATACTTAGTTGAGACATTAAAAGATGGGCAACATACTAGAACGCGAAGAAGTAGTGATTGCTGCGTAAATTCTTCTAGTGAAAATAAAACAAAGCGCAGAAAATCTTGTGACGATGTTAGAGAGCTGCTTCATGAATCTGTTCCTAAAATCAGTATTACAAACAACGTAGTTGCGTTTCATGAAGTTGAATCTCAATTAGAAAAAATGTTTGCTGGTATCATTGAAACTGACAAAGATACATCAAAAAAGACAATATGGGAATTTGATAAATCAGTTATTTTACACAGAGACAATGAGCGAAAAAAAATTTTAAAAGGACAAGAGAAAAAAATAATAAACACATCAAACAGTCTTTCATTAAATCAAACAAGTATTAATGACTTTAAAAATAATAAAAAACGAAAATTCTCAAAGATGCGTTCAAAAAAAAAAAAATCTATTGAGGCTTTTAAGAAAATATCCGAAGAATCCATTAATGTTTTACTCGACGAAAAGAAAAAACAGTTAGCACGTAAAAAATCATTATGCAAAAAAAACGTCGTAAAAAAGAAAAACAATGCAAAAAAAATTGATAATTTTCATGAAATTAGTTATGACTCTTCAGTTAATATTAGTTCCACGAAATGTAAAGGTCCAATCATACAGATAAGAAGATCTAAAAATAGCCCAATATATGTACAAATCATAAACGCTTCCAGAGAAGATGATGAAGAAAGAACTAAAGAGAAACGAAAAGCTTTTGGCAATGGGGTAATAGGACGAACCAGTAGATTAAACTATCAAAATAATCTTGATTATCGTGGTAAGTGATTGCGTAATTTTATAAAGTTATTGAGATAATGATTCCCTGGAACAAGATCATAAGTATTATACAATACACAGAAAACAATGTGCATGCACTTTTTTCTAGAAATAGAATTACATTTATTTACATAATTTGTAATTATATAATGGCATTATTTATAATTTATTTCAGGCTTCTCTTAATGCACGCATACATTTAACCATCTTAAAATTACAAATAAATTGGTTATATACTTTTAGATAATGATAAATTATTCATCATATATTACGTTTTTTTTGGTAAAGGTCTCTAGTCGAATAACAATGCTCAATTTGCCTTGGTGGTATCGGAATTTTTGAGTATTTTTTCTCGAATTGTATGTGTGCGTGCGTGCGTACGTGCGTGTGTGTGTGTATGTGCGTATGTGTGTTGTGTTTATGTGCATATGTGTTACTTATTTGAACTCAAACACCACTGGACTCAGTTTCTCTGGCTTTCTCTCTTTTTTTCAATTATATATTTATATTAATATTAACATAAATTTTCGATAAAAGTGGCCACAGTTAAGTCGGAAATAAAGTTCTATATGCAACACGGGAATAAAGTCGACTTTAGTCTCTTGTTGCATAATGTACTGTTACACCGATTCCAATAACAGCCACAATTACACCCGCTTTAAAGTCATACAAAATCACGAAATGAAGACATGTATGACAAAAAGTACGGTGTCTACCTTGGGTAAAAATCTTTTTTTGTCCTTGTGTGATTGCAGGGGCCTTGTTCTGCAGTGATATACTGTTATTCCGTATGTCATTTTATCGCATACCGTATATCGTATATCGTTAACACCGTTTAGGTTCGTTTTCATGCGGCGAATGTTTTGTTAACTTATAGGTGCGAGGGCATAATCATACTTTCCTCTCGCACCTATATATTAGCATAGCATTCTCCGCATGAATACGAACCTAAACAGTGTTAACGATATACGATATGCGATATGTGATATGCGATATACGATATGCGATATGTGATATGCGATATACGATATGTGATATGCGATATACGATATGCGATATGTGATATGCGATATACGATATGCGATATGTGATATGCGATATACGATATGCGATATGTGATATGCGATATACGATATGCGATATGTGATATGCGATATACGATATGCGATATGTGATATGCGATATACGATATGCGATATGTGATATGCGATATACGATATGCGATATGTGATATGCGATATACGATATGCGATATGTGATATGCGATATACGATATGCGATATGTGATATGCGATATACGATATGCGATATGTGATATGCGATATACGATATGCGATATGTGATATGCGATATACGATATGCGATATGTGATATGCGATATACGATATGCGATATGTGATATGCGATATACGATATGCGATATGTGATATGCGATATACGATATGCGATATGTGATATGCGATATACGATATGCGATAAAACGACATACAGTATAACAGTATATCACTGCAGAGCAGGACCCCAGTACTCGCCTCGGCTCTTACAGCTATAAACCACAAGCGTGCAATAAAAAGCTACTTTTCGCCCTTGGCACACAATGTACTATTTCAGTTAACATTTAAACTTAAAGTATTTGTAATGCTTATGAACTTCTCAAGCAAATTTGTTTTATATATGAATTTGTTTAGTATATAAACTATTTTATCAAATCCATCAACAGATATTGACCTATGCATAATAATATAATACACTATATGCCATGACTGATGCCTCTTTGGGTGCCAAATCAGTCGGCAGCATTGTTTTCGAATTTAGATAATTTTTTTCGACAGTTAATATTGAAGATATATATATATATATATATATATATATATATATATATATATATATATATATATATATATATATATATATATATATATAAAATATATCTACATTCTGAAAGCGCGAGTGATTTCGTTTCAATTTATGTCTTTTAAATCTATTCTTAAGCTGTTTTTAAGAAAAAACAAGAATTTGAAGAATTTTCAACAAGTAGCTAATTTATTAAATCAAAATAATTTTTTTTCAGTAGTTTGTATTAACGATACATAAAAGATAGACATACATTTATAAAATGCGCATAATATTCTTTCGATTTGTTTTTCAAAACTATTCTTAAACTTTTTCTAAGGAAAAACTTGAATATGAAGAAGGTATCCATTTATACTAACAAGGAGAGTGTCCCACCTGTGCGAAACGATTTTCGATGGTGCTTTTAGGGATGCTTTCTAGTACCCAAAAATGAAGCTGAGTACGCGTAGTTTGTTCCAACGGGTCCTTTGCTAAAAAAATATTCAAATAGTAAATAAAAGTAGGCGAAAAAAGCTTTATATTAAACTTAGTTTCGTACAAAAATATCACTTTAGCCCAAAGTTTCATTCTTACAATCATTCACGCTAATAATTACAGTCACACTTCACACTTGTCACTTAAAATAAATTAGGAGTTCACAGAAATGGACGAAGATAATACCAAACAGTTTGACATAGGCTGCAGGCTTATGACTTTGCTTATTTCTGTGTAATCTTGTCACCGTGCAGTTGTTTGAGGTGCTCACCTAACGCCGTTTTAAACTTAGATAGTGATGGCAGACATCGTACACTATAGGGGAACGAGTTCCAGAGGCGCGCACCCTGAGCTCTAAAAAAATATAGGCCCTTATCAGTACGTGACCCCGGAACTGAGAGCTCTTTCATACCTCTCCTACACTAAGTCCTGCACTGATTTTTTTTTAAAGAGCAGTAAGATATGTTGGCTGATGCATAACAACCGCTTTATAAAGCAGCAACCCCATAAAATACTCTCTCCTCGCTTTCATATCTAACCAGCTCAGGCTCTTCCTGTATGGAGTGATATGCTCGTCTCACCTAACACCATAAATATACCTCAAACATGAATTTTGTAGACTTTGCAGTCGTTTTTTGAAGCTCGCCTGACACATTAAGATAAACCACTGAGCAATAATCTAGGTGAGGGAATACCAATGTACATGCCAACTGTTTACGGAGTACCTCAGTGGTGCATGAACGGAAGAATTTCAGGTTATAGAGAGCCTTGTTTACCTTCATGCTAACCGCATCTATTTGCGGCTTCCACGTAAGTCCTCTGTCCATTACCAGACCGAGGTTAGTGACTGTATCGACAAAGGGCACGAATACACCATGCTGCACCTGAATGCCCTGTAAGACAAAGCTCTAAATCTGCTTGATGTTATGATCAGATCCATAAATGATTGCCGGTGTCTTACTGACACTAAGTCGCAGATCAGCTGCCGAGGCCCATTTCGATACTGTCTGCGCTACGGTCGACATGCGACGGATTCCCGAATATCCCGTAAGGTCATCTGCGTGTAGGTTTGCAGGTCGTCAGCGTGCAGCATGTCTTCGACGTCGTGTAGGCGAAGCGCATCTTTTAAGTCCTTAATGAATAAACTGAAAAGTAAGGGGAGAGAGAGAGAGAGAGAGAGAGAGAGAGAGAGAGAGAGAGAGAGAGAGAGAGAGGGATAGGGGGGAAGAGGAATGCATTTAACATCGAACCCGCATAAGTTTGTCTCTCTCTCCTTCCGAGCCTAAACATTTTCCGCCCATTGCGATTTTTCCGAGCTGCCTGAATACTAAGTTTATAGATCGCAAGTAAGCAAGAGGTTAAAGTGAACCTCCAAGAATTAAAAATTTTTATTATGATAAAATTGCTATTCAGAAATAGGAAAATCACATTCTTTATTGAAGATAAATCAAAACAGTTTTTGAACCTTAGAAATCCGATAATTTTTACACGTTCTTACTAAAGTCTAGTAATAATTTATTTTACTGAATAGTTTTTTATTATTGAAAAAAAATACACATTGTTATGAAATATGATATGAAAAATACTGTAAAGCTACTGCAAAAGTATCGTAAAATATTGAGATAATAATACTATCTTCAGGGTTGGGAAGTAACTAGTTAAAAATTAAAAGTGAAGTTAAAAAGTTAACTTAATTTAAGTTAATTTTAGGACACCTTAGTAGTTAACTTAAGCGGGATCCCTACCATTTTTTGACAAAAACACGATTATTTCTTCATTTTGTTTTTTGATTCTTCAAACTTTTCTTAACACGGAATCGCATCGCATTATTGATTTTCATTAAATTTTCAGCTTGAAAATGACACTTTAAATTACGATTATTCATTAAGGTAAATATGCCTTTTTAACAAAAATAGCTTTCTTTGCAATTTATGTTTTTCTTTATTCAAGACATTCCAGGTGCATTAGCTTTTGTCGAAACCCTTTGAAATTAATTGGACATATTCTTTTTAGCATTATGAAGAAATTTGTGCATTCCAGGTGCATTAGCTTTTGTCGAAACCTTTTGAAATTAATTGGACATATTCTTTTTAGCATTATGAAGAAATTTGTGCATTCCAGGTGCATTAGCTTTTGTCGAAACCTTTTGAAATTAATTGGACATATTCTTTTTAGCATTATGAAGAAATTTGTGCATCGCCGAGGTACTGTGTGTTGATCTAGATCAAATGAAAAATAATTATTTATAAAAAAGGGCTATACATTACACACATTACAAAACACTTTTTTTATTTAAATAAAATCATCTCATTATTATTTTTCTAGACTATATAAAAAATTCTGTATGCACCAGGAACATTGGCATTCTACATCATTTTTACTGAAAAGATCATGAGCTTTTCGTTGTATATCGATATATATATATATATATATATATATATATATATATATATATATATATATATACGGTAAAATGTGCAGAAATTTTTCAATAAACTTTCATTTTTGAGTATGTAAAAATATTTTTAAATTTTTAAAAAATTTGAAAATAAGGGTTTTTTTTAAGAAAAATGTTTTTGCTATGGATCCCCCTTAATTTATTAACTTTTACCCCTATTATAATAACCATTTAAGGGGCCTGCGGCGGCTCAGTCGGTAGAGTGTCGGATTCCCACGCCGGTGACCCGGGTTCGAATCCTAGTCTCTGCCGATTGATACAAGCACCACTGTAAAAATTACATGTGCTTTGTTTACAAACACACCGCAGACCCCCGTCGCCAATTAGCACCACATGGGAGCACAAACATGGCGACGTTAAAAAAAAAAAAAAATAACCATTTAACTTTTCTAATTAACTTTTTTACAATTAAATCTAACATTAACCCTTTCATTCCCATTATAGCCGTATGTCATATTTTGCACACAGAAAATATATTGTGTTTATAAGGTTCCTATTTAATCTATGGGGAACTTTGAGGTACAGTTGCATTCTTGTATTTCTAGAGAACATACTTTATTAAGTGGAGAGTGTTTTTTTTGAATGAATTATTGCTTTTACAATTGATTTTACAATTTCTTTTTGAATTATTTGTAGAAAAAATTCTATTTTAAGAAAATAATTTCGGAACGAAAGGGTTAAAAAAAATTGAATTTATCCTTTATATACGGATGTGGTCAGGGGAGGATTCAAAAGTGACTTTTGGAGGAGGAATGATATGAATTTCTACAAAAACAGATTACTCAAGTAATAATAACATTGAGAAATCGTGCTGTAAGTATAGGCATATAATACCGTAATAAATTTGTAAACTGTAAACTGGAAAAGCAAGTTTAGATAATAAAACCGTAAACCATATTGAATATAAATCCTTAAATAATATAACGGTAAAACGCAAACCTCAGGCATCGGATAAACGCTATTATAAATAAATACAAATATCAAAATAACCCTGTAAACGATAAACCCCATAGTAATGTAGGAAAAACTGTCAATATTTAATAAATAATCACGATTTTTCTAAATTATAACTGCGCAAGAGGATGCGAGTTTGGCATTTATAAAAACTTATAAAATTCCTAACAACTGTACGACACACAACTATGAAATCCAAATAAGAAAAATAAAATTATATTGTTTTCAGTCTAAAAATAGCCTGAACAAAAAATACTGTTTTAACTATATTTATGGACAACACTTTTTTAATATATATTTTTTGAGAAATCGGAATTTTTGGTTGTGATGTGAATAAGTCAAATAAGAAATCTTGAAAGTTTTATATTGTTTTATTGTAATCTATTGCGCATAAGATTTACCGAACATTGGAAAATCATCAATGGAGAATAAAACATTTTGAAAAGCGTATTGAAACCATTTCTGTGGTTAAAATCGCTAATACAAAATTCATTTCTGTTATAAAAATGTATAAATAAAATAAAATAATCGATTATTTTGTTAACTTCACTATAATACCAAAGCAGTAACACAATACTGTATGCATTACAAAGGCTTAATACTATATAAAATACATACAAAATTGAGTGTAGAGTGATTTTCAAATGTAGTCGAACAAGTCAGTGTTCGTAAGTTGATGGAAAATTTGAAATATTGTAAATATTTTTCAAAATAGCCTCAAGCTGGTGTGCGTATCACAAAATAACCACTTCTAGGTTATTTTCGAGAAACTTCCGGTTAATTTCTACATTGTTTTTAGTACAATATTATGCCACATATTGTCTACGGTACCATACGCTCTTGTTTAAATTAAGAAATGAACGATAGAAAATGGTTTCCGCCGATTTTGAGGGAAACAGACAAGTATATAAAATTTATGTTAATAATAATAGGAATAATAATTTATAATTTATATAATTCGTAATCGCTTTACATTGCTAGCTAAACTTTACAGTTTTAGGATTATTATTTAATTATTAATATATTTAAATTATAATTGCTATCCCCTAGTTACTGAGGGTTTATGCTTAATTTATTATCACCGTATTCCGATTACGGGGATTCACGGTTAACGATTTTATGGGGAGTATGGCTGCTATGTAAGTCGCCGCACGTCTTAATATTGCTCCTGTTTGAAACCTTTTTCTGTCGCTGTCCTGCCTTCAGGTGGTATTATTTCAGGAGTCTTGCATGCGTATCTATGCAAGTCAACATCTCCAGTGTTATCTCACCCGGAGATATCGTATTTGCATAGTATTCCTGCTGTTGCTGTTTCTGCATGCCCTTAGAGGTTATTGTTTCTGCTTTTACCTCTATTTCTCGATTCTGCACATTCCCTGGCAAATGACGAACGGCTGCATTTTTCTATTTTCGCCGCAAGAGGGCAGCAATGGTAAATTCAGTGTCTGCTATCTGCAAGCGTGAACCGAGATGCAGTATGTTGCTCTCTCCTTCTTTTAAGTGCGAGCGCAGGTGTGATACTGCCTGCATGCGGCCAATGTTGGACTCCAAAAGTAAAAGAAGAGAACTGACTTGCGTAGAGTGCATTGAAAAAAATAACAAGAGCAAGCTCGCGAACTCCCAACATCAGCTAGTGAGCGAGAACTCCGATGCCACTCTATCGCATGAGAGAGTGACCGAAAACGGCAAAGCAGCAAACGGAAAGAGTGAGAGAGAAGGAATCACCATCACAGCTGGGGCCTCGGAGCAAGTAGCGAGCGCGCTCCCCGCCATCTATAGAGAGTCGCGCCTCTCCATGCGGTCGTCGGCCTCTCTTTCTCTCTCGCACTCGAGTTTGCAGAAGAGGGAGACTGACGATCAGAGAGCCGGGCAGAGCAGCTTCATACGCCTACATCTGCGCGCATCCACACCAGCCAGCACAGATGCAAACAGCAACTTCGACAAGGCGGACCAGCTATAAATTCGACAGTATCTTCGAGGTAGATGACTGGAGTACTTCTAAGTTCGTCAATTCGACTGGTGAAAACAGCAGAGTCACAATAGCATGATTGGAGAGATACGTCGGTAACATCCCAACCATTGCGAGTAAGGTCTCCTCCATAATGGCTAATATGGAACAAAAACTTGAAATTTTGCAAACATCTCCAGCGCTGCTTAGTGAAATGGAGAGTCTTAAGGAAAGATTATCCGTCATAGAGAAGAAAGTAGCCCTCCAAGATGACAACCTGGAGAAATATCAGAGTTACTACACCTTACTAGAAAAGATGAACGCTGAGATGACTGAAAGGGTGTAGATTCTTGAGATCATTGATAACAACCGCGGTTTTGTAAATAGTTGGTCTACTTGTTCAGTACCTATTAATGGTTTATATGTAACGACACCCCCCCCCCTCCCCCGAGTAATATGGTACCACGGGAGACAACACGTTCGTTTAATGTTTGTGACAGTAACAACAATAATTTAAATGATAAGGCTAGTAGCAGTAGTAATAATATTAAGAATGTTATTGATGAGGTACAGCGGGGGCACCGTGCGAACCTGTTCAGACGGACGTTCCCAGTCTCTCCAGCAGTGGGTGAGCACACGGGTAGGGACAGCATGAATGAATTATATTAACATTTATGAAGGTAGTAAGAAATTGAAGTTGTATACGCTGTCCTTGCTACGGTTCTTTCCACCAAAAAGAGAGATGATATAGTGGACGTTCGCTTGCTTCGGCCGGCAGGACAGTCGAATGATGCACAGGCTGTCAATGCCCAGATGTATGGACGGTCACCGTGGGTTTTTCGCCTCTCCCGTTGCAGCTTGGTAGTCGAAGTGATGGGTGCGAAGCGTGCATTCACTGGTCTGTGTACCAATGATATAGACACTAGTGATGCAAAATGACCGTCATTTTAAAAATAGTCATATTATCAAGACTCTGATCGCCATTGCGACCCATTACGTTTGTGACGTGACCATTTCAAAATTTTAAACGCAAAATGACAGTCAATATTTTTTTGATAACGTGAAAAAATAATTATTTTCTTTTTTGGCATATTAAATAGTAGTCATAGTTTATAAGTGATGTACTGTTTTAAAAAAATACTTGTAATATTGTTCTAAAACAACAAGACTCATTGAGTCCTAAGGGAAAAGACCTATCTTACGTGTTACAATTACAACAGATCTATCTTGCGCATTACCATTAGAAAATACGTATCTTGCTCGTTGCAATTATAAACATCGTATCTTTTTTAGGTCATTTTGCGGTATATATTCGATGCCGAAAATTTGTTATAAAATGGCTTGAAACCTCTTTTTTAATACCGTGAAAATGATGATCTTACATTGAAAGTTATGAAAAGTTAATAACTGTTATTAATTAAATTATCTTGTAATACTTACGTGACCTCAAAGTTAAGTACCAAATTACGATTAAGGTGGTTCTCTTCAAACACCGCATTCAAACGAGTGTGTTTTAAAAAAGATAACGAAAATATTGTTCAATTTATGGAAAAAATGTTTATTAAATTAATTTATAACGAGAATGAACCGCTCTCTCGCATTTGGGAAGCAATAAAAATGTATTATCGTAACTTTTTAACTATATTTTATTATACAATTTCTTTCTTTTATATTTGATAACTTCTTAATATTTAATAACTGAGATGATTATCTCGCACAGGTACGTATGTACGGACGTATGTTAGAGGATCCACAATTATAATGTGTAGAAAGTAGATAAATGCAGATAAAATATTTTAAGAGAGGAAGGAGGGAAGATGAATGTATAGAGAAGGGCCAGATGGTGTTAAAAAAAATATTTTCAGAAATTATAACATAAAATGATAATTATAAGAGATATTTTCCTACACCAGTGGTATTCCGTTAATATAATGTAGATAGATGTAGAAGGTAAGTGAGACGATAATCCCGTACACGCGGAAGTACACGAAAAATGAAGAATGATCGATAGCAATAAATAATGTCGATAATAGAGAAAAATCATACGCAACATCCTGGCTATATGGACCACACCTGAGATGACCATCCTGCATATATACACGTGCATCCACTATAAATAATCTTCGATAGCAATAAATAATATCAATAATAGTGAAAAATCATACGCAGCCTCCGGGACGTCCGGACCACACCATTGTGATCATCTCGCACACGTGCACGTCCACACACTATAAAAAAATTATTGGGCGTATTAAAGAATACCGATAATAGTGAAAAATCATACGCAGCATCCGGGACATCTGGACCACACCCGAGATAATCCTCTAAAATACGTGCAAGTACATCCACTGTAAAATTATCGATACTAGTACAAAGTATCAACAATACTCAAAAATCATACGCAGCCTCCGGGACCATTCAACCACACCCGACATGATCATCTCGGACACTTACATGTGCATCCACTATAAATAATCTTCGATAGCAATAAGTAATATCGATTATAGTGAAAAATTATACGCAGCCTCCGGGACATCTGGACCACACCCGAGCTTATGCTCTCCCACATGTGCACGTGCACCCAGTGTAAAATTGTCGACTGTAGTAAAAAGTATCGATAATTTTGAAAAATTACACGCAGCCTCCCAAACACCTGCACCACACCCCAGCTGATTATCTCGCACACGTGCACGTACACCCACTATGAGAAATTATCGATTGTAGTAAAACATATCGATAATAGTGAAAAATCATACGCAGTATCTGGGACAACTTGACCATACCCGAGATGATACTCTCGCATACGTGCACGTACACCTACTGTGAAATTATTGATAGTAATAAAAAATATCGATAATAGTGAAATAACATACGCAGTATCTGGGACAACTTGACCATACCCGAGATGATCATCTTGCATACATACACATACACCCACAATAAAAGTATGAATAGTAGTAAACAATATCGATAATAGTGACAAATCATATGCAGCCTCCCAGACATCTGGACCATACTCAAGATGTTCATCTCGTCCATGTGCACCTATACCCACTGTAAGAAATTATCGATAGTAGTACAAAGTATCAATAATGTGGACCATACCCGAGATGATCATCTTGCACATGTGCACGTATACCCATCGTAAGCAATTATTGATAATTGAAAAATATGGATAACAGTGCGAATTGATTCGCAGCATCCAGGATATTTGGACCATGTTTGGGATAATCATGAAAGATCATGCGCAGCATCTGCGACATCTGTACCATTCCTGAGATGATTATTTAGTACTCGGGTACGTACGCCCACTGAAAAGAATTATTGATAGTTGAAAAAATATTGTTGTCAGTGCCAGTTGATTCGCAGCAGCCGGGCCATCTTGACCATGCCTGAGATCATCTTGCATAGGTGTACGTACCGCAGTTTAAAAAATAGTCAGGCCGTGTATGGTGTACAATTCCGAAAGTGTCCATACGTACGGACAGACGTTAGAGGATCCTCCGCTATTATTATGGTGTGTAGTAGTAGATACATGCAGATCAAACATTGTAAAAAAGGGAGGATGGAATATGAACGTATAAAAATAGGCCGGAAGGTGTTAAAAAAAATTTTCTGAGAATTATAATATATGAAAATAATCTTAACAAAAAATGTGTACAACAGTGGTATGCCGTTAATATAGTGTAGATTTGTACGATATTTCGTAATTGCTGCATTAAAAAAATTTATGTTTTTCGTCTCATAATTAATATTTATACGTTAGTATGTCTCACGTGGTTACGCTTTGAGGTTATAAAGTATACACTTTGCAACCAAAAACGAAATGGAGAAAAGATAAAAAAATTGGTATAATGTTACCTTACGCATGTTGTTAGAATGTTAGAATATCCTAAAAAAGTTTGGTAACCAAATTCGATTAATTTTGATAGTTCTGGGCCTATGAAATGAGCATATCGCATCGTGGTAGTATCACTACCAAAAACTTTGAACACGATTTTCTCGAAATGACTTTTTTTCTATCTGTAGAATGAATAAAAAAAACTTGTTCAACCAATCAGTCTGAAATTTTTTGAGGATCATCTGTAAATCATTGGCTATAGCCGGTAGCAGAATTATGTCTTTTTAATGATTATCTCGTATCAGAATTATGTCTTTTGAATGAATATTTGATGAAATTTTGATAATTTAATTTTTTAAAAAAACAACTCTAAAATAGCTAATAATTTTGAGCGGACGCCATATTGTTTAATTTTGACATAAAATGTCGTTTGAGCTAGCAGATATAGCAAAACTCATATAAATTGAAAATCTTTTGGCATTTTTTGTTCTAGATAAGTCTACGATCCGAAATCTTTCCCGCAGCTGAGATTCATATGTTTATATTTTGTATTCAACAAATAAAAAATCCTTAAAGTTTGTTCAATATTTCGATCAAAACATAAGAATACTCTTGAATCTTATAGGGTTGATATCGTACAATGAGATTTACTATCAATTTCCATTACAGAATTTATTTAAACCAGTCTCGAAAATTATGTTTGTAGCAAATATTAATAAAGGTACTAGCACTTTTTTCATGATTTTTATCTGAAATATAATGCTCGGATAACGAATTAAAAAATATAGTGTTGTCAAATTCGCTCAATTTGTCAACATTTTTTTATATTTTTGTCTAAGCATTATTATTATAGATAAAAATCACTACGAAAGTACTAGTACCTTTATTGCATCCGGCCCTTCAATTAAGCAACGGCATGTACGAAAGTGCGCGTAAATTGCACACTTGATCAGGAAACGACATACTATCTGCATTTTACCAAAATTTTTATAAACGAATATTTGAGTAAGAAAACTTTTACCGAGTACATGAATTTGAAGAAATTATCTATTTATATGGGGTTCAAGTATATTTGGTACTGCGGGGGTTGTTTTTTCGTCAAGAAACAAGATAATGCGAAATCGCACGTATTCGCACAGCTGCTGATCTGCGTGACATATTAAGCATGTGCGATGGGATAACAGCCCCTCCAATCATCTAGATCGTAGCAAAAATAATAATAAAAAAATAATGGCGCACCTACCGATGATTGACTAGTACATTGGGATGCGGGAGAGGTGAATGACGAGGGACTGAGAGCAGGCTTTCTTAAGGCAGGTTTGTGGTGGATTTTTTTGTAAAAATCATTTTTTTTTATTTCATTATTCGATAGCAATACTATCTAGAAATATTTTAAAACTCATACAATTAGTTCCTACGGCCGGGAACAGGAAGAAAAGAGGCAGCACTTACCGCGTTTGAGCGCGCGCGCTCGGCTGCTCCTGCAGCGGCCGGCGTTGCGCTGCCGCTGCCCCCCTCTCCATCTTTAATCCTAGTCCTGCTCCTATCCCCCTTCGTAAATAGCAGTTTTAGCGGCCATTTACCTAATTCAGTGCCCGCTCAGTCATCCCAATCGTCGCGTCGTTGTGAAATTGAACCGCTGTGAAAAAGTAGTATTTTTACTATGTGTGATCGAAAGGGCAGCAGAGAGAACAAAAATAAGCCAGGCCGATCAATCAAACGCTCGTTTCACGGGAATCGGCATACTTCTGATGCTGTTTCAAGTTTAACTAGTACTTCTGCAAAAAAAATTCATAATGGTGATCCTGATTTTCAAGTTGCAGTCGATCCAACTATGCTATACTGTATAGTCTCTTATAGTGTATTCTTGGCCTTACAGAACATTGTGATTTTTAAAACATGCAAAAGTGAAGTGCGTTTTTCGAAATTGAATCAGAAAGGTTTAGGCTTTGATTTAAATGTGGCGTGTAAATGTGAAAATGACGTTCGCATTCCATCGAGTCCAAAAAATAGCTCTGGTTACGAAATAAACAGAAGATTTGCTTTCGTAATGAGGCTTCTTGGCATAGGTATTCAGGGTCTGAATCATTTTTGTGGATTGATGGATTTGTGTACTGGATTTAGTGAAAATGGATATTATGATATTGTTAATCACATTCACATAGCAGCCAAATCAGTAGCATTATTAGCTTTTAAAAAAGCTGTAAATGAGGAGAAAAAAGCAAACGCGGCAGCTGGCAAGATTGAAAATCGGCTCACAGTCTCCGGAGATGGTTCATGGCCAAAAAGAGGTTTTTCGTCGTTACTTGGCTTAGTCAGTTTGATAGGAAAATATACAAATAAAGTTTTAGATCTCGAAGTGAAGTCAAAGTTTTGCAGAGCGTGTGAAACCTACGATGGTGACCATAATACTCCTGAATTTGAAGCTTGGTTTGAAGATCATGAACAAGATTGCACAGCTAATCATGAAGGTAGTTCTGGAATGATGGAATCGAATGGAATTCTGGACATGTTCAAAAGATCAATTGAATTTTATAAAGCTATTTATGAATATTATATAGGTGACAGTGACACCAAAACCTTCAAAAACCCTTCAGGTCCCAAGTGTGTCTGCAGGCACTCGCGGTTTTGACCAGCATTAAATGTTGCTATTTGATTAGAAAAGTATCTGGGACCACATAATCACTTCTAGGGGATCAAGAAGAAGCTGTTAGTGTATCTTAAAGTCCAATAGAGGGCACTTGTTTAAGGCAGGTTTGCGGTGGATTTGCCCTATTTATTCAATAATTTTTATTTCATACAAAAAATAATCTTTATTGTTCAAACTTTTTACATATTAAAATACACATTTTGAAGATATGAAATTTTTTTTTTTATTACGGATTTTTCTTGACAAAATTGCCGCCTCAAAATTGTTCTTTTGTTTGATTGTCGACACGAAATCTCACCAACGGATCATCTGAAATAAAAAAACTAAAAAGATTCTTAAAACTTATAGTTTTGGCTATTGCATAGTCTACGATATTTCATTGTTACCGGAAAAAAACAAAATGGCGGACTTTTTAATTTTTTGGCTCTTTTTTTGCAACATAAATTGTTTATAACTTTTTGAAAAATTTATTGATCGTTATAATCCTAGATCATACAAAAAGAACATATGTCAGGATTAAGCTGTTCAAATTTCAACTGAATCGGTGCAGTAGTTTTTTTTAAATCGTGTCGATAGAGTTGAAAAGCGTTGTTTCGAGAAAAACGCGTTCAAAGTTTTTTTTTATGAAAATTTGAGAAAAAAAGGGTCTTACACTCAATCAGCGATGCCAGCTCCATATATAACTCCTTCAGCTTCCTCGTAAGCATCATTTTCTCGTATTCTAGCGTTTCTGCGGGCCATCCTGCTTTCTTTTGAAGCCTGAGAAGCAACCCGTTTGGCTTTCCGCACGCGCGTTGCATTGACTTTCTCAGCGTATTTTTGAGCCTCACTGCCTATTGTTACGCTCATAACACTCATTATTTTTAATACTTTACTGAAGCCTTCATTAAAAGTGCATGCTGCTGTATAAGCTGCTATTTCAACGATTTTTTCCCCCAAAAAGTGTGTTTTGGAGCCATGGCCCAAACACAAGAATTAAAACTTTCATTATTGTTCTGAGTGTTTGCGTCAGTGCATCTTTCTAATAAATCTTCACTAGTGAGGTCTTCATAAATTGGTTTAAGTACTGCTTGAGTATCGTTGTCAAAAGCGGGGGGATGCTTAAAAGTACTCAGTTTATTCTGTGCTGATGCTAAACGATACTTACACCAAGAATCGTCTGGGCAGTATTGGTGCTGTGGATTGTCGTCGGTTGAGCTTCTATGGTAGAATGTGGCCCAAATAGCTTTTTTCATTTCTTCGGGTGAGTCAGGATGATTCAGAACAGCAATGCCATAAAAAGCGGATAATTCGGACATAACTTTACCAGTTAAAGCCAAAGTTTTCGGAGCATCGGCTTTTTTTTTGGAAGTCAATTTATCGCGCCTGATTTTTTCGCGCCTGATTTTTTTCAAGGCAGCTTCTTCTATAGCTTTTTTAGCTTTTTTTAACTGAGTTAACTGCTTCTTAGCCTCTTTGGCTCTCCAAAACATCCTTTTTTTCACGTGTAAAACGCATTCTTTCTTCTTTACAATTACTTCGTCTCCATAACGTTTTTCATCGATTACATTTTTGAAGGTTTTGGTATCACTGTCACCTATATAATATTCATAAATAGCTTTATAAAATTCAATGGATCTTTTGAACATGTCCAGAATTCCATTCGATTCCATCATTCCAGAACTACCTTCATGATTAGCTGTGCAATCTTGTTCATGATCTTCAAACCAAGCTTCAAATTCAGGAGTATTATGGTCACCATCGTAGGTTTCACACGCTCTGCAAAACTTTGACTTCACTTCGAGATCTAAAACTTTATTTGTATATTTTCCTATCAAACTGACTAAGCCAAGTAACGACGAAAAACCTCTTTTTGGCCATGAACCATCTCCGGAGACTGTGAGCCGATTTTCAATCTTGCCAGCTGCCGCGTTTGCTTTTTTCTCCTCATTTACAGCTTTTTTAAAAGCTAATAATGCTACTGATTTGGCTGCTATGTGAATGTGATTAACAATATCATAATATCCATTTTCACTAAATCCAGTACACAAATCCATTAATCCACAAAAATGATTCAGACCCTGAATACCTATGCCAAGAAGCCTCATTACGAAAGCAAATCTTCTGTTTATTTCATAACCAGAGCTATTTTTTGGACTCGAAGGAATGCGAACGTCATTTTCACATTTACACGCCACATTTAAATCAAAGCCTAAACCTTTCTGATTCAATTTCGAAAAACGCACTTCACTTTTGCATGTTTTACAAATCACAATGTTCTGTAAGGCCAAGAATACACTATAAGAGACTATACAGTATAGCATAGTTGGATCGACTGCAACTTGAAAATCAGGATCACCATTATGAATTTTTTTTGCAGAAGTACTAGTTAAACTTGAAACAGCATCAGAAGTATGCCGATTCCCGTGAAACGAGCGTTTTCTTGATCGGCCTGGCTTATTTTTGTTCTCTCTGCTGCCCTTTCGATCACACATAGTAAAAATACTACTTTTTCACAGCGGTTCAATTTCACAACGACGCGACGATTGGGATGACTGAGCGGGCACTGAATTAGGTAAATGGCCGCCAAAACTGCTATTTACGAAGGGGGATAGGAGCAGGACTAGGATTAAAGATGGAGAGGGGGGCAGCGGCAGCGCAACGCCGGCCGCTGCAGGAGCAGCCGAGCGCGCGCGCTCAAACGCGGTAGGTGCTGCCTCTTTTCTGCCTGTTCCCGGCCGTAGGAACTAATTGTATGAGTTTTAAAATATTTCTAGATAGTATTGTTATCGAATAATGAAATAAAAAAAAAATGATTTTTCCAAAAAAATCCACCGCAAACCTGCCTTAAAATAATAACCCAAATCGTGATACCATAATAAAAAAGTAATGTATGGCGCAATAGATTTTTTCTTAACAACTCAAAGAAATTTTTTTTTTAATCCATTTGGTAGATACTTGTATAATAACACTCATTCTAACTAATTACCATGCTAGTTGTTAAAATTTAATTAAAATAAGAGTATAAACACGACATAGCAGTTTTGCTTTCTCGAAGAGAAAGCTTTGTAACGATGATAAATATTCTTTTCAGAGATTCGATAAATATCGATGTTTTCGAGGTTCCTGAGTCATAAAAATAGGTTTACAATAGATTTTTAAAAATTGTCTGTCTGTATGTATGTATGAAACTAAAATGTTGATCCACCATAATTCTCTCAAGCGAAACATATCACGCACTGAAATATTGCATGCATATTACGAATGTTTAAACTTAGAACTGATTAGATGTTGGAGTTGAATGGATAATATTCAACTAATTTTTCAGTAAAATATTAATTTTAAAAGATTTGTAAAATCCGAAAAAAAAAAGTTATTTTGATTTTATTCGATGAGCTTTTTAAAAATATGTACGTTTTTATAAAGTCGACATCATTTTCTTTCGATCAATGTATCTAACAGTAACTTTAAAGTTATTTTTGTGGAATAATAACAAAATATCTTTTAAATCAAATTTTATTTTTGTCGTAATACTTTTTTTTGTCGTAATTTTTTTAATGTCAATACCTAAACGCTTGTATTTAATGAATTAATTATAGCCTTAATTTATTAATTGCGAATTTTCATTATAAGATTCTATAACGGGGTTTTTACATTCTAAAGACCCACGATATATTAAGTGAATATGAGAGCATGCATAATATGGAGAAAGGTATAGTCAAGGACGGCTCAGTAGAATTCATATAAAATAAAGTATATTGTGATCAACTGTCCATACATATATGCGCGTACCGCTGCACGTGTGCATCGTTAGATCCGTGTCAAAAGAGGGTCGAGAAACCGTTAGAGAGAGAGAGAGAGAGAGAGAGAGAGAGAGAGAGAAAGGGAGATAGAGAGAGAGAGAGAGAGAGAGAGGGGGGGTCAATGTTGGGCTTATGTACAATCTCTTGAAGCTTTCGCTCGGGTGCTCGTCCACGGCTCAGGGCAGTCCCTGGAGACGAAATGGCTACGATGCACAATCGGCGTTGCTGGTCGCTCGCATTTTCTTAGCACGGTCCCGGCGGCATCTATCGCAGTCGCTCACGGTGAATTTATCGCGCTCGCGTCCCACGTGCAAGTTCAATGCTCGGTCGATCAAGTGTCTCTAGCGTTTAGCCCAAAATCTTCGTGGGTTGCGATACGCGCCGCCGGTCTACTTATACTCTCTCTCTTTCTCTCTCTCACTCTCTGGTGCGCGTTTGCACTATTCTCTCTCCTGATCGCTGGAATCTGTAACATTGGATAGTATCAGTACATGTTTTATATGTGTGAGAGAGTATGTGACGAGGCTTAATTACCCGTCACACATCTCTTCCCCAGACGCTGCTAGCTGGAGTCGTGCCTGCTCGACATCAACTGCTCTCTCTCCATAGATAAAAGAAATATGGTAAAATCATGTGCAAAATTATTTCAAAATCAAAGAAAATGTAAAAGTAGATAATGAAGAAGAAAAAGACAATTTTGATTAATGATAATTTTCCATGTAAGAAAGGTGATTTAAAAGAAATACAAGAAAAAATATCTTTTCTCTCTCTTTATTTGTTGGCGGAAGGATTTCCATGGCGTATCTCGCATGTCCATTCCGCCGATGTAAAATTTGCTCTCTTTGTGCTATTGCGCTATCGCATTCCTATCTCCACTGCACGAAATCTGGGTGTTGTACCTATTGGGGCATTCTCAATTTCGGACCACCTCTGCGAAATCGCATTTGCGACATCGCATTTCCGTGGGTGATCGGGTACGAACTCCCTGCTGTTCATCGCTTCGGTACGCTCTGTTGTAGGCCAGGGGTTGCACTTCTATATGAGAGCGTCGAGCAGTAACGGTTTGATTGACCGCGGCCTGCAACTGGTACGTGCGTCTAGCGCTCTCCCGCTGGAATTCGGCAAGTGCTTGGCAGGATGCGGCTTCTTCATGCTCTAGTTATCGGTTCTCCTGCTTGGCTTTCAGCCAATCGGTGCTCCTCTTTTCCTCACTCCTCCAGGAAGCGGTCGAAAGCCTCCATAGCTTCGTCC
Organism: Gastracanthus pulcherrimus; assembly: GCA_949152435.1. Classification (NCBI taxonomy): domain Eukaryota; kingdom Metazoa; phylum Arthropoda; class Insecta; order Hymenoptera; family Pteromalidae; genus Gastracanthus; species Gastracanthus pulcherrimus. Next base: position 118,075,114 of record OX424573.1, read on the forward strand.
TCAATGCGGCGGGCCTCCTGGCGAGCCGCTCTTGATTGCTCCGACCTCTCTAGACCCTTGACCAGTGAACATCGGCTGAGCGTTCCAGCCGCACGGTCACGTTGTCCAATGATGGTTCTGTCCCCATTGCCGTGACGGGTACGAGCACTGGACTGGAGGCAGTGGCGACTTGCACAGTGGAGTTAAATGGTGCGGGGCCCTCTGCTGTTGACAAGAGGTGCGGTCTTTCCTCTCCTCCTGCGGCAATGACTAATAGGGGTTGCGGGGTAGTCCCTCCTCCCCGCAGGTCATTCCCTGCGAATATTGCTGTAGTCTGCTCTTCTCGAGCCGTTGTAGAGATGACGATCTGCCCAGGGTTCTCTGTCAGTAGTATCATCAGCTTGGCGGCTATCTCGGCCGTCAGGCGCGCTGGATTGCCTCGGGTAGATCCATGGCCGGTCTAGTCGGAAGGGAAAATGGGAGTTAATTAAGGGTTACTCAGGTGGCCAAAGGCGATGTTACAATAGATTAAGATAGAGTTTATATAAAATATGGGAAAATCGCGCTTCGGATTTTTAGATTCTACTGTTTTAGATAGCGTTCGTCGAAGGGATACTTTGTAACGAGGGGCTGGGGTTTTTGTAGATCCTTTTGGTCTCCTTCGACCTCTTTTACGTTTATCCTTCGCGATTTATCATCACCTGATGTAGTTCATCGCTTTCCTACTCGATTACCGACAATCATAGTCTTACGTTTGACTACTATACGCGTGTGACACTGCCTACTATGCTTTTTTCCTACTACTTAAGGCACATTGCTCGCTCGCGACTCGTCTGGTTGAGGCTCGGGGCTACTTGGTCCCTCGCCGCCCTTCGAAGTTTCTTCTGCAGCCTCATCTTCGGAGTCCGAAGGCATGGTGTCGTCGTCAAAGTATGGTCTTAAATCTTTTACAATGATTTTTTCCATCTTGTTTCCAAATTTGTCAGTCAATTTGTAGGTATTGTGACCTTGTTTCTCGGAAGTCACGTATGGCCCAGTATATTTAAGGGCCCATTTAGCAGTAATCCGTTGTGACTCACATGACAGAATGTGATTACACCGCAATACTTTCTCATCAACAGCATATTGCACATCTCGCCGCTTGCTATTATAATATTTAGCTTGACATTCTTGCGCTTTTGCTGAATTTGCTGCTGCTAAATTTCACAGTTTAAGCAGTTTATTCATGCGCTCGTTTCAATTCTCTAACGCAGCTGTTTTTGCCTCTTGCACAGCGGCGCGTTCTTCTTGCCGCCGCAACGTACTTGGAGGTACAGGGTTGCGTCCGAAATTTAGAAAAGTTGGTGACAATTCCGTACATTCTTGCACGGCCGTATTATAGGCAAACACTAGCTCGGGAATATGTAAGTCCCAAGTACTATGGGTTTTCTCTATGTACGCCGTGATCATAGTCTAAAAAGTGTGGTTTACTCACTATACGGAGTTTGGTTGCATATGGTATGGTGTTATCGTCGTATGAACAACTTCATGTTCTTCTAGGAATCGTCTCACTATCTTGTTTTTAAATTCTGTTCCATTATCAGAGTGGAACGTCTCTGGCATTTCAAAGCGAAGGAAGATCTTCTCTTAGAGGTCCCTTTTAATTGTTTTCGCATTCGCGGGTGCTAATTGGACAGTTTCGCATTGTTGGCATACTGCTCAGCGCCGCAAATAATTTACTATATCCTTATAAATTGACGGCCAATAATATAGCATTGCGATACGCTCATATATTTTTGCGCGTCTCAAATGTTCAGCTGTAGGCTCGTCATGCCCTTCGTGTAGAACTTACAGCCGCTTTTCTTTTGGTAGGACTAGCTTCTAAGCATCCTGGTCCTCTAAAAGATCTTCACTCAAAGGATCTGATCGATACTAGTACAGTCTGCTGCCAACTATTTTCCAATATGGATGCTCTGTAGGATTGGCGTGAACTTTCGATTTCATCGCCAGATACCAGACATCACTAGTATACTCGTCTGGGCAATTGATTGACGAAACTGATAGCTCATACCTCAGACTAATCCTCGTACATGCGAGATAATGCGTCTGGCACCCAGTTTACCTTGCCTTTTCTATACTCTACCTCGAAGTCATAGCCAAGCATTTCAAGAGCCCAGCATGCCAAGCATCCTGTGGGGTTCTGAATACTTTGCAACCATTTCGAACTATGAATTTATCTGTAATGACTTTGAAGTGATAACCTACATAAGATCGGAACTTTATTATGGCCCACAGTACTGCGAGACACTCTCGCTCGGTTGGTGAGTAGTTCCTTTCAGCGGATCTCAACGTACGGCTAGCAAAGCACAACGCGTGTTCAACTTCATCAATGGTCTGTGTGAGCACCGCTCCCAAACCAGTGACGCTGGCATCGGTTTGTATGACAAAATGATGTTCAAAGGAGGGACTATGCAACACAGGAGCAGATGCGATGAGCGCTTTAATCTATTCGGACGCCAACGGCTACTCATAATCCCATACATACTTGACATTTAATCTCGTAAGATGAGTAAGCGGGTCTGCAATCGAGGCGAAATCATTCAAAAAATTCCGGTACCATGACGCAAATCCTAGGAATCGTCCAAGCTGTTTAAGATTTTTTGGAGCAGGAAACTCCAATACTGGGGCGATCTTTTCTGGATCCGACCGGAATCCATCTCGGTTTACGAGTACCCCTAAAAATCTAACTTTGCTAAGGCTGAACTCGCTTTTACCAAAATTGATAGTAAGACCCGAATATTCAGCACACTTGTGCCTATGTCCCGTACCTCAAACATGTTAAAATTTTGATTCTAACACATAATTTTGTCTCATTAATAGCGCAAAAAATGTGTCTTTTTTTCACTTATGCGAGAAACACCGTCATTTTGTTAATTTACAATGAAATATAAAAATTGAGGTATGGGCTATACGACAATAACGCAGATTAAGAATTTCTTTTGATTTTCTATTTCAGATATACAAGAGGGCCGGAATCACCTGCGCCAGCAGATAAAATATATTTTTCATTCATGTGAAAGTAGCTTTATAAATAAATAAATAAGTATTTTTCTATGATAAAAAAAATTTCTACTGTCCTGAGTCATATCGTTCGAGGAAACAAACGTTTGCCTAATTATATGCCATAGGGTTTGAAGAAAAAATATTTGTAAATATGCTCTTTTTTAGGCGTTTACCTTGGAATTCTTCCTTAAGTTGGCTGCAGGGGTGGTAGGGACCTGTTCTACACACCCCCGCTCTTTTGCCGAATACTCAGGACACGGTCTTGTAGTGTATCCTGGCCAGCTACAGCCCCAACAGGCAAGATGGGTACGAGACCCAGGTATCTGTGCTTTATTTTTGTGGCTGGCCGGCTGGCGTTTGAGACTTCTTCTTTTTGGACTGCCGCGCCTCTTATAATATGACTCTTTAAATCTTGCAGGAACCAATTTTTGCGTCGTTGCTTTCTCAGCAGTTGACGGTTCAGCTTTCACGTGGCCAGTCAGAGTCAGCTGCTTTAGTTTTTCCACGAGCAACTTTTCGATCATAGCTGAAATGTCTTGCGGCGAACTCTGCGATATCGCTACCAGACTTATAGCGTTGCGCTTCGCACTTAATTTTTCCTCCACCAACTTGTAAACCTTCTGGGACAAGTCTCTAGGCGAACCTTCAGTAATTACAGCCAGACTCGTTTTGTAATAATTAGTCACTGTGCGTGGCCCTTTCTATGCCAATTCAGGTAATAAGCACTTATCAGCTGAAGGTGGTTCTTTCCAGTGAAGCTGCACCTTCACGACAGCTTCTGCCTGCCGCGCCAACCGTATCAGAGTATCTAGATCCGTGGTTTACTCTTTACTCACGATCGCTTGCAACTCTGGCGAGATATTTTGATAAATGAGTTGCAATTTTCTTTCATCATTCCAAGGCACTTCAAATTTATTAATTTATGAGAGCAGAGGAAATATATAGTCTGTGACGGGTGGGTGTGGTCCAGATGTTCCGGATGATGCGTATGATTTTCACTATTATCAATATTTTTTAATACGGTCAATAATTTGTTAGAGTGGGTGTACGTGCCCGTGTGCGAGATGTACATTTCAAGTGTGGTCCAGATGTCTGGGAGGCTGTGTATGTTTTGTCACTATTATCGATGTTTTTGACTACTATTCATAATTTTACAGAGGGTGTACGTGCACGTATTCTAGAGGATTTTCTCGGGTGACGTCCAGATGCCCCGGATGGTGCGTATGATTTTTCACTATTATCCATACTTTTTACTACTATTGATAATTTTACAGTGGGTGTTCGTGCATGTATGCGAGATGATCATCTTGGGTATAGTCCAGATGTTTTGGTGCATATGATTTTTCATTATTATTGATACTTTTTACTACGATCGATAATTTTACAGTGTGTGTAACTGCATGTGTGCGAGATAATCATCTAGTGTGTGGTTCACATATCTGGGAGGCTGCGTATGATTTTTCAGTATTACCGATACTTTTTACTACAATCGACAATTTTACAGAGGGTGCACGTACACGTGTGCGAGAGGATCATCTCGGGTGTGGTCCAGATGTCTCGGATGCTGAGTGTAATTTTTTAGTATTATTGATACTTTTAACTACTATCGATAATTTAACAGTGGGTGTAAGTGCACGTGTGCGAGATAATCATCTTGGGTGTGGTTCAGATGTCTGGGAGGACGCGTATGATTTTCGCGGGCAATGCAGAAGGAAACTCGTGTTCTGGAACATCCTTTTCAGATAATTTTGGTACATGAAATAAAGTTTTCGTCCATGGTACGATTAAAGTAACACTCGTAGAATCCAATGCATAAGTAAATTTAAATAATAATAATTTACGTTTAAGCTCGGGAACAGTATTGTTAATTTTCGGCCAAACACTATATTGATATGGAAGGGGGGCATACTTTTTGGGAAATATTACCTAGAGAAGAATGTTTTAAATATTACTATGATATTTTATTCAAAGGTATAACAACTAAATTTTTTATCGCAGTAAACAATGAAGTTATTTATGCATTAAGTTCAAATGGTGGAAAATGTTTGCCTTGTCGGCTAGAGACAAAATTATGTGTTGTAATCGGGAATTTATTCGCTCTGAAAACCCGATACTAATGATTTTTGAAAGAAACTTTGTGGCAAACGAGTATTATTTTGATAATGATGTTGTTAAATTTAAAATTACGATAAATCTAGATTTATTTACGTATATTAACTCGAAGTTTATATACGTAGAAAAACAGTTAAGGAATCATCTTAATGATTTATATGTATATCTAATCACAGAAAGATGTGAAATTGAAAGAAAAATCATCCAAAATTCCTTATCCATAGTCACACTTTGAAAAGACATGGATATATTGCAAGATAAGCAGTAGAAGTAGTGCATGTAATACAGTGCACTCCCAAAAACGTAAACTAATACGTTTAAAAGAACGTTATAATCAGCTTCCAGTAATCTCAGGAAGCAAAGCATAGTTTCTGACTTCAAGAATCCATATTCTTGTCAAACGAGGAATTCAGGTCAATTATAATTCAATTGTACCAACTTATTATAAAATATCAGACGAATGCATAAAATTCATCCCTATTCCTACAAAAACGATTGCATAGAATATCTTTTAGCAAAGTACCAAGATTGGTTGGACATATAATACCATAGATTTCTTAACGACCAGTGGTGTCTACTCGCAAATAGAATTATATAAATTACAGCAGCAACTGATGTTTCCCTTGGGAAAATTATCACTTCTCCTTATCATCGCTAGTGAACTGGCAGGAGAAGGGCACCCGCGCGCTTTTCTCGGGTAAAACCCTGAAGACGTAGTCTCGGGCAGCGCGTTGGCCGCCACGAGCTATGCCTTTTATGAAATTCGTTAGCGCGTTTCCCCCTCCAGTGGCTACTGAAGGACGTCCGGCGCACCCGAATAATAGGTGGAGGCGGGGAAAAATGAGTTATAATTATTAGTGTGAACTTGGTTTTTTATTGAGGGTAAAAGTACAATTAAAGAGGAGTGGAGTTACGATAGAGGGAAGCGAAAGAGAGAGATTACACGCGATAGATAGGCGAGGATTCACCACATCACTGTATGTTCACCACAAGAAGTGGCCCGAGTTCACCCTAGTATTCCGAGCGCGAGGCCTGCTCGCTGGCTAGCCACGGCTTGAGAGGTCAGAGAAAACTCAGTGCTTCCTCGGCTGTGCGTCGCCGATATATACCCGAGCCCACTCTCTCCATCTCTCTCGCCCCCGTCCTCCTTCTCACGATATTCGCGAATCCCCACTCTTCCAATATTCGCGAATTCGTTGCTCCTCGCTGAACACGCTTTCGTATGTCTGCGCGCTCGTGTGTGTATATGCACACGCGCGCGTTCTTAGCCATTACGTTGGCCCCGCCGTATCATCTTAGTTAACAAATATAAAACCGAATCATTTCCGCAATAATTAAATAATTAATTAAATGATTTCTTATAAAAAAAACTAACTTTTAATTAATACTACGTTTTTTTATATCCTAAACGTATTAACTAATTTATTTTGCTTATAATAATTACTAATGTTAATATCATATTAACATTAACAATAATAATTAATGGTACCGTTCTTGATAATAAGGGTATAGGTACAGGCCGTCTCAATGCAGATCTTTTTACCCCATCCTCTGAATTTACTACTCACGTTTGTTTACGGGTATCCTATGTTAATTCGTATATCAATTAGATGTATCGATATATAAACATTACTTTTTTTAATTTGATTCACGAACAATTAAATATATTTTCTATAATATTAAAATAATTACAAATTAAATTTTAAAAATAAGGATATATAAGTGCGATATATGATAAGTAGCGTATATGAAACTTTAGGATCATATGATTGCATCTACTATACTCTTTAGGGTCTTGTCGGTAAGTAATTTTCCATATGATACATTCTTTTATAATTAAGATGCACTCAGTATCACATTGTATATTATATAAAATATCTTATACGAGGAATAATTCCAAGTCATTTGTATATTCAGATCCTCTTACCCTATTCTCTGTCTTCAATACTCACATTTCTTTACAGGCGTATCATGATAATTAGTTATCCCTTTATATATATATATATATATATATATATATATATATATATATTTTATTCAGATCCTCTTACCCTTATATATATATTATATTCAGATCCTCTTACCCTATTCTCTGTCTTCAATACTCACATTTCTTTACAGGCGTATCATGATAATTAGTTATCCCTTTATATATCGCCTATCTACCGCGTGTAATCTCTCTCTTTCGCTTCCCTCTATCGTAACTCCACTCCTCTTTAATTGTACTTTTACCCTCAATAAAAAACCAAGTTCACACTAATAATTATAACTCATTTTTCCCCGCCTCCACCTATTATTCGGGTGCGCCGGACGTCCTTCAGTAGCCACTGGAGGGGGAAACGCGCTAACGAATTTCATAAAAGGCATAGCTCGTGGCGGCCAACGCGCTGCCCGAGACTACGTCTTCAGGGTTTTACCCGAGAAAAGCGCGCGGGTGCCTTTCTCGGGGTTTTGACTGCTTGCCCGGCGGAGAGCTAACGCGCCCTCCTGCTGGTTCGAGTTAGCATACCAAAAACCAAAGTACAGTTGCACTTCTGCAGCTCCGACCTCGGCGGCTGCAGGAGCGTAACTATCAAGGGGAATCCAGGAAGAGGTTGTTTCTCGCGCACTTCTTCGGGTCCGTACGCGAACCGCGTGTAACGAAAACACAACTGGAAAACGAACTCTCCTACGTTGGAGTAGAAGAACGGCTTAAGTCCGTCACAGCATATATAAATGAGTATAAATTATTTTTTGTATAACAAATATTATGTAATAATCATCATGATACTGTGTACGACTTATAAAAATATTTAACTCATTACAAATACCCCACATATAGGGCCCCATTCTAATACGTGGAGTGATAAGGTCTCAAAGATAACACACTCAAAGTTAGTATTCGTATTCAACCAAATGATTTATCATAAACTGCTTTTAAATTTGAGTATTTTTAAAATAGTATTTCGTATTTTATGTATATATTTAATAGCGGATATATTTAATTGTTCGTAAATCTAATTAAATAAAGTAATAGCTCTAAATCGATAGACCTGAGGAAATTACTAATCCACATAGGTTGTCCGTACAGAAACGTGAGCAGAGAAGTCAAAGAATAGGTTAATCTGATCTGGGTATATAAATGATCCTGAAGTATTCCTTTTATAATAAATGTTATATAATGCATATTGTGATAGTGAGTGCATCTTAATTATAAGAAAATATATCTTATTAGAAATAAGCCACATATAGAGCCCCAAACACTGTAGTATGTAATGCGATATGGACTCAATGATTCGTATCATGTTGCTTAACAATTGAGAAATCAAAGATAGTTGAGTTGTCATTTTAAATATTATCCAGCTTGATCTCACGTAAATGATTAGTTTGATTCTATAGTAAATATGCACTCATATGCTGAAATAAACGAATCTCCGATGCTCCCTTAATTCTCAGAAAAGGAGCGTTTAATCTATTATTTTTCTTCTTATTATATTTTATTGACTTTAGTGAGGAAGTACATCGATTACTCGAACACGGACATACCTGCGACTTAACGATATCATATTTGTGATGCTTATTCCCAGTCAGGCATCAATTGCCCATGGTTTTTGGTTACTAAACGACGTCCCAGTTATAATAACAAATCTATTCCTATATCGCATATGCTAATTAGGAATGTTAATTACCTTGATTTATTTTTGAAAATTCTGAGATTGGTGGTCTATTTGGTATAGGTGGAGGTAGTGGTAAAGGGTAATTCTTTATATGATGCTGGTAGTTCATTTGATATTTGAAATATTTCTGGTTGTGAAAGTGGTAATGGTACTTAGCGAGGAACTGGTGACTCTAATTTAATTTCGTGCTGTTTAGTTTCTTCATATTTTGAGATTTTCCTATTTGTCTTCATTTTGACTTATTTTTCATAATCTGTTTTTACTATGTAAGTTAACAAATGTATCATATAACTAAATACAGCTGCAAGCAGGTGTATTGGCCAGCCAAAAAATTTATGAAGCGTGTGTCCTCTAATCATAGTATCGATGACTAATTTGAATATATGTAAAATAATTAAAATCATTATTATTACTAACGAAACAGATCCGCATGCTATTAATTTATGTATAAGCATATTCCACGTACTTTCTGCTATATTTTTCAGCGAGTTTTCGTGAATAGATTATTGGTTGAATTTCCGGCTGTATTTCCCTCTCCTGCCAGTTCACTAGCGATGATAAGGAGAAGTGATAATTTTCCCAAGGGAAACATCAGTTGCTGCTGTAATTTATCTAATTCTATTTGCGAGTAGACACCACTGGTCGTTAAGAAATCTATGGTATTATATGTCCAACCAATCTTGGTACTTTGCTAAAAGATATTCTATGCAATCGTTTTTGTAGGAATAGGGATGAATTTTATGCATTCGTCTGATATTTTATAATAAGTTGGTACAATTGAATTATAATTGACCTGAATTCCTCGTTTGACAAGAATATGGATTCTTGAAGTCAGAAACTATGCTTTGCTTCCTGAGATTACTGGAAGCTGATTATAACGTTCTTTTAAACGTATTAGTTTACGTTTTTGGGAGTGCACTGTATTACATGCACTACTTCTACTGCTTATCTTGCAATATATCCATGTCTTTTCAAAGTGTGACTATGGATAAGGAATTTTGGATGATTTTTCTTTCAATTTCACATCTTTCTGTGATTAGATATACATATAAATCATTAAGATGATTCCTTAACTGTTTTTCTACGTATATAAACTTCGAGTTAATATACGTAAATAAATCTAGATTTATCGTAATTTTAAATTTAACAACATCATTATCAAAATAATACTCGTTTGCCACAAAGTTTCTTTCAAAAATCATTAGTATCGGGTTTTCAGAGCGAATAAATTCCCGATTACAACACATAATTTTGTCTCTAGCCGACAAGGCAAACATTTTCCACCATTTGAACTTAATGCATAAATAACTTCATTGTTTACTGCGATAAAAAATTTAGTTGTTATACCTTTGAATAAAATATCATAGTAATATTTAAAACATTCTTCTCTAGGTAATATTTCCCAAAAAGTATGCCCCCCTTCCATATCAATATAGTGTTTGGCCGAAAATTAACAATACTGTTCCCGAGCTTAAACGTAAATTATTATTATTTAAATTTACTTATGCATTGGATTCTACGAGTGTTACTTTAATCGTACCATGGACGAAAACTTTATTTCATGTACCAAAATTATCTGAAAAGGATGTTCCAGAACACGAGTTTCCTTCTGCATTGCCCGCGAAAATCATACGCGTCCTCCCAGACATCTGAACCACACCCAAGATGATTATCTCGCACACGTGCACTTACACCCACTGTTAAATTATCGATAGTAGTTAAAAGTATCAATAATACTAAAAAATTACACTCAGCATCCGAGACATCTGGACCACACCCGAGATGATCCTCTCGCACACGTGTACGTGCACCCTCTGTAAAATTGTCGATTGTAGTAAAAAGTATCGGTAATACTGAAAAATCATACGCAGCCTCCCAGATATGTGAACCACACACTAGATGATTATCTCGCACACATGCAGTTACACACACTGTAAAATTATCGATCGTAGTAAAAAGTATCAATAATAATGAAAAATCATATGCACCAAAACATCTGGACTATACCCAAGATGATCATCTCGCATACATGCACGAACACCCACTGTAAAATTATCAATAGTAGTAAAAAGTATGGATAATAGTGAAAAATCATACGCACCATCCGGGGCATCTGGACGTCACCCGAGAAAATCCTCTAGAATACGTGCACGTACACCCTCTGTAAAATTATGAATAGTAGTCAAAAACATCGATAATAGTGACAAAACATACACAGCCTCCCAGACATCTGGACCACACTTGAAATGTACATCTCGCACACGGGCACGTACACCCACTCTAACAAATTATTGACCGTATTAAAAAATATTGATAATAGTGAAAATCATACGCATCATCCGGAACATCTGGACCACACCCACCCGTCACAGACTATATATTTCCTCTGCTCTCATAAATTAATAAATTTGAAGTGCCTTGGAATGATGAAAGAAAATTGCAACTCATTTATCAAAATATCTCGCCAGAGTTGCAAGCGATCGTGAGTAAAGAGTAAACCACGGATCTAGATACTCTGATACGGTTGGCGCGGCAGGCAGAAGCTGTCGTGAAGGTGCGGCTTCACTGGAAAGAACCACCTTCAGCTGATAAGTGCTTATTACCTGAATTGGCATAGAAAGGGCCACGCACAGTGACTAATTATTACAAAACGAGTCTGGCTGTAATTACTGAAGGTTCGCCTAGAGACTTGTCCCAGAAGGTTTACAAGTTGGTGGAGGAAAAATTAAGTGCGAAGCGCAACGCTATAAGTCTGGTAGCGATATCGCAGAGTTCGCCGCAAGACATTTCAGCTATGATCGAAAAGTTGCTCGTGGAAAAACTAAAGCAGCTGACTCTGACTGGCCACGTGAAAGCTGAACCGTCAACTGCTGAGAAAGCAACGACGCAAAAATTGGTTCCTGCAAGATTTAAAGAGTCATATTATAAGAGGCGCGGCAGTCCAAAAAGAAGAAGTCTCAAACGCCAGCCGGCCAGCCACAAAAATAAAGCACAGATACCTGGGTCTCGTACCCATCTTGCCTGTTGGGGCTGTAGCTGGCCAGGATACACTACAAGACCGTGTCCTGAGTATTCGGCAAAAGAGCGGGGGTGTGTAGAACAGGTCCCTACCACCCCTGCAGCCAACTTAAGGAAGAATTCCAAGGTAAACGCCTAAAAAAGAGCATATTTACAAATATTTTTTCTTCAAACCCTATGGCATATAATTAGGCAAACGTTTGTTTCCTCGAACGATATGACTCAGGACAGTAGAAATTTTTTTTATCATAGAAAAATACTTATTTATTTATTTATAAAGCTACTTTCACATGAATGAAAAATATATTTTATCTGCTGGCGCAGGTGATTCCGGCCCTCTTGTATATCTGAAATAGAAAATCAAAAGAAATTCTTAATCTGCGTTATTGTCGTATAGCCCATACCTCAATTTTTATATTTCATTGTAAATTAACAAAATGACGGTGTTTCTCGCATAAGTGAAAAAAAGACACATTTTTTGCGCTATTAATGAGACAAAATTATGTGTTAGAATCAAAATTTTAACATGTTTGAGGTACGGGACATAGGCACAAGTGTGCTGAATATTCGGGTCTTACTATCAATTTTGGTAAAAGCGAGTTCAGCCTTAGCAAAGTTAGATTTTTAGGGATACTCGTAAACCGAGATGGATTCCGGTCGGATCCAGAAAAGATCGCCCCAGTATTGGAGTTTCCTGCTCCAAAAAATCTTAAACAGCTTGGACGATTCCTAGGATTTGCGTCATGGTACCGGAAATTTTTGAATGATTTCGCCTCGATTGCAGACCCGCTTACTCATCTTACGAGATTAAATGTCAAGTATGTATGGGATTATGAGTAGCCGTTGGCGTTCGAATAGATTAAAGCGCTCCTCGCATCTGCTCCTGTGTTGCATAGTCCCTCCTTTGAACATCATTTTGTCATACAAACCGATGCCAGCGTCACTGGTTTGGGAGCGGTGCTCACACAGACCATTGATGAAGTTGAACACGCGTTGTGCTTTGCTAGCCGTACGTTGAGATCCGCTGAAAGGAACTACTCACCAACCGAGCGAGAGTGTCTCGCAGTACTGTGGGCCATAATAAAGTTCCGATATTATGTAGGTTATCACTTCAAAGTCATTACAGATAAATTCATAGTTCGAAATGGTTGCAAAGTATTCAGAACCCCACAGGATGCTTGGCATGCTGGGCTCTTGAAATGCTTGGCTATGACTTCGAGGTAGAGTATAGAAAAGGCAAGGTAAACTGGGTGCCAGACGCATTATCTCGCATGTACGAGGATTAGTCTGAGGTATGAGCTATCAGTTTCGTCAATCAATTGCCCAGACGAGTATACTAGTGATGTCTGGTATCTGGCGATGAAATCGAAAGTTCACGCCAATCCTACAGAGCATCCATATTGGAAAATAGTTGGCAACAGACTGTACTAGTATCGATCAGATCCTTTGAGTGAAGATCTTTTAGAGGACCAGGATGCTTAGAAGCTAGTCCTACCAAAAGAAAAGCGGCTGTAAGTTCTACACGAAGGGCATGACGAGCCTACAGCTGAACATTTGAGACGCGCAAAAATATATGAGCGTATCGCAATGCTATATTATTGGCCGTCAATTTATAAGGATATAGTAAATTATTTGCGGCGCTGAGCAGTATGCCAACAATGCGAAACTGTCCAATTAGCACCCGCGAATGCGAAAACAATTAAAAGGGACCTCTAAGAGAAGATCTTCCTTCGCTTTGAAATGCCAGAGACGTTCCACTCTGATAATGGAACAGAATTTAAAAACAAGATAGTGAGACGATTCCTAGAAGAACATGAAGTTGTTCATACGACGATAACACCATACCATATGCAACCAAACTCCGTATAGTGAGTAAACCACACTTTTTAGACTATGATCACGGCGTACATAGAGAAAACCCATAGTACTTGGGACTTACATATTCCCGAGCTAGTGTTTGCCTATAATACGGCCGTGCAAGAATGTACGGAATTGTCACCAACTTTTCTAAATTTCGGACGCAACCCTGTACCTCCAAGTACGTTGCGGCGGCAAGAAGAACGCGCCGCTGTGCAAGAGGCAAAAACAGCTGCGTTAGAGAATTGAAACGAGCGCATGAATAAACTGCTTAAACTGTGAAATTTAGCAGCAGGAAATTCAGCAAAAGCGCAAGAATGTCAAGCTAAATATTATAATAGCAAGCGGCGAGATGTGCAATATGCTGTTGATGAGAAAGTATTGCGGTGTAATCACATTCTGTCATGTGAGTCACAACGGATTACTGCTAAATGGGCCCTTAAATATACTGGGCCATACGTGACTTCCGAGAAACAAGGTCACAATACCTGCAAATTGACTGACAAATTTGGAAACAAGATGGAAAAAATCATTGTAAAAGATTTAAGACCATACTTTGACGACGACACCATGCCTTCGGACTCCGAAGATGAGGCTGCAGAAGAAACTTCGAAGGGCGGCGAGGGACCAAGTAGCCCCGAGCCTCAACCAGACGAGTCGCGAGCGAGCAATGTGCCTTAAGTAGTAGGAAAAAAGCATAGTAGGCAGTGTCACACGCGTATAGTAGTCAAACGTAAGACTATGATTGTCGGTAATCGAGTAGGAAAGCGATGAACTACATCAGGTGATGATAAATCGCGAAGGATAAACGTAAAAGAGGTCGAGGGAGACCAAAAGGATCTACAAAAACCCCAGCCCCTCGTTACAAAGTATCCCTTCGACGAACGCTATCTAAAACAGTAGAATCTAAAAATCCGAAGCGCGATTTTCCCATATTTTATATAAACTCTATCTTAATCTATTGTAACATCGCCTTTGGCCACCTGAGTAACCCTTAATTAACTCCCATTTTCCCTTCCGACTAGACCGGCCATGGATCTACCCGAGGCAATCCAGCGCGCCTGACGGCCGAGATAGCCGCCAAGCTGATGATACTACTGACAGAGAACCCTGGGCAGATCGTCATCTCTACAACGGCTCGAGAAGAGCAGACTACAGCAATATTCGCAGGGAATGACCTGCGGGGAGGAGGGACTACCCCGCAACCCCTATTAGTCATTGCCGCAGGAGGAGAGGAAAGACCGCACCTCTTGTCAACAGCAGAGGGCCCCGCACCATTTAACTCCACTGTGCAAGTCGCCACTGCCTCCAGTCCAGTGCTCGTACCCGTCACGGCAATGGGGACAGAACCATCATTGGACAACGTGACCGTGCGGCTGGAACGCTCAGCCGATGTTCACTGGTCAAGGGTCTAGAGAGGTCGGAGCAATCAAGAGCGGCTCGCCAGGAGGCCCGCCGCATTGAGGACGAAGCTATGGAGGCTTTCGACCGCTTCCTGGAGGAGTGAGGAAAAGAGGAGCACCGATTGGCTGAAAGCCAAGCAGGAGAACCGATAACTAGAGCATGAAGAAGCCGCATCCTGCCAAGCACTTGCCGAATTCCAGCGGGAGAGCGCTAGACGCACGTACCAGTTGCAGGCCGCGGTCAATCAAACCGTTACTGCTCGACGCTCTCATATAGAAGTGCAACCCCTGGCCTACAACAGAGCGTACCGAAGCGATGAACAGCAGGGAGTTCGTACCCGATCACCCACGGAAATGCGATGTCGCAAATGCGATTTCGCAGAGGTGGTCCGAAATTGAGAATGCCCCAATAGGTACAACACCCAGATTTCGTGCAGTGGAGATAGGAATGCGATAGCGCAATAGCACAAAGAGAGCAAATTTTACATCGGCGGAATGGACATGCAAGATACGCCATGGAAATCCTTCCGCCAACAAATAAAGAGAGAGAAAAGATATTTTTTCTTGTATTTCTTTTAAATCACCTTTCTTACATGGAAAATTATCATTAATCAAAATTGTCTTTTTCTTCTTCATTATCTACTTTTACATTTTCTTTTATTATTTTCTTTGATTTTGAAATAATTTTGCACATGATTTTACCATATTTCTTTTATGTATGGAGAGAGAGCAGTTGATGTCGAGCAGGCACGACTCCAGCTAGCAGCGTCTGGGGAAGAGATGTGTGACGGGTAATTAAGCCTCGTCACATACTCTCTCACACATATAAAACATGTACTGATACTATCCAATGTTACAGATTCCAGCGATCAGGAGAGAGAATAGTGCAAACGCGCACCAGAGAGTGAGAGAGAGAAAGAGAGAGAGTATAAGTAGACCGGCGGCGCGTATCGCAACCCACGAAGATTTTGGGCTAAACGCTAGAGACACTTGATCGACCGAGCATTGAACTTGCACGTGGGACGCGAGCGCGATAAATTCACCGTGAGCGACTGCGATAGATGCCGCCGGGACCGTGCTAAGAAAATGCGAGCGACCAGCAACGCCGATTGTGCATCGTAGCCATTTCGTCTCCAGGGACTGCCCTGAGCCGTGGACGAGCACCCGAGCGAAAGCTTCAAGAGATTGTACATAAGCCCAACATTGACCCCCCCTCTCTCTCTCTCTCTCTCTCTCTCTATCTCCCTTTCTCTCTCTCTCTCTCTCTCTCTCTAACGGTTTCTCGTCCCTCTTTTGACACGGATCTAACGATGCACACGTGCAGCGGTACGCGCATATATGTATGGACAGTTGATCACAATATACTTTATTTTATATGAATTCTACTGAGCCGTCCTTGACTATACCTTTCTCCATATTATGCATGCTCTCATATTCACTTAATATATCGTGGGTCTTTAGAATGTAAAAACCCCGTTATAGAATCTTATAATGAAAATTCGCAATTAATAAATTAAGGCTATAATTAATTCATTAAATACAAGCGTTTAGGTATTGACATTAAAAAAATTACGACAAAAAAAAGTATTACGACAAAAATAAAATTTGATTTAAAAGATATTTTGTTATTATTCCACAAAAATAACTTTAAAGTTACTGTTAGATACATTGATCGAAAGAAAATGATGTCGACTTTATAAAAACGTACATATTTTTAAAAAGCTCATCGAATAAAATCAAAATAACTTTTTTTTTCGGATTTTACAAATCTTTTAAAATTAATATTTTACTGAAAAATTAGTTGAATATTATCCATTCAACTCCAACATCTAATCAGTTCTAAGTTTAAACATTTGTAATATGCATGCAATATTTCAGTGCGTGATATGTTTCGCTTGAGAGAATTATGGTGGATCAACATTTTAGTTTCATACATACATACAGACAGACAATTTTTAAAAATCTATTGTAAACCTATTTTTATGACTCAGGAACCTCGAAAACATCGATATTTATCGAATCTCTGAAAAGAATATTTATCATCGTTACAAAGCTTTCTCTTCGAGAAAGCAAAACTGCTATGTCGTGTTTATACTCTTATTTTAATTAAATTTTAACAACTAGCATGGTAATTAGTTAGAATGAGTGTTATTATACAAGTATCTACCAAATGGATTAAAAAAAAAATTTCTTTGAGTTGTTAAGAAAAAATCTATTGCGCCATACATTACTTTTTTATTATGGTATCACGATTTGGGTTATTATTTTAAGGCAGGTTTGCGGTGGATTTTTTTGGAAAAATCATTTTTTTTTTTATTTCATTATTCGATAACAATACTATCTAGAAATATTTTAAAACTCATACAATTAGTTCCTACGGCCGGGAACAGGCAGAAAAGAGGCAGCACCTACCGCGTTTGAGCGCGCGCGCTCGGCTGCTCCTGCAGCGGCCGGCGTTGCGCTGCCGCTGCCCCCCTCTCCATCTTTAATCCTAGTCCTGCTCCTATCCCCCTTCGTAAATAGCAGTTTTGGCGGCCATTTACCTAATTCAGTGCCCGCTCAGTCATCCCAATCGTCGCGTCGTTGTGAAATTGAACCGCTGTGAAAAAGTAGTATTTTTACTATGTGTGATCGAAAGGGCAGCAGAGAGAACAAAAATAAGCCAGGCCGATCAAGAAAACGCTCGTTTCACGGGAATCGGCATACTTCTGATGCTGTTTCAAGTTTAACTAGTACTTCTGCAAAAAAAATTCATAATGGTGATCCTGATTTTCAAGTTGCAGTCGATCCAACTATGCTATACTGTATAGTCTCTTATAGTGTATTCTTGGCCTTACAGAACATTGTGATTTGTAAAACATGCAAAAGTGAAGTGCGTTTTTCGAAATTGAATCAGAAAGGTTTAGGCTTTGATTTAAATGTGGCGTGTAAATGTGAAAATGACGTTCGCATTCCTTCGAGTCCAAAAAATAGCTCTGGTTACGAAATAAACAGAAGATTTGCTTTCGTAATGAGGCTTCTTGGCATAGGTATTCAGGGTCTGAATCATTTTTGTGTTAATTTAACAATAATAATTAATGGTACCGTTCTTGATAATAAGGGTATAGGTACAGGCCGTCTCAATGCAGATCTTTTTACCCCATCCTCTGAATTTACTACTCACGTTTGTTTACGGGTATCCTATGTTAATTCGTATATCAATTAGATGTATCGATATATAAACATTACTTTTTTTAATTTGATTCACGAACAATTAAATATATTTTCTATAATATTAAAATAATTACAAATTAAATTTTAAAAATAAGGATATATAAGTGCGATATATGATAAGTAGCGTATATGAAACTTTAGGATCATATGATTGCATCTACTATACTCTTTAGGGTCTTGTCGGTAAGTAATTTTCCATATGATACATTCTTTTATAATTAAGATGCACTCAGTATCACATTGTATATTATATAAATTATCTTATACGAGGAATAATTCCAAGTCATTTGTATATTCAGATCCTCTTACCCTATTCTCTGTCTTCAATACTCACATTTCTTTACAGGCGTATCATGATAATTAGTTATCCATTTATATATATATATATATATATATATATATATATATATATATATATATATATATATATATATATATATATATATATTAGGGTGGAGCGAAAATTTTGCTTAATAGAAAAAATGAACACCCTAAAATTTAATTAAGATTGGTCAAGGTTTCACGGTTGCACCGAGCCGTTCAAGTTAATTATGTGTAATATCCAGCTGAAGCGGGCGGGCAAAGATCGTTACCTTCCAACCCAGCATCCTGCAAAGCGTACTAAAATTAAAAATACTCTACGATGACAAAGGAATGTCCCTGGAGTATAGCAAGTTCAATCAAAAGCTTGCTTTGAGGTTAGAAAATTCGAAAATGTCCTGATTACGGACATTTTAGGAGGTTATCGGCTTTCACTCATTCCAGCATTGTGCCATACCGACCGGAAACATTAACTGCACTCTGCGATTAACGTAAAATGTGCTTAGCATATAGCGGACGTGATTTAGAGCTTGCTTTGAGGGTAGAAAAATCGAAAATGTCCTGATTACGGACTATTTAGGAGTTTATCGGCTTTCAGTCATTCCAGCATTGTGCCATACCGACCAGAAAATTTGACTGTACTATGTGATGAACGTGGAATGAGCTTTGCATATAGCGGACGTGATTTAAAGCTTGCTTTGAGGTTAGAAAAATCGAAAATGTCCTGATTACGGACATTTTAGGAGTTTATCGGGTTTCACCCATTCCAGCATTGTGTCATAGAGACCAGAAAAATCGACTGTACTCTGTGATTAACGTGGAAAGAGCTTAGCATATAGCGGACGTGATTTAAAGCTTGCTTGAAAGCGATTTGCTTCACATGTAGTAGATGTGATTCAAAGCTTGTCTGGAGGTCAGAAAAATTAAATATTTTTCCTTTTATCAACTTTTTAGCAGTGAAATTATTATTGCTTAATTTAGCATCATGCTATGTCAGACATAAAACGTATTTGTAGTCTGCGTTTACCCCTATATGGACAATGGACAAGCAGAGGTTATTTGGTTTGGATGGAGAAATTTCAAGCATAGCCTCAATTGATCAGCTACCTCTGATCTCTCAGCTTCACTCTTTTGCAGCAAGGCAGGACAGTAGCAGACATAATGTTTTTTAGCAGACCATGCAACTCGACTTCTTAGTAGAGTTCCTTCCGTACGAGGATTCACTTCTTAGGTTTGCTCAAACAAATTACATATAAGAACTCTTGTTTTATTGAGAGCTCAGCTTGGTCATAAAGGGCTACAAGGTTGATGAATTTATGCAGTGAGTAGCATCCAAGGCCTTGCAGACTGTAACCCACAGGTTCAAAATCACCTAAAGATAATAATTGTTGACAAAACTAAAAAATTTTTGATTGGGCGTGTTTCAGATGAAATTTTGAAGAGACTCACGAAGCCTGATTCAGAAAATAAACCATATACCTAAAAACATAAATCCATAAGCCCATAAAACCTAAATCTGTAAATCGTGAACCCTAAACCAATAAACCCTATACCCAAACATCTATAAATTCTGAATCCACAAGCCGTATACCCATATATCTAAATCTATAACATCTAAACCTATAAACTTAAACCCCGAAAATCCTAAACCAAAAAATCCAATAATCCTAAATACATAAACCTGAACCCGTATACCTGTAAAAGTTGAATCACTAAATTGTAAACCCATAAACCCTAAACCAATAATACCTAAACTCGCAAATACTTGACGAAAATTCCTACTCATAAACCTAAATAAATAAATAATAAACCGTAAATAATTTACGGTCAATGGGTTCAGGGTCTATGGCTTTAGGGTTTAGGATTTATGAGTTTAGGTATTATGGGTTTACTATTTATGGGGTTACAGTTTATTGGTTTACGCTTCATAAATGTATGGTTTATGAGTCTATTAGTTTATTGGTCTGGGGTTAGAATGTTTAGGTTTTATGGGATAGGAATTTAAGGGGTAACAGTTTAACGGTTCATGGGCTTAGGTTTTATAGGATAAGAGTTTAAGGGTTCATATGTCTAATAAAAATTTATTATTTTCAAATATTCTAAAAATTTTAGTTAAAAATATGTGCGTATTGCATTAAAAATAATTTTTTTTTTGTAAATAAATTAATTCAAACTGTACTTTGAAATAATCAATATGCTATAGCGAGTGAGAGTCAATAAACTGTTGAAAACTTAATAATAATCATAATATTTTCGATTCTTTAAACCTTTTAACAAGTTTTGGGTAGCATTCACATTACGCCGGGAAAATTTAACTATAATCGTAGAGCATGCTTATTAATCATTTGGCATCCATTAAAAAGGTCTATCTTTGTGACTCGACTTTCATAACCTCAAACCAAACTTAGGGTTACGTTAGCTACAGGCCAGAGACAATCCTTTATCAATGCCAAGACGAAATAATTATTGCTGATATGGTATTATGTTAAAATGATAGTAAACAGATACCCGCTACACTCCTAAAAAGTCTGTTATCAGAAAATTTTCGAATTTTCTAACCTCAAAGCAAGCTTTAAATTACGTCCGCTATATGGTAAGCACATTTTACGTTCATCGCAGAGTGCAGTCAATTTTTCTGGTCGGTATGGCACAATGCTGGAATGAGTGAAAGCCGATAAACTCCTAAAATGTCCGTAATCAGGACATTTTAGATTTTTCTAACCTCAAAGCAAGCTTTAAATCACGTCCGCTATATGCTAAGCTCATTCCACATTCATCACAGAGTACTGTAAAATTTTCTGGTCGGTATGGCACAATGCTGGAATGACTGAAAGCCGATAAACTGCTAAAAAGTCCGTAATCAGTACATTTTCGATTTTTCTAACCTCAAAGCAGGCTTTTGATTGAACTTGCTATACTCCAGGGACATTCCTTTATCATCGTAGAGTATTTTTAATTTTAGTACGCTTTGCAGGATGCTGGGTTGGCAGGTAACGATCTTTGCCCTCCCGCTTCAGCTGGATATTACACATAATTAACTTTAACGGCTCGGTGCAACCGTGAAACCTTAACCAATCTTAATGAAATTTTAGGGTGTTCATATTGGCACCTCATACTAACTTTCTGGCGGGGTTACGCAATTTTTTCTATTAAGCAAAATTTTCGCTCCACCCTAATATATATGTGTGTGTGTGAGTATATATATATATATATATATATATATATATATATATATATATATATGTATATATATATATATATATATATATATATGAAGCTTTGAGACAATACCACTACAAGTACAAATGTTTGGGATCCTATACGTGGTCTATTTCTACTAAAATATATTTTCTTATAAGTAAGACGAACTCACTATCACAAAGTCTATTATATAACATTTTTTATAAAAGGAATAATTTGGGTTCATTTATAAATCCAGATCTTCTTAATCCATTCTCTGGCTGCACTGCTCATGTTTCTTAACGAGCCTATAATGTGAACTAGTAATTCTCTCAGATGTATCAATTTATATGCAATGTTTTTTTTGTTTTGTTTACAAACAATTAAGTGTATCTACTATAATATTTATATAATACAAAATTAATTGTTAAAATTAATCAAATTTAGGAGCGGTTTATGATACATAGTCTTGTTGAATAGGGATACCAAGTTCAAGGTCGCTTTGTGTTTTGTACATGGAACTTTCAGACTATATCGCTGCACTTACTAAAATGTTTGGGGTTTTATAGATAGGAAATTTTCAATAAGATAAATATTTTTATAATTAAGATACACACAGTATCGATGTGTGTATTATTTAAAATATATCATACAAGGAATAATTCCGAATCAATTATATACCCAGATCCTCTTACACTATTCTCTATCTTCACTACTGACGTTACTTTACGGGCATATAATGTGAATTGGTAATTCCCACAGATATATGCAAAACTTAGAGAGCATACCACTACAAGTACAATAATGTTTGGGATCCTATACCTGGTCTATTTCTGCTAACATATATTTTCTTATAATTAAGATGCACTCACTATCACAATATGCATTATAACATTTATTATAATAGGAATAATTCAGTATCATTTATATATCCAGATCCTCTTAACCTATTAGTTAGATTTACGAACATAATTTGAAATGATATGTTAATAATAATGAAATTTAATGCATTTTGTGATGAATCGTTTTGTTGAATAAGAATACTAATATGGAGGACGCTTTGTGTTGTTTATACGTATCTTTCAGGCGTTATCACTCCACATATCGACGCTCCGTATGAAGACTAGCACACCTCAGAATTCTCAAAAAACAACAGTTTTAATCAAAATCCTCCTACAAAACTAGGAGTTTTCAGGTTCTCAGACAAAAACTATCACCTTATCAAAGGTTCTGAGAAAATATTAGTATTTATTAGAGGATCTAAAAAGTGCTAGTTTTATAAGAGGTCTTGGAAAAGAACTAGCTGTTTTTGAGAATTCTGAGCTGTGCTAGTCTTCGTACGGAGCGTCAATATATGAATGCTTGGGGCCCTATAAGTACAATATTTCCATGTATGTCCATGGACCTCAAAGTAATATATATATACAAACATTGGTCTTAAAAATACTTATACATATATTCAGGGTCCAAAGTTTGACATACAGTTTGTAAAATGGCCTTGAAATATGAAAATAATATTTTGAAGCAGGAACAATTTTTCACTATGTACGAGTACAATGTGATATTCGGTTTTGTAATGCCAATGTATATGTATGTATAGTGGTTGTATTAGAATGTATAAAATGTCCCCAAACATTGGGTTATATATCTATATGAGATATTCCACGTCAAGTAAGCAGACCGAAATTTTTTAATCTCAGATCGAACCATAAATTGTCACAAATTATCATCGAAATATATAAAGAGAAGGTTAGACCTTAAGGTTAAAAGTCTGAAAAGTTATGTGGACACATACAAATGGAATTATTTAATTTTGTTATAACTTCTAATTTTCATGTATTTTTTTTTCATTTGTAATAATGCTTTTTTTTTGTTTTTTTTTTCTTCAAATTTTGTGGTGAATGTGCTATTTTTAAAATATTATTTTAAATTATTAATAGCTATCGAAGTCATTAAAAATATTTTCGTGGCTTAGTTTGTATTTTTGTTATTTTTGTTGGAGTAAAACACCGAATACGGTGAGTGGTAATTTATGCCTGGCGTATTTTCAAACGAGCGTCCGGCACTCTTAAAATTTCTGTTAAGGATTGATGAGTCTCTGTTCTTTATTTAAGGCATAATAATTATTTGGTCGTCACTCTCTAATGTTTAGGACGATTATTATTATTATTGCTAAAATAATTTATTTTCAGGATTGTGTCAGACTGGTTAAAAAATTCTAATTGTTTATAAAAATTCTTAGTGTTGCAAAATATAGTAATAATTGAAAAAAATAACCGCGAGTTGGGGGTTTTCATTTGTGTTACAGGTTAGGTTTGGAAGGTGCGTCGGTGTGACTGCGACGCCATTTTGGCAAACGGCGTTGGTAACACCCAGCCGAACTAGGCTTTGCCAAATAAGGTTTTATTAATTATAATAAATCGATGATTAAACGTAAATAATCGTAAATTATTTATTTCTTGTTAATTCTTTTTTTTGTAATTTATTTAAATAAATTCCCGATTTTAATTTGTAATCTTTGGGTACAATCGTAAATTATTTCGTAGTGAGTTCTCGCCTTCGATGCATGCCATTAATTATTAAATGAAATTATCTAATTGTTAATAACTATTTATTATTATTATTTGTCTGGCTCAGCGTTGAGTTTGTCAAGCTCCGAGCGAATCTACTCTGCGACCTCCTCAGAGAGAGAACGAGACTCGTAAGCCAGATCCGTGCGCCTTTAGTATTCGGTTTAAAGTAGAGATTTTTCGTGATATGTCACACATTAATCAAGTTAATTATTCAAAATAGTTTTGAAAAAAAAATTAATATCATAAAAGTATAAGTTATAAAACAAAAGCGAATGGATAAATCTTAAAATTTTTTCTTGATTACAAATCTTCGTCAAAAAACGTATAAAATGAGCTTTGTTTGATTAAATATTACTGAATAATACGGAAGAAATCTACTATCAATAATTTGTTGAAAAATAAAAAAATCATAAAAAATAAAAAAATGTTATAAAACAGAAAATACCCAAGAAATAAGCAATCAAAAATTTGTTTAAAAAAAATATATCCTTGAATACCTCGAAAAATAAAAGTCCTAATGCTCTGAGCAAAGAATTTAGCTGAGAGATAGTAAAAACTACCTTTTTGGAAATTTTCAGATGGAATAAGGCCGTTTTACTCAAGTTATCGTTTGCCATGGAAATTGATTTTTCTTACAAAATGATTTTTTTCTCAATCATAGAAAAATATAATGTTTAAAAAAATTTACAGAATAATCTTCTCCATTGTCTTAGTTATCTCAATTTTTTCAAAAACTTTCCATCATATATTTCAGAGGAATCACCGTTCAAACAAAAAATTACATTTCCGTGTATAACTAAAGAAAGGAAATACCTTATCCGAAATTTCGGGTGGCAAAAGATGGGTAATTTTTTGTTCTTTCAATTGCATGTCACTGCATCGATGATATTATTTCTAGCGAAAAACCCGAAAAACTAAAAGCCAAAAATCAGACTCCGCTAAAAAATAAAAAAAAGTCCGAAAAACTATAAAAATTATTATTGTGCCCCCTTCACTTAAGAAAAATAAAATCAGCCCTGAAGCATTAAATATTACCGTGGATTACTCGAGATACGGATGCATACATACATACACACATACACATCCCTACGGACATGTTCGAAAAATAGGATATTTTGATTCTTTATATCTCAAATATGTTTCTAACATGTTTTTAGCAAAACTTTGTTTTTACTATCACAAAGCTTCCTCTTTGAGGAAGCAAAAATAATACTTTCTGAAATAACCGGATTGAGTAAATAATAGTTTCGATCAAATGTTTATTATCTTTATTTAATACAATGTCAACGTTTATTTAATCTACAACTTTTTGGAGTTGGCACCAACATTTTAAGCAAATTACTATACCAGACTATTCTAGTGCAGACTCAAAAAAGTTGTAGTTTTAATAAATTTTGACTTTGTATTACATAAAGATAATAAACATTCGATCGAGCCTATTATTTTCACAATCCGGTTATTACAGAAAGTATTATTTTTACTTTTTAGAGCGTTATATTTTTTTCAAGTCGGTTCAATTTTTTTTTGTTTAAAATTTTCTTTGATATCCGAAAAATGAGAAAAATTATTTTCGACAAACTATCAAATATTTCAAAAACACTGATTTTTTATTATAAACTTTTCTTATTTATTATAACCATTTCTGGGGTAGTGGGACGCATACATCCCGCATTTTCCCTCTCGGCTTTTTCAGCATAACTCGTCTATTTTAGCCTTATTACGTATGCTATAAAGTTTGTTATACTTCTAAGACCTACACTATGCAATCTTGGATAAATATCATACTAATAATTTATTATATAATTCTTAATAAACAAAAGGTATGAAGCAAATGGTATCTTTTTAAATTAAATTCGGCTGTAAGTCGATTTTACGATTGATTTAAATGAAACTTTGTTCATCGGGTCGCTGTTTCAGAATCCTGGGTAAAAAGTGGAAAATTCAAAATGGTGCATCTAATATGGCAACTATTTTGCTTCATATCCTACAATTTTGGCTGAATTTGCCCAAAAATTAGTACAATAAGGTTATCGAGATCGCTGATCACGAATCTGGGGTCATAATTGGAAACTTAAAATAGCGGATCCAATATGGCGACTTTTTTGTACGAAATCCTACAATTATGGCTCAATTTATATTAAAATAAGTTCAGTAATGTCTTCGGGATCACTGATAATAAATCTGTAGTCAGAATTAAAAAATTTTAAATGGCGGATCCAATAAAAGAAAAAGAAAAAACACAAGTAACTTTATTTTCGTATATTTTCAGGTCAGTAATTACCAATATAATCAAGATTCGTTTACAATATTCAAAATTTAAAATCTCAGTTCTCGGTCTAAAAATGCAAAAAGGCACGCATATCAGATACAAATAAAGAAGACCGTTGCCAATTCACTGGCATTAAGCTTTCTCAAATAAAATTAATTTTTCCAATATGAAGTTCTGTGTTCAAATAAATTAATTTTAAATAGCTATATCTTTATCTAAATAATTCCTCAAAAAGGGTGTGCTTTTTTATTATTGATGGTTTGACAAAAGATAATTTATACTACAATTTCAGAACGATACGTAATAATCCTTATCACAGCAATTTTTTCTCTGTGCGTAATTTATTAAAATTATTTAAATATTCAAATTAACTATAATCAGACGTTAATACGTAGATTCACCGAATTGGGAGTTTGCATGATTTTCAAAGATGCATAAATCACTTAGAGAATGGTTCATTATTGGCAGTAAAGTATTTTTCAGAATTTTTTCAGCTCGAATTTATTGAAAGAAATCAATATTTATGTATGCAATTTTGAATTTCGCGCGAATTATTTCGAAACGATTCCTATTGGCCAGTCAATTTGTTACATGATGCAGGGTGTCCACCGATCCTGGAAAACCTGGAAAACCTGGATATATTAAGGAATTTTTTTATCCTTGAATATCCTGAAAATATCAGAAAATTTCGTTCTGAATCCTGGAATTTTTTAAGGTTCTTTCTTATGTCAAGAAACAAAAGCCAAACTCGTTAAACCAAAATTACATTTCAACGAAACGTGCATGAGACTGCGTACACAAACGTAGAATACGTATGAGAAATTCCACAATAATTCTGCACTTGAGCGGTTCAAAATATAATTAAAAAAAAAGTTGAGGCACCTCTGCAGCCATTTTCTTATCGTTCTGTAGATCATATAATACATGTATATATAATACATGTAAAAAATGTCCAACATGCAAAATAGACTATGTGTTTTTTTTTAAACGTAAGTTTCTCTTATGGGAATTTAACATGGAAATTATGGACTAAGAATGGTCATCAGTGACATTACAATTGCTTCTCTTTAGATAAAGCAAATAATTTTTTGTTTAAACGGTTATATTTCTAAAATGTATGACGGAAAATTTTTTTTAAAAATTGAGATTTTTTGGAATATGGAGAAGAATATTTGATCAAATTTTTGACATTCACCTTTCTCTTTTGTTGAAAAAAAAATTTTGTAAAAAAAAGTGATTTTCGTTCTCCGACGATAGCTTAAGTATGTCAGCATTTTATCTGAAACTTTATGAACGGTAGCTTTTTACTATCTCATGACTCGTATGTTTTTGCAGATCATGAGATTTTTTACTTTCTGAGATATTCAGGTTATGTTTTTTAAATTTTATTATTATTATGTGACGTGTATTTCACGTCCCAATGATATTAAAACACGGGCAGTCAATCGCGAAAAATGGCGACAGACTAAATTAATTAATTAGTTAGTTCGGGAAAAGTCGGGAAATTTTTTTTTACACAGTACTCGAGCAAGCGAAAGTACGGCAACTTACAGCGTTTTTTTATGTGGTATGAAAATTTAAACAAAGTGGAAAAATTATTTTTTTGTGTTTAAGAAATTTATAGATTGGACTTGGGTTATTGGGTTATAGATTGGACTTTGAAATTTTTTTTCTTGGGTTAATGGGTTATAAGTAAGACTTAGAAAATTTTTGACTTGGGTTATTGGGTTATAGATTGGACTTTTAAATTTTTTCACTTGGGTTAATGGGTTATACATAGGACTTTCCAAAATTATTTTTCGAAAATTTTTCGATTTTGAGAATTTTCCGGAAATTTTTATTGGATATTTTCGAGTATTTTCCAAAATTATTTTATAAAAATTTTTCGATTTTGAGAATTTTCCGGAAATTTATTTGACGTTTTTGAGAATTTTTCGAAATTAGTTTTTGAAAATTTTTCGATTTTGAGAATTTACCGGAAAATTTTTTTGGATGTTTTGGAGAATTTTCCGATGTTTTTTTTTAAAGTTTTTTGATTTGAAAATTTTCCAGAAAAATTTTTGATGATATTTTTGAGAATTTTCCAAAATTATTTGTTGAAAATTTTTCGATTTTGAGAATTTTCCGAAAATTTTTTTTTCTTTGATTTTTGAGAATTTTCCGAGGTTTTTTTTCTAATTTTTTTATTTTAAGAATTTTCCGTAAAAAATTTTTTTTTTGATATTTTTGAGAATTTTTCGATTAATTTTTTTTGGATATTTTTGAGTATTTTCCAGGAATTTTTTTTTTTGAAAATTTTTGATTTTGAAAGTTTTCCGGGAGTGCTTTTTGACAATGTTCCAAAATTATTTTTTTTGAGAGTTTGTTGTAATTTTCTTTGAAAATTTTTTGACATTTTCTTTTGAAAGGTTTTTGTTGAGAAATTTTTTTTTTGAATTTGAGAGATTCTTTTTTAATTTTCTTGAAAATTTTTGAAATTTTTTTTTTAGCGATTTTTGATTGAAGGTTTTTACAGTTTTTTGGGTCTGTAGTAAAGGAAATTTTGTTTTCAATTGGGACCTTTCGTAGGATTCTTTTTGAGTATTGAAATTTTTCTTCGGTTATTTGAGGTAGATTGTAGCGATATCCAAAGAAAATGGCGAAATACTAGAGTAAGCGGAAGACTGCGGCGACGCACTGAATATAATAGCGATAAATAGAGAAGGTGTGGAAAATAGGTGACAAATTCAGAAAATCTTTGTTTGGGGATTTAGTGAAATTTGAGTAATGAGTTAGAATGAAAGACGAATTAATTTGTGTGTAATTATTCTGAATTTTGACCTAATTTTAAAGCCTCCTCAACGACTTTTAAAGTAGTAGAGTAGGAGTCACACCACCGTATAGGGAAAATTTATATGCGAACACAACCACAAAATATTATTTGCTGTGCTACTACCCCCAAATCGATTAGTAAGAACGATTTATAATTTGGTTAAAAGTAAAAATTTTCTAACAATTGCTGGAAATTGGGTATAAAAATACAACAACTAAAGTTGTTATTATAACTACTGTGTCAAAGAAAAAATTGATTATTACATATATTTATATTTATTAATAGTATTGGGAATTATTTACTGAAAATTGATTGCGACCCAGAAGAAACCTCAGATTATTGCTCCAGATGTGAACAAGAAGAGAATACCAAGAACTACTGAAGACTGAACAGCGACTTTATTAGATTCGCGTCAGGGTATTTCAGCAGCTACTCAAGAGCTAGGCAAACAAATTTCGAGTAGGCATTTTCAGCTAAAGGAACCGATAAAGAAGACCTGAAGAAAAGAAGCTATTTTCTTTGTTTTATCTCCTTTTGTCCCTTTAGCAAAAGTAAACAGACGGTAATCTCCAGAGTAACATATATATAAATCATTATAAAAATTGAAAATTAGTGACACAGTAGTTAGGCAGGAAAATTGTCCCGTAAAAGAGTTAAGACTGATTCCTTTATTAGCGACCTCTCCATTCACGTGCACCAGGTACTGCAAGTTAAATCCCCGTCTTTGAGAAGATTCCAAAGAGTTGGGTGGGCCCTCCCAACATAGCGAATACTGCAGTAACTGTAGAGAGTAACTAGCGACCAAACCGCTGTTTTTGTTTTCTTCCCTTTGTGTACGAGTAGAGTACAATATGAACACAAGACAAGCAGCAAAGAAGGATCCGCGCATACGCCAGCGAATGGCAGTATCAAGTAGAATAAATGGGATGGACCCGAGCGAACTAATAATAATTCTAGATCAGATGGGACTTAGCATATCTGGGACAACAGCCCAACTTAGAGACAGACTCTTATGGGCAAGTATAAGGAAAGTGGAACCAGGTGCAGCAATAACTTGGGATACAGTATTGGATGAGAGACCATGGGATCAAGTACCAGCAACATCGGCGGCCATAATGCAAGAGGACTCTTTTGAACAAATACCTCAGAAGAAGAAAAGAGGTAGGAAACCTAAGAGAGCGACCAAAGAGATAGAGTTGCAAAGCACAGAAACGGAGTATAGCCAAGAAGAGGGACAAGCAATCACAGAGCAGATTCAAGAAGTCACAACACAACAACAAGCGACCGATGCACCAGTAGTTACGCTAGAAACAATAAGCAAAGCGACCACCACTCTCACTACGACGACACCAATTCGTACACGGGGATCAACGGATAGCCTCGCGATGAAGATGGTGTCTGCAAACACACGACCAAGAGTGCAAACAGGGTTTCCACCGCAACTCTTAGCGATGAGCAGTCATATACAGTTGGCATATACTCCGGGACTAATGAATATGATACCAACCGGCTACCAATGGAGGCTGCCAGAGCCACGTTTCCATTATGCAGGAAATCATCCATCACCGGATTCCAGTACGGGAATTCCCGCGGTACCAATGATTCCAAGACCAATACAATTGATTACACCAGCGTCAACGGCTTCGGAGCCAACGTTACCTTCGATGCCAACCACCGCAGCGCCGACGGTCACACGACCTCCTGCAATGGCACAAGCAACGATCGTCGGGGCCGGTCCGGGGACTAGTCAGAGAGGAGAACCCCTAGCAAAAAGTGACAATCCGACAGGAACATCACAAAGCCAAACGCCAGGGGATAAACCTGAACGACAGTATTCAATATATCAGACAAGTAAAACATAGAGACCCCATAGCCAGTAACCCAAGAAATGGGAACTCAACAGACAGTAGTGACGTAAGCAACAAAGAAGTTGAGAAGAATCGAGAAGAAGATGCCATTCCACGAAGGGCAGGACCATACGAACGGATACTGCAGGAGTTTGAACAAATGAAAATGGCACAACATAGACCAATTCTCCTCCGAGAACCGGTATACGCGCCACAACCTCCGGTAGTCCCACCTCCGGTAGCAAACCCACAGGATTACGTAGACACTACGAGACCACCGAGGGGATCTCAAGAGAGAAGGGAGAAGATTCGGAGTCCTAAGGTGAACACCGTTCGTAGGCCAACAGACCAGCAAACCGAAGCATCAAAACAGAGAAGAGGAGAACGAAAGCGACTGTCATCGAGTAGCTCGGAAAGTAGCGTACTAGACCGAAGATCAGTAAAGAAAAGAGATAGCCGTAAAGTGAAAAACCGTAGACATAGGAGTTCTAGTAATAGTACCACAAGTAGCGACTGTAATACAACGTCATCAGACTTAGATAGCGACGACAATAAAAGAAGTAGAAAACACAGGAGAGGCCACAAACGGAACCAGTCGACATCGACTAGCGATTCGGAATATGAAGATAAGAAAATGAAACAAAAAAATAGGAAATGTCATTCGAATGCCGACATAGGATGACATTCTTGCCCTATCTGATGATAGGGGAAGAATGTTAAAATATTGCAGAGCTGGAACCTAAAGTTCAATGGGGAAGATAAGGAGCCAGAGGAAATTTTGGACCGGCTGCAGGATTGCAAAGCAAGCCTAGCCATGAGCGACAGGGAGCTGTTGAATGCGTTACCATCGATATTTCAGAAAAATGCTAGCAGATGGCATCGATCGAAGCGACCGGACCTAAAATCATGGAAAGACTTTAAAAAAGCGTTCAGAAGGCAGTATTTGGGTCACAGAGATGAAGAAGACACGATGGCGGACTTACGGAACCGATCAATGGCAAAAGGAGAAAAGATTGCCAATTATATATCCTGCGTGGAATACATTGTCGACCACTTCAAGCGACCCCCATCCAGGAAAACAGTAGTAAAACAGGCCTACAAGGGCTTGAGGAAAGACTATCGACACTTCATGGCAGGGAAAGAAATCAAGACGCTCAAGGATATAGAGAAACTAGGAAGAATTTGGGAAAAGGAGAAAGAACTAGATGACCGGTTTGAAGAGCCTCCACCAAAGGAGAAGATGATCATACCAGGTGCAGCATACTCTGGGACACCCTCAGTCCGTAAGGTAGCGGCAGCCTATGAGAAATTGAACCCAGAAAGCGACACTAGCGACAGCACATCAGCGACAACCAAACCTGCAAGAAAGACAAATTGGAATAGAAAAGCAAAGAAAAAACAAAAACAAATAAATGAGGTAGCCGCTGCCAAGGAGAATCAAAGGCCTGAGGCCAACGTACAAGCGACCCCAGTACAGCCAGCCTCGCACAACGCGACCGCAACGATGACGCACAGCACACCGCTGAATCCACTGCGACCAAGTTTTGTGCCCGCTTGGCAATGGTCTGCTCCCCAGAATGTTAACTCGTTTCAGGGTAGAGGTGGTCAGACCCAAGGATTCTCCAACCGAGGCGCCTATAATATGAGAAGAACTAGAGACCAAAATGGGCCTCAGCCATGGGAAACGGGATGCAGGGGAGGCAGAAGAGTCCCATACCTCCCCAGCAACTGCAAATGGGACGAAACTGGCAACAATAAAGGGACCAAGAGAGAAGTGGATCGATGATAGGCGAGGCAGCTAAAAGTATGAAGTCCATATTGTCAGATGGGGAGACTCACCCAGTATGGAGTAATACTTCAAACAGCGGAGGATTAAATAGGACCTCACCAATAGCGATCACAAGACCATTAAGTAGAGAGAGTAGTGAGAGCAACAAAATTCGAGAAGAGAGAGAAAAAGTAGAGAGTAGAGAAAGTAGTGAGAGCAACAAAATTCGAGAAGAGAGAGAAAAAATAGAGAGTAGAGAAAGTAGTGAGAGCAACAAAATTCGAGAAGAGAGAGAAAAAGTAGAGAGTAGAGAAAGTAGTGAGAGCAACAAAATTCGAGAAGAGAGAGAAAAAGTAGAGAGTAGAGAGAGTAGTGAGAGCAACAAAATTCGAGAAGAGAGAGAAATAGTAGAGAGTAGTGAGAGCAACAAAATTCGAGAAGAGAGAGAAAAAGTAGAGAGTAAAGAGAGTAGTGAGAGCAACAAAATTCGAGAAGAGAGAGAAAAAGTAGAGAATAGAAAGAGTAGTGAGAGCAACAAAATTCGAGAAGAGAGAGGAAAAGCAGAGAATAAAGGGTTTCATAACAGTGGCATACAGAAATTCAGTGAAAACAGAGACAAGTCGCAAGAAACGAGAGCGACTTAGCGACCACGAGAGAGCAGAGTGGCGATATTGGAGCAAGCAGTCAAAACTACTCTCAACAGAGCATCCAGCGACTCCTGCACCAGGTGACCGAAAGAGTGACAACCTTACCGATCCTCGAAAGGTCCGACTTAACGGCGCTCAATCCAACAGCTGACGAGCAGAAGTATTTCGAGCACCACTCCCTCGTTGGAGGGCCCCTCCACCTCTGTTACAGACTTAGATGTTGGGGTGCCCACATCTAGTCTAGGGGGGGAGAGCAGCGTACTGCGTACGCCGGAGGCCGACCAACTTGAGGTTCCGGAACCAGGCGAAGACGAAGTCGCAGGTATGAGCGCAGAGAACGGCATCTTCACGAAGGTAATACTAGGTGGTAGGCCGTACAGAGCCCTAATTGATGGAGGAGCCACGGTCTCCCTAGTAGGACGAGAGATAGCGGCTAAGTTCAAGGACCGATTGCGACCAGCGAACTCTGTTATAAGAAGTGTGTTAGGTGGAACAAAGAAAGTATTGGGGTATCTGGACATCAACATGGAATTGGATGGCAGGTCCAGGAAGCTGACGGTAAGAGCCGTAGATCCTTGCGACCACGACATTTTACTTGGACAGAACTTTACCACCCCATGGAACGTTGATGTAAGATACGGCAGACGGATGTGGAGGACTAACGAGGGCCCGTGGAAGCAATCTTGGGACGACGAGAAAATCGAAGCGACCCCAGCATACGCCGAATGCGCCGGAATTACCGAGGCAGACGACGAGCAGCGGAAAGCCATAGAAGACCTAGTGACCAAGATATTACCTCCGCCATCGGAAAATTTAGGAAGACCACACTGACCGAACATCACATAGATGTCCTCTCTGCAGCCGCCATCAAATATCGGCCGAGGAGAATGTCACCCAAACTTCTGCAAGTAGTACACGAAGAGATAGAGAAGATGTTCAGGAGTGGAGTAATAGAGCGATCGGCAAGTGAATGGAGTAGCGCCCCGGTAATCATCAAGAAGCCAGACGGGAGTTATAGATTTTGTATAGATTATCGCGACCTCAACAGAGTGACCCGGAAGGATGCATATCCTATCAGGAGCACGGATTCCATATTGGACAAATTGCGTAAAGCCAAATATTTGACCAAAATTGACCTCAAGCAAGCCTATTTTCAAGTACCGATGGAGCAAAGCAGCAAGAAATTTACAGCATTTGCAGTTCCTGGGTCAGGGCTTTGGCAATTCGTAAAAATGCCCTTCGGATTAACGAATGCGCCCATGACCTTTCAACGCGTGATCGATGCTTTGTTTGGCGTCCAGTATGAACCACATGTGTTTGGATACTTGGACGACATCATTATAGCGACCGAGACCTTTGAGGAACATCTCCAGTGGTTGGAGCTGGTCCTCAAGAAGCTGGTCGAAGCCGGATTGGTAGTAAATCGGAAAAAGTGCGAATTCTGCTGCTCGAGAGTGACGTACTTAGGCTTCTTGCTTGATAAAGATGGATTGCGACCAGACCCAGAAAAGGTATTGCCAGTGACAGAATATCCAGCGCCGAAGACCGTTAAGCAGCTGAGAGGATTTCTGGGTATGGTCGGATGGTACTCGCGATTCATTGAGAACGACTCAGAGATGAAAATTCCGTTAGTGAAGTTACTAAGAAAGAGGCAAGAATGGAAATGGGATAGCGACCAACAAGAGGCCTTTGATGGTCTAAAGAAGGCGCTAACGGTAGCTCCGGTCCTGGCAAGACCGGATTTTGACAAAACCTGCACAGTCGAGAGTGTTGCAAGCTGAGTGGCGATTGGGGCAGTTTTGACACAGGAAGGGGATGATTGAGAGCACCCCATCGTATATGTGAGTAGAGTACTCACGGCGGCTGAACGAAACTATACCACGTCCGAAAGAGAATGCTTGGCGTTATTATGGGCCATTAAGAAGTTGCGACCATACCTTGAAGGGTACGAATTCAAGGCCATCACCGACCATAGCGTCCTCCAATGGCTTCGTAATCTAAAGGACCCTACTGGACGACTAGCCCGTTGGGCACTTGAAATGCAGCAGTGGGACTTCGAAGTAATCCATCGGAAGGGCACCCTGCTGAAAGTGCCTGATGCGTTGTCCAGGATGTATGAAGATGGCGGGAAAATAGCTGGATTTGAAGAGATACAGGACGAGCGATACGTAGCTAGGATGGAAGAAGTACAAAGACACCCACACCGATTCCCAGACTGGCGAATCGAAGATGGCATGTTGTACAAATTTCGCAGCGACCCCCTATTAGACCCAGTGATGGAGACTTGTCGTCCCAGTACAGTACCGAGAGAGAGTGATGACGGAGAGCCACTCCATCCTCTCCGCAGGACACCTGGGACTTGAGAAGACCTATGACCGAGTGGCCCGCGAATACTACTGGCAAGGCATGTACTACGACGTGCGCCACTTCGTCCAGGCTTGTCTCGAATGCCAGAAGCACGAGGCCTCTCAGACGGGACCCATAGGGCTACTAGGCAAGAGAATTGTAGACCGACCATGGGCCGGAGTGGCAGCAGATCTTATGGAATTTCCACCAAGTAAGAGTCAATTCAAATACTTGGTGGTATTCCAGGATCTGTTCACGCGGTGGATCGAGCTGAAGTCGCTGAGAAAGGCGGATGGCAAGTCGGTGGCTCGCGCCCTAGAGGAGCTCATCTTGTTTCGGTGGGAAACGCCAAACTACGCACTCACAGATAATGGGAAAGAGTTCATTAATCAGCACCTGACCGACACTCTGAAGGAGTATGGAGTGACCCATGTGACCACGCCACCATACCATCCGCAAAAGCAACCTAACCCTAAAGACCATGATAGCGACCTTCGTCAAACAAGACCATCGGGATTGGGATGCCCATCTTCATGAGTTCAGGCATGCAGTCAACACTGCGATGCAAGCGACCACCAAGGTATCACCAGCCTTCTTGAATTATGGACGAAACCCAAGGCCGGTGAAGAGTTTACGAAGAGAAGTAGAGCCAAAGCGACCAATTGTTAGTAGCGACCTCGAAGATTGGTTAGATAGAGTAAGAAGACTGGATACCCTACGTGACCTAGTAATCAGGCATATCGATTCTGCAAAGGAGCGACAAGCCAAATACTACAATCGTGGCAGGAAGGAGGCGACATTCCAGGTAGGGGACTTAGTAATGAGGGCAAACCACCACTTGTCAAACAAAGACAAGCGTTTTTCGGCTAAGTTAGCTGGCCGGTTTGACGGCCCGTTTGCCATCAAAGAAGTCAAGTCTCCGCTGGTATATGTGCTAAATATGAGGGAGGATAACAGAATACCCGAGGTGCACGTGAGTGAATTGAAGAGATATATTCCCCCAAGGGGGAAAGCCCAGTAGTAGCGACCTCTTCCTTACAAGCGACCTTGAAGCTGTTATATTTTTTTGTTGTTGTTTTTATGTTCACAGAGTAGAAGAAGAGAACCATCCACAAGAATGTTTAGAGCTAGGGGAGTGCGCAGAGGCCGAGCGAGCCGAGGGGACCACCACCCTTATCCCGAGTTCGATTACCCAGTTAGCTGCCGTATCCCGAATGACGATCGGATACAGCAAGTGGGAGCAATGGCAACCCTTCGTGGTCCTCCACCTACGATCGAAGATAACCCCATGACTGGGAAACCGCGGTACGGCAGGAGTGGGAGCAGCAGGAGAGTAATCGGGCCTTCAATGCCCTGATGTTGACGACCCAACCCCGGGAGTTCCCACGGGGATTGCCCCCATCCTATCCTTCTGGAGTGGAACCCATGGGCCCCGCGGACGTCGAGGTTGAAGCTAACACTCCATCGGGGCACGACGAAACCCAGCAACCCGGAGAGGATCGGATGGTTCAGGAAGTTAGGGAAGGAATGGCGGTCCACGAGTTAGCCCCTCACTCCGAGCCACGGTACATGCCGTTCGTAGCGACCCGGATCAGCGACCCCACAGGAGAAGAGCCACCAAGAAACCAGATGGCGTCGATCGCCCCGAGCGGCCCGAGACGGGTCACCTGGGCGGATGAGCAGGAGGAGGAGAGAGCCATCCGGGAGCGGATGAGGAACTGCCGACTCCACCCAACCCCTCGGCAGGTGGCAGATGAACACCCTTCTCCATCAGTGAGGAGTTTGGTAGCGCGCCTGATGGCGGCTCGGGCCACGGGAGCGGTATCTCGTCGTCTGGCCCAAGAGATGGAACAAACGAAGAGGCCGCCTCTAGAAGAGGATCATAGTGGCATACGACCTAGCTAACGGGAGATTCCAGAGGGTCAGGAATCGAGGGAACCTTGTCCGGAACCCGACATACCCCCGACGCACCCGACTCCTCCAACAATTCCCCTGGAAACAGGCCCGTCGGGGACCCCTTTGGCATGGGATCTGGAAGAGGAATCGACCGTGAGTAGTGAGGTTGCCGGATTGAGGG
Organism: Gastracanthus pulcherrimus; assembly: GCA_949152435.1. Taxonomy (NCBI): domain Eukaryota; kingdom Metazoa; phylum Arthropoda; class Insecta; order Hymenoptera; family Pteromalidae; genus Gastracanthus; species Gastracanthus pulcherrimus. The sequence goes on from OX424573.1 coordinate 118,113,234, forward strand.
AAGTCCCCTACCCTCCCCCTATCTCAGCTCGGAGACATCGATTTAACCCGCGGCGGCAGCTCCAGTTAGACGATTACGAGTCGCCGGTAGCTGAGAGGGTGGCGGCCATGCGCGCGCAGTCACCGCTCTCGGAGGTCAGCGGCAGGTGTCCGTCGAGCCGGCGGAGACCCGCAGGGTGAAACTCATGGGCATCATGTTCAGCCATGGACTGATTCCCATTCCCTCTGACCCGACGCTTGACCCTCCTGAGGGGACCTGCAACAACTGTTGGCAGAAGGGGCACATCTCGTCGAAGTGTCCGGGGAGCCGGCTCCGACGCGAGGGGTCTCGCAACCGTCGACGTTGCCCTCAGCGACGGTGGTCCACTCGGAGCGGACTCATAGGGGCTCAGAGAGACCGACGCCAGCCCCGCGTCGTGTACTACCCCCACCACCAGACCCACCAAGCGACCCATCTAGGACTGCAGCCTCGCCGGAAGATATCATAGGGAGGATCCAGCGACTGACGGAGAGCCTTGCGGACCTTCCGCCCCACGACCGAGCCGCCCTACTACGCGCCACCTTGGACGCCCATCGCCTCGAGAAGAGCCATCGAAGCGACCAGTAGAAGGATAACAAACTAATCACTCTAGCGACCACAACAATAATAGCGACCCATCCGAGACCCTAGGCCTCGGCGACCAAGTCCATAACCTGAGAACCACTAGCGACCGAAACCTAGAGTGACGGAGGCATACCCATGCCCAGTAAGTTGTTAAAAGTTTTGTTATTTATTTATTTATTGAATTTTTTTTATTTAGGATCTTATAATTTCCCCTATGGTCGCGCGATCTATGAGCGCCGTTGCTCTGTGGTCGGATTGGGAGTAATAAGGTGGAGGTATTAATAAATTTTTTGTTTATTTTCAGCTTGATTAGTTCTAAGTATAGATATGTATATATATATTGTTTCTGCAAAAGCTCTGGTGCCGAGGGTTGTTCGGGAATCGCGTTGATGGGATACAATGGCCCAATTAGAGTCTCGTTTGATTATTGGAATAACCAGTCCACTTCTGGCGGTGTGTCCCGTTTAGGGGGGGAGAGTTTGTGACGTGTATTTCACGTCCCAATGATATTAAAACACGGGCAGTCAATCGCGACCAAGTCACCCGTCACCAGAGCCGAGCATTTTTATATTAAATAATATTGTTATTAATGGGGGGAATTGTTATTTATTTGTTGAAGGAATGACGATAAGGAGTAGCGACCGAGGAAAGCCGCAGAACGGCACACGCACGCACACACCCATACCGGCGGCACCAGCTGATCGCCGCAGCGACGATTGCTCGGAGCAAGCAACGACGACGAACACCTACACAACCATGCACAGCACCAACACCACTGCACACTGTACGCGCAACCCTCTCTCTCTCGCTTGCTCTTTCTTCCTCGCCTCTCGAGGATGATGAGCCGCTGCCCGCGCACACACATACACGCACGCGCGCGCGACTGCCCTCTTTCCCGATGCACGCAGACGCGGGAGGAGAGAGGATTCACAGCAGCAGCTGCGGCTTCCTCGAGGCACACCATCTCTGCTGTAGTCACGAGAGAGAGAGAGAGAGAGAGAGAGAGAGATACCGACACGGCTGTCGACAGAGGGGAGAGCTAGCAGCCGCCGCGCCGCGAGCCGCATGAAGCTGCCGGCCTATCCTAGCGTAGGCCGACGCGCGCACGTCGCCGCTGCCAACTGTGATGGTCCGGCAGCGACAAAACCGAAAGCGCCCGATATAGATATACACGCCGGGTTGCCCGCGCGTGTATATCTAGCAATTCATATTGCCCGCGCTGCATGGACAGGGCAGCATTTGCGGAGCGGGCCAATGGTAATTAGCGACTCAAATCGCCGCAGACTTGGCCTTGATTTTCGCATCTAGGGAAAATCAAGGCCAATCAGGCTGAAGTTGTTCGAGAAGAAGAGCGAAAATTTTGGAAGAGATTTCCGCCCTCTCCGATTTTGGGCATTACCTGCCCGTCCGTCAGCGTATAGAGACACGTTTGCATCGCCTATCCGCCCGTCAACCAAGATAGACGCGCTCAACGCCGTACATTTTGCCTAGTAGAGAGATTATATTATCCGACAAACTTTTGCGACCAGCTAGTGAGGAGCATCGCGAGGCGTGCCAGATTTGCGACGGTGAGTGGATTGGAATTGTCGAGCTTCCCTCGGCACTTGCAAGTAAAAATCTTTGTAGAATAATTATCGTGCATCGCCGCCATGTGCTCGGGGTTAGGCAAGTAAATTCGTGGTGGTGTGACACCAGGTTATAGAATAAGTGTGCGTCGGACCAACGTTAGATTTACGGGCATTATTGGAGAAAATTTGCGCGACTCGGAAAACTCGGGAAAACGTGGTGATTTCGTCGTCGCGAGAGACGCGTGCGAGGGCTAACGTAGTCATATTGTATAGCGACCGATAGATATTGCGCGAAAATTGTAAATGTGGCGACTGTGCGTATATTAACTGCAATAAAGCTTAGGTACTTAAAGAGAAAAATTATGTGTGTTTGTTATATAATTATTAATTCCTGATTTTCCAATTCACGGAACTTCCTCTGGGAAAAGGCTCGTCAGAGTTAGCCGCGCTTTACCTGGCGCCCATTAACATAGAAAACTTCGGTAAAGTGTCGAGAGAAGTCAAAATAATAAGCCGTCGTAACGAAAAGCGACGTTACAATTATTAACTCGCTATTATGTCTATAAAGGCGAGCTCATTTTTTTCCTTCTTAAATGAAGATTCAACATTGCAAAGAAATTTAAAGATTCATCGACTTGGTTTTGTTTTATAATGATTATTTTATTTTTTGATTTTTGAGTTTTAGATTTTCGGGTTTTCTGGGATGTTAGAAATTTTATGATCAAGTTAGTATAACTGCACTAAAAAGATTATGAGATACCCTATCTTCTACAACTGAAAATTTTGGATGGGCTCTTTTCTTTCTTTTGTTATACACGATAATATTTATATTTAGTTTAAACGGTTATATTTCTGAAATCTTATATGATGGAAAATTGTTGGAAATATGTTAGATGATTCGGAACTCTATTAATCTATGTACCAATATCTAACTATATATAATTTAAATATGTCTTTAAATATTCTGAAGTACCTGAATACATAGATTAATTATGCCGTCACCAGATAATAGAAATACTAATTCTGATATAACTAGGATGTTATCAAGTATCTTTGGAGTCGGATAAGGTCCTGATCAGGTTCCTGAAATATGTACTTTTAAAGCACGAAACGTATTAAAAAAACTTTTCTTTTAAACTTTCAAACGTTTTTTAAGAAAAATATAATAAGACTTTAAAAACGTGAAAAATGCACGAAAGTTTTTTGTGAAAAAAATCGAAATGTTTATAGAACCTTTATATGACTATAAAAAACTCACCTTTTTGAGCTATTAATAAGAAAGAAATATAGCAATTTAAAATAATGTATGAAAGCCAATTGGGCGCAAGATGGCGTCGGGGGTAGATATATCCCTCGATAAGCCGTTAGAAAAATTCTATAAATGCCATCCGAAACAGCAAGCTAAGACAGTGATATGTATTATATGTGAAAACTGTTATCATAAAAGTGATTTTGATAAATTAGCAAACACAGCATACGTAGGAGAATTACTGGTAATCTGCCCGGAACATTGTCAGCAAGACCTAACCTTCAAATACAGAGAAGAAGATCTATGTGATTTAGCAAGATTCCTCATTTCCTAGATTAAACTAAAACAATCAGAAGAAATAAGAAAAGAACTATTTACTGAACTAGCTGATAAAACTCAAGACCTTCATAATTCAATAAACTTTGATTCTGAAGCTGAACATGAAATAATAAGAACTGAAAATGCACTGTTGAAAACTTTGAATAAAGAATTGACTGACAAAAACTTTTTATTAAAGGAATTGTTGGAAAAAGAAAAAGAAAGAGATAAAGAAAGTGTAATAAACAAACTGTCTTTCGCTGAAATCACACAAAATGTCAAATAAATTACAATCAACAAGTTAAGAAGATCCCTAAAATAATTGTTACAGCAAACACCACTAATGATGGCAGTGAACAAATAGATATTAAAGAAAGCGTCACCAAACTACTAATAAATAGGAAAAGCATTCAAACCAAAAATGTGTATGTTAAAAATAATTAAGTAATTATAAACTGCATGAATAGTGATAGTGTAGTTGAAACTGAAAACTATTTAAAACATAACCTAAAAACAGTTTGTGAAATCAAAACCGAACAACTAAATAATCCTAAGATTAAAATTGTTGGTATAGATAACACTTTTAATATGGACAGTGATACCATTGAAGAAGATGTAAATTCTAGAAATTTAAAAAATTTTGATACCAAAGGCACAGTACTTCATATGTATATAAATGAAACAAAAAGTACAAGTGTTATAATAGAAATCACATCTGATTGTACAAGCATATAAAAGAAAATAAAAATCAAATTCTTGTAGGTTACCAGAGTTGTAAAGTTTATGACCTAATAAACATTAAGCCTTGTTATAAATGTGGAGGCCTTGGTCATAATAGTATTAAATGCAGAAATGAAAAGAATTGCCTACAATGTTCAGGGAATCATGAAGTAAAATAATGCAATAACAGTATTTTTAAATGTCCTAACTGTTCTTATTGCAATAAAAAATACAAAACAAACTATAAAATAAATCATTCGGCAGCAGACAATACATTATGTTCAATATTAAATAACAAGATTAAAAGATATATCATATCAACGGACTACCCTATTAAACCAGATTTATCAACATTTAACATAAACAACAGTCGAAAATCAACTCAGATGAATACAAGATCAACAGCACAAAATACAGTACATCAACAAGGCAAGAAACTAAACATAGTTAACAACAATGAACAACAAAACGAACATGTACAACAACAACAACAACAGAGGAAAATCGACTCAGCTCCCTGCAATACCAATAGCGCAAAAGGCAGTATAAAAGCAAGGCAAGAGACTAACCTGCAACAAGCAACAAGCAACACAATGACAAAATCTCGACCTTATTGAAGAAATGCAGAATCAAGTAATACAGCAGGAAGTCTCATATCCTGACCTTGGAACTCTTAATATTGATAGAAATAAAAAAGAAAATCTGATCTTATATTGTAATAATAGAAGTTTAAGTGCTAATTTTAAGAAACTTGAAATCTTTATTAAGAGTTTAAAGGTTAAACCTTACGTTATTGTATGCGCAGAATCATGGAATCTTGAGAATCATAACTATTTTAAGTTATATGGATATAAAATTTACTATAACAATAGTAAAATAAATAAAGCAGATAGTGTAGTTGTTTATATAAAAAATGAATGATATAATAATAATAAATAATGATATATAATAATAATGAATGAAATTACTGAAATATTGGAATTTAATAGACTAAAAATATTAAATGTTAACATTAAATTAAATAATAATAGTTCACTTACAATATCTGCACTCTACAGATCCCATGATCTACCTAGTCTAGAATTCATTTCAAACCTTAATTCTTTTCTTAATAAAACTAAACAATATAAAAATCACCTAATAGTAGGTGACTTTCATATAGATATCACTCAGCAAAATAAAATTAGTGAACATTTTTAAACAGTTTACTTGAAAAAGGCTTTTATCCTGGTTTTATTAATACAACTAGACCATCTGATGATAGTGGTAATGGTTCATGTATTTATAACATTTTTATTAAAGCTAAAACAATACAAACTAAAACTTTTAAATTAATGATTCCGTTACCGGATCATTATCCTCTATTTATAAATATAAATAAACCACTAAAAACTGAAAAACATGAATCTAAATTTCTATATGATTACAAAAAATTACAATATATAGCAAGTACAATAAACTGGAACAAATACAAAACAATACATGATCCAAATGAAGCTATCAACTCTGTTATAAAAGAAATTCAATTTTGTACAGAAAAAATAAGAACTAAAAGTAAAACTCATGATAATGCACCTAGAAAAGATTGGATTACAGAGGCTATAATTAAATCTTGCAAAAGGAAGGAAATGTTATATAATAAACTAAAGAAAAATCCAAATAATGAGCAAACAAAGACTGATTACAAGAATTATGTCAAAATATTAGATAAGGTTATTAAAGATGCTAAAATAAAATACGACAAAAAACTAGTCGAAAAAAATTGTAATAATGCTAGGCAGCTATGGAAAATTATTAACTCAAAACTAGGTAAAAAAGAAAAAAGTGCTAAAAAAATTAATTACATCTATGACAATAATAAAAAGAAAATCGAAGATCCTACAGAAATAGCTAAATATATGAACACTTATTATTGTAAAGTTGGGGATAATTTAAGTAAAAAAATTAAGGTGCCATTAAACAAAAATTTAAAACTACCACCTATGAATGTAAAAACTATCTTTTTAACACCTACGAACAAATTTGAAATCCAAAAAATCAGTCAAATTTGTTCATAATTGGAATGACATTTCTTATTTGTTTAAATTATGAGTATTGGATGATAAACATCCCTTACTAGATAAAATGTTTAAATACAGGCCCATTATAATTATTCTCTAAAGCAGCCTCCTCAACTATTTAGTAAATAACTAATATTCGCCTTTAATTAGACTTGATTATTTATTATATAGCTTTGAAAAATATGTGATTTTTTTTCAAAATTGTTATATAAATACCGTTATATTATTAAAAATTGTATTATAAATAGACTTTAAAGCATCAACTAATAATAAAACGAGAGAGTTTTTGTTGAAAATACCTTAAAGAATATAATCTCAACATTTCAATAATTTTTTTAATTTTGTATGTGCGAGGATAAATTTATATCCAAATTCAGCACTTCGATAAGTCCATTCATCGAAAGATGCCTATGACTCCCAAAAATCTTTTAGTTTATGAAATATTTTTTTTTATACATATAATAGTAGTATTGAATAAACTAAATTGTTTCCAATGTTAAACAAATGAAAAAGTGAATAGTATTAATGAAAAGAAAATTAATTAAATAAGTAAATGAATTAAATAAGTGACCTCAAAACCCATATTCTGCTTACTTTTAGGTACAATAAATCGAAATCTTTGAATTTCGTATTAAATTGGCACTATATTAAATTCGTTCTATAATATTTTGAAATTTTGAACATAAATTAGTGATCTGCAACCTCAAAAATCCAATCGTGCTAATTTTTAGGTATATCGAGTCAAAATCTTAGAACTTCATATAAACCAGTGGCCATATTGAACCCTTTATTTTGAATTTTTTATTCTGATCAAAGATTTGTAAACAGCAACCTCTAAAACTTTATTACACGGACTTTTAGGCAATTTAAGATAAGATTGTAGGATTTTAAACAAAATAGTAGCCATATTGGATACGCCATTTTAAATTTTGAAATTCTGAGCACAGGTTCGTGATCAATGACGTCGAAAACCTTACAGCACTAATTCTTGGTCAATTTAAGCTACGATTGTAGGATTTTATACAAATTAGTCGACATATTGAATCCGTCATTTTGAATGTTGAAATTCTGATCCCTGATTCGTAATCAGCGACCGTGAAAACCTATAATTACACTGAGATAGACACAATAAGTATAACAGAAAAATGTGCACATGAACACGGTGCGCAGGAAGCGGCGATAGGTTTGACAAAATTGATGACGAAAACGGTTTGTGGGGCATGATTCGTGTATGTTTCCAGAGTCGAAAACTGTTTGAATTGAAGTCATACCTGCTTCCTTTATCGAGAAAAGGCGAAACTATAATTTTTTTAATTTAATGATTTTGAGAAAAATGACCTTATTTAATATAATTAAAGTGCCTTCGCGCCAAATGAATTTTAAATTACAATTTTTTTATACGAAAGCATCTTTTTCAGTGTGATTAATCACATACATATTAAACACAAGTTAAATAAAATAATGAATTATTATTTCAAACGACGTTAAATTTCGCGGTTTTTTACTAATGCACATTACAGTTACCTGCGGTAGGTAATGTAGATAATTTTTTACACTGTATTAGCGATACTTGTTTTACTGACCTAACCTACCGAGAACCATCATAATTTTTTTTATTTTTTAAACGCATATAAATCGTTGATATAAGTTTTGTAGTTTGAACTCCTTGGAGAATTACGATAGCATAGAAATATTTTCTGACCTAATACTATATTACATTATTGTATAATAAATGTTATTGTATAAGATATGTTTAATTATAGTATTTTAGAGTTTGATAACGTAAAATATCCAAGCTGAATTTGTGTGCATTGTGTAGTAGTTACACATACAAGAGAATAAAAATTGATATTTAATATAGAAAATAATTATGAGTAAGTAATATTCATTCGTTCTTAAACGAATTCAATTTTATTTTAATGAAAACAAAGTATCTGAAGATTCTTGGTATATTTTATTTTCAGTATAAATAGTCCAAAATTAAAGATCTAATAGTATTATTGATTTTTGTTGTAAATAGAGAAAAAGTTTGTGCACCTTGCGGTAAAAAAACTGTTTTTGGAACTAAACGGTCGAAGTTTTTTCTTATAACAGATAAACATAACAAACTTATAAAATCACATCTAAATGCTAATTTGGATATATCAGATGTCAAATTTCCTTTGAGCATCTACACTTCATGTCGACTAACTTTAGTCGAACATAGCAAAGGAATTTTCAATAGGCCTTTACAAACAATGCCAAATTACGTAGACGTAAATTTACCAATAGCGATTAGAGCTAATGTCGATGTTTGCATTTGTTACGTTTGTTTGACAAAAAGATTTATTGGTCATGCAAAAATAAGAAGTGGTCAACAAGACCAGATTGTTACTTCTGTTTTAAAACGTAAAATCGAAATGCCGAGTCAACTTACTCGTAGTAGTAGTAAAGAGTCGATATTTGAATTAAATTTTGAGTACTCGAGACTCGAAAATGAGATTACTCGTGAATTCTAATAAAAACAACAACGTGTCATTTACTGCTGAAAATTTGGATAATTATTATGTTAATACAGGAGTATCAATGAGCTACGTGAAACAAATGACAAATTTATTAAGAAGTACAGCATGTAGACAATCTGTACCGACAAATTATATAAATCACGTGACTGAGAAATCAAAAATCTTAGACAATATTTACAAAAAAGATGTTTTTAAATTCGATACCGACGAGAAAGAAAAAGAAATGACACCTGTTGTTTGCGCTGATGTCACAGAATTATTAGAATCTGTTTCGGAAAATCGAAATTTGGTTGGCAACTATAACGTCAAAATGATGGCTGACGGTAAACAAGGATTTTTTAAAATAAGTATGACCGAACTACCAGAAAATTAATCACCCGAATCAGATTTAAGCACTGAAGACACTGATTTAGAAACCGACTCAAAACCAGAAGAAAAAAGAAATCTTTATTCTAAGGGTGGAGTTAATGGTAAAAAGACCAAGCTAACTAGTGTCAACAGATTACTACTGTTGTTATAGTCCCTAACATAAAAGAGACATGAAAATATTAAGTTTTTATTTGAATTAACTATGATTAATTACATACCGTTTAAGTTTGTGTCTGATTTTAAATTATTACTTATTGTCAACAGTTAACAAACAGTAGCATCGATGTTTCCTTGTCCTTACTGTTTCACGTCATTGAGAGATTTGAAAAATCTAGGAGTTAGTAATAAAAATCTTGATGTAGACTGTAACACCACATTTTTCTTTGCCGTCAGGCGGTAGGCCATGCTAGCATTATTTGGCATGAATAATTTATCCTGATTATTTTGCAGTTTGCACATTGGCATAAATACAATAAAATATATCCCCAAATTTATACGTATGTCCTAAATAATTAGGATTGTATAAATACAAATTTAGTGTAATAAACAGTGAGTGAGAGCGTGAAGTTTCGACTAAAATTTTTTTTCGAGTATTAATTGTAAAAATTATTTAAATAAAATTCTTGATAACTATCAACAATTTCGAAATTTTTGTGTAATATCAATTAAAACTAGTTTGTAATTTAAATTAAAACTTTGATTATTGCGAATTAGTAATATTCCACCTATCATACACACATCCACTAGCCCATATAGAAATTTAAACAATATCACGACCCTATCGATCCCTACCCTACTACAAATTGCCAGTAGTTGAGTTTTATCTTGTGTACCTCTACCGCATGCATGCAGAAATATTGGCACTAAATTTTAGTTTGGTTTGCTTCGCTTTTGCTTGCTAAAATTTATTTTAGTTTCATTGCTTTCGCTTATTCATTTTTTTTTGTACTCTATGCAATACTTCATCTGTGATTTTTCTTTGAGAACTTCATTGTTTTTCATTTTCTGTTTTTCTTGATCTAAATTAAGTTTTTTTTAATATTTTATTGTTTGTTTTTCTCTTATATACCTTTCGTAATACCAAATCGCACTCTTTAGTGAGCAATCAAAAGTGAGCTAAACACAGTCATGCTAACTTCGAATTAAAGAAACGTAACGTTCCGTTACCTTAAAATGGCGACGGCTGACCAATTGAAACTTCTCGAGGAAGCGATAGTTGCTAGAAAAGCAGATTTCGAACTCCTTTACTCAACTCGTGGATTAGATTATATATTGCGTCATGCCAATATAAGCAAAATTAGTACATTAGGAACCAAGAACGAGATACTGGATCGAGTAGTTAGATATCAGCTTAAATTGATTTTTGGATCTTATGTTGTGCCATGGGTTTCGTGCAATGATGATCAAATCGTATCTAAAGAAAAACCTTGTTTATGTCTTAATTCTAACTCGATGCAAGGATATTTGTCCAATATCGCGAACAAACAAGAGATTTTACGATCTGAATTCACAAAATATGATTTAAATACTCTTTTGAATAGCGCGAAATATTTTCAGATTAGAACAGAAGGGACTTACAACGAGATACTTAATCGATTAGTTGAAATCTCGAGAAATGCTCAAAATTACTTTGTTGATACGAGTTGTGAGATTAAAGAAAATGAAAATCACATCGGAGAGACAATTGAACAAAAACCTGCTGTACAATCTGATAATGTCTCGCAAATATCGATCCAACTAATGGAACCGTATAGATGTTTCGATCCATAACCTACACTTACCCCACAAATACCTACCTACCCTACAGTACATATTTCGCAATTTTCACAAACACCAACTTACCCTACCGATCAAACCTCACAACCTTTACAAGTACAACACGCCCCTATCGCACAACCCACACACCCTATATCAATACAATCCTACACTACTACACAAAATTATTATACACCACAATACAACACAATACCCGAAATCCCAATACACAGTATCGCATCGAATACCTACCACACCGCTATACCATTCCCTAATCTTCACCCATGCAAGTATTATTCCCCCATATCGCAAATTACCGCATAACAGAACCCCATCTAATTGCAAAAACGTTTCGAATCGTATCCCGCACAAGGACCAAGGTCGTCGGTAGTCATCGAACCACCTCCGCCGGATCTAACGGTATCTCTTAACACAGTTGATAAGACGGAGAAAGAAAATTTGTCGGTATCTCGCGCGACTTTCGCAATTGATTCTTCTGTGGAATTAGCGACAACAATTGTATCGGCATTTATCCCCGAAAATTCGAATTTATTAGGAAAGAGTGAAGAGAAATCGTCGGTTCTCACTTCGGAGGAAACTGCAGTAGACCATTGTTCATCGGCTGTGAACAACTTCGAAGCTCACAATACAATTTCGGTAAACGAATCTCAGTCGAATCACATTTCTACACTCTCAGGTTACGGAATCGCAGACGGAGTTACGGAAAATTTTCCGATCGTAGCTACCGTAAGTAAATCTGCAATAAACCGTTCGAAATAACCTATAAGGAATGATCGTAACTCGAATCGAACTAAACGTTTGAAAAATTCATCGAAAACTTTGAATAGTGCTCGCAGGTCGGATTGTTCATTGTCGGAACAATCATATCGGTCTTCGATTAATAAGAACTCGAACATAGTAGAATCGAAATTAGCGGAAAGATCCGGAAATCGAAATCGCAACACACCCAACTGTTCACTTTCGGAACACCGGGTTCGTAGTCCGAAAAATCATCGTATTGTTGATTCATTGACGAATGAATCACTCGATACCACCAATCGTAAAACGTCGAATAGAACTCGTAAAATCCCGAATGAATCGCGAATGTTAGATCGATTGACATGGAGTCAATCGCATGGAACTTCGAAAACTCGGGAAGTCAAATCCTTTTCCTGGAAATCACCAGCAGAAAAATTAATTTCTTACCAAAATCGTAAGAATAATTTGAATTCGTCGAACTCATCGTATATAGGCAAACCAGCGTATAGCAAATCTTTATATGCTTGCTGGGCCTGTCACCTTACCGGACACCAGGCAAAGTTCTGCCCTAATAAATCTGGGATTTTATGCTACAAGTGTGGCCACCTAGGAGGCATAATTCCTAACTGCCCTAACTGCAACCCACCTCGAAATAAAAAGATAGGACACTCCCCGGTAAGAAAGACCATTGCGGTACCGGTAAACATGAGTACACCGTCGGGAACTCAGCCTTCGCCTCGGAAGCCTGAGCGGGTGTCGGTTCAACGTTTACCGCCTTCGAAGCCTAAAAACAACACCGCTAAATGGAGAAATTCGAAGACAAGCGATCGGAAAAACTCTGCTGAGTCGTCGCGGAAATCAGAGCCCGCATCGGCAGTCACTCGCAATAAAACTGACCGAGTATGTTGGAATTGTAAATGTTCGGGACATTGTTATCGTGATTGCAAAGAACCACGTAATAGCGATTTTGTTATCGTTGTGGGAAGAAAGACGCGGACGTTAAGACGTGTTCTTTTTGTAAGTTTCGCCATTCTTTTAAAAGATTCGAAGGCGTCGCTACAAACTTCGCAAAATCTCGTATTGCAACCGATAACTCACAAATGATTGTGTCAGCCGCATTAGTAGACCCCGCATCGAAACTACCAGCAGCATCACGGCAATCAGTTATCGTAATTTTTCCGAACATTGACGCATACGTTAGAGGTGTGTAAAATACCGATATCGCTTACCCCTTCCATTATTACGAGGGTAGTTCAATAAGTCTTTAGAATAAAGTATAAAAACAATTTTTTTTCGGTAAATTTTTTTTTATTTTTCAACATAATCTCCTTGGAGCTCTATACACTTGGTCAATCGCTTTTTAAGTTTTTTTTAATCCTTCAGAAAAGTGCGTTTTCGGAAGTTCCTCAAAATAAGCACTTACAGAGGCAATGACGTCTTCGTTGTCCGTAAATCTCTGTCCACCGAGCCATTTTTTCAAGTTTGGAAATAAGAAAAAGTCACTGGGGGTAAAATCTGGTGAATACGGTGGGTGTTCGACCAATTCGAATTTTAGTTCTTCAATTTTAGCCATTGAAACGAAGCATGTGTGAACTCGGGCGTTGTCGTGATGAAAGAGAATTTTTTTTCTCGCCAAATGTGGTCGTTTTTTTTAATTTCTTCTTTCAGCTGCTCTAATAATGATGCATAATACTCACCAGTAATTGTTTTACCCTTTTCCAAGTAGTCAATAAGTATAATTCCACGTGCATCCCAAAAAACTGTAGCCATAACCTTACCAGCTGACTTTACGGTCTTTGCCTTCTTTGGAGCTGGTTCGCCTGTGGAAATCCACTGTTTGCATTGTTCCTTTGTCTCAGGAGTGTAGTGGTGTATCCATGTTTCATCCACAGTCACAAATCGACGAAAAAATTCCTCAGGATTCCGACTTATGCGCGCCAAAAGAGCCTCAGAGGCGACCACTCTATTGCGTTTATTCTCAGCTGAGAGCAAACGCGGCACCCATCTTGCCGATAGCTTTTTCATGCCTAATTTTTCATGTAGAATTGAAACAACTGCACCTATAGATATCCTTGTGGCCTCAGCTAACTCACGCACTTTTAATCTTCTATCCTTCAACACCATATCGTGGATTTTATTGATGATTTCGGGAGTAGTTGCTTCTACGGGCCTTTCTGAACGTGGTTCGTCACTTATTGATGTACGACCACGCTTAAATTCATTTACCCAGTTATAAACCGTTGCTAAGGCAGGGGCAGATGTGCCATGAACTGAGTCCAATTCATTTTTTATCTCATATGGAGTTAAACCCTCTAAATGAAAATGTTTAATTACCGCTCTGAACTCGTTTTTTTCCATTTTTCTTAACAAGCAATTTTTTTTTTTCAATTGGTTATAAAAACACGTAAACTCAGAAGATGTGGACTGTGACTGCACCATATATCTAGTCGGGAGTGGTGCTGACTGAAAACAGATGATTTGGAGCGATTCGCGCGCCATCTGTTGGTCATTCTAAAGACTTATTGAACTACCCTCGTACATACCCTCATCTTGTCCATACCAAATACCCTCCTTTCGCCAGTACCGCTATTACTTTACCGTAGATAACGTTAATCCCCCTATCGTTAATTCCAAAAATATTTCTACTGGAAATGCCACAAATTTCCCTACCGTAAATGGCAACAATTTTTCCTACCGAAACTACCCTTTAAAAACTCGGATAAAAAAAAATAGATGTAAGGCTCTCCTCTAGGCCGCGGGGTCGCGACTTCGCTTCCGGGGGCGTGACACCCCCGCCCGCGGTGATTAGCTTAAATATTATCCACCCCCCTACCGTCCGATCCCCATCCAACCACCCCTCCTATCGTAGACCGGCAAACCCAAAAATGTCCAAAACTCATCCCATCATTAATGTGGTAAACGACCCGAACGGGGGACAAGTACGCATTACAACGGGGGAATTACCTTCACTAAGACAGCTACTACTCAGACGAAGTCGGAAAGGGAAGTGATAATTGAGAGAGGGCGGAGCCTCAGAGAACGAGTCGGGGTAGAGTCGGTACACCCTATATATGCAATGGGCCCGATTTATTTCGTGAGGGAAGAGCGACCCAGCCCGATATCACTCGCACCGACCTCGTTCGTCGGGGGGAAGACCATCCCCAGCTTGATGGACTTAAAACTCCAGCCTCCAGCTCCGTACCGATCGGATGATACAGCCTCCGTTTCTTCGCAAGGTTCCTGTTGGAACTGTAAGAAACAAGATCATCAATATACTAGTTGTAAAAGCCGGAGGGAGTATAAGTTCTGCTTCCGATGTGACCAACCAAATGTCGACTTGCACACTTGTCCACGGTGCACAGGACCACCACCATCGGGCTATCGGAGGTCATCAGACCAACCATGCACGCCGCCGGCTACTCCTCCCCTCAGGTCGTATCGGGATCGATAACACCCCAACCTTACGTTACCCCCTGCACCGGCGCCCGTACCAACCCCAGCGACCATAGCATCGGGTATTTATGGCTCTGCTAATCAGCCAGTGCTCGTAGTGATGCGGGGTGCTACGGTCTATTTTTCGCAACCCCAATAAAAAAAAATAAACACCCCTTCCCTACTCCCCACCTACCGATATCGAGTCTCCTATTGTGGGCACACCATTCCCCTATCGCCAATGTCGTACCCCCCTCCGCCTCCCGACAATACCGTAAATTTCCTATCGAAACCCATCCCGTCCCTCCTATCGTCAATACCGAATACCCTCCTAATAGAAATTCCAGTCCATTCCTACCGAGTGCGTAAGGGTCCACCTTGATTACCGAAAACGCATAACAGTATTCCGTAATTTCCGTAAGCAGTACTCGATTCGCTAGTTTTTTCACTTGTAGATATCAGAAACCACATGGTTACAGACCCATGACGACAACCCCATACGACTTCCGTAGACCAATAACAATTTGTAAACGCGAGAAATTGTGCATACATAAAATAGAGTAGTATAAACTAACTAAGTTATTTAAATAAGAAAAAGACTAACTTGTGTGATGGCAAAGACTGATTTCAACTACTTCGCTAAAGTATTTGAATCGTATATTTGGGCGGGGGTTAGTTACTCGAACTCACCTAGCATCCACTCATTGGTAAAATCACTTGTAGTAAAATGAACATGTAACCAAGTGCCAGCTACATGCACAAATTACTGTATCAATATTTTATATAGGACTCTGTTTCCTTAGAATGTCATACATTAAGCACAATATTATGAAGTGTCCCTTACTAAATTAGGAAAAATTAAAAATTTAAGAATTTAGTCTGTAAGAATAACGCTGTATATAAATATGTTCTTAGCTTCTTTTTATAGATACAACCGTACTAATCACGACTGATCAATTATACAGCCATAATGTAAATAGTGATTAGTACTTATAGATGCCTAGTAGCGCCAAATAAATATTCATAGTTCATCAAGAGAACAAGAAGAAATGACAATTAAAAGAAGTATTGAAGTAATACTGTACATATGCGTAGGATAAGTATTTAGCTAGCTAGACAGCGTTAAACACAAGCGATTAGCATATACTAGGTTAGCATATAAGTTAGTTAGTTGCGTACCGAGTGAGCACGTCCCAAGTAAACCGCGAACCGCGTAGCCGCGCTTCGGTTTAGTAGGGGGGAGTTTGTAACACCACATTTTGTATGGGTTACACAAACTTCCAGTCTGTCGAACGAACTGCTCAATGCAAGTCCGATGCTCGACAGAACTGGCCTATATAACTGATAGCACACTACACACCCATTACATTCACTAGACATACACACACACACACACACACACACACACACACACACACACACACACACACACACACACACACACACACACTATTTCCTTTGATGACACAGAGCAAGCGAGCTCTCCAATACCCTGAAGCAGCCATAGGTTGGAGCTGGCTGGTCTCGTTTGGGGTGCGCTGAGCATGTCCTGGTGTCTCCTCTCCTTACTCCCGTCCTTTCGATCCAATCTAAGAACACACGCATAGAGATTAGAAAGGAAGAATATAAGCAAAATGGTATTAGAATAATACCCACCTGATTTTATGCCTTGAAAGGCATGAATGGATCCATCTTGGGCGGAGCGGCTGCTTCTCTAGATACTTTGGA
Organism: Gastracanthus pulcherrimus; assembly: GCA_949152435.1. Lineage (NCBI taxonomy): Eukaryota > Metazoa > Arthropoda > Insecta > Hymenoptera > Pteromalidae > Gastracanthus > Gastracanthus pulcherrimus. The sequence continues at coordinate 118,130,299 of OX424573.1, forward strand.
GGCCTGCAGCATACACCCTAGAAACCATAAAGCTGAGTTAATCTACAGTAGACATGCACATCAAACTGGAACTCTCTTACCTGGTTTGGAGGGTTTGCAGAGGCAGTGTGGTCTCTCAAGTGCAACAACGTAGCTCAACTCATAGCCCGCTCCGCCATAACAGCAGCAGCAGCAGCCTCCGAAGCACTCGCCAGTCACCTAGAAACAACCTAGCATTAGCAAGGGGAGATTACAGTGATATACAAAACACTAATCTCACCTGATAACAGTGGTAGTTGAGGAATGCAGTGTAGGAAGCTGTATGTAAATATAACCTCTTCGAGGTTAACCGTGCCCACTGCTCCTGCTGCAAGTACGCAGTCCTGGGCCTTGCAGCTCTCGTCTTCGTGCCCTTTCGTCGGCACCGTTGTCCTAATATACCTCCTGCTACATCCCTCGTCGCACTTCCTCGTCCTGGCCACTCGTCCTTCCTTGTTCTCTCCAACGCCGTCTGCGAGCCGTCGACTGCGTGCCACAAAGCGTGACGGCACCGCGAGCAGACACTCCCCTTTCCTTCTTCTTACTTCTCTTTCTTCCTCACCAGACGCATGCGCTGCGCCCTCAACCTGGCTCGGTCCGCACTACCGAAATCCAAGTGTAGCGCCTTGGGAACGAAACGACAAAGTTTGCTCAATAATGTTACAGTACAATAAACCCTCCGCTTAGCAACGAAAATGATGAAATGTATATAATTAAAAAATGTATAATACCTGAGCTACATATATTGCAGAGCTATGTAAAACATCTTTTTAGGACGGTTTAGTGCCTTTTATTAGTAGAGAAAAAGCATTGCTTTGACCATAAAATCTGCATCTTGTATCAAAAAGTTATCATGAAGACATTTTTTAAGGTAATGCTTGTAGAAAGCTTTTAAGGGAGCACACCACCTTTAAAATGTGAAACAAAAAAATTGATTAGGAATTTTTATTTTGATATTTATTTTAATAGGGGTTTTTTCCCTGAAAGTATACATAAAAACCTACCAATTTGTATATTTTTTACCTTCGTCGGACCTTCTATGCCTGCATGGCAAACCAGACTGTTTTCGAAGACTTTAAGCACTGTCCGTAAGATTCCAAGTCTACACATGGATGGATTGGGCTAAAAATTTATGGAGATACACATTATAGTAGTACTTTTAGTATGAACGAAGGGATTTTGATTTGAACGAGTAGAAAATTGTTTACATCTATAAAAGTGATAAGATTATTAAAAAATATGTGTTATATTGACAATGTTCATATAAAAACATACTTCTTTGCCGCTCTTTTAACGCGACGCGCGTTAAAAGAGCGGCATTGTTAAAGGCCCACCCTGATTGTCTAATGAGTGAGAACAAAGAAAACTCCCTCGTTAACCGACAGAATTTATATCGTGATTTTAAATATGCCTCAAAACGCAGATATTCCGCCCACCTCGTTTTCTCATAAAACGAAATAACATTACAACAAATTTTCAATAAAAAAAAACCAACGCGTAACAATTTGAATACGTGAATTAACTATGTTTTAAAATTAATTTAATTAGTCTTGAATATCGTTGTCCAACATCTTGATCAGCTTGCTGATGGGTCGTCGAAAAGTTGTCGTAGCAGAACGAAGTGAAGCCACCCTCACCAAACCGTCCTTGCCAGGAAACATCTCCACTACCCGAGCCAAGGGCCATCGCGCGGGAGAGATGGTCTCGTGGCGGATCAGCACAACGTCCCCAATCTGGAACGATGATTGAACGTGTTTCCACTTCGACCTTTTCTGTAGCTGCTGCAAGTAGTCGGCTGACCAGCGGTTCCAGAAACTTTGGGTCAGCTCCGCCATACGCCGCCAGCACTGCATAGGTAGCACCTTCTCCTCCGTGATTCTTGGCTCTGCAATTGAATAAGATGACCCCCAGGAGGAAATGAGCAGGCGTGAGTACAAACAGGTCGGACGTATCTTCAGTCAGAGGGGCGAGAGACCGTGGGTTTAGACATGCTTCTACTTGGCACAGCAAGATTGCGATCTCCTCAAATGTAAGGATAGTCTCACCTACTACCCTTTTCAAATGGTATTTCGTGGATTTAACCGCAGCTTCTCATATACCTCCAAAATGAGGGGCTCCAGGAGGATTAAAGTGCCAGGATGTGGCTTCTCCCTGTAGCGCGGGACTCACCGACAGACTGAAGTCAGAACTCTCAGAAAACATTCTGCGAAGCTCCGCATCCGCTCCGATAAAGTTTGTGTCCTGATCACTTAACATATACAAACAAAGACCGCTACGGGAGACAAATCTACGAAATGCTGCGATGAAACATTCAGCGTCATAGCTCGACATTGCTTCCAAATGTATAGCTTTACTGCACAAACAAACAAATACTACTAGATAACCCTTATAAGACTTATAGTCCCTGTGACGCGAGGTACGCAGTTAATATGGGCCTGCGTAGTCAACTCCCGAGCGAGCAAATGGCCTTGAAGGCTGTACACGCTCGACGGGCAAATCATCCATTTGTTGCTGCGACTGAGCTGCATCGTATCTTCTACGGGAAATACATCTTTTAACGACAGTTTTCACCTTAAGACGACCCTTGACTATCCAGAACAGGCGTTTAATGCGCGCCAGGGTGAGTTAAATTTCACCGTGAAGAGATTAGTGATGATAATGCGAGATTACTAATTGAGTGAGACGACTATCAGCGGGCAAAATCACCGGATATTTCTCGTCTTCACTCAGGGCTGAGTTTTTCAATCGTCCACCCACCCTGATCAACCTGATCCGGTAGACTGGATTTAGACTCTTTAAAAGATGCGATTTAGGTAATTCTTGACCCTTCTTGAGAGCATCTATCTCGTATTCAAAGTGCTGGAGTTGAGTTAAACGGCTCCAAACCATCTTGGCTTGTCGAACCTCCTTCCCAGTAATTTCCAAAGAAGTAGGTAAAGCAACTTCCCGTAAAACAGGAGAAACCTTATCAAAGAACGACGTCCCCTCTATTCTTAAGCGAATGAATCGCAAAACATATATTGAAATACGGATTAACTTACTCATCAAAGAATATTTTTCTATCAGAGGCCATGTTTTATACTTAATGATCCTATCAGCTGCGGCTATCAGCACGACTGGCTCAAAGCTAACTTCCTTTGGTTTTGGAGCTTCCAAATCATGCTTGCATTCCTATTCACCCAGGCTTTCAAGCAAGCGCTTTGGTCCTTTCCACCACAACTCATTCTGCAATAAATTATCAGCGGTGGAAACGCGTGACGCAACATCCGCCAGGTTATCAGCCGAATTTACATGATGCCAATATGCATCCGGTAACCTCGTGGAAATATCAGAACATCTATTGGCCACAATCATGGGCCATTTAGCTGGTATATCCCTAATCCAATATAACACTTCTTTGGAATCTGTCCATAAATGGACATTGAAATTTATCAATTCCTAAATTATCAGCAAAAACTTGAGCTAACTTGGTAGCCAGATGATCGGCACACAGCTCGAGCCTAGGAATGGATATCGTCTTAATAGGAGCCACCTTGGTTTTCGCACCTAATAGAAAAACTTGAGCTTCTGAATCTATCACCCGCAAGTACAAGACTCCTGCGTAGGCGATTTTTGACGCATCGGCAAATCCGTGCAATTCATACATACGCACCGATGGTTGCAAACCTATCCACCATGGAATTCGAATGTGAATTATTGAAGATAGCGAACTGTAACAGCTTCTCCAATAGACAGCATGTTCTTTCGGTAGCTTCTCGTCGCAATCCTTGGTTAACGCCCAAAGTGACTGCATAAAAGTTTTAAGCAATATTATTATAGGAGCTGTCCAACCAAGCGGATCCAACATCTTCGCAATTTTTGACGCGACCACTTTCCTCATTATTGGCCCTTTCAGCTCCTCTAAGGATACATTGAAGTAGAAACAATCTTCCCCAGGATTCCAAGCAATGCCTAGGACTGAAAAACCTAGCCCTACTTTAAGATTGGCTTCTGCAGCCTTGAGTTTAGGAGATAACCAATCAACTAACGCCCTATCATTCGCGAGCCATTTCCTGAGAATGAAGCCCCCGCTGTGCAGCAAATTTAACACCTGCTCCGGTTTGGCCCGAGCCTTCTCTATCGTAAAATCACCTGACAGTACGTCGTCTATGTAGATCTCGTTTTCAAGGATTTCTCCAGCTAGATGAAATGCCTTTCCCTCATCCTGAGCTAACTGCCTCAAAGAGCGACTTGCTAGAAAGGACGAAGAACCACAACCAAACGTAACCGTAATTAAAAAATACGTAACCAGCTCTGTAGTCACTTCTTCCCTCCAAACTATGGCCTGCAGGTGCTGATCAGCCTCATGAACCTGAATCTGCAAGTACATCTTAGCTATATCTGCTGCAAAAACAAACGGATAACGTCTCCAGCGGGTAAGCAAAACGACCATATCCGGTAGCAAATTTGGACCTACGAGTAAAAACTCATTTAAACAAACACCATCCTTGGTTTTGGCGGAAGCATTGAAGACCGTCCTCAACCTAGTTGTCGCGCTGCTTTCCTTAACTACGCCATGATGCGGCAGGAAGAAACATTTTTCTAAATTGAAATTCTCGCCAGTAACGCGACTCATGTAACCCGCGGCCTCATATTCCCGCATTGACTCTACATAAGCCCTACGGAGCTCGGCATTCTTAACAAACCTATTCTCCAGATTATACATCATCCGCACGGCTCGCGTATACGAATCTCCCCATTTTATTGGGATATTAGATTTTTTAGGTAATCTTACCACTTATCTTCCCTCACGAGTGCGACTCACGGAATTTCGGTATATCTCCTCGCATAGTTCTTGTTCTTCGGTAATCGTAGGACCTTGTCGCTCGCCTGATGTCCTCGGCTCTGAAACTATCCATCCCAGCATGGTTTTCACTGCTATTGGTGAGTCAGCATCATCGTCCTTGCGTAGTCCTTCTTCGATGATCTGAGCATTCACTCGATCACCTAATAGCAAGTCGATACGATCCAAGTATTCAAAACGATCATCTGCCAGCGTGAGTCCCTGTAGATGATCCCAGCTGTTCGAGCAACCTGAAAATGGATCATACACAGTCACTCTGGGGATAACATAGGCTGTGATCCCGCAGCTAAATGTAGATACAAAATGGGGTTTTATTGTAAAGTTTACCAAACTTTTACAGAGTACATTCCCATTATTATCTTTACCTGAGACCATAACTCTCAGAGGCTTCTTTTTGAGCCTTAAGCTCTGACATAATTTTTCAGAAATGAATGATGCTTGCGCACACTAGTCAATCATTGCTCTTACCAATATGTGCCTTTCATCATCAACGTATACTTGACCCATGCAGTTGCTAACAGGACCATATCCTTGTCTGAAGTATTAGCACTGCTGTTTACTGACACTGTCCCCAGCGCTGCTGTCATAGCAGAAGCTTTTTTTCCTGAAGTCTCAGCTGCGCTAGGCTTGTGGACAGTCTCCTCAATAATTTTAGGTGCCGCACTATTACTGCCAAAATGCAACATTCAGTGGTGCTTAGACGATCAATGCTGGCATCGTAATGAGCTCTTGCAGTTTTGCACCGTATGATTATGAAAACAATTGAAACACAGGTGCTTTCTCATAACTACCTACTTTCTTTCAAAGGCACTCTTAGGAAAATTTCACAGCTTAAGATTGAGTGTGAACCTTTACAAAGTGGACATGAATAAAATGAAAAAGAAGAAGAAGACGAACCTTTACCTATCTCCTCCTGTACTACATGAACCGACTTAACGTTTCTATTTTTGTAAGCAAAGTTCTTTTCCTTAAATTCAGAATGAAAATCGCGAGCCTTTGCAGCTTCCCCAAAAGAAGATGTTTCCTTGGCGCTTTATAACTGCACTAGTGCTAACCTTTCGGTTTCTAAAAATACATCTAACGTGTCAAAGGCCGGTGGTTCCTGTGGATGATTGGACCTAGCCACCGATTCCTCCCACTTCCTTTGAATGTGCGGAGTTAACCTCGTAACTGTCAGAAACACAGTGAAATGGTTCGAGTGTTGCACTGGACTACCTAGAGCTTTTAATGCCTGCAAGATATGTTTCGTCCCTGTCTGAATCCTACAAACTTCGTGAGCAGCGTCATTGGACATTGATTTTAACGATAATAATTTTGCTGACAGCTTGGTTATTAATAATCTTGAATTATCATAATGATCCTTCACTCCCTTCCATGCACTCAAAAAATTGTCGCCTCCTACCGGAGTCTCTTCTATCAATTCAGCAGCATCGCCCTTTAGGACAGAGTGCAGATAGTGCATCTTATATACAGTAGGGATGGTGGCATCCTTTACAATCATTTCCGTGAACGAGTCCCTGAATCTAACCCATTCTTGTATTTCACCAGAAAAATGAGGTTACTCAATAGGAGGCAGCTTAGCTGGATTTCGATTTGGAGCGGTGCCAGGGCAGCAGCAGGCTGATAAGGAACAGCTGCTCTTAACTGTAGCGCATACTCTCTCAATAAACCTAAATTTAGCGCGAAAGCTTCCTCTGCTTTATCGTATATATTGGTGGTAAAATAATTATCATCCCCTTCGGTTTCCTCGTCATCTAATAGGAGTTCATGACTATCATCGAATTTAACCCAAAGACTCTGCAGCAATTCAATTCTAGCCTGACAGGCTCCTTCTGTCATTCGATCGGTACCTAGCTTCTTGAAGTTCTCATGAATCATTGATATCCTATGGAACAACCGCAACTGCTTATCAATAGTAGCCATGATAGTGGAATGCGCCTCAGCGACTTGAGAAGTAATCAACAAACTAACCTAACTCTGACCACTCGTGTGGAAATACTAAGCCGCCTGTGGTCCACCTGTCACAGCTTTGTAGGTTATATGCTACCTGCTAAAAAGTAATTCTATCGGTTCTGACCTCAATCTACCTAGAACGATATTATTCTATGTGAGTAACAGCCCAGCAGCTTGTTAGCGCCCCTTAAGTGAGTATAGACCAACACAAAAAAACGATATTAATGCCTAAAGCTTCTTGAATTAGCCTGTAAAAGCATTACTTACGCAAAGAACTAATGCTAGCAGCTAGCCTCTTATCAGCCAGTGCCATGTATGATGAGCAAAAACTGATTTTATGCTCCCTTGACAGTTTGAGATTAAAAAAAACAAGCACCGACTTCACAACTAGCTAACTAAACCTATTATTACATATAAAAATGCTCAGCGACGCACATGGATTAGTGACGATTAGCCTGGAAAAAAAATCCTATGCTTTAGCTCCTCATCATCAGCAATAACCAGTACTCTGAACTACTATATTCATATAATATCAACCCTAGACGCCGTAAACCTGCCTCAGATTGGAAATACAAGCTATACAAATGTCCGTACTTTGGAAACTGCGATGATATTCTGCACTAATATCCAGCCCCAGCGACATAAGCCCTTATAACTCTATTTCTGTTGACTAAATTAACGTAATCAAACCATCGAAATCAAAACCAACGTAATTTATAGTTGAATCCGATGAGAAAACTTCCATCCCAGCATAATGACGGAGTCACGACGTAGCAGTAGATCTATTATAACAACATTAAGGAGACGTCGGATACCGACAGTAGATTCCTACTATCCTACACACGTATTTCGTTATTTATTTACAAAGTAAATTGTTTAATCACAAAATAATAGCTGTCCCCAATTTGTTTTACAGTAACCTAATTATATGTCCAAGCTGGTTTCATATGATTGTTTTGTTTTACAGAAAACTTTGACAAACTTAGTATGTAAAGGTTAATCTCCACGTAGTTAGCCCTCATAGTGTGTCAAAGTTTTCTCGAAAACAAAACAATCATATGAACCCAGCTTGGACATATATTTAGATTACTATAAAACGAAGCGAGGACAACTATTATTTAAAAAAAAAAATGATTTCTCTTAAAATTATGAATGAAAACTCAATTAGACAAGGACAGAGATATCCGGCGTCCCCTTAATAAGTTACGACACGCTCTACTGCTCCCAATCATCCGGTGGAATATGCACATAGTGGTTTGTGTTCACTACAAGCTTGAGAAGAAAAAAACAACAAAACTGCATCAGATGCCTCTCCTTCGACAGTACTATATTTTAAGTACATCGAACAAATTTGCCCTTACATGCAGCAACTAGGCAGCTTTTAGTCTCGCGCCGAGCGTCGACTAATACTAAAGGCAATAGAGAAAATAGAGCAATAACAGACGGTATGATTATAAGCAATTAACGCAGAGAAGCATATATGGAACGACTTAACCTTAGTTTGATGCACATTACCATTCTTTTTGTCTGCTCTCTTCTGAACTCCGTCGTTGCTGCGGCTACTCTACCCAACTCGATGCTTGTTGATATTTGAGGTTATGCGTGTGCCGCATCATCGATGCTGTGCGCTGCGGGCATAGCGAGGCCTCGAAGCTCGGTTGCTGCCGTCATCTCCTTGACTCGCCGCTGCGTCCTCGTGCATGCTGCTTGTACTGCAGCTCCTGCTTGTGCCGCTGCTGCTGTAGCCTCGCGCCTCGGCTCGCCGTTACTGCTGCTGCAGCCTGGCTCCTTGATGCGTCGCCGTCGTCTGCGTTGCCTCGCCCGCAGTCTCGCGTGATTTACTCCACACCGCGACGCGTAGCCTTCGCCGGGACTGTTGCGTGCTCTCGCATGCACTGCTTGAGCTGTGTCTGCAGCTGGTGTGCCTGTAACCACACTTGCCTCGGAACTCTCACCGAAGCTCGTCCAAGATTTCGCACGCACTGTTACCTGAGCTGCTATCCCTCTCGTTCAACATGGACTCGTCCGCCCCGGACCGGGCAGTCTCAAGCCTCCCCCTCCCGCCGCACAATGCACTCATCCGCCGCAATTACGACGATGATGATGACGATAATGATGTTGATGTTGACGTTGACGATGCCGTTGCGGTTGCCCCTCTTCTTGCGGATCGCCTTATCTACGAGGTGATTTTCTGCCTACGTACGTGTGGATGCTGCAGCACTTGTGCTTGTTCCCAGTTGAACAATGCCGTGTTGTGCTGTGATGCGTTCTCTGTGCACGAGACCGCCCCTGGTTCCCCCACTTATCACAAATTTCGGAGCTACAACAATGAACTGTTGTTGTTTTAAACGTTTCGCGCACAAGCGCTTGAAAAGATTACGAGTCTTTTTGAAGCTACACGAACCTGTTGCGTCGCGTGCCAAATATGGCTGCCGGCTTATGTTATGTAAATTAGTGCAGCTAGGTTTTCGAGGCTGCTGATTTCGAATCCGTCGTCAGAATAAGAAAATTCAACATGGTGGGTCCAATATGGCGGCAATTTTGTACGAAAGCATAGAATTTTTGCTGGATTTAAACAAAAATAAGTACAGTTAGGTTTTCGAGGTCACTGAGTACAAATCTATGATCAGAATACAAAAATTCCAATTGACGGGTTCATATGGCGATTGTTCTGTAAGAAATTCTAGGATTTTTACTCATTGCACCTAATAATAAGCACAATTTGATTTTCGCGGTTGCAAATCATTAATTTAAGTTCTAAATTTCAAAATTATTTATTTATTTATTTAGAATCAGAAAAGAATTACAGTATATACAGTATCTGCAAAACCCTGCAGAGATAAACTTAGTTATCTACACGTAGGTTCGGTATTACAAGTTAACCGAAAAAATTTACAAAAATATAAAAATATATATATACTTAAAACTAACTTAAAAACTATGCATATAAAATTTTAAGTTTTAACGAAACAAAGTTTGAAACATTCATATAATTTAAAAATCGATATATTATATAAGAACACTAATAATATATCACAGTGATACTTAATTACATTTTATCCAATATCTTAACAATTTTATATTAGAAAATCTATCTATATTTAAAGATTTAATCTCATTTGGTAACTTGTTAAAAGTCGTAATTGCTTCTTTATAACTATTTTTGTCACTAACCCTTTTCTTGTTTTTAGGTATAATTAAGTTTTTTTTTCCTAGTTGTACTAAACGATGTGAGATATTGGTTTTTTAGGTCTGAGTAATGATATTTTAGTGTCTTAAATATGAACAGTTGTTCCAAGTTCATAGGATTATCTTGTATATCCAAATGATTATTAGTAACTATTTCCAAATTTTTTTTTGTAGGTTCTGCAATAAATCTCTATTATTTCTATAAGCTCCATCCCAAGCTAATATTCCATAACTTAATATACTATGAAAGAAAGCATAGTATATCATTCTTAATGTTTCTGTTGACATTGATTTGGCAATTTTATAAAAAATATAGATTAGATATTTCGTTTTTTGTATTGAACATGTTTATCCCACTTTAGATTGTAATCGAATACTATTCCCAAATATTTGCACTTTTCAACTCTAGTTATATTTCTATCCTTAATATTAATATCTATTTGAGGTTTAACACTATCGCTGTAGTTACCATAGGTCATAAACAAACTTGTTCTTCTCAACATTTAAAGATAACTTATTTACTGTTAAACACTTATCAATTTTTATTAAATACTTATTCATAGTTTCTTGCGCTTCACTCTAATTGTAAGTATTACCAGTGGCTATTATTGCAGTGTCATCTGAATATGACAGTATTGCCTCTTGGGGGATCTCTTTCAGGATATCGTTAATGAATAGCATAAAAAGAAGAGGTCCTAATATTGTTCCTTGTGGAACACCTGTATTTATTAACATGTTATCGCTTTCATTATCATTTATTTTAACTACTTGATATCTGTTATTAAAATAACATGAAAGTAGATCCAACGCCTTTTCTCTTATTCCAATACAATAAAATTTGTCTAATAATATTGTGTGGCCTATAGTATCAAAATCTTTCGCTAAATCTAGAAAAGTTATAAGTATCGGTTTACTATGATCCAAGTTATTGTACAGTATATTTGTTATGTAATTTAGAGCATTCTTTGAACCTCTTTTAGTGCATCAGACCATACAGCTTTTTCAATACAAGAATTGAATAAATGCGCTAAAGGTTCAGCAATATTGTTGCAAATTATTTTCAATGTTTTGGCATTTATTTTGTCAACTCCGCCATTTGTTAATTTCAAAGTATTAATAATACTTGTTACCTCATGCGCACTAGTTGATTTTAAAAAGATGGAATTTGTGTTCATATTCGGTAATTTTAACTCGGCATTTGTATGTTTATCAATTTTTGACATATTTCACAGAAATACTTGTTCATGTTATTAGCTGTTAAAGCTTTATCTGTAAATATCTCACTATTAACTTTTATATAACTAATAGTATCATTCGATTTCATTTTTTTCCATATTTTGTGTTTATTATATGTTGCCATAAATTATACAAAAATTCTTTAGTGTCATACGATTTTATTGTATCATCTGAAGTCAAGTTTTCCTTGATTTCTTATTAACTTTCCTCATTTTTATTTTTGCTGTATCGGTATGTATATTAGAATCATATATTGACATAGTTTTATTCTAATCTATTGTCTTAGCGACGTTTCTTAATTTGTCTAGTCTATTATTATAGTGGGTTCGTTACTTTCAGGTTTCATCTTATTTATAGAAATAAAAATCGGGTAATGGTCTGTTAAAGACTGTTTTAATTTATATATAACTGTACTTAAGCTATTAGTTTTTATGAAAATATTATTAAGACAAGATCCTGTACAGTTTCCTATAGGTGGCCTTGTAATGTCCACAATACCAGGAAAATATCCTTTGCCTAAGTAGTTGCAGATAAATTATTGACTAATATTATCAGACTTTAATAAATCAATATTAAAATCGTTTATCAGAAAAAGTTCAAAACTCATATTTAAACTATTTAACTGTAATCCTCACTTTCCTATTCTATTTCTTGATCGTTGATTTTGTTGTTGTTGTTGTTGTTGTTGTTGCTGTTGTTGCTGTTGTTGCTGTGGTTGACTTTCATTTTCTTTTTGTATATCTTCAATTAGTTGAGATTGACTGTGAATTAGTTGAGGTGATGTTTCTTGTATGTATACCTGTTGACCTATACTTTTCCTTTGCCGATGTTATGTTGTATCCCACGATGGTAAAACAGGTTTGATTGGATAATCAATAGAGTCAATATACTTCTTTATTTTACTTTTAAGAATCTCGCAAGATGTCGCTTCCGATGCCATGTGATTAACGTTATAATTTGTTCTGTATTTTGTATTGTTGTAAATACAGTTATGACACTGTAGAATTTCACTTTTACAATCACTACTTTTGTGCTTTTCAGAGCATTTTAGGCAAACAATTTCATTTCTACAATTTTTGTTATGATCATATCTACAGCACGAATTACAAGGTCTAATATTAATTAGGTCATAAACTTTGCAGTTTTTGATAACGTACAAAAATCTTGTTTTTGCTTTCCCTTATATGCTTGTAAATTTCAGCTGACACGTCCAATAAAACAGTGCTACGATTGTTTGTGTTCTTCTTGTTCAAATGTAGCGCTTTACCTTTTGTTGCAAATTTGTCAAAGTTTCTAGAATTAATGTAACTTTCTGTAGTAGTTTTATCCATGCTAATATTATTATCAATGCCTATTATTTGTATTCTTGGATTAATTAACTCTTGTGTTATTATGTCACACACTGATTCAAGTTACTATTTTAACAAGTTTTCTGTCACTTTGACACTTTCCATATCCATGCAACTAACAATAATGTCCTTATTTTTTTAACTTGTATCTGTTTTGCCTGTATTTCTTTTTTCGTTTGCAATATACCTTGTAATATACTGTTTGATATTATCGTCACTGTCATTTTTATCAAATTTTTTAACAATAATGTTCGGTACACATTTTGGTAGCATTTTAATGTTGCTAACTATCTCTGCAAATGACTTTTTAGAGGTGTTTTTCTTGTTATTATCAAGAAGCTCTTTCAGCAATTCATTTTTCTCAAAATCGGCGTCGTTGTTAAAAAATTAAAATTTAAAATTTAATTTTAAATAAAAATCTACATTATATTAATACTTTAAATGTGTCCGTCCTTCCGTCCGTCGGCGATAGGTGATGTGCGATGGATGATGGGCGATGGACGATGGATAATGGATGGTGGATCATGGGCTTCTGGCGATGGATAATGGGCGGTGGATCATGGGCGGTGGATCATGGGCGATTGGCGATGGATGATGGGTGATGAACGATGGACAATAGGCTATGGATGATGAGCGCTAGGCGATGGATGATGGGCAATGGGCGATGGATGATGGGCGATGAGCGATGGGTACTGAGCTATGGGCGATGAGCTATGGTTGGTGAGCGATGAATGATGGGCAATGGATGATATATATATATATATATATATATATATATATATATATATATATATATATATATATATATATATATATATATATATATATATATATATATATGTGTGTGTGTGTGTGTGTGTGTGTGTGTGTGTGTGTGTGTGTGTGTGTGTGTGTACGCCCTCAGGCGTAACTGCTACTGTGGGTAATATGAACTCTACGATTATTTTTTTAAATAAAACCTACGGTATTAATGTTTTTCTTAGTAACGTTAAAATAAATAAAGCACATAGGTTATTCATAAAAAATGAATAATGTTTACAACAAATATATTTAAATCAAAATTAAAATTCAAAGTCTTCATAAGCTTGTTTCAATAAATTCAATCGACTGGGAAAAATGTAAAAGGCTGTGTCACAGATTTAAAAATACCGCGTTTTGATAGTTTATTATCAGAACTTTATGTCGGAAACGAAATGTGTTGATTTTTGTATCTATGTAAATACCTATGTTAAATTTTTTGACAACGTGCATTTGGTGCGGTATGGTCATTGCTTATAATTTATTAAATAAATGATTATTCAATCTTTTCTTTGCATATATTTTTCATTTAAAGTTAATTTAATGCCAAAAATTAAAAAAAAATTTGTAGGCTTCGTTAAAATCACGGCTTAATAATTTCCTTAATAAATACATTAAGTAGATAGTATAAGTATGGTATATATTTTATTATTTTCAACAGTAGTTACATTTTGTTAACATAATATTAATATTTTGTTACCATAATATAATGTATGGTTAGATAAGATGTGAAAAAATGGTGAATAAATATAGACTCAGAAGTTTTTTACCCTACGTTGCGTTATTTTTTGTTAAAAATTTGTATTAATCACATATTTTTTTAACAACTTGAAGTAATATATCTATCGCGTCGAGTATAAAACACGCTTCCATTCATCCTTCATTCTTACAATCATTCACGCTAATAATTACACTCACACTTCACACTTAAAATAAATTAAGACTACATAGACATGAACGAAAATACAATCACAAGCGGTTTGACGTGAGTCGCAGGCCTATGACTAGTCACTTTTGTGGACTCTGGTCACCGTGTAATTGTTCGAGATGTCTTCTTAACGCCGTTTTAAACTTACATAGTGATGGCAGATACCTTACACTTCAGGGAAACGAGTTACAGACGCGTGCACTCTGGGCCCTAATAGAATATAGGCCCTTATCAGTGCGCGACCCCGGAACTGAGAGCTTTTTCATACCTCCCCTACCTGAAGTCCTGGTCTGATTTTTTTCGAAAAGAGCAGTAAGATACGTTGGCTGCCGCATAACAACCACTTTATAAAGTAGTAACCCCATAAAATACTCTCTCCTCCCTTTCATATCTAACCAGCGAAACTATCAGCGGAATCGAATAGGCTCATAAGAAGAGCACAACGAACGCGAGACAGAGAGGAAACAGCACTGATATCGACGCAGCATAAAGAAGCGCGCCGTCGGCTCCGGCACGAGATCAATCGGAGTAAGGCGCAGTGCTGGAAAGACCTGACCAAGGAAGTGAATCGAGACGTGTGGGGCTTGAGCTACAAGATCATGAACAAGAAACTCTGCGCGCTCCAAAATAACCCTTCCGACGAGAATACCATGGCTCGAATCGTGGACACTCACGGTAAATGCATAAATACGGCGGATGCATCCCCAATTAGCCCAACACTATCCTGCTATGCAGACCGAGTGGGGTGTGCTTCAGATGGCACTTCGTACCCCCCTCGAAGAAAAAATACTTATAAACAATGGGTATTCGTTAGTAAACAAATTGGCAATTTTAATAATTTAACTTTGATTGTGTTACTTTTTATAAACATGTTTTCAATGCACGTTCCACTAGCATTATTATCAGAAGGTCTTGTTATACTATGAAAGCGTGGAACGTATTGATTTGCAAAAAGATTGTTTAGTAATTCTTTTCAAATATTATGGGTATTAAGGTAACAAACTACAGAAAAATGCAAAAGTCTGTTTAGAATTGACAAATATATTTTTTCTTTTTTTTGTATACAATAATACGTGAAAAGAACATATTTGCATTAGTTAGAATCCCCTAAACCGCTGTTAAAATATCAATACAGCCAGAAAACCTTCAAAAAAGAACATTATTCTAATTATCGTTTTTCACAACTGGTATCGGTGAATTTTGATCAGCTTGAATTTATGTATTCTTTTAAGTAAAACTTAAAAATCTATGTTTCACTATTACTTTATTTTTGGTTCTAAAAAATTTCTATAGCTAAATTAAGTTTTTAATTTTTTGTTTGCACAAAAAGCATGTCTCCATATAGCTTTATAAAGAATGAATTTAAAAAGTAGATTACCATGAATTTGTATAAAGCGCAGCTGGAAGTTATGAAAATAAAGAATATAGAAAAATGACTTTAATATTAAATAGTACAACAGTAATTATTAAATAAAAGTTAATTCGTAATTATTTATGATTCTTATTCTGTTTATGGGATAATTTTTTTGTCCACTACTCTTATAAGGTTTTAACTTTTACTGACGTTTAGCCTTGCTTAGGGTGCACTTATTTAACTTTTCTTGTTACAAAAATATTGAAAATCATTAAGTTTTAGAAAAAAACGAAAATACCAAAAAAAATTAAACAGTTTATAGAAGTCAAATTTTCTTGTGGAACCTCTCTCATTATTAACAAAAAAGGTTAAGAATTAGTATAAAAATATAAAAAAATTATCGGAATTTTACCAAAAGCCTGTATCTTCTTTCCTTATCAAGTCAATATTAAAATCTCCTATTATACAGTGATTATTTATATTTTTATTATTACCCTGGTAGAAATCTTATCGTGGCGCCCACATTCGCTATAATGGCCTTTATAGGCAAACTAGATAGTACTAGACTGTACAAAACTCGATAAATCCACACAGATCTACATCGTTTTCTCAATAATAATATGTACGTATAAAATCTGTGAGGTTATATATTATTTATTGAACAGAACTTTTATTGTAAAAATTAATGTTAAAGAAAGTTTAACATGCAAGTTTTTAATTATAATAATAAGATCTACAGTTCTATTCATACTATTTACATATAAAAGTAGTCAGAAAGCATATGTAACCTAAAAAATGAAATTTTAGAAATAATTTTCCTTGCATATGAAAAACAGTGATTACAAAATAACGTTATTGATTGATGTAGTTGCTTCTTGAAAAGTAATATATAAATAATAATATCATATGTACAAATATGTACTTTATGAGATGCTTTATTTAAATACTAGAATTTTAATTTCAGAATTGCAAATAATTTTGTATCCGTATGTGAGTTTTTATAATACATAAACTGCTCGTCCGTGACAACATTTTCAAAGACAAACACATTAGTCGAACACATGTAGACGATAATTTTCTTTATAAGTAACAAATTACTATGTTTTAACTGGCCATAGATGTCAAATGAAAGTGTTTGATTATAAATTAATCACAGTAGGAAATACAAAAATAGAACATATATATAATAACTCAAATACATTATTTCTTTTTAAAAATAGAAAATTAATCAGTTGATAATAAATGGACGTGAAAATAGTTTTCCTTACATAAACCATACAGGTTTTGAAACCAAGCATGTATTTAGGATGGAACATAATCAAATATAAGGAAACCAATTTTACACAAAGAAAATAAATATTTGCACTAACACTTCATATAGTTATGTAGATATTCAGATTATTTTCTTATTTTGATTGTTTAATATATATGTGTAACATAATATTGTTATTGAGTTCTTAAGGGGATGTCGGAGCCCCCCCCCCCTTTTGCTGTCCGACCTATTTTGTATTTTCAATTGTTTGTAAAAACTACAAGTCCGACTGACTTTATCTTGTACAGATCGGTTCATTATAGTAAGCACTACGGTGCTCAGCTCTAAATCTTACTGTAAAATTACATTAAAATAAGTTATTAGCAAAAGTTTGGTATGATTACAATTTGGAGGTTAGGTTTCAATGCGTAAACACCCTATTGTATTTCCAATTAATCAGAAAAATAACTCATCAGATCAACTTTATCTTGCATGCAAAAGCTTTATTATAAAAAGCACTACGGTGCTCTGCTCTTAAGATTTCCCTGCATTCTATATTTTAAAAGTAATCACTAAAAGAAAATACACGATTTTAACTCCGACATCCCCTTAAATACAAAAACTCGATGCAACTAAAATTTGATAACCTTACACTTTAGAGGTTATTTACATTTACTTACATTGGTAATAGGTGAACAATAACATGTAAATACCTTTAAATCAAAATAATACATAATAAGTTCAATAGATTATGCGTCTGTTTCTTAAAACATAACCTTTAAGTGGTTGTTATTGTCATAATTTTGCTTATCTAGTTTTATCGGGGCAAATAATATAGGAAACTAGAAGGGACGACCGTTACACGCCTTTATAGTAGCTATCTAGTTTGCCTACATAGATCTACACAGCGCGAGATTATTCTACATAGATCTATAAAGTGGACGGGATAAATTTCTACCAGGGTATTTATAAATGTTTTTAGATTCAATATAAATTCTGTTTTGGTAATATAATCAGATCTGTATAATGCATATATTTTAATTATATTATTTTTATCTATCCTTATATTGGAACATAGAACACTCAATTTGTCAATTACAGCAGTTTCAGTTATGTCTATAAGGTTTTCTTTTATGGACATTACTGCACCATCAGCTTTTTAACTCGACTATTGTTATAATATATTTTATAACCAGGTAATTGATAGAATTGATAGTATTCTAAATTCCAGAATTGTATTCCATATTTACATAAAGTATTAATTTATCATTATTCGTTACACTATTATTGAGAGTTTGTAAATAGCAGAATATACTTTCATTTTGTAGAACATCAGAGAAATACAAATTTTGAACCGTTGGTTTTCTTCTAGATTTTGTCGACATGTTGGTGTTGTCTTTGTGTTAAATGATACAATTGATGCAGTAGACGGGCTTATTATCATGCGCGGTCTCTGTAGATTTTCTACTTCACCAAAGTTTCTCGGTATAGTAGGTTTCAACAGGTAGTCTGTCAAATCTATATGTCTTTTGATTTTAGCCACTATCTGTTGCCACGTGGTTAACGTCAAAATTAGTATGATACTCCGTGTTACTATATGTGCCATTGGGCATTTATTAATGTTTTTGTGATACCACCGCGCTTGGCGCCGCAAGGCGCGCGACCTTCTGTACCGGCGGACAAGCAACAGCGCTGTCCACGCAAGTAGCGCCTTCAGACGAGAGCGGTCTTCTAGGCGTTGTAGCGCCTAGTTCCGGCACAAAGCCACACGACTTAACATCTCAGGCAACACGCTCGCTCGTGCGCCACAGATGTGGTCTTCGTTGTCCTACAACTCACGCTTTACTGCACATTATCAGTTCTTATTATGTTCTACTTGTAAATATTTGTACGTAGTTAAATATACTTCTCTTCATTGTTAATTTCTGTTTCTCATTCTGGTAAATCCCATCTCAGTAGACCTGCGCACTTCGTTGCTGTACATAAGCCTGCAGAGCCTTGAACATTAATGACCCCGACGGATGAAAAGGGCAATGTGGCTGCGGAGATTTCATACAGGTGCGAAAACTGTGACAAGTGTTCTCAAAATGACCGCCGCCATCTTAAGCTAACGTACATGCTCGCACTGGGCATGAAGACGGAAGAAATGCCGCATCTATCTTCGACACCACGCCGCCGATCGGATGTCAGCTATAACACCGTGAACTCTCCTAACCTGAACGACAACTTGCTTAACGCGCGAATTCAACGCAACGATAAGTGCAGTACAATCACCAGGCCAGCAAGCCCCTGCGGGAGCGGACTCACCGACAGCGCATCCAGACGAGCAGGCTGACGTGGCGCGAAACATTAACATCAACGAAGACAACCAAGGCGTCGCCGCCGCGACCGCTGCCGCTGCCAACGCCAATACCTATGTGACAGTCGCCACTTCATGCAGGCTGCCGCCATTTTGGCGCTCGCATCCGGAACTCTGGTTTTACCAAATCGAGTCGGTCATGCAGGTAAATCGCATGCGCACGGGCGAGACGAAGTTTCACCCTACAGTAAGCGCCCTTGACGCAGACGTGCTAGTGGAAGTATTTGACTCTGACACCAATCTTAGCAAAACAAATACGACGCGCTAAACACGCGCATTCTCGTGCGCCTCACAAATTTGACTGATCGGCAACTACGAAGAATGCTCACTGAGCTTAAGCTCGGTGAGAGGAAGCCCTCACAGCTTTATAGGGTTATGGAGTCCCTAGCTGGCAACAAAGCCACGGATGACGTGCTGCGCATCTGTTGGATTGCGCTATTACCCATGCTCGTGCAGAACGTATTGAAAATTTTCAAAAAGGACTCAATAGAGAAACTGATGGCAGCAGAGCAATGCAGCGCAGTTCCAGCCCAGATGACATCAAGCTGCTCCTTACGCAGCTAATTTCCGTCTCGAGAGACATCCTCGCCAAGGTCTTGTAACCCGCCTTTAACAACAACCGCAGCAGCAACCACGGCAACGCGCAACTGGCGCGTCCTCGCTCGCCGTCCCCACGTTGACCAGACGGACTGAGCCGCTACTATCATCCATATGGCGCTGCAGCACATCGTTGCCTCCAGCCGTGCAGCTTCGACACAAATGCCAACCAACAGGGAAACACTTAGGGCTGATATCTGTACTGGCAGCAGGTGGCAGCCTAAGCCCACAAAGCCTGTCAGGTCTTCGAGAGATCTGTCTGCACGTCTTTACAAGAAGGGCATAAAATTTCTCGTAAATTCCGGTTCGGTAGTTTCCCTGCTGCCAAATGCACCACTCAGGGACAGCCCAGCCACCAGCACGCTGATGCTCATCGCCCCGAGCGGAACGCCTATCAACACTTACGGACACCATGTCCTAACGTTGGCCCTTCGTCGTGCCTTTCCCTGGGATATCATCAACGCCAAGTCAAATCGGCGATACTGGGAGCCGATTTTTTGGCTCACTATGGCTTGATCGTCGACTTAAAACGTCGCCGCATCGCAGACTCCGCTACATACTGCCACACAGAGGGCATCACACACCTAGAGACGCACATCGAGCAGTATAGCAACATCCTGCAGCATAGTTCTGAACCCAGAGGCGGGCCCTCGGCTGCGGTCGAGCACCACATTGTCGCCGCGGGTCCACCAGTCTTCGCAAGAGCACGGCACCTGTCAGGTGACAAGCTCGAGTTCGACCTCCTTCTCTATCGAGGAGTCATTCGTTCACCCTGCAGCCAGTGGGCAAGCCAGCTTCACGTGTTGGCGAAATCTAGTGGTGGTTGGCGCGTCACTGGAGATTACCGCAGACTTAACTTGATCACAGTTCCTGATCGGTACCCAATACCGCGAATCGAGGACCAGCTATGCAGCCTTCACGGTGCCAAAGTCTTCACGACACTGGACTTAGAGCGTGGGTATTTTCAGATTCCAGTCGCTCCAGGAGACGTCCGAAGGACGGTGGTCATAACCCCGATTGGCTTGTTCGAATATCTCGGCTTACCTGTGGGTACCAGAAACGCAACGCAGACGTTATAGCGATTTATAAATAACCTCTTCAGGGAAATGCCCTACGTGAGGATCTACTTTGACGATATGATCATCGCCTCCGCCAACCTGGAAAAGCACATTCAGCACGTGCAGGCCGTCTTCAAGGTCTTGGCGGAGAACAAGCTCCGGCTCAACCTATGAAATGTCATTTCGCCCAGTCAGAGGGGACCTTCCTGGGGTACCAAGTTAGCGTCGACGGCTTCAAGCCATCACAAGACAAGACCATGACCATACTGGAGTACTCGAGACCAGAAACGATCATGGATCTCCGCCGCTTCATAAGCATGATCAACTACTATCGTACGCTCATCCCAAAGGTAGCAGAAATTCGGCAGCCCAACCATCGGCACAGCCGCCGCTCCAGACCGGCCACGGTCACCTGAGCAGGCGCTACGCAGATCTGTTTCTTTTCAGGAGCCAGTTGCTCGGTAGTCATCTACATCTCCTCACTCGTCGGCCACTAGGGGGGGGGGGGGGGGAAGGAACACCTGCGCACTTCCTTACTGGACATAAGGCCATAGGGCTCTGAACATTTTCACTATTACAATTTATGGGTTCATGCGTGCCTGCACATTTAAAACAAATACTGTCATTACGGCATTTTTTGCTACTATGTCCAATTCTATAACAATTGAAACATGGGTGCACATTCATTACATTATAAACTCTGCATCTTTGGACTCCAACAAGTATCCTGTTATGGTTTTTTTTTATGTATTTGTGTATTTTAGAAGTCACTACAATCATGGCATTGGCTTTGTGTTTTCGTTTTGTTCTTCGTAAATGTATGCAATGATTGACTTCCTATATCAAAGTTTTTGAAATTTCTGATCCATTTTGGTAAAGCTATTTATTCCCACTACTTTTAATATTGGCTTCAATACTTGTTCTTTGTCTATTTTGAAATGTTGAGTAAGTTTCTTGTTAAAAATTTTTCAGCTTCGTTTGCACTCTTCATTCATACAGTTAATAATTATTTCTTCGTCACTTTTTATATTAATTTTCTTAGTTTGAATTGATTTTTCTTTAGTTAGGTAGTGGGTAAGATATTTCTTAAGGAGTAACACCACTCTAGCGACCGAAAAAAGGCCTAATTTGACAATTCTTTTTTGGGAGTATAACAAAGGCAATGGGAAATCTTTTTAGAGGGTTTATTCAGCATACATACATTTAAGTATAGAGAATAATTTTTTTATTAGTATTTGTATACAAAATGGCGGCGAGAGAGCTAATCTCCATAAGGGCCTTTTTAAAAAGCACCTCCATTAGCGAACACATTCCTCGTGAAATATTGGACCTGAAACAAAAAATCGAAGATATTTAATATCTATGTACAATTGACTATCCAACTACATACGGGATTTTTGTTTAATCTAATAATGTAATAATGGTGCACTTTTGAAGAAAAAGTTCGATTTTGTACAAAAGAATCATCAGTAAATTGTTTATAAAATTAAAAGTTCAAATCGTATCGAAAATTCCATACGTAGTCTTATAGAAAATGTAATTGTGAAGCTACTGTCAAAAGTTATTCATGCAACTATTTTGAAGTAATGTGTTTGCTAAGATTGAAGAAAGTGGTTACGAGAAATACGCGTCCAAAATTATTACGGCATTTGTGTGATTTTTTGTCTGGTGATGTTTTCAATATTGGTGACCTTTTGAATAACCTCAAGTATCTTCTGTTCTGCAGATAACAGGACCACTTATAATCTCAAAAGGTACAAGCGGTAGAAAATCGATGAACCAGAGCGCGCTGCACGAGTAATTGACCGTACTCAGCGGACGCTCCGAGGCGCTGCAGAAATTTGTTTGTACCATAAAACCAAGTGCATTTTGTTTTTGTGATATCAAAGCATTGTTTAAGCCAAAAAAATTGTTTTTTTTTGAAAATTCAGGGATGGTGTTACCTCTTAATATCAGTTTTATCCATTTTGTTTATGTTTTATACAATTATTCTAGGAACTCGTTTCGGTTGTGGTTTGATATTACTAGTTATTTCAGGATATATTTTTTAATTCAAATTCACATTTTCCTTCTGTTTAGTAAGCAATTCTTTTAGTGTTAAATTTTTGTTTTATGACCGTGAATACTTCATTTGTGTAGTATGTCAAAAATGATTTTTTGCGTTTTCCAGACATCAGAAAAGAGAGATAAAATAAGCTCTTAGTTGATTTCGTAAAGCATCTTAATCTGATGTAACAAATTGTACGATAAAGTTGTTAATGGATTTATCGCATTATTTAAAACAGCTTTCTCTCAATGACGGATCAGCTGATAAATCCATTGATAAATCATGGCAAATTACAAGGTGATTTGTCAACTGACAGATCTCTTGATATATCAACTGATTTTTTGTCAAAAGAAATTGACTTTAATTTTGTTGTTCAGATTAAACTTATGCAAGTGAGCGTTAACGACAGAGTGTTGTTAGCGCATTATTTTGTAAACCTAGAACACGAACAGGGGTCTGTGTTACCCCAGGCAATTTTCTCACCTCTAGCATTCTCTGCACAACGCCAGATGGGAATCAGGACCAGGAGGGGAAAATGTTGAATACCTATACTAATATTTTGCGTAGTAAGATAAATTCGCCGGTTCGAATACGCGTATAAATCAGACGGGTTAGATCTGTCCCCTCGGGGGATTTAAAATTATAAATTTTTAAATTTGATTAAAATCAAGGCAGCAGCCGTTTTCGATATGAGTCGCACAGTCGTACTCTCTTAAATCAGCGATCTGATTGTAGTATTCGTTAATACTGTCAGTCATCTGGTTCATGTCACTTGCATACTCTCTATGCACTCTTTAATATAGTTATACAACTCTGTTTTTTTATACAATTTTTTCTTTATTTGATCACACTTTTTTTCTTTAAGTTTCAGTTTGCTCTCAAGAGCAGCGATCGTTTTTGAACGCATGGTCAGGTACAATAGAAATTTGGACATGTCTGTACTGTCGAACATCTAAAATCAATCTGAGAAGTCGTCGGCGACATCGACGACAACCCCACTACAAAATCACTGAGAGACCAACCGAAAGAGTATTGTTTTGTGTTTAAAAATTGCTCATATATCTATATGAGAGAATTCAACGAGGCAGTGTTTGAATTCGTGATAAGTAATAAAATTCCGCGTCAAAGCCAAAGTTTTTTTACGAGTATAGGCAAGCACTACTCAAATCTTGAGAACGTTTCTATTCTGTAAACAGAAAAATACTTTATACACCCGTTGGCGGTGGCGTTGACAGTTTGCCCTCCGCATCTACGAAATTTAGATCGGTATGATAGTGTGATATTTTTTTCGACATTTTTTACTATCGAGCTTCGTAAAATAAAGAAGCATAGTCCGCGTTTAAGAGTTATATTCTCTTTTACATGGCAGCCGCCAAAGTTGCCACTATCTCTGCCGCAGACCCTTTGTATATGAGATGTTCAAACATCAAAATTTGCGGCTGGACCGTTTTTTCCGACAGCATCCCACCACTTTTAAGTATGGCTCTGCAAAGTCTTATAAAAGAATAATGCCTACCTGACTACCCTTTTAGTGATAATGCGCACAGTAGCAAGGGTAGATCTAGCAAACATGGAGAAGGCAAATCAGTGTGAATTGCGCGACATAATTTTAAAAATTGAATCGTCATTAAGATCCAAGCGCTACCCGGTTTGGCAAACGTGCAACCGTATGTGGCGCAGGCGCGTGCATACGATGATGCGTATAGCATTAGAGCGTGAGTTAAACTTTTTACTGAACTAGTGTGGCACGTTTTTTTGCGCAAGGGTTTTTCAAACGCACACCTGCAGAAACTGGACTGGTCTACCGTAAAAACACGAAAAAACATATATTTCGCGGTTATAATGTACAAAATTATTCGAATAGATTAGCCGTCATATTTTAACGCTTTGCTTAATAAAAACCAGGCTAGGAGTTCCAGTGGTGGTGATGTTAAAGAACTCTTGATTCCAGGCTCGCGTACCGATACCAGCCTACTAATAAAATTAAATTTTTTAACTTTTAATAGATTACTTGCTGATATTAGTGGTTACAGTGATACGACTCTTTATAAAGACACAGCACGTGATGAATGGAGTGATAATACGGTAATCGGACCGAGTAGCAACCCTTCTGATGCATCGGATGCAGAAGAGGGTGAGGAGGAGGTTGATCACCGGCAGCAGCAGCAGCACGTTGCGTGCAGTTTCCCGCATCTCCTGAGTCAAGTGACTAATTGGTAGTGGGGGAAGGTGTACATGTAGAGGAGGAGGAAGGGTATGAGGAGGAGGAGGAGCAGCAGCAACACCGGCTACCTTCTCAGCAAGATGAACAACAACAGCAACATCATATAATTCCTGACTCCGATAATGAAGGTGAAAATGGAGAAAATGTAATATCTGCAGAAAATTTGAATGTAGAACAGGATGAAAATGTCAACCCCAGTAGCAGCGATGATATGATTTACGAAACATCATCAGACGAAGGCAATAATAAGATATCGCATCTAAGATTGCAATTTGGTCAAATAATTCCACAAAATTATCGAGAGCCTAAAAGTGCTGTGCTGCGGCTTTTAGAAAGCGAGACCCCTTCTACAAGAAACAGCAATGACAACGACGTAAGTGATAGCGAAGCTGCCCGTCAGTATCGAATTCATGCGCTTACAACTTTTTACATCCATCGCCCGTATCCAAGGGAAAGAATATTTCATCGCGAAAATTTTAATGGCTGTTCAGAACAATGACTTTAATGAAAAAATAAATTTAATAATAATTTGTATTTGTAAAAATTGATTATTTCAAATAAAAATTTTAGTCAATGATGCATCAAACGATATTTCTTCGAATCCAGAAATACCTTCATCACCCACTTCTACGGGCTCTTTATGGCCTGCTTTACCGCCATCGACAGAGCATGCATATTCAACACCGCATCAGCAGCAGCAGCAGCCGCCGGCAATAAGCGACGGGTTGTACAGCGATGTATGTGTCATCGAGCAGCAAACGAGCGAGCGAGATCCGATACAAGTAGGCGCCGGAGCTACTGCAGCGGCGGTGGCTGCGGGGGCCCCAGATTAAGGTGCGTACTATATATGTCCCCCTGGTAATATCCACCGTCAGAACATATAAAGCCTGTTATTTGGTTACAGGCGGTTATACGCGACATTCATGCTTATTTATGCTCACTTGCTTCGGCCGAAAATTACTTAATAGGGTTACCCCCCTAAGTGTGAGAAGTGAATATTTTGCACACGGTGACGTTGGTCTATCGCTCAGACATATCGAGAATTTTATTAACGAAGACTTGTGAGAATTGATCAGTAATTTGACACAAAGTAACGAGGATTTTCAAATTGATCCGGTACACGCAGAAAAAGAAATTTAAATATCGATAGTGTTAAGAAGTCATTAATTATAGCCATTCAAAATGATGATATTTTGTGTTTAACGCATGCACTCGTAGTAGCTGAAGCCCATATCACGTTAAAGACTCACGATTCACGGAGTAAATAAAAAATGCTTGGCGCGTCATTCGTGATGGGCGACGAAAAATGCAAAAGGAGAGGGCGGAGCAACTCGTGCGCGATGCTAGTGTTATAATACCCGACATAGGCTACGGAATGCGCGAGATAAAAAAATTTCAAGATTTTTTTTAACACACGGTATAGAAATTGTTTACGATAAAAATAATTTTGGACGCAGTGAGCCGGCTTTTTTTGACGGGCGCGACGATTTGATGACGACAGATATCGAGTTGCATGGAAATATTAACATTCTTTATGATTCGGAAGCGCGCTACTTTGACACAATATTAAATTTAACTGGGATAGCGAAAACGAATTTTTTTTGCTCCTTTTGCAAATGCGACTATCACGTTGATCAACACGTGTGTAAGCAAATTTGTCCTTACTGTTTCGTTTCACCTACATGTAAAGCCGAAAGTATAAATACAATTAAATGCGATTCGTGCAACTGAGATTTCATTGATAAGGCTTGTAATGAAAACAATATAACAGACGGTTCTTACAAAAAAAAAATAATAAAAAATTATGTGATGTTTTGAAAATGTGTAGAAAATGTTGCAAGTTGACGCATTGTAATCGCAGAAAGCACGAATGCGGTGTTTTTGGGTGTAGATTTTGTGGAAAGCGTCACAAAGTTAACGATATGTTTTATGTGTGGCCGATAAATGGCGATGACGGTAGAAGAAAAACTGCACAGAACCACTCACCAGCTCTCAAAAAATATCTGTTTATATTTTACAATTTCGAGACACGTCAGGATACTGCTTATCAAAATCACAGAACGACAAAAAAATACATGCCTAATTTCTGCGTAGCGCAGCAAGTGTGTACCGATTGTCTAGATCCGGACAGTATGACACAAAGGTGCAATACTCGTGGGATTCGGATATATATTCTTCGCAAGGAACCGGTAAACGAATTAATAGAAATTTGCATTCGCGAAAAGTCGACATTTGAACAAATAATATGTATAGCGCAGAACGCACGCGGGTTTGACGCTCAATTTATTTTAAAAGAGTTAACAGAGCAATCGAGCCAAGTTTTACAGAGTGTTATTCTTAACTGTCGAAATATCATTACGTTGCAACTCGGGCGAACAAAGCTTATATATAGTTTAAACTATTTTCACAGGAAGTTGAGCGCGCTACCGAGCACTTTTGATTTATCTGCTAGCATTGAAAAAGGTTATTTTCTGCATCTATTTTATAAGCTTGAAAATCATCAAGTTTTACGCACCAGATTCAATGTCAGCTCGCAATAGAGATACTTTTTACGCTTGGTACAATGAGATCACACCTCATTATACTTTAGACTTTGAACGAGAAATTCTTATGTATTGCCGCTCTGACGTTGAGATCTTTAGACGCGCATGTTTGGCTTTTAGAAAAATATTTCCCTCTATCGGGGATACAAATCCTTTTGTACATGTAACCATGATCGCATCAGCTTGTTTATACGTATTTAGAAAAAAAAATTTATGACCCAATAGCATAGGTATAATTCCACCAAACAGCTATAGTCGCGCTGACACGCACTCACAGAAATCCATCGAATGGTTATTGCATTGTGAGCGTGAAATAGGTCGAGAAATAATACACACGAGATGAGCTCGAGAGTTTAGGTTAAGCGAGTGATTTTTAATAGACGGGTATTTACACCCGGAAGCTGCAGTTCACGTTCACGACAGGGGTACAGTTTTCGAGTTCCAAAGTTGCTACACGTACGGAGGTCCAAAATGTTTTAAAAATAATCGCGATAAAATTTCAATGTATAGTCGCTCTTTTAACGAATCTTACGAGAACACACGTGCAAAAATCGCTCGAATAAAGTCTCTCGGTTACGAAACGCGTGAAATTTTGGAGCAATAAAAATTGAAAATTCAAAACTTTTCGTTACGTATCAAATCATCCGCTTATCAGTAAAATAACTTTAAATCCGCCCGACGCATTTTACGGAGTAGGGCAGAAAATATCGTCACGTATTACAAAGCTAAAGAAGGCCAAAACATTAAGTATACAAACATTTGTTCATTGTATCCTTACGTGTGTAAGAGAGAATAGTTTCCGCTCGGACGTCCACGTATTCTCGTTGGCGCAGAGTGTGAAGAACTGACGGGTGATAAAACAACTATTTAGCGCGCGTAGAAGGCCTTATAAATCGTAAAATTTTCCCACGGCGTAAATTACTTCTACATTTATTACCTTTATAAATGCATAATCGACTATTATTCAAGTTCACTGTCACATGGGTGGCTGACGAGTTGAGAAAAGGCATTGAACTTGGATACGAAATCACTGAAATATACATAATTTGGCAGTATCGAATGACGCGCTTCGTACCGCGCACAGGTGAAGAAGGCTTGTTTGCCGGTTACGTAAACTTATTTTTGAAAATAAAGCAGCAATCGAGCGCCAAGCCATCTGGGTGTGAGAACGCGACTAGTAAAGTGCAATATTTGCAAGAGTACGACCGAGACGAGGGAATCAAGTTAAAGCGCGAAAAGATAGAAAGAAATGGAGCCTTGCGTGCCGATGCAAAACTCTGCTTAAACTCTTTTTGGGGTAAATTTGGCCAGCGTAGTAATTTGAAACAAACTGAAATAATAAATACCCGAAAAGATCTTCTTAATCTCCTAGTAGACCCTGAAAAAGAAGTATTGGATGTATTGCCCGTAAGTGATGAAGTTTTATATGTTAATTGGCAGTTTAGAGAGGAGGCTGTAGATCCCACTCCGCACACAAACGTCGTTATTGCCACGTATACTACCGCACAGGCTCGTCTCAACTTCTATAGTTTTTTGGAACCTCTATCGGCAAGAATTCTTTACTATGACACTGATTCGTGTGTACTCGTGTGAGACGAGGGTGCTGCGAACGAATATAGCCCCACTCTCGGTTCTTTATTAGGTGACATGACGGATGAGTTAAAAAGTTACGAGGAAGGAACCTACATTCATACGTTTGTATCCGGCGGCCCAAAATTTTACGCATTTCGAGGACTCACCCCCTCTATGGGTGATACTACAATGTTGCACAGTCAAGGAAATATGTTGAAATTTTATGAATTCTAAAAAAAGAAGTTTTGAAACAATTAAAGTTCTCCTTGATCGTACATTTTACGATGAAAAAAAAAAAGAAAATATAATCATACCAAGCAATGATGAGACTAAAGAAGAAGAAGAAGAAGAAGAAGAAGAAGAAAAAGAAGAAAGTGCGATATTAAAATAAAATTTAAACCTATAAGACGTATGCCTACTCATGACTTTGTAATGCGCGATAAAACGAAAACGTGTTGCATTGTTTTGAAAAAAAAGATGATACGTTTCGCAAAGTTTGTCTTTATCTTTTGGCTAAAACACTAAATAATTAAGTTGCTAATATGTAAAATGTTTAATAAAATTATGAAAATAAATTTAGTCCTATCAAATATTTATTTTTTCTTTACATGTACGTATCATATGTACGTATCTGCATAATATAACATATGCGCGTGCTCGTATAAGCTTAGCCCCACGCGTGTGTGCGCACGCGTATAAGCTTCTCCGTCCGCGGTAATAAGCTTATCCACGCGGAATGCGCGCGAGCGCGCGTAAGAAGCTAATATATGCCCACCCGTGTCGCGCCGCCGCCGCCACGGAGATCACCTATACCCCCCTCTCAATCGTTATAAAAATTTGTCAACATTGCTTTTTTTGATCAGTTACGAGGATGGATACGCGTTGGAAACATCTGTTTACTTGTTGCTTATGCGGACCTACCGGTTGCGGTACAACATTATTCGTAAAAAGATTTCTTGTTCATTTGACGTCGGGGGCGACGGTAGGCGGGATTGGTGATGCAAGCTTTGATCGTATACTGTTTTACTACTGAGAGTGGCAAGAGACGTACCGAACGGAGCTCAGACCTGGCGACGGCGCCGCCGCCATCACCGACGCCACGCAGTACCCATGCCAGAGCTCGAATTCCGAGAGAGGCTCACGCAGCTGGATGACTACTTGCAGGATAATGAGAAAAGATAGCTGCTTATTCTCGACGATCTGGTGCGCGAGTCATCGAGCGACGTAATTCTCGATTTATTTACGAAAGGTAGTCATCACAAAAATATAAGCGTTATCTTTATTACAAAAAATATTTTTCATAAGGGAAAATCGCAACGCGACGCAAGTTTGAACACAAAATATATGGTGATTTTTAAAAATCCGCGCGACCGCTCACAAATTCAACATCTTGCGCGTCAAGTATATTCCGAGGATCTTAAATTTTTGCAAGAAGCTGATCTCGATGCGACTAGAAATCCTAACTCTTATTTGATTCTCGATCTTTTGCAGGCTGCTCTCGGTGAGTTTCGCGTGCGTACTTGCATATTTCCGGTCGACGAGTTGCACTACGGATACTTGCCAAAATATTTGAAATTTTGATGAGAGGGGCGAAGCAATTATAAAAAACGAACGAAACCTCGATGCATCAGTCTGTCAGTGAGAATAGCTAAGACAACATCGAAGTATCGCTCGAGTAAACGTGGAGTACTATTGTTACGTATTTTTGTTTGTTCTGAGGCACTGTGCTGACGGTGAACTGCGAAAGGTCCTGCTTCGATCGGCCGATAAAGCTACGATAAAGTGTATATGTGAGTCTGTTTTGAACATTTGGCATGGCGTTGTCGAACTTAAAGAGTTACAAAAAAAGCGTATGAACAGACACAAGCACGTTCTGCGTAAATTGTTACATAATAAACAGTACAAAACAGCGCGACAGTACAGTTGGTTGGCAAAGAAGAAAACGAATTTTACTGCAAAACGGTGGTGGGTTGTTACCTCTGTTACTAGCACCTATAGTTGGTACACTTATTTCAAAATTATTCGGTGGTAATTCACAGTGATTAGTGGTTGTGGGGGAGGTAGAATGGATCGAGCGCGCAAGAGGATTCTACTGCCCGAAGAGTCGCTCGAACGCATGAAAGGCGAAGTGGGGACTACGAGGCCACCAGTGCACAAGCCACCGCCGCCGCCACCACCGCCGCCACCTGAGTCAGCCTCTACTTGCACGAATGAAAATTCCATGCAGACCTGTGGCGATAATTTATCTAGGCTGGACTCTGAAATGTACGATCTCCTACATTCAAAGAAAAATTTAAATGAACGCGAAAAATGTATAAGTTAATTGCAAGTTTTTCGGTGATATTTATTTTTTAAAGAGAACGAATGTATCAGCGAGCGTGATTCAGAGCGCGAGCTAGATGACATTGATGCCGCGCTTACCCCGCTCACTGAAGAAGATATACTAGAAAGCGAATGCCGGACGAAGATAATGTCGGAGTGGTTACGATAGACGGGAGAAAGATCGAACGATCGAATATCATTGAGTTGCTCAATGATGCTGTTAAAAAGAAACAAAATAGTAAGAAAACGGATGGGGAGGCAGGGCTGGGGGAGGGCAGGGGGAGGATGACCATCGGGCGTGCTGAATTCGGGAAATACATCAAAACATCGGATACTCCGAGCAATTTAATAGGAAATATGGAAATTTTAAAAATAGCGCAGAGATTAACAGCACCTTTAAATACCACTAAACGCCGCTTAATTAAAACAGATTTATACAGAGAACCGATCGTATCACCCACGTTGTCGAGGACCGCTGCAAATAAAAACATGGCTTAGATTGGACATACAAAATGAATTATGAAAAGCAATATTACGATCTCACACACGAGTCGGGATATGCGGGCGCGCGAAATCTCATACGTGTCAACAAAAATGGCAAATCTCTGACTAACGAACAACAGAAAAAAAGAATTCATGAATGGTTGGGTAATCAACACCCTTACTCTCTTCATCGACCCATACGTCGAAAATTTCCTAGATTACGCTATAACATTACAGATATCGACGATTTGTGGGAATGCGATTTGCTACAATTATCTACAATAAAATAATATAACGACGGCTACTGTTACCTTCTAGTCGTCGTCGACGTACTCAGTAAATTTTCGTGGGTAGTAGCACTGCGCGATAATACTGCCCATAACGTGGCAGCGGCGCTTGAAAAAATTCTCAAGCGAGCGGTAGGTCGAAAGACCATCTGTTTACAGTCGGACTGCGGCAAGGAGTTCGTCGGCTCGGCCTTCCAAGGCCTTTTAAAGAAACTCGATATACGCTTCGGAGTCGCGAGAAATCCTGACATCAAAGCAGCTCACGGGTGTCCTGAAGCAAGGTTAAGTGGACCCAAAATGGATCCAAAATCGGCTAACGCAGAAAGTTTCTATATTGTTTGGAGATTAAAAAAACGTAAAATTCAAAATCCTAGCTGATCGGTTTCGCAAGTTATGGACATTTTTGTATTTATATTGCGCACCCGTATGAAACGCCGGGTAGAGCACTGAAGTCCACGTACGCGTAATCTATTTATTGATGGAATATGAGTAAATAAAGTTATATTTATGATTCACTATTTAATATCTTGTATTTTTCAGCAATTTATTGTTATTTTGGTCTATTTGCTTTCTGAATAATGCCACTTTTTCAGTTTTTCGATTTTTACAACATATCTCAAAACGCCTCAGCTAATTTTTATAAAGTTATTGTTTAATAAATTATATTTATAGTATATTACACTAACGAAACGTGTTCCATTGTTTTAATGAAAGACCAACAGTCAGCTTCTCTACTTTGCCGCTATGCGGTGACTGGCGAGAATTGCTAACTCTCTAGAAAGTTCAGTTGCATGAGGCGATAAATACTGGCTGATCACAGTGGATTTTCGGCGAACATTGAATGTTGATTATTGCCTGGCCTGTCGATAGGTTCCAGCAGGGTTATCGTGGTAAACAGCCACCGCAAACTTGTTATTTTAATCTTTGCAACCTTGCAAAAATAAATAAATTTCCGTTCTAATTGAATTTTATAAACTATACTTCTAAAATGACTCCTCCATGTTCTCATAAGGATAATAGAAAGAAAGTATATGGCCCATGTGGTAGAAAAATCATTTTTGGTAAAATAAAGCCAGAAAAATCTTTAATAAATAAATCTATTTAAAATCTTATTAAGAAATTTATATTAAAAGACTTTGATTTAAATGATGAAAAGTATCCCTTGAGTATATATATGTAGATCTTGTTACATAACACTTATTGATGTTGAAAAAGAAATTTTCAATAGACAATTGCCAACATTATCTAAGTATAAAGAGTTAGTATTAGCGAAAGAGACTCGTTTAAGGGAGGAGTCTGCTTTAGAAGCCGAAAAAAAAGCTTTTTTTCAGCCATTTTTTTGAAAGGGAAGGAAATGATTGCGGTAAACGAAATTTTGAGAACATAATGTACTATATTTCAGCTTTAAAAAACAATTTTTGTTATTAAAAATATTAAAATTTCTTCAAGTTATGACCATTTTGCCGGAGCGCCTGGAGTCTGCACTTTCTAATCGGTGCCGGTGATGGAGGTCGTGCGGTGCGTCTGAAACAGTCGAGACAACATTTTTTTTAATTATTATAAGTTCTTTTCCATATGAATTTAAAAAATACCGAAGAAGTTGTCAAATTCCACATTTTTTGAAAGTTTGAAAAAAAATCACTTTTTTTTTTTTTAAATTCACTTTATGTTGCAAAAAAAGTAATTTAAATAATACTTTTGTTTAACTTTTTTATTTCAAATAGAAGATAATTTAATACTGTAGCTAGATCACAATGATTTTTTTCGATCGGACGTTTTTTCTCTTTGCTATACCGGCACCGTTTTCTAAAAATCGTAAAAATGAAAACTCGAGAAAACGCGCTTTAAAGATTTCCGTCCAAAAAAATATAAGTTTTTGGGTACTTACAGTAATTAGAGGTTAATCAGCTATCCCTGTGCCATACATTAGTCCTTCCTCTTCTTCAAAAAACTCGTTTTGGCTGAGGGTTTCCAATCTTCGGGCTGTACGAGCCTTCTTGCTAGAAAATGATGCGCGCCGGTTATCCCGCGCTATGCGCTCAGCATCGACGGCGTCAGCAAAATTTTTGCACTGCTGCCCGATGATGATATTGAAGAGCTGCATGGTGGAAAGTACAGCAGAGTAGCCCTCATTAAAAGTGCCTGCAGCCATATATGCTGCAATTTCGACGATTTTATAGCCGGAATTCAAATGTTTCAGACTTAGGCGCCACGCAATCGAATTGAACGATTCGTTGGAATTTTGAGTGTGGCCACCTAAGAACCGCCTCATTAAATCGTCATTAGAGAGCTCTTCATAAATTGGACGAATATGCTTCTCCGTGGTTTCATCGATTAATCTCGCCGGATGTTTGTAAGATGCAAGATTATTCGCCGCTTGAGCCTTGCGCCATTCGCACAAACTCTCGGCGCCTTCTGGACAATTTTCATGCCGACGATTTTCAATATTTCGACGAATTGCCAGACCGTAGTATATCGTCAATTTCTTGATTACACTCTCCGTTAGCCGCGTCTTTCCTCCGAGTTTCTCGATTTTTCTTTTATTACGTAAACGAGTACCTATACACTTTTGCATGTGTCCAACACACTCATTTTTCGTCACTGTGCACTCGTTCCCGTAAGGATTGCTATTTAAGATTCCAGTAAAAGTTTTGGAGTCGCCATCGCCGATATAATTAGTGTACATAACTCCGAATTTCTCGATGGATCTCGAAAACATGTCCATTATGGAATCCATCTCTATCTTCCCTGCCGTACCTGCATGATTTGAGGAGCATGAGTCTTTATGATTCTCATACCACACCTCAAATGCGTCTTCGTCCAAAGTATTTTTACTTATGGCACACGAATGATAATATCCACTTTTTACAATGAGATCGATTACTTTGCCACTGTAGTATCCGATGAGCGTTGTTACACCGTACAAGGAAGTATAACCGCGCTTTTTATACGATCCATCGCCCGAAACCTTCAAATGATTCGCAGGTCTTTCATGTTCAACGTTTTTTTCTTTTTCTTCTTTAACGGCTTTTTCGCAGTTGCTCTTGAACATTGTCTTCGATGCTGCGTGCAAATGCTCAACGATTTGTTGGTAAGTAGATTTTGCAAAACCTGCAGACATATCCATAAGACTGCAGAATACGTTTATCCCTTCTCGTCCGATACCAAGAATCCTCATAACAAAAACAATTCGTCTGTTGATTTCGTAGCCGGTATTTATCAATGGTCCTGACTGGATTTCGCGTCGACCAAACATACACTGGACAATAATTTTAAATCCTAGGCCTCGATGACCGCTTTCTGCAAATGTTAATTTTTGCTTGCATGATCTGGAAATTGCGATTTCCGAAATGGCGAGAAACACAGATATAAATTCAATAATGCGGTAGCAGTGCGCATAATGAATAATAAAATCATCGCTGCTTGCTGTCATTGACTTCTGCTCACTGCGGCTTGTGTGTAAGTCTCCGTCGTCCGATGAAACACTTGTAAAACGATTGCCGTGAAATTTCCGCTTTCGCGGTTCCGCAGTACGCTGTCTTTTAGATCGATCACATTTGGGGTAGCTTGACATTTCGATGTGTACTCGGCAAAATCAAAAGTGGAACTGAAAGCTGACGCTACAGATAGCAGTGTAGAAGCCGATGCCGAGAGCTATAGTATACCGTTATATTGTATACCGTTCTCCCTACTACTACTCAACACAGACCTTCTAGAAATTCCAAATAATGTTTCAAAGGACGGTTGGACCTTATCGGGTATATACGAGTATAGTCGAATAATAGAATACATCGAGGGGCGGAGCGCGCGCGCTCGGGTCTGCCCGAGCATTCGCACCTGCTCGATGCTCGGCCACTAAAACTGCTCTAGCTTCGGAAATATGTCGAATTGGCCTCTGAAATTTTGAAGACATATTCTTGGATAGTTTTGTAATAGATTTAAGAGAAAAAAAATTCGATTTTTTGAAGCCGGTAAAGCAGACTTCCCCCTTATATAATGGTGTCTGTAATTGCTATATATGTTTGACTGCCAAATTTAAGGGATAAGTAAATTTAGAGACATAAATAAGGAAACGGTTATTTCTACTGGATTTTATGAATCACAAGAATCAAAGCAACTTTTGTCAAAAGAAAATAATGATACTGCTGATTCAATTAAATTGTGTGTTAAATGTTTTCAAGAAATTGGTAGAGGTAAAACTCATACTTGTAAAAGTGTTAAGGATAATGTAATAAAAATAATTGAAAAAGTTCCTGAAAAAATTCAACAACAAATTGCGACACGTGTGATAAAAAATAACGTTGACTCTAATCTTGATTTAAATGGAAGGTATATGAATGTTGATTTAAATTTACGTACTGGTGGGAAAACTATTAGGATTACATCGAATAAAACAGAAAAGAAAGACGTTATGTTTGAACAAGATAATTTAGATAATTTTCGAGTCAAGTTAGGAGCTTCACAACAACAAATGAAACAAATTACTAACTTTTTAAGATGTAATGTTGGGCGAATGTCTGTACCTAAAAATTATCGAGAGCATATGTCGGAAAAATCTAGTTTATTAAAAGATGTTTACAAAACAGGTATCTTTGAATTTGATTGTTAAAATGCAACCAAAAACAGCAACGACCTGTTGTTTACGCTAATGCTGAAGATCTTCTTAACAAAATTATGGAACATAGAAATTTAATAGGAAACGTTGTTATCAAAGCCATGGCTGACGGAGGCCAAAGTTTTTTTAAAATTAGTTTAACTATTATACCTGAAGATTATTCGCCTAAAACGAGTGATGAAAATAATTCTATGCAGCATGATTATAACGATGAGAATGATGTTAATACAGAAAACAGAGTATTCAAATGAATTTAAAAAAAGAATACTCTACTCTGAAGGTGGAAGTCTGAGTAAAAAAAGTAAGATATCTAGTGTAAATAAGTTGATACTACTATGTGTAGTTCCAGCAATAAAAGAAACGCATGCAAATACCAAACTTTTATTTGATCTGACTGAAATAAATAGTATCCCCTTTAAATTTATTGCAGACTTCAAGCTTTTGCTAATTATAAATGAACAGCAAACAGCAACATCAATGTTTCCTTATCCATATTGTTTTATTTCCTTAACAGATTTAAGAGCTGTATCAACGAGTTCGAATGATAATGCTACTTCAAATACGTCTAATAATATAGAAATTCAAAATTATATAGAATTAAAAATATATGACGATTTGAAAAAAGATTATGAGAAATATTGTAGCATATGGAAAAATAAGAAATTTAGCAGAGAATTTAGCAAAAATATTCTTACATACTCTTACAAGGCTTTGTTAATCATTTGTTTTGGCAAGGTTTAGTTCCTGAGGTAGGCCAAGAAAAAGCTTTGCTTTGGCCAGAAGAACTGAATTTGATTTCAAAGAATTACCACGGCGATGCCTTTGAAGGCAATGCGTGCAGGAAACTACTCAAGGAGGCAGATAGACTTAATGATCTCGATTTATATAAAAATGTGGGAATTTTTAAAATTGATAATTATATTGAAGTAGGACATTCATTAGATAATTATATTGAAGTAGGACATTCACTAGATAATTATATTGAAGAATTAAAGAAATCTTTAAGAAGTATTGAAAAGCTTTCTGAAACGTTAAAGATTCACGTTATTCTTTCGCACGTGAAAGAAAGTTTACAATACATTGAAGGAAATAACGGCTTAGGTTTTTGGTCAGAACAGAGTGGCGAATCAATACACCATGATTTCTTAAAGTTTTGGAAGCGTTACAAAGTAAACGGTTATCATCGCGATACTTATCTACCAAATCTATTGAAAGCTGTCGCTGAATTTTCATCGCTACATCTTTAATTTTAACATACATCAATTTTTTATAATATAAAAATAAATAAAAACTAAAAAAATATAAAAGCAAACAAAACAATTAAAAAAAAAAGAAAAAAAAAGAAAAAAAAGAGGGATCTGTTAACCACTACGTCCTCGTCATTGATCCTGGGTTAAGCTAAAAGTGGTTTACATATCTATAAATTTCTGAAAAAATACAAGATATTGAATAGTAAATCATAAATATAACTCAATTTACTCATGTTTCGTCAAAAAATAGATTACGCGTCAGTGCTCTACCCGGTTTTTCATACGGGTGCGCAATATAAATACAAAAACGTCCATAACTTGCGAAACCGATCAGCTAGGATTTTGAAATTTACGTTTTTTTAAGGGGGGGGGGGTACACCCTGGAAGTGTCAAAATCATGCCTATTTTTACGATTTCTTTTTGAGAAAATGAATAAAGATAGAGCAATTTTGTTTTCAGATATTTATTATACATGCTTTGAAGAAGATTTGATCATTTTTTATGACATTTTAATACAAAATGGCGGCGTGGCGGCTTATCTCCCGAAGCGCCTTAAAAAAAAAGATGAAATCGGGTGGAAAATGTGCAAGTGATGCCGGATGACCTAGAACAAAATTTTTTATGAAATTGTTCTTATTATTGGTTTATCTCATAGCTGCCATAGGGGTTTTGCGATTTAAAATTTTTTTTTTTTAATTATAAGACTTCAAAATAAAAATTTTTTTTTTCGCAAAAAAAAATTGCTTTCAAACAGGCATAAAATTTTTTTTGACAAGATATCAAAAAACCCCAGTGACAACTACGAGATAATTATGTTACAAATCAAATGAACTTGAGTTTAGGCAAATCGGTCAAAAATTGTAGCAGTAGGGCTTTCCACCGTTTTAAAAACGTGGTTTTGAGAAAAACGCGTTTAAAGTTTTTTTTTTTACTTTTTGTTAAATCAAAGTAGGAAAAAAATATTTTACCTCTAATCATCTATTCCAGCTCCATACTGTACGCCTTCCTCTTCAACAAATGATGCTGCAGACTTTTTTGTTCATTTTTTGATCTTCTGTGAGCATCTTTGGCTTCATCGCTTCTACTCTTTTCGGCGTACTCTATTCTCTCGCTGTCAATCTGGAAGCAGTAATTGTAACAATTTTCGCCAATTTCAAGTCCCAATGCCTCTATTATATACATGATACTTTTGAAACCATCATTAAAGGTGCAAACTGCAATACTAGTTGCAATATCAATAACAGTTTTGCCGTTGGAGTGATGTTTCGGCGCAAAGTTCCAAACTACGCTGTTTAACGACTCGTTACTGTTCTGAGTAAATCTCCTTTCAAAAGATCTTCATAAACTTCTTTGACTGCTTGAAAAACTTCATCTTTCATCGGTGGTTTATGAGTAAAATCTTTTAGTTCTCCAGCTGCTTTAGCCTTTTGCCACTTGCACCACGAATCAGGACCAGGCGGGCAATCTTCGTGCTATAGTTTATTGTTGGTCGACATTTTATGCTTTAGACCAGCCCAAATCTTTTTTCATGGCTTTATCTGAGTTGCAAATTCTTCTTATTGCTAAACCAAAATTTATGGCCAGTTCATCAATCAGTTTGTTCGTCAACTTACTTCGTCCTCCAAGTCCTTTCTTTTTTTTTTTCTTGTCGCGTAGTCGTGTGCCTACACGCTTTTGCACATGATCGACGCATTCCTTTTTTTTCACTTCGAGATCTGGGTAAGGATTACTGTCAGCAATACCTTTTTTTGTTTTTGTGTCACCATCCCCGATGTAAAATTCGTACTTGACTCCATGCAGTTCTTCAGAACGCTCGAACATTTCGACCACAGAATCAACTTCCATTTTGCCGGACGATCTTTCGTGATTTTTCATGCATTCATCTTCGTGCTCCTCAAGCCAATTGTCATACTCTTCAGTGCCTTTTTTCTTCTCCCAAAGTGAGCATGATAAACAAAATTTTGATTTGACTAAAATGTCGATTACTTTACCAGTATACCATCCAATCAAAGAAACGAAACCAAACAAAGATGTAAAGCCTTTTTTCTGCCAACTACCGTCGCCCAACACTGTTAAACCTTTTTCTTTTCTTTCTTTCATTTCTTCGATCTCTTGTTTTGCTACTCGACTCATCGATTTATCTGATACCATGTTACATGCATCTGCGATGCCAGTCTGGATTTTTAAATAAAAAGATTGAAACACCGGCCGTGGTAATTCCATTATAGCGCAAAACTTTTTCAGACTGTACATGCCGAGTCCCATCAGTCTAAAGGCAAATGTAATTTTTCTATTTATATCATAATCTCTACTGTCAATCAAAGGACATGAATTTACTTCTTCTTTTTTACAATCATTTGAGCATTTCATTTGTATTTTTAAACCGAGTCCACGACACGAAATTTCAGTAAACGAAACGTCGCCGTGACACTTTTTGCAACATAAATTCTTCGATAGAAAAGCAAAAATGCCACAAATTTCAATGATGCGATAAGCAAATCCTCCATTGAAAGAGAAATCTGAATCATTCTCGGCTAGTTTTAATTTTTTTGCTGATGCACTTACATTAGACATATCACATTCACGAGTATCATCGTAGCGATTTTTCGGAGGCTGTTTTCTTTTCTTATGACTACTCCGATCGTTGATTTCTCGACTGCCTTTATGATGTTCTTTTAATTTCGGCACTTCTTCCATGTTTTCACTACTAAATTAACACATACTAAATATATGTACGAGGGAGTGAAAAAGTCATGTATCTGGAATCAGTGATGGCACGCTGCATTATAAATGTCGAGCATTACGATGCACCAAGTTTTCAACATCTCGAGCAGGCGTTTCCAGCTGTGTTGATGTGAATAACACACAGCACGCAAAAGTTTGAGAATAAAAAAATTTTTGCGCAATGCACAGAGCTTATCAGATCAGAAAGTGGTTTTACACACTTCTTTCAAAAGATACGCTCATTCTATTCGTTATACATAGCGAGGTATTTTACTGTGCACTGTTAGAATACCATCGACAGTAGAGAGTGAAACACCTACGATTCGCGGAAGCGGGAGGACAGGACGTAAACGACGGAGCGATATAAGAAGACGGTCAGCGTCAAAGTGAGGAGCTCTATTACGACGAAGTGGCCTATGATGACGACTACGACGACAAAGTACCCAACGTCAAAAAGCTATATATCATTGACGAGTCGGACGACACGGATGATGAGTGCGAGTGTGTGCTCAACTGTTTAAAATGAACACGAGCCAAACAATGAGTACCATTAGAGGGCTAAACGCCATTTCGATCGGTGTTTATGTAGCAGATCATGTGCCGAAATTTTTAAATCTCCCTGCTGCTATTGTATCAAACATCGATACGTCGAATAAACCTGGTTCGCACTGGATTGCCATTTACATCGACAAAAATAGCTAAGGGAACTACTTTGACAGCTATGGCGTCGCACGTTTCTCACAGGATCATCTCAATCGACTCCGAAGTAAGTGCGTGCGATATCAATGGAATAACAATAATTACAAAGTGTTGATTCGCAAGTGTGCGGAGAATATTGTATCATGTTTCTGTATAATTTGTGTAATGGTGTTTCTCTACGCTCGGTTTGTAACATCTTTTCACGAAATTCGCGTAGCAACGATGCATTAGCTGCAAAGTTTTATAAATATATTGTTAAACAATTAATAAGTAAGAGGTACGTTCGTCGGCAAGTTAATGTACTTCCGCGCGAGAGCTCTGTTGGAGCTGGGTGTATCAATCAATCATGTACTTCGAAAATGGAATGTTACTCATAATAAATTTTTATACTTTTGTACACTTAGTACTATAAGAAACTTATGTACACTCTTTTTTATTTCTAAAAAATATTGTAATAAATTTAATCACAGGATATTTTAATTTTGTGTATTATACTTTTATTTTTACCCTCAACGTTCCGCTTGTTTCCTGATTTTTTTAAATTTTCCCATACAGGAATATAAATATGTAGTTATTGTTTCTTAAATAATTTATATTTTTCAATAAAATATTAATTTAAACTTTCTAATTTTTATTATACTTTTTAACATTTTAAGACGTGTACTTTTATTTAAAAAAAGAATACCCGACATTTTTTAACGATGGCTTTTTTATGTGTTTTGTTTGACAGCTGTACAAAATTCTTATTAAAACAAAAAAATTAAAATTAAATTAAAATCAAATTTTTCAAGATATGTTTCTCCTTTGACTAAACAATTATTTAATTATTTGAGGATTTTATTGAATTTTGATGTGCGTATTTCGTAGAACACAGTTGACACATTAAATTTTATTGTATAGAGAAAATTTATTTAAACTTTCTGCTTTATTATTTTATCGAGAAAAAGTTTGCAAGGGAATTCCTCCCTCTTCGGGTGGCAAACTCATATTTGCGATTGGCTGTTCGATAATTAACATCCGTTTTTTCACTCAATCTTCGCACTAGCGGTGGTAGGGATAGCAGGATACAAGAAAGGGGGTTTCGAGCATTGACTACAGTCGCTTACCAGCAGCCACTCTGCTTGTGTACAGTAGTTGCGAAAAAATATACATCAATTTTAGAAAATGGCTAACAACGAGAACGCTGCACCCATCTGCAAAGCTGCATCGAAGACGCTTTATAATTTTCTGCTACTACCAGTACTTACCCACTCAATAGAACTCACTCTAAGCGCGTAATTATAGGCCTTGAAAGTCACGGTGGGTTATATAGACCTGTCGTAAATCGTGGCGGAGCAGGCTCGCGGTACGTGACGCTGGATACGAGCAGCTAGGAGATTTTCATCCATGAAATGTAAGTGATAATATTTAAAACAATGTGCCATAAATATGTGTGCTTTTATGCATCTGGTCTTCGGGTCGCTCTAACTGTGGATGGTAGCGAGCGCATTGGCGTGGGCTGCCATGATGCATATTAGTTCTTACCGTGCAAAATCGACCTATTAATTACTCGCATCGCATCCTGCTTTTGGGGTTAAGTTTTCTTCGCATTTCCACCATGCGGTGGTCTTTGAGGCGACCTCGACGCAAGCGCTAGGGAACGGAGTTCATCGAATCAGATACAGTTTCGTAGAACTGAACGAACCTCATCTAATGCCATCTGGCGGATCGATGTGAAATCAATACAGTCGATTCATCTACTATGTCAGGAGCAGACGACAGCGACGATGAATTCGCGTGTTCCCAGTCTGTACAGCTGATAGCGGCCGATGTGAAAAATGTACTAGGTCAGGTTAGCTCGTACTGAGCAATAATGCCCCGATCACTCTCAAATGAGAAACTCCCAGAAAAAAATCTGGAGTTACTCAATGCGGTTAATAATTTTTACGATGCAATTAACACAATTTCTAATGCGTATCTAGAAAAATTAGCTATAGAGACAATGGCAGAATCTTATCATAAAGCTATCAAAAATACGTGTAAGAAAATTACTAATATCACTGAGGCAGCATTAGCTACGGTATCCACAACAGCATCTAACAGCGTGGCGGAAACTGAGCATATGTTCGCTGATATTGCAAATCGCGATACACACAATTCTGTAAATAAAGTATTTATTAATAGCGCTAAACCTTACACGGCTGGCACTGCGACGCGTATTATTATTAGCCCGAGAGAAGATTGTTCCAATTTCCATCCTCTAAAGAGACCAACGATAAAGTTTTAC
This sequence comes from Gastracanthus pulcherrimus, assembly GCA_949152435.1. NCBI lineage: Eukaryota > Metazoa > Arthropoda > Insecta > Hymenoptera > Pteromalidae > Gastracanthus > Gastracanthus pulcherrimus. The sequence goes on from OX424573.1 coordinate 118,174,265, forward strand.
AAGCTCTTGTACATTGTCAAAAAAGAAACTATTACTAGAAGCCGATTTAATAAACTGGGAGAAGTTACAGCAGAGTGAAGCCCTAGCTAGTGCAGGCCTACAAGCAAAACTTGAGATTAAACTTGAGCCGCGTATAATTGTAAAAGACGTACCGAAAAATCTTAACAAAGATCAAATTAAAGAATGTTTAATTAAACAAAATTTACCTGATGTCAATCCTGATGATATTAAAGTGGTTTTTGAATATCCTGTCAAAGATCATCAATTTCGGTCTGTCGTAATTGAACTTAAAGCACAACATCGTGAGCAGCTATTAAAAGCAGGAAAAATTTATATTGCTGTCTTGTTCTGTAGATTCGCCAATCACATTACAGTTTTACAATGTTACAACTGCCAAAAATTTGGTCATGTTGCGAGTAACTGTGAAAATGGAACATGCTGTGGCTTCTGTGCTGGTAATCGTACAACTAAGTTATGCCCTCGGAAAACTAGACTATGCTGTTCAAATTGTACTAGTATAAATTCCTAGGGTTCTACTGCGCACTGTTCAAATTGTACTAGTATAAATACCTAGGGTTCTACTGTGCATTCGATAAAAATAAATGTCCACTATTAATCAATAAGATAAATCTTAAAGCTGATACTATTCATTATGGATAATTTCGTACAAAACGATATATTGCACTTTTTAATATAGGACATATCAATGCACAGTCTGCCGTATCTAAAATACATGATATCATGACTCTTATCGAAGAAAAAAACCCACTCGTTCTAGGTGTCAGTGAAACGTGGTTTAATAAGAAAACCAAATCTCTTGTTAATTTTCCTAATTATACATTATTTCGTGTCGATAGAGTAGGGATAAGAGGAGGCGGTGTAGCAATGTACATACGCGACACAGTATGCGCGAAAGTAATATGCCGCTCTAGTCAAAGCTCAGTTTATACTAAAAGGCCAGAATTCTTATTCATTGAAATTTGTCTGGACTCACTAAAATTTCTGTGCGCAGTAATTTACAACCCTCCAAAATCAGGATATTGGGGAGATATCGAAGATGCTCTTTCTTCATGTAATGGCTCTTATGATAATACCATTCTTATGGGCGATTTTAACATTGATTGGAATAGTATATTTAGCCCCTCGTAGAATTCTTTGTGAATTTCTTTCTAGTTTTAATCTTGAACGCGTACATTTTGGCCCCACCCATCATTGTGAAGACTCCGACACTATTATCGACTACATCTGCCTATATGATAAATCAAAATTAATAGATTTTGAACAGACACATAAACCGGAATTTACTAATCATGATGCCATATTTATTAAACTACAATACACTTTTTCAAAAATTAAGTCTCAAAGAATAACACGCAGATTACTTTAGAAATTTTAATATATACCTTTTTAATCGTGACCTTACTTTTATAAATTTGGAATCAATTGTAAATAGTGAAAGCGTACATGAAAAAGTCGAGATTTTTACATCACATATCACACAACTCTACGATAAACATGCCCCGTATCAAACTTTCGTCCCGAAAAGACGCAAACCAGAGTGGCTAAACCCTGCATTACGAGAGCTCATTAGGACACGTAACAAAGCTTGGCGTGATTATAAAAGGAACCCCACTGCAGACAAGCAAACCTACTATAGAGTAATGCGAAATCGAGTAAAAATGAATATTAGAAATTCCATGCACAATTTTTATAGACAAAAGTTGATGAATTGGGACTATCTCGAAAAACCCCAAATAAAACCGTACTGCCAACAAGTCTAGACGAAATGAATCGCTACTTCATCGGTCCTGATGTACAAACGATCTTACACGATAACCGTATGATACATGAAATATCTCCCGATGACAGATTTTACATTAAACACATTAGTGAATCAGAAATTCTTGAAACTTTCGGATCAGCGCGTTCCAACGCCCTTGGCCCAGATCGCATCCCTCTTAAATACCTAAAGCAGTGCCTACACGTAATACTTCCTGTATTCATTAACATATTCGACTGCTCATTACAGTCAGGTATCTTTCCCAACCTATGAAAAAAAGCTACAGTTCGCCCGATACCAAAAATAAAACAGCCACTTGAACCTAAAGATTTTTGCCCTATTAGCATCCTTTGTGCGGCTTCTAAAATACTTGAGTCAGCTGCTTATAAGCAAATTTGGGAATTTGTTTCTGAGAATAATCTGCTCAATAACTATCAATCCGGATTTAGAAAAAAACATAGTATACACACCGCACTCTTAAAAATAGTAGACGATGTTAGATCAGCGATGTACGAGGAAGCTTGACCATACGCACGCATTCGACCTTGTAAATATTAATCTCTTGTATGAAAAATTTAAAGCCCTTAGCTTTTCAGAACCTGCGCGACGATGGATCCGATCATATCTATCTGTTCACACTCGAGTAGTAGCTGACGATAATAAATTCTCGGCTCCTTTAACAAGAAGTAGTGGAGTACCGCAAGAATCGGTTCTTGGTGCACCTTTTTTCTCATTGTATGAAAATGATATTTATACAGCCTGCATAAACTACAAGTATCATATTTATGCTGACGATTTCAAAATCTATATAAGTGGCCTAATGAAAGATGCCAGAAAAATCATCCGTGTAGTCAATGAAGATCTTTGTCGGATTTCTTCTTGGGCAGAATCTAACGGTTTACAAATTAACCCAAAAAAGACGCAAGCAATTTGGTTTGGCACGCGTGGTTTTAAAACAATACTTGATGCCATGCATTTACCTAATATTTGCATAAATGGAGAAATTATACACGCAACTGACTCGCTTAAGATTCTTGATATTACATTTGATAGCACACTCACATGGAGAGAACAATGTGCCCAAACACCCAATAAAAGCTATACAGCCCTTGTGCGCCTGCGAAAATTCAACGATAGTCTCCCCAAAGATACTAAATTAAAGCTTATTAAATCATTAGTCTTTCCATATTTTGATTATTGTGCCAGTCTTTTTTTAAATCTAACTAACGAGCTCACGGTGAAGCTCAGTAGATGCAAGAATGCGGCAATTCGGTTCTCGCTAAGTATAAGTAGATTGGAACATATTACCCCATATTATCAAGAAAATGAAATACTTTCATATACTTATAGATGTCGATTCTTAGCACTCACTTTGTTAGTAAATATACTGCGCACGGGTGAACCAGCCCATTTAACTGAATGTTTTAAATTCAGGCCTAAAGACAAAATAGGTTCAAAAAGATGCTCAGAAAATGACCTTGTTATTCTTTGGCCAAGAATATGTATGGGTGAACATCCATTTAAAGTTGAATGTGCCAGACTCTGGAACGATATGCTGCCCGATCCCAATAATTAGGTCGATATACGTGATTTTTATAAAAAACATAGCTTTAAAATGCTTGTGTTTAAGCGTCTACTCAGTATTGCTTTTAAATCAAATATAAGTGCAATCTAAAGCCTAAAATACAAGTTCTATTTTGATTTTTATTTTATATTATTTTATGGATCTATGTACATACTGTTACTAAAAAAGTAACTTCGATTTACTGCGCAAAAATTAAATCCTATGTACATATTTAATAGCCATCTATTATAATCTTGTTGCGCGGAACACTATAATTAGCTTATAAGTAAATTCATTTATTTTTATAATTATTACTATTTTTATGTTAGAGTATAATTATATTTCTATTTTTATTTGTTTTTTTTATAATTTTACTAGTTTTTAGTTCCTGCGCAAATTCAGTAAGCAATCTTATACACTGCATAATATGCACAATAGCAAGATATGTAATATTTTTGTATAAATTGTGATGGCTACAATGGACCTTGAGTTCTTAGTCAAATAAATAAACAAACATTCAAACATTCACTCCGTCTTCCTCGCTGCTTCCACCTACACTCAAGAATCTCGTCTCGCTACAGTAGTCGTGACTAGGTAGATGGGAGTGCCGATTGGCTCCTGGCTTATATATATATATATATATATATATATATATATATATATATATATATATATATATATATATATATATATATATATATATATATATATATATATATATATATAGTAGCCGTCTCGCTACTGCAGCGTTGCGCATTCAGACGTACGTTATGTTTACGTAAATAAATAATAAAAACATTTTATTGTTTATCTACCAATAAGTACAATTAATATTATTATGTGTTGGCGGGTAATTACATTAATTTTTACGGGTTTTTAATTGAATGTTTATGTGAACAAACAATTAAAAAACTATTAATGTTACATTAATTAATTGTTGACACGCCCCCCCCCCCCCCATATACGCGCAATTGTTGACACGCCCCCCCCCCCCATATATATATACTACTAATTTAGTCCATTTTCACTCAAAAAATAACACATTATGCTGAATAACTTTGAATATATAGGCTAAAGAAATCTGAAAATTGCTGTGTGATTTCATATAATAATAACAAATATTCCATGTAAGCCCCAGATTTTTAAAATTTAATTCAAAAATTTTAGAAATTTTACCAGGGAGTCACTTTAATGTCAATATTACAATTTTCATTTATCAAAATATATAGCATCTGACGAATTATCTGTTATCCGAAGTCCAAAATTTATTTTTTATTCTGAGGAATCGTTTTAAATTTGTCCTCAAATTTTTCACTGTTCAGTAAAGATAAATGTTCACTCCTTATAACATAGTGATTTAGTTATTTAGAGTATCAACTTATGATACTATCTGTTATATTCAATACTGTACCATTTTCGACGATTTTGAATATAGACCATTTATAAAAAATAGGAATGGAAATTTAATTCGGTCACCTCCGTGGTATTCAAATTTTCCTCTTTCGAGAGTAGCATCAGAAAAAAATGTTGAAGTTAGTATTCAAAATTTATAAATAATTATAACAAAGAAACTTTGTAACAATCATATACTCTGGATAGTTTTCATGATGCATTTTATTTTTCAGTTAAACTAAACCTCCAATCGTTCTTGAAATCGAGTATTATTCCGTTTGACTACACTAACGCGATGATCCTCACGTAAATGATGCTCTTGACATTTTTTATAAAATTCTATTCCAACTAACTTCCTGTAATGTACTAATTGTTAGACTATGAAAATTCAAGTTCCCGCCATAGCTTAACTCGAATCTGATTAAAGAGATATATTTATCTATAAGCAACTAAAGACTGACTTATTATTTAAAAATGTTTGTTTCCAAAGATCGGCTTGTAAGAAAATGTCTACCATATTATATAATAACTAAATTAAATTCACTAAGGTAAACATTCATATAAATCCAAGAAGTTATATATAATATAGTGGCCAATAATGGTACCGAAATTATTAATCTGCTCTCTAAACGTTTCAAATCTGTCTATAACGTCCAGAATTTCCACCCTCCTATTGCTTCATGCGTTCAACAAAATTCCATGTTCATGAACTCAGCTGTAATCACGTAAAGTTATATTATAAAACGTCTGGCGGACACACCACCTTTAAAATATAAAAAAATAAATATCTAAAATATGTCAGTTTACTTACAACGTTTTTCGTACTAAAAGTATACATATTTACCTACATTTTGAGAGGTCTAGGGTCTCTTAAAACCCGCAAAGCATCTAGTAATAATAGAAAGACTATTTAAGCTCCCAATCCACTGCCCGTAAGATTCAAAGTGTACCGCTAAACCAAACTCTTCCAGAATTGTAGATATTACTTTTCATACGTAAAACAATTTTTACAGACATATTATTGCTTTTTTAATAAATTTTTAATTAATTTACCATATATAAATGTAAATTTTTTTCTACATATTCAAAATTAATTTCCTGTATTTATACCATAACTAATGTATTGAAAAGTAATATCCACAACCCTGGAGGAGTTTGGTCCAGCGGTTCACTTGGAATCTTACGAACCAGCACCTGAAATTTCAAAAATCAGAATTTGGAGAAAATCAACATTTAAATTATTACTATAAATATCTATCATAAATTGAAATAATACTCATCTTATTAATTTTCTGCGGTTTTAATTTTATCTGTCCATCAAAACAAAGTTTTTCAATACTGGACATCTGAATCTGGATATAATAAGCTACAATTTATTGTGTAGATTTACCTACACAATATAATACAAAAAGATTAATTTAATGATTTAATAATAAAAAAATATTGTTTTGATTGATTAAAACTTTCTTAAACTCTTATCTTTTTTTCAAAGTGGTTTAAAGCTTCGGTCTTTTTCTTAATCATTTTAACCTCAACTGTCATTCTCATGGGAATATTGAGGTGACCCGCTTAGTCCAGGATTTGCTGAAAACTAAAGAAAAAATACTTAACTTTAAGTAGTTAATAATGCGTAAAATGAAAAAAATAATTATACTTACAACATTTAATTTGACGAGGAAATGCAAACCACGCACGAGGAGTGGTTCAAAAATATTTGTAAAAAATTGGAGAATCAAGAAGAGAAATGGAACAAAAAATTAATAGTTTGGGAAGAAAAAATACACAAAAAGATGGCTGCAAAGGTACAGGCAATACAAGAAGAACTAGAAGCAATGAAGAAAAAGTCAGCGAGTAACGTAAAGTTTCTGGAAAATAACGAGAAGAATGAGTTAGACTAGATGATATGAAATACAATGGAACAATGGAGGGAAGACCAAAATGAAGGCATAGAAAAACTAAGAGAAGAAATAAAGAAACTGGAAGTGCAACAAAAAGACCAGGAAGAAATGAAAGCGAACGAAGAAACGCAAAGAGAAAAAATACGGGAGAAGATGAAGAAAACAGAAGATACAAGAGAGCGGAGAAAGAGGCAAAAAGAGAAACACTATAGTAATATCAGGAATATACGTAATGGAGATGAGGAACCCCAGAAGAATAGAAAAGTGGTTAGTAGAAAAGAAATGAGAAAATATGTATGAACCATGATACAACATGGAGAGAAAGAAGAAACAAAGAATTGGTAATCAAAAACCACTGCCAATTTATTGGCACTTAGCTTCCTCAAACTAATTAATTGCTCCAATATAAATTTTTTTATCTAATAAATTAATTTTAAATTGCTATATCTCTTTTTAATTAGGAGCTCCAAAAATGTGTGGTGATATATCATTGATGGTTTAATTCACAACCGTTAATTTAACTAGCTGTAGTCATAATCTTTGTTTTATTATACATTTATATTTTTAATTTACATCTATATAAAAATTAAATCTGTTTTAAGCAGTTGTCGGAACCATTACTTTTTTAAATTAATAATTTTAATTTTATACATTTCACCTCGAATTTGAATTCAACAACATCTAAAATCACATAATTAGATCGTTCATACGTATCATTTTTACCCTGATTTATAATAAATAAATCATAAAAAATACTGATATACATTATTTAATTCCCCTTGGCTCAGTGAGTAAGACGCTTGCCTACCGATACAAGACGCTCAATCTGTCTTTCTTCGAGTTTTTCGTCTGAAAAAGATCTCCGACTATGCATTGTGCTTTGAAGCAAGACGTAAGCGCCCATATAGCTTCCTCAAAAGTGTCTGAGACGCTAGTAAATGGGTGATGGGTTTCGCTCTACCAACATGACACAGCACAACAAACAAGTATATAAAATACAAATGTAAAATACAAAAGCGCATATGCATTGTGATGAATTAAAAAAAAAATTATTTCTAAAATAAAAAAATAATTTACCTTATCGATTTCAGAACATCGTGAAATATCGCAAAATAAAAAAATCATTGTAAAACAAAAACAGATCGCTCAATCTAAATATTGCTTTTTAATTCAGAATCTTCATTAAAAAACGAAAAAAATTAGCACTGGGTTGCAAGAAATTACCGCGCCGTTCTCGAGATATAAACAATTCAAAAAAGTTAAAAATAAAACATAACCTCAAATAACTCAGAATATAAAGGTCGTTATAATCTGGGCTTCTAGCAGTTTCAAGAGATAGTGAAAATCTACCATTCTGGAAAATTTCAGAAGGAATATTACTTCGAATATACCAAAAGACCCAAATTACTAATACTCAAAAATCGAGAAACCGCTAAAATTAAGAAAAACGTGTATTGTTGAACAACAATACAAATTTTTTTACAGCTCCCTTCCTGTAAAAAGAACAAAATCATTGAGTCCTGCAACATTAATTTTGACCATGAATGTTTAGAGTAATCTTCATAAACACACACACACACACACACACACACACGCACGCACGCACGCACGCACGCACGCACGCACGCACGCAAGTACGCACGAAATACATGAAAGGAAAGGAATCCACAATGCAGAATAAAAACGGACGAAATAATCGAAGCAAAATGCATAATAAACAAAGAAAACTGGTACATCGGTCTGGTATACATGGGAGAAGAGAAAGAGCGAAACTGGTTGAGGTTAAAGAAACTTTCGGAAAGAAAAAAGGACAAGAAATTGTTGATAGGAGGAGACTTCAATACAAGGGCGGCAAATGAAGGAGGATGGAAGGGAGAAAAAGAAAATGAAAAAAGAAAAGCCTTAATAGAATTACACATGCTGAATGGCGTGAAAGATACCTAGATAGATATTTGGAAATCGTTCCCAGGAAGGGTGAGAGAAAAGACGATGATTAAAGTAAATTAGGCTTTATTGGAATTTTGTCGGGTACAAAAAGCGTTGAGCGTCGAGTCGTGCTTGCCGATGCGGGGGAAGAAGCAAGCCCAAGATGGCAGCCTCTGTCGAGCTAGTACAGCTCCCGGGGACAGAGGCGCTGCTTGCGGCGATGAACCGGGGGCACCACTCCCCCTCCAGTAGATCTGGCGGATGGCAAGAGCCACGATACCCTCTTCTTGGCGGGGCGCGGTTGCGTGTCATCGGGTGCGCAAAGCGATGAGGGCGGCTAGGCCGAAATGGGGGCTGTTGAGCTGGAGTCGTTGGAACGACCGGTGACGTCGCTGGAGTGGGCGGCGGCATCGCGGGTCCGGGCGACTTCGTCACAAGTTCGGGCGGCGGCGTCGCGGGTCCGGGCGACGGCGTCGGTGGAGGCTGGCTGGGTGGGTCGGCCGAGTCTCCGTAGGCCGGCTTTAGGCCGTCTGTAGAGATCGTGCGGTGTGAGCCAGCGATGTCGATCACGTAAGCTCGCTCGCTGACGCGCCGGATGACTTTCTGTGGGCCCGTGTAAGGGGCCTGCAGAGGCTTGCGAATCGTGTCGACTCGCTTGAAAACGTGCGTGCACGTCCGGAGATCCTTGTAGACGAAAGGATGGTGTTCCTGGACGTGTCTCGAGACCGGGACTGCTTTGATTGCCTGCGTCAGGTGGCGAAGGTCCTGGATGAAGGCTGGAGCGTCGGCTTTTGGATGGCTGGGGGTGGTGAAAAATTCACCCGGCATTCTCAGCATTGTGCCGTAGAGCATCTCGGCCGGAGATGCTTGTAGGTCTTCCTTGAAGCACGAGCGGAGGCAGAGCAACACCGTTGGGAGTGCGTCAGGCCATGGCGTGAGCGGGTCGCACATCAGCGCCGGTTTGAGGGTTCGGTGAAACCGCTCTACCATACCATTCGACTGAGGATGGTAGGGAGCGGTGCATTGTCGGCTGTAGCCGATGAGCTGGGTCAGGGCGCTGAAAAGTTTGCCCTCGAACTGCGGATCTTGGTCGGAGGTGATCGTCAGAGACGTGCCGAAATAGCAGATCCAGTGATCAATCAGGGCCTTGGCTGCAGTGGTGGCCAGTTGATTCGGAACTAGAACAGCGAAAGGCCACCTGGTGAAACGGTCGATGATCGTGAGACAGTATTGCTTGTCTCCGACGAGCGGCAACTTGATGAAATCGATGTGCAGGTGGTCGAAACGGGCATCCGGCGTGGTGAAATCGCCCAACGCTGCACGATTGTGTCTATTTATCTTGGCACGCTAGCACGGCTGGCATTCCCGTGCCCAACATGCGGCATCTTTCTTCATCCTAGGCCAGAAGAATTTCTGAGACATCAGACGTGACGTCGTCCTGATGCTGGGATGAGCGGGACCGTAAAGGATGTCGAAAGCCGTCTTTCGGAGCGGTTCAGGTACGTAGGGCTTGACCACGCCTGTCGTCGTCTCGCAGAGGATCGAGTGTCCTTCTATGTCGAGAGACTGTAGGTTTACCTTTAAGGCCAGAATTAGGTGAGGCATCTCGGTGTCGGATCGCTGGCTTTCTGCGATCGTAGCCGAGTCGAGGATTGTCGGCATGCTGATCGTTTCGACTCGCGAGAATGCGTCGGCGACTACGTTGTCCTTTCCGGGTATGAAATCCATCGTGACGTTATGCTGGAGAAGGTAATCGATGTGGCGTGCTCGCCTGGGTGACGCCTTATCTGCGCGCTGGTCCGGCGCGTACGTGAGCGGCTTATGATCGGTCCAGAGCGCGAAACAGCGTCCTTCGAGGATCTGCTGAAAGTGTTTTACTGCTTCAACGGCGCCCAGGAGTTCCCGATCGTACGGGCTGTATCGTGTCTCAGTGGACGAGAGCTTCCTCGAGAAAAAGCCTAAGGGTCTCCAGGTTCCCTTAGGGTATTCTTGTTCCAGCGCCGCACCCAGGGCTGTGTCCGAGGCGTCGGAACTCGCTTCGGAACTCGCAGGAGTCGTGCGGGCAATTGAAGCTATAGCCTCTGTGCTGCGCGAAAAAGCTTCGTCTGCTTCCGGGGTCCAGATGAGCGGAATGGCCTTTTTCTTAGCTGGAAGGGTCTTCAACAGGTTGTTTAACAGAGCCAAGATCTCGGCGGCCCTGGGTATGCAACGCCTGTAGTAGTTGACGATACCCAGGTAGCGGCGCTGCGAGGTCAACGTCTGTGGCTTCGAGTAGTTTCGGATCGCTCACACCTTGGTTTCGGAGGGGTGAATCCGTCCTCTGACGCGACGTAGCCGAGGTACGTCACCTGGCTTTTCCCAAGAAAGCATTTGGCCGGGTTGATGCGGAAACCGGCGGCTCTCAGGACGTCGATAATGATGCGGACGTGCTTCAGGTGCTGCTCGTGATTCTCAGAATCGATTATCGTGTCGTCGAGATAGCATCTCGCGAACGGGTACGGATGAAGGAGATGGTCCATGGCCCGCTGCAATGCTTGAGTTGCGCCCTTGAGGCCGAGCGAAGATTTGAGTAACTCAAAGAGGCCAAAGGGTGTGGTGATGGCGGTATTCGGAACGTCCTCAGGTGCTATGGCGAACTGATAGTACGCCTTCTGGAGGTCGATGACGGAAAAAACTTTTCCGTGTAGTTCCTGGAGGAGATCCTCGACAACAGGTAACGGGTACCGGTCCGGTTTGGTACGGGCGTTGAAGCTTCTGTAGTCTCTCGTTACTCGAAAGGAGGTGTCAGCCTTTTCCATCAGGTGTAGTGGGCTCGCCTAATCGCTGGACAACAGCCGCATGATTCCTTGGGCCAGCAGCCGGTCGAATTCGCCTTTGGCTGCGGCGAGTCGTGGCCCTGTGAGTCTCTGGGGGCGCTCGGCGACAGGAGACCCCAGAGTCTCGATGTGTAGTGTCGCTGGCAGGTCGGGCAGATTGGCGGTGGAACCGCCGGGCGACGTCAGGTTGCTGTACTCCAGGAGCAGCTCGGCGTGACCGTGCGGGGGATCCACAGAAGCGACGAGCGAGACGCTGTGGACCGCTGAGACCGCTAGCGAGCCTGGAGTTGAGAGCGAGGTCCTCGTGTCTATGAGACGCTTGGCCTTGAGGTCGACTGCGAGGCCGTGATGATCCAGAAAATCGGCTCCGAAGATCGTGGTCTGCACGTCGGCAACGGTGAAATCACACGAATACGGGCGTCGCAGGAATAGGTCCAACGCCATCTTATGCGTGCCGTATGTCGAGATGGGCGACGCGTTAGCTGCATGGAGTGTCGTTGTTTTCAGAGTCGGTACTGCCTGAAAACGGAACGAGGCAGAAAAGAGATCCTGTGTCAACCAAAAACCTGAGGCGGGTTTCCTTCTCCTATAGGTGCAGGCGATTCTCCATCAACGCACGAACCTCCGCAGTCTGATACGGGGCTCGCGCCTCTAGTTTCCCGTGTTGAAAAACGAGCAGGAAGGCCTGCACTTGGTTTCATGTTGACCGTGGGTCCGGTGGTACCAGCACCACTGTTGGTTACGGGCCGGACAGGCGCTGCTGCTCGAGGTCCCACCGGAGCCGGAGCGCGAGCGCGAGCGGCCTCTGGGTCGCTGCTGGGGCTGCTGGCCGGACCCTGCATCCACGGCGGCTCGGCACGCGAGGAGCTGGTCGACGGTCGCCTGAAGGTTGGCGAGTCGCTGCTCGATGAAGGCGTTGCCGTCCTCCGTCGGAGGCCTGTACGGCGGTGTGGCTGAACTGGGACGGTAGGCGGTCAGGCGACGACTGCTGGGTCACCTGTGGCGATAGAGGCCAGGTCGCCGAGGAAGTCGGACACCTCTTGGAGGACGTCGAGTGGGAGGTGTGTGACGACCAGGTTGAACTTTGATCGGTCGGCGCGAATCTGATTGATGTCGAACGCAAATTCGACCTGGAAGAACCAGAGTTGCGGGTCGAACTTCCAGAACATGGGCAGTTTGCACTGGGTTGCTGCCTCGACGGTAGGCGCAGGAGATCGTGTAATGGTGTCGTCGGTGTGGCTGGTCCCCGAGTCGGGCATGGTTCCTTGCAGCGCTGAGCGTGGCTGTGGAGCTAAAAACGCCGTGTAAAACGCGACAGTCGGTGAGGCGGCGTTACACCGTCAGCGGCGAGTGCTTGCTCTGCGTTGGATAGTGGCACTCGGTAGGTGGCGCTCGGCAGTGCGCGCGGTGGCTGCTGAGCTGCGTTGGTCAGCGACGGTGGTGCTTGGCGGCGCGCGCGACTGCTGCTGCGCTGCGCTCGTCCGCGATGGCGGCACTTGGCGGCCTGCTGCAGGGCAGGGAGGGCGGAAGTCGCCTTCGATGCGACCGGTATCACGTAGGTCGCGCGAAAAGTCTGCAAGATGGTGACGCCGGCATCCTCTTTGTTGCCGACAACGGACAAAGGGGGCGCGATTCTCGGAGAAACGAGGGATCGCGACGCCCGGGCAAGAAAAATTGCTCGGGGCAAGAAAATTCGCTCTCGCGTGCGTGCCAGTCGAATAAAATGTCACCGTGCGTGTTGCGAGGTGATTTACGCGAAAGAAGACGTGGGAGAGTTTTCTTTAGCCAAGAGAAAAAAAACAAAACATCGAAAACTCGAGGTTGCTCGGAAAATTCACGGCTCTTGAAGACGAGAGCGATGCGAGAGTTAACCGGAATGCGCGAAAACGTGGGGTTGCTCGAGGAGGCATCCTGCGAGACAGTGTACTACGAAATGTAAGTAGCTAGCCCGTGAAATCGCGCACTTTGTACTCTCACCTTGTAGGATCACGTCGGGGTCACCACTTTGGAATATCGTTCCCAGGAAGAGTGAGAGAAAAGACGATGATTAAAGTAAACTAGGCTTTATTGGAACTTCGTCGGGTACAAAAAGCGTCGAGCGTCCAGCGCTGCTTGCCGATGCGTCCGATCGGCACGAGAGGCAAGCTGGTTCTGACTCGCTTCTCGCCACCTCGAGGTGGAGGGAGAAGCAAGCCCAAGATGGCCGCCTCTGCCGAGCTAATACAGCTCCCGGGGACAGAGGCGCTGCTTGTGGCGATGAACCGGGGGCGCCACAGATAGACAAGATTTAATTCGCACATGTCATAAAATATATACAGCTATATACATACAATTTTGATACATTAGATTATTCACATCACATCCATATTACGATTTGTCGCGATATTTCATCACTTTAATTGAAAATTGCACAATGTTGGTTATATCTATCACGTCAAATTATAAGATTTAAAACTAATTTAATACTAGGCGGTATAACACAGTTAGTTTTCATCACTAGCATGTTGCACATTGCAGTTTTGAAAAATATGCCTAACGCTGCGGGTGTGCGAATTCTAGAGGCGAGCACCTTGGGCTCTGAAATACTTCAGATCAACATCAATACACGACTCTGAAATTCTAATTTCCGTGGGATTCCTACTGGAGGTTCTAAACTGGTTTTGCTGAAAATGGACCGCCAGGTATATAGAGGCTGTCTCATGGCAACAGCTTTATAAATCAGTACCGCTACGAAGTACTCCCTTTTTGCCTCCAAAGTTAACCAGCCCAGTTTCTTCCTGTAGGGAGAAATATGCTCATCCTTTCCAACACCACAGATGTATCTCACACAAGAGTTTTGTAATCTTTGAAGCCGAATCTGAAGTTAACAGAAGTGAAAGAAGTAAATGAGGCACTAAATGAGTTTAAAGAAAACAGCTCAGAAAAAGATAAATATATCCGGATAAGAAGAGAGTATAAAACGTTAATAGACAGGAAGAAGAAGGAAGAAGGAGAAAAGATAATACAAGATATATGAAAAAATACTTCGTAGAATAAATTCTGGGAAGTTATGAATAGAAGAAAAACAAGAGAGAAACTTGGTACAGCCATTTTAAGACATTATTAGAGGGAAATGATGCAATCGGAGAAAGAAAACTGCGGGAAGAAAGGAGAATAATCCAGATAAGAATAGAAAATGATATAAAAATATAAGAGATAGAAGAAGCAATAAGAAATCTTGCGAAGAAAAAAGCAACGGGGGAGGACGAGATACCTAATGAGGCATGGATATATGTGATCAAGAGACAAAAGAAGACCTCTGGAGGTACATAAATGAAATATGGAAGAGGGGAGATATACCAGAAGAATGGAAAGCAGAAATAATAACCCCTATTTTCAGAAAAGGAAAAAGAGAGAAAATCAAGAATTACAGATGTATCACACTAATAGATTCAGGATATAAGATATATGTAGAAATTCTAAGAAACAGTCTCGAAAAATATTTAGAAGAGAACACTTTACTGGAAGATACACAGATGGGATTCAGGAAAGGAAGATGCACATTAGTTGCCATAAATAGCGTGCAAGCACTCGTGGAAAATGAAATAAGAAGAGAAAGCGGTAAAGTGTTTGTATTATATGCAGATATAAAAGCGGCATTTGTTAAAATAATAAGAAATGAAATATTGGAAACGAGAAATTAGCAAGAAGAATTGAAGAACTGTATGAAAATACGTACTGCAAAGTAAAAATTGAGGGCAGAATACTAGGAGAATTCAAAACAGAGAAAGGAGTAAGGCAAGGATGCCCGTTGAGCCCCATTTTGTTCAATCTAGCCTTCGCGGATTTAGAAGAGGAATTATGAAAAGCACAGGAAAGATGATATAGTATTGATGGCAAGCAATGAAACAGGCATGAGAGAAATTATGAGAAGATTTAAGACATACATAGAGGGAAAAGGATTAAAAAGAATAAAATATAGAAAAAAAACAAAATAATGGTATCTAGAAAAGTAGGCGGAAGAAAAAAGAAACTGGACTTTAAATGGGAGGATAAGAGCATCGAAATAGTAAAGCAATTGAACTACTTACGATACATGCTAAAAGAAAAAAACAAGTTAGAAGAGCACATAAGACAAACAACAGGTGAAGCGAATGAAAACATAGGAAGATCCAGATAACTGGATACTAAGAATGCAACTATTTTATAGTATGATAGAAAGTATTGTAATGTATGGAGTAGAGATATGGGGATGGAACGAGTATGAAGAAATATAATGAATTCAAGAGAATTGTATAAGGTGGATATTAAAGTTAGATATGTGTACCCTGATAGGTGTACCCCGCGACACCAGATGATGGTAGAAATGAAGAGAGATAAGATGGCAATAAGAACTGGAGGAGGAGCGATAAAATACGAAGAAAAACTGAAGAAGGCAAGTACATGAACCATTCTAGGAGAACGCTGGAAACAAATGTAAAGAGAGGCAAAAGGAATAAAGAGGATAAGAGAAATAGCTAACCACAGGAAAAGATTCTGAGACGAAAGGAGATATTTATTAAAAGAATATATGAGACTGGAAGAACAATGACAATATTATGGCTAGGGATAGAACAATGAAGTAGAGGCATACAAAATCAAATGCGGAAAAAAGAAATAGAATCAAAATATGTAAGAAAACTAAAGGAAATTATAAAGGATCAAGAGGAAATGCCAGAATACTTGAGAAAATGCCAGAATACTTGAGAAAATAAGGGGAGAAAAAAAATTTACTGAGAAAAACAGGAAGATACAGGCTAGGAAACAAAGCAAAGGCGGGCAAACTACTGGAAAATGGAAGGAGAGAGAATGTGCCGAATATATGAAAAAGAAGAGTAATCCCTAATACATGTGAACGAAACATCCGAAAAAACAGGATGCGAAGGAAAATTATGGAAGGAGAGAATAAACGGTACTGTTAAAGCATTAGCAAGCCTAATGGAAATAGAATAGATAAGGAAAAGAAATACAAAAAGACTAGAGACAGAAGAAGGAACAAACAATGTAGAAGTACCATAAAGTGCGTCAACAGAAGGCTCACACGATTAAGAAAGTAACGATATATAACGAACTTCAGGATAAAGAGAGGAAATAGCGTAGAGTGACACTTAAGAGCCCAAAATAATTGGATTTTCAAAAGGTGATTGAAAGAAAGTAAGCAAGAAATCGCCAAGAAATGGAAAGAAAGGAAAATTTAGGAGAGCAAATGCCGCAGGTACAAGGAAGCACTGTAAATAGATTGGAAATATAAGTGACAGAAATGGAAGAATGAATAGAAAAGCTGCAACAGATACTAGAGATAGAAAGAAGGGAACAGAAAATGGAGATAAACATGTGAAAAAGAACGTACGAAGAAAAAAGTACAGACATAGAGGAATTGAAAGAGAAGATAGAAGACATGGAAATAAGGGCAAAAAATAGGAAGAAAAAGAGCGAAGAAGAAGAAGAAGGGAAAAGTGAGGAAAAACTGATTTCAGAAGAGAAGAGAGAGTCGAACTGGAGAGTGAGAGCGCTGTTCATCCGAAAAGAGAGTGTAACGGTCCATATTGGTATGGTATGAATATGGGTCTATTTGAATTATTTATTTATTAGAATACTTTTATATGCTAATGTTTTATTGATATATGCAAAGAATGAATGATAAGAATAAATAAAGTGAAGATGAGTAAATGAATTGAAAATCGCGTTTGTGCATTAGGCTGATCGTCGCGAAGCGAATATCCGCACAAAGAGAAATCGCGGAGAATAAGGATGTGTGCCTACATCCATGTGAGATATGACTGATGGAAAGGGTAAAAAAAGTGAGAGCCTGGTTGCTAGGCGACGTTAGTGGGCGAGGCCGAGCCGTCGACGAAAGTCGTGAGGCCGAGCAACCGAAAGGATTGAGCTGGCTGTCGATCGGAGGATCGTCAGTCAGCGCACAGCCGCCTAGCAAGCAGGACCTTCACTCCTCCAGCTCTTATAAAACAATTTGGTCAGCTTAACTCAGATACTTCCAGTTTACTTATTACTATTGGAAATATCGGAGTTAAGCGAAAGTTGTTTTGATGGTATGGAACTGTGAAGCTGAATAAATGCGAGTCTTGAAACTTGAAATTTTATATAAATAATATATATCATTTTATTTATATACCTAAGTAAACACACATATTTACTCATCCTATATTTTCCTTATTCCTTTTTATCATTTAGGTACCTCGAGGAAAGATAAAATAACTAAATAAAATAATAAAAGATTATAATATTTAAATTAAATAATAATAACAATCACGAATCCTTACAAGGGCAACTGGAAAAAAACAGGTTACAGAGGAGTGGATAAAGAAGAAGATAGGAGAATGCAAATGGACGTTCAGGCAAGTAAGCGAAGTAAAAGCAAGCATCGTGTTCAAGAGGAAGGAGGACATGGACAAGCTATGAAAGTGGAAAAAATAGCAAGAGCGGAACGGAAATATTCGCTTGATGAATGGCGGGAAGAAGATGAAAAGAATGATAGGTATTTTTTTAAACAGAATGCAAAGGAATACGAAGAAATGATAAAAAAAGCTAACATTAAGATAAGGATCAAAGTGGAAAACAAAGGGATAATGCTAGGCAATACCTGGTTTAGCTGGAACATACAAAGGAAAGAGTTGAAGGAAGAAAAAACTGGATTGAAGAGGAATATATTCCTTTTGAAGAAGCAGATGAGATAGCAACAATAGAAAGAGACAGGAAGAAGAATGAAGAAAGGCGATAAAAAAAGTAAAGTGAAAATGAAGAAGAAATAAAAAGGGTTAAGTCTCATATACTAGAAAGTGGCAAGTGAATGAAAGACAGTTAAAGAAAAAGAAAAAATGAGAATTATTTTAGTTAGGCACACTAGGCAAACACACACAACACTGACACAAATTTATAATACACACAACAAAAAATATTGTATGACATCGAAAGCTTAGGTAGGGAAAATGATATTATTATTAGTTTGTAAATAGACAGTTCTGTAAAACATATGTTGAAATAAAGAACTATTATTGTTACATTTAATTTACACCTTCTGCATATGAATCATCCTTTAATCTTCTCGAGCTCTTCTCCTCTTGCCACGTGTCTCCTTACAAAGACCTTCTTCATCTTCAAAAAAACTCAACAGCGCATCATCAGTTTATGAGTCTTGTAATTCAAAAAATAGAATTATTGACATCACTATTCTATTTTCTAAGCTCAAAAATATTGTATATTGCAGTGAATGTCATGACAATGTACAGTTCTGTGAGTCAAGTACATAATGACTTGGATTTAAAATCGATGTTAAACTCAAGTAAGAAAGTAGGTAAAAAGGGACACGCATGGGAAGTGAATAGGAGGAGTGTGTTTGTGTTACGTGCACTTAGCCATGGACATGCTGGATTGTTTTTTTTCTGCGACATCATGGATTTTCAAATGTCAGTACCACAATTTGCTTTTAACTCAAGAAATAGTCAATTAAGTGAAGTGTGCGAGGAAGTGGCACAATAGTCTATGAATGCTGCAGTTCAAGAGGAAAAGGACGCAACACCACCAAATGGAGATTTTACATAGAATTCAAATTAAAGTTTCAATAGTTCTGTGTGGAAGGTGGTTCCAAAAACATTATTCAGACTTGCCAGTTTTCAAGATTGGAGTGTATGCTGCTGTAACTTGCTTCAATGATCGTCGAACTGGATTCCTCAAAAGCATGAATAAGTTTGAAATTAAGGGGAGGGTAGGGTTTCCATGCTAAAAAAAACACTTTTTTTGCGAATTTTGTTTAGAGAATTGGATTGACCAAATTTATTCAAACCTTTTGTACACTTTTAAGCATCATTTCAACAACATTCTCAAATTTTTTCATGCAATTATGTAGGCAAATAAGCCGGTGACGGAGCATTTCCCAAAACGCCTTTTGAAAAAGATGATTTTCGGTGATCACTGTATCTCGGCCAAAATTACCTGTAACCAAAATTTCGGTAAAATTTAATTAAAACATCACTAAATTCTCCCCCAAACGGTTTCCAAATGTATTTTTTTTAATTTTTATACGTTTTATAGCAGTTTGAATCAAAAGTTGCGATTTTTAACTAAAATTTTCGTCATTTGGGGGTGAAAAACACCCTTAATGTACAAAAAAAATTCATACGAACCGTTGGGGGGAGGTTTATTATACCTAGAAACTGTATACCAAATTTGGTGTAAATCGGTTAAACGGTTCTGAAATGACAATGATCACAGACTTTGGAAAAGTGGTTTCGAGAAAAACGCGTTTAAAGTTTTTAAGTATGAAAAAGTTAAGAAAAAATCTTTTTTTTTTAACTTACACCGAGTCATCGATTCCAGCTCCATAAAGGACATTTCCTGCTGCAACATTGTTATCCTCAGCTTCTTTTTTTTGCAATCTACGCAAAATCCTGGCCTCTTTAGTCTGCTGTTCAGCTTGAAACTCTGCCTTACTTATCCAACAGTTATCTTCCAATCTTGCATAATCGTGCGCGCTTGGTCCAACGCTGATACCCATATCGGACAAAAAGGTAAGTAAAGCACCTACGCCTTCATTGAACGTATTTGCAGCTATATACGATGCCAGTTCTACGAGTTGTTTGCTACCAGGTAACTTTTTCGGTGCAACTTTCCAAATCAACTGGTTAAGACTCTCATTGGCGTTTTGGGTAAAACCTCCGACACATCTTTCTAAGAGTTCGTCCTTGCTCAACTCTTCGTAGATTGGTTTTAGAGCTTCAATAACATCTTGTGGAAGTGGAGAGTATGCATGCTTAAAGTTTTCTACCCCCGTTGTGGCCAAAGCTTTTTTATAAGGACACCACGAAGTCTCGCCGCTCGGACACTTTTCATGATGAGGATTTTCGTCTGTCGACTGCTGATGGTAGTAGGTAGCCCAGATGGCATCTTTCATTTTTTGCACCGAATCGCAATTGTGTCTTATAGCTGCTCCATAGTATCTACTTAAATTGTTGATCATTTTTCCGGTGAGTTTTCCCTTACCGCCAAGGACTTTACTCCTACGTTTTTTACCAGCGTTTTTTCCTGTTTTTACGACTGTTTCTTCAACAGTATTTTTAACAAGGTCACGCAAACGTTTCCCCATTCTTTTTTGCACGTGTCCGATGCACTCCTTTTTACTAATAACAAAATCTTTACCATATGGCTGTGCTTTGACTAAATTACCGAACGTCTTACTATCTCCGTCTCCAACATAATTACCAATCTTTGCTCCATACTTCTCTTCGGAGCGGCTGAACATGTCTATTACTGCTCCCACTTCCATATTTCCTGATGGACCCGCGTGGTTGGCTTGGCATTCACCGTTATTTACATGCTCTTCATGCCATTCTTCAAACTCAGCCGTATTTAACTTTTTTTCCCATAATTTGCACTGTTGACAATATAAACTGCTAGTTTGAATATCAATTACTTTGCCAGTCCAGTAGCCTATCAACGAAGTTACACCATATAAAGAGCCGAAACCTTGCTTCTGCCAGGTCCCATCTCCCGAAACGGTCAAAACATCAGATTCTGAATTTTCCTTCGTTATTTTTATTTCTTCTTGTGCAGCGGAAAGGAGAAACTTTTCAGCAGTAGTTTGTACAGAAGTTGCGATCATGGATATATTACTTAAGTAAGATGTTTTGGATAAAAAGTGACTTGAAATGTCCATTAAGCCTCAGAATTTATTACACCCTGCTAGGCCTAAACCTAATGCACGCATTGTAAAGGCAAATCGAGTGTTAATCTCGTAGCGGTGACCAATTTTTTCACTTAATGGTATGTAGCGTGGATTGCAATTGGAGCACTTCACTTGTATCTCAAAACCAAGACCTTCTTTTTCACAACATTGAAACACAACTTTTCCATCGCATTCAGCACACTTAACTACACTTGAAATTGAAGAAAATACTTGTAAAAAATCAATAATTCTGAAATGTTTTTCAGTATCTTCTGCTACACTGTCACTCGTATTCAAGTTAATTTTTTTAGATGACATGCTGCTCTTGGTCGTAACTGTATCGTCGGATTTGTCCATTGGTTTAGGCCTTTTTCTCGGTCTACTCAAATAAATTCTTGAGCTACTCCGCTCCTCTCGTGAAGCTTTTGAATTTCTCGGCATTTTATAATTAAAGAAACAATTTCACGAGCACTATTATAAAGTCACTGCGTGGCACGCGATCGAACGAAGGTTCAACGGTCAACTGACGCTTCTCTTTCTTTTCGAAATATAATCACGTATATAGCATGTATATAAGGCTTCAACTGCTTCTCCTTACTAAATACGACCTTTTCAAAACATGAAATCGGAACAGAATGATCACAGAGAGAATAAACTGTATACCTGCTCCTCAGCTCCGCGCTTCGTTTTCGAGCGCCTGCAGCTGCTGCGATTACACTTCGAGGATAGGGAACTAAAAGGTCTATAACTTCTAGAGTTTTGCTCTGATCGATTTGAAATTTTGGGACAACAGTCTTAAGATGTTATACTACAAGAAAAAGCAAAAAAAAAAGAAATCGATTTTTCGAAAGTGCAAAACCCTACCCTGGCCTTAAGGCTGGAGATGCGTCGACTGTGTGGGTAAAAAGCAGCTACGACTGTTTCATGCGGAGAGAAAGACACTTGCAAGCACAAATCTTTTGATCCTGATCATCGCTATATCTCCTTCCATAAAATTCTCTTGATCTCTTCTTAGATCTACCTCGAGGAATATTTGTATCCGGATGAGTACCGGAGCGATGAAGTATACTCAAAGATTTCTCTAATATAAAGATATTAGATATATATCCAAATATGTATATTGATTTGAATAACTTTATAACTGATAATCTCAATGTTTCAATCAAGTTTCAGTCACAGTTTCTTTCATTTTCGCTTTGATACGCTGTATAAGTATAACTTTGACAAACAGTTTAGTTTATACACTTTATTGATTATCTAATAACTTCATTATTAAGTTCTACAAATCTTATTTTTAGATACAACAAAGTCGCCTAATACTGAAAACCGCTGTAGCTACTGCTATTCACTTATTGCAAGAGGATTATCTCATAAATGCAACTTGAGTTCGCGGACGAAAAATCTAACTGAGAGCATTGTGCAGCCAGGCTCAAAGGTTACCGAGCAAGTAGTTTCATCTTTATTGAAAAGGAATGTTATATCATTGACTCAAGCTACCGGAGGTAAACCTCTTCAAGTTTCTATTGGTAAAACAATAAATAATTATTCTTGGAATCGTTGCATCTTTGCGTATAGCTTCATATAATTCTTAAGTTGAAAAAACGTAATTTGGAAAAAAGAACTCTTCGACAAAATGCACTTTGTAGATGCCTTTTTTGGAATAAAAGATTTCGACTTCATTAATGTCAAAGCGAACAAGTCTTCTGCATCAAATGAAACAGTTGCCTATTGCTCGAACCTTGAAGGTCTGATAGAATATATAAAAAAAAAATGAAAATTGACTGATTTTCACTTAAAATTTGGAATTGACGAAGGAGGGAGATTTTTAGAAGTTTGTCTGTCAATTTAATCCACCACAGAATCCCAGAAATCATTTAATCTGCGCCAAAAATATAAAGATGGGATATCAGCTAAAACATTCAAGGATTCGGGAGTTAATAAATTCTTTATTATAGCTTTAGCACAAAATTCTCAAGAAAATTATGAAAACGTGTAGCAAATATAGACAGCACTCAATATTAATAATTTTGAAGGAACAATTGCTACTGACTTAAAACTAGCTAATATTCTCGTAGGCATCATGTCCCATAACTGTATGAACTCTTGCACATGGTGCTATACACTAAAAGATGAACTTCATGAGTGCGGAGAACATAGAACAATTGGCAATACTTTACAAAATCATATGAAATGACTTGAAGCTGGAGCTAAGAAAGAAGATGCTAAAATGCTCAAAAACTGTATACATTCCCCTGTTTTTAATACTCAAGAAGACAAAACGTCTCTGCAAATTATTCCTCCTCCTGAATTACATCTAATGCTTGGAACTGCCAATACTCTATATACTCATTTATTAAAGGAATGTGAAGAAGATACACTTCAATGGGACAAATCATGCTGTGTAATGCGTAACATACGACATGGGAGTACAAGTTTCAATGAAAATTTACGTAAAATCTTACTTGACAAACTTGATTTACTGCGCTTTAGATGTCAAAATGTTTGCTTCTTTCGAGCCTTCTTTTGAAAATATGATTGAAGATTTAAAAAATAGCTATTTGGAGCTTGGTACACCGGTAATTCCAAAAACTCATGCTATTTTCCATCACGTACCAGAATTTTGCGAAGACATGGGTATTGGACTTGGATTCTTTAGAGAACAACCAATGGAATCAGTACACTGCGATTTTAAAAATGTTTGGAAAAAATATTAAGTATTAAGTGAGCATCTCGAATATTAGCAGAGATTCTTCGAAGTCTCTGTGAACAGAATGGCCTCCATGCATTTCAAATAAAAAAATCATTCTTCTCCATGTGTTTTTTTTTCTAAAAATATACAGTAAATAAATAAAAGGCATAACTGAAAAATTCTAGTTGTTTTCAAATTTTTTTTTCATGCAGTTATATGGATGATATCAATATAAGAGGTAAGAAACGATTAAGAATTGTTTTTAATACTAAAAAGTAGAACTTCAGCTGAAGAATTAATAGTTTAAAGATTTATTAATAAGAATATCGCGGATAATCTCAGAAAAATATTGAAAAATCGAGTTTATTCCGGATTCCTCCACGCGATGATCTTCATTTTGTTGCAAAATACTCGTAAGAGTTCATAGAAATAATATACGCAAAGATCCACTTTATTAAAAGACATTTTTATGCACTTATCACACTACAAATTTATACTATTTACACTTTTAAATCACATTTGCACTTACACTTGCACTTGTTATATTTTCCTAGTATTTAAATGAACAATTGGTCTATATTTTAGATTTATATAATATAAATACACTTTTCACTACCCTACACTTCACTTTATTTTCACTCGCGAATTCACTTACGAATGTGAAAAATATTATTCACACTTAACAATAGTTAACGATGGATAAAAAGAGCTGTCAAAATTCGAATGCTAAAATACAGATATCAGATGTGTTTACATATAGCATCGAACAGGTGACAAAAATGTCCCTCAGTACAGAGACTTTACATATAATACTGTTCATGGCGCTACAAGACAATAAGTACGTTAGAATGTAGGAACGAAATTGATCGTTACAAAACTCACTTAAAGAATTAAAATTCTATATATATTTTTGAATTTCTTTTTCCAAATGAATTTCACAAATTTCGTCATATAAAAAATATTATATCTATTTTTCTAATGTATACATTATTTTTTTCTGATATTTTAACGTATATTTGTTGAATATATTGTAACACCACATTTTGTGTGTGTTACACAAAATGGACGACAGCACATTACCTACCCATCTCACTCACTATACACGTATACACACACAAGTAGTAAGTAAGCTGTTATGGGAAGACTAAACAAATGACGTCATCACTGCGCGACGTCTCTTATCTTATCTAATCTCAATGGTATGTTGATATAATAAGGTTATCTTAATGGTTTGTTGATAAGATAAGACTCAAGGTCACATTCCCTAGATGTGTTACTTATTAATTGTTTATTTATATAACCAAACAGAAAAGATATGTAAACAATCTCACCCCCCACTTATCTTTGACATGGCAATGGTTAATCCTTGTGTGATTTCCCTTATCTTAATGGTATGTTTACAAGATAAGACTCAAGGTCACATTCCAGAGATGTATTACTTATTAATTACCTTTTAATTATTTATTTTTATTTGATTTTTGATAACACATAATCTTATCTACGTTGAACAAAGATAGCAAATAATGTTATCTGCATTTACGCAAACATAACCTAGAATCTTGACGGTAATCTTAACGGTTTAGATGCCGCCGTCCAAAGATGATTTTAATGGTAATAGTTTGTTGTACTACGTTTTCAAAATATTGTGATCCTGAAAAGGACTGGTTTATGTTTTTAAAAATCTCTTTATTCTTTAAAACTTTTGTATCCCTTACGATCGGGGAAGGAAAATGTGTTTTGACTTCTGCGATTCACCATTCGCATGATTACTCCGGTCTTTGTCTGCGTTACTGCTACTGCCCCCGATCTGGGGCGATGATGCTTTACCTTGCGATTGACCCATATTGCGATAAGCTGTCTCCTTGAGGAGGATAAGATGAATAATGAGAGATCTGAATCGCTTTGCTTATGATTTATATTATATAGTGATTATAGATTTTTGAATTGAAAAATTCAAGGATATGGTGGGGTAGTGGTAAAAGGTAAAAATAGTCAATAAAAAACATCATTTCAATTATTTTGGATTTATTATAATGTAAAAAAGTATGCCCTAAATTATATTACCAATGTACTATACAATAATTTGGATCGCAGTAAACCAACAATAATAACTTTCTTGGACTTGGTTAAAGCATTTGATACTGTCGATCATAAAATATTACTGGATAAACTTTACTGTATAGGGATTAGAGGGCAGGCACTGGATCTACTTTCAAGTTATCTTAATAATAGACATCAAAAAGTTAAAATTAATGATAGTGAGAGTAATTATTTAAAAATATACACAGGTGTACCACAAGGTACCATTTTAGGTCCACTACTTTTTATTTTATATATTAATGATCTCTTGAAAGTAATCCATCCTGATGAAATTTTGTCTTATGCAGATGATACTGCAATTATATCTACTGGGTATACGTGGGACGAAGCTCAGGAATGTATGAACAACAATTTGTTACTAGTAGATAATTGGTTATCTGTAAATAAACTATCATTAAACGTTAATAAGACTGTTTGTATAACTTTTGGTAACTATTGTGATAGTGTTCTAAAGCAAATAGATATCGAAATTAGAAACAAAAAAGTAAATAGAGTAGAAAGTTGCAAGTACTTAGGGATCATTTTTGATTATAACTTAAAATGGAATAAGCACATTGAATACATTATAAAGAGAACTAAATATTTAGTATATATATTCTAGAAAATCGCCAAATATATGTCAACCGAAACATTGAGAATGATTTATTATGCCTTTTTTCATAGTTTAATTAATTATGGAATAATTGCTTGGGGTGGTGCTTATAAGAACAATCTTGATTTATTGCAAAATCTGCAGAAAAGAATACTGAAAATTGTTAATAAAAAAAATTTTATCATACATGATAATCCACTGAAATTGGAACAACTTTTTGCTTTTGAATCACTGATATATCATTACCCTAATCTAAAAAGTCAATTTCTTAAATCAATAGTATTACTAGGCAAAAAAACTTAATGATTCCCAGCAACAAGAAAAAGGTCAGCAATAAAAATAGTTAGACAAAAGCTATACAAGTTTTCAATAAACTATCAAATGATCTAAAAACATTAGAATTAGATAAAAAGTCACAAAAATATAAACTGAAAATGTGGATAAAAGATAACTGTAATATATGAGGTGCAATTATAATAAATATATCTATGTACAAACAATATTTTTATAATGTTAATAGTTTCGAAATTTTATAATGTTTCTAGTCTACCATGAGATGTATACGATACTGGTTTAGTTTAGTTTTTAAGTTAGTTTTAAGTAAGTTAGTTATGCTTTAAGTTTTTTTTTGTATCACTTTTCTTAATTTTATGTACCGGACCTGCGCACAGGTAACATAGGTTACCTCTGTAGGGATTTACATCATACTGTAATTTTATGTATGTGAATCTTTCTGGTTTAAATAAATAAAAATAAATAAAATGTGTACAAAACGTTATAAGAAAGAATAACATAATTCTCGATTTCATGGTTCAAGCAGATACGCACACAATTCGTTGTATATAATTGGTAATTTATAAGCAGCAATTTCTAAGAGTAACACATTTAAAATTGATAAACTAACATCATTATCCTGCAGAAATTTTTCATTAACAAATATTTTAATATTATCGCTGTATAAAGTATAGTATTGATGAAACGCTTCATATGTCTTCATCATAGTTGATTTACCATATTCGAGGGTACCGTCTTTTCTAATACATTCTTCTAGGTACTCTTTGATGAAAGTGATAACAGCATTTACCTTAGCAGCGCAACTTTCTAGTTGAGCAAGATGTGCATCAATACATGGCAAGAGAAGTTTTACCCCATCAAACGTAACTTTCTGCATACAGATAGCCAGTGGCGAGTAGGATGTTTTCAGTTTCTTCTTTTCTTTAGATGATTGGGGATCACCTTCAACTGCAACTGCTTCTTCCTCTTCTACATGATTAAAGAAAGTCCCAACTGCAGGTCTTTCTTCTTTTCAATATGGCTTTCGTATTATAGCAACTCGTAAACATCAGATCATAACCATCCAAGTACATTTTTGATGGTCGGCCATATTCCGTTTGAAATCTGTAGACAACAGCATATTCGGTAAAATATTTAGCATACGAACTTGATAACATTCACTTGATTGAGCCATGCTTGATTAATAAAGACCGCACTCTGTACTGTATGAAGTAGTACGAGAAACGCGTGGTAAATTCTAAAACTAACGACTGAGATGAGTGTAAACTGTGCTTGCTCTTATAAAAGTATCTTATAAAAGTCCCCTCCACTAAAACTTTGAGGTATAAGTCAGAGTGGGGAGATCGAAACTAACGGTTAAAAATTCTTCCACGTGTATTCCGCGAAATGATATCAAAGAAAAAATAACTATGTTTTGACGAGTATCCGATTTCGCGATACGAGCATGCAAGATGATGAAATACAAATGAAATATTATACTTCCAACGGTACATAATGTGATTATATTTATAAGACTACCAAGAAATAAAATCGTTTAGATAATTTTTATCGGATATTATTACATGTACATCCTGTGTATGATTAAAAGTAGAAATATGAATTGTGATGGGTATTCTAAGAATAGCGATTGTAAAGCTATATAGGATACAAGAGGATATGTTGAGGAGAAAAAATGACAAGTTTGACGATATATGTGTGTACAATTTATTCGTATAAACTTATACTATTAATACATAAAGTTTGACAAATTACGTAGAATATATATTTTCAATAATTTGAACATATTCTCGAAGTACATATTTGATTGCAAAATCCTGAGCCAAGTGATTGCTCAGTACCGAATGCTTTTACATGTTTTTGGCGGTGACGCTGGCGAATTTTATTGCGTAAAAGTTTAGTATAAAATTTCATAGCTAAGGTGTCGTTTATTCGTGAATTTCGTGAAAAGTTACTGTAAAACGCACGCAAATTAGGAAAACTGCACATATAATAGAGGAACATAACACAATATTGCCCACACACTTGCGAGTCGATGCTTTGCAGTTTTTTTCTGTTCCATTGATATCTTGTGCAGTTTTGTTTGAGTCGAATAAGATGATGTGCTGAGATTGGTGGTAATCCGTAGCTGTCGAAATATGTTCCGTAGCCATTTTCGTCTATGTAGATAGCTATCCAATGTGTACCTTTTTTCTTATGATCATTAGTGTTGGCTATGATAGCTGTTGGGTGGCGCAAGCGCCCTCATCAACTGACGTGTATTCATTTTTATTATTAACCGTCAATCACGTCCTGACCAGCCCCTCCTCTTCTGCCTGCTGATTCTCTCTTAAACTTTTTAAAGTAGTTGTACGTCTACGAAGATGTAACTTTGCACAAAGAGCATCGCTTAACTTTTGAGGCTGTTCTTGAGGTTCTGTTCTAGTATAATCAGCTACTAACGAATGCAGCCACTTTCATAATAAGTATGCCTGATTAAGATCACAAACCACAGTTTTATTCTTATCTTGCACACTGTAATGTATACAGGAAAACACATGTTGATATTTCTCTCTAAGTTCATTAAACGAAGGTCCATACACTTCTTCGACGTTTACAATTTCTCGAGACATCACTGATTCAAGATATTTTGCTTTATCATGTCCACGAGTGTATATTCTTAGAGCCACTTTTGACAGAAAATACAGGTTGAAACGTAATTGATCTACACCAATGTCACCTACAATCCATCGTGTACCGTGATGATGGCTGGAAACGTATTCGTTGGACTTCTTAATGCAAGAAGGTAGCTCGGAAAAACTATGCGGGGACTTGATGTACCAGTGAGCGAGAACTCTATTTTTCAAACTTAGTACTGCAACTTTTTAGTAATTCTATTTTTCCGCACAATGCGTGTCTCACGCGTAAACTCTCAAAGTCGACTGTTGGAGAGTTGAGCGTAGCTCTCTGTATATATCTGCTCACCCCACTACCGCCATTACCACCACCCGCTCTTGACATGTATACTGGTACTACTACAGTCTCCCAATCATCACTTATGCATTGAAATCCGTTATGATTTGATGGTTTGAATCTATTTCCAGTACGTTATCAAATTCGGCGTAGACGATACAGTTCATTGTCGACTCGAGAGCCTCGTCAAATTTCACTTCTACACGTATACTTCCGTGCTATATGAGATTCCAGTGCATGGAAGCGTTTGCAGATAAATCAGGAGTCAGATCAAAAGCGAAAAGACAAAAGCCTTTTATATAATCAGTGCGACTAATAGCTGAAGCTTCATTGAGAAAATGTACTCCAGTTCCAGAAAATAAAGTATGTTAAAACTGGGTTGAAACGGTTTGCTTGGAATTTGAACACCATCAACATAAAGAGAAAGATAATTTATGGAAAAATGTTAAAAATGAAATGGATTATAGCTTCTGTTACCATTAAATGCTCGATTATCTACGAATCCAATTATGATTCTTTTAGGTATTTGACCAAGAATAATGTTATTTAGTGTATCGCCATGAATACCACTATGCATAGTAAATGCTTTTACCTCTATACGATTAATTGGATATTTGGCTGTTGCTTTTGTGATAGTATTGGCATGGGCCAATAGAATACCTGGACTTATTTTTACACGTCTTACAAGAAGTGAAGCTTCTCTTATATGAACGCTAAATTTATCGTTAGCAGCAGCATCCATTAAACAAAATGCATCCTTACTTCTTACTAAACGCAGACGAAGTTCAACACCGTTAAGTAAAAATTTACTTTGATTAAAGACATCTGAATGTAAATATTCCATTAAATCTACAGTTTGGGCGTTGATTGTAAAATATTGACGATTTGAGAGTCCTAAATTAACTGTCGCGTCAGACGTAGGAATATTGGGCAGAGACTCCATGCGCCCTGTAGTGTCTATATACCAAAGTGAAGTTGTCAGATGTGAGGACATGGTTCCTGGTGAATAATTTAATAATGTTTCTATATAAGCTCTGTACGGATAGGCATTGTTTGGTGGTGAAACGAGTTTCTGGTTGAAGAACACGTCTACTCGATTAAACATAGAGTATAAAAAATTGTTAACAAGTGCAACTTTACTATTCTCGACTGCATCAGTAGCGACGTTGGGTAAAATTTGAACACGGACACAGAGCATGGTGTGTGCAAAATCGAGATAATCTTCGCCACATGGAACGACAAATTCCAAAAGGCCATCGTCGCTAAGGGAAGAAACCGGCTTATAATGCACAAATTGAGAACTTTCTAGAGATGTCTGCGTAGGAGGTAATGTAAACAAATCCAATTCTGATTTCATGCACTCGCACGAATTTGAATGTAGAAATGCCATGATGATGTTTTTATTTCGGACCAAAAATATCTGGTATACTTCGCAAAACTTGCTTCTTTTTCTTTCTACATCTATTAACGTAATTTTTACCCTTTCGTGGAGCACTTGTTTTCTTGCTGCTACGTCTTTTCTACACTCTACCACTTTTATGGCACTGTGTGACCTAAACCCGCACTTAGGTCACGCTTACCCGTGACCTAAGTGACACTTTATTACACAGTGTAATAATGAATTCACATAGGCCACAGATCCGTAGTATCCTATAATAAAGACAAAAAACGCTCAAAATAAACGTTTTCGTTCATAATAATAGAAAGAAGAAGTAGTAAACCTGGTAAATACGCATGCCAAGAATCAGAGAATAATTATAAATCCTTAAAATAATGCGTCAAATTAAGAGGTTAGTTTAACTGATTGTATATGACAATTTGGCGCGTATTTTGAATGTTCAATCTGGAAGTCAATTTAAAATTCAGTATTAATTTTTTTTTCATAATTAATATTATAAATTTATTAAAATTTAATTTAAAAAATTTCAAGATAGGGTAAATAAATATATTCAAATTAACTGTTAATAATAAACATTTATTATTTTTTCAAAAAACAAAGTATCTTATTTATATAAGGTTCTATTGAAACAATGTATAAAAGTTGACATTGATTATTAATTAACTAATGAATTTTGGTTAAATAATAATTTGTTTATACGATTTGTAATTTCCTTAATTTATTTTTTATGTTTTTTGGTTTATATTTTTATTTCTTTTTATGCGGGGGGCTTTGCCCCCCCCCCCCCCCCGAACCCC
This sequence comes from Gastracanthus pulcherrimus, assembly GCA_949152435.1. Taxonomy (NCBI): domain Eukaryota; kingdom Metazoa; phylum Arthropoda; class Insecta; order Hymenoptera; family Pteromalidae; genus Gastracanthus; species Gastracanthus pulcherrimus. The sequence goes on from OX424573.1 coordinate 118,206,158, forward strand.
TCCTCTCCCCCGCCCGGCCAACCCCCGCACCTTACACCCTCCCCGATGTCGGTGGCAGGTTTATGTCACTCGTGCTACAAAATAGTATAGGATACTCGTGACCTAAGTGGCCATAATTGCACGGCGCGTAGTTAGCGCCCGAACGGTTCGATTATGGGCCACTTAGGTCACATGTATCGTAATATACTATTATTTCAGTCATTTTATCAGCTGCTTTCATCAGCCAAGAAGCTACCGATTCCACCATGTCCTCGCTGATAACTTGCACCAGAAAATACACGACGTACACCTCCCCCGCCAATTTGATCAGTGTAATATGCACCGTAGTGACCCATCTTGATAATTTCTGCTGTTTAATAATTACGCTTAAAGTGAAGCGTAATCGTCAACGTCCCGTACTCAAAGGGTATACTCTTGCCATGTTGATCTCTTATATCGATTATGAGATTTTGAAAAGTGTTATTTAATAACGGAATATAGTTTGGTGGTGAAAAGTGTTTAACCATAGTTGGACTTAACTTGTACTTCGAATTATCAATCGTTACAATGCGAAGAAGAGAAGCTTGAGTATCGCCAACTGGGTAAGGAACACAAATATCTGTATAAATGAAGAATTGATCAGCTATGGCTCTGGCTAGAGATGCAGGTCTATCTCCAACAACCGTAATACTTTTTCTATTACCACCACCACCTGTAAGAGGATTTATAGATATAGAATCGGTTAATCTATATTTTTCTTGCTCAAACCCGTATATGCGTCTAATTTTCTCATTAAAGTGAATCTTCTCATTATAATGAGCATTCACATATTCTTTGCATTCACATATTTTTCTTAAATAATAGAAACCTCTTTTCTTTTTTGATGGTCCAAGCACCAGATGTTTGTTCACTTCATTTACATGGTTTATAGCATGTGCCAAATCTGTAATATTGTCGTATAAACCAGGTGGAAAAGAACAATCGTAATACTTACCCGTTTCTAATTCTATAACATCCAAAGGAGCACGTTGTTTCTCGCCTATAGTAGCTGTAGAAAATAAAAAACTCGATTCAGCCTCTTGAACATGTAGCGTTGTACATGGTATGTGAATTTCAGTTAAACCTACACTCCAAGATCCATACAATCGAATCTCATGTGATAAGTGTGTAGTGAAGCAAGATGTCGTGTTATCGGGGAAATACTTTAGACTACTATTACTGGGTAAAATTAGGTAAAAGCTTTCACAATCCATCACAAAGCCGTGTTTAAATAGGCACAAGTTTACTTGCTTTAATCCAAGAGTTGAATTTGTCTGGATAACCAAGCCATTTAATCAGAACTTGACGTTTTGCACCACGTCCTTTACTACGTATTATACGTTCGATCTTAAACTCCTCGTCCTGTCCAATACGATCCCCACCAACATGTACCATTTCTTCAGGGTAGAAAAACCCGTCAATCAACTCATCCTGTAGATCTGTCAGTTCGTATGTGTATAAATTTTGTCTGCGTGAAATACGAGATACCCTAAAGACTTCTTCACTGTAATTCTTCTCATAACCTTTGTCGAAGGTGCCCTTAGACCGACTGATACGAACGTAATCTCCGACAGAATATATAGCTGAGCGCAATGCTCTCCGTTGATTAAGAGCTCTCTTTTGTAAATTTTTTCGAGCTTCAGCTGCATTGTAAATATTCACTTTTGCAGGGATCATTCTTATACCAGAATGTAGTGTATGGTTATACGCATGAACAATATTGCCTATTACATCCAGGTATCTGTGAGTGTTTTTGTGTGTGAAATACCTATACATGCGTTCTTTCAATGTACGATTTAAACGTTCTACTACAGCTGCTTTTACATCGGGATTGCGGGCCATACGAAACTGTATATCTCGCTTTTTAAGAAAATTTTGGAAATCTGATCCTACAAACTCTTTTCCTTTGTCTGATTGCACAAGAACCGGAGAGCGACCACCGGATCTCTTCAAGATTCTATCGAATGCAGCTACAACACTTTTAACACTTTTATCCCGTAACACTTCGACCCAAGCGTATTTACTAAGAATGTCTACTGTTACCAGCAAGAAACAATAAACATCTTGTAATCTTTAAGAGATTACATGTCACATAAATCCACTTCCCAACAATCATCCACATTCGTAACATTGTAGTTCAATCTGGGGAATTTTCGACGTATAGGTCTGTGTAATGTATACGTATCTTGATTACTCAACCATTTGTAAATACGGTTTTTCTCTCTTTTTTTGATCCTGATTTGATCTGCTTTTTTCATTTACACGAACCAAATTACGAGCTCCTGCATAACCAGCTTCATGTGAGGTATCGACATATTGGTTTTCGTAAGACATTTTTACCGCTACGCTATACTAACACTTTACATTTGGAACTTCAACCACTTATTTTTCACATCACTCTTCTTCTGCCTGCTATTCACTTCGTCTGCATCAGTTTTTCTCGCACGTAATTCGTAGTGCTGTGGTGTTCGTGCTTCTTTCTCCAGTCTACCAACATTTATCAAACTTCTTCTCTTAAGAGTCAATAATTTTTTTGCAGCACCTCTAAAAGTTTCAGTTAATTGTAGCACTTGAGGATTACTAATCAGCTTCAGAGGAGTCTCGCTTGATACTATGAATTTAGCAAGTTGTAATCTACCTATACACGTAAATGGATGTTTGAAACGCGTATCCATCCTGGATTCTTAAATCTTACCATCACCATCAGTATCAGCAATAAAAACGACCAATAGTTGTGCATCAGAGTCTAGAACACGACAAGCAGCAAGAAGTGGGGGGAGGGACGGCGGCGGCGCGGCACATGTAAGTATCAGCTGTTTTATACGTGTGCTCAGAGGGTACCAGCTGATTGATGTGTGCGCGGATCAAAATCAGCTAAAATTACAAGAAAAAAGCTAAATAAGCGGCAAATTAGCTGAAATACCGGAGACTGATCAGCCTTCCGAACGAATGCTAAAGATGTACTGGAAACATCCGTACTCTGCAAGAGATTATATATTTTTTACATATAATAATAATAATAATAAATAAAACAAGACTGTTATGGTAAGTCAATTTTAAAGTTTTTATTTTTACAATCTCGTATATATACAATGTTTTTACAAAAATATTAAGTGGATTTAAATCCAAACGGAAGAGAATGCGTACGTGTAATGTATCGCCGTTTTCTTAATACTACACAACATGTTTTCGACTCATCTAGAGTCACAACTTCATGCAATTTTGTTCTACGAATGGCTTTAAATTTAATTTTTAGTTTTCTACATTCATTATTTGTTCGTTTACACTCAGCTGCGTCGTTGTTAGGCTCATCATTGTCAATATTAAAAGCATCATTGATCAAATTTTTTACACTCTCAAAATTTATTTTCAAACCGTTTGAAAAGTTTAACGCTATACCTTTTATTTTCAGCATTCAGTTTTTGTTTGGTCTACAGATGATACGACACGGTAAGCATAGATTTTCGGACCTCCAGAAACGAAACTCTCTATATAAGCATTTTCACCGTAACCTCTAAGCTCATCTGTCATATCACCCAGTTTTGATCCTATAACTGGGCTGTATTCGTTCTCTGCATTATCATGCGAGACAAAGACACAGGAATCAGTATCATAATATAATAAACGTAAAGCCAATCTCTCCAAGTGTTCGTAAAGTTTTAGGCGCGCCTGGGCGGTCGTGTACGCAGCAATGACAACATTCGTTTGTAGTGCAGGTGTCAGTGCGTCATCTCTATACTGCCAATTTACATATAGAATCTCATCGCTGACAGGCAATATATCGATTACCTCTCTTTCCGGACATGTGAGAAGTTTTAGAAGCGATTCACGGTTTTTTATAACTTCTGTTTGCTTCAAATTACTCCGCTGCCCAAATTTACCCCAAAATAAATTCAAACATAGCTTAGCAACTGCACGTAGTCCTGCATTCTTAGCAATGTTCTCTCTATCCAAACGTATACCCTCGTCTCGCTCATATTGATCAATATATTGTATTTTTGCAATGTCATCAGCACGCCACAAAGGCCAGCCGCTAGCCTCTTGCTTAATTTTCAAAAACGTATTGACATGTTCCGCAAAGAGCCCACAGTCCCACGATCTTGATTGTAACGAGTCATTTGATATTGCCAAATAATATAAATTTCCGTTACACGATAACCAAGTTGGACAACTTTACGTAGCTCGTCAGCAACCCACATGCCCGTAAATTCGCGATCCTTGACATCCTCATGATTACAGTCACCCTGACGTAATTTCTCACAACAAGATCGACAGAGTGCGAAGAATAGACGGCCGTGCATTTTGATCGGTAACAATGGTATATGTAAATTTCGCGGAGGTAAAATCCTGCACTTAATTAAACATTCGACATTCGTTAGATTATCATTATCCCTCAGCGTCAATGCATCACATTCACTACCAATGAATATGCGCGGATGACCAATAGGAAATTGACCTCTCTTACAAACGTGTGGATAGAGAGAGCACATATCTGTGTATCGGATTTTTTCACCTTCTTGAATTTCGTATTCTGTAACTATATTCTCCGTCCTACCACCGAAAAAAGCATCACGAGGATTCAAAGTTACGCGACTCTTTAGAGGATGATGATGATTCACGTAATCATTAATTTCACGATTTTCTGCTTTTATTCGATCAAATGCACATTCCCACATCTCACGAACCTCGTAACCATGTGACTTAATGTTTTCAATTTTTTTACACGTATTTTCGTACGCTTCATCCATCGTTCGCCCGTAAGCCATTGTTTTATCGCGTTTGTATTGAAACATCGAGGACAACCATGTGTGTAACAGCCCTGGTATTCAAAAACAATTCCTTTAGCATGTTGCTGCTCGTCGTCAAGTGGTGGTAAGAAGCCATCTACGCAAAACCGTTCAGGAAGCATAAATTCGCGAGCTCTTCCAGCGTGTATTATCGCACGACCAAGTTCACGCTCACATTGCACCAGCCACTGCAATGATTTTTGTGAATGTTTGTCTGTGCGTCGATACCCACCCGCTGGCATAATACCTATTGTATTTACATGCAAAAAATTCTTTCTATATACAACTGAACATGCTGATGCAATAGTGGTGGCTTCTGTAATAGGACAAGTGTTGCCGCATTTTATAAAAATGTTTCGAAAAGCCATGCAGGAAAGCCTCAAGTTATCCACATCTAAACGACAATAGTCTAAAAGTTCACGTTGCATGTCAAAATTATAAGAATCACGATTTTCGTTATACCATAGAAAAAACTCTTCTCTTTCACTGGTTGACATTGTGTTGGGAGAGTAGTTACTGGATGCTGGTAAGGATCCTACGTATTCTTGATTTTCTAAGGTATTAAAGAGGTGGGGAAAATAATAATAATAATATAATTTAAACTATCAATAAATTTTGTCCGGCCACACTGTAACAGAATAATAATTTGGCCATTTAAAATCACATTAGGTACTATAGTTGTATTTTCGACGATTTCTCTGAGAATACATTGAGCATCGAACCCCCGCGAATTATGTGCAATACAAATAATTTTATCAAATTTTGATTTTTCTTGTATAGTCAGATCGAGCAAACATTTTACAGGATTTTTACGAAAAACATGTTCACGTATACCACACGTTTCACAAAATTGACTAAGGTCTTCTATAGAGAGACAATCATTACAAACTTGTTGTACGACACACAGATTCGGTATGTGAATTTTTATCGTAGGGTGGTCTCGAAAGGGTGAATCTTGACGAGTCTCAAAATCATAAAAAACAAACATATTTTTCTTGGGGCCGCGCTTTTCGATAGCATTGGATAAATTAGTTTCACGACCAATCGGTTGAATGTAACATAAATCATTTACACTATGTTTTTAATGACATACATTACACCAATTATAACGACATTCATGCTTAGATTTATAAATATTAATACGCTTACAGCATACGACACAAACTTTCACTACATCACATAATTTTTTATTCTTCTTCTTATGCGAACCATGTTTTCTGTGATTGTCAAAGCACATTTGACCGAAAAAATCTCGATACAGGCTTTGCATTTTATCAAATCTACACCTTCATAACAACATGGTGGTTTACAAAAGCACATTCGGCACTGTGCTGTGCATCTGTGCTCATCTACGTATTGATATCTTTTATTACAATGTTCGCAGAAAAATTTACTACGCGCTGCACCCGTTAAATTTAATATAGTATCAAAATGTCTTCTTCGTGCATCATATAAGAGATGTATAACATCATAAACAGTATTATTCATAAGTGCTCGGCCATCAAAAAAAGGAGGGTCACCATTGCCAAACGCTAGACTATCATAAATCACGATTGCTCTATCTCTTTCTGTGAAATAATCTTGAAAAGCTTTAATTTCTCGCATACCGCAGCCGTTTTCTGGAATCAGAACATTAGCACCAGCAAAAAGAAGTTTCGCATAAACTTTTTGCATTGAACCACCGCTGATGCGTATATTGAACTATTTTTCACGCGCATCATCTGTGGCTGATTTTTTGTATGTTATAAATATATCGCCTACAACTAATGCCCTTGGTAAACACATATTATCATTATTATTTATGGAAATAAAACATCTTTGACCTATCACATCGATAGTCAACTTTTTTCTACCTTTACATCCTCCCTCACCGTTTGGTACATTCACAAGCATTATTGTTAAAATAAAACTTTCATCTATTTGAAAGGCATCGTTACTCTGAGTCAAACCGCTAATCAAAGTCCGTAAATCGTTATAAGAAAATTGTTGACTGGTCGAGTGATAGACCACCTGGCCCGCGAGCAAAATTTATACTTCTTACAGCTACACCAATCGTATCATTCTCACGCGTCAAGGAAATTAAATATGAATAAATATCGCGTATAACTAGTTCTAACTATAAAATGGGGTTTACAGTATTATCTGTCGGACGTGGTGGTAGAATTTTTAACAAAAGACGCCTACCATCCAACCTATATTTGGCAATATAATGACCCTCATTTTCAATAATAATAAAACGCTCACCCGGAGGATGAATTCCTAGAAGATCGTCGTCCATTTCTTCTTCTTCTTCTTCTTCATTGCTAGAGTTTCTATCTTCGAACTGAACTCTTTGCTCCGCCTCCTCCGCCTCCTCCTCCTCCTGCTCCTCCTCCTCCTCGACAATGTTCGACTCTTCACTGGGGTCTGACTCAGAGTCTGTGAAAGTATCTCTATGTTCGTTGCTATCGCTGGTGATATCATAAACACCTCCACCAATTTGCATTATCCCATACTCTCGTCGGCGTAATATTCGACTGATTCTATTGAGCTGGAGTATGATTGAGATGATGTTGATAATGGAAATTCAGAGGTGTTTGATGTACAAGAATCATCAGACAAATTTAGGTTTTCTGTAATTTTATTATAAAAGTACATGTTTGATTTACAAAAATATTTTACATACTCTAGAAAATTATTCTTCAGGTGGACCGGTAAAACTTTGTTTAATACGAGAAAAAAGATCTAGTAAATCCTCTTCAGTGTACAGTACTGATTCTGGATCGATACATAAATCATAAAGCAATCTAATTTCTTGGGCTCGTCGAACATACATAATTCTTTGCACTTCGGCGAGTAAATTCCCTGGTAATCTATCTAAATTATCACCACCTCGACGAATAACTTTCAAAAAAAAAAAAAAAAAAATTTGTTGTATCTGTTTTAGAAGAAAAAAATCACTTACGTTCATTTATTTGACGATCTCGTACATTATTTTGATCGAAATGATGATATGTCATCCTTCGATCACCAGTTCTTTGTATTTGATAATAGCTTCTCTCGCCTTGCTCTTTGCTCTCTCATAGCGAAATCTCATATCAACTGCCTTCTGGCCATAGTGGGGTCGGGTTGCATTGGTACTCTTGCTTAAGTGTTGTTCTCGGAGTCGTCGACAGTTCCAACGTTACTATCGTCTACGATATTAGCTTGTGGTAATGGAGCTATATTATTTAAAAGCCGTATAACTGCATATTTAGGCTCTCTACAGCTAGATAATAAGTTATCCAAACCTGTAGGTTGGTTCGCTACCTCGTCCTCAGATGAAGAAGTAGCTTCTTCTTCTTCTTCTTCTTCTGACTCGCTGGTCTGTAACTCATTCTCCTGCTGTACGATATTATCTATAGGATTCTGCCTTATGACACTGAGTTCGGATCCCGCCGTCGCCACCTCACCCCCACGTACGTTATCGACCACAGAGTGCTGCTCGATTACATTGGATTCAGGGACACTCTCCTCTACTCCCACCGCCAGCACTGATGCAACCTCTCCAGTCTCCGTCTCTATAGTCATCTCTTCCTCCTCCTCCTCCTCCTCCTGCCGCTCATCGGTTTCCATACTGCTACTTACCTCCTCCTCATCTGAACACTCGCTCAAATTTGAACGTTCAGAGGTTGTATGTAAAGATACTTTCATATCACTAATATCAGTACTGCAATCTCTGAGTAATATTTCCTTAGCTAAAAAAAAGAAAATATAATATAAATATAATATAAATATAAATATAAAAAATAAAATATAAATTTTAAATCAATGTGCATTTTATTTTACAAACTGATAAATATATTAACCGCTTTTTAAAATATAAAAGCGTTATTCATAATAGTATATATTGTGTATAGCGGGCGAAAAATAGGTTTTTACCGAACTCGTGAGTTTGCTGTACGAATCGAAGGCGAGCAAGCATGACCCGAAGGCGAGCGCAATGCATGAAAAATCGTGCATGTGTTACAAAAAATTATTAATGTTTGTAATAATATTAAACGAATTTTAAAGTAGTATTTTTAAATGACAGACTACAAATACCGCGGCCGTGAGTTCAAATACAAGTGGATTTGCATTTAATTATTATTTGCATTACGTGTATATAGAAATGTAAAAATTAAAAATATAATAAAAATGTATTTAAATAGTGTTTTTGAAACATTTCTGTACACGTAAAAAGTACAGTATTCTAAAATGCCATCCCATATGGAACAGCCCTCACGCACATGTCTTATCAGGTAAATGGATAGAGCGCCAGACTCTCACGCTGTGGACCCTGGTTCAAATACACTTGGCTACATTTTTTTATTATTTTATTTTTTTAAATTTTTTATTTACATTATTATTAATTACAGTAACAAATAAACACATTTTTAAAATTTAAAAATTTTTATTTAATCATTTTTTAACTTTTTTATTTTTGTTACATTTTTAATAAAACTGATGATTTTTTACATAATATATACTACAAAACATTTTTATTTTGCATTATTTGCTTAAAAATTTATGTATATAAGTGTTTATTATTACACAAGTTTAATTTTATTTCTAAAATTAATACTTTTTTAAATTTATATTTTTTCATACCGTAATTTGTTTAAAATATAAAGATGTACTATTAAAAATGTATGTATATATATATATATATATATATATATATATACCGTTTACCGTGTGTGCCGACCAACTTGTATCGACGAAGGAGGCCACACCAGATTCGAATAAAAGAGTAAGTTGCACAGATTACTATTGTGCTTAGTGCATACCCATATATATATATATATATATATAAAAAATTACCTATATAAATATATATATATATATATATATATATATATATATATATATATATATTTATATAGGTAATTTTTTGCAAAGCTTGCGCCGCGTGCTAGTCGAGCCTCGCGTCGCCGCCTTTCCACGTGTATTTTGTCGCCGGATATTACTTGAATTCGCGTTCCTGAGAAGTAGCTTCCTCCCCTCCCGACCATTTACCGTTTCCCACCGTACCGCGTGCTCACTATAGTTAGTTTATTGTATAAGTAATTTTATGTGTCGGTAGAATAGTTGTAAAATCGTGCTGCGAATTCGCGCAGCTGGCGCTCAATTCTTGTATTTAGTTTGAATAAAACCACAAGTATTCATAGTATTACCCTAAATTCCCGTGCACGATTTATTTCAATCCTGGAATAAAACTATGTTAAAGCCTGCATGTGCGGCGCAATAATCTTGGCTGAATTAGCTAAAATTATTGTCATTATATATATATATATATATATATATATATATATATATATATATATATATATATATATATATATAAATATATATATATTCAATATTTTACTCACAGTAACTTAGAAAAAAAATTGCAACCAATTAACTCAATAAACAAATTTTTGTAAATAGACGTAATTTTAAGAAAAAATAGCTAAAAACTACTTTTTGTACTTGGCGTATAACTTTGAAACAAAATTTTTAAACATTATAGAACCAACGCGATTTTTTCATGATTTCAAAGTGTTTTGCCCCCTTAACCCGTTAAGGGCCAAAATGGCATAAACGATGCGACGGTCTTTGACGCCGTTTAACTCATGCTATGATCGAGTAAAAAAATTGAGAGAGACATATTTTTGAAGTTAGAGACCTGCTCTTTCGAATGGTGACCGCGGAATCGATCTAAATTATTTTTTTCTATGTAAAAATTCAGTTTAAAAAATAAAAACACGATTTTTTCGACCTTTTTTTTTCTTCAAATCGAGTTTTAGAAGGTTTCCCGGTCTGTTAACAAGCTGGAACCCGTTCAAATGGTGGAGTAAATGTCTGAACTTTAAAAATATGTTGGGAGGAAGTTAATTTTTCACTTTGGTGTTTACAAAATGGCGGCTGATTCACAGAATTTTTATCAATGCATTCACGATTTTTTTTAGCGGAAAATATGAGTGAACCGAGGAAATTGCTAAGAATAAAAAGTTCTTAGAATCACTCAAAGAATACGTCAACATTTTTTCGAAACCTTTTGAGCAACTTTTTGATTTTGCAAATTGCAAAATTTTTGCAAAATCAAAAAAGTTGCTCAAAACTCTCCGGAAAAATTTGTGCGTATTCTTTGAGTGATTCTGAGAACTTTTTATTCTTGGTAATTTTTGTCTAGAGCCCATTGCTTCCAAGAAAAAAATTATCAAAGTAGTACTAGACGTAAAACTCTGACAGGATTCCACATTCATCGTCTGTCCGCTGCAAACAAAGTTTACATTGCCCAACTATCACCAACGTGGAGGTCGACAGGAAAAAGTTGCAAAATATCGAGAGGCAACGCCAGCATGAGAGAAATAAAGCTGCGCAGGATGAATTTTCACAACGGATACAAATTCGATATTTGATAATTTTTTTCTTGGAAGCAATGGGCTCTAGACAAAAATTACCAAGAATAAAAAGTTCTCAGAATCACTCAAAGAATACGCACAAATTTTTCCGGAGAGTTTTGAGCAACTTTTTTGATTTTGCAAAAATTTTGCAATTTGCAAAATCAAAAAGTTGCTCAAAAGGTTTCGAAAAAATGTTGACGTATTCTTTGAGTGATTCTAAGAACTTTTTATTCTTAGCAATTTCCTCGGTTCACTCATATTTTCCGCTAAAAAAAATCGTGAATGCATTGATAAAAATTCTGTGAATCAGCCGCCATTTTGTAAACACCAAAGTGAAAAATTAACTTCCTCCCAACATATTTTTAAAGTTCAGACATTTACTCCACCATTTGAACGGGTTCCAGCTTGTTAACAGACCGGGAAACCTTCTAAAACTCGATTTGAAGAAAAAAAAAGGTCGAAAAAATCGTGTTTTTATTTTTTAAACTGAATTTTTACATAGAAAAAAATAATTTAGATCGATTCCGCGGTCACCATTCGAAAGAGCAGGTCTCTAACTTCAAAAATATGTCTCTCTCAATTTTTTTACTCGATCATAGCATGAGTTAAACGGCGTCAAAGACCGTCGCATCGTTTATGCCATTTTGGCCCTTAACGGGTTAAGGTGGCAGGCTTACATTAAACCCCAAAAAATATTTTTTTTATGAGTCCAGAAAGTTTGTCATATTTGAAAGAAATCATTCTGAAAAGTTTTATGCTATTATATATTTAGTAATATCTTAAATTTTACGGCTGTTAATCCTCAAAATCTTGATCCGATACGTCAGAATAAATCACTATTTTCAAAACCATATTTATTAAAGGAACTTTGCTCTTCCCACGATTCTAGGTGTCATGATGAACGGAATTTTTTTCTACGGTTATTCGACTCCTTTTGAAATGTATTACAATATGAGCAGAGCACTTTTTTGTTCAAATTTTTGGAGATCCAATCGATTTTTTCAAAACTTCTTTTAAATATTTAAAAAAAAATTGATTGGATATGTGATAAAAAATAGTACAAAAATGAACTAAAAAGTGCTCCGTTCACAAAAAAAAGTCATTCATCATTGAAGAACGAAGTACCTTTAATAAATATGGTATTGAAAATAATGATTTATTGTGACGTGTAGGATCAAGATTTTGAGGCTTTACAACGTTAAAATTTAAGATATTATTGTGTATTATTATGATATTATTAGTTATTATAGATATTATTATTGTTCATGAAAATTTTCAGAATGATTGCTGTTAAACATAAAAAGTTATCTTGGCTCTTAAAATACATATATTTTTGGGTTTAATCCAGACCTGCTTCCTTTAATGAGGAATTTAGTTTCGGACCCGACTGTGTCCCTGCAATAATTCTCAAGTCTTGTGCCTCAGGCTTAGTTAACCCATTGTTGACCCTTTTTAACAAGTTCATAACTAGTGCAATATTTCCAGACCTCTGAAAATCTAAATTTATTACCCCTATCCATAAGAAAGGGGACACTTCTCTAATATTTAATTATCGACCTATAGCTAAACTAAGTACTATCGCAAAAGTGACTCTATTATGGAGGAAAAACTCTCAATTTTTAATAATAAATTTATACCAAACATTGAACGTGGGTTCCTACCCTGCCGCTCTACTCTAACGAATCTTAGGCTATATAATGTAGACATTGTCGACTCCCAAAATAGAGGCAATCAAATTGATTCTGTTTACACTGACATTAAATCAGCTTTTGATTGCGTCGATCACTATTGTAAAGCTGTATAAATACGGCATCATAGGAAACTTACTTAATTGGATAAAATCCTATCTTGTTAATAGAAAACTTAACGTTAAGTTTTTGTTTTCTCTCATTGCCGCGAACAGCCTAGTAGTCCAAGTAGGCGGGGGCCTTCCACCACCTCTGTGTGGAAGTAGTGCCGATCCTATATCCCTTTCCTATATCCCTTCCTATATCCTTTCCTATAGCCCTTCCTATATCCTTTCCTGTATCCCTTCCTATATCCTTTCCTATATATCCTTCCTGGGAACCGTCTCCGGTGAAGATTCTTTTCAGACCATACCGTGCCGGTTAGGCCGACACTTTCTGTCCCCAAGGGTGAAGCGAGTCAACCTCCCAGTGTAGTCGCCCCGGAGAAAGCCCCATATTTCAGGCAAGGGAAACCCAGAAATTACACTGAAGGAAAATTCTGGGAAAAATCCGCCTCGAAACAGCCGGTGTCCAGGGTACCTTTCCCGTTGAAAACAACTGAGAAGAAAATTCGAGTGCATTCACCGGGAATCGAACCCTCGACCCCTGGAACAGTGTTGTTTCTGTGACTAGCACGCTAACCACTCAGCCAACATCGCTCTTCAACTTAGTGTTAAGTTAAATTCATGTATCTCTGAAGAATACGTTGCGACATCTGGTGTACCACAGGGCTCTCCCTGTGCCCCTCTCTTTTTTAATATTTCTGTAAGTGATTTTCCTCTAGTTATTAAGTATTCCAAGTTCTTACTGTTCGCAGACGACTTAAAAATATATAAAGAGACATTAACACCGATTCATGCCGCTCTTCTTTAGATTAATCTCAGTACTGTCTATGACTGGTGTACAAATAACCACTTCACATTTCACTTTAAAAAGTATTGTATAATATCATTCTACTCTTCTAATCATGTAAATTATACTTATCAAATCAATGGTCACCAGCTTGAGAGAACATCTGAAATAAAAGACCATTGAGTCATTTTTTACTCCAAAATGTCATTTTTACCTCACATCAACTGTATTACTAGCAAAGCCTCTAAATTGATAGCGTTTATAACTAGATTATCAGTCGATTTAAAAAATCCAAACGCTTTTAAAACCTTGTACACAGTGTTAGTCAGACCTATTCAAATGTATGCGACTACTGTACTGTACTGTACTTAAAATGCTCCGGAATTATTACGACATGCTATTTTTCTATAAAATTGTCAGATCCCTTATAAATGCCGCCATTCTACTCCCGAGAGTCAATTGGCACGTTCCTGGCAGATTTCTCCGCTAATACTATACTGAATGCCACATTGAAACTAAAATAAATTATCTAAACCAACAATCTATTTTAAATTAGATAATAAATATACTAAAAATATAGTATTTAATGAAATCGCTAAAGTTAAGAGGTTTATAATAGACACAGTTTATAAATCATATGCACTAAAGTACACCAAAAATTAGAGAAGCAATAGAATTATAAGGCCCAATAAATTATGAAGCTAAGAAAATTATAAAAACAAAAAAAATTATAATGCCCAAATTTTGTGAGGCTCAAAAAATTATAAAAACAAAAAACATATAAGGCCTAAAAAATTATAATACCCAAAAATTATAATAGCCAAAAAATTATAATGCCCAAAAGTAACATGCACCCAGCGAATAACACACCCACACACACTCGCATATACAGTGAACTATTAAAAAAGAAATATGAACATATTGACCTGACCGGAGACCGAAGACCGGAGAGTTTTGTGATCTAAATATTATAGGAGAAGGAGATTTTCTATGAGATTTTGAGGGATGTTTTCTGACACCTGACAATGAAGATTTGCACCCTTAGTTTATTCCAATGGAACCTTATTCTCGAAATATTAACCAATTGACCTTAATTGTACGTTATTTTTGTAATAAATTTTACCTCTTAAATTTCTCTATATAAATTTAAAATAGCGATACGTAGGCATCTTCGTCAAAAATACGGTGACCCAATACCTGATCTGTATTGTCTTATATATTATTTATTTATTTATTATTTACTTATAGAGGGTGTCAATTAAGTCCCGGGACGGCTGAATATTTTCTAAAGTACTGCTTTTCTGGAAGAGATCAACGTCATTCCTTAAGTAACTTTGAACAAGGAACCCAACGGTGACCTTGGATTTGACCTTGAACCTCATTTTCAACGTTATTTTCAGGTCAACCTCATTTTTTCAAACGGGAACCCCTATTTTTTATAGCGGAATCGGAAAGAGCGGAAAATTTTACATCCGGATATGTATTGAGGTATGGGGTTGAGGTAACCCCTAGAGGTCAAATAGAGGTCAAATAATGACTTCTTAAAAATCTCACGAGTTCAGTGGTAAAACAAAACAAACAAAGGTCATACCCTAGGTAAATCTTTACGGGGTACCCGTCGGTGACCTTGGATTTGACCTTGAACCTCATTTTCAAGGTTGTTTCGAGGTCGACCTCATATTTTCAAATGGAAACCCTTATTTTTGACACCGTATTCGGAAGGAGCGAGAAACTTCAAGTATGGATGTGTTGAACAAGGGATGTAATTGTGACCTTCAATTTGACTTTGGACTTGACCTTGAAGGTCATTTGAAGGTCGACTGGTTTTTTTAATCGGAAATCCCAGTAATAATACCGGAAACCGATAGAGCGAGAAATTTTACATTTAGTCCTTATTCTCACTTTTAGCGTTACCCAGAAACAACGACGTGGACGTAGTAAGATCTGTTTCCTTTGGGGTGCTTGATTAACGTGAGTCCCCTTGCCTCTCCCTTAGAGGTCCAAAGTTTAATGGCAATAACATCTTGGATTTGAAGAAAATGAAATTTCGGTAGTAGACCCTAACTCAGCGACCCCAAAAATCCCCGAGTACTCATTTCCAGACAAAAATGTGCTGTACCCAAGATTTTCATTCGCCATCTTGAATTCGCCATTTTGGATTTGGAAAAATCGAAAGTTTAGTAGTAGATTCTAACTCAGCGACCCCAAAAACCCCCAAGTAAAATATTTCAAGACAGAATAGTCACTTAAAAGGAATGTTTACAAAAGAAAATGATTGTTAGATAAAATAAACGTTTGTTAAAATTGTTTCCAAACTCATTTCAAGTTTGTAAATAGGTAAAGACAAAGATTGATGTCAGGAATTTATCATTACAGTTTATGAGTTAGCGGTTCCTGAATTTAAGGACTATTGCTAATTAAGCATTTAAAAAAAACAGAATTTATTAGATATTTTGCGTTGTTCCTGGATTGTACTTCCGGCTGATAGTTTTCGAACAAAATAAGTTTTAGAGTTCAAATTGGTAGTTAAAATTCGTAGGTATTTAAGTACTCACAATTTATTTTATCTAAAAATTCCTTTTGGAAAAACTCGTTTTTCTTTGCAACTGATAAATTTTTCTTTTGGTTTCAATTTGTGTACTATTCTTATCTAATTAAAAAAATGGCGTATGCTAAACTTTCGGAGCGAGAACGGATAAGTTTGTTGATGATGCGTGGTTGGGGAGATCGAGTTCGATCTTACCTTGAAGTGCGCACACTGTTCAATAACGATTTCCGTAATCAAGATGGACAAACGCCTATTTCAAAATCTACAGTCGAAAGGACTGTACGGCGCTTCGCAGAATTTGGGACTATTAGTGATCTTCAGAGAACTGGTCGTCCAACATCTGTTGCAACTGAGGAGAAGCAGATTGAAATTGCTCAAGCGTTTATTGAAAATCCGCATCTCAGTTTACATAGAGCTGGGCATGAGCATGACGTTTCTCATGAATGCGTACGAAAAATTCTGAAAAGCATTCATTTTCATCCTTATAAAATCCATTTGGTACAGGAGCTTAATGAAGATGATCCGGATCGTCGGCTCGAGTTTTGCGAAACGATGATGAATAGAATAGACGCAGAGCCTAATTTTTTATACAATATAGTTTTTTCGGATGAGGCTACTTTCACTTTAAATGGTGAGGTTAATAGACAAAATTGCAGATATTGGTCTGACTCAAATCCTGCATGGATGTTGGAAAACCACACACAATATCCACAAAAGGTGAATGTGTGGGCTGGTATCTTTAACGATACTCTCGTAGGCCCTTTCTTTATCGATGGTAATCTCACTGCAGCTTTATACGAACAGTTACTAAGGGATCAAATAATACCACGAATTAGAGAGATAGCAGGTGATGATTACGATGTAACTTGGTTTCAGCAGGATGGAGCAGCCGCTCATTTTGGTCGAGACGTTCGAGCATATTTGGATGTTCAGTTTCCTCGTAGATGGATTGGAAGGAGGGGTGAAATCGAGTGGCCGGCTAGATCTCCGGATCTGACACCACTCGATTACTTTCTCTGGGGTTACCTCAAGAGAAAGTTTATGCCACTAAACCAAACAATTTAGAGGATCTGCGCAATCGGATTATGCAAGAGGCTGCTAGAATTGATAGAGCAATGATTCGCGATGCTGTTACTCATTTTTACAATCGTCTAGCTTTCTGTCAAGAAGTTGAAGGTTTTCAGTTTGAGCATCTCCGTTAAACTTTGAACCTTTGAGTGAGAGGCAAGGGGACTCACGTTAATCAAGCGCCCCAATCGTGAGAGGCAAGGGGACTCACGTTAATCAAGCACCCCAAAGGAAACAGATCTTACTACGTCCACGTCGTTGTTTCTGGGTAACGCTAAAAGTGAGAATAAGGACTGAATGTAAAATTTCTCGCTCTATCGGTTTCCGGTATTATTACTGGGATTTCCGATTAAAAAAAACAGTTGACCTTCAAATGACCTTCAAGGTCAAGTCCAAAGTCAAATTGAAGGTCACAATTACATCCCTTGTTCAACACATCCATACTTGAAGTTTCTCGCTCCTTCCGAATACGGTGTCAAAAATAAGGGTTTCCATTTGAAAATATGAGGTCGACCTGGAAACAACCTTGAAAATGAGGTTCAAGTTCTAATCCAAGGTCACCGTCGGGTACCCCGTAAAGATTTACCTAGGGTATGACCTTTGTTTGTTTTGTTTTACCACTGAACTCGCGAGATTTTTAAGAAGTCATTATTTGACCTCTATTTGACCTCTAGGGGTTACCTCAACCCCATACCTCAATACATATCCGGATGTAAAATTTTCCGCTCTTTCCGATTCCGCTATAAAAAAATAGGGGTTCCCGTTTGAAAAAATGAGGTTGACCTGAAAATAACCTTGAAAATGAGGTTCAAGGTCAAATCCAAGGTCACCGTTGGGTTCCTTGTTCAAAGTTACTTAAGGAATGACCTTGACCTCTTCCAGAAAAGCAGTACTTTAGAAAATATTCAACCGTCCCGGGACTTAATTGACACCCTGTATAATTTCGTGTTATTATATACGTTCAGTGTGAAAATGCGTGTATTTATCAGCGTGAATGGATTAGTATGTCTATTTTGAGTTTTTATTGTGCAATATTTTTCACACAAATGACGATCTGTCGTGATAAAAAATTTTAGTTATAAGTGACAATGCAATTCATGTACCTAACTACTTTATAATGTATATGGGTGCTTGTCAAAAAAGTTAGGTTTTAGGTGTCCTATGCCTCAAAGTATATTTTACAACATAAAGTTGCTAAAAAGTTCTTAAAGTGTTATAATGCACCTTATAGAAGATACTCCTATAGTTTTGAAAGCCTAAATATTCTCTAACTCTGAATAAGCCACGTTTCAATGTCCAAATTGTCATTTTCGTATCATATTTTTCTTTCTTGTCATTTTCGTGACATGCCTAATTCACGTATTTATCAACGATTACCGAAGTATTTAGACTTTTTTAAGAACCGTAATATCTTCTATTAAGTTAATTATATCAATCTAAACTGTTCTTTTGCCATAATATATGTTCTAAGAAGTATTAAATCATAATACACGTAGCCGGAAAATGGCAAAACAAAATTGTCTTTTTCGTGCCACGTATATTAACAGTTTAGTGTTTTTTAGAACATACATCAAGGCAAAATAGAGGTTTAGAGTGATCAAATTAGTTGTATACAATAGTTGTTTCAGTAGTTACAATAGCCTAAGTATTTCGGTAATCGTTGATAAATATGTTAATTAAGCATGCCACGAAAATGACAAGAAAAATACATGACACAAAAATTATAAGAAAAAAAATATGGTACAAAAATGACAATTTTGACAGTTAAAAAAGATTTGTTTACAGTTAGAGCTTTCAAAACATACAGGAGTATCTACCATAAGATGCACTATAATACTTTAAATATTTTTAACAATTATTGGTGTTTTAAAATACAATTAAAGGTTTGGGACATCTAAAACCCAACTTCTTTCACAATCACCTATATGTATATATTCTTACGACCGGGTTCAGGGGTTATGGAATAATAAATCTTATTTATAAAAAGAACTCACAAACTGGTACTTTGTTTAATAAATACAGGAGTTTTTGCACATCACAGAATACGTCTATTAGCATGTCCAAATCCCGCTGGAGGGCGCTGTTGTTAGGGCTGAGAGGTATAATAAAGTCACGTGATCTGTATAAACACGCTTTACGCAAAACATGCAAATGCATTTGCATACTTTTATTGAACACTTCTATCCAAATTCATCACATTTTCTTCATTTTCTGCTGTTAGTTACTCTATTTTATAAATATATACTCATGTTTAAATTCTTTCTCTGTAACTTTTCGGTTAAAGATGCTTTATGTTATTATACGTTTCAGTGCTTTTGGCAGTTGCCGCTAAGTGTGCCACTTTTGCTTGGACATGCGAATTCACATCAGCTGTCAACCGTACACTAATTGTTTATGTTTTTATTTATGTTAGTTACTATGCGTAACGATTCAGGTCGTATGAATCGCGCGCGCGTTCGATTCGAATTTCACAATCGTAACAATATATATATATATATATATATATATATATATATATATATATATATATATATATATATATATATATATATATATATATATATATATATATATAAAATATATCGATTGTTTCACGTCAATGGGCACAGTGGGCTGCCCAGAATAAAAAGTCATCAATATTAATGTTCGACGTGTCAAAATCTTCATATTTAAAAACTCTATCGAAAACAGTCTGGTGATTTAAAAAAAACATCATGGCGGTTGCAGTATGGCGGCCGCAATCATGGACAATTCTGTTTGATTATCAATATTAATAGATTAGAAACATAAAAATAATGTTTTGTAGACTGAATCACCGTATCTATACGTTTTTGGCATTGATGAATTCGAATTCAATGTTCGTTAAACCCCATCTGGTCACTACTCGTCCCTAACCTTCAAAATACTTCAAATCGTTGAAATAATACTTTTCTACGATGAGTAATACAATTTCACCACCACGACTTCATGTTTTCAGGATCGCTGAAACCGATTTTGACATTCGTATAACTTCAACTACTCATAGTTCGTCCCTAACCTTGAAAAATATCCCAAATTGCTAATATTACACTTTTCTACGTTTAGGAATGAAAGCTAACCAACGTACTGTTATGTTTTCGGGGTCGCTTAATCGAGTTTCGACATCTATTTGAACACAAGTAGTCACTAGTTGTCCCTAACCTCAACAAATACAATAGTTATCAAGTCTGACCACCGTATCTTTTTTTGGGGATGTCTGAGTCCAATTCCGATATCCATATAACATTAACTGGTCAGTATTTGTCCCTAACTTAAAAATACCCCAAAATCGCTTAAATAGTCTATTACAGCTAAAGAAATTAAACTCGTCAATAAGCTCTCTGCATTTAACAGGGTTGAGATTGCCATTATGTTAAGTACATAATGCCCGCATTACTTTTCTTTTCTTTTATTTTTTTATTATTTTTTTTTCTTTAGTGTCACTTAGTAGTCTACCGTTATTATTGGATGTTTATCACCCGAATATCTGAATATATTTAATTTTTTACCTGTTACTAAAAAGGCATGTGCTCTCTGAAAGGTAGGTACTTGTAAAGCTTCCAAAAATCTCTTCTTAAGATGACGCTGAATCTTATTATGATCCTTCTCGCTATAATAGTGAATCTTGAGATTCTGGAATTTTTTAGAAATCAGTTGTAAGCCTTTGCCAACGTGTCCATGATGACCGAATGAATTGCTGCATCTGTCTGATCTAATTGAATCGGTACATGTCGGTGTATTCTTAATAGTAGACATTATGGAACTCACACAGAGAATTTTAACTTTAATTGTAATAAAAATAAATAATTCACAGTTAGCCTGCCACTCAAACGGGATCTCTAACATGGCAACATTTGTAACACGAAAAAGTTCCGCAACTTTTTAAGGACTAGCGCATTTATCAGAGCTGAGATTTTGGTTTGCTGATTCCAAATATGACTTTAGTTTTAGTGTTAATTGAGCCGCTTTAGAGATAAAGAGAAAAAATTGTTATAATAAGGATTCTAAACAGCATAGACAAAAAAATCACAAGTTTAAAAATAAAAATGTATTGGGTTGTAAATGAGCGTTAATTTTTTCATGCTCCAGGTACAAGCTCATTTGTTATTATTTTTTGGTTATTATATCTTTTTTGGGAATAAAAATGTTTTATCTAATCAATACTATGTTCTACATTATATATTTTATAACAGAAAAATAATTTTTCCTGTATTTTCTTCATTTTGATGTAATTTCGTCTTTAAAGCTAAATAAATCAATACAAAATTAGTTAATTAATGAAGGTTACAAAATATAGCTTTTATTTGTTTTATTCTCTTAACACATATTAATATTACAAATTTATTTTTTATATATAACAAATATAAATAATAAATAACACAATTATCTCCCTCTATAACATAGTTACAAAAATTAATGTATAATATTTTTTATAACTTTGATAAATTTATAACATGATTTTCTTTACAGAAATTGAAATTTTGCGTTAAACTTTACATTATAACATTACGTTAAAATATAACAATGACAAAAATATTTAAGCATTCTATCCCATCTATAATATAACGGATCTTCCAAATTTGACTTTTAGTTTTCTAAGGTATTGATTTTTGTTCTTCAATTTCTCGTGTTATTATCAAAACAGTGATGTAGTTTCTATTATTAGCTTAAGAAGGTTCGATACTGGAATCAAAATAATAAGATGTTTCTAAAAATACAATAACTTATTCTATGAAATGTACGACAGCATGTGAAATTGTAAAGCATTAACCAACACCGTTTTAATAAGAATTGACTTTAAATTTTGAATTGCCTTTAATTTCTTATACACCGGCTCATATGGGTGTAGCAAAACATCACATACGCAAAATTTTATAACTAATGAAAATCACGATCCCGAGTCTTATGCAAAATATGGAAAACTGATGAATGGCAGCACCGATTCAACGAGGACGTGCCTTATTACTAAGGGTCTGCAGGCGGCGACGGTTCCTGAACACTGTTCGAAAGACCTCACTGTAGTGAGGAGCGAGGATCAGGTACAAGACAGGCAACGACAGCGCAAAGGATATTCTAGTTGCGGCGACCTATTAATTTTAACTTTTTGATGTCTATTATTAAGATAACTTGAAAGTAGATCCAGTGCCTGCCCTCTAATTCCTATACAGTATAGTTTATCCAGTAATATTTTATGATCGACAGTATCAAATGCTTTAGCCAAGTCCAAGAAAGTCATTATTGTTGGTTTACTGCGATCCAAATTATTGTATAGTACATTGGTAATATAATTTAGGGCATCTTTTGTACCTATATTTTCCATGAAACCAAATTGGTGATCAGATATTATATTATTTTTTTTAACAAAATCAAAAATTCTATTATATAATACTCTCTCAAAAATTTTAGCTATGTTAGATACTAAAGAGATTGGTCTGTAATTAGAAACATTGTGTTTGTCATCAGATTTGTAAATCGGCACAATTTCAGCATTTTTTAATGCGTCAGGCCAGATGGTTTTTTCAATACATAAATTAAATATATACTCTAGCGGTTCCGCAATATAATTACAGATAACCTTCAGAGTTTGAGCATTGATTTTGTCTACACCACCATTTTTTAATTTCAAATTATTTATAATGCTCATGATTTCATATGCATTTGTCGGAGTTAAAAAAATAGAATTAGCATTCATATCTGGCATTTTTATCGCAGATATCGAAGGTTTATCTATCTTATCATTCAATTTTTTACCTATTTCACAAAAATACTTATTCATATTATTAGCTATATCTACACTATCTGTAATTTTTACATTATCAAATTTAATATAATTTATAGTTTCATTCGATTTCGTTTTTTTTTCCTATTTTCGTGTTGATAATTTCCTATAGTTTTTTAGGGTTGTGTGTATTATTTTCGACTAAAATTTTATCATATTTTATTTTAGCATCTAGGATAACCTTATCTAAAATTTTTGCATAATTTATGTACTGTTGTCTAAGTTGTTCATTTTTAACATCCATTTTCCATAAATTGTATAAGAATTATTTTGTTTCGCATGATTTACTAATAGCATCAGTAATCCAAATTTTCCTACATTTATTTACGCCTTTTCTTTTCCGTGTTTTTGCTTGTTCCATACATTTTTTTATTTCGCTTATCAATTGGTTGGTAGCTATGTTTGGATCATGAATTGACATAATTGAATTCCAGTCTCTTGTTTCAGCAATGTGTCTTAATTTTTTATAGTCTAATACGAGGTATGTCCCAAAAGTATCCGACCTACCTCGATTTCTCGGCACTTGATTTATTCTTCGTCATCCGGGGGGTGGCATCCTTCAAAGTAGTCCCCATTTGATTGAACAAGACGCTCATATCGATGTTTCCACTTATTAAATCACTCTTGAAAGTCAGACTTCGGAATCGCCTTTAGTGCATTCGTCGCATTAGTTTCAACAGTCTGTTTATTGTCGAATCGATGTCCTTTAAGCGTAATTTTCAATCAAGGAAACAGCCAAAAGTCGCAGGGAGCTATATCAGAACGGTATGGAGGCTGGCGGAGCTGCGCAACACTGTGTTTCAATAAATACTGCTGCACAAGGTTTGATGCGTGCGCTGGAGCATTGTCGTGATGAAGAAGCCAGTCACCGGTTTCCCAAAGTTGCGGTCGTTTTCTCCTGATTACATTACGTAATCTTTTCAAAACTTCAACGTAGTACTCTTTATTGATTCTCTGGCCTGTAGGGGCATATTCGTGGTGCGCAACGCCCTCATAATCGAAAAAAACAATCAACATTGACTTGATGAACGAGGATCACTGTCAACAGATGTGCGGCCACTTTTGAACCGCCTATACCACTCTTTTATTTGTGTTTTGCCCATACACTCATCTTTAAAGGCCTTTTGCAACATTTAAATAGTTTCCGCACAACTTTTACCGAGATTAAAGCAAAATTTTATGCAAATTCGCTGTTCGGTTCGTTCTGCCATTTTTAGCAATAAGCAAATTGCGACGAACGCAAAAAAGTCGTTCTAAACAAATACACGCTGCGCGGGAACTAATGCGTTTCATCGGTATCTCAGACTACTGACGAGAAGGTTAGGAGTTGCTGGTGACGTTCGTACCCTCCAGAGGTCGCCTGAGCCTCTCTGCGCGAAGATATGAACGTAGGTCGGATACTTTTGGGACAGACCTCGTATTACAGTAGGTCCGGAGTCTTTAGTTTTGATCTTATTTATAGAAACAAAAATAGTGTAATGGTCTGTCAAAGAATGTCTCAATTTATATGTATCTGTACTTAGGCTATCAGTTTTGATATATATGTTATCAATACATGATCCATTGCAATTTCCTATAGATGGTCTAGTGATACCAACAAAACCAGGTATATATCCTTTGTCTAAAAAGTTACAAAGAAATTCCTGGCTTATTCTATCCAACTCTAAAAGGTTAATATTAAAATCTCCTATTACTAAGTGATTTTTTAAATTTCTCTTTTTACTTAAGAATTTGTTTAAATATAAAATGAACTCAGTCTTAGGTATGTCATGAGATCTGTACACAGCAGAAAGTTCCATACTAATATTATTACTTAGCTTAATATGTATATTTATTATCTTAATCCTTCCAAATTCAATAGTTTTAGTTTCATGTACAATATTTCCATCAACAAAAACCATAACACCATCGTTTTGATTTATTTTACTTTCATTATAATAACTTTTATAACCTTCTAATTCATATAATTTATAATTAACTTGTACGTAAGTTTCAGTACATATAACAATAATTGGTTTGCTAGTTAGACTTTCCAATAGAATTTTAATTTATCAAAGTTAGCAGGCATGCTTCTAATATTAACATGCATTATAATATCATTTTTATTGTTAATGATTTTATTAAGGCTATTAATATTGTCACATGTTTTTTCTTTTCGCACCAAGTCTTTTTTTATTTTATCAATAAATTCAAAATCCATACTTAATTAATTAACTTAAGTCTTTTTGCCGTTTTGCGTTATTTCTTGTTAATATTTGCTGGTTTTGTTGCTGCTGTTGATGCTGTTGTTGCTGCTGCTGTTGATGCTGTTGTTGCTGCTGCTGTTGTTGCTGTTGATTTTGTTGCTGTTGTTGCTGCTATTGTTGCTGTTGTTGTTGCTTTTGTTGCTGTTTGTTTTGTTGTTTTAAAATCATTTCACTTTGCATCTTGTTTTCTTTTTGACGATTACTTATCTTCTCTTGGTAATGCATAGGTATTGATTTTACTGTCGATAAAGCAGGTTTCACTGGGTAATCAGTTGTTTCAATACATTTTTTTATCTTATTTTTTAGAATATCACTTAAGTTAAAATCTGCTGCATCGTGACATGTATTAAATTTTGTTTGAAATTTGTTATTGCTAAAATTACAGTTTGGGCATGTGAAAACATCACTATCACTCTCAAAAGTTTTATGATTTTTTGCACACTTTAGACATGTTGTTGTATTATTGCAGTTTGAACCACTGTGTCCCAATCTACCACAGTTAAAGCAAGATTTAATATTTATCAGTTCAAAGACTCTACAGCTTTGACATCCAATAAAAATTCTGTTGTTATCTCTTATGTGTTTATACGTATCAGCTGTCACTTCCATTAAGACACTGCTAAGATTTGTCTTCTTGTTTATATACATGTGCAGTACTTGAGCTTTACTATTAAAATTTGCAAAATTCCTTATATTTATATCTTCTTCAATGCCATTTTCATCCATATTCATATAGTTTTCAATTCCCACAATTTTAATTTTTGGATTATTTAATTGTTCTAGGTTAATTTCACAAACTTCCTCTAACTTGCTCTTTAATAACTTTTCAGCAATTTCAACACTGTCATTATTGACACATTTGACAACAATCTCATCTTTATTTTTAATGTATAATTCTTTCGTTTGAATACTTTTTTCCTTTATAAGACATTTTGCAACTCTCTTTTTGATATCTGCTTGCTGTGTATTATTTAACCCTTAGCGGCCACACCTCAGCCAGGCCACATAGCGGTCACATGGGGTAACTCATTACCCCACGCTGAAAAACCTAGTTGTACAAGACATATGGGTGTTTTAACACTTGTAACCGATTGTTTCATGTTTGTTGAAGTGTACTTCAATATTTCTAATGATTTTTATCGGTCAATTTATAAATGGCGTTCTAAAAACTGGTCAAATGTTTTAAATGTTTTAGACCTCCAATTTCACTTTTTCTGAGCCTGGGGTAACTAGTTACCCCGTGTGGTCGCTAAGGGTTAATGCTTTGACTATAATTTTTGGAATTCGTTTCTTTACAGGTCTTATAACACTAGCTACTTCAGCAAAAGATTTATTGCTTGTTTGATAGCTTAATAAACTCTTTCAATAAATCATTTTTTTCAACTAGTTCGTTGTTGAGTTGTTTTAGCAATTCATTTTCTTTTTGCATTATTTCATAAGCAGCTGTACTATCCGTCATCGCTGTGTTCAACATTTCTTGTGATTTACTCGCTAAATCGTCAAGTATTTCCTTCCTTATTTCTTCTGATTGTCTTATTTTTATTTGAGCAATCATTGCTTTTGCCGATTCACTCAAGACCTCTACGTTCAATTTTGAGGTTATGAGATTTTTGTATTCTGGACATATTACTAGTCTTTCACTTATAAAATTGAAACTTTTATGTTTTGCATAACTTAAATGGTATGTATTATCACATACGATACAGATAGCAGTT
Source organism: Gastracanthus pulcherrimus (assembly GCA_949152435.1). Taxonomy (NCBI): domain Eukaryota; kingdom Metazoa; phylum Arthropoda; class Insecta; order Hymenoptera; family Pteromalidae; genus Gastracanthus; species Gastracanthus pulcherrimus. The sequence goes on from OX424573.1 coordinate 118,233,305, forward strand.
GTCACTTCACTCTGGGTGGCATTTGAGAAATTTTCCACAGTTCTTGTCAGGAGGCTCTTTCCATCCCGACGCCATCTTTACTATCTATGTTACCAATGATTATTTATTAATATACGGTCAGCCAACCATACAAATTATCCACAGGCATGGTATGTATGGGATAAATTAAATTATTCCTTTTATGGCTGTACGGCCGTGTAGGTTAAAATGGTTAGATCGGCAAAGTCAGCTTGCGCCGACTCATGGTTTCGTCTCAATAGATTTATTCCCATGGCCGCTACTTAACATCTAAGTATTGTTAGTACACTATGCACTTTCCATTAACAGCAATGTGCTTCTCTGCATGCTTAGAGGCACGCATACTTCCACGTTCTCGTACTCTGCTCGGTGTGCTCCCGTGTGGATAGTTCTTCAAAAGTTACAGATATATATTGGCTTCCTTGGCGCTAGAATTTGTATGTATTGTTTCCTTGGTAGTTTGACGATGAGTGATCTCTCAGCTCCTTACTGCTGCTCTGCTCTGCTCTGCTTTGCTCTGCTCTCCTCTCGGCGGTTCGATTCTCCGAATATGCGCCGAGTGCGAAATTACGTACTCAGGTAATACGAGGGTAGTTCAATAAGTCTTTAGAATGACCAACAGATGGCGCGCGAATCGCTCCAAATCATCTGTTTTCAGTCAGCACCACTCCCGACTAGATATATGGTGCAGTCACAGTCCACATCTTCTGAGTTTACCTTTTTTTTATAACCAATTGAAAAAAAAATTGCTTGTTAAGAAAAATGGAAAAAAACGAGTTCAGAGCGGTAATTAAACATTTTCATTTAAAGGGTTTAACTCCATATGAGATAAAAAATGAATTGGACTCAGTTCATGGCACATCTGCCCCTGCCTTAGCAACGGTTTATAACTGGGTAAATGAATTTAAGCGTGGTCGTACATCAATAAGTGACGAACCACGTTCAGGAAGGCCCGTAGAAGCAACTACTCCCGAAATCATCAATAAAATCCACGATATGGTGTTGAAGGATAGAAGATTAAAAATGCGTGAGTTAGCTGAGGCCACAAGGATATCTATAGGTGCAGTTGTTTCAATTCTACATGAAAAATTAGGCATGAAAAAGCTATCGGCAAGATGGGTGCCGCGTTTGCTCTCAGCTGAGAATAAACGCAATAGAGTGGTCGCCTCTGAGGCTCTTTTGGCGCGCATAAGTCGGAATCCTGAGGAATTTTTTCGTCGATTTGTGACTGTGGATGAAACATGGATACACCACTACACTCCTGAGACAAAGGAACAATCCAAACAGTGGATTTCCACAGGCGAACCAGCTCCAAGGAAGGCAAAGATAGTAAAGTCAGCTGGTAAGGTTATGGCTACAGTTTTTTGGGATGCACGTGGAATTATACTTATTGACTACTTGGAAAAGGGTAAAACAATTACTGGTGAGTATTATGCATCATTATTAGAGCAGCTGAAAGAAGAAATTAAAAAAAAACGACCACATTTGGCGAGAAAAAAAATTCTCTTTCATCACGACAACGCCCGAGTTCACACATGCTTCGTTTCAATGGCTAAAATTGAAGAACTAAAATTCGAATTGGTCGAACACCCACCGTATTCACCAGATTTAGCCCCCAGTGACTTTTTCTTATTTCCAAACTTGAAAAAATGGCTCGGTGGACAGAGATTTACGGACAACGAAGACGTCATTGCCCCTGTAAGTGCTTATTTTAAGGAACTTCCGAAAACGCACTTTTCTGAAGGATTAAAAAAACTTAAAAAGCTTTTGACCAAGTGTATAGAGCTCCAAGGAGATTATGTTGAAAAATAAAAAAAAATTTACCCAAAAAAAATTGTTTTTATACTATATTCTAAAGACTTATTGAACTACCCTCGTAATATTCGCGCACGTCACTCTGTCGTATACCGCTGCTGCATAATTTCCCCTCTTATTTTATGTATATTAAAGTTTGGTTATGAATTAAAGGTATTATTCGGCCAGTCTGACACTGAACAAGTGAAAATCAGCGAACCCGTTATTTTAATTCATTAACAATAAACTATTTGTGCTACTTTTGTGTACAAAGATTCTTACATCCATCTTCCAATATCTTACTATGTAACTCAAATTAACTGGCTTTATGGAAAAAAGAAACATCGTATTGTTCATTTAATAGTTTTAAATAATTGCGTTATAAACAAATTAGGTTTTCTATTATACCCGATCCTACAATTATTTCCTGTAATTTAATAGGTACAAACATTCTGCTGAACTGTGTAGTGTACACAAAAATTCGCGAAATGCGATAAATGGGAGTCTACATTTGCGGTAGCTGTATAGCATACATCGTATTGTTTTTAGCTAAAATACTAATTTATGAGCGCTTTAAATATTGTTTGCATATAAGTCTCATATTCAAGAGTAGATTAACCTACTATCATATAACAATATTAAGTGTTTTCTTTCTTAATAAATTTGGTCTCAGTTACTGTATAACCGGTCCTAGCTTTTCAGCCTAATGTCACGTGACCTCGCGCGATCCAAGCTCAGCCCAGCCTGCTAGGCGAGCGCGCGCGGGGTTACGCAATACTTTGCTGATATAGCTATACCTCTACTCTAAACCCGCTTTACTGCCTTGTCCACCTTAAGATACAGCTGGACCGTTGCACTGTATAGGTGCCCTGCCTTCGTGGGGACGAGACAAAGGGCGTGGGGCGTACCTTTTTAGGAGCCGAGTGTACTTAGGACGAAAAGGCGAGAGTCCATCAGTCAAGTTACACGGGCAATTGATATGAGGCTGCAGGTTTTGGGCCGCTAATAATAGGTTAGGAGGAATGGCGCAATGAACAATGCCTGAGTGCCTGACCGGCACGTCCTCGAGCAGGAGCCGCCAAGGTCACCTCCGCAAACGTATATTAAGCTAGCAGACCAAGTTCACAATGCAGATTCCTAACCAAGTCCATAATTTGTTGCTAATTTGTTGCTCATTAGTTACGCTATTTTCAGATTTTGTTACTAATTCCTGTTCCGAGAAACTAACTATGAAACTTTGAAACTATTGGCTCAAAGAAAATAATTCAGGCGGCATATTTTGTTGCTAATTTGTTGCTTTAAGATAGCTGTACCCGAAATCCCGAAATATTAATCCCTAGTTAGTAAAAATCACCCCCATATCCCCTAATCGCCAGAAAATAGAAATGACGTTAAACAGATCGAGCAGCCTTGAATAAATATCTGGATATTTTGTTGCTAATTTGTTGCTTCAAGATATCACCACCATAAATACTCAAATATCAACCCCTACTTGGTAGAAACCACCGCCATATTCCCTAATCACCAGAAAATAGGAATAACGTTAAACAGATTGAGCAGCCTTGAATAAATAGTTGGAGATTTTGTTGCTAATTTGTTGCTTCAAGATATCACTACTAGAAATACCCAACTTGCAACCCTTACTCTGTAAAACCCACCCTTATCCCTTGAAAACACGAGAAAACACGAATAGCGTGAAAATGGGCAAGAGCCCTAAATAAAAACGTGCATATTTTGTTGCTACTTTGTTCGTTTCAGATATGACTAATGTAAACACTAGGGTGTCCCAAAATAACAAATTTATGTATGTATATATGTATGTATGTGTGTGTGTGTATGTATATATGTGTGTATGTATGTGTGTAACCAACATTTGTATCCACCATAACTCTCGCAGGGAAGCATGTTACAAGCTGAAATTTTGCGGATATATTAGGTACGTTTGAACTTAGATCTGATAGAAAGGTGGGGGGTCTCTAAGGCCGGTTTTTGACCCAAATTAGATTTGGGCCAAAAAATTCGAAAAAAATTCCTACTGTGTCTATCAAAAATAAAAGGTCAATTCCACCCTAAACGGACCACTCCCAGCCCCCTTATTTACCCTCACCATCCCTTCAAAAAATGATAAGTTCACCGCTTGTATACAGCGTTTTTGGAAAGATTCGACACTGTCAAACTTTTATTTGCTTAATAAAGTACACTATGACCTCTCTGTGAACTAACTTCACTCTTATTCACCATTTTTAGCCTTTTTACCCCCCCCCCCCCCCTTAAGGAGGGTGGAGGGGGTGGTATTATTATTTATTTATGTGCAGGGTATGTAAATACAAAAAATGTAAACTTGATCACCAGACTTGTCTAGGGTACCCTGGGGTTTTTGGGATCGCTGATTCCGACTCCGAGGTCCGATGACCTCCACCACATCAGAGTTAAGGTCATTTGAAGGTCAAATCGTAAAAAAGTCGATAAAAAAATCCTGAAAAATACATATATAAGTTTTTGGGAAGGGTGGGGGAAGGTGAATAGGGGGAGTGAATGGGGGGGTCCGTTTAGGGTGGAATTGACTTCTTATTTTTAGTAGACACTGTAGGAATTTTTTTGCTCAAATCTAGTTTGGGTCAAAAACCGGCCTTCGAGACCCTCCACCTTTGGGGCAAAATGGATAATATTTAGGACGGTTTTTGATAAAAATATCCCTTCTTAAAAAATTTTGAAAAAGCAAAAAAATTATATATATAAATAATAGACCCGAATTCTTAAAGTGCGCATGGTTTTATGTTGATTTGTCTATTCGAACTATATTTAAGCTATTTTCAAGGAAAAAACGTGAATTTGAAGAATGTATAATTTTTTTTTAAATAGCTATTTTAACAAATCCAAAAAATTTTTAGAACAACTTACTAAAGTATATAAAATAATTAATTAATTTATTAAATGCCAATATCCATTATAAGAATCTGTAAGTCGATTAATCGAGACCTTTGTTTGAGAAATCATTCTGCTAAGGCAGTTAGCAGCGATTTTTTGTATTTTGCAGACTATATTCAAATAATTCTAAAAACTGTAAATTAAGTTTTATCGTCCTCTTCGGAGCATCATTTTTTTCGTCTTTGAGTGTAGTATTCGAGAAAAATCAAGAAATATAAGGCTCTTTATGCGCGAAACGGCAGTGCGCGATTGGGCGCGGTAAAAACACTTGCCAGACTTCTATTTTTTCATCTTGCTTACGAATCGATTCTCTAACAATCACCATATTTTTAAGAGCAAATATAACTTTCTTTTAGCAGCTCGATTAACTTCCATCCTAGCCACGTATACTGCCCACCTCAATCTATGAGTTTTCATTATTCTATTGATGTTTAGTGATATGTATACGTTATGTAGTTAATTATTATGTAGTTTTCTCCAGTCATCCGTTATTCCTATTTTCTGACGATTAGGGGATATTGGGGTGGTTTTTACCAACTAGGGGTTGATATTTCAGTCTTTCTGGTAGTGATATCTTGAATCAACAAATTAGCAGCAAAATTCCCACCTATTTATTCAAGGCTGCTCGATCTGTTTAACGTTATTCTTATTTTCTGGCAATTAGGAATTATGGGGCTGGTTTTTACCAACTAAGGGTTGATATTTGAGTATTTCTGGCAATGCTATCTTAAAGCAACAAATTAGCAACAAAATATCCGCCTATTTATTCAAGGCTACTCAATCTGTTTAACGTTATTCGTATTTTCTGGGGTATTGGGGTGGTTATTACTAACTAGGCGTTGATACTTCTGGATTTTTGGTATAGCTATCTTAAAGCAATAAATTAGCAACAAAATATGCCGCCTGAATTATTTTCTTTGAGCCAATAGTTTCAAAGTTACGGAAGATGGTCCGCTAGCTTAATAGTTAACTTAGCAGTTTCTCGGACCAGGAATTAGTAACAAAATCTGAAAATAGCGTAACGAATTAGCAACAAATTAGCAACATATTACGGACTAGGCGAGGAATGCGCGTTGTTACCTCGATCTGCTAGATTAATATACGTCCTCCACAACTAAGACTAAGACTAAGACTTTCTAAGGTATTGATTTTTGTGCTTCAATTTCTCGTGTTATTATCAAAACATTGATTTAATTTTTATTATTAGTTAAGAAGGTTAGATACTGGAATCAAAATAATATGTTTCTAAAAATATAATAAGCTATTCTTCTATGAACTATACGACAGTATGTGAAATTATAAATGATTAACCAACACCGTTTTAATAAGAATTAACTTTAAATTTTAAATTGACTTTAAACTTGTATACACCGGCTCCTCGTTTGATTAAGCAAGTCAAAAACTGTAAAAAATATTTGTGTAAAAATTTTAATTTTTTACTGATTTATAGCATTTTTGGCTTGCAACGTAAAAAACTTTACGATACCTTAACCCATTAACTCCGAGGTGATCAGAATTTTTACTAACTTTTCAACGTGTTTATTTATTATGTTATCGGACCAAAAAAATAATGCAATACCTCTATTCCTACGCGAAATTTGATGCTCTTTCAGAATCTGAGCTCAAAATTTCGATTAGACACCGAGAAAAAAAAATATGGCCGATTTAAACGTGAAAAACGTGAAAATTTTCGGAAAAAATTTACAAAGGTATCAACTTTTTTTATGATCAGAGGTGATCATAGAACTCAAACATTAAGATGAATTTTTTTCAGAAAAATTTTTTTTTCTCGGTGTCTAATCGAAATTTTGAGCTCAGATTCTGAAGGAGCATCAAATTTCACGTAGGAATAGAGGTATTGCATTATTTTTTGGTCTGATAACATAATAGATAAACAGGTTGAAAAGTTAGTAAAAATTCTGATTACCTCGGCGTTAATGGATTAAATATATCATTTTTCTTAGAATCAGCATAAAAATACATAAGAAAGCGCTGCTTTAATATAATTTTAGGTATAATCAAATGCTTCTGCCAAATATTCTTTTTTATCGAGAAGAACCTGATTTATATCCTTTATAGCGACCAGTTAATATTATTTAAAAAAAAATAAAAAATTTATAAATTATCTACACATCAAAAACTATAAAAAACATCTGTAAAAATATACCCAAAGAAATGTTTCACTTATTTTTCTTAACATTTATTTCAAAACTTGGAAATTTTTACTGTTTTTTTGCTATTTTTTGGCTTGTAACGTAAAACGAACATTGATACACATTAATTATTAATTCTTTTTGGATTCAGCATAAAAGATACGTAAAAATCATGTTTTCAAGTATGATCTTATAAACCCTAATATGTTTTAAAAAGTATTGTTTATTTTTATGCTGACCAATGTGACTTATAATCTTCATAGCGTACTTTAATTAGGTTATCAAAAATCTAAAAATGCATCCAACTTCTTTGAGAATCACCTGTATATTATAATTAAAATAGGTTGTTACAAATATTTTTTATCAAATGTTTTTTGAATGGTGCAAGTTGTATGTGCCTTCTGTACGTGTGTTTTAAAACATCAAAGTACGAATCAAGTAGGGTTTGCGGACGACGTCGTTAATTAAAATCTCTTAGAAAAACGTAATTTTAATGCTGTTAGTACCGCTTTTTTTTAATTAAGCATACATAAAACGATATAGGCCCTTTTACTTTTTATCCGAATAGCTGAATGCTCCGTTCATATATTAACACTGTAAATCCGAATATGTAGTCGCCAAGTTTTCGTACTTCATGTCTATTTTCTTGAGTATATGTAAATTTTCAATGCAAAAGATAACACATAGAAGTGTGAAAAATTACTATTATTACACTTTTAGTGCATGCAATTGTATACACTTGAAGGGATGTGAAAGGATCCTGTACGCATTGCTTACCATGGAAAATATTTAAAATCGTTTTCCAGTTTCAAACAACAAAGAAAATAAAATTTTTAAATTTTAATGAGATAATGTTTATACATTTTTGAAGGGCATAATAAGTCATTTTTCTCCAAAAAGTTTCTTTAATATTAAATAATTGTTTAAAATAGAGAAGTCGGTAACACAGATCCCTGTAAAATGAATTTCGAAAAAAAAACTTACTACTATTCCCTCCGAAATTGTGTCAGCATTATCAGGTTAAATTTTCAAGTGATTCTATTACTATATCGATTCAGAAAATAGTTTTGAAAATTACCCTTTTACCTCCCCTTAATATCAATAGTGTACAAATTTATTTAATTAGCATAAGTTAAATTTCTAAAATATTTATGATGTAATTTCTAAGAAAAATATTGATTTAATTGCAGGAAAAGTTAATAATACTGGTCTTTTCAATTCTACTTTATCAGTGCGTTATGATGCACATACAGCTGATGTAACATGGATTTGTGTATTTTGTAAAAGAGGTCCTCATTTCTTAATATCCGGAGAATTAACCAGATTTTACACGAATGCATCCAGTTTACAACATGTTTCAGAAATCTGCACGGTAAACTTGTATACTTTATTGTTTATTGTCCACGTATATGTATTCGTACAATATTCCCAAAAGTGGGGATTTCAAGGTTTCGTATGCGTCTCACTATAATATCGGCAGGTTTGATAGAATAGACATGATTTTTTGCTTCCTCCTAGAGTAAATTTTGCGATAGTAAAAAAAAGTTATACTAAATCCTTCTCATCTTATACTTACTGTTATGGACAGGATAGTTGCCGTGCGTGGGTGTGTAGGGATCGTAGTTCGCGTTATTTACACGGAGCAATTAAGCTCCATGATTTTTCGGTGGTTGGAGTGGTGGAGAAAGAAATCACAAGGCAAGGAGTTAGGGACAATTCGTTTATTGCTGTGTTAGAGTGAGAGAGGTATGTGTTGGTCCTTAGTTCAGACTGAACTGGCGAGAGATGCGCTCGCAGTGCGCCGCAAAGTCGGTGCACGAAAAAGATCGCGCAGCATCAGCATCGCAGGCGCGCTATCCGCTGGACACAGGACACCTGCGTTCAGCGGCACGGATGCTCGCTTGCATACGTGACACATTCGTGGATCGTACGTCGACGCCACGGCGATGCAAACATGAATTTAAAAAACTACAAAACCAAGATTAAATTTGAAATCCCAAATTAGAATTAAAATTTAACATTTAGAATTCGAGGTTCAATTTTAGACTCAAAACTCAAAAGATTTAAACTTTCAGCAGTAAGAATTTAAAAATTGAAAATTGAAAATAAAATTAAAAATACAAACTCTAGGCATTATCTTTGAGAAAGAAAAGAAAAGAATTGTGTTTAAAAGAATAGCTAATAGTGTGCGTGTTGTATGTGTACTGTTGTCTCATGTCGTCTTAAGTGTATACAAACAAACGTGTATCTCTCTCTCTCTCTCTCTCTCTCTCTCTCTCTCTCTCTCTCTCTCTCTCTCTCTCTCTCTCTTTCGTCTAAACTTACAATGTAGATCATTCCATAAAAATATTGCCCTAACTTGAAGTCAGATATTTTACTTAGTTATGATATTAGAATTATAAGAATTTACTAAGCAATATAACGCAGAATTTATTTTAGAGTTATTGCTCACATATGATGTGAGATATTTTCATTAATTATAAGATTGGAATTACAAGAATTGATTATACAATACAATGTAAAACTATTTATACATACGTATGATTGAAGTAGCTTACTTATTAAAATATCTTGGAACGCGTCATTAATTAAGAGTAATGAGATTGAAAAGTGTCACTCAATCTTCAATTAGATTTTGATCTTAAACGATCAAAATAAGAAATGAATACCCTTAAAATATTGTAGCAAAATAAATGTTGCTGTGAAAGTCACTCTAAATTTTGCATGTGCTTAATCATTTGGCTTCTTCTTCTCCTTCATATTCGATGATAAGCTGCTGTCGGACATTCCGCTGGAGGCGGGGGAGATTCTTGCGATCTATTCTCGCGACTTCGTCGTAGCTATGGAACTTGTGTCAGGGCTTTCCTAGACACTATATCGTTGGGGCGGGTAAGACTCTTGCGGTATCTACTTGCAGCCTCACTGCTGCTGTTGAGCTGGTGTTGGCGCATTCCTGGGCACTGTCTCGTAGCTTACCGAAACCGTACTTCTTAGCACGAATCCCAGCTCCTCCATGGATACATAGCGTAACCGTAGAACACTTCTCCCACCGGCCGTAATCTCGCCAACTCATATGTTTCCGTGGGAGCGGAGGCTGGTTAAGCCGGTGTCACTGCACCTGTAACTTTCTGAGATCTGGTGAAATATCGAGACCCCCCGGGAAAAATACACACACATCGCCCAAGGGTTAACCAATTTTATGTAAAATTTTCATTTTTAATTTCATTGCTTGAAAATATTGAAACAGTGTGATAAATATTTTAGTGTTTACACTTTAACAATTGTAGTATTTGAAATTCTAAAGATATTTACTAATTTGATAGTTCGAAATTTTTAAATTCACATTGTTTGAAAATGTTCAAAAAAAGTGTCAGATATTTTACTATTCATACTTTTAAAAAACATTGTAGTATTCAAAATTAAAGATATCAACTAATTTTAACAGTTTGGACTTTTTTAAACTTCTATTGTTTGAAAATATTGAAAGAGTCTGATAAATATTTTAGTATATAAACTTTAAAAATTGTAGTATTTAAAGTTTTAAAGATATTTAATAATTTTAACAATTTGGACTTTTTAAACTTCTATTGTTAGAAAATATTAAAAGAGTGTGTTAAACATTTTGGTATTTACACTTTAAAACTGTAATACTTGAAACTTGAAAGATATTTACTAATTTGATAGTTTGACATTTTTACACTCGCATTTTTTGAAATTGTTGAATGAGCGTGTCAGATATTTTAGTACCTATTCTTTTAAATAAAACATTGTAATATTCAGATTTGATACTTACTAATTTTAAAAGTTCAGTCTTGTATTGTTCCAAAATATTGAAAGAGTGTCTTACGTATATTAGTATTTGTACTTTTTTCTTTCTTTTAAATTGTAGTATTTACACTTAAAAACAGTAATACTTGAAACTTGAAAGATATTTACTAATTTTAACAATTTGAACTTTTTAAACTTCTATTGTTAGAAAATATTGAAAGAGTGTGTTAAACATTTTGGTATTTACACTTTAAACTGTAATACTTGAAATTTTAAAGATATTTACTAATTTTAACGATTTGGACTTTTTAAACTTCTATTGTTCGGAAGTATTGAAAGAGTATGTTAAACATTTTGATATTTACATTTTAAAACTGTAATACTTGAAACTTGAAAGATATTTACTAATTTTAACAATTTGGACTTTTTAAACTTCTATTGTTAGAAAATATTGAAAGAGCGTGTTAAACATTTTGGTATTTACCCATTAAAACTGTAATACTAGAAACTTGAAAGGTATTTACTAATTTTAACAATTTGGACTTTTAATCTTCTATTGTTTGAAAATATTGAAAGAGTGTGTTAAACATTTTGGTATTTACCCATTAAAACTGTAATACTAGAAACTTGAAAGATATTTATTAATTTTAACAATTTGGACTTTTTAAACTTCTATTGTTTGAAAACATTGAAAGAGTGTAATAAGCATTTTGGTATTTACACTTTAAAACTGTAATACTTGAAATTTTAAAGATATTTAGTAATTTTAACAGTTTGGACTTTTTAAACTTCTATTGTTCGGAAATATTGAAAGAGTGTGTTAAACATTTCGGTATTTACACTTTAAAACTGTAATACTTGAAACTAGAAAGACATTTACTAATTTTAACAATTTGAACTTTTTACCTCTATTGTTAGAAAATATTGAAAGAGTGTGTTAAACATTTTGGTATTTACCCTTTAAAACTGTAATACTAGAAACTTGAAAGGTATTTACTAATTTTAACAATTTGGACTTTTTAAACTTCTATTGTTTGAAAATATTGAAAGAGTGTATTAAAGATATTGGTATTTACACTTTAAAACTGTAATACTTGAAACTAGAAAGACATTTACTAATTTTAACAATTTGAACTTTTTAAACTTCTATTGTTTGAGAATATTGAAAGAGTGTATTAAAGATATTGGTATTTACACTTTAAAACTGTAATTCTTGAAATTTTAAAGATATTTACTAATTTTAACAATATGAACTTTATAAACTTCTATTGTTTGAAAATATTGAAAGAGTGTATTAAAGATATTGGTATTTACACTCTAAAACTGTAATTCTTGAAATTTTAAGGATATTTACTAATTTTAACAATTTGGACTTTTTAAACTTCATTTGTCAGAAAATATTAAAATAGTATGTTTGGTATTTACACTTTAAAACTGTAATATTTGAAACTTGAAAGATATTTAGTAATTTTAACAATTTGGACTTTTTAAACTTCATTTGTTAGAAAATATTAAAATAGTATGTTTGGTATTTACACTTCAAAACTGTAATATTTGAAACTTGAAAGATATTTAGTAATTTTAACTATTGGGACTATTTAAACTTTTATTGTTCGGAAATATTGAAAGAGTGTGTTAAACATTTTGGTATTTACACTTTAAAACTGTAATACTTGAAACTTGAAAGATATTTACTAATTTGATAGTTTGAAATTGCTTACACTCGCATTTTTTGTAATTGTTGAAAGAGCGTGTCAGATATTTTAGTACCTATTCTTTTAAATAAAACATTGTAATATTCAAATTTAAAAGATACTTACTAATTTTAAAAGTTCAGTCTTGTATTGTTCCAAAATATTGAAAGAGTGTCTTACATATTTTAGTATTTGTACTTTTTTCTTTCTTTTAAATTGTAGTATTTACACTTAAAAACAGTGATACTTGAAACTTGAAAGATATTTACTAATTTTAACATTTTGAACTTTTTAAACTTCTATTGTTAGAAAATATTGAAAGAGTGTATTAAAGATATTGGTATTTACACTTTCAAACTGTAATACTTGAAATTTTAAAGATATTTACTACCCTGGTAGAAAATTATCTAGTTTTATCGAGGCCCTCGATTATTCCCATGGCAAACTAGATAGATCTACATAGTTCTAGATTAATTTTCCACCAGGGAAATTTTAACAATTTGGACTTTTTAAACTTCATTTGTTAGAAAATATTAAAATAGTATGTTTGGGATTTACACTTTAAAACTGTAATATTTGAAACTTGAAAGATATTTAGTAATTTTAACAATTTGTACTTTTTAAACTTCTATTGTTTGAAAATATTGACAGAGTGTATTAAAGATATTGGTATTTACACTTTAAAACTGTAATTCTTGAAATTTCAAGGATATTTACTAATTTTAACAATTTGGACTTTTTAAACTTCATTTGTCAAAAAAAAATTAAAATAGTATGTTTGGTATTTACACTTTAAAACTGTAATACTTGAAATTCTAAAGATATTTAGTAATTTTACATGTTTTGACTTTTTAAACTTCTATTGTTAGAAAATATTGAAAGAGTGTGTTAAACATTTTGGTATTTACACTTTAAAACTGTAATACTTGAAATTTTAAAGATATTTAGTAATTTTAATAGTTTGGACTTTTTAAACTTCTATTGTTCTGAAATATTGAAAGAGTGTGTTAAATATTTTGATATTTACCCTTTAAAACTGTAATTCTTGAAATTTTAAAGATATTTACTAATTTTAACGATTGCAACTTTTTAAACTTCTATCGTTCGAAAATATTGAAAGAGTGTGTTAAACATTTTGGTATTTACACTTTAAAACTGTACTACTTGAAATTTTAAAGATATTTAGTAATTTTAACTGTTTTGACTTTTTAAACTTCTATTGTTCTGAAATATTGAAAGAGTGTGTTAAATATTTTGATATTTACCCTTTAAAACTGTAATACTTGAATCTTGAAAGACATTTATTAATTTTAACAATTTGGACTTTTTAAACTTCTATTTTTTGATAATATTGAAAGAGTGTAATAAGCATTTTGGTATTTACACTTTAAAACTGTAATACTTGAAATTTTAAGGATATTTACTAATTTTAACAATTTGGACTTTTTAAACTTCATTTGTTAGAAAATATTAAAATAGTATGTTTGGTATTTACACTTAACAGTAATACTTGAAATTTGAAAGATATTTATTAATTATACCAATTTGTACTTTTTAACCTTCTATTGTTTGAAAATATTGAAAGACTTTGTTAAACATTTAGGTATTTACACTTTAAAACTGTAATACTTGAAATTTTAAAGATATTTAGTAATTTTATCTATTTGGACTTTTTAAACTTATATTGTTCGGAAATATTGAAAGAGTGTGGTAAACATTTTGGTATTTACACATTAAAACTGTAATACTTGAAACTTGAAAGATATTTAGTAATTTTAACAATTGGAACTTTTTAAACTTCTATTGTTTGAAAATATTGAAAGAGTGTATTAAAGATAATGGTATTTATACTTTAAAACTGTAATACTTGAAATTTGAAAGATATTTAGTAATTTTAGCAGTTTGGAATTTTAAACTTCTATTGTTCGGAAATATTGAAAGAGTGTGTTAAACATTTTGGTATTTACACTTTAAAACTGTAATACTTGAAACTAGAAAGACATTTATTAATTTTAACAATTTGGACTTTTTAAACTTCTATTTTTTGAAAATATTGAAAGAGTGTAATAAGCATTTTGGTATTTACACTTTAAAACTGTAATACTTGAAATTTTAAAGATATTTACTAATTTTAACGATTGGAACTTTTTAAACTTCTATCGTTCGAAAATATTGAAAGAGTGTGTTAAACATTTTGGTATTTACACTTTAAAACTGTACTACTTGAAATTTTAAAGATATTTAGTAATTTTAACTGTTTTGACTTTTTAAACTTCTATTGTTCTGAAATATTGAAAGAGTGTGTTAAATATTTTGATATTTACCCTTTAAAACTGTAATACTTGAAACTTGAAAGACATTTATTAATTTTAACAATTTGGACTTTTTAAACTTCTATTTTTTGAAAATATTGAAAGAGTGTAATAAGCATTTTGGTATTTACACTTTAAAACTGTAATACTTGAAATTTTAAGGATATTTACTAATTTTAACAATTTGGACTTTTTAAACTTCATTTGTTAGAAAATATTAAAATAGTATGTTTGGTATTTACACTTAACAGTAATACTTGAAATTTGAAAGATATTTATTAATTATACCAATTTGTACTTTTTAACCTTCTATTGTTTGAAAATATTGAAAGACTTTGTTAAACATTTAGGTATTTACACTTTAAAACTGTAATACTTGAAATTTTAAAGATATTTACTAATTTTAACAATTTGGACTTTTTAAACTTATATTGTTCGGAAATATTGAAAGAGTGTGGTAAACATTTTGGTATTTACACATTAAAACTGTAATACTTGAAATTTGAAAGATATTTAGTAATTTTAATAGTTGGGACTTTTTAAACTTCTATTGTTTGAAAATATAGAAAGAGTGTATTAAACATATTGGTATTTACAATTTAAAACTGTAATACTTGACATTTTAAAGATATTTAGTATTTTTAACTATTTTGACTTTTTAACCTTCTATTGTTAGAAAATATTGAAAGAGTGTGTTAATCATTTTGGTATTTACACATTATAACCGTAATACTTGAAACTTGAAAGATATTTACTAATTTTAACAATTGGAACTTTTTAAACTTCTATTGTTAGAAAATATTGAAAGAGTGTGTTAAACATTTTGGTATTTACACTTTAAAACTGTAATACTTGAAACTTGAAAGACATTTATTAATTTTAACAATTTGGACTTTTTAAACTTCTATTTTTTGAAAATATTGAAAGAGTGTAATAAGCATTTTGGTATTTACACTTTAAAACTGTAATACTTGAAATTTTAAGGATATTTACTAATTTTAACAATTTGGACTTTTTAAACTTCATTTGTTAGAAAATATTAAAATAGTATGTTTGGTATTTACACTTAACAGTAATACTTGAAATTTGAAAGATATTTATTAATTATACCAATTTGTACTTTTTAACCTTCTATTGTTTGAAAATATTGAAAGACTTTGTTAAACATTTAGGTATTTACACTTTAAAACTGTAATACTTGAAATTTTAAAGATATTTACTAATTTTAACAATTTGGACTTTTTAAACTTATATTGTTCGGAAATATTGAAAGAGTGTGGTAAACATTTTGGTATTTACACATTAAAACTGTAATACTTGAAATTTGAAAGATATTTAGTAATTTTAATAGTTGGGACTTTTTAAACTTCTATTGTTTGAAAATATAGAAAGAGTGTATTAAACATATTGGTATTTACAATTTAAAACTGTAATACTTGACATTTTAAAGATATTTAGTATTTTTAACTATTTTGACTTTTTAAACTTCTATTGTTCGGAAATATTGAAAGAGTGTTGTAAACATTTTGGTATTTACACTTTAAAACTGTAATACTGGAAACTTGAAAGATATTTTCTAATTCTAACAATTTAAAAATTTTAACCTTCTATTGTTAGAAAATATTGAAAGAGTGTGTTAAACATTTTGGTATTTAAACTTTAAAACTGTAATACTTGAAACTAGAAAGACATTTACTAATTTTAACAATTTGAACTTTTACCTCTATTGTTAGAAAATATTGAAAGAGTGTGTTAAACATTTTGGTATTTACACTTTAAAACTGTAATACTTGAAATTTTAAAGATATTTACTAATTTTAACGATTGGAACTTTTTAAACTTCTATTGTTTGAAAAAATTGAAAGAGTGTGTTAAACATTTTGGTATTTACACTTTAAAACTGTACTACTTGAAATTTTAAAGATATTTAGTAATTTTAACTGTTTTGACTTTTTAAACTTCTATTGTTCTGAAATATTGAAAGAGTGTGTTAAATATTTTGATATTTACCCTTTAAAACTGTAATACTTGAAACTTGAAAGATATTTACTACTTTATCAATATGAACTTTATAAACTTCTATTGTTTGAAAATATTGAAAGAGTGTATTAAAGATAATGGTATTTATACTTTAAAACTGTAATACTTGAAATTTGAAAGATATTTAGTAATTTTAGCAGTTTGGAATTTTAAACTTCTATTGTTCGGAAATATTGAAAGAGTGTGTTAAACATTTTGGTATTTACACTTTAAAACTGTAATACTTGAAACTAGAAAGACATTTATTAATTTTAACAATTTGGACTTTTTAAACTTCTATTTTTTGAAAATATTGAAAGAGTGTAATAAGCATTTTTGTATTTACACTTTAAAACTGTAATACTTGAAATTTTAAGGATATTTACTAATTTTAACAATTTGGACTTTTTAAACTTCATTTGTTAGAAAATATTAAAATAGTATGTTTGGTATTTACACTTAAAAACAGTAATACTTGAAATTTGAAAGATATTTATTAATTATACCAATTTGTACTTTTTAACCTTCTATTGTTTGAAAAAATTGAAAGACTTTGTTAAACATTTGGGTATTTACACTTTAAAACTGTAATACTTGAAATTTTAAAGATATTTAGTAATTTTATCTATTTTGACTTTTTAAACTTATATTGTTCGGAAATATTGAAAGAGTGTGGTAAACATTTTAGTATTTACACATTAAAACTGTAATACTTGAAACTTGAAAGATATTTACTAATTCTAACAATTTAAAATTTTTAACCTTCTATTGTTAGAAAATATTGAAAGAGTGTGTTAAACATTTTGGTATTTACACTTTAAAACTATAATACTTGAAACTAGAAAGACATTTACTAATTTTAACAATTTGAACTTTTACCTCTATTGTTAGAAAATATTGAAAGAGTGTGTTAAACATTTTGGTATTTACACTTTAAAACTGTAATACTTGAAATTTTAAAGATATTTACTAATTTTAACGATTGGAACTTTTTAAACTTCTATTGTTTGAAAATATTGAAATCGTGTGTTAAACATTTTGGTATTTACACTTTAAAACTGTACTACTTGAAATTTTAAAGATATTTAGTAATTTTAACTGTTTGGACTTTTTAAACTTCTATTGTTCTGAAATATTGAAATAATGTGTTAAATATTTTGATATTTACCTTTTAAAACTGTAATACTTGAAACTTGAAAGATATTTACTACTTTATCAATATGAACTTTATAAACTTCTATTGTTTGAAAATATTGAAAGAGTGTATTAAAGATATTAATATTTACACTTTAAAACTGTAAGTCTTGAAATTTTAAAGATATTTACTAATTTTAACGATTGGAACTTTTTAAACTTCTATTGTTTGAAAATATTGAAAGAGTGTGTTAAACATTTTGGTATTTACACATTAAAACCGTAATACTTGAAACATGAAAGATATTTACTAATTTTAACAATTGGAACTTTTTAAACTTCTATTGTTTGAAAATATTGAAAGAGTGTATTAAAGATAATGGTATTTATACTTTAAAACTGTAATACTTGAAATTTGAAAGATATTTAGTAATTTTAGCAGTTTGGAATTTTAAACTTCTATTGTTCGGAAATATTGAAAGAGTGTGTTAAACATTTTGGTATTTACACTTTAAAACTGTAATACTTGAAACTAGAAAGACATTTACTAATTTTAACAATGTGTTTTTTACCTCTATTGTTAGAAAATATTGAAAGAGTGTATTAAAGATATTTGTATTTACACTTTAAAACTGTAATTCTTGAAATTTTAAGGATATTTACTAATTTTAACAATTTGGACTTTTTAAACTTCATTTGTTAGAAAATATTAAAATAGTATGTTTGGTATTTACACTTAAAAACAGTAATACTTGAAACTTGAAAGATATTTACTAATTTTAACGATTGGAACTTTTTAAACTTCTATTGTTTGAAAATATTGAAAGAGTGTGTTAAACATTTTGGTATTTACACTTTAAAACTGTACTACTTGAAATTTTAAAGATATTTAGTAATTTTAACTGTTTTGACTTTTTAAACTTCTATTGTTCTGAAATATTGAAAGAGTGTGTTAAACATTTTGGTATTTACACATTAAAACCGTAATACTTGAAACATGAAAGATATTTACTAATTTTAACAATTGGAACTTTTTAAACTTCTATTGTTTGAAAATATTAAAAGAGTGTATTAAAGATAATGGTATTTATACTTTAAAACTGTAATACTTGAAATTTTAGAGATATTTAGTAATTTTAATAGTTTCGACTTTTTAAACTTCATTTGTTAGAAAATATTAAAAGAGTGTGTTTGGTATTTACACTTTAAAACTGTAATACTTGAAACTTGAAAGATATTTACTAATTTTAACAATTTGGACTTTTTAAACTTCTATTGTTAGAAAATATTGAAAGAGCGTGTTAAACATTTTGGTATTTACACTTTAAAACTGTAATACTTGAAACTAGAAAGACATTTACTAATTTTAACAATTTGGACTTTTTAAACTTCTATTGTTTGAAAATATTGAAAGAGTGTAATAAGCATTTTGGTATTTACACTTTAAAACTGTAATACTTGAAACTTGAAAGATATTTACTAATTTTAACAATATGAACTTTATAAACTTCATTTGTTAGAAAATATTAAAATAGTATGTTTGGTATTTACACTTTAAAACTGTAATACTTGAAACTTGAAAGATATTTACTAATTTTAACAATTTGGACTTTTGAAACTTCTATTGTTAGAAAATATTGAAAGAGCGTGTTAAACATTTTGGTATTTACACTTTAAAACTGTAATACTCGAAACTTGAAAGATATTTACTAATTTTTACAATTTGGACTATTTAAACTATTATTGTTTGAAAATATTGAAAAAATGTGTTAAACATTTTGGTATTTACACTTTAAACCTGTAATACTTGAAATTTTAAAGATATTTAGTAATTTTAACAGTTTGGACTTTTTAAACTTCATTTGTTAGAAAATATTAAAAGAGTGCGTTTGGTATTTACACTTTAAAACTGTCATACTTGACATTTGAAACATATTTACTAATTTTAACAATTTGGACTTTTTAAACTTCATTTATTAGAAAATATTAAAATAGTATGTTTGGTATTTACACTTTAAAACTGTAATATTTGAAACTTGAAAGATATTTAGTAATTTTAGCCATTGGGACTATTTAAACTTCTATTGTTTGAAAATATTGAAAGAGTGTGTTAAACATTTTGGTATTTACCCATTAAAACTGTAATACTAGAAACTTGAAAGATATTTATTAATTTTAACAATTTGGACTTTTTAAACTTTATTTGTTAGAAAATATTAAAATAGTATGTTTGGTATTTACACTTTAAAACTGTAATATTTGAAACTTGAAAGATATTTAGTAATTTTAACTATTGGGACTATTTAAACTTTTATTGTTCGGAAATATTGAAAGAGTGTATTAAACATTTTGGTATTTACACTTTAAAACTGTAATACTTGAAATTTTAAAGATATTTAGTAATATTAACTGTTTTGACTTTTTAAACTTCTATTGTTCTGAAATATTGAAAGAGTGTGTTAAACATTTTGGTATTTACCCTTTAAAACTGTAATACTTGAAACTTGAAAGATATTTAATAATTTTAACAATATGAACTTTTTAAACTTCTATTGTTAGAAAAAATTGTAACAGTGTGTTAAACATTTTGGTATTTACCCATTAAAACTGTAATACTAGAAACTTGAAAGGTATTTAATAATTTTAACAATTTGGACTTTTAAACTTCTATTGTTTGAAAATATTGAAAGAGTGTGTTAAACATTTTGATATTTACCCATTAAAACTGTAATACTAGAAACTTGAAAGATATTTATTAATTTTAACAATTTGGACTTTTTAAACTTCTATTGTTTGAAAATATTGAAAGAGTGTAATAAGTATTTTGGTATTTACACTTTAAAACTGTAATACTTGAAATTTTAAAGATATTTACTAATTTTAACAGTTTGGACTTTTTAAACTTCTATTGTTCGGAAATATTGAAAGAGTGTGTTAAACATTTTGGTATTTACACTTTAAAACTGTAATACTTGAAACTAGAAAGACATTTACTAATTTTAACAATTTGAACTTTTACCTCTATTGTTAGAAAATATTGAAAGAGTGTGTTAAACATTTTGGTATTTACACTTTAAAACTGTAATACTTGAAATTTTAAAGATATTTAGTAATTTTAACAGTTTGGACTTTTTAAACTTCTATTGTTCGGAAATATTGAAAGAGTGTGTTAAACATTTTGGTATTTACACTTTAAAACTGTAATACTTGAAACTAGAAAGACGTTTACTAATTTTAACAATTTGAACTTTTTACCTCTATTGTTAGAAAATATTGAAAGAGTGTCGTAAACATTTTGGTATTTACACTTTAAAACTGTAATACTGGAAACTTGAAAGATATTTACTAATTCTAACAATTTAAAATTTTTAACCTTCTATTGTTAGAAAATATTGAAAGAGTGTGTTAATCATTTTGGTATTTACACATTATAACCGTAATACTTGAAACTTGAAAGATATTTACTAATTTTAACAATTGGAACTTTTTAAACTTCTATTGTTAGAAAATATTGAAAGAGTGTGTTAAACATTTTGGTATTTACACTTTAAAACTGTAATACTTGAAACTAGAAAGACATTTACTAATTTTAACGATTGGAACTTTTTAAACTTCTATTGTTTGAAAATATTGAAAGAGTGTGTTAAACATTTTGGTATTTACACTTTAAAACTGTACTACTTGAAATTTTAAAGATATTTAGTAATTTTAACTGTTTTGACTTTTTAAACTTCTATTGTTCTGAAATATTGAAAGAGTGTGTTAAATATTTTGATATTTACCCTTTAAAACTGTAATACTTGAAATTTTAAAGATATTTACTAATTTTAACGATTGGAACTTTTTAAACTTCTATTGTTTGAAAATATTGAAAGAGTGTGTTAAACATTTTGGTATTTACACTTTAAAACTGTACTACTTGAAATTTTAAAGATATTTAGTAATTTTAACTGTTTTGACTTTTTAAACTTCTATTGTTCTGAAATATTGAAAGAGTGTGTTAAATATTTTGATATTTACCCTTTAAAACTGTAATACTTGAAACTTGAAAGATATTTACTACTTTATCAATATGAACTTTATAAACTTCTATTGTTTGAAAATATTGAAAGAGTGTATTAAAGATATTGGTATTTACACTTTAAAACTGTAATTCTTGAAATTTTAAAGATATTTACTAATTTTAACGATTGGAACTTTTTAAACTTCTATTGTTTGAAAATATTGAAAGAGTGTGTTAAACATTTTGGTATTTACACTTTAAAACTGTACTACTTGAAATTTTAAAAATATTTAGTAATTTTAACTGTTTTGACTTTTTAAACTTCTATTGTTCTGAAATATTGAAACAGTGTGTTAAACATTTTGGTATTTACACATTAAAACCGTAATACTTGAAACATGAAAGATATTTACTAATTTTAACAATTGGAACTTTTTAAACTTCTATTGTTTGAAAATATTGAAAGAGTGTATTAAAGATAATGGTATTTATACTTCAAAACTGTAATACTTAAAATTTGAAAGATATTTAGAAATTTTAGCAGTTTGGAATTTTAAACTTCTATTGTTCGGAAATATTGAAAGAGTGTGTTAAACATTTTGGTATTTACACTTTAAAACTGTAATACTTGAAACTAGAAAGACATTTACTAATTTTAACATTGTGAATTTTTTACCTTTATTGTTAGAAAATATTGAAAGAGTGTATTAAAGATATTGGTATTTACACTTTAAAACTGTAATTCTTGAAATTTTAAGGATATTTACTAATTTTAACAATTTGGACTTTTTAAACTTCATTTGTTAGAAAATATTAAAATAGTATGTTTGGTATTTACACTTAAAAATAGTAATACTTGAAACTTGAAAGATATTTACTAATTTTAACGATTGGAACTTTTTAAACTTCTATTGTTTGAAAATATTGAAAGAGTGTGTTAAACATTTTGGTATTTACACTATAAAACTGTAATACTTGAAATTTTAAAGATATTTAGTAATATTAACTGTTTTGACTTTCTAAACTTCTATTGTTCTGAAATATTGAAAGAGTGTGTTAAACATTTTGGTATTTACCCTTTAAAACTGTAATACTTGAAACTTGAAAGATATTTAATAATTTTAACAATATTAACTTTTTAAACTTCTATTGTTAGAAAAAATTGTAACAGTGTGTTAAACATTTTGGTATTTACCCATTAAAACTGTAATACTAGAAACTTGAAAGGTATTTACTAATTTTAACAATTTGGACTTCTAAACTTCTAATGTTTGAAAATATTGAAAGAGTGTGTTAAACATTTTGGTATTTACCCATTAAAACTGTAATACTAGAAACTTGAAAGATATTTATCAATTTTAACAATTTGGACTTTTTAAACTTCTATTGTTTGAAAATATTGAAAGAGTGTAATAAGCATTTTGGTATTTACACTTTAAAACCGTAATACTTGAAATTTTAAAGATATTTAGTAATTTTAACAGTTTGGACTTTTTAAACTTCTATTGTTCGGAAATATTGAAAGAGTGTGTTAAACATTTTGGTATTTACACTTTAAAACTGTAATACTTGAAACTAGAAAGACATTTACTAATTTTAACAATTTGAACTTTTACCTCTATTGTTAGAAAATATTGAAAGAGTGTGTTAAACATTTTGGTATTTACACTTTAAAACTGTAATACTTGAAATTTGAAAGATATTTAGTAATTTTAACAGTTTGGACTTTTTAAACTTCTATTGTTCGGAAATATTGAAAGAGTGTGTTAATCATTTTGGTATTTACACATTATAACCGTAATACTTGAAACTTGAAAGATTTTTACTAATTTTAACAATTGAAACTTTTTAAACTTCTATTGTTAGAAAATATTGAAAGAGTGTGTTAAACATTTTGGTATTTACACTTTAAAACCGTAATACTTGAAACTTGAAAGATATTTACTAATTTTAACAATTAGAACTTTTTAAACTTCTATTGTTAGAAAATATTGAAAGAGTGTGTTAAACATTTTGGTATTTACACATTATAACCGTAATACTTGAAACTTGAAAGATATTTACTAATTTTAACAATTGGAACTTTTTAAACTTCTATTGTTAGAAAATATTGAAAGAGTGTGTTAAACATTTTGGTATTTACACTTTAAACCTGTAATACTTGAAATTTTAAAGATATTTAGTAATTTTAATAGTTTGGACTTTTTAAACTTCATTTGTTAGAAAATATTAAAAGAGTGTGTTTGGTATTTACACTTTAAAACTGTAATACTTGAAATTTGAAACATATTTACTAATTTTAACAATTTGGACTTTTTAAACTTCATTTGTTAGAAAATATTAAAATAGTATGTTTGGTATTTACACTTCAAAACTGTAATATTTGAAACTTGAAAGATATTTAGTAATTTTAACTATTGGGACTATTTAAACTTTTATTGTTCGGAAATATTGAAAGAGTGTGTTAAACATTTTGGTATTTACACTTTAAAACTGTAATACTTGAAACTTGAAAGATATTTACTAATTTGATAGTTTGAAATTGCTTACACTCGCATTTTTTGTAATTGTTGAAAGAGCGTGTCAGATATTTTAGTACCTATTCTTTTACATAAAACATTGTAATATTCAAATTTAAAAGATACTTACTAATTTTAAAAGTTCAGTCTTGTATTGTTCCAAAATATTGAAAGAGTGTCTTACATATTTTAGTATTTGTACTTTTTTCTTTCTTTCAAATTGTAGTATTTACACTTTAAAACTGTAATACTTGAAACTAGAAAGACGTTTACTAATTTTAACAATTTGAACTTTTTACCCCTATTGTTAGAAAATATTAAAAGAGTGTGTTAAACATTTTGGTATTTACACTTTAAAACTGTAATACTCGAAACTTGAAAGATATTTACTAATTTTTACAATTTGGACTATTTAAACTATTATTGTTTGAAAATATTGAAAAAATGTGTTAAACATTTTGGTATTTATACTTTAAAACTGTAATACTTGAAATTTTAAAGATATTTAGTAATTTTAATAGTTTGGACTTTTTAAACTTCATTTTTTAGAAAATATTAAAAGAGTGTGTTTGGTATTTACACTTTGAAACTGTAATACTTGAAACTTGAAAGATATTTACTAATTTTAACAATATGAACTTTATAAACTTGTATTGTTTGAAAATATTGAAAGAGTGTATTAAAGATATTGGTATTTACACTTTAAAACTGTAATTCTTGAAATTTTAAGGATATTTACTAATTTTAACAATTTGGACTTTTTAAACTTTATTTGTTAGAAAATATTAAAATAGTATGTTTGGTATTTATACTTTAAAACTGTAATATTTGAAACTTGAAAGATATTTAGTAATTTTAACTATTGGGACTATTTAAACTTTTATTGTTCGGAAATATTGAAAGAGTGTATTAAACATTTTGGTATTTACCCATTAAAACTGTAATACTAGAAACTTGAAAGGTATTTACTAATTTTAACAATTTGGACTTTTAAACTTCTATTGTTTGAAAATATTGAAAGAGTGTGTTAAACATTTTGGTATTTACCCATTAAAACTGTAATACTAGAAACTTGAAAGATATTTATTAATTTTAACAATTTGGACTTTTTAAACTTCTATTGTTTGAAAATATTGAAAGAGTGTAATAAGCATTTTGGTATTTACACTTTAAAACTGTAATACTTGAAATTTTAAAGATATTTAGTAATTTATACAGTTTGGACTTTTTAAACTTCTATTAATCGGAAATATTGAAAGAGTGTGTTAAACATTTTGGTATTTACACATTAAAACCGTAATATTGAAACTTGAAAGATATTTACTAATTTTAACAATTGGAACTTTTTAAACTTCTATTGTTTGAAAATATTGAAAGAGTGTATTAAAGATAATGGTATTTATACTTTAAAACTGTAATACTTGAAATTTGAAAGATATTTAGTAATTTTAGCAGTCTGGACTTTTTAAACTTCTATTGTTCGGAAATATTGAAAGAGTGTGTTAAACATTTTGGTATTTACACTTTAAAACTGTAATACTTGAAACTAGAAAGACATTTACTAATTTTAACAATGTGAATTTTTTACCTCTATTGTTAGAAAATATTGAAAGAGTGTATTAAAGATATTGGTATTTACACTTTAAAACTGTAATTCTTGAAATTTTAAGGATATTTACTAATTTTAAGAATTTGGACTTTTTAAACTTTATTTGTTAGAAAATATTAAAATAGTATGTTTGGTATTTACACTTTAAAACTGTAATATTTGAAACTTGAAAGATATTTAGTAATTTTAACTATTGGGACTATTTAAACTTTTATTGTTCGGAAATATTGAAAGAGTGTATTAAACATTATGGTATTTACACTTTAAAACTGTAATACTTGAAATTTTAAAGATATTTAGTAATATTAACTGTTTTGACTTTCTGAACTTCATTTGTTAGAAAATATTAAAATAGTATGTTTGGTATTTACACTTAAAAACAGTAGTACTAGAAACTTGAAAGATATTTATTAATTTTAACAATTTGGACTTTTTAAACTTCTATTGTTTGAAAATATTGAAAGAGTGTAATAAGCATTTTGGTATTTACACTTTAAAACTGTAATACTCGAAACTTGAAAGATATTTACTAATTTTTACAAGTTGGACTATTTAAACTATTATTGTTTGAAAATATTGAAAAAATGTGTTAAACATTTTGGTATTTACACTTTAAACCTGTAATACTTGAAACTAGAAAGACATTTACTAATTTTAACAATTTGAACTTTTACCTCTATTGTTAGAAAATATTGAAAGAGTGTGTTAAACATTTTGGTATTTACACTTTAAAACTGTAATACTTGAAATTTGAAAGATATTTAGTAATTTTAACAGTTTGGACTTTTTAAACTTCTATTGTTCGGAAATATTGAAAGAGTGTGTTAATCATTTTGGTATTTACACATTATAACCGTAATACTTGAAACTTGAAAGATTTTTACTAATTTTAACAATTGAAACTTTTTAAACTTCTATTGTTAGAAAATATTGAAAGAGTGTGTTAAACATTTTGGTATTTACACTTTAAAACCGTAATACTTGAAACTTGAAAGATATTTACTAATTTTAACAATTAGAACTTTTAAACTTCTATTGTTAGAAAATATTGAAAGAGTGTGTTAAACATTTTGGTATTTACACATTATAACCGTAATACTTGAAACTTGAAAGATATTTAGTAATTTTAACTATTGGGACTATTTAAACTTTTATTGTTCGGAAATATTGAAAGAGTGTGTTAAACATTTTGGTATTTACACTTTAAAACTGTAATACTTGAAACTTGAAAGATATTTACTAATTTGATAGTTTGAAATTGCTTACACTCGCATTTTTTGTAATTGTTGAAAGAGCGTGTCAGATATTTTAGTACCTATTCTTTTACATAAAACATTGTAATATTCAAATTTAAAAGATACTTACTAATTTTAAAAGTTCAGTCTTGTATTGTTCCAAAATATTGAAAGAGTGTCTTACATATTTTAGTATTTGTACTTTTTTCTTTCTTTTAAATTGTAGTATTTACACTTTAAAACTGTAATACTTGAAACTAGAAAGACGTTTACTAATTTTAACAATTTGAACTTTTTACCCCTATTGTTAGAAAATATTGAAAGAGTGTGTTAAACATTTTGGTATTTACACTTTAAAAGTGTAATACTCGAAACTTGAAAGATATTTACTAATTTTTACAATTTGGACTATTTAAACTATTATTGTTTGAAAATATTGAAAAAATGTGTTAAACATTTTGGTATTTATACTTTAAAACTGTAATACTTGAAATTTTAAAGATATTTAGTAATTTTAATAGTTTGGACTTTTTAAACTTCATTTTTTAGAAAATATTAAAAGAGTGTGTTTGGTATTTACACTTTAAAACTGTAATACTTGAAACTTGAAAGATATTTACTAATTTTAACAATATGAACTTTATAAACTTGTATTGTTTGAAAATATTGAAAGAGTGTATTAAAGATATTGGTATTTACACTTTAAAACTGTAATTCTTGAAATTTTAAGGATATTTACTAATTTTAACAATTTGGACTTTTTAAACTTTATTTGTTAGAAAATATTAAAATAGTATGTTTGGTATTTACACTTTAAAACTGTAATATTTGAAACTTGAAAGATATTTAGTAATTTTAACTATTGGGACTATTTAAACTTTTATTGTTCGGAAATATTGAAAGAGTGTATTAAACATTTTGGTATTTACCCATTAAAACTGTAATACTAGAAACTTGAAAGGTATTTACTAATTTTAACAATTTGGACTTTTAAACTTCTATTGTTTGAAAATATTGAAAGAGTGTGTTAAACATTTTGGTATTTACCCATTAAAACTGTAATACTAGAAACTTGAAAGATATTTATTAATTTTAACAATTTGGACTTTTTAAACTTCTATTGTTTGATAATATTGAAAGAGTGTAATAAGCATTTTGGTATTTACACTTTAAAACTGTAATACTTAAAAAATTTTAAGGATATTTACTAATATTAACAATTTGGACTTTTTAAACTTCTATTGTTTGAAAATATTGAAAGAGTGTATTAAAGATAATGGTATTTATACTTTAAAACTGTAATACTTGAAATTTGAAAGATATTTAGTAATTTTAGCAGTCTAGACTTTTTAAACTTCTATTGTTCGGAAATATTGAAAGAGTGTGTTAAACATTTTGGTATTTACACTTTAAAACTGTAATTCTTAAAAAATTTTAAGGATATTTACTAATATTAACAATTTGGACTTTTTAAACTTCATTTGTTAGAAAATATTAAAATAGTATGTTTGGTATTTACACTTAAAAACAGTAATACTTGAAACTTGAAAGATATTTACTAATTTTAACAATTTGAACTTTTTAAACTTCTATTGTTAGAAAATATTGAAATAGTGTGTTAAACATTTTGGTATTTACACTTTAAAACTGTAATACTTGAAATTTTAAAGATATTTACTAATTATACCAATTTGTACTTTTTAACCTTCTATTGTTTGAAGATATTGAAAGAGTTTGTTAAACATTTAGGTATTTACACTTTAAAACTGTAATACTTGAAATTTTAAAGATATTTAGTAATTTTATCTGTTTTGACTTTTTAAACTTCTATTGTTCGGAAATATTGAAAGAGTGTGGTAAACATTTTGGTATTTACACTTTAAAACTGTAATACTTGAAATTTTAAAAATATTTACTAATTCTAACAATTTAAAATTTTTAACCTTCTATTGTTAGAAAATATTGAAAGAGTGTTTTAAACATTTTGGTATTTACACATTATAACCGTAATACTTGAAACTTGAAAGATATTTACTAATTTTAACAATTGGAACTTTTTAAACTTCTATTGTTAGAAAATATTGAAAGAGTGTGTTAAACATTTTGGTATTTACACTTTAAAACTGTAATACTTGAAATTTGAAAGATATTTAGTAATTTTAACTGTTTTGACTTTTTAAACTTCTATTGTTCGGAAATATTGAAAGATTGTTGTATACATTTTGGTATTTACACTTTAAAACTGTAATACTTGAAATTTGAAAGATATTTAGTAATTTTATTAGTTTGGACTTTTTAAACTTCTATTGTTTGAAAATATTGAAAGAGTGTATTAAAGATATTGGTATTTACAATTTAAAACTGTAATACTTGAAATTTTAAAGATATTTAGTAATTTTAACTGTTTTGACTTTTTAAACTTCTATTGTTCAGAAATATTGAAAGATTGTTGTAAACATTTTGGTATTTACACTTTAAAACTGTAATACTGGAAACTTGAAAGATATTTACAAATTCTAACTATTAAAAATTTTTAACCTACTATTGTTTGAAAATATTGAAAGAGTGTATTAAAGATAATGGTATTGATACTTTAAAACTGTAATACTTGAAATTTGAAAGATATTTATTAATTATACCAATTTGTACTTTTTAACCTTCTATTGTTTGAAAATATTGAAAGAGTTTGTTAAATATTTAGGTATTTACACTTTAAAGCTGTAATACTTGAAATTTTAAAGATATTTAGTAATTTTATCTGTTTTGACTTTTTAAACTTCTATTGTTCGGAAACATTGAAAGAGTGTGGTAAACATTTTGGTATTTACACATTAAAACTGTAATACTTGAAACTTGAAAGATATTTAGTAATTTTAACTGTTTGGACTTTTTAAACTTCTATTGTTCGGAAATATTGAAAGAGTGTTGTAAATATTTTGGTATTTACACTTTAAAACTGTAATACTGGAAACTTGAAAGATACTTACAAATTCTAACGATTTAAAATTTTTAACCTTCTATTGTTTGAAAATATTGAAAGAGTTTGTTAAATATTTAGGTATTTACACTTTAAAGCTGTAATACTTGAAATTTTAAAGATATTTAGTAATTTTAACTGTTTTGACTTTTTAAACTTCTATTGTTCGGAAATATTGAAAGAGTGTTGTAAACGTTTTCGTATTTACAGTTTAAAACTGTAATACTGGAAACTTGAAAGATATTTACTAATTCTAACAATTTAAAATTTTTAACCTTCTATTGTTAGAAATTATTGAAAGAGTGTGTTAAACATTTTGGTATTTACACATTAAAACCGTAATACTTGAAACTTGAAAGATATTTACTAAGTTTAACAATTGGAACTTTTTAAACTTCTATTGTTTGAAAATATCGAAAGAGCGTATTAAAGATAATGGTATTTATACTTTAAAACTGTAATACTTGAAACTTGAAAGATATTTACTAATATATCAATATGAACTTTATAAACTTCTATTGTTTGAAAATATTGAAAGAGTGTATTAAAGATATTGGTATTTACACTTTAAAACTGTAATTCTTGAAATTTTAAAGATATTTACTAATTTTAACGATTGGAACTTTTTAAACTTCTATTGTTTGAAAATATTGAAAGAGTGTATTAAAGATAATGGTATTTATACTTTAAAACTGTAATACTTGAAATTTGAAAGATATTTAGTAATTTTAGCAGTTTGGACTTTTTAAACTACTATTGTTCGGAAATATTGAAAGAGTGTGTTAAACATTTTGGTATTTACACATTATAACCGTAATACTTGAAACTTGAAAGATATTTACTAATTTTAGCAATTGGAACTTTTTAAACTTCTATTGTTATAAAATATTGAAAGAGTGTGTTAAACATTTTGGTATTTACACTTTAAAACTGTAATACTTGAAATTTGAAAGATATTTAGTAATTTTAAGTGTTTGGACTTTTTAAACTTCTATTGTTCGGAAATATTGAAATAGTGTGTTAAACATTTTGGTATTTACGCTTTAAAACTGTAATACTGGAAACTTGAAAGATATTTACTAATTCTAACAATTTAAAATTTTTAACCTCTATTGTTAGAAAATATTGAAAGAGTGTGTTAAACATTTTGGTATTTACACTTTAAAACTGTAATACTTGAAATTTTAAAGATATTTAGTAATATTAACTGTTTTGACTTTCTAAACTTCTATTGTTCTGAAATATTGAAAGAGTGTGTTAAATATTTTGATATTTACCCTTTAAAACTGTAATACTTGAAACTTGAAAGATATTTACTAATTTATCAATATGAACTTTATAAACTTCTATTGTTTGAAAATATTGAAAGAGTGTATTAAAGATATTTGTATTTACACTTTAAAACTGTAATTCTTGAAATTTGAAAGATATTGAGTAATTTTAGCAGTTTGGACTTTTTAAACTACTATTGTTCGGAAATATTGAAAGAGTGTGTTAAACATTTTGGTATTTACACATTATAACCGTAATACTTGAAACTTGAAAGATATTTACTAATTTTAGCAATTGGAACTTTTTAAACTTCTATTGTTAGAAAATATTGAAAGAGTGTGTTAAACATTTTGGTATTTACACTTTAAAACTGTAATACTTGAAATTTGAAAGATATTTAGTAATTTTAACTGTTTTGACTTTTTAAACTTCTATTGTTCGGAAATATTGAAAGATTGTTGTAAACATTTTGGTATTTACACTTTAAAACTGTAATACTTGAAATTTGAAAGATATTTATTAATTATACCAATTTGTACTTTTTAACCTTCTATTGTTTGAAAATATTGAAAGACTTTGTTAAACATTTAGGTATTTACACTTTAAAACTGTAATACTTGAAATTTTAAAGATATTTAGTAATTTTATCTATTTTGACTTTTTAAACTTCTATTGTTAGAAAATATTGAAAGAGTGTGGTAAACATTTTGGTATTTACACATTAAAACTGTAATACTTGAAACTTGAAAGATATTTACTAATATATCAATATGAACTTTATAAACTTCTATTGTTTGAAAATATTGAAAGAGTGTATTAAAGATATTGGTATTTACACTTTAAAACTGTAATTCTTGAAATTTTAAAGATATTTACTAATTTTAACGATTGGAACTTTTTAAACTTCTATTGTTTGAAAATATTGAAAGAGTGTATTAAAGATAATGGTATTTATACTTTAAAACTGTAATACTTGAAATTTGAAAGATATTTAGTAATTTTAGCAGTTTGGACTTTTTAAACTACTATTGTTCGGAAATATTGAAAGAGTGTGTTAAACATTTTGGTATTTACACATTATAACCGTAATACTTGAAACTTGAAAGATATTTACTAATTTTAGCAATTGGAACTTTTTAAACTTCTATTGTTATAAAATATTGAAAGAGTGTGTTAAACATTTTGGTATTTACACTTTAAAACTGTAATACTTGAAATTTGAAAGATATTTAGTAATTTTAAGTGTTTGGACTTTTTAAACTTCTATTGTTCGGAAATATTGAAATAGTGTGTTAAACATTTTGGTATTTACGCTTTAAAACTGTAATACTGGAAACTTGAAAGATATTTACTAATTCTAACAATTTAAAATTTTTAACCTCTATTGTTAGAAAATATTGAAAGAGTGTGTTAAACATTTTGGTATTTACACTTTAAAACTGTAATACTTGAAATTTTAAAGATATTTAGTAATATTAACTGTTTTGACTTTCTAAACTTCTATTGTTCTGAAATATTGAAAGAGTGTGTTAAATATTTTGATATTTACCCTTTAAAACTGTAATACTTGAAACTTGAAAGATATTTACTAATTTATCAATATGAACTTTATAAACTTCTATTGTTTGAAAATATTGAAAGAGTGTATTAAAGATATTTGTATTTACACTTTAAAACTGTAATTCTTGAAATTTGAAAGATATTTAGTAATTTTAGCAGTTTGGACTTTTTAAACTACTATTGTTCGGAAATATTGAAAGAGTGTGTTAAACATTTTGGTATTTACACATTATAACCGTAATACTTGAAACTTGAAAGATATTTACTAATTTTAGCAATTGGAACTTTTTAAACTTCTATTGTTAGAAAATATTGAAAGAGTGTGTTAAACATTTTGGTATTTACACTTTAAAACTGTAATACTTGAAATTTGAAAGATATTTAGTAATTTTAACTGTTTTGACTTTTTAAACTTCTATTGTTCGGAAATATTGAAAGATTGTTGTAAACATTTTGGTATTTACACTTTAAAACTGTAATACTTGAAATTTGAAAGATATTTATTAATTATACCAATTTGTACTTTTTAACCTTCTATTGTTTGAAAATATTGAAAGACTTTGTTAAACATTTAGGTATTTACACTTTAAAACTGTAATACTTGAAATTTTAAAGATATTTAGTAATTTTATCTATTTTGACTTTTTAAACTTCTATTGTTAGAAAATATTGAAAGAGTGTGGTAAACATTTTGGTATTTACACATTAAAACTGTAATACTTGAAACTTGAAAGATATTTAGTAATTTTAATAGTTGGGACTTTTTAAACTTCTATTTTTTGAAAATATAGAAAGAGTATATTAAAGATATTGGTATTTACAATTTAAAACTGTAATACTTGAAATTTTAAAGATATTTAGTAATTTTAAGTGTTTGGACTTTTTAAACTTCTATTGTTCGGAAATATTGAAAGAGTGTGTTAAACATTTTGGTATTTACACTTTAAAACTGTAATACTTGAAACTAGAAAGACATTTACTAATTTTAACAATTTGTACTTTTACCTCTATTGTTAGAAAATATTGAAAGCGTGTGTTAAACATTTTGGTATTTACACTTTAAAACTGTAATACTTGAAATTTTAAAGATATTTAGTAATTTTAACTGTTTTGACTTTTTAAACTTCTATTGTTCTGAAATATTGAAAGAGTGTGTTAAATATTTTGATATTTACCCTTTAAAACTGTAATACTTGAAACTTGAAAGATATTTACTAATTTATCAATATGAACTTTATAAACTTCTATTGTTTGAAAATATTGAAAGAGTGTATTAAAGATATTGGTATTTACACTTTAAAACTGTAATTCTTGAAATTTGAAAGATATTTAGTAATTTTAGCAGTTTGGACTTTTTAAACTACTATTGTTCGGAAATATTGAAAGAGTGTGTTAAACATTTTGGTATTTACACATTATAACCGTAATACTTGAAACTTGAAAGATATTTACTAATTTTAGCAATTGGAACTTTTTAAACTTCTATTGTTAGAAAATATTGAAAGAGTGTGTTAAACATTTTGGTATTTACACTTTAAAACTGTAATACTTGAAATTTGAAAGATATTTAGTAATTTTAACTGTTTTGACTTTTTAAACTTCTATTGTTCGGAAATATTGAAAGATTGTTGTAAACATTTTGGTATTTACACTTTAAAACTGTAATACTTGAAATTTGAAAGATATTTAGTATTTTTAACTGTTTTGACTTTTTAAACTTCTATTGTTCGGAAATATTGAAAGAGTGTTGTAAACATTTTGGAAATTACACTTTAAAACTGTAATACTGGAAACTTGAAAGATATTTACTAATTCTATCAATTTAAAATTTTTAACCTTCTATTGTTAGAAAATATTGAAAGAGTGTGTTAAACATTTTGGTATTTACACTTTAAAACTGTAATGTTTGAAATTTGAAAGATATTTTCTAATTTGATAGTTTGAAATTGCTTACACTCGCATTTTTTGTAATTGTTGAAAGAGCGTGTCAGATATTTTAGTACCTATTCTTTTAAATAAAACATTGTAATATTCAAATTTAAAAGATACTTACTAATTTTTACAGTTCAGTCTTGTATTATTCGAAAATATTCTATATTTAAAGAGGGTGATAAACATTTTGGTATTTTCACTTTAAAACTGTAATACTTGAAATTTTAAAGATATTTAGTAATTTTAATAGTTTGGACTTTTTAAACTTCTATTGTTTGAAAATATTGAAAGATTGTATTAAAGATATTGGTATTTACACTTTAAAACTGTAATACTTGAAATTTGAAAGATATTTATTAATTATACCAATTTGTACTTTTTAACCTTCTATTGTTTGAAATATTGAAAGAGTTTGTTAAATATTTAGGTATTTACACTTTAAAACTGTAATACTTGAAATTTTAAAGATATTAAGTAATTTTATCTGTTTTGACTTTTTAAACTTCTATTTTTCGGAAATATTGAAAGAGTGTATTAAAGATATTGGTATTTACACTTTAAAACTGTAATTCTTGAAATTTTAAAGATATTTAGTAATTTTAATAGTTTGGACTTTTTAAACTTCTATTGTTTGAAAATATTGAAAGATTGTATTAAAGATATTGGTATTTACACTTTAAAACTGTAATACTTGAAATTTGAAAGATATTTATTAATTATACCAATTTGTACTTTTTAACCTTCTATTGTTTGAAATATTGAAAGAGTTTGTTAAATATTTAGGTATTTACACTTTAAAACTGTAATACTTGAAATTTTAAAGATATTAAGTAATTTTATCTGTTTTGACTTTTTAAACTTCTATTTTTCGGAAATATTGAAAGAGTGTGTTAAACATTTTGGTATTTACACTTTAAAACTGTAATACTTGAAACTAGAAAGACATTTACTAATTTTAACAATTTGAACTTTTACCTCTATTGTTAGAAAATATTGAAAGAGTGTGTTAAACATTTTGGTATTTACACTTTAAAACTGTAATACTTGAAATTTTAAAGATATTTAGTAATTTTAACTGTTTTGACTTTTTAAACTTCTATTGTTCTGAAATATTGAAAGAGTGTGTTAAATATTTTGATATTTACCCTTTAAAACTGTAATACTTGAAACTTGAAAGATATTTACTAATTTATCAATATGAACTTTATAAACTTCTATTGTTTGAAAATATTGAAAGAGTGTAATAAAGATAATGGTATTTATACTTTAAAACTGTAATACTTGAAATTTGAAAGATATTTAGTAATTTTAGCAGTTTGGATTTTTTAAACTACTATTGTTCGGAAATATTGAAAGAGTGTGTTTAACATTTTGGTATTTACACATTATAACCGTAATACTTGAAACTTGAAAGATATTTACTAATTTTAACAATTGGAACTTTTTAAACTTCTATTGTTAGAAAATATTGAAAGAGTGTGTTAAACATTTTGGTATTTACACTTTAAAACTGAAATATTTGAAATTTGCAAGATATTTACTAATTTAATAGCTTGAAGTTTGTAGACTCGCATTGTTTGAAATTGTGTAAAGAGTGTGTTAGATGATTAATTTTAGTATTTATTCTTTTTAAATAAAATATTGAAATATACAAATTTGAAAGATACCTACTAATTTTAACTGTTTAGACTTTTCAGACTTATATTATTCGAAAATATTGAAATAGTGTTTTAAATGTTTTAGTATTTGTACTTTTTTCTTTGTTTTAAATTTTAATATTTGAAATTTTAAAGATATTTACTATTTTTAGCAGTTTGACTTTTTTATCTTCTATTGTTCGGAAATATTGAAAAGGTGTGATAAATATTTTAGTATTTACACATTAAAAATTGTGGTATTTGAAATTTGAAAGATATTTAATAATTTTAACAATTTAGACTTTTTAAGCTTGTATTGTTTGAAAATATTTAAAGAGTGTGTTAAACATTATAGTATTTATACTTTAATCCTGTGATACTTGAAATTTGAAAGATAATTACTGATTTTTAATAGTTTGTGATATTTTGGTATTTAAACTTTAAGGATTTGGCGTCTTTGAAAGAGTTAAATGAATCCATTGAATATTCTATTACTTGACTTTGAAATTGCAGTAGTTTTAAATATGTTTATTGATTGTAACATTTTAACATCTTTAGAATTGTATCACTTGAAGATATTAAAAGATTTTAATGGATATTTTGATATTTACACTCTGAAACTGCAATATTTATAATTGTTTAAAATTGTTTGTATATCTGAATATCTGAGATCTTTGTATATCTGATAAGTACATCTTTATACGTCTATCTCTATAATGTTTGCCCTATTTGAGCGCTCGCTGCCAATCTCGCAATAAGGTAACTTCAAAACTTGAGATTGATATCACATGTTGTGTTTCATTTTACATTTCAGTCCAAAATGAAACGACCTCGGTGTGATATTTAGAGATAATTGACATTTATAGTTTTTTTGAATAGGCAATAGACAAGGCGTAATATAATTATGCCTTCAATTCCCTTCTGTAGAGATCGAAGTACTATATGCTCGTGTCATATGTTTTAAGACGTCTTCTGCGATTCCCGATCTATCGTGCATCGATACGTTCGGGATCGGGCATCGATACGTTCGTGAAAGGATTGTCGTATTGTAAAAGTTATTCTACGATTTGTTTGTTTAATTGCTAAAATAATTTATTATATCTTACTTAATTTACATGGAGTTTCTTGAATTTTTATTTTATACTTTTATTAGAAACGATGTTGTTTAAATAAGGTATTAGCTATTGTCCCGGTTGCGTTTGTGAATTTTCAAAATGTAATTATAGAGATTGTGTTGTGTTTGGTTCTTGTGATTGTGTTTGGTTGTGTGTACAAAATTTACAACCTGTTGTAACACAAAGGAAAATAGCAAAATTCAACTCGCGTGTGGATGCTTTTTCATTTATTTATTTTTTTTTTATTTAAGAGCCTGAAGTATTTTAGGTAGAGAAAGGATTCAAGTGCTCAAAAGCCAAAGGAGATGCATAATATAATTTTCAAAATTGAGTTTTACTTTATTTTGCTTTATTTCAAAAAAAGTCTTACTCTTTTTGTTTTCTTTTCTTTTTAATTTGTCCTATGAAATTGATGTTCATAATGTTCCCGTTTCATGGTGCCTGTTTAGTTGATGTCTCTTAATATCTGTACACAGAGACATTTATTAACTCTGGACTGTATTCTTATTTCGGACGGCATGAATACGCCAACCACATTGCTATCTGTTCATAGCGGCATTTGTTAACTTCGGACTGTATTCTTATGTAAGGATCAGTGATTATTATTATTATCATTCGATTTAATTTGTAACGTGGCTTTTCGTTACGACGGCTTATTTATTAGACTTCTCTCGACACTTTACCGAATTTTTCTATGTTAATGGGCGCCAGATAAAGCGCGGCTAACTCTGCACGAGCCCTCTCCCAGAGGAAGTTCCGTGAAGTGGAAAATCAGGAATTAATAATTATATAATAAACACACAAATTTTCTCTTTGAGTACCTAAGCTTTATTGCAGTTAATATAGGCACGGTCGCCACATTTACAATTTTCGCGCAATATCTATTGGTCGCTATACAATATGACTACGTTAGCCCTCGCACGCGTCTCTCGCGACGACCAAATCACCACGTTTTCCCGAGTTTTCCGAGTCGCGCAAATTTTCTCCAATAATGCCCGTAAATCTAACGTTGGCCCGACGCACACTGATTCTATAACCTGGTGTCACACCACCACGAATTTACTCGCCTAACCCCGAGCACATGGCGGCGATGCACGATAATTATTCTACAAAGATTTTTACTTGCAAGTGCCGAGGGAAGCTCGACAATTCCAATCCACTCACCGTCGCAAATCTGGCACGCCTCGCGATGCTCCTCACAAGCTGGTCGCAAAAGTTTGTCGGATAGAATAAGCTCGCTACTAGGCAAAAATGTACGGTGTCGATCGCGTCTATCTTGGTTGACGGGCGGGCAGGCAATATATGCGTCTCTATGCGCTGACGGACGGGCAGGCAATGCCCAAAATCGGAGAGGGCGGAAATCTCTTCCTAAATTTTTGCTCTTCTTCTCGAACAACTTCAGCCCACACACTTGTTGCTTCCGCCCCTTTCTTCACGGTGATTGGCCTTGATTTTCCCTAGATGCGAAAATCAAGGCCAAGTCTGCGGCGATTTGAGTCGCTAATTACCATTGGCCCGCTCCGCGAATGCCGCCCTGTCCACGCAGCGCGGGCTATATGAATTGCTAGATATACGCTCGCGGGCAACCCGGCGTGTATATCTATATCGGGCGCTTTCGGTTTTGTCGCTGTCGGACCATCACAGTTGGCAGCGGCGACGTGCGCGCGTTGGCCTACGCTAGGATAGGCCGGCAGCTTCATGCGGCTCGCGGCGCGGCGGCTGCTAGCTCTCCCCTCTGTCGATAGCCGTGTCGGTATCTCTCTCTCTCTCTCTCTCTCTCTCGTGGCTACAGCAGAGATGGTGTGCCTCGAGGAAGCCGCCGCTGTTGCTGTGAATCCTCTCTCCTCCCGCGTCTGCGTGCATCGGGAGAGAGGGCAGTCGCGCGCACGTGTGTGTATGTGTGTGCGCGGGCAGCGGCTCATCATCCTCGAGAGGCGAGGAAGAAAGAGCAAGCGAGAGAGAGAGGGTCGCGCGTACAATGTGCAGTGGTGTTGGTGCTGTGCATGGTTGTGTAGATGTTCGTCATCGTTGCTTGCTCCGAGCAATCGTCGCTGCGGCGATCAGCTGGTGCCGCCGGTATGGGTGTGTGCGTGTGTGTGCCGGTCTGCGGCTTTCCTCGGTCGCTACTCCTTATCCTCATTTCCTCAACAAATAAATAACAATTCCCCCCATTAATAACAATATTATTTAATATAAAAAATGCTCGGCTCTGGTGACGGGTGACTTGGTCGCGATTGACTGCCCGTGTTTTAATATCATTGGGACGTGAAATACACGTCACAAATTAAACAACCTTTTATTATTTTATTTCATTATTATCGTTCCCCGAGGTACCTAGACGATAGAAAGTAATAAGGAAAATATAGGGTGAGTATATATGTATGTTTATATAGGTATATAATTAAAATGCTATTATTATTTATATACAATGTCAAGTTCCAAGACTCGAGGCATGAATACGCCAACCATATTTCTATCAGTTCATAGAGGCATTTGTTAACTCTGGACTGTATTATTATTTCGGATGGCGCCAACGCGCCAATCATATTTCTATGTATTCACAGAGGTATTTGTTAACACTGGACTACATTTAAATTACACGTAAAGAAAAAAAAAACGCATTTGGCTTCCGTATGGGCTAACTTGACTCGTTTTGCATGTACACTATTTAAAAAGGTAGTGTTGAATTGAACGAATGTTGAATTATTCGTAACATATTTTTATGTTTCTGAATTTTTCGTTATGCTCTATTTTCTACTGTTTTCTGTTTGAAATTGGTTATTTATTTTAAATGAATTAATCAACATTAAATATTTATTTATAGAAACTTTATTTGTCGTGTATTATTTATTATTCCTAAAAAAACTTTTATTCGTCATTAATTATTTAATATTTATGAAAAAATCATTTATCACTTATTATATATTTTTTTTAAACTTATAATTATGTAATATTTATGAAAAAAATTGTTCATGATTTATTATATTCTTTTTGAGAAAGA
Source organism: Gastracanthus pulcherrimus (assembly GCA_949152435.1). Lineage (NCBI taxonomy): Eukaryota > Metazoa > Arthropoda > Insecta > Hymenoptera > Pteromalidae > Gastracanthus > Gastracanthus pulcherrimus. The sequence goes on from OX424573.1 coordinate 118,273,985, forward strand.
TAGCTTATTTATTAATTATTACTTAGCTTGCTACGGTTGATAAGTTTGTTGCAAAAGCTTGTATGTAAGACTGACATTCTTTCATTTCATTGCTTCGAAGTTTACAATAATAGCAAAATAGGGAGAAATATTTGATGCTACGAATGCAAGTGTGACGCTCGTGTGTGGCGTTAATTTGATTGGCTTTTCTTTTCATGCGACCGCGAAATTTTCCGGTTTTAATATGTACTTTAGGTACGGAGCATTATGTGGGTGAGTTCCAAGCTCTGCCACAATAATAGCGTCTATGACTTGGAACTACACTCCAATATTTCACCGCATTTGTATCGCGACCGATTCCCGATGGAGATAAACTGGCATTAGTTGTATGACATGAGAAATTGTGTCTTTGAATATTCGCGTTAAATACGGAGACAGGAGCTAACGTTGGAGTTCTCTGATTACAGCTAGGATACTCAGAAGAATTTTGGATTTGTGCTGACGCTTGATGTTGCACTAACGCGTTCGTGGTCGCTCTGGGTGTGGAAACAGGCACCGCAGTTACCATCGTTTGCGTGGCTATAGATTGCATTTCCGTGAGAGCTTGGACGATTCTGGGACCACTGAGACTGCGAGCGGAACTTAATGTGTACGGTATAATCGGGTCGGGATCCATAGCCGCTGCGTCTGCACCTCGCATATCAAATGAATTCTTAACCGCGGGTGCGCTATATCTTTGTTTTAGAACTTTCATGACTATTTGTGCGCATTTATCTAGGGACAAACCCGTAAAAATAACCTGCCATTCAGGGTCTGCCACGAAAAGCTCCGTCTCGCTGTGCAAGCTCGACACACTCGCAGATTTGTTGGATAACCCAGAAATTTGATTACATTTATCACTTTTCAAGTTAAATAAATTTAACATGTTATTTTCGACACAATATTCTATCACGTGAATTTCATATTAAACGCGTATTGATCAAATTATAATTTTTTTTATGCGTATTCATTGCATTAACAAAATAATAATAGGGTATATGTAAATTTCCGGGTGCGAAATACCCCACGCAGAACAATAATTCTCTTAATTCACTATTACTTACAGATACAAAAATCCGAAGATGTAGACCACAACCAGCGCGGTCATTCTTCTTCTCGTTTTCCAAAATGTAAAAGAAAATGGCCCTTGAACTTCCCTCCTGTCTGCGCGTTCAAGCAAGAATGGCGTCTGTGCGTTCTTCCTGTCAAATCTATCTCAAAGATTGAAAGGGCCTCACGTCCTTCTTGTCTGTTCGTTGGGCTGGTCGAAAGGGCTACTCGAGGGGCTGCTTGGTTGTAGACACCTATAGAAGCTTCCCATCAAAAGTCCGTCCGTGCAAGATAGCTAAATTCAATGAGAAACCCACATAATTCTGTTTTTTCTGGCATAATCCATGATACGATTGGTCAAAACATGTCCAAACATTCACAAGCACTTACAATAACATTATCAATACCCTTCCTCAAGTTTTTTTCCAAATCGACTTGATTATTGCCAAATCGACTTGATTATTGCCAAATCGTCTTGATTATTGCCAAATCGACTTGATTATTGCCAAATCGACTTGATTATTGCCAAATCGACTTGAGTATTGCCAAATCGACTTGATTATTTCCAAATCGACTTGATTATTGCCAAATCGACTTGATTATTGCCAAATCGACTTGATTAGCGCAAATGAATAATAAAACTATGATTTTCGACAAAATTGGAAATATTAATAAAATGACGATCATTGTGGCATTACCCATGGTAAAATTTGTCAACCGGTGTCCAAAAAATTCACAAGAACTTATCATAACCTTCTCCTAACCCTTCCTCAAGTTTTTGCCAAGTCAACTACATTAGCGCAAAAGAAAAAATAAAATACTGCTATTACTTTATTATTGTAATATTAATAAAATGGCTTTTCTTCCAGCATAACCCTTGATAGGATAAGTCGAAAAATGTCTAAAAGAAAACATAAATACTTGTCATAACATTCTTCCGATCCTTCTTCGAGCTTTTCCAAATCGACTAGATTAGTACAAATGACACATAAAAGACTGATATTTGTTAATATTTAAAATATTAATAAAATGTCGGTCCTACCGGCATAACTCATAGTTGATAAGTCGCAACACGTACAAAAAAATCAAAAATACTTGTAATAACATTCACCCGACCCTTCCTCAAGTTCTTGCTAAATGGACTTGATTAGCGCAAATGAAAAAAAGAAGACAGATATTTGTTAATATTTGAAATATTAATAAAATACCGTTCCTTCCAGCATAATCTATGGTATGAGAAGTAGAAATACGTCAACAAAATTCACTAATACTTGTTATAACATTCTCCCGACTTTTTCTCCAGTTCTTGCTAAGTAGACTTGATTAGCACAAATGAAAAATAAAATACTGCCATTTCCTAATACTTGAAATATTAATAAAATGCCGTTCCTTCCAGCATAACCCGTGGTAGAATGAGTTGAAACATGTCCAAAAAATTTTACAAATACTTGTTATAAGATTCTCCCAAACCCTCCTCAAGTTTTTGCTAATAGACTAGATTAGCACAAATCAAAAATAAAATACTGCTATTTATTAATATTTTAAATATTGATAACATGCCGTTCCTTCCAGCATAACCCATGATAGAATGAGTTGAAACACGTCACAAAAATTCACAAATACTTGTTATAACATTCTCCCGAACCCTCCTCAAGTTTTTGCTCAATAGACTTGATTAGTACAAATGAAAAATAAAATACTGCTATTTCTTAATATTTTAAATATTAATAAAATGCCGTTCCTTCCAGCATAATCCATAGCAGAATAAGTCGAAACGTATTTAAAAAAATCATAAATACTTGTTATAACATTCATCCGACGCTTCCTCAAATTTTGGCCATATACACTTGATTAACACAAATGACAAGTAGAAGACTAATATTTGTTAATATTTCAAATAGTAATATAATGTTGTTCCTTGCCGGATAACCGATGATAGGATAAGTCGAAACATATCTAAAAATTTTACAAATAGGTGTATATCTTCCTCCCGAATCTTGTTAACGTATATGACACAGTATTTGTTATTATGAATTTTTTTGCCAAACAGACTTGATTAGTACAAATGAAAAATTAACGTCTTATATTTATTAATACTTGAAATATGAATAAAATGCCAATCCTTCCAGCATAACTCATTGTAGAATAAGTCTAAACACATCCAAAAAATTCAAAATACTTGTTATAACATTCTCCCGAGCTCTTCTCAAATTATTGCTAAATAGACTAGATTATCATTGTGACGTACGCAATGTAGCGTCAGTTGCAACCGAAAGAATCTAGATAGAAGAGCAATCGCTCGAGCAGGGTCCAATAGTCTTTAGGAATCAGAAAGACAAAGAAAAACAAAAAGCCAGCATGATTTCCGACTCGGGAGAATCTTTGGAGAAGGTATTACACAAGATCCATCGTTGTCGAACAAAAATAGAAGAAAAATAAAACTTAAAATGAAATCCTATGGGCATCAACCTTATAAGCATGTACCTGTGGCTGTCATTGACGATCCAATTCTCAGTAAGGCGAGAAAGAATGAGAGATTGGCTCATTTGCGCCAAGAAAAGGGCTGCAAAAGGGCGTAAAAATAACCAGCACGCCGATGGCCAACGCCAATGTACCCATCTATGAAGGCGAGAACCAAAACCAACTAAAACATCAAACATTAAATAGGCCACACCCGGAGTTTTAGTACACACCGGAAAATGAAGAACTCCAGGATTAAAATTTATAGCCATTGGAGATCATCGCGCTGCAACTCGAGGTAGTGCAGCAACCATAGGCATTTGGGGCTCCGTCACCAGCTCAGCCAACAGCGAGTGCAGTAACACCCGAGTCAGCAGATAATACGTCATGGTGCTCGCAGGCACGGCAAAGCTGCACTAAGCAGCAATCGCAACATACTTCAGCATTGTCCGATTTAGTAGCCAAATTACGAACACGGTTAATTGTGGACATTGTCGAGCGCGAAGTCATGGGTAGGAATGCAATGCAGATCAATTTATGGGAAACAGAGGACGAACTAGGCACTATCCCAGATTTTAATCATATTGCACGCAAGGACTTCGGCGGGAGGAAACCCGGAACGCAGCAAGCGCAGCATGCGTCACTGACGCGAGAGGCAAAAGTGGTAGTAGTCGAACGAGAGTTGTCTACAGTCAGTGGCTTCCTAAAACAATGTGAGGAAACAATGTACATATCCACAAACGACCTATAAAATCAGGATTCTCGAATAAAAATCCCGTCAATAGATTTAACAAGGGATATCGAAAAATTTGAAACGTATGAGACCGATGTAATAGGGGTAGACACTCAGGATAATTACAACTTTCCTGTCACCGACATGTGATACCAATATCTTTGCTTACCTGCCAGGAAACTACCTATTTTTCTCGCTTATCAAGCTGCTCAAGCTAAATACGACGGCTGCGGAATTACGCAAACGACTACTTCAGTCTCCGGCTTTTCAAACGTGTGGAGACACAGAAGAGAGTAGCGAAATCTTATCTTCAAGGACAAGATATGGGAACGTGATCTGTGCATGTATTTTTGCGCATCAGTTTCAGCAAACTATATTCATTCATCACCACCTAGAAACAAGAGGGGTGGACTTCTGTCATATAATTATGAATACGAAAGAAAATTACATACATCTGCATTTAGTCGATCGATACTACATACTTTACGTGTGGGGCGGGTTTAATTTTAATGAAAATAATACCCAAAACCTACATTAAGGAAAAGGCCATGACGCAAATTGAAAGAAACAAAACGAAAGCAAAAAGTCGAATAAAGGCTCGGGTCTGTCATTGAGCGAAAGGAAAAGCGAAGAGCCAACGGTGAACAAAAATCAGGAAATACCTCGGCTTTGCATGACAAAGCTAGCGGATGCTGACAGTCTGGCAAGAATTGAGACCCAAAACCTAATATCAAAATACTAGATCAGCAGAAAATTTTACTAAATACACAGTTAGTAGATGAAATTCAATTGATCTTTAAAAAAGAAACAAATGATAATTTCAATTAAATGGCCCCAGAAACTCATTTCAAAGTACTAGTTAAAATAATTTTTTTATTAAATAAACAGTTAATAAATTAAATTCAATTGAGTTTAAAAAAGAAAAGAAACCAATGAAAATGTCAAATCTTTTGGCCCCAGAAATTAAGGTCCAAATTCTAGTTCAAAAGAAATTTTTATTAAATAATCAGTTAATAGATTAAATTCCATTAAGCTTACAAAACAAATGAAAATCGCAATTTATTTGTGGTCACAAACTCATGGCGAAATACTATATCAAAAGAAAATTTTATTCTATAAACAGTTAATAGATTAAATATAATTGAGTTTACAAAAAGAAAAAGACATCAAATTTTTAATTCACTTATCCCAGAATCTTTTGACAAAATACTAGTTCAAAAGAAAATTTTATTAAATAAATAGCTCATAGAATAAATTCAATTAAGTTTAAAAAAAAAATTAAAGTGCCAATTCATTTGGCCCCAGAAACTCATGTCTAAAGAATAGTTCAAAATAAAATTTTATTAAATAAACAGTTCAGAGATTAAATTCAATTAAGCTTTCAAAAAAGAAACAAATGAAAATGACAATTTATTTGGCACCAGAAACTTATGTCAAAAGACTAGTTCAATATAAAATTTTGTTAAATACACAGTTAATAGATTAAATTCAATTAAGCTTTAAAGAAAAAAAATTAAAATGTCAATTTACTTGGCCCCAGAAACTCATATCAAAATACTAGTTCAAAAGAAAATTTTATTAAATAAACATTTAATAGATTAAATTAAATTAACCTTTTAAAGAAACAAATGATAAACTCAATTTATTTAGCCCCAGAAACTCATTTTAAAGTACTAATTTATAAGACACGTTTATTAACTGAACAGTTATTAGCTTTAATTCAATTGATTGTTAAAAAAAATAAAGCAATGAATATGTCAATTCATTTGACTCCATAAATTAAGGTCGGAATTCTAGTTCAAAAGAAAATTGTATTAAATAAACAGTTAATAGATTAAATTCAATTAAGCTTTCAAAAAGAATCAAATGATAATCTCAATTTATTTAGCCCCAGAAATTCATTTCAAAGTACTAATTTAAAAGAAAAGTTTATTAACTGAACAGTTAGGAGCTTTAATTCAATTGAGAGAAAAAAAAACAAAGCAATGAAAATGTCAATTAATTTGACCCCAGAAATTAAGGTCGAAATTCTAGTTCAAAAGAAAATTTTATTAAATAAACCATTAATAGATTAAATTTAATTAAGCTTTCAAAATGAAACAAATGATAATCTCAATTTATTTGGCCCCAGAAACTCATTTCAAAGTATTAATTTAAAAGAAAAGTTTATTAACCGAACAGTTAATAGCTAATATTCAATTAAGTGTTAAAAAAACAAAGCATTGAAAATGTCAATTTATTTGACCCCAGAAACTCATGTCGAAATACTAGCTGAAAAGATAATTTTATTAATTAACCAGTTAATAAGCTACATTCAATTAAATCTTAAAAAAAATGAAAAGGTCAATTAATTTAGCTGCAGAAACTCATTTTAAAATACTAGTTAAAAATAGAATTTTATTAAATTAACAGTTAATAGATAAAATTCAATTGAGTTTTAAAAAAGAAAAACACATGAAAATGTCAATACATTTGGCCATAAAAAATGCTTTGAGGAAGTGACTAACTCAGTTTTCGCTTAACAAACGGGCTAATAACTCAGTTCGCGCTTAAAGAACGGGATTATTCAGAAATCGCGCGAAGAAGTGTTTTTTTAACTAATAATTTCTCACTTTTAATTCTTTACTGGCAAGAGTAAAAAAGATAAAATAGTATTTTTTGTAAAAATATCTTATTACTCGGATCGGCATAAGTCGATTGACGGTTGGATTTCTGTCGAATGCGTCGACAAACCACCTTCCGCGATTTCGACGACGGTTTATACGTATTCGTACAATCACGCGAGTAGTAACAATATTCTCTACAATATTAAATTCTACTATTATATAAAATAAAAATATATTTCTGACGTAAGAAATTACTTTATCACCCGCACCCCCCACCCCCCCCCTCCTCAGTAAGAAGTCGTAAGATATTTTAGAGTCCCTTCCTCCCCTGAGGGTGCTTACATAAGTAATTAACGGCCCCTTAATAACTATTCGGTCATTTGCTTTCCTGATGAGTTTGCACTCTATCCATCGAGTGAATAAATCCTGGAATACCAGGATATATTCATAGCCCCCATTACTGCGTGGCAATTGTCCGATAATATCGCCGGCTACGATTTGTCACGGCCTGTCTACTGTTCGTATGCCCATCATCCAGATGAGCAGTTTCTGTACGACCTTACACTGTTGGCATACCATGTAGTTGCGGGCATATTTTTGTAGGTCCGCGTACATGCTGAGCCAGTAATACTAACGTGCTACTAACGCGCGGGGAATTTCATTACAGGCACAATCTTCTCCGGATCTGACCTGATCCCATCCCAGTTCACCAAGACTCCCAAGTATCGGACTTCTGGTTTGCAGAACTCGCTTTTTTCTCGATTGATTACCAGTCCTGCGGTTTTCAGCCTCGCGAGGACTAGCTTCAATAAGCGCTTGTGTTCTTCGTATGTTTCTAGAAAATGGAACAATCCTTTCCTCGGCACTGTGAAGACTGTGATGGGGCGGGAGGACTTGCTCAGTAGTATGTGGTGGTAAGCACTCCCGAGGTCGATAGTCGATATGTACTTCTCCTCAACTTTCGCAAGATTTCCTACATACGAGGTCTGTCCCAAAAGTATCCGACCTACGTTCATATTTTCGCGCGGAGAGACTCAGGCGACCTCTGGAGGGTACGAACGTCACCAGCAACTCCTAACCTTCTCGTCAGTAGTCTGAGATACCGATGAAACGCCTTAGTTCCCGCGCAGCGTGTATTTGTTTACAACGACTTTTTTGCGTTCGTCGCAATTTGCTTATTGCTAAAAATGGCAGAACGAACCGAACAGCGAATTTGCATAAAATTTTGCTTTAATCTCGGTAAAAGTTGTGCGGAAACTATTGAAATGTTGCAAAAGGCCTTTAAAGATAAGTGTATCGGCAAAACACAAATAAAAGAGTGGTATAGGCGGTTCAAAAGTGGCCGCACATCTGTTGACAGTGATCCTCGTTCTAGTCGACCTTCGACGGGAACATCGTCGGATAATGTTGAGCGTGTACGTGTCGCAGTTGAACAAGATCGTCGTTTGACTGTGAGAGAACTGGAAGATGAACTTGGAATACCAAAAAGTACTGTTTGGCGAATTTTAACCGAGAATTTGGGAAACCGGTGACTGGCTTCTTCATCACGACAATGCTCCAGCGCACGCATCAAACCTTGTGCAGCAGTATTTATTGAAAAACAGTGTTGCGCAGCTCCGCCAACCTCCATACAGTCCTGATATAGCTCCCTGCGACATTTGGCTGTTTCCTCGATTGAAAATGCCGCTTAAAGGACATCGATTCGACAATAAACAGACTATTGAAACTAATGCGACGAATGCACTAAAGGCGATTCCGAAGTCTGACTTTCAAGAGTGCTTTAATAAGTGGAAACATCGATATGAGCGTTTTGTTCAATCAAATGGGGACTACTTTGAAGGATGCCACCCCCCGGATGACGAAGAATAAATCAAGCGCCGAGAAATCGAGGTAGGTCGGATACTTTTGGGACAGACCTCGTATATGGCAGGGGATATGCATCAGGCTTCATCTGCGTTTTAACCTTCCGGTAATCGACACAGAACCTGTAGGTGACATTTTGTTTCTTCAGCATCACCACTGGGCACAACCAGCCCCTATTCGATGGTTCGATTATTCTCTGCTCTAGCATCTCTTTCACATGCTGGTGCATTTCCTGCTGAATCTTCTCTGAAACAGGAAAGTATGTCTGTTTGATAGACTTTCAACGATTTGTCCAGGAGACTTTCTAGCTCCTGGCGTTCCGAATTGGTGACACCAGCGATAGCCACTGATGTGATGGCGGTTACACCTGCATCTAAACTGGCAACTACTATTTGTACTCTAGCGTGGGTACCCTTGAAGTACAGGACGTCATCATCTGGGTCAAGCATAGCCCTAAATGTATTTACGAAGTTCACTCCTACAAAACATTCGTCGTCCAGGTGCGGTACGATACCCACTCTCACATCCCGTGTTTCTCCAGCGACTGTTATGAGGAGTCTGACCTGACCGACTAATGGGCGATAAGTACCGTCTGGTAGCTTCACGCATCCCGCATATTTTGTTCAGAGATTTTTCCCAAACGCGCTGGCGATTTGTAATTCCACCACCCCCCGTTACCGTACTGGATGCTCCGTTATCGTATAGGACTCGAATCTTGAAATAACCGATTCATATCTGGAGCCTCCAGCGGGTTTCATCGTCTTCTTTGTATGCCCGCTGCTGCGGTTGCATGGATTCTGCTTCCTCTTCAGTGGAGCTCGAGCCTGCCTGGAGCGGTTTGATCACATCGGTCTCTCCTTCGAAAGAAGACCTGTTCGATTGCGACTGGGCGTCAGAGTCTATCGTCGTCGTTTCAGTTGGGATGAATTGAGCTGCCACTGAGGTGACGTTTCTATTTGTAACCTCATTTAAGTTGTTCTCTCCTTCGTGGGAGGGCTTGCCCGTTTGCAGAAACGCTTTCGTTCCCCTCGTCGTTACTTCAGCTTTGACTAGGGGAGGTGTCGATGAAGTCGTACGTCCTTTTGGACTATACGTCGATTTCGACTGTTCGGTTTTTTCTCTCTCGTCTGAGAGAGAAATCAAATTGCCCATTCCATTCGGCCTCGCCTTCGGGAGATGGCTCGTCTAGACGTGGCTGGACATCCACTTCCCCCCTCGGCCCTTCAGTTCCGGTGGGGGTAGACGCTGCAGAGATCGCACATCCTTCTAGATGATCCGTCGGTCTCTGCGGCTCTGTGGTTTCCTCCACTTCTTCTGAGGGGGTGGAGCTCAGTTGCCCGAATAATTCGGCCGCACCTTTAGGAGAACGATCGTCTGGGCATGCGTGGGCGTTCTTTCTCCCCATTGATGGAGGATCTCCCTATTCGGCTTCGATAGGGAGAAATGCTTACTTCAGAAATGGCTGCGGTCCTTTGTGGCCACCCCCTCATCGTTTTTCGAGCACTTTGGGTAGTATTTTCGCATAAAATCCAATTCCCCGCAACCGAAGCATTTCAAAGATTGCGTAGGATCGAACTTTTGATTATGCCCCCCTGGCGATCCGCCAGGGCGGTTCGACCTAGAGATATCGCCCGTATTGCCACCTAGTCGAGTCGTCTGATCAAGGGTTCCGCTGGTTGGGTTGGCGACTGGGCGATTAAATGAGCGATATCCTTCCGTCCGGTCTCTTTGCCAATTGGCGGTTTGCTGGGTTTCTCGCCGTTCTTCGGTTGTTCGGTTTACTCGCCGGTTATCGGCTGTAGTTGTCCTTCGTCTACTCCTCCCCCCCCCCCCCTACAGGCGCCACTCGCCGGGGGTGTGTGCGCTGAGCTGTCGTCACGTTCGTCCAGTTGCGTGTTACCGAATAACGTGTATGTGTTCTGGAAGTTCACATGTGTTGAACGTCTGCCTTCCTCGTGTCTTGTGCTGGACAGCAATTGTTCTTTTTTCACGTCGTTAAAATGCTGTCTGAGCGATCTTGTTTCCTGGATTAAACATGCTAGCGCAAATGATATGTCTTTTGGTATCTGGAAAGAATTTCCTTGGGCTGATACCAACGTTATCATTTCTTCATTCTGCATTCTTGTTTCTTCAGGTATGTTCGTGTGAGTTATATCGATGGAGTGGTCGTTTTCTCGTTCGGTATTCTCGGATGATAAACGCAGCGTTTGTTCCAGGTTTCTGTGGACTTTTGTGTCTGACACTAGTGTGTTCAGTCCGGTATGTGTTCCATTTTGCACATCCTCTGTGCTGGTGTTATTAATGAACTGACTACGTAACCTTGCTCGGCTATTTATGGTTTTGTTTTCTGGTTCTTGCGTTTGGACGAAGTCCTCAGCTAAGTAATTACCGATCAGCCAGTTTTGCAAACGATTGTCATGTGAGAAGTAGTTCCCTTATGACGTCATCTGCAGCTGTGATAGAGTCTCCTCGAGCATCTGGCCGTTTAAATTCATTATGCATGTTTAGATTGCTTCTGATATGAAATTGCCATTTTGTTGAATTTACTTGAGTTACGACTGATCTTCAGATGTAGTTATATATACTTTTCTTCTATCTACAAGTTTTCGCTATTTATTTAAGTCTGTTGCATATTTCAATTTTCACAATTAAATTTTTTTTGTTTGAGCTGAGTACAGGATTTTCGCTAATTCTGGTACGATCGTGTACGCAATTTTCGCTTTTCAGAAGTCAGAATTTTGAAATTTCCGTTGGAAATTTTCAAAATGGCGGTTTTAGGCAAAAAACCAATCGACTATAAAATGGCCGCTTGGGTAGAAATGGATTAAATTGTACTTTTTATTTAAGTAATTAATTTGTTGTTGATTAGCGGTATTGTTGGGCACCACGTGTAACGGGGTGCCTTATTTGTTAAATAAACAATTTAATGCTAAAGCGTAACCTTCTGGCATACGCCGCGCTTCTGCGCAATCGGATTACTGTTACAGTAGCCTGGCCGACGGTGCAGGTGTAGCATCGCCGCCGCCTCGACTCGGCACAGCTGATGTTACTGATCATCTGAATTTTTTTCAGTATATGACGTTTCCGTCTATAACAGAAAAAAAAATGGGAAAAAGCTTATGAAAAATTTCGGATCGGAGAAGATTAATTTTAAGTTTTTTCAAATACATTATCACTAAATCGATGATATTATTTCTGATGTATTAAATAACCGAAAAACTAAAACTAAAAAATCGAAAATCCGATAAAAAAAACATGTTTTTAAGAAAACTTTATTTACTATTAGAAAGCTTCTTTTAGGAGGAAGCAAAAATAAAATTTATGGTAAAGTTGTTGCTTACGTATACACAATTCCAAAAAAGATGCCTACCTCATGCGCATGTTATTATAGCAGTGAATCATAATAGTAAATTATTAAATCCAGAAAATATCGATAAGCATATATCTGCTGAAATAACATTTAATGATGAAAGACTTCAAAAATTAGTAATAAAAGATATGCTACATGGACCACATAACGCAACGTCTTCGTGTTATGATAAAGATAAAAAGTTTGCAAAAAGAATTTCCTGAACTTTTTCTATAATTTACCAAATTTAAAGATAATAAATGTCCAGAATATAAAAGAAGAAATAATATTTCTGGTAATCATACATATAAATTTAAACAAAATAATCAAATTATTCCAGTAGACAATTCTATGGTAGTACCTTGTAACAGTTATTTATTAAAAAATATGAAGGTCATATAAACGTAGAGAATGGTGCATCCATTCAAAGTATAAAATACGTTTTCGATTACATTCATAAAGATAGCGATAGAGCATATTTAAATCTGAAACAAGTTAATAATACTAATGATGAAATTTCATAATTCATAGATGGTAGATATTTAAGTCCAATGGAATCAGCTTTTCAAATACTAAAATTCCCTTTATGTGTCAAAAGTCATATCGTATTACGTTTAGCTGTTCATACAGAGAATCAGCAAAAAATGATTTATGAAGAAACTAAAGAAAGTCAAGCTTTATAGAATAATGACACGACATTTACAGCTTGGTTTAAATTAAATACAACAGATGATTTTGCTTGCGGGGGATTAGGGCAGAAATTACATCAACCGTCGGTTTGCCTCTACGCGCTCACTACCACGTATCACTGCGTGGCAGTAGGCCCGCAGATGATCACCTCCGGCCGCGTCGCCTCCTCTACTAGTCTATAGCGAAGAGACCTCTGGCAGGATTTGCACTGATCAGGGAGTGTGAGATTCTTACTCATTAAAACTGTCAAACCTCTTACTAGAGCAGAATCGCTACACGCGGTAACCGCCTTTCAACTTCGCGCGTAATGGCCCCCCTTCCATGCTTTGTATGGCTATTTCTCCTTTTTACATTTCTAACTGTAACTGGTGGAAAATTAAAGGTATTAACGTGTATTTTATACATGCAAAAGTAAAGAAATTTCGTTTTAAAATTCCCCTTTTTTTAACGAAAACGTGCAAATAGACGATGCTAAGGACGTTATCTTCTAACATTGCAATATCTAAGTATTACAACTAAGTGCATTGAAATATGGTTAAAAAATATGATTTAAAAAAAAGTTGAGATCCAATCAATACGAGCCGAGATAATTTTTTTCGCCTGACTGTCGATTGAAAACGACCTAATGAATATTTTTACTTGAAACTTGCTGTGGTAGTAGTATACTATATACTGTAATAGGTGAATTTTATTTCCGATCATTTTGGCTAGCAGGCAAAAGAGCAGTCAGCGGGGCATCCGGCGTGCGGCCGCTCTCTTCCCCTCATGCGGCGGCGCGGTACGGCGGCAGTGGTGGGGGTCTACCTTTCGAAGTATGCGCACCGCGATTGCTGTTTCTTGCAAATCGGATATCTCTGCAATAAAAGAACGTACCGGAATGAATTTTTTTTAATTTGCTCTCCCATCTTGACTGCCACCTGCTTTTAAGTCTGTTTCTCACTCCAGTCTTGATATTCTGTCTTCATCGTTCGAAGTTGTCGTCTAGTACGTAGAGTTACTTCCTTCTTCTCTGTTGTCAGGAGTCCCAGTTTCAGATAATCTGTGAGCATCTATAAGAGGTAACAGGGTACGTGCCGTTCCGCCAGACTCTTCCTTATATTTTCGCATTTTGCCAAGTTAAACGCATTTCGAACGTCTATAGCTACTAGCGCACAGAAACCCCTTTTCTTTTTGAAACTCCGTTTGGCCCGCTCTACCTTCTGCACAACCGTCGCTATAGCGTCAATCATGGACCGCACTTTCCGAAATTCAAATTGCATGTCCGAGAGAGTATGCTCTCCTTCCATATACCTCTCGAGTCTTCTGAAGATTAGACCCTATAGAAGTTTGCCCGTGGTATCTAGTAGGCAAATTGGCCTATAGGAGGACGTCTTGTCAAGGGGTTTGTCTCCCTTCCTCAGAAGGACCAGTTTTTGCTTCTTCCCCTTCTTGTATAACTTACGCTTCTTTAGGTATTCGTTCAGCACGTCTACGATAGGTTGCGGGTTTATTTCTACCGCCCTTTGCAAAACTTCGTTTGGGATGCCGTCCAGACCCGGCGCTTTTCCCTTCTTCAGCCTTCGTGTCTCGCTTTTCAGTTCTTCGATAATGAAGAGGTTATCTTCTGATATTTCGTTTCTTGTTCTTATCTCCGCGAGTTTCGGCTCGTCTGATGGGAATAGGGTCATGATAATCTTATTAACCCACTTCGCGTCGTCAAGGCCCGGGACCATGCTGTTCGCGCTCAATTTCATGGTCACGATTCATTACGGCAAAACCCCAGGGATCGCTATCAACTTACTTAAATTATGTCTTGCCAGGCTTTGTGTTGGCTTTTCTTTATTTCCTTCTTGAGTGTCTTTTTGGCTTTTTCAAAACGTTGAAAGTGGGTGCTGTCTCCTTTTGACCTTGTGTACATTCGCTGAGCTTTTAGGCATTGGGTGCGAAGATGATTTAGATCTGCTTAGCCCAGGGAAGTGCGCCCTCGAGCTTGCGCTCTTCAAGGAAAGTCGTAAGCTTCTCATTGTTGAGTCTCCTCGTGTTCCATCAAATCTTCTGCAATTGTTAGTTTTCTAGTCTTCTTTCTGATTGCTTGACTTTCTAATCTTCTTTCTGTTGTTGAATTCAATGTACCAGTGGTCGTTTAGAGTCTCGTCTGCCAGCATTTTCCAGTGTTGGATCCTTCCGGCAATGGCACTTGAGCACATAGTCAGATTGATTATTGAAGCCACTTCCCCACTTCTGTCCCGTGTTGGCTATTACGAAGTTAGTACCCGCCGCCATTTCGCTGACAATCTCCCCTCTTTTATCCAGTCGTGGGTCTCCCCATTCCGGGGAATATTATACCATTAATTTAAAAACTAAATTGTGCGTGAAAAGAAAATATATTAAAAAAAATTATGCAATAGGCAGATTAAATGTTGTTTCTCATAAAGATCCAGCACGGTTTTTTTCTAAAATTAATATTGAATAGAACAAAAGGTGCAACTTCATTCCGAGAATTACGCACATACAACAACACTACACATAATTCGTTTAAAGAAACCGCTATATGTATGGGATTGGTAGAACATGAATTTATAATATTTTTGAAGAAGCTTGTAATATAATGTTGCCATTTCAACTACGTCAATTTTTTGTATCGTTCTTATTATCAGAAAATATTCCAGATAATTCTATTTGGGAAAATTTTAAACAATTGTTTAGAGAAGACTTTAAAGAATACAAAGAAATTGAAGCATTATGTCATTTAAATGTAATCGTAATTATAGAGAATAAATGTTTTAGAAAATTCAGATTACCTAGATCAGGTGAAACTGTAATAAATAATGAAACAATTCAAACTGATATTTGTTATAGTAAATAAATGTTTGATACTATGTATAAGAAACTAAATAAAGGTAAAAAATTTATCTTTGACAATTTAATTAATTGTAAGAACAAAATATTTTATAGACAGTCCTGGAGGTTCAAGCAAAACCTTCTTGTACAAAACTTTAATTTGTTATTCTTATCAATAAATAAAAAAGTTTTATCTATGGCTTGGACTGGAATTGCATCTATTCTTGCGTGAAAGAATGACTAGCCACAGAACATTCAGATTACCTTTAGATTTAAATAATGTTGAAAATATCTTTTTAAAATTAGAATCTGACAAAAGAAAATTGAGAGAAGCAGATATTATTATTTGGAACGAAACATCAGTGATTCCCAACATAGCTTTAGATATTGTTAATAGAACATTGAAGGATGTATATAATAATGATTTACCTTTTGGTAATAAATAAATAGTTTTTGGGGTTGATTTTTGACAAATTCTTCCTGTAATAAAGAATGGCTTTAAAATCTTCACCACTGTGGCCATTGTTTAAAATTATGAAATTAAAAGAAAATATACGTTTCATAAATAAGAGTTTTTCATCATTTTTATGAGATATTGGGAATTTAATTCTTGTATTAATAGTGTTATATTAGCTTCACATAATGAAGATGTAAATATGTTAAATAACAGAATATTAAATTTAATTCACAGTGAAAAAGTAACATATTACAGTATTGATTATGCTACACATAAAGGTGTTGATCAAACCGATGATAACATTCATTTAAATTATACTATCGAAACATTAAATAACATCCGACAAGGTTTTCCATCTCATAAATTACATTTAAAAGTAAATTCAATAGTTATCTTGATTATAAATTTAAGTATTACTGATAGTTTGTACAACGGTACAAGATTAAAAATAATCAAATTATTTAAATACAATATTGAAGCAGAAATAATACAAAGACAAAAAAATGAAGATAGGGTCTTTATTCTACGAATAATCTTAAATACTGGAGAGTCATCATCATTACCGTATATTCTTTATAGAAAACAATTTCCTATTGCATTAGCATTCGGTATGACTATAAATAAATCCCACGGTCAACGTTTTGATAAAATAGGAATATTTATAAAAAGACCTTTGTATTCTCTTGGCCAATCATATGTTCTTTTATCCAGATGTAAAGACCTAGAAAAGTATGTATTCAAAATGAGTTTGAAAATTTAACAGAAATGTAGTATGGAAAGAAATTTTTGAAAATTAAAAACATCTTTTAAAATATAATTAAAATTTATTGTAATAAATAAATACAAAAGAATTTTATTATATGTTTTTTATTATTCAGTTTTACATTTAGTAGAAGTATTACATTGCCGAAAATTGTAAAAATGGATGACATGAACGGAACTTAATTCAAAACCATGACGAAGAATTAGAAGATTTACAAAATGCAGTATTTTTACAAGATTTAAACGACCAAATTGATAACTATCTATAACAGGAAGAAGAATATGAAAATTATTTACATACTATAGATAAAAATTGATATTTCAATAAATTAAATAATTAAATACAGAATTCAGCTGGGAATGATGGTGATAATTAAAAATTGGGAAGAGTACCATGTTTTGTTGGGTAACTGTAACCACTTTACAATTTTGTTGGGAAAGATGGTGATTTAGAAATTTTGAAAAATTGGTAAGACGTACCATGTTATATACGGTTAAAGGTTTCTGAAATATTAATGTTAAAGGTAGAAAATAATGATCCAATTTTCAATTATTATCTTTCATCAAATATTGAAAAGTATTATAAATTTGTTACAAATATTGCGTGCATTATATGGGTTATAAAATTTGGTTAATAATTCACTTATTTCTATTAAGCTGTCTTTCCACTTCGAAATTTTAATGTTTCATATTCTAAATTATGTTTAGTAAAATAGAAATCACATTTTAACTATTTATTAAAAAAAATAAACAATTTCATAAAATAATTAAAACACATTAGTCAATCGAAAAAGTAGTCTTATAATTAATAACGTAATTATTTAATATTCTTTCAAGACATGGTGTAGTAATATTTTATAATCATAATCTTAAAAGATAAAAAAGCATTTTATTTTGTTTTATTAAAAAAAAAAAAAACTTAAATGAAAATATATAAAAATTTGTTATTATATGCATTTTTTTTAATTTAAATGTAAAATTATTTAATATAAATAAATTACTTTTTTACCTTTTAAAAATAAAGGATACCCCTCATTAAGGGGTAACACCACTGTAATAGCGAAAAAAGCGTTTTTTGGGTATTTTTTTTAATGGAAAGAAAAGTTATAAAGAAATCATATTTATATATATTATTAGTCTAATATTATAGTATATTTAAAAAAAACTTCAGTAAAAAAAATACAAAATGGCTAATTTATAGCCGATCTCTTGAGGCCTCTTGCATCGGAAGCGCTTCGCCGCACGCAGTGTACCAATCGCACATTTCCACCTGGAACAGAACAAAAATTAACTGTTAGGTATAACAATTTCTGGGCACTTTGGGCAAACAATCACAGTTTTGAAGCCCGAGCCCCGAGAACTTCTTTCATGAAAAGTTATATTAGAACCGCACGTTTTACACTTCACATGCTCAGAAATTCCAGAAAATACTGCCAAACAGTTAATGATTCGGTATCTAAATGTATAATTTACATCGAAATCGTCCTCGGATGTCTTAAGCTTTTTTGCCGATGCACTGACGCCACTGGAATCACCTTCAGCTTCGTATCGATTCATCGGATGATTCGCTGATTTACGGCTCCGATGCCGTGTTGGATAGTTTTCTTTCGTGCCTTTTGTTTCTGCGTATACTTTTTCTTTTTTCATTTTGCTCAACGTAATAATAAATAATTAAAACTTTCACAAAAATATAGTTTCAAAAGCGAAAATGAGAGCGTTGTTTTCTTACGATATACAGACGCTATACTAACGTACTTTGTTTTGAAAGTAGCCTAACTAACTCATAATAGCTTAAGATCGACATATATAAGAGCATTAGAGAAGTTTGCGAACAATAGGCAAGCCATAAGGCGGTCCTTCTCATCAGGTACATACCTCTTGAAGGTAAGGGATCGGCCGTTTCGGAGCGACCGAAGACGGTCGGTATATGTCCCGAAATTTCAAATAAAATTTTTTTTTTCGGGATGGGACCTTTTGTACCATATTCAAGAAGGTTCAAATCAGGTTTTAAGCCAATTAAAAAAAATCGCTTTTATGAAATTTCTACAGTGGTGTTACCCCTTAAGATAGTCAAAATGACCCTCGCCCTGAATAAAAAGACTAGATATGTACACATGTTTGTGTATGAAAAAAAGAATTCTTGGTTATTTTTCCATCCCCCTCTCCTCTTTTTAAATTTCGAAAAACCCACTATTCTCACATTATTATTTTTTTCTCGACACCGTTAAGGTGAAAATTTTCACAAAAATCAAGCACATACCTTATGCAGTTGTATAACTACGCAAATATTTTCAGCACTCAGGAGGTCCGAAATCTAACCTAAAAAATTTTTTAAATATTTAAAATCTTTATAACTTCGAGCTATCGAGTCCTGCAGGGCTAGTTCTTGCTGGAAATCATGTATTTTGATATTTAATAATTTAAAAACTTTTCAGAGTTTTTAGGATGGTGGATCTCCCTCAAAATTGCAGAAAACCATATTTCTTAGCGATTTTCGGCATCCAAACAGTTCCCAGACATGCGACTGGTCTCCAAAATAAACAATTCATTGTCTTCTTATCAAAAGATGTCATAATCAATGCATTTTCATGTGCTTAGCAATTTTTATTACGAGACAACCTCATTTTTAATTAATTTATTCATTTACCGATTTTTGAACTTTAAGTAGTTCCATGCGACTGGTATTAAAAATGAAGAATTTATTAACTTCTTATCAAAAGATATAATCAATGCATTTTCAAGTGCTTAGTAATATTTAATACGAAAAAACCTAATTGATTTTGCTCCATCTGGCTTTTGAATGATTTGACCTCTGAGATTAATTCTGCCATGATGAACGATACATCTTTTGGTATCTGGAATTCATTCCCTTGCGCACATACCAAATTAATCACCTCCTGTTTGATTGGTTGTGTGTGTGACTCCTGAGTACTTTCGTTCGTCGCACTGTTGGTTACGGTGACCTCTGGTGGTCCCCGTAACGACTGCTCGAGGTTCTTGTGGACTTCTGTGTCCGTTATCAGTAAGGCCAGTTTGTATGTGTTTGGTTCACTAGTGTGCGCGCCTTCCTTGATAACAGCTGCTATCGTTGTGTCGATAAATTGACGTCGCAGCCGTGCTCGATCATTGATGGTCTCATTCTTTACTCCGGTTTCATCAATGAAATCTTTGGCCGTGTGGTCTCTCAGCAACCATTTCTGCAAGCGGTATGATTGCGCAAAATAGTTGCTGTCCGTTCAACTTAGTCAGCCATTCTTCCACAGCTGTTTCTGTTTTGCTGAACATCTTGTGATCTGATGGATAACTATCTTCGTTCGCCGTCAGCTATCTTCTTTCGCTTTGCAAGATTTCAGAATTCGCAAGTGTGAGCAGGGGTATTACAATACGGTGGATCAAGAAACATTTGGCAATTAAGTTTTTCTTGTTGTAGCTGAGTGCACAATTTTCGCAAATCCAATCGTTTCCGTTTCCGCAATTTTCGCTATCTATTCGCTTTATCAATCCAATCAATCACGAGTACACCCTCGTTAAAATTTAATAAAAACTCAAAATTTTTACTTGTCACTAAACTCTACTGAGTTTGAATCTCGTTTTCAAAATCAGAACTGTGTGTGCAATTTTTCGCAAATTGTTCAGAAACGAAAAATAAGTTTTTGTTTCTCTTAATTTTTTTGTTTACCTATTGCAAGGAAAAAAAAAATTCAAAACTCTAAA
This sequence comes from Gastracanthus pulcherrimus, assembly GCA_949152435.1. NCBI lineage: Eukaryota > Metazoa > Arthropoda > Insecta > Hymenoptera > Pteromalidae > Gastracanthus > Gastracanthus pulcherrimus. The sequence goes on from OX424573.1 coordinate 118,294,507, forward strand.
GTTGAATCAACCAACTTTTCAAATAATAATATCAAAAATGCTTTCAACTTTAGGTAGCAACTTTTTCGGAATCTTATTTCTTAATTTCGGAAAAAATAACCTTAAAAACTGAAAACGCCAGGAAAATTAATTTTACAAAATAAATTTAAATTTTCGGAAATGTTCGATTTTCCAAAAAGAAATTATCGCTTTTTCAATTATTTGTTTAATAAAAAAAATGTGGAACTGTTACATCCGGCTCCCCCGAATGTTAGGGGGGAGGTGAGAAAATTTTGGAATTCTCCGCCCTCCTTACGCACCACCCGACGATCACCGAGGGGAGAAAATGTTACCATCCAAATATATATGTACCTTAAATCATAAGCGTAGATCTCTACCTTGCCGACGGCCGCATGACCTCACCGGTAACCCACCGGTAGAGACTCAGCTCACGACAAGGTAGAGCTACAATATTAACGACATGTAACAATTTATTATCATACCATATATGTATCTTAAGCCGTAAGAATAAAACCCTACCTTGCCGACGGCAGCAACATCACCGGTAACCCACCGGCAGAGACTCAGCTCACGGCAAGGTAGAGTTATAGTACTGGCATTATGCAACAAATTATTAATTATTTTATTTTATTAATATATAATGTAAGTAAAATAAGGACTTACGCCTTTATGATTCTTGAGCGCACACTTACAGGCAAGTTATCGCCTCAGCCATATATGCGTAAACATGTGCCGTCTCAAATTGTTAATTTAACTTTTGACGTGTAATTTATTGTCAGACTTTAATTATTATTAAGATTTAATCATTTCCCTTGCTCTCCCGAGCAAGTTAGAATAAGGAACCTCTGCGCTCAAACCACATCTTATTTTTCCTATGAATTCTGGAAACCGAATTTCCACTTTTTAACAATTTATAAAATCACGCGGGAATTTATTAAGATCACTACATGTAAAACTAAAGCAGCCGGAGGGGCAAAACTAGTATAAATTCCGGAACTTCAGATTTCCACTTTTTACCCCAAAATAATAATTCCTTTTCCAACACAAACTTATACCATCATATAAACATAAATTTTTAGAAGTTATTAAAACTTAAATCATTATTGTCAAATCATTAATTTATTAGTTATCTAATTTAATAATTACCGTATGAATATTTTCTGTAACCGGAGTATTTGCCGAATATCTCAGGCCCCGGAAAATATACAAACTTGGCCCCCCGGCTACTTAAGTTATTTTGTACCACCAACATTGTAGTAACAATTTTAAGAAATATAATTAAAGATTTTTGGGGGCTGCCATAAGCAGCCCATGCATAACAGCGATATAGATTCTGAGAATCCAAAGCCACTAGGGCTGATAACGCTGACGATGCGTCTGGGAGTAGTTGCAGCTGCACTCCGGTCGACCGCTTCGCAACAGCAACAGCCAATCACAGCACGCCACCGCCGTGAAGCCTGCGGTGGGAGAACCCACGCCACCACCGATCGAGGCGGCGGAGAGCATACCACCACGGTAGTTACCGAGCAGCTACACCCAGAGTTAGACGTACTCTCCGCGACACTCTCACTTCTATTGTCTGTAAACGCGCAATTTAAGATAGAATAAATTCCTGTATTGCGGAATCTTAATAAAGCCGGTACTCCTTCGACAGCAGCCGCGGTCGTCGTAAAGCTGCTAGTAAAAGCGTGAAGTGACAACTTGTATAATTGTCAGTGTCTCGACTTTATATCAGTCTAAAAATATAAATAAATCGCTGAGTGTTCCAAAAATCTGTGTTCTTATAATTCATTGTGTTTCCCTCAAATAAAAATTATATCATAAAAGTTAAGTGTATTTACGGAAGCAGAGTCCTTCCTAATGTGGTGAAGTGAGCCGATGAGACATCCTCGCTCACTACGGCCTAGTTGGGGCCGCACTTCTCATTTTTACATATAAATTTGGGGGTATCTGGACGGGACCAGATAACTTACACACGTCAGCCAAGCAGATATAACCGAGGCGGCATTTGAGCCGTCCAAGTAGCAGAGCAGAGCAGAGCAGCCAAGCAGAGAAGGAACGAGAGGGCCTGAAGCCGAATTTTAAGGGTGTCGAATTTCACCAAAAATCTGAATAGCTAAAGGGGGAGAGCCAGTCGCATCGAATTTCACTCCCGATTCAACGACTGTTCCGGCTAGACGCGCTGCCATCGCAACCTCCTGGCCCTCCGCTAGCTTAACCTCCACGACAAGGTAAGTGTCAACGCCATTGAACAAAGATAAATAAATTGAATCATATCCGGGATACTTACCTAAATATAAAAGAAATCACACAAATCTGAAACTAATTACATGTGTTAAGTTTGGCGCGGTGTTTAAATTCGTTTAATTAGCCTAACCATAGTAACGCATGTTACAGAACTATTTCTCGTTTCCGTTCTCGAGGATCCTGAAAAGAAGCGCTTTACTATTTTATTTTCGAGGAAAATTGGATTTTTGCGTTGAAAATGGTATTCAGGAAGTAATTTAACTTTTTCAAAAATTTTCTTATTTAAAAAAAAAACTATATATTTGTAAATGAATCTTTTGCACTTTCTAAAATATTAAAAATTAACAAGAATTTCTCTTCTGCAAAACATTTTCCAAGTTGGCTCAACCAGTTCTATTTATCAAAAATAGAAAATTCGGAAGATTTTTAATTTTTAGAATTTATTGTTCATTACTCTTCAATAAACAATAATTTTGTAGAAAAACAACTTTCGAACTTGAACATTTCGATATAGTGAATTATTTTAAAAATACTAAAAATCCAAAAAGAAAATATTTTTTTGAAACATATTGTTCATTAGTGTTCGATAAATAACAATTTTGCAGAAAAATAATTCAAGAATAGATTTCATTCCTCTTATAATTTCTAAAAATCCGAAAAAAATCCAATTTTCCGAAATTATTGTTTATTAATAATTAATATATATATATATATATATATATATATATATATATATATATATATATATATATATATATATATATATATACATTGGTAATTGATTAGGAAATCGAAAACAGAAAAAAATTATTTCTTATTTCAGAAAAAAGGTTCCTTTTAGTATGCAGAATCAATGTAAATTTTTTCAGATTTTTTGAAGCTCCTAGGTTTATAGTTATTTGGAGCTAAATATGGCCATATTTCCATATACATATATATGCATGATTCTTTGGAAAACATAAAAAGAATTATTTGGGCAAAAATGTTCCTTTTAGTATGTAAAGTAGTCGTGAATTTTTTCCGATTTTTTTAAGTTCACATATTAAAAGTGGTTTGAAATTAAATATGACTTTATTACTAATGTGCATTATAATACATTTTTAACAATATTTCATGTTGTTTTTTTTATGTAAATATTGCTGTGCACACTTTTCAGAACTACTTCGATCGCTCAGATTTGTGATCAAAGGACACCTTGTAATTTATTAATTAACTTAATTAATAAATTCACGATAATAAATTCAAGCGTCGCACATGAAAGCGGAGCTGGATAGAAGAGTTAGAATTCAAGGGAAAATAAATTTACACCACATTTTTTTTTGTTTTTGTGCTTTTCTCTTCTTTTACAGCATATTATAATGCAGAATATGAATCTGTTTGGTTATTTGTCATACTTAAATACAACGGATACTAGAACCGACACCACTTTTTAACTCCGGCTCCAAGGTCACAGCAAAATATGGAAATTTCGTTTATAAGCAGCCGTCATATAATGAAAGATTTTTGTTTTAATTCTCAGGATTCACACAAATACGAGTATAACATTTAAAAAGGTTTGAAAAAGGTTCATCGGACTGGCTTTCTAAGAAAAATTCCAAATTCAATCTTTGTCTTTGAGTTTTACATGATAATCTCACCTTAAGGTGCGTGTACACTATTTTTTAACAAAAAATCGAAAAAAAAATTTATTAAACTTTTTGAAGCTCTACATTTATAACAACATTTTGAGACCTGATAGAATAAAAAAATTCATAATCAAAAAAGTTATAACCATTCAAAGAAAATAATTAACGTCGCTTCTTATGTAGAAATGAATATTTTAATGCGTTTTTCTCGAAACTTATTTTCAAACTTCAAAAAGTTGCTCGCACATTTAGAGTCTATGAATTTGTCTGTAACTCGCAGCAAATATTCCTATACGGGGCCGTTCATTACTTACGTAAGGCAATTTTCCGTCTTTTTTGAACCCCTCCCACCCCTATGTAAGAATTCATAAAATTATCATGACCCCTTCCCATCCCTCTTACGTAAGATTTTATAAATCATGATGAGGTAAAACTTAATTAATTATAACATTGAGTTATTTCCTAGACGTCGTTTGTAACAAAACTTTAAAAAAGCATCTTTTTATAAAGTCTTTCCTTACCCTAAAGATAATTAGACGCTTTTTTTTTAATTTCAGCAGCACCCATATGCATTGCTTATCACAAAAAATTTTCAAACCAGTTTTCCGGCTGCAAATAACAAACGAATCTTTTAAAATTTGAAGTAGACAATGTTTATACAAATTCAAAGAGCATAATAACAAGCCGTTTATTCTAAAAAAAACATGGATATATAAAAATGTTCTACCGTGATGACGTGCGAATTTTATTATATATACATAAGCTACCAAAATATGATATAAAAGAGAATCTTGCAAAATCCTAATTGATCCGTTCTTAAACTGACATTGCATCAAAGTCATTTTAATACTATGGTCAATTTCTATTTAGGTACATGTGAAATCACAATAACTTCGGTGTTATGGCGATCCTACAGATGAAAAATCAGTGGTGATGCTAATGCAGATATATGCCGTCACCTGTATTCTGTCCAAGAGCAGTGGCTAATGTTAGAGGCCTGGATGACAGGATATCGTGAAACCCAAGCAGAAGTATTAACAGAACTAAAAATCTACAAACCTTTGGGATAATCCGTTTATCAATTACAAATAATTGTTACACGTTTTATCGACTTTGTTAATAGTTTTTATTATGTTAATAAAACAAATTTCTCTATCATTTTCCAATATGAAATCAAAATTTCAGCTGAGGAAAAGTCATTTGAAGAAAGTGTGGTATCTCTAAAATGCCATGAGCGTGCTAGATCATAAGGATGCTTTTGCGAACTGTTCAAGTTTAGTCACCCACACTTGAGCCCTTTTATTGAATTTTCCGTAATAAAGGCATGAACACAAAAGCAGTAATATTTTGGCACCTAAAAACGTAAACGTTGACATTTTTAAAGTATATTCTTAAATCGTATAGAGCTTGAGCTGTATAAAAGATTAAAAAAGAAGTTGTTCCACTAAATAGCTTGAAATTCGGCAACGTGAAAGAAATGGCTCCACTAAATAACGTGAAATTCCACGTCCCACCTCCCCCCCTCCATTGAGCTCTCCACAGCCCCTTCAACATCCCCTCCACTTAATTAACGTAATACTTAATACTTATTCTACATTTTCTATTATTTCCAAGGATTATGATTTCGCTTCTCATGTCATTAATTTAATGGTAGTTTTTAATGCTTGTATAAAAACTTCCTAAAAAAATTCAAATAATAATAAAATTCAAATAAAATATTTTGCACTTCTGGCCAATACTTAAATTCAGCAATTGCATGGTACTCAAAACCGCAGAATACGCTTCATTGAACATACCTGCAGCCAGGTAGGCGACAATTTGAATTACTTTTTGAGCAGAATGCAGATGTTTCGGATTCATGCGCCAGACTGTCGAGTTGAACGACTCGTTGGAATCTTGCGTATGACCGCCAAGGCATCGCGTTAAAAGTTCTTCATTTGAAAGTTCCTCATAGATTGGGCTTATGTGTTCCTCAACTTTTTTGTCAATCAATCGAGCAGGATGCTTAAAAGATTCCAGTTGATTCATGAATTCAGCCTTGCATCATTCACACCAGCTGTCGGCGTCTGCCGAACAATTCTCGTACCGGCGAGATTTATCTGTGGCACAATAATGATCCAACGTTGCTTCTTTCATCTCTTGGGTCAGAATTAATATTTCTTCTATTTGCCAAGCCATAATAGATCGTTAGCTTTTTAATGAGACTTTCCGTGAGGAGCTTCTTACCTCCGAGCTTCTGTTGCTTCTTTCTATTTCGGAGTCGCGTACCCATCGTTTTTGTACGTGTCCCACGGACTCATTTTTTGTAATAGGGCAATCGGCACCATATGGATTTATCTTCAGAATACCCGCAAAAGTTTTAGAATCGCCATCGCCGATGTAATTTGTATATTTCACGCCAAATTTTTCTTTGAATCTCGAAAACATTTCCACAATAGAATCCACCTCCAGCTTCCCTGATGAACCTTCGTGATTTGCGGAGCATGATTCTTTGTGTTCTTCATACCATTCTTCAAAGTCGTCGTCTAATGTTTTCTTTTTTACGGTACAAGAGTGACAGTATGTACTTTTCACGATGTGGTCGACTACTTTGCCACAGTAGTACGCAACGAGAGTTGTTACACCGTACAATGAAGTAAAGCCATGTTTTTTCCAGGATCCATCCCTGGACAATTTCTAATGAGATTCGGTTCTCCCATTTTCTACATTCTTTTCTCGGTCCTCTTTGACAGCTTTCTTATTGACAATTTTGAACATCGATTCCGACGCTGAGTGAAGATACTGCACTATCTTATCGTACGTTGATTTCGAAAAACCTTGACACAGATCCACGAGACCACAAAACATATTGATACCTTCTTGACCAACTCCAAGAATCCTCATAACGAACACGATCCGTCTATTTATTTCACAACCGATATTTATCATCGGTTTTGAATTGATTTATCTTCGATCGCACATACACGATAGAACAATTTTAAAACTCAAGCCTCGATGTCTACTCTCTGCAAATGTTACGTTTTGTTTGCACGATCTGCAGAGTACAATATCAGTAATCGCATGAAAAACTGTCAAAAATTCAGTAATTCTATAACAATGAAGTGGATTCACAATTATATTTTCGGTGATCAGAATGGACAATTTTCTCGTCCTACTGCTTGTATCCAACTCTTGATCGTCTGATCGAGTTGTAAATCGATTACCGTAAAATTTATGTTTATGCGGCTTCGAAGCACGTTCGGAGGTCGATTTTTCATCTTTCGGATAACTTGCCATGATATTCTTACGACATGTATTCGTCAAGAATCAGAACAAAACTAACCGTTGATGCTAGAAGCAGCAAACTAGAAACACGTACACAGAGAGGTATTATACACCTTTATACTTTAATAAACCGTATTATGTCTCAAGAGTACACTACTATAAACTCTAAATATTATTTTGAAAGACCGTTAAACCTTTTTAGGTATGAATTTCGGAGAAGAAGAGTGAGGGGTGGACCGAGTGCTCGCACACCTGCGTGACGCCCCCCTGCTATCGGCTCTGTATCTTGGGAAATATTTAGAATTGGACTCTGTAATTTTGTGTACATATTCTTAAATATTTATAAAAGAAAATTATCTTTAGACCTCCTAAAGTAGGATCCCCCCTTAACCTATTTCTTCCCAAGCGGCCATTTTATAGTCAATTGGTTTTTTGCTTAAAAAATTGACGAAAAAAAAATAATAATAACCAATAGCACAAAATGGCGGTTTTAGGAAAGAAACCAATCGACTGTAAAATGGTCGCTTGGGAAGAAATGGGTTAAGAGACGCTATCAACATTTTATAAATTGATACATTTTATAAAATTATTTGCAAGTAAAAAACAATATTATCACAAAAAATCACTTTAAAAATTTTGCTTCAGTATTTTTAGACTTTAGAATAAAAGAAACACAGTAATTTTAAACAGTTTACTAGAATAATAATAAATAATCACAATATTAAAAAATTTTCATCTTACAGCTGTAAAATAAACAATAATCGTTTTTACTTTCAACAAAGTGTAGAGTCCCTTAGAGCGCATTTATAGTAAGGAGCGGAGTAGACTCTCGACGATATGTATAAATATAATTTTACATAAGTAGCAGATGATATAACTAGAGTATTAGACGCACCTAGATACACCCTTGTTGCTTCATCATAAGTGAGAATCTACACAAGGGCAATCCCGTTCTGTAGTGTGCTGTGCTGTGCCATCCGATTTTAGAACGAAGAAGTTTATTTACATCTATATCTATGCTCATTCAATTAATATTTCATAATTGTCATTTCGATTATTTAATAAACGAATAATTTTGAAGAAAGAACAAGGCAAAAAAGAGGCAAAACAAGGCGCGAAGCGCTTGTTCTAAAGCTCCGGAGCAGGCAAATCACATGCGGCCTTCGGCCGTATATATATGTGTGTGTATGTATAGACCCTTACGACGCAAAACATCATGTCCAACAGGGTCTCTAAGATCAAAAGTAGACTGGGTCCTCTCGAGAAGCGTCTGAAGGCCGTCGACGACCTGCCTCAGCTCACGTCCCGCATAACAAATGCTGAGTCCACCATAAATGAGCTGCCGGCCCAGATACAAGATACGCAGCCTAACAACATCGTTTCTACCGCCACCGAATCTGCGGAGATCGCGAATCTTCGCAGTGAACTAGCGGAAATCAAGAAGCGGCAGGAAAAAACAACAAACGATGTTGTAATCATGGGGCTCCACTGCAACAACGAAACCTCGCTGCGACTCCTAGTCTACAAAGTGCTCTCCGCACTCTATCCAGCGGTCCTCAAGAAGGACATCACCGCTGTTAGGATGATGGTTATCTCAAAGTAGCCAACACCACCTCGGCCGGAGACATCAAACTTCCACCGATTGCTGTCTCCCTATCATCCCATGCTCTCGTTCTCTCGATCGTCGCAGCCAAGGCCAAGAAGCGCAAACTGCACATGTCTGAGCTCAACGCTGCCCTACTGGAGGAAACCAAAGCTCTAGACACAGATTACCAGGGGCTCATCAACATCAATGAGCTGCTTCCTCTAGATGTACACAAACTCCGCATCAGAGCCACAAAGGAGGCCGAGAAGAGGCAGGGATGCAGAAGCTATGTGGGGGATGGGAGAATCTACATTCGCTCCACCATTGACATCATCCGAGCCACCGTCATCAATACCGACCAGAGTTGAATGCTTTTTTAGCCGGGATGCCGCTGTTAAACTGAAACACACACACACCTCATTCCACCTCAACCGCCATCATCAACATCGTCAACCACATCTTCATCTTCTTCCAAGGTAACTCTGTCTAAAGGTCTAAGAGTCTGCCATTTTAATGCGAATTTTCTTACAGGTCATATTCAGATGATCAGATTCTTCTTGTCCATTCGTCCCCTCTTTCACGTAATAGCTGTAACCGAGACCTAGTTAGACGACAAGATAAAATCTATCCCTTCACTGGACAATTACACTCTACAAACGTGACAGAAACAGGAACGGTGGAGGTGTGGCCCTCTATATTCATCATTCCGGGAAGCCGGAATATCTCTTCTGTGAGATCTCCGCAAAGGGAGATGCACCCATCTTCGTGGGTGTTGTGTATCGTCCACCTCATGTCCCGTTTCTTCAGGGCACCAACTTTATCTAGCAACTTACAACACACATGCACAACTACTCAACGAAGGACATAATGCGTACTTTTAACGCCAACCTAGTCTCCTCGTCTGAAGATGCCGAGTTCATCAAGGCTTTCATCGAGGAAAATTTCCTCACATCAGTCCCTTATAGTACCACACACCATAAACAGAACTCTGACACCTGGCTTGACCTTCACTTAACTGACGAGTACGATCGCCTGCTGTCATACTAGAAGACTGACACACCTTTCATCAACGGGTATGACTATATCACGGCCACCCTTGAAGTATAGATTCCTCGCTACGTACCTAAAACATACTCTTACAAAAACTACCTGTTGCAAGTGAGGGGTGAGGTGACGCCTCTGGAAATCCCGACCTACACGATTGAAACGCTAAGGAATTAATTCCTTCAGGTCACAGTATAAATGAACAGTAGTCAATGATAGGAAACAGAAGCATTTGAACAAGGTGTTTGCGCAATCCGAAATTGATGCTTTTTCTGAAAAAGTATAGCCTGTGCATCAGAGAGTGAGCACGCTTACACAATTTTGTGACATGCTCCACGTTAATTTGGAATCGAGCACCAAGCCCGGTTACGCACCGACGACTCATAATCAACCCGGGCTCCCCCTATGTTGATAAAGGTGTTGGCTACAGATGGTAAAGCCTTGATATAGCAGGGTGAGCCCAGGACGATTGCCTTTGTCTTAATGACATTGAGTTTAAGATGGTTTTGTGCAGCCCAGCCTATTATCCTGTCTGCGTTAGCACTCATCTTGACAGAACAAGAGTTCAGCTCCTCAAGGTGGCATTGGCTGTAGATTTACAAGTCATCCGCATAGATCAGATGTGATACATCAGGATCCAGGAAGAAACTGATGTCGTTAATGTACAACGCGAACAGTAAAGGACCCAGAACAGATCCTTGTGGCACTCCGGGTTTGAGTGGCCGGAAGGTAGACAGTCCATTGTCACCAACGACGGCCTGTTCTCACCCCGAGTGGTAAGAGGCAAGCCAACGAATGACTTGCTTAGAGAAGCCGAAGAAGGGCAGCTTTCTCAGGAGCCTGACATGACATACGGTGTCAAACGCCTTGCTAAAATCAAAAAGTAGAAGCAGCGTTACCTTCTTGTTATTTATACCAAGCCTGACATCATCAGTCAGCTTAATTAAGCCTGACTGTGTACTGTGACAGAAATCTGTCTGTGTACCAGCCGCTCTAGCGCTTTGGACAAGAAACAAAGAAAGGAAATCGGACGGTAGTCAGTCAGGGCTGTTGGTGAACAGGTTGAAAATACGACAGAGAAAGGTAGCGAGTACTAGCAGTACCTTAGAAACACCAACCTGTGGGATGCCATCGCTGCCTCTGGTCTGTGTATCAAATTGTGCTACTGCGGCTGGCAAGTCCAATTCCGTGATTTACCTGAAATTGAAATTTTCCAGTAGGTCAGGACTCTTAAGTATATGCAGATATTCCTCAACAGCGGGCGCCAGCGGATTGTTGGAAATTACGCTGAAGTGCTTGTTGAGCTCGTCTATGGAGAAGCGAGAAAGGGTGTGTTGCTTGGAGGTAGTAATTCTAGGCAACTTCAGACGAGAAGACTAGGTTGGCGTTAAAAGTACGCATTATGTCCTTCGTTGAGTAGTTGTGCATGTGTGTTGTAAGTTGCTAGATAAAGTTGGTGCCCTGAAGAAACGGGACATGAGGTGAACGATACACAACACCCACGAAGATGGGTGGATCTCCCTTTGCGGAGAACTCACAGAAGAGATATTCCGACTTCCCGGAATGATGAATATAGAGGGCCACACCTCCACCGTTCCTGTTTCTGTCACGTTTGTAGAATGTCATTGTCCAGTGAAGGGATAGATTTTATCTTGTCGTCTAACTAGGTCTCGGTTACAGCTATTACGTGAAAGAGGGCATGAATGGACAAGAAGAACCTGATCATCTGAATATGACCTGTAAGAAAGTTCGCATTAAAATGGCAGACTCTTAGACCTTTAGACAGAGTTACCTTGGAAGAAGATGAAGATGTGGTTGACGATGTTGAAGATGGCGGTTGAGGTGGAATGAGGTGTGTGTGTGTTTAAGTTCAACAGCGGCATCCCGGCTAAAAAAGCATTCAACTCTGCGTCGGTATTGATGACGGTGGCTCGGGTGATGTCGATGGTGGAGCGAATGTAGATTCTCCCATCCCTCACATAGCTTCTGTATCCCTGCCTCTTCTCGGACCCTTTGTGGCTCTGATGCGGAGTTTGTGTACATCTAGAGGAAGCAGCTCATTGATGTTGATGAGCCCCTGGTGATCTGTGTCTAGAGCTTTGGTTTCCTCCAGTAGGGCAGCGTTAAGCTCATACATATGCAGCTTGCGCTTCTTGGCCTTGGCTGTGAGGGTCGAGAAGACGAGAGCATGGGATGATCGGGAGACAGCAATCGGTGGAAGTTTGTTGTCTCCGGCCGAGGTGGTGTTGGCTGCATTGAGATAACCATAATCCTAAAAGCGGTGATGTCCTTCTTGAGGACCGCTGGTTAGAGTGCGGAGAGCACTGTGTAGACTAGGAGGCACAGCGAGGTTTCGTTGTTGTAGTGGAGCCCCATGATTACAACATCGTTTGTTGTTGTTTTCAAGCTTCCAGCAAAACGAAATGACTATAAGAGTAATGCTGCCTCGGAGCAGAACAATGCTATATCAACATCAAAAAATCAGCCAAGCAATATTAACACTGACACGATATGACTAGGTAAGTGCGTCGCGACAGAGGGTCATCGGGGGGGGGGGGGGGGGGACTGAGAGTAGGATTTGTTAACGTGACCTGTCTCGGAGGGCACATTGGCATACTTCGTCAACACCTTTTGTCTGGTCCCTCCTACCACCTCTTCGGGGTTCCTAAGACGCACCTATCACCTAAAGTCAAGGACACTCGCGTTCGGATCAAAGGGTACTCAATAGTAAGACTAGATAGAAATAAATTTGGTGGTGGACTAATACTCTACGTGCAAAATTCCTTTAAAGCGACTGTTTTATGTATCTCCAAGACAATGCAAGAGGGGATACCAGGTATCCCGGAATACATTATGTGTAGTGTACAATCAGGTACCCATCCACCAATCTTTTTTGCACTAATTTACAGACCACCGCTTATACCTTTCTTACAGAACTCTGATCTCATAGATAAACTTGGCTTTACACACTCAGGACTTCAACCATAAAATTATAATGAGTGATCTGAACGCGAATCTCCTTAAGACCTCAGAGGATGCTAAATATGTCAAGCGACTTGCTGCTGACCTTAATATAAAAATAATTGACCATGGTGCGACTCATCACCTTGAGAACTCTCACACATGGATTGATGTGACGAGAATGACGTAGTGCTCGAGTCATACAATCAGATGGCGCCATTTAACAGCAATCACAACCTGATTAATGTTGAAATAGTATATGAAGCTCTCATAGCCCCCACAGTATGAACATTTAAATATACGGACTTTAAGTCAACAAATCAGGATGACCTTTTTTCTCACCTGATAAACTGTGACTGGTCGCCGTTTGATTGCAGTGACAAGAATGACGTGGACGATCTGCTGGAGTGTCTCAGTGTCAATTCACACCAAAAAATAAGGCAAATTCTTCATGGATTGATGCTGAGCTTGCACACCTCTTTAAGAAACGTGATGCTGTACGGAGACGATACGTACGGACCAAAGACGAGAATCTCAGGTGGGAGTACCAGGCCCTTGCGAGAAAAACAGAACAACGATTTTAAACTGAGCAAGAAGCTTACATTCAAAAGAGGATTTTTGAAGCCCTAGATAATAAAAGGGACATTTGGAAGGAGTTAACAGGGCTGGGACTCCTGCCGCGGATACATAATAGAACTTCATGGCTTCACACCTGATGAGCTTAACTCGCACTTTGCAAGAGACCGAGGGTGACGTGGACTTGGGCACCTTCCTGGACTCAGCAAATGATGATGGACTCACATTTAAAACTGTGACAATGTCTGATGTAGTCCTGGTTGTTACGCATTTCTCGTCGTTGGCGCGAGGTGAGGACGGTATTCCGCAAAGTGTGATAGTTAAGGCTCTCCCACTTATTGGCGCTTACAGCATGCGCATATTAAACTCCTCTTTGTCCATGGGCGTTTTTCCGGGTCCCTGGAGAGGGGCTCATTTAGTGCCGATTAAAAAGACCCCTGTGCCATCCTCAGCCTCGGACTTCCGTCCGATAGCACTATTGAGTTTCCTCTCCAAGGTGCTGGAGAAAATAGTTCATGATCAAATTATGGAGTTTATACAAGCAAAAAATCTCCTTGATCCACTTCAGACAGGTTTCCGACAACATCACAGCATACTAAAGTTAACAGAGGACATTCGGACTGCCATCAATGACAAATAACGACTCTTAACGATACTACTACTGTTCGACTTCAGCAAGGCGTTTGACACCATATCACCCTCCAAACTACTCCGTAAGCTGATACGTATGGGTTTTTCCTGGAAAGTTCTACTGTGGCTCAAATCTTACATAATAGGTAGAAAACAAAAGGTTGTGAATAATAATGAGGACTCAGGTTTGCTTACCACTAATCTGGGAGTGCCGCATGGTTCAGTCCTGGGGCCCATGCTATTCAGCCTCTACATTAATGACTTACAAGACGTACTGACTGGTGGTGGGGTTGAACACTTGCTATACACAGATGACTTGCAAACCTACATCCAAGTAACCTGGCAGGATCTTCATGTGGGTATCAACCACATGTCAGATGTAGCGCGAGCGGTATCAGAGTGGGTCGAAGCAACGGACTGCGACTCAATGTGGGTAAAACAAAGGCGATCATTTTTGGCTCGGAACACAACATCAATCGGTTGCAAGATCTCGATTTGTCCGACAATGAGTTCCAGGAAGGTGTTTTTGTACCTTTCTCTGATACCGTCACAAACCTCGGTGTTGTCATGGACTTTAAACTCTCACAGAAACCGCAAATTGATGCGGTATGTAAAGAGGTAAATCGAGCTCTCTATAGCTTACGATTTTTCCGTTCATGCACCACCGAGGCCTTGTGAAATTAGACAATTTAGACTACTGTTTTGTGGTTTATCTTGATGTGTTCGGTGAGCTTGAGACGAAGTTACAAAGACTTCAAAATTCATCTGTGAGATACTCATGTGGTATTAGACGGGAGGAGCACATCATTCCTTACAGGAAAAATCTTGGCTGGTTTAGTTTAATGGAAAGAAGAGCGTACTTTGTGGGGTTGTTATTATATGAAACAATAAACACGGGGCAACCTTCGTATCTTGCGGCTCTCTTTGGTAAAAATACGACCAGGACTTCCAGTAGGAGTGGTGTAAAACAGCTCTCGGTTCCGTGATCGCGCACTGATACTGGATTCTATTCATTTAGGGCCCATAGTTCGCGGTTCTGGATACCCTCCCCTGCAGTGTGAGATATCTTCCGTCCCTATGTAAATATAAAATAGCTTTGAGTAGATATCTCAGGCAATAGAACGGTGACCAGCATAATCTAAGCGGCTTAACATTTGCTGCTTATACGCAGCTTTCTCTATGTAATGTATCCGTCTTTCTTATTATTTATTTATTTATCTATTTATTCACTATTATTGTATACCGACTGTATTATTTATACTTTTATTTATTCTGTATGATTGTATTTATTGTATTAATAAGTTTGCGTATGCAATTTTTTAAATATTAACTATGAGATGAACGTATGCAAACAAATCGACGATATGTGATAAACATGAACTGTGACGAGCTGTAATTTTACTTGCGAACAAATACGATTACTATGAAAGAAGCTTGTGTACATATTTTCTGTATATTTTTTTTTATTTATTTCGAAAATAAAAAGTATCTCTCTCTCTCTCTTTCTCTCTCTGTCTCTCTCTCTTGTGTCGAGGAGACTGGAGTTGACCAGGTCCACCCTGGCTGCCCGCCGAGGAAGGTGCTGTTAACTACAGCACACGTCGACACCGTCACTCTCTCATTCACACTACACTCTCTCGTTCACACGCGAGATTCGCACGCTTGCACTAAAAAAAGTTGACCACACGCTGCAACAGCCCGGAAGATTCTCTCTGCTACGGGGTTAATACGCGTTCCCCCCTCAATACACGCTCTCGACAATTAGATGGTCATCGCGGAAATTAATAAGTCACGCGTGCGGTACGGTTACCAGCCAGCTCCGCGGCGCGAATCCCTCGCGTATTCGAATTTACGAGTGCACGTATAAACAGAAAATTAGTGAGAAAACAGTGTTTTTACCAAAATTGTGACTTTATTGAATAAAGTCACCATGATTTTAGAAAACTATTCATTATAAATATATTTTACATATCAATAACTCTTAGAACGCATCTGACTAGTGATAGAATATTTAACCTCCAAACTTTGAAGCAAAAAATTATTATTCACTTACTAAAAAACGTAAATTAATGCATAAAAGTGAAAAAATTATATAAAAATCTTTTCGTAAAGTGTTTGTTTTTCATTGAAAAAAAAATTATATCTATGATATACATATTTTTCCTTGATGAGTTAATAGTTCAACTGAATTTTAAAACAAAAAATTTTTTTTGAATTTTTGTACGATAATCACTAGAGAGCCACCTTAAGAGAGCACTCTTTTTCGGAGTTATTCTTAAAAACTCCAGAGAAGAGCGGTCTTTCCCGGAGTTATTCTTAAAAATCACCAGAGAGGAGCGCTCTCTCTCTCTCTCTCTCTCGGAGATATTCATAAAAACGTCAAGTCAGTAGACCAAGATTTTTAGACCATAAGGTTAGAAGTGCAAAAGTTATGTGGACAAATAAAAATGGAGTTTTTTAATTTTTTTCGTAACTTCTAGATTCATGTATTTTTTATTTGAAATTATTACACATCAGAGAAGAAAACGTAACAATGTTTTTTTGACAATTTTTTGTAGAATATGCTGCTATTTAAAAAAAATCCTAATAACATTATTTAGGATTAGGTTGGAAAGTGTATATCTACATTAACACTTTAGTGCTGTTGTGTTTTAACCAAATTAAACATTTTTTTGATGTACATAAGATATATTAGTATAAGATATATAATGATTGACACTAACAAGTTTAAACAAAATAGAAAGAATATTGAAAATAAATTGGTCGTTTTGTAACCCCTGAACCTCCTTAAAATATATTTTAGAATGGCAATATGTAAATGCTTGTGCTTAATAAGTTAATTTTAGCATTATTTAATTAAAAGTGAATTTCAATTAGAAAATTCTTAAAGTGATTTTTCAGAACGTCACTTTGAGAAAGGATTCTGCTAAAGTAATTAGCAGCGTTTTTTTTACTGAGCCATAAACGGCGGAGGTTGAGTCGGCTCCAACGGAGCACACCTTTCTTTCCTTCTTGTCAGGGCGACTTACCCATATAAAAATTGTATATCATGGTACAACCTGCAAAGTTACGTCTAATTGTTCACAAGTTCGTACATTGTGTTTTATAAATAATCGGACATAACTTTGCAGGTTATCGGATGATATACTATTTTCATATGGGTAAGTCCTGCTGAAATTATTCAAGGAACAAAATAAGACCTCTAAAACTAAAATCGGGTAACAAACAAAAAAGTCTCCACTATTTTGTGAATTTTTTCTCTAGTTGATGATATCTAATTTTACAAGAACGGAATATCAATACAAAAAATTTTTTTAGTTTGACAAAAGTTTTTATTTTATAATATATTGAATTTCATATATGTTTGAGTATATATATTATATATACGATGTGCGCCTATATACCACTGCATATAATATAACGAGTATAGCGCAGTAGTGTATTGCGTTCAGCATAATGCGTATACTGTAGTCACTACTTTCGGCCCTCCGCCTCTCCGCTGTAGGCACTCACACTGCGCTGTGTCAGTTGCCAACAGTCTACCGCCTGTTATAGACCTTACGCACACAACGACATATTTTCGATTCTTCATTAAACGATAACGATTTACTATAAAACTGTTTATTTATTTCTTTTGTCCTACTACATATTATAACAACAGGTTATGGGCCCAGCACGTTTCCACTATGGAAGTGTTTTCGTGTAAATAGTGAAAAGTAGCGTATAAAAAAAGAATGCGGTTTTCGTCATCGGCATCGCAAGAGTTCATCTTCGATGCGGCGTCTCTCTGCTGCAAATCACGAACCTGTTGCAGCATAGGAGATCGGAGGAGCCCAACACCGAGTAACTACCGTCGCCGTACTACAAAAGAAAAGGGTGCAACGAACTTTGCGACGACGTGTTTGTAAAAATATGGAAATCAACATGGATTTGCAGGGCGAGTGTGATAACCGGGAAGTGCGTAGGTACATAAGTAATGTTAAAAATGTAATAATCACGTGATATTTACAAACGAAATTGATTAATTTAATTTAATTTTATTTATTCAGATAGTTTACAGAGGTATACATAATTAGTATTAAATACAACTAAATCTATACTCGTAAACCCTACAAAGGTAAACTAGTTACCTGTCCGTAGGACTGAAAAAATACATTAATTTAAAACTAATATAAATCTTAAAAATATATACATTAAACTTAAAAATAAACTAAAATTACAACTAAACTATTACTAAATAAGAATAACAAATTTTCAAAACTTATGAGCATACTTCATATTATCTTTGGAACATTACACGATAATGTATACGATAAGTTATACATTCGATGAAACCCACGTTTTAAATTTTCTTTTCCTTGTGTGTACATTATTTATCAACTTAAGTTCATTCGGAAGGCTATTAAATAACATAATTGCTCTTATATAATTATTCTTACTGCTAACTGTTTTGCACCTTTGTGGAATAGGAATGCTTTTTTTTCTAGTTTTACTATCTGAATTAATGAATTTATCTTTTAAAAAAATTAAGTAAAAATTTAGAGATTCATAAGCAAAAGTTTGTCTAATATTCATCGGATTTTTATGAATGACAAATTGGTTTTTGTTTACAATTTTCAGTAATCTATTTTGTAAATTTTTAATTAATTTTTGATTGTTAGAATATAAGCCACCCCAAGCTAAAATTCCATAGCTCATAATGTTGTGAAAAAAGGCATAATATAACATTGGATTATAAGGTTAGATAATAATATTAGTGTCTTATGTTATCCACTCCACCTGTTTTCAATTTCATATTTTTAATTATATCAAAAATTTCCTTATGATTTGTAGGCTCAATAAAAATAGTTTTCGAATTGATGGGTGGTTGACTTATTTCTACAGATGATGAGATCTGAATTTTCTCACTAAGTTTAGAACCTATTTTGCAATAGTAATCATTCATATTATTAGATATTTTGATAGGATCTATTATTTTCTGGTTGTTCTCACCATTTATGTAATTAATACTACCATCATTTTTGTTTTGGCTTTTGCCAAGCTTTTCTTTAACAATATTTTATAGTTTTCTTGTATTATTACTATTCATTATTATTTGAGCCCTATCATACATTAATTTGGCTTCTTTTATAACCTTATCTAGTATTTTTACATAGTTTTTATATTCCATCTTAAATTTATCATTAGCCGGGTCAGTTTGCCATATTTGGTACAAAAAATCTTTCTTATTACACGAATTTATAATAGCACCCGTAATCCATTTACTTCTCGGAGTAAAATTCGACTAATTATTTTTTTTCCTTTTTATTTTTATTTTTACAGAAAGTAACCATTTCTATACATTTTTTTATTTTATCAATAAATGTGTCGGTGGAATTCTCTGGTTCATTTATTGACGATATTGATATCCAACTTTTTTTTTCTACTACTTTTTTAAATTTATTATAATTAGTTTGCGTAAATAATTGCTTAGTTACATTATTATTTACTTTATTTAATGATAGGAATAGTGGTTAGTGGTCAGTAAACAAGTTAGATAGTTTAAAAGATTTAGTCTCTATTGAGTCAACTTTAATAAAAATATTGTCGATACATGAACCCTCATTGAGATTATATATAGATGGTCTGGTGATAGTTTGAAATCCCGGTATAAAACCCTTATCTAGGAGATTGTTTAAATGTTCTTGACCAATACAATCAAGGTTTAATAAATCTATATTGAAGTCACCAATTATTAAGTGATTTTTTTTTTTCGTTTTTTCTAGGAATTTTTCAAGTTCTATGACAAATTCCGTTTTAGGCAGGTCATTCGATCTGTATAAAGATAATATAATCAGTTTATTTTTGGTATTTATAACAATACTGGTATTTAGAATACCAAGTTGTCCTTCTTTTATTGTTTCAGTTACTTCAATTATATCATCTTTAATGTATATCACTACACCATCATTCTTGTTAATTTTACTATTATTATAATTGATCTTGTAACCCTTCAATTTAAAGAACTCATAACAATCTAGAACATGTGTTTCAGTACAAACTACTATACTATGTTTGACCTTAAGACTTTCAATAAATACTTCCAAATTGTTATGGTTTGCATTCAAACTCCTAATATTTACATATCATAAAATTTCTTTATTTGAATTCAAGTATTTATTCAGAACACTAACGCTCTTAAATCTTTTTTCTTTCATTACCATTTCAGTTTGTATACTTTCAATACATTCAATATTCTGCGCCATTTGAATTGATATTAAGAGCTTTTGTATTTGAAGTTGATGATCTGTCGTGTTCGGCATCCAATGCTAGCGAATCAGTGCTGTCCCCGTGTATTGATGATGCTCTTGAGTTAGTTGTTCTATTTACCTTTTGCTGGTGTTTCACGGAGTTATCTGCATTACCTAGGAATCTTGGTAATTCAGGTTTGATAGTATAATCAGTTGAGTTTATAAATGCTCTTACTGCGGGCTTCAATATTTCACACTCGTTGCTGTCATTTGTTCATGCTGTGTATTATATTTTTTCTTATATTTACTATTACTGTAGCTGCAATTTACGCAGCATATATGGTTAGCTTTCTTACAAAGTCTACTTAAATGTATTCCTGCACATTTTAGACACACTGTTACGTTTTTGCACTTATTACTATTATATCCAAGCCTGCCACAATTATAACATGGTTTAACGTTTATCACATCAAACATTTTACAGTTTTGATAACCAACGAATATTCTATCTTTGTTATCTCTGATCTGTTTATGTATTTCTGCTGTTACTTCCATAATGACGGTTAATTTTCCACTTTTAATGTTCTTAGAACAGTGCAATATTTTACCTTTTGTTTGTAGGTTTGCAAAATTCCTGCTCTTTATGTCGTTTTCAAGTGTATTTTGGTCCAGGTTAAATGTATTTTCGATTCCAATAATTTTAATTACAGGTTTCTTTAATTGTTCCTTCTCTATTTCATATATTTGGGACAGTTTGGTGTCTAAAAGCTGTTTCGCTGTGTTAGCACTTTCAACATTCATACAGTTAATTATGACTTCGTCTTTGTTTTTTAAGTTAATTTTTTTTGTCTGTATCGTTTTATCTTTGGTTAAATAGTATAACACTTTCACTTCCATGTCTGTCTTATCCTCTTTGTTTTTTCTTTTGATTATTATTTTAGGTATACTTTTTGGTTGAGTAAATGTTTGTTTAGAGGTGATATCAGCATAAGTTTTCATGTGTTGGAGTACTTTTCATTTATTTTCCTTATTTTTACCTCATAGAATGCTGTTAATTTCCCTGCTGTTTGCTCACCAAGTTTATTTACACCCTCAATTAAGGTTAGTTCTGAACTACACGCACAAACACCCAGTACACTTTTAAGGCTTTTGAACCCTTTATCTCTCGTGCCACAGCCATTATGATATAATGTGTCACACATTAGACAATAAACAATTCCAGCTTTCTTTGCCTTACAACAACCAAAATTAATGTGCTCCGGTACGGAGTACGAGTTTACGTCGGCGGCCATCTTGATTGTTCATTAAAGATACAGATATTTAAAATGAATATTTATAACGAGTGATAAAATCATTAAAAAGTTATAATTTAAAACGAATCAGACTAGTCATAAGAAAAATTAAGTGTACACTATAAAATGATTTATAAAACGATTTTTGAAAAGATTTTTAAAACGATTTTTGAAAAGATTTTTAAAACGATTTGTACAACGATTGGTAAAAATCGAGAAAATAACGTTTAGAAAACTACGTAGAAGTAAGTAATTTTGGAATGCACAGTTCGAAAAGAAGTAAACATGCTCGAAGTGCGCAGTGCGCAGTTAGAAATATGACACCGGCGCACATAGCCGTGCGCTGCCGGAAACAAAAGACACGCTGTGCGAGCTCAGTCACGTGCTTGTGTATGCACTCTTGAGCAGGCTCTCTCGAGTACAGAGTGTTGAGAGGTGTGAAGATTGTCGTAGAATGGACACATTCAAAACGAAATGTACGATTGAAAATAGCGAATATGAAACGATTTATTACACAACTGGTGAAATGTCATATAATATTATATGAACTACATTCAAATTTAAATTATGAAAATTTAATATATGATATGTAAATTAACAAGATTTGTTAATATCTTATAACAAATATGAAAATATAAATAATAAAATATTTAATTATATTATTTTAATAAATAATAAATAACGAAGTAGTTAAATAAAAATTATTATAACAGGAATGTGAAAATGTTCCTATTTAAAATAAAAGTACGCGCTTATTAATATTTTATTTTGTTTTCTAGAAAACCAAAACAAGATTGCAATGCAATTTTTAATCAAACTATACAAGGACAAAAACTTGCGTCTCGATACTTCTTAAAAAATGTCATTATTAATACAATTACTGCCCAAGACGAAGAGATAACGATAACGAACCTGTATTTATGGTGTCAGATTTTAGGTAAATCGTGTATCAATGGGCAGGAGCTGAATCGACTCAATCAGCAGTTTTTTGAATTTATGGAATCAGCAATAAAGATGAATATGCAAATGAAAACTAGCAATTTGTAATCAAACTATACAAGGACAAAAACTTGCGTCTCGATACTTCTTAAAAAATGTCGCTATTGATACAATTACTGCTCAAGATGAAGAGATAACGATAACGAACAAACCGATTAACGAACCTGTATTTATGGTGTCAGATTTTAGGTAAAACGTGTATCAATGGGCAGGAGCTGAATCGACTCAATCAGCAGTTTTTTGAATTTATGGAATCAGCAATAAAGACGAATATGCAAATGAAAACTAAATCAAGAAGCTGCAGAGTTAGAGCCCTCAAAATGTAAGTCTGAACGATAATACTGTTATTACATCTATGGTAAGAAGCGAATTAGAAAAATATAATTTAAATAAAGATAAAATTAATAAAAATGAGTCAGTAAAATCAATGGCAAATGAAGTAAAAGATACGATAAAGTTTGAACTTATAAGTAATGAATTCGGGACAAAAGGGGACTATAAACTTACTAATGAAATAAATTTGAACATTTTTATGATTATTTAACATCAGAATTAACAACTAATGATTTGTTATATGTGATTGATTCGAGTGTAACTCTGAATAGTAACTTTGATGAATAGATGAAAGAAAAACATAGGTTTAAAGTACGAGATATTTTAATAAATCACTTAGACTCAAATTATCACGCAAAAGTAGTAAACATGAAAGATCCGGTAACGATTTTAAGTAAAATCAAAGAATTAAAAAGATGTGAAACTAATTTAACGACGGTAACAATAAGAAATCAATTATATAGTATGCAATATGTTCCGGGTGAAGAAAAGGCTTCCGAATTTTGGGATAAATTTGTGGAGGTAGTAAGAAACTACGATAAGTTGTCGGAAGCGCAACTTCTTTCAGACGATGAAAAACGAGATGATATTTATAATGCTATAATGGCTACAGTTCCCGAGGTGTAGTACATACAATTCATTACGAAAAATACTACAAACAAAGGTTTAACATCCGAGCAGTTGAAAAATTTAATTATTCAGGCTAAGGCTAACAAACAGCAGGAGGCAGCCACCTCTCCGAGGGCAGTACTTTACGTATAACGACGTAATCCCAATGACAGGTACCACGATTGTGATGATTTTGGGCACTTTGAAAAAAATTGTCTAAGGAGAGGTACGAGATTTAAAAAATGTTATGAGTGCAACGAGTTTGTTACTCACATAGCTGCCCAATGTCCACAATAAATTGCACGATTAACAGGCTTAAAAAATGGACAGGAAAGCAGTGATTTTTCAAAATATAAAAATAAGTATGTGAATAAATACAAATGAAAGTTCCATGATAATGAAGAAGGAAACGATATAAAAAAATTTAGATTTATGATTGATAAAAACAGGGGTAGCTCGAAAGGATATAAACAAAGTATGTGAAAATCAAACATAAAGAGAAGTCAAATTACATATTCAAGAAAATAAAAAGGTGAGAGTTTTGTATTTAAAACACATAATTATTTTACACCAATTGTTAACAAAAATGACAGTTATTGGAATGACGAGAGTATAAGTATTGATAGCTGAAATAATGATTGCAAAGATAAATGTTTTGTCGAATTTTTGGTCGATTCGGGGGCAACTGAACATTTAATAAATTCAAAAATTATTTTCAAAATATTCAACCAGGCAGATTATGGAACGATTAAATGCCCGAATAAAGATTCATCAGCAGACTTCAAAACGGAGGGAGCAGGAACAATAAAAGTAAATATAAACGATAATAGTTTATTTGAGTTAGATAACATCATTTGTGGTAAAACTCTCCTCGAAAATTTGTTGAGTTAGGCTTATGTATTTATTTAGATAAAAAGCAAATAGACAGTTTTAATCCGATTTCTAATGAGTTATTAATCTCAGGAATTTATAAGCGACCGTATTTGCTTAATAAAGTACACTACGAACTCTCTATGAACTACCTGTTAAATAAACCCCAAATTCAGATTCAGCGTTCCCAAAAACTTATATATGTATTTTTCAGGATTTTTTTATCGGCTTTTTTACGATTTGACCTTCAAATGACCTTGACTCTGATGTGATAGGAGGTCAACGGACCTCGGATTCGGAATCAGCGATTCCAAAAACCCCAGGATACCCTAGTCAAGTCTGCTCATCAAGCTTACATATTTTGTATTTACATACCCTGCACATAAATAATTAATAAAACCACCCCCTCCACCCTACTTAAGGGGAGGGGGGATAAAAAGGCTAAAAATGGTGAATAAGAGTAAAGGTAGTGCATAGAGAGGTCATAGTGTATATTAAGCAAATACAAGTTTGATACTGTCAAATCTTTCCAAAAACGCTGTATACAAGCGGTGAAGTTTTCATTTTTTTAAGGGGTGGTGGAAGTGAATAGGGGGGCTGGGGGTGATCCGTTTAGGGTGGAATTGATTTTTTATTTTTGGTAGACACTGTAGAAATTTTTCTCGAATTTTTTGGCCCAAATTTAATTTGGGTCAAAAACCGACTTTATATATGAAAATTCAAATTTTGATACAACAATTGGAAGATCCCCCACCTTTATATATGAAAATTCAAATTTTGATACAACAATTTGGAATAGGAAATTTAACGATTTTGATGAATTACCAATTGTAGAATTATCAGAAAACAAAGTTCCATTTAATGAAAGTTATAATAAATTTATCATAAATAATAAAGGTATGCTTTGCAGTTTCCTAAAATTAAACATTTGCAAGATACCATTTTTGATGATTCGATTTTAGATTTTGAAGTATGTATGATCGCTGAGATGAACAAATTACCTTTTTATACAACGCGAAAGAGAGCCACGCACCCGTTACAAATAATTCATTCCGATACAATAGGTCTTATAAATCCTCCTGCATATACAAAAGGATATAGCTATACTTCTGTATTTATTGACGATTTTTCAAGATTGGCTATGGCATATCCAATGAAAGCTAAAAGCGAAACTGGAATATGTTTAGAAGCTTTTGTACTAAGTGCACGAAACTTGCTTGGTCAAGATGCAAAAGTTTGCTATTTACGATCTGACCAAAGTACAGAATATATGGGTGCTTATACAGTTGAAATTCTTAATAGACTGGGTGCTGAGCAGCAATTTGCTTATCCGGATACTCCGGAACATAACGGGGTGTCAGAATGATTTAATCAATCGATTTAAAAGAAAGTCAGAGCATACATGTACTATTCCAAGCTTCCTGAAAATATGTAAGACTTAGCCTTGGGAGCTACAGTGTATGCTTATAATAGAACTCCATATAAATGTAACGATATGATTATTCCATTACAAAAATTTGCACCTAATCATAATTACGATGTGAATCAATTAAAACGTTTTGGCTGTGTAGCTTATATTAAAGTTCAAAGGAAGAGAGGGCTTAAGTTTAGATACGAAGGGCATAGAGTAATTCTAGTTGGATATACTCCTTTAGGATATCAATTTTTAAAACTGGAAGATAGAAAATATTACGAAAGTAGTGATGTGCGATTTAATGAAAAAAATAGTTTACGGGGATAAATACGATAAGGATAGCATTAAAGATTGGACTAATATTCAGAGTGAAATAAACAAAGAAAAGGGGTTTATAAAGGTTGAAACAAAAGAGCAGGGGTGCTCAAAAGTCTCGAAAACGGAGGGAGAGCCCACACGAAAAGAGGGAGACCGAAGAAGGTATAATCAAAAAAAAATTTTACGGATATCAGTAATAACGATTCAATACGATGTGATAATATAATTAATGATACGATTTTGACTGATATATCAGGTGCCTCTGAGAATACGAGTAACATTTCATTTAATTTAAGAGAAAATAGCAAAGAAGAAAAAAATAATAAATAACAAGAAAGATGAAATGTATTGTGCTCTTTTGGTACGTATTAATCGAGATCCTATATCGTACAAAGAGTCAATGCAAACTCAAGAACGAGAACAGTGGCAAATAACCATATATAACAAGCTGAGGTTTATGAATAAAAATAAAGTCTCGAGATTAGTTGATAGACCAGAGAAAACGACTGATGGCAGAAAAGGTAATATTATCGATTCAAAATGGGTATTAAAAAGAAAAACAGAAAAAGATGGCAATATAAAATACAAAGCACGACTGGTAATAAGAGGATTTAAAGATATAAATATTTACGATATAACAGAAACATATGCCCCAGTGTTACGATTATCCCTTGTACGGCCTCTTATTGTAATAATTAATAAATATAAATTGGATGTATATCAACTTGATGTTAAAACAGCTTTTCTTAATGGAACGATTGACGAAGCACTATATGATTTACGTATAAATCTACTGAACAATTGAATGAACAATTTACAGAAGTAGCTTTGAAAATCGGGTTAATATATGACGTTAGCGAGCCTTGTCTTTTTACATGGAGAGAAAAAGAATTCATTTTAACTTTTTATTGATATATATTGATCATATGCTTATTACAAGTAACAATAGAATGAAGTTAAATGCAGTCAAAATTAAATTACAAAACGAATGTGAAATTGCAGATTTAGGTGAACTGCGAGAATTTCTTGGAATAACGATTAAACGAGATAGACAGAAGCAAATTATAACATTAAGTCAAGAAAAATATATTGACAAAATTTTAGAAAGATTTCAATTTAATGAAATGTATCCTCAAAGGACTCCAATGATTACAACGCAAGTAGTAAATCGCGAACGAAATTTACGAGAAGAATCGTGTGATACATAATGTATTTTAGAAGACTGAAACGAAAGAAAATGCACCTTATAGAGAAGCAGTAGGTAGTTTGTTATATCTCGCTGGTGAAACTCGACCAGATATCTGATACGCCGTGAACGTTTTGAGTAGGTATCAATTAAATCTGACTGATATCGATTCGCAAATGGTAAAACGCGTTTTTAGGTATTTAAAAGGAACGAAAAGTTTAGGTTTAAAATAATTAGCAAAACGAGATGATTTACAAGCCTTTTCGGATGCAAGTGTTGCAGATTTCAAAAGGCTTATTGACGACATGCGGTTTTATAATTTAATTATATGGGGAATCAGCAGCTTGCAAAATACATAAGCAACCTTATGTAGCATTATCAACTTGTCAAGCAGAATATGTCGTAATGAGTGAGGCTTGTCAAAAAATGGTTGCGATGAATAAATCTTTACAACTCATATTAAACTATAACTTTTATCCTATGCAACTTGGGTGTGATAACAAAGCAGCTGAAGTTAGTGCTAAAACGAGTGGGGGAAATAAATTAAAACTAATCAAATTTCCTCTAAAAATCAAATATCTTATATATTCACAAAATCTCTTTCCTTTCAAAATCATAAACCTTACGCACATAACGAGATATTTTCTATTCGTCATTAATCGGTAACGATTGACTATAAAACTGTTTATTCTTTTCTTTTGCCCTACTACCTGTTACTACAACAATATCATTATGTGAGATTAAATTGTAGTAAATAATGTTCGTTTTGTATGACATATATATGCTGATAGAACCTCCATAAAAATTTTAATTTAATTTTTTTTTAAATTAATAATTTTTTTTACGAAAATGTCTTTGTGATGATTGTTAGATATATAAATTGGAATTAAAATGAGTCTTTTTTTAACGCACATATTTTTAACACGTTTGACGTATAAAAACATTGGTTATTAGATCCATTTTTACTTTTAGGTGAATCACATGAACTACATGAAGACGCTTGTTTAATTAATGAACATTTTACTCTAATATTAATTAATTTTTTTTAATGTTTCTGTTCAATTATGTTATTAATAAGAATTTAATTGACATATATAATTTTCATTATATATTTATATACATTATTTAATTTTTCAAAATAATGACAATAATTTTGTTTATATTGTTATTTTTTTATAATTGCAAGATATATCTACCAACAAAAAATCTCGTGTACTAGAATAGATTAAAAAATTATCTCTGAATTTTCGAAAATAAACGAATTTAAAAAAATACGTATTCAGCATTTAATCATATTTCTTCCTCTAAAATATTATTAAGGTAATTTTATATACATAAATGGGGAACAAATTACGTCTATCTCTAGACAATGTACATATTTTCAATACTTATGTTTGGCGTAGAAAGAGAAAAAAATGTTTCTTAATTATTACAAATTTCGTATAATTTATGTTTTTCTCTTTCTTTAAAAAAAAAATTAAATAATCGCTAGATATACCAATCAAAAGGAAATCACATGTACTTTATGAAAACATATATATTTTCAACATATTTGTATTATAAAGAGAACAAATTTTTTTCTTAATTTTTACAAATTTTAAAGGATGTATATTTTTATTTTTATTTAAAATTTTTTTTATATAATTGCCAGATATATTTATTAAAAGGAAATCACGTGTACTATATGAAAACATATATTTTCAACATATTGGTATTATAAAGAAAATAATAATATTTTATAATTATTACAAATTTCAAAAAATTTATATTTTTATTTTTCAATTAAAAGAAATTTAAAATAATTGCTAGATATATCAATCAAAAGGAATTCACGTGTACTCTATGAAAACATACATATTTTCAACATATTTAACGTATAAAAAGAAGACAATTTTTTTTTCATATTTCAATTTTTTTAAGTAATTTTTTTTTAAATGTACTTTTTATTATCCTATTGGCTTTAAAATCGAGTCAATTCTAAGTTGAACTATACTTCATACGTCTGCAACATTTTAGCTCATAACATGTTTCCCTTGAATAGTTATCGTTCCAACAAACAAAAATTTTTTGTCACATACATACATACATACATACATACATACATTCTTTAAAAACTTGTTTTTCTTACCCAGGAGTCTTGAAAACATAAAAATTCATCATAATCTCTGATAAAAGAATTTTCATCGTCACAAATCTTTCTCTTTGCCTGTCTAACTGTAAGCTTACGTATGAGACATGACTATAATACATCCTGAGTATATAGTATATACAGACCAGTTGTTTTTGTTTATAGTGTAAATCGTTATTTAGTGGCATGTATAGAATAAAAATGTAAAGTATCTGCACGGTTTTATTGACTATTAGATAAGTAGCTTATTTATAAAATATAATAGAAAAAATAGTAAAAATTATGTGCGATACTTTGTGTATTGTTTTTTTTATTCTAGGGTCTGTGATCATTAAGCTGCATACGTACAAAGCTGTTGAATACCATTCATGTTGCTTATGCCCTTTCCCACATAGCATCCAATATTGCAGGAATGTCGTAGAATTATTTCAACGTTGCTGTGATATTGCGGATAAGTTAATATATTGTAGCTACATTTCTGTGATATTCCAGTATGATTTTCAAGATTGCAGTATTGCAGCAATATTTCTATAATATTACATTACGATATATTACATTGTAATATTGCACTGATATGTTACACTGTGCGATGATAAATTACAACTCAAGATTGCTGCAATAATTGTACAATATTTCATTGTGATAAATCACCTCGTAATATACTTAGTACATTACTGCAATCTTGTTATGTAACATATCACATTGCAAAATTACATTAATATTATTACAAGTTTACAGGATGACATTTCTCGATGCATGTCACATTAATATTGTCAAAATACGATATTTCACTGTGACAAAACACATTGAAATATACGCAAAATATCTCGTAATATTGTTATGTGACATATCGCATGGAAATATTATAGCAATATTCCTGCCAGTTTACAGAATGATATTTTGCAGTGCATCTCACATTAGTACTGCCGCAATATTTGTATAATATTACACTGTTATACATCTCACTGAAATATATCCTAAGTATTCTGTAACATTATTATGTGACGTGTTCCTATAAGATATTACACCTATATTTCTGCAAGATTTCAGAGTGACATTCCTGGATGCATTTGAAACTAATACTGTGGAAATATTTCTACTATACCACATGGTAATAAATCAATCAGCATTTGTTTAAGGTGGTCATATAGTAACTTTTGAAAAATTTGCTACTTACATTATAAAATTTTTTTTAATTTGGCGGTTATATTTGTTACCTAAAAAGAAATTTTTTTTTATAAATTTTCATAAATTTTTAGACAGTTTACCCATAGTTATGTAGGAAAAACTAGCAATTTTCAATGAAAATTGATGTTTTTTCAAAACTGTTCTTGCGCATGGGAATGTAGGTGGAGCATTTGAAAAATATTATGTAATATCTAACACGTGTATAGTATGAAAAATATTATGTAATATCTAACACGTGTATAGTATGAAAAATATTATGTAATATCTAACACGTGTATAGTATGAAAAATATTATGTAATATCTAACACGTGTATAGTATGAAAAATATTATGTAATATCTAACACGTGTATAGTATGAAAAATATTATGTAATATCTAACACGTGTATAGTATGAAAAATATTATGTAATATCTAACACGTGTACTCAAATATGGCTTTTACTATACAGATATGGATTTTTTGAGGATACAGATTGATGCAAGGCTGGATATAGGTATTCGGCCGGCCTCGCGCGGCGGAGAACCCTCGCGGCGTGGGTTCCCTTGACTGCTGAGGCCTGCAATAGGGGTGGCTTCCGGGTGGATAGGCGGGTATCGCTGGGTGAGAGGATGAAAATGTATTTCTAATAAGCGTAGCACACCCTGAATCTGGAGTGTATTCATTTTGAGATCTTGATAAAGACTGATTAAGTGCAGTCGTCAAGGTGAAATATACCACAGACCCGTTAATTTTATTCTATGGTCCGTTGATTTTATCATAAAATGGTACTTCCGGTATGGCATAAAGTACAGACTCTTCTGAACTTAGTTCTTCTTTCGAAGATTATTTTCGTTTTAGTAGATTTCCTCGTCGTAGAGCAGGAGTCGACAGCCGCACTTCCCGATGTTAACAGTCCGGTGTTCTGACTCAGTGTGTTTATAGCACCCGTCAGTGGACTTTTTCTATTAATCCAGCTCTTTAAGTTCATTACGTTATTTAGAGCACAACTATACATCTCTTTGTAAATAACACCATGATAAGAGCAAAACGTGTCACATTTTCCAAAATTTTCAAGTGGGGGGAAGTCATATTGTTCCAGGGATTCAAGGTATTGTGTAGTTACGCTTTGAATAATATTTGATTTTTCGTTCCCATACACAAAAATATGTCCAGCATTTCGAGTTAAAAAGCGTAAATTAACATGGAGTTGACGAAGAGGTATATCACCATCGAACCACTCAATACCATGAAGGTTATTTGTAAGTAAGTTGTTTCGTCCTTGTTTCGTACTTGAATACTAATGGGTAGATATGTAAAGGAATATGGGGCCGATGCTATCTAATGTGCGATGTATTGCTTATTTAGCGACACTGCGGCTATTTCTTTCAAAATAAACTTATCGTGACTATCGCGGAACCATGTAAATCTATGACAAAACCCAGTTTTAAGTTTCACACAGAGACTTCTCTTGAGACAGTAGAAAAACGCTAACCGAAGCCTAGTAGAGTACAAGATAAATTTATATCCCCTCATGACAGAAGAAGGTAAGATGTTATAGTAAGAGGGAGGATCATTTCTTTTGTAGCATTCTTTTGTGTAGATCCCCACCAGTCTTGCCTTTCTTTCGTCCATTTTATTGACACAGAAAAAATTCTCCATTTGAGTTTACGCAGGTTTTTCTAAACAGGTATAAAGTCAACGATAATCCGTCTATTTGAATCTATCTCTAAAAATTGTCGTATTATGAATAAACTGTACAATTTACAGATTCTTCCATTATACTATCGAATCGCAGTTCTGCCTTACAGCTCCTTGTTTTATCAAATTCCAATGAGTATTACATGACCACATTTCTGTTAAAATGAAGCCACGGCTTTTAATATAGATTGATATGATACTAGTTTTTTCATATCTTGAATTGTAACTATCACGAAACCCTTTTAAAATATTTTTCCGATTATGAGGAAAACATTTGGGACACCCATGCTAAAAACAACCATGACATTGGTATATATACAGCAGGCCATTTTCTGATTTATAAAAACCGTCCACAAGAATGTTTTCCGTTATTCTGTGTTCCTGTCTACGACCCGCATGTATAATTTTATGACCCGTTTCTTTTTCAACAATCAGCAACCATTGAATTGATTCTATTGAAAATTTATTTTTAAATCTAAAACTCCCCGGGGAATAATGCCCATTGTATCTGTTTTTAAAAGATTTTTTCTACTTAATCTATTGCATGCACTAGAAATTATTGTTGCCTCAACAAAAGGGTCCGTGTTACCGCGACCAATGAAGTCTTTACGAAAAGAGTAACACGCGCGTCTCAGGATATCTGTAACAGAAACGCAATATTTAATAATTTCATTTTTGAAAATATATTCGTATTTGCTTTCAAACATCTCATTGTGCCATGCCTTGAATTTATTAATATCTTCCACATGCATTGTTTCTGGCAAAAAGTCTTTTTCAGGAGGAATTAAACCAACATAATCTTGATGGTCACTAGTATTAAACAAATGCGGAAATGCGTCTTTTACAATCTCATTGTCAAAACCAAAGGTAACGCTAACAATTTCATAAGAAAATAGTCCAAACTATCGATAAAGTTAATGTTATTATTAATGGTCATAAGCATAATGCTTGTGCCATTTAACAAGATTTTAGGTGTCAAATTGTCTTTTTCAATCGAATATTTTAATATAAACTGAGCAACAAAACCTTTTGAGTTATACACTATACAAATAATTTTTATATATTAGGGGGGCGAGAAGCTTTTAAAGCAAAATCTAAAAAATATTTTATGGGGGTTTGTTGAAAGACGCGAGTTTCATCTCTAAAACAGAAATCAAATTGCATTTTCATGCCTGATAAGAATCATTTGTCGCAAACTTATTGCGCAACACATAAATTTATTTCATGGATTGTATCATCAGCTTCAGATTTTTTCTCCTGCATAGTTTCAAAATCGTAGAATATGAAAGCATGCTCGGGGAAATCTGTTTTCTTTAACTGTTTATGTTTTACAATCGGCATAAAACATAGATGATTGTATTCTCGTTTGCAACAACAAGTTTTACAAAAATATTTTCCGCATACATGCCTACCATTTTCGATTGGCATTATTCTTCTGTAATGACCACATTTCCTGACAGACATGCAAATCCTTTTATTTTATTTAAAAGAATGCTGTGATAGATGTCTGTCAAAATAATCACCGAAATTTTTTACATATTCTTCGGTCTTACTTATTCTCTAAAAAAACTTACGATCGCTGCTACTCGTTGTAGCCTACTCATCTCGGCTACTCTCATCGCTGCAACTTTCAATCGGTTGCTTACACTTGTTGCTATCGAATGGCTGCTCACTATCGCTGCTCGAAGTAGAATACTGACCACAACTACTCTGTATGGGGTCCAAAGTACTACTTTCATTGAGACGCTCATGGATGTTTTCTGTGAAGAGATCACTGTCACTACTCTCTTGTGACTGATCATTGTTTTCACCAGAGGCATGTTGATGATTTTCTTGAGTAGTCTTTATTCCTTGTAAACCACTTCCGATTTGAATTACTCCATCTGTAATAAATTACAATTCATTACTATTATCAATGCGATTTTTTCTACTCATTTTTTTCAAATAACTTAAAAAGACGTATTTAATTTAGCTTAAAATTTTTCTGAATATTATGGTTCTTTCCTACTCTTTTTTTTTCAAATAACTTAAAAAGACATTTTTAATTTAGTTTAAAAAATTTCTCAGTATTGTGAAAAAAGAATTTTATTTAAAAAGAACGATTTTTTTGGCATTTATGAAAGAACAGTTTTATATATAAAAAATAATATAAAATAAAGAATATCTTACCTTCTTTTAGCTGTCTGTATTTCTTTATTAATGCGTATGGAAAAACTTCAAAGAATATTTCTCTTTCCACGACTATATTTCCAGTCAATAGTATCAATTGTTCGTCGTCTTCGAATGTATCACGATCGTACAAATCATTTATGAGTCTTACAGGACATGCCTCCAATAGAACTCCTTGCACTTGAAATAAAGCATTTGAATTTCTTTCACGGTACGCTTCAATCCCTTGTGCTTTTATATTGTGAAAATTAAGCTTGCTAGGTTTTTTTTTAAATAATCAGCCTCTGATTTAAAGAAATTATTTACTTTAATTAATAAATTATAGAACTTTATTAAATGTACACTTGTTTCAACATCTGCTGTTGATACATACAGTTTTATTGCTTATTCACTCCGTGCATGTGTATCTTCCACCACCTTTGCTGCTATTCTTATAATGGCCATTTCATTTTCAAATACACCCATTGCATACAAGTTACAAATAAATTCAGGGTCTTGTAGTTGTATAAGTAACCTCCTCAAGAATTGGACGAATGTAGCCTTTTTCCATATTGATGATCTTTCTGCAGCTTCCTTCTTTAACTTTTTAATGACGCTAACAGGTACATTTTTGTCACTGTATTATTTACTAAAATGTTTTTTACACGAAATACACTGTAGATTCTTTAATTTTTGTCGTTTTATTTTTAAAGATCACTATTATTTTTTGCACAATATAGTTTTTGTACATTTATCTTTTAAATGTATTTTTAGTAGAACGTTTTTACACTAAAATACACTGCAGTTTTTAAAATTTATGTTTTTTTTTATTTATAAAAATGACTATATTATTTTTATGCTGTATAGTTTTCTGTACATATATATTTTAAATAACACTTGGAATAGTAAAGAAAGTTTGACAGAAATTCAGAGATGCAGTCTTTCGCCAAGGAAACAGTGTCATCGAATAAGGGGGATCAGCCGCTGTACCCTCTATTTAAGAGCTGAGACAAGCTACCCCTGCTACCTACAAGTTTTCTTACATTATAATAAAATTTCTCAGCCATGCTTCTTATTTACTCGAAAGTCACACGAAGGTAAGGTTACTCGACGTCCCTATCTAGTGCAACGTATTTTTCTTAAATAGTAAAGATTCACAACTTTTTTTTTCTTGCTTTTACCTAAATTTCATTAAATGCAGGAAAGAAGCTGCTGGCTTGACTTCTGCTTAATACATTTTCTACATAAAGAAACGTGCACTGACTTGTGCGAGGGCGTAGCGCGGGTCGAACGCACACTAGGGCATTTTCCAGGCCCCGCTATATAGTACAATGTATTTTTCTTAAATAGTAAAGAATAACGACCCTCTTTTCTGCTTGCTTTTACATAAATTTCATTAACAGCAGGAAAGAACCTGCTGGCTTGACTTCCGCATAATACATTTCCTACACAAAGAAACCTGTACTGACTTGTGTGAGGGCGTAGCGTGGGTCGAACGCACAATTTCCTTCGACTTTCGACCTCCATCGGTGATCTACGCGAAATCCCCCCCCCCCCCCCTCACTGCACGTTACCTACTTTTGCATATAATTTTCCTTGAGACTTACCTCCCTGCCACTTTTTTCCTTTCCTTTTTTCCTCGTAAGCCATCACTAACTGTCAGAAGCGCAGTGACTTTGGGGCTGCGAGTGCTATAAAAGTTTCACTGCTAACATGCTGCAATTCCTGGCAGGCATTCAATCGTTTTAACGAATTTTCAATTTCTATCGGTTGATGAGACTGTGAAAATTTTGCAAGCAAAAAGAAAAGTGGTCAAGACATTGCAAAGCCACTCTCTTGTATTTCAATATCAGGAAAGCGTACATACATCACAACGGCGTCGTACGATTCCAGTGTGGCCGTAGCGACGTGTCCTTTACATACAAGAGAATGCCGATTAAACGCATCGTGCATTAAAATAGCCATTATAGGACTACAGTCTCAGTGTAAAGGACATTTTTCTTGTTTCGTTAAAATCATTAATAACGTATTTTTTGGTATTATTTTATCCATAGAAGATTGGACAGCGCTGAAACTGCATTTTGAAACTATCACTAGCTATTTTAACGGCGATGACGAGCTTGCAGTTACAAAAATTATCTTCGGTGATAAAAAACATTAACTTTTGCTACATCGTATGGTGACGAAATGGATGACAAAAAACTCTTCGTGTGTAAAACAATATATTTGCCAGTATTCTACCGAAATGAAAATTTTTTTATCACAACTCGACTCTACTTTTTGTGAATATTATGGTAACATTATTTTGGTTATAGTTAACAATTTTAAATATGGATTTTTTGTTCATATAATAGTTACAAAACTAAATAATAAGGTATCAAAATATTATTAACTAAGTTTTTAAAATATATACAGCTATTTTTTGTGTATTTCATCCCCTTCCTTTTATCCATCCATTCTATCATTCACAATAATTCTTACTAAAAGTACTCCAATACTTGTTACGAAAAAAAGTGCTTTCCTGCATTATCACCGACGAGTTCAAAAGCATCACCTGCCCCGCGAGACACCATTCTATTCATTAGTATCAGACTTTTCACGCAGCGAGAGTACAACGGAGCTAACTGTCGAGTTGGCCAATCGACAGCCACCACCGAGGGTACCCCCGTAGAAGACTCCGGAACCCCACTCCTCCTTCACGAAGGTCCGAGGCCCCCCAGACCTAGTCCCCCGGCAGCCGAGGGAACCCCCGCCGCGGGGGCTCTCCGCCTGCGCGAGGCCGGCGATACCCACCCTTCCACCCGAAATTTCTCCAATTTAAAATAGATATAACGCATTTTTCTGGGATGCTCAGAAAACATATATCGATTTTTCTGGGATACCCAGAAAAAATATTTCCATGTTTCTGGGATGCCCAGAAGAAATATTTCTATATTTCTGGGATATCCAGAAAAATATGGTTATGTTTCTGGGGTGCCCAGAAAAAATATTTGCACTTTTCTGGGGTGACCAGAAAAATATATTTTGATTTTTCTGGGATGCCTAAAAAGATTTCCATTGTTTTAGTATGCTCATAAAAGATATCTCCATTAGAAAATTCTGGGAACCCAGAAACATATTTTATACATAGTCTCAAGTAGGCTATGCATCTGTGCGGGCAGGGATTCTATGTTCGCTATGAAGTGTCTTGTTACTTAATATTAATTATTTATCTTGGCATCTGAATTTTTGAGTAAATATATGTTTTGCAAAAATGTAGCACAGAGAAAAGACAAAGAAAAAAAATTGTATTAGATCATATCCTATGTTTCAAGTATCAAAGGCATATTTTTGTCCAAAAATTCAGGTATCCATTTAAAAAATAAAGTTGTGGTTGCAAAATATGCTACTAAGGGGAACTAACTACCTTAAAATTTAAAATAAATTGGTTATATATTATTAGATGAGGATAAATTATTCATCATATATTTCCTATTTTTTACGGTAAACATATATATTTTTTCAGTTGCCGTAAGGTTTTGAGAGCCAAACTGATCGAATCAAAATTATTGACCAAAGCTATAGCCTATTTAAGGTGACTCCTGCATAAATAAAAATTAGTATCTTCAGTTTAAAAATTTATATAATAATCTGTTCTCATATTATATTATAAGAAATGATGTAATATAAAAGGACACTTAAAGTAATGAAAAAAAGTTTTTCATAAATATCCCCATATTACACAAGTTATTATCATCAATTAGAGATATATTCAAAAATATGCTTTAGTCTTTTTTATTTCTTATTCGATTTTAATTTTGAAGGTCTTATTTTGTTCCTTGAACTATTTCAGAAGGACTTACCGATATGAAAATCGAAAGAAATCGATAAATCTTCAAAGTTACAG
This sequence comes from Gastracanthus pulcherrimus, assembly GCA_949152435.1. Taxonomy (NCBI): domain Eukaryota; kingdom Metazoa; phylum Arthropoda; class Insecta; order Hymenoptera; family Pteromalidae; genus Gastracanthus; species Gastracanthus pulcherrimus. The sequence continues at coordinate 118,332,719 of OX424573.1, forward strand.
CCAATTGTTTATAAGTTCGTGCATGGGATTTTACTTTGCAGATTTATTGATTTTTTCCTATTTTCTGAAATTGTTAAAGAAACAAAATGAGACCTTCCAAATTAAAATCGAATAAGAAATAAAAAAGTCTCAAGCATATTGTTGAATATTTTTATAGTTGATGATGATCACTTTTGTAATATGGGGATTTTATTGAAAAGATTTTTTTTCATTAATTGTGGTGTCCTTTTGTTATATTATAATATGAGAACAAATTATTATATAAATGTTTATACTTAAGGTACAAATTTCTATTTGTGCAAGAACCACCTTAACCTATTTCTTCGCAAGCGGCCATTTTATAGTCGATTGGTTTTTTGCCTAAAACCGCCATTTTGAAATTTTCCAACGGAAATTTAAAAATTCTGACTTCAGAATCAGAAAGAGCTGATTTTACTTCAGAAAAGTGGTTTTGGTTAATATTATTTTTTTTTCGACAAGTTTTTAGGCAAAAAACCAATCGCCTATAAAATGGCCGCTTGGGAAGAAATGGGTTATATAGGTTACAACTTTGGTCAATAACAGTAGTACTTGCTCGTAATAACAGTAGTAATACTATCGCTAGACACAACAAACTCCCACTACCACACCATGAATTTATGATTTAATGTATGAATTTGACCCCCCACCTTTTGAGTATCAACTTTACCCCCTCCTTATAAGTATAAATGATATACAGTGGATTAAAAGATTATATTTCATCATTTTTGTAAGCAAAAAAGTTTGAATGAATAAAATATATTTAACTTCATAATTTTAAAACATTGCATGCAAGAAAGTTTGAATGAAAAGTATATTTTTAATTTAAGTAAGAAAGGGTGTATACAGGATAGGAAAGTTAGCTGGGTAAATAAATATAAGGTAAGTACAGTTTAATTCATTTATTCGATGTTAATCGTATATTTAATACATCAATGATACTGTTCATATGCAAAGATATTAATTGATAAAATATATCGATAACATTATTTTTGTTAAATGGGCATTCACCCTTTGTTTCGCTCGCTCGTGCTTGTAGAGCACCCGTGATAAGATCAAATAAATCGTTGTCTGCTAAATTTACAACATTTTTTACAATATTCGGTGTATAATTTGTAATTTGCGCTTCGTGCATAAGAGAACTTTTATTTTCAATGTATTCTATAGTTTCACGTACTATACATTTTACACTATTTGATACAGATTTTAGATATTCGAGACGCGCGTCGATAGATTCTGCCACGTATTCGTCCAAACAATCAAAGGTAACTTTTTTCATAATTATACTATGACGGTACCGTTTACTCAGACCAGGCGTCATAGGTCTTATATCCTCTTCTAAGAAAAAGCGACCCCGTCGTAGTCAGAACCCAACAACCGAACTATCGGCTCGTAATGAAGATCTTCAATATTACTGTACTCCAGACCAACCATCATCTTCTTCGTATACGATTTGTTGAGGCTGTACAAGATGTTCATGCTCATGCTGTATCTGATGTAGATGGTGACGGTTTCGTTGTTTATCAGCCATCTTGTACTGGTCTGTATTTCTCTTTTGACGTTTAGAAAACGACTGCCGTAAAATCGACTCGACACAGACTCTTAATGTGCCAGCAAAGAAGGTGCGGTGGAGGTGGAAATTGCAACGTGTCCCACTCGACGTTGGTGTTCCGAGAAGAGAATGAACGACAGAGTGTAACACGAGGATGATACTTTAGACGCGACATTCTGAGTAAATGAAACGATAAGATGTCAAGTTGGTATTATAAGAAAGACATTTTAGAACTACAGATTTGAAAACATCTGACACCGTTTCCAATGAAGATTTTGTAAGAGTTTTTATAACGTACATAGCGTCTTACCACGCTATCATTTTCAGAAAAATTTCCAAGAAATTTATCGAAACCCAAACCGCTGCTCATGTAACGTAGAAACATAATACAATATTGACCGCATACGTCCGAAGACTGGCTTTGGAGCGGGATATTATTCCAGTGAAATTGGTTACAATTTTTCCGCAAACGGTTTATATGATCCGGTATATTCGGTGGTAATCCGAAACTATCAAAATACAAAGCTTCGCAATGCTTATTAACGTACTCGTATATAGCAACCCAGTGCATGCTAGCTCTCGTATGATCGTCAGTATTTACAACAAACGCAGTCGGTCTCGTTCACCGTTTGGGGTTCTGATCTGCTGGAAATACACCGACAGTATGCGAACGGATTCGTGACAGGTTTTTCAATATTTGAAGGCTGTCCATTACAAATCTCGGTAGGATTCTTACGATTTTGAAAAACACGCGTAGACAACCACGACTTTAATCGATGAACGTTATTCAAAGCGGAACGGTAATTTTTGTAACTAGGTTTGACAGCGTGATGAATGCCATACACGTCGGACGATAATTGATTAAAAGTTGGACATTCTCTTTCGTATTCTAGATTGAAAATTTGACGAGTTATAATTTTATGCAAAACCAGCCATTTATCGTTGCCACTAACGTATATTTTTCGCACGCTTCTCGAAAATTCTCTTAAAATTTTCTGAACAACCGATAAAGGTACCTCTCCGTCAAAATAGTCAAGACCGTGATGTTGCTGGGTCAGCCAATCGTTCTGTTTCCGAATGTCCTCGATTAATTGTTCAACCGATGTTTTCGGAGTCACTAGCCAGTGACCACTGAAATTGTCATTAAGATCTACTACGGCAACTTCCTTTGGTATATTTTTATATTGCGCGCATTTAAAGAACTGAATATCAATTATCATATCCATGTTTTATATAGCAAAGCTTTTGACAGCATTCGCGGGTAGAAAGAAACTGACGAGCGAAATGCTCGAATGGTAGGTGTATATATAGGCCAAAGTGCAACGCCATTTGCACGGCCTTATTTCAACCGCTAAAGTCGACGATGGCTTGACGTGACGCGTCAATTTCTAAAATATTATCGTATTCTGCATATACGATGCAATTTACCGTGTTTTCTAAAGCCTCGCCAAATCGCACATCTAATCTAATGCTACCGTGTTTAATCAAATTCCAATGACTACAGTCGTTAGCCGATAAATCGGGCGTTAAATCAAATGCAAATAGGCAGTAGCCATGCGGATATGTTTCGCGCGTTATTTGATTACCTCCATTAAGAAAGTATATACCTGTGCCAGAAAATAATGTGTGATACATGTCCTCGTACAAATTTTTGGTTCTAAAGTCGGATTGCAACGGTTTGGAGGGAACTTTTACACCGTCAACGTACAGACATAGAAAGTTGATATTGAAATTTTCAAAGTTAAAAGGGTTAAGTCCTCGATCGTCGTTAAAAGCTTTGTTATTTACAAAACCGATAATGAGTCTTTTCGGCAGTTGACCCAATATAATATTATCCAAAGTTTCACCGTGTATACCGCTGTGCATCGTAATAGCTTTAACTTCTACACGCGTAAGAGGATATTTTGCAGTTGCTTTTGAAAGAGATTGAGCATGAGCCAACAATACACCCGGACTAATCTTTACGCGTCTGACTAAGAGGTTTGCCTCCTCGATATGTATTGAAAAATATCCTGTAGGATCCATTAGACAAAAGCTATCGCGAGACTTGACTAGACGCACTCGCACTTCTACACCGTTTATCAAGAGCTTTTCTTGATTAAATACATCACAGTGAAGATGTCCAATCATGTCGACAGAATTTGTAGCCGACAACAATTTCCGACCTTGTACAAGTCCTTGATTCCCCTCAGCAGTGTCGTCCATATTTTTAGCGGTATCGTCACACCACAATACACTCGTTAGATGAGAAGATTTTGCAGTAGGTCCATAATTCAACAGCGTTTCAATGTACGCTCTGTAAGCGTACGCATTGGTCAGCGGTGATATAGGTTTTTGATTAAAAAACACATCTACTTGATTCAACATCGAATGAATGAAATTATTAACAGGTCCCGTTTTGGCTTTTGCGATTCTAAATGCTGATTTATTTGCATCTGCTATATCGTCCTCGGTCACGCAACATTTCAAACTCACACGAAGGCTGAGCATAGTGTGAGCAAGATCAATGTATTCATCGATGTATTACCCGGAAGCACACATTCTATAGGTGAGTCATCTGTCAATGAAGATATTAGTTTATATTGTATCCAATGCGAACCCTCGATCGTTGACTGGGTCGGAGGGATCTCAAAAAATAGTAGCTTCGACTTTAAACATTCGCACGAGTGGGTGTGTAAGAAAGCCATTTTTTTTGACTGTCAAAAATATCTCTCGTTGTTCTTCTAGTCTTCTTCTTCTTATGGGTTGTTTGCTTTTTCTTCCTTCTGCCACTTTTTTCACACCACTACCACCACCGCCGTTTGTCTTGCGTTTTCTACTTCTCTTACGTTTTTTCGCACCACTCTTTCTTTTACCGACAGTGACAGGCTCACCGAGCAATTGCAACTGAGACGGATTCCCATATCGCGACATTTTATATCCTGACCCCTCCATCAACTTGTCCAACTTCTCGTCAGCCTTTCTTTTGAGAACTGCACCGGATTCTCTGGTACGTTTACGAAGCGACTCTCTCAGCGGTGTGTTACGCATCGCGACATCGAACACGATGTTCATACCTGTGCATACAGCCTCCTTCTCAACAACCCTGACACCCCGAGTGATGAGTGGGAGAACTCGGCGAAATATGCCGGCTAAGAAAGAGCCAATACCACCGTGGCCTCTTTGGTAGGGAGAGCCAACGTAAATACGCCCAACGCCACCACTATACGTACCCCCTCCACCGTATCCGTAACCAATTTGATTGTTGAAGTATTCTTCGTAGTGCTCCATCTAATCGACTCTCTTGAAATGCAGTGTTACAGTGAGTGTCCCATAATCGAATGGTATCGGCTGACCACGCTGATCTCTTATATCAATTTCAATGGTCTGAAATGAGCTGAATAACAATGGTAAGTACATTGGTGGGGAGAAACTTTTGATTTTCGTAGTACCATATTCGTCATTGTCGGTATTCATCGATACAGCCCTCAGCAATCGCGATTGAACATCGCCTGTCATGTATGGCTCACAGATGTCGTTGTAAATCATAAGCATATCTGGTAAACCATTCGAGAATCGCGCCAGTCTATCTGCCTCTATCGCGTATTTATCGCCAGCGAAAAAGATTCGTTTTGTCCTTTCAAAACCCAAAATTTTTCGCAGTTTTCGCGATAAACATAGTTCGTGACTGAATTGCGAGCAGCTAGTTTTTGCGCAAACTCTGTTGACCGTCACGTAACCATCACACTCAACCGTCACCTCCAAATGACGTTTGATACACTCCAAGTTATTTATCTCCTCTATTAGAGTATAAACATCTTTGTATTTACCTGGTCGAATCAGCGAACCAACAATGGTAAAATTTTCCACTCTGAGCTGGATCAACTCGAGTCTCGAGGGGGGAATTCGTTTCAAAGAAATTGCTCTGTCTTCTTTGTCTGACGACACGTATTGAAACGTCAGCGGAATATGAACCTCTGTAACCGCAACTGACCATGAACCTTGTAACCGGATCTGCTCTGGCAACTGAGTAATATAATGCGTCGTAGTGTTTTCCGCGAAATAATTCATGCTGCTGTTGCTGGGCAGAATAATGTAAAACTGATTCTTCATTTCTGAGAAATTTGGCTGGCCTCGACCCAAGAATTAGACTTTTCGGAGTATCCTTTCCAACAATCGAAATATTTCTTTGTGCGACCCTTACCGCTAGTACGTAAAATTTTGTCGATTTCGAACAATACCGTACTTAAATCTTTTCGCACTCTACTCAGTTCTTCGGTGTAAAAATGTCCGTCAATGTCTTCGCCTGCTAAATCTTTAAAAAAATACACAGGTGATTGTCGCTTTAGTGAGATGCGCGTAACCTCAAAAATCTCCAAAGTCCATCCACCTTCGTATCCCTTATCGAAGACAGTTCTCGCACGACTGACACGAACCAAGTCACCGGGCTTGAACCTGACTGATTTAAAGTTGTATAAGGTCACAGAGGACGGAGTCATCTTTGTCGCCGAATGCTTACTGTAATTGTACGACTCTGTGATTTTCTGCAAAACATTGATATATCATCGGGTATTGTTATGAGTAAAGTAAATTCTTTACCCTTATCCGTTTGAAGGCACTCTGGTTTTTGTCCATCACTTCTCGATAAGATGCGAAGAATCCCCTCAGCGACGCTTCTAGAAGTTTTTTGCTTGAACGGCTCTAGCCAACTATATTTACCAACAACGTCGATGACTATCAAAATGTAGCTGTAACCATCGTTGTAAGTTTTCAAGGCTCTCATATCCATTAAATCAGCTTCCTTGTCCTTGCAAGCAGTCGAATTTAGTATTTCGTTCATTTCTGCATCCAGTCCAGTCATCACGGTACCCGGTGTCTGTACAGACTTTAACGTGTATCCACCACCACCTCCACCTCCTCCTCCTCCTCCGTTTGCAAGAACACTTTGCAAACGATCCACGTTTTCCTGCGGCACAAGTACCATCTTTCTGACATGTTCCATGTTTTTTTTTTCTTTCTGTTTCTAACCACTGAGAATATTGGTCAACACAGTACGGATAACGGGAGCTGGTAGCGCTGGTAAAAGCCCACCGCGTTGCACTATGAGTTTTTTCTTTTTCGTCATACTGACACAAGGTTCGGACAACTTTCGTAGAATTTTCACGTGTTTTCGTAAGCGCGACTTGTGTCCTCTCTCCAGAGGCACGTTACCAATCAGCACATTCAGAGCGCACTCGCAAGTATGTCGAACCAATTTTGCATCAGCCGTTTGCAAGAGACCCTTTCGCTGTTTATCGTTCAGATGATGGTGAGCCTTCAAAATACAGGCCTCCTTGTGTGCAAAGGGACGTATTTTGCTACTGTTGCTGCTGCGCTGCGACGGATCCATTACAGAGACACGATCTGCACGTGATTCGATGTATCACTGCCGTTGTTTTTTTGTTTGTTGCGTGACACGTAGACGTAGTGCTGCTTGTCGTCCGGAAAGATACAGGTGCGAAATCGACAATGGTCGAGTGTGTTCTGTTTCAAGTCTAGCAAGAGGTAACCGTAGGGTTTCGAAGTGGCGTCCCAGTAGGCTTCCTGCAAAAATCGTGGATCCTCCGGACACAGTTGACGCGAGAGATGCTGTATCTGAGATCTATCGCGCAAATTCCTGAATACGACAATATATTGCGCGTTTAAAGATATATCACGTTGGCTTTTACCCTGATGAAAGACGTTCTGACTAATGAATATTACCGAGAGTGAATGATGATGGGACACCTTTGAAAAAATGTAGACTATAGTTCCACTGGACGACGACTCGCGCATCAAGTCGTCGATGATCACTAGCTTGGGCCTCGGATCGCCGGCGTAGTCGCTACTTTGCGGCAGACCCTCGCGAAATTCAACGTTCTTGCCGAGATCACGGTAGCCTACTTGCCACTCTGAGTAGTAGACAATGATGCGTTCGATTTGCGTGTCGCACATACGATCCAGATCACGTAGAAACTTTTTCACAAACACAGTTTTACCGCATCCCGTGGGGCCGCACAGCATAGACGTAAACGGATGCTTCCATCGCACGTCCATAACTGCTACTGACGCTCTCGTATGCCCCTTTCTCTGCCGAGGGGCTCGTAGCCCGCGGTGGGGGCCCCGCACGCGCCCGCACACGAGACCGTGAGCGCTATGACGAGACTCGTAACCAATCAGCTCAGTGGTGACGCGACGTCCGGCCAATCAGCTTTTCTCGCCGCGGCCAATCAACTCAGTGGTGGCGCGGCGATCGTCCAATCAACTTTATCAGCCAATCAGCTTTCTTCGCCGCGGCCTATCAGCTCAGTGGTGGCGCGACGATCGCCCAATCAGCTTTTTCCGCTCGACGCGATGCCACGAGCAATCAGTTTGGATTGCATAAAACATTTTCTCCACTTGTAGCGACATCTATGGGGAAGGCGGAGCTTCGTTGAATTTCATTGTACCTCGTCAGTCGCCGTTGGGCAGCTCTTAAAGCCGTACGGGTAACTCCGGTTCAACGCTACGAATCTTCGCTTGCCGTACACCGGTTTGCACGTTTTTGTCTCATTTTGCGTTATTACGTCGTGAAACTCTGTTCTACGAATAGCGGAATTCGACAACACTACTTCCATGTGCGGGGTTGTTATCATTTCTCGAATCGTATCGAAATTGATCTGCTGACTGTTGGCGTAGTTCAGCCGGAAACCTTACACTTTGCACACGCACTCTTCTTCTCCGTTCGATTTTCTACTACTGTGCGCATAAAACTTTGGACTACCCGACAATAACGTCGTGATATACGTGGGCCTTTATCCGCAAGCTCGTCCATCAGACTGCCCAGTGCCGTACCGATTGACAGCTCGTGCTCACAACTCGAATCACCTTTGCTAACGTAAAAAACCGAATCAGTGTCATAATAGAGGGCCCTGGGCCCCAAAGCATGTAAATACCCAAACAATTTTAGATGTGCATGTGCTGTGGTGAAGGCAGCAAGAATCACGTTTGCCGTTGGCGACAATGATGGCAGGGCTTCATCTCTGTATCATTAATTGACGTAGAGGGTATCGTCGCTGACGGGCAATATACCATGGACCTCCACCTCTACACTGGTAAGTAACTCCGTTAAGATCTCTGCACTCTTTACCACAACTGTTTTTTTTTAATTCTTGCGTTGACCAAACTTACCCCATAGAGAATTCATGCACAGTTTTGCGACAGACCTCAACCCGGCGTTAAAACAAATCTCGTCTTTGCTCAAACTTATACCCTCGACGCGTTCCAGCTCTCTCACATAGTCTTCTTTGTCCTCTTCTGTTATGCAGTTGGGTGGATATCCTGACGCAGCCACTTTTTGAGCAAAAAACTCGTTAATATATTCAGCGAAAATACCACCTTTGTGCTCTCCTTGATCATACTGCATCATTTCGTACTGCCAAATATCATAAACATCCTTGACGACGTAGCTCAATGCGACGGCTGCTTTCACCTCTTCTGACACCTATGTTCCTCGTAAAATACGTTCTTCGGGATCTTGATGATGACAATCGACTTGAATCAATTGCTTGCAACACGTCCTACAGTGGGAATATCAATTTACCGTGCATTTTTACCGGGAGTAGCGGGTGATACAAATTTTGCGGTGGTAGTATATCACACATAATCAGACCATTTACTCGTGAAATATCGTTACACGGACCAACCAACTGACTGCACTCCTCTCGACCGACATAAATTTTGCGGTGGCCGACGGGATATTCACCTCGCTTGCAAATAAATGGATACAGTGAGGTGTATCTGAGGACTCCTGGTCCTGGCAATTACATATTTTCACCGTATTACCTGTATGACCGCCGTAAAACGCATCCCGCGGATCAAACGGTTTTCGGTTCACATCACTCGCATTTTCCCGTACAAAACGCTTGAGCTCCTCGTTTTGTGAGATTTCATTGTCGAACTCGCACTCCCATTTCTCGATCAGATGGTAAGTACCTTACTTTATCCTTCTGGCAACTGCCAGTGTTCTCTCGTACCTGTCGTCCATCGAATCACCGTTCGCCAAAATCGCATCTCGGTTTACCCTGTAACAACGAGGACAGCCGTGCCAAAAGCAGCCGTGAAACTGGAGCACAATTCCTTCGAAATGCTCACCGTCACGCGGTAAACTATAGCCATCGACCACGATACCTACTGATAATATTTTCTCCCGACCTCGTCCTGTGTGTTTGATAGGCCGACAGAGAACACGCTTCTCTATCCAAGAGAGTCAGTGCACAGCTTTTTCAGATTGATTATCTACCCATCTGTAACCACGTGGTGGTACGACACCTATCAAATTTTTTTTCAAAAATTCTTTCCTAAACACACGCATACAAGAAGAGGCTATAGTCGTACACTCGGCAAAAGGATTCACACCGAATTTCATAAAAGTTTTGCGAAAAGCTAAGCATGCCAATCACAAAATCGATACATCCTGTTTGCAATATTTAACAATTTCTCTTTAAAAATTGAAAGTGTAACCACTTTGTAACTGCTCGTCGTACCACTTAAAAAATTTCGCTCTCTCCTTGGTGCTCGTGGCGTCTGGCGCATACGAGTCCAGAGGTGGTAAAGTATCTTCGTAAGATTGGTTTTCTGGCGTATTGAACATGTGTGGAAAATAACCTTTTTCCATTTCGAACAATCCGTACGATTTGGATAAACTACTTAGAGGCATGTCAAAGTAATTTAAACTATCGAGAAATTTAGTTTTTAAAATCTGCATTAAAATTATTTTCGAACCACTCATCACCACGGACGGTATGACTCGTTCTTCATTGTATGTCTCAACAACATAACAAGCTGTTTTACCGATTCATCGTTAAACAAGTATTCGCGAATACCACAAAAGTCGTATATGATCGAGACATCTTCATTCTCCATACAGTACGAGCATACTTGTTGCACGACACACAAGTTTGGAGTGTGAACTTTTTTCTCGTCATCACCCACCACAGATTTAGATTGTTGAGTTTCGAAATCGTAAAATAAAAATAAAATTTGCTTTACACGTTCTTCTGTCTTGATTGGCTGTACGTAGCACAGACGTCCGATTGGTAATCGTAATTTACACGTTTTACAAAAAGTTTTACCGCACTCATGTGGTTTTCCATTGTTTACGCGAGCTGTTTTAAAACAAAATCGACAAATTCTTATTCTACTGCACACATTACTACTCTTATTGTAAGATCCTATTTTAAGATGATTTTCAAAATACGTATCACCAAAAAAAAATCTTAAACAGATATCGCATTTTTTTAGATTTTCCGCCATATTACACGGTGGCAATGACAAACACTTGTACACTTGTTGGAACATCTATGCTCCTCGACACGTCAATAACTTTTATTATACGGTATGCAATAGCCTGTGCTACCGCTTGCTCCAATGAGGTTTAATATCGGTTGGTAATGTTTTGAGCGTTCGTAATACATGATTCGTAATGTATGAACTATACATCCGTAAGTGTCGATAATAAAGCGCGATCCGTCATAAAGCGGTGGATGTCCACGCGCAAACGTTGAAAAGTTATAGACTACTATGACTGTACCGCGAGTGGTAAAAAAATCTTGAAACTTACGAATTTATGCGAGCCCGCATCCTTCAATCGGTACCCAAACGTTCGCCAAATTTAAAATTTCCTTGGCAGCACTTTTTTGAGCTCTTGATTGACTATGACGAATCAGTTTCCAAAAGTAATGTAAATCACCTGTACGTATTTGGCCTCTAACTGCATAGGCAGAGGCAACAGCTAGACTGCGCGGTAGACAAAGATCATCATCAGTACTGATTGTAAGAATAGACCTTTAATTCACTGATTCTTCGGTTAAACGTACGCGCCCATGTCCCGCGACACCATCAACAATTGCACAATTGATCGATAGTATGTCATTAACGTTAAAGTCATTTGCACTTAGCACTGCACTAAATAACATTCTCCAAAGATCTTCAACGACAAAATCCGTAATAGGTCTGAATGTCAACCAGAGTGGACCGTGACTGAATCGCTCCGAATTGATTGTTATTCCTATGAAATCGGTTGGTGCACCTCTGTTACCGGGCAACTGCTGCCATCAGTTGGTCCAAATTTGAATATTTCGCTTCAATATGAGAAATTTGAATCTACTGTTATTCTGCACACCCTCTGTAGGTGTCAATAAGTTGAATTTATGGATGTGAAAAGAAAATTTAATTTGATTATACCACTGGTCCGTAAGGTAGACTGTTTCGTTACCGTCAAGTTTCTTGACTATAGAGAAAAGTTTTTAGGTTAGGATTCCTCTTATGTAACATCACACTCTCCCACGTGCATATACCCATGTTCACGCATAGAGAAAGATAGAGCCCCAGTGGCTCAGTGGATTAGTTCTCAGACTTCCACGCTGGCGATCCAGGTTTAAATCTCGGTCAATTCCCCACACTTTTTTTCGTAAGAAAATTTGTCAAGCGCGTTTACTGGGGGTCTCCTTTAAATGAAACCATAAAGAGGAAGTCTGTGGAGAGGTTATGCTAAGCGTAGAACCTCGCAAGTGAGGCAATGGTCGGGGCCTTCACCCTTCCTCTTTACAGGTAAGCATAAATAATCTACAATATTGTTCTTTCAGGTCTATACATGTGTGCTCGGCAATCGAGTGGAATATTCACAATACTAGTCCTCGTCTCTGCAGCTCGTTCGACTGGATTCTGAAGAGCCTTGTTTGCTCTCTCTCTCTCTCTCTCTCTCTCTCTCTCTCTCTCTCTCTCTCTCTCTCTCTCTCTCTCTCTCTCTCTCTCTTGATGCCTTGATGCAGTCCTTCTACATTCAGGCTTCGATGCTGCTTAACTCGCTAAACGTGGTCGAGTTCATTCCAACCGCAGTTCGCGAATTTAAGATCTTTCTCATGACTGCTCTCGGATTACGAGATATAGCAGATTGGGAGACTCGAGTGCAAAATCAAGGTCTGTTACTGTAATACAGCGTGTAATTTCTATATATTAGATTGTATGTACGAACTTTTAACTTGCGAAAATTGTTACTTTGCTTATATTTTTTATGTATGCGTTAGGTACCTTCGAATTAACAACGAAATAAATAAAGACTTTTGTAATTGTAATTCCATTATCAGCTATTTTTGGAAAGTGTATTTTATGTAATTAATTGTAATCTTACTTTGGCCAGACGGGGTTTTACCCCAAGGCGGAATAAAGAACAAATCAAATCTCTCTCAGCGGAGGAGTGGGGGGAACTGGGGCGGCAGGAATGGCCTAACGTTCTCTAGCAGGTCTAGACAGGCTCGCGCTCCCCGCCATCTTGCACCTCCATACCGACGGCAGACACCTGTTGTTATCGGTGGGTATGGTGGATTCTCCCACCGTTACATACATACAAACATACCCACATCTCTCTCTCTCTCTCTCTCTCTATCTCTCTCTGTCTCTCTCTCTCTCTCTCTCTCTCTGTCTCTCCATCTCTCTCTCTCTCTCTCGCTCTTTGTCGCGCGTCTGCTAGGTGCACCTGCTCGTGTTTTGGCTCCTGCATTTGCGCCCCACTCTGCTGCCGCCTGTGTCTGTGAGCCGGTCTGTTGTGGTGCCTGCACAGTGGAGCATACAAACTATAGCTGTGATAATAAATCACAGCTTCCACTGGTCCATCGGCAGGGCTTTTCAACATCCAAGCAACAACACCCGGCCAGGTGTTTTGAGGTTAAGTGAGGTGAATACGGCAGAGTGGCGGGAGCGAAGCACGAAGCATAATAAACTCAGAGGTGCCACTTCTATCTGGACACACAGCACGCAGCGCCTATACTACCAAGGCGCCATCTGCCGACTCGAACTGCAACTACGCAACTACTAAGGCGACACCTGCTGCATCCTAGACACAACACCATTACCTTCCACGACTCATCTTTGTCGCCACCAACATCATGGTCGACAACTGCACCATCTGCGGGGAGGTTCCTAGGAGCAGCAACTCGCTACGTAAGTGCTGCATATGCAATATAACCTGTCATCCGGCGTGCAAGCCTCTTGCAGTGCTTACCCGCGTGCAACGAAGTGCGCTACAGCTTCAAACCAAAGCTTTAGCGTGCCAGGCATGCATCGACTCGAAAAGGTCGATGTTCGAGTCGGCAGTCACGCGCGCGACGAACGCTAACAACATGAGTGGGAAAGAGAAAGAGCTAGCCGCGTCCACTCCCGCCAATAAAGAGCCTGCAATAGCTGCGCGTACCAATCAGGCGAGCAAGGCCGCGCCCACCAACTCATCACTCTCTCCGTTGCAGGGGCTAGGCCCCGCCCCCACCAGCAGCCTACTCCGGTTGGCATACTTAACAAAATTGAATACCAACAAATTGCAGTGCTCCCCAGTACACAAAACAATACCGTTTCTCTGACAAGTACAAACAAATGTAAAAATAATAATGCGTCTATTACATATAGTAATTTACTCGACAACTATAGAAATATAAGCTATACAAATGACAATTGTAATAATAATAATGACGGGTTCATCCAACTTGTAAATAAATAAAAAAATTATCTAGTCGATTGAATAATAACAATATTGACAATGATGATGCTGCAGCATCACCTGCACGAAGCACGCGGGTGCAACTGGCACTACCTCACTTAGACTATTGCTCAGTGGTTCTTCTTGACGTGTCAGGGGAGCTTCAGACACGACTACAACGTTTACAGAATTCATGTGTGAGATACATATGTGGTGTTAGGCGTGATGAGCATATCACCACCTATAGGGAAAAACTGGACTGGTTAGATCTGAAGGTGAGGAGGGAGTATTTTATGGGGCTGCTGCTTTACAAAGCGGTTGTCATGCGGCAGTCACCATATCTTACTGCCCTCATTGAAAAAAACCAGGCCAGGACTTCAAGTAGGGGTGGTACGAAAGAGCTCTCGGTTCCTGGGGCGCGCGCCGATAAGGGCCTATTCTTGTTTAGAGTTCAAGGTGCGTACCTCTGGAATTCGCTCCCAAGCAGTGTGAGGTGCCTGCCATCTTTTTGTAAATTTAAAACGGTGTTAGGCAGGCACCTTAAACAATTACATGGTGACGGGAATACACAGAGGTGAACTTTTCGAGAATCGGTTTATACATTATTTTGTTCATCTCTGTGTATTCCCAATCTGACTCGGATATTTATTTGGGTTATTTATTTATTTAAATTATTTATTTATTTAATTAATTTATTTATTTAAATTTATTTATTTATTTAAATTTATTTATTTATTTATTTAAATTATTTATTTATTTAATTTATTTATTTATTTATTTAAATTTATTTATTTATTTATTTAAATTTATTTATTTATTTATTTAAATTTATTTATTTATTTATTTAAATTTATTTATTTATTTATTTAAATTTATTTATTTATTTAAATTTATTTATTTATTTATTTATTTATTTAAATTTATTTATTTATTTATTTAAATTTATTTATTTATTTATTTATTTATTTATTTATTTAAATTTATTTATTTATTTATTTATTTATTTAAATTTATTTATTTATTTATTTATTTATTTAAATTTATTTATTTATTTATTTATTTATTTAAATTTATTTATTTATTTATTTATTTATTTATTTAAATTTATTTATTTATTTATTTATTTATTTATTTAAATTTATTTATTTATTTATTTATTTATTTATTTATTTATTTATTTATTTATTTAAATTTATTTATTTATTTATTTAAATTTATTTATTTATTTATTTATTTAAATTTATTTATTTATTGATTTAAATTTATTTATTTATTTATTTAAATTTATTTATTTATTTATTTAAATTTATTTATTTAAATTTATTTATTTATTTATTTAAATTTATTTATTTAAATTTATTTATTTTTTTATTTAAATTTATTTATTTATTTATTTAAATTTATTTATTTATTTAAATTAATTTATTTATTTATTTATTTATTTAAATTTATTTATTTATTTATTTAAATTTATTTATTTATTTATTTAAATTTATTTATTTATTTATTTAAATTTATTTATTTATTTAAATTTATTTATTTATTTAAATTAATTTATTTATTTATTTATTTATTTAAATTTATTTATTTATTTATTTAAATTTATTTATTTATTTATTTAAATTTATTTATTTATTTAATTTAATTAGTTATCTAACTTATTTATTTATTTGACTTAGTTATGTATTAATTTATTTATTTATTAAATATGTTAAGTGTTAAGTGTGAATGTATTTATTAGCGTGAATTGTAAGAGTGTCATATGAATGAGTGTGTTTTTAATTTTTCGACGTGATAGTTATACGTAAAAATTTAGTAAAGTGTGTGTATGTATTCTTTTTATTTTTATCGTATTATGTTATTTTTATTTTATTTATTTTATTTTATGTATTTGACGATGCGTGTTCTGTGATGTGCCATCTGACTATGACTAGTTCATTATATTTAGATTTTATAAACTGACGAACTGTTACAGCGAATAATGTTATTTAATACATAAGAAATGCAATAATTGAATGTTAAATGTAAGGTAACAAATATATAATACTAACTGATATTTTAATTATTATAACTATACATGTACATGCAATTGTAAGAATTTTCGTCTTTGATGAATAAACAGTATATCTATCTATCTATCTATCTCCATCTCTCTCTCTCTCTCTCTCAAGTAAGTCTAGACAGGCCTGCGCACGTGTCAGCGCTCGCCGCCATCTTGCATCTCCATAACCTTAACGATGGCAGACAACTGCAGTTATCGGTCCGTGAGGTGGAGTCCTCCAACACACACACACACACACACACGCGCACGCACGCATGCACGCACACACACGCACACTTACAGAAGAAAAATAACTTGCGGGAAATGTCTGGACACGCGATGCAGACTCACGGGAGGAAATGCGGTGTAGCGGTCAGGTGGCACCTCGGGGTCTGCGGTTAGGCGGTGCATTAAGGCCCGGTGGAGGGGAGGTGATGTCTCCGCGGTCAGATGTGGGAACCCAGAAACCCCCAGCCAGCCTGCGCTGGAACCGGTATAGCTATACTACTCACAATCAGACATATTAACTTCCCCCTGTATCTTCCATAATCGAATATTTTCAGTACAATTTTTTTTCATGCAGTTTTACTAAAAAAAACTTTTTATATAAATCTAAGTAAAATGATATAATTTTTTTCTTATAAAATTGTCTATTAGAATCTTTTAGTTTGAATATTTTTACAACTTTTTTATTCAAATTTGTTGGCTTTAACCTTTGCATAAAACTTTTTCCGCAATGTTAAGGCGCGTGATCCCGTACATACTTAGAGCCGGTTCTAGAAAAATCACAGTACGGAGATGTTCCGCAGTCACAGTGCCGGGAGGTTCTACTGTATATAATATTAGTCTTGTAGATGAAAAAAAAATCTCTAGCCACGGAAACGGCGGGCCAAAATATTTCTTGCTAGCTTGTCGGTAATCATACGCTTTTGATGTTTAAATTACCTGGGCACACGAGTTATATAAACTATTTTTTAGAACGATTCTAAGAAGTTCTATCACGAGATATTACCTGAAATATTGTTATACCCACATAGCACTCAATATTACAGGAATGTTGTAGAAATATTTCAATGTTGGAGTAATATTGCGGATAAGTTAATATTGCAATAATTTTTCTATGATATTACATTACAATACATCACATTATAATATTGCAGTGATATTTTTGTGACACTATGCGAACATAAACTACAATGCAAGATTACTGCAATAATTCTACAATATTATATTGTGATAAATCACTCCGAAGTATACGTGAAATATTCTGTGACATTGCGACATGTTACATATCGTACTGACATATTGCAGTAATATTCATGCAAGTCTGTAGGATGATATTTCTTCATGCATCTCACATTAATACTGCCGAAATTTTTGTACAATTACCTCGCTATTGGCACGGGACTTGTGCACAAAGTCTTTGTGTCTGGTAGCACCGACTGACCCTCAACATAGCAGACTAACGTTTATGTTTATGTTTCAGATAAGAATTTGCTAAAGATGGAGAAGGCAGGGCAACTGCTGCAGGCCCTTGCTAACTCGACGACTAAGGTGGCAGTGAAGAGGGCCCCGACAATCCAAAGTGGCGGCATCAGTGCGTTGGGTGCCATCAACGCTCACGTTCAAGCGCAGCTCAACGTACTATCTGCCAAGATATATGAATCAACCGCGGCCCAGACTAAAATGATGACCACGCTGAAAAACAGTGTAAATACACTGATTAAATGTACAGTCAGAAACACCAACACCATCGCCACACTCAATAACACTATGCATCATGATATGGAGATGCTGACTGAGGCAGTACGCGCCAAGACGCTTGAATCATCAGGACATAAACTCACAAATCGTGATCGCGAGGAAAGCCTGCAGGCACGCAGAGGGCTTCAAATCATCAATGATGTAAGAATAGCAGATCCGATAATATTCAATGGAAATGTCAGTCAGAAGGAAGAAGAGCTCAATCAAGAAAAAGATATCGAAAGCATGGAGCAAGATGGGCCTGAACAAAGAGTAAGGGCTTCATCTACACTGAGAGCTAAACCCAGGAATAAATAGACTGACGAGGACGATTGGAATCCTGATACGGGTCCACAAAGCTTGTTTGGTACGCCTTCAAACACCTACAAAGACTGGCCTTACGAGGACTGGAGGCTGGAGTCGGCCAAGCGTCTGGGGTAAAGTCCTAATCACCCACTAATTGTAAAAGTAAAGATGTAAGTAAAAATAACATCCTATTTCCGATCAGACACCCTTCACAGAATTACAGCTGCAAAGACGTATCCAGTATCAACCAATCCAGCGGATTCAATGACAGCAAGGCGAAGCAGGCAAATATAACACGGTCATACAGACTCAAAGTGGCGTCTGAGTATGCACCGTTTGAAGATTTCTTATTTTCAGAATTAAGGTCCAGGAAGCTGTTTTACGTGTTTGATAAGGGAAGCAGCTGTCTCGTCCCAGATGAGACCTTGCATGATACGAACATAGTGAGAGAAATAATCCTAAACACAATAGATGAGAAGTATCATCTATATACTATGAATATTAAGGATCCTGTTGAGTTGTTGGAAAAGCTAAAAGAGACATAACGCAACGAGTACAGGATAAATCAACAAACAGCACAGAAACGTCTTTAATACTAAGATGAACAAGGACAAGGAAAAAGCATTTGAGTTCTGTTTAAAGTTCGAAAATTTCTTAAGAGGCTACGAAAGCGTTGAAGATATCAAACAAGTTTCCGATACAGAAAAGAAAAACCTATTATACAATGTTGTGTTACACATATTCTCGGAACTTGTAACGGCTGAAAACATAGTCATTCATTGTTCAGACAAAAAGTACAATTACAATCAACTAAAAGACTTTATTTTTCAGATCGACACAAGCAGACCAAAGACAAAAGGGCAAGAAAATACGGCCATGTTTGGCGAATTACGCAGCTCCAGGGATCAGTCACGTGAACGTAGGATCAGCGTTGGGGATAAAAACCCGGATCGCAACGTTGTGAGAGGTGCGGAAGTACCGACACCTTACGAGCTGATTGCAAGCATACGAAGAACAAATATTTTAATTGCAATGAGTTCGGGCATATCGCAGTAGATTGTCCGGAGCCAAATAAGCGTCGTGTCAACCAACCCGGGAAACGCCATCTCGAGCGCAGCCGAGGTGATTCGCCACGCAGAAAGTCCAGAAAGACAGAATCGAGATCACCTAGGCGTGAGAGGTTATGCTCAAAGACCCCGGCCTATAAACGACATCGCTCGCCAACACCGAAGAACATGAAAAGTATGAGTAATCAAATTCAATGTAATAATGCGGATAATTTGATTCCTAATCAGACGGACAAATATGTAATTATGACTTCGAACAGTGCGTAGTAGACTCGGGTGCTACTGAACACTTGACAAATTCGCGTATAATATTTAAGAAGCTAAATAACAAGATAAAAGGCATTATAGGATGCGCGAACAAAGATAGGAACACACGGCTAGAGTCGCAAGCTCAAGGCAACGTTAAAGTTGAATTATGCAATGGCAAAACTATTGAACTCGAACAGATAATATACGCGAAAGATCTGAGTAGGAATTTACTATCATTAAAGAAATTTACTGATCAAGGACTAGGAGTCTACTTAGATAAAGAGGTAGTAGCAGTCAATCAGGAAATTCAAGCAATTGAGAAGAATCAAGTATTCGAAATAGTTAACAGGCCAGGAAAGACAGCAAATATTCTGGATTCGGGGTGGGTGTTTACACGATAAGTAAGCATTATCGGAAACGTAAACTATAAAGCAAGGCTCGTAATCAGGAGTTTCAAGGACGCAAACTTGTATGATTTGGGCGAAATATATGCACCCGTATCTTGTTTATCACTGGTACGAGCAACAATTTCAGTTGTTAACAAGTGTGGACTGACAATGTGGCAGTTGGACGTTAAAGCAGCATTTTTGCACAGTCCCATCAGAAGGGAAATATACATGAAAATTCCAGACGGCTACAACATGCAAAACGATCAGATGGCACTAAAAGTGTGGAAATGTAAGAAGTCGCTGTATGGGTTAAAGACAAGCCGTAAAAATTGGGACAGACACTTTTTGGAACATGCCAAGGAACTTGGTTTTACCGCCAATAACAGGGACCCATGTTAGTTTATGCTTGTCGACAATCAAACGTTTATTATCGAAGAGAATGAACTCAGTACAAGTTTCACTCAGCAAGAAGTTAGATATAAAACTGTTAGGCGAACCGAAAGAGTTTTTAGGGCTGACGATAAACAGAAATAAGAAGAACAAAATTACAACACTAGATCAATGTAAGTTGATCAAGAAGCTCCAGAAGAAATTCGGGTACACTCAAGTTAAAGGAGAAAGCACGCTCATAGTAATGAACCAAGTCTTGAACAGAGAAAGAAAAATGCGAGAAAATGAGTCATCGAACAACCAAACAATAGATCAGCGCAGGTACAGAAAAGTAGTAGGATCTCTTATGTACTTAGTTAATGGTATAAGACCAGACTTATCATACACAGTCAATGTACTAAGCTGACAGTAGCTCAATCCAACGAATCTCGAATGGAAAATGATAACACGCGTCTTTAGGTATTTAGAATACTCTAAAAACTGGAAGCTGATATATACGGGACAAGCAGAGTCAATGGAAGCGTACTCAGATGCAACTTTGCTGATTGTAAAAACTCATTGACGACCAGCGGGCACGCAATACTGCTGTTTGGAGATACAATTGCTTGGCGGACACACAAACAACCATACGTTGCATTATCCACGTGTCAAGCAGAATATGTAGCTTTAAGCGATGCATGCAGAGAAGCTACAGCTCTGAGTATGTCACTCAGAATTATTCCTCACGTAGTAAAATATCCCATTACGCTATGGTGCAATAACAAAGCAGCTATAGCTTGTACAAAGATAGAAGGTAGTAATAAGTTACGCCATATGACAGAAGTCCACGAGGACTATGTTAAGCAATATGTAGAGCGAAAACTAATAGAAATTAAGTGGATCTCAGCAAAGGAGCAAAGAGCCGATATTTTCACAAAGCCTTTGCCCTCTAAATTGATTAATAAGCTAAGTAAACTGTTGCTTGATCATTAACGTATTTTTCTGTGTGTTTCAGACAAGTAGACTAAGTAGGATACTCTACAAAGATGCTGAGGTGGTGAGGCACTAAGGTAGACTAATACAAAAGGTCATCCCCGAGGTCTAACGGGAGGGAGGGTTAGAAATATGGATGTACGCTAGCCCATGGTGCTGTTCTTCATTTGCCCCGAGCCTCCCCCACTACCGTCGTGCCACGATAGCAAGTATGAGGACTATGTACGATATGATGCCTTCGGGGTCGCACCGTGGCCTATTATACTTAGAAATTATGGTATCTAACCTCTTCAAAAATTGCAAATGTTAATATCTTATGCTGATTTGACATATATGCAATATATCGGAAAAAGATTAAGAGATATTAATTTATCATTTCATATAAAAATGTTTTCGTGAAAAAGATGTATCCATTAACCAAACAAAGCAAATTGAAATTATGCTTGCTTTTTTTCTTTTCATTTTCGTCTTTTGCGTTTGAATTTTTTCATCTTTTCCCTGACTTCACATCCTGTTTTTTTATTATTTTTTTGTTATTATTATGTCCTTCTTACCTATATACTCTTTCGGGATTTTACAGGATACCTCCACCACCTCTATGAGGAGGTATTTGATCCTAACACCCCACCTTAATTCCCCACACTGATCCCGCATTCGCCCAAGGTACTGACATTGCAGATTTCTACCTATGCCGATAATCTGTAACGCAGGAAAACCCGTAGGAAAAACCTCCGCCAGAACCAGTGCGCAGTCTGAGTTCTTTTTCCGACAGGACACACAGAGAAAAAATCCTCGATCTGCTTCCACCGGGAATCGAACACCGGCCGCTCAGGCTAGCGTATCTCCGCTAGCGAAGGCGTGCGTCTTAGCCAACTGCGCTACGCTAGTCTTCCTGTTTTTTATTATATATATATATATATATCGGACGTTTCACGTCAACGGGCACAGTGGGCTACCCAGAATAAAAAGTCATCAATATTAACGTTCGACATGTCAAAATCTTCATATTTAAAAGCGTCTGGTGAATTGAAAAAAACATCATGGTGGTTGCAACATGGCGGCTGCAATCATGGACAATTCTGTTCGATGATCAATATTGATAGATTAGAAACAAAAAAATACTGTTTTGTAGACTGAATCACCGTATCTATACGTTTTTGGCGTTGCTTAATTCGAATTCAATATTCGTTAAATCCCATCTGTTCACTATTCGTCCCTAACCTTAAAAATACTTCAAATCGTTGAAATAACACTTTCCTACGATGAGTAATACAGTTTAACCACCACAACTTCATGTTTTCAGGATCGCTGAAACCAATTCTGATATCCGTATAACTTCAACTAGTCAGAATTCGTCCCTAACCTTAAAAAATACCACAAATTGCTAAGATACCAAAAATAACCAACGTACCTTTATGTTTACGGGGTCGCTGAATCAAGTTTCGACATCCGTTCGAACCCAAGTAGTCACTAGTCGTCCCCAAACCTCAGAAAATATAATAGTTATCAAGTCTGACCACCATATCTTTTTTTTAGGAATGGCTGAGTCCAATTCCGATATCCATATAACATTAACTGGTCAGTATTTGTCCCCGACATAAAAATACCCCAAAATCGCTTACATAGTGTATTGCAGTTAAAGAAATTAAACTCGTCAATAAACTCTCTGCAATTAACAGGGTTGAGACTTCCATTATGTTAAGTACATAATGCCTGCATTACTTTTCTTTTATTTTATTTTATTATTATTATTTTTTTTTTCTATAGCGTCACTTAGTAGTATACAGTCATTATTGGATATTTATCACCCGAATATCTGAATATATTTAATTTTTACCTGTTACTAAAAACGCATGCGCACTCTGAATGGTAGGTACTTGTGGAGCTTCCGAAAATCTCTTCTTAAAATTGCGACGAAAGTACCCCTCGTCGTAATTAGTAGTTCAAGTAAAATAAAACCGATTCTCCGGAAATTGGCTGTACGTTCAATACGAACGCAAAGCGAACGGATGGAGAATGGAAGAGAGACAGAGAGAAGGGAAGTGGGGCGGCTAGCATAAGGTAGGCCGTAGCCGACGCTGAACGAACAGCGTTCGGACGGCGCGCGGCGGGGGAAATCTTCGGCGGCGCGCACTAGCCAGCACTGACCAGCGGCGCTCTTGCAGCGCCGAGAAGCGCGGCGCAGTGGGGAGAGAGAGCGAAAAGCGGACCTCTGGCCTGCAGTAGTTGGAGATCGGCAGTCTACTCGCGGGCGCTGAGCGAGTGAGTTGGTGCCCCAGCACGCTCGATCGCGCTTACGAGTAGAGGAGTCTGTGGCTGCGTACACGACTCCTGCCAGCATATCCAGGCTCCTGACTCGAGGCGCTCCTCGGTGAGTATTCTGAGGTGCGGACGTTTAAGTATCGGTACATCTACTGGAGGATATCGCAGCGAGGCGCACCCCGCTCGAGGTCCACCGGTAGATGAACCGGTAAGAAAATCGCACCCGGGCCGTGAGCTGAGGCGCTCTTCAGCCACACGCCCGTTCGTCCGAAAGTCCGTATTTTAGCGTAGGGAAATCTCCGGCCAGACTTACGGGTGCCTCCGTGTCTGGTGCACTGGAGAACCTTCCATGGTGCTCCTTGAAGGGTACTCCAGTGTGACGGAGATAAAACACTAATAAGACGGGCGCTCCCGGATTATTAGTAAATTTTAGAAGCGGCCTCGCGGAGACGCGCCTCCACGAGTGCAGATGTTAAATATATATTATAAGCAATTAGATTAATGTATTATATACGCGTTAAATAGGTTATAAGTATTAGGTAATTTAACTAATATATTTTGGTTTCCGCCTGTCTTTGTGTTATAGATTAAAGGAGATCGCGGTGATCAAGCCAGACAAGGAACGGTTTCCGCGTCTAACCATATTTAGTTTAATTAGATTGATTATTAAATTTGTTGTAAATATTTTGTTGTATTTTGAGATCAATAAATCTCGTATTATAATTTCGTTAAGATAAAACATTTCTATTTATTTTATTAATAATAATCTCAAACCTAACCCCCATCCGAACCCTGGTGAAGCTCTTGAGCATCCGGCGGGGGCTCTTTTGTTACAAGATGACGCTGAATCTTAATAAGATCCTTCTCGCTATAATAATGAATCTTTAGATTCTGGAATTTTTTAGAAATTAGTCATAAGTCTTTGCCAACGTGTCGATTACGACCGAATGGATTACTGCATCTGTCTGATCTAATTGAATCGGTACATGTCGGTGTATTCTTAATAGTAGACATGATGGAACTCACACAAAGAATTTTAATTTTAATTGTAATACAAATAAATAATTTACTATTAGCCTGACACTCAAACGTGATTTCTTCGGTACGTTGATTCCAAATATGACTTTCGTTTTGCTGTTAATTGAGCCGTTTTAGAGATAAAGAGAAAAAATTATTATAATCCACCCGCAGGCTCTCTCACACAAACCCCTGCCAACGCGCCAGACGCCGTACATACGCTGCAGCGCGCATTACCGCGCCAATAGTACCGCACCCGGTAGCTAGGCGGCGACGCCACCAGTTTTCGTACTCACTAGCGGAGTAGCGTTCCGAAAGGCATATAATTATGCACTAATCCATCGATTTTTACCGAACTTTTTCGTGTTACAAATGTTGCCATGTTAGAGATCACGGTTGAGTGACAGGCTAAAGGTAAATTATTTATTCTTATTACGATTAAAGTTAAAATTCTCTGTGGGAGTTCCATCATGTCTACTATTAAGAATACACTGACATGTAGTGTTTCAATTAGATCAGACAGTAGCAATAATCCATTCGGTCATAATGGATACGTTGGCAAAGACTTACAACTGATTTTTAAAAATATTCTTCGTTAAATTCCCGAATTTGCCGTTGCTTGCAAAAATTTGTTCCAAATGCAGAAATGAAGTCAATTTTACACAGTTCCATAATATTGAGAATAAGATTTAGTAGCAGGACTCTGATAACAATCGTGATCCTTCTCCTCCCAACTGGAAGAACTATTAAATGGATTCAAGATTAATTTGCTTCTTTAGATGAGACTGATCCCTTAAGACTTGCTATTCTTACAACTACTCCGGAATGCTGGAGTGTTCGGCAACTAGCGTCAGAATTTAACACTTCTAAAAAAATGGCCAGATCAGCTAAGGCGTTAAGACAACTAGAGGCTGTATTTGCAATACCAACTTCAAAACCTGGGAAAACGTTACCAGAAGATACTGTAACAATAGTACAATAATTTTATGAAGATGATATTAATAGTAGATTGATGCCTCATAAAAATGAGGCTATCAGTGTAAACATTGATGGGGAGAAACAAAAAGTACAAAAGCGGCTCTTATTATCTGATATAAAATCATTACATATGGAATTTAAAAAATTAAATCCGGAGAATCCTATTGGACTTACTAAGTTTTCACAACTCCGACCGAAGCGGTGTATATTGGCAGGCGCAAAAGGTACACACACTATGTGCGTTTGTACGATACACGAGAATTTTAAAAATATGTTTGATGCTGCTAATATGATGCTGCTAATAAAAAGGAACACGAGTGATTTAGATAAACCACTAACAGATTACGAGGGTTCCTTTTCATTAGTAATCTGTAAACAGCAAAGATGCATGTTATCTCAAAAAGTGTGAATTATACCCTAAGATAGAACAATTTGCAGATTACATAGTTGATGTTTTAGGAAGAAGAGGTATAGCACAGGTTATCTTCAGCTTGTGGCATTTTACAGATACGTGTATTCTTATTAAGCAGTGCCTTTTAATAAATGACTTCGTGACTGAATTGTGTACACGGCTGCAAATATTAATTCCACATCATTTCATTTCTAAAAACCAATTAAACTATTTATCAGATCGGAAGACTAATCTACGGCGTCATGAAGTTCTTGTGCACACGGACTTTTCCGAAAATTTTTCGTATGTTGTGCAAAATACCGTGCAACAATTTCATTATAATAACAATCAAACAACCGTTCACCCAGTCGTCTTTTATTACAGAAATGACAAAGAGATAATGTGCTGTAGTCATGTACTGTTATCAGACAGCACAACTCATGATACTGCAGTCGTGTATGTTATGCAAGGAATTCTGATTCCTGAAATAAAGAAGTTGTTCCCAAAAATTGAGAGAATTATTTACGTGAGCGATGGTGCCATACAGCACTATTAAATAGATACCAAATGTGCAACCTTGTAAACCACAAAAATAACTTTGGTATCGAAGCCGAATGGCATTGCTATGCAACTGCTCACGGTAAAGGGGCATGCGATGGGATCGGACCTATGTTTAAAAGAGAAGCGACGCGCGCAAGTCTTAAAGCCAATTCAAATGAAGCCACACTGGATTCAACAGCTTTATTCAACTGGGCGAAAAAAAATTCCAGAATCTCAAGATTCACTATTATAGCGAGAAAGATCATAATAAGATTCAGCGTCATCTTAAGAAGAGATTTTCGGAACCGCCATGATATTTTTTTAAATCACCAGATGGTTTTCAGAATAAAAAGTGATCAATATTAATGTTCGACGTGTCAAAATCTTCATATTTATTTTCTTCTTCATATATCTTCATATTTTTAAAATTTAAAATCGCATTTCTTTCACAAAAATAACTCTTTAACAAAAATAGCTTTACAGATACATGAATATTTTTTACGTATCAAACGTATAAAATGACAAAAATATCTTTTTTCTAATTTTTACAAATTAAATATTCAAAATTCTAATTCTTTAATAAAAACAAATTCTAAAGTAATTGTAAAATACGTCAATCGAATGGATTTTATACAAACTCTACGGATATTATATGCATTTTTTTGACATATCGACAGTATAACAAAAATAGTTTTTCACAATTTTTACAAATTTAAAAACTTAGAAATAGCAATTCTTCAACAAAAAGAAACTTTTGAGTTATTGTCACTAATCGAACGCAAATTACATCTAATTTACGAATTTATGCATCATTTGACATATCTAACGCATAAAAAAAAACATTTTTTTTCGTTTTTAAAAATTTTGCTAAATTTAAAATTTGTTAATGTAAACTGTAAGTTTAGACGATTTATGTGCAAAATCTAATCTGTTCTATGTTAGGTTATATCTGATATACCTACAAAAATTCAGCCCGAATTACAGTGGGCTTTAAAAATTATGGTGACCACAAAATTTCACCACATAATTACATATACACACACATATAGATAAACATTTTGAAAAACCGACGTATTCTGATCCAGCGACCTCAAAAACATCGACCTCATCAAAATCTTGGTATTCGAAAAAATCATCGTTACAAAGCTATCTCTTTGAGAAAGCAAAACATTCTCATTTGATTCAGAGCGAATCACCTCATATTAGTTTAAATAAAGTGATTATGATTTATAGTCAATAAATTCTTCGGGTAAAAGACTTAACGACATAACTCCATTTTTTTATAAATAGTAGATATGGTTCATAAATATTAGATATAGTCACTTATTTTTACACTTTTCTGATGTTTTGCATTTTTATCTAAAAATTTACCAAATAAGGCTATCATAATCGCTCAAATCTCGATTTTCAAAAAAAGTGGACTTATGTCGTCTCGCCCGCAACCTACCGAATTAAATATTTTGATATTGTTAAAAATTAACTTTTCTTTTACAGGTTTTATAAGCTTATAGAAAGAAATTGAAGTATTATCTATTTATGAAAGCATGATATTACGATTGTTAATAAAGTATAAAATTGAAATTAAAAGTAAAATTGTTAAATTTTATTTAATCCATGATAATAATATAAAAAACTATTAAAAATACGTCCAAACAGTTATAAAAGAAATATTTTGAATTGATGCAAATAGTTAGAAAATATAAAAGTTCATAGAAATCGATTAATATTCAGACTATAATTAGTTTTTGTACAAATATATAATGTAAAACTATGAAAATTGCTGGCAAACTGTTATAATTAAATTATAAATTATCACATTTGTTTAAAATTTGTAAGATCTGAGATGAACTATGACTAAATTTGTTAGATCAATAGCATGAAATCAAAAGTGTATAAAGTAAACTTAAAAAATTATTAACTTTAATAGTTTTTTCCAATTAGGTAGGTGTATACAATTATTATTTACATTCTCTAACATAATTTTATAGCTGTTGTTGATAATTATACAGTCCGTATTGAAACTTTAAATATATTTTTAATAATAAAATAAGATCCTTATTTAATTAAATACTATTATTTAGTCTCTAAAAAAGTCGTGAAATCTGCTTAAAACTAACCTTTTACAAAGGTAAAAACTTGGCAAGTATGAGTTATTATCCCTTCTTATTTTTTATCGAATTACATTTAAACTAGATTTTAGAAAAGGAATATAGTAATATAAAACATCTGTAATATGTGGAATATAGTAATTATATAATTTCATTTAACAAAAAATTCATAATCATTATAGTTTTTATTTATTAAATATGATTTCGGAGGAGTAATTAATCCATACAAATTCATGCTAAGGAAATTACGGAAAACAGTTAACAAAATTGTCAAGTAGTGACAAAAATTATTGCATTTTCAGAGAAGTCTGTGTTTACGATCATCCCAAATGTATCATAGTTTACGATTTCAAAATATTACCATTTACGCTTTATTGTCGTTTTGTATCCATTTTAACATTTCGTACTATGTCTTCAATTATAGAAAATAAGTAACTACAATTATTTGGGCCCGTCGTCTGGTAATTCATTGGTGGACTAATATACAGTTGCATGTTCCTAAAATTTAATCTAAATAATATCCACAGTAATACTAAAATCCCGTGTAAGACTTTCCTGAAATGCTTCAATATTCTTAGAAGATTTAAGATTATATCTTTATAATTACCCATAGAAACTGTGAAAATCAATGTAACATTGAGCTAAAATAGTTTCAAACTTCTATTTTCAAAATATTTTCCAAAAAAAATTTTTAAGAATATACTGGTAGGAGGGTGATGCCCAATGCTTCGATGGCCAACTGTATATTTGATTTAAAAAGAAAGTGATATACCTATTAATGTTTTAACTAAACAATTTCACAGATTCTAAATTCAAAATAAGAAAAGTCATATATTCGAAAGTATCACGTCAACTATTGTCTTAATAAATGAAATACGTTTATTAGACTTTCATATAATCCAAATAAAATATTATAGTTTTGCAATTCGATGAAATGATTGCTACAAACTTTTGTATTGTTCGTTCTGTTGTGTCGATATCTTGACTAAGGTTATATTTTTATTTTCGAAATAATTGATATAGTGAAAATTAACAAGTTCAAAATATTCGAATCAAGAATTACCAAAATCGAATATTTAAGTCAAATGTACAGTTGACAGTCGAAAAATCGGACCCCACCCCGGCACGAAACATACCTAGTATGTAGAAAAAAAAATATTATAAAGTCTTCCTGCGCAACAATTTTTTGTGAAATGCAAAAAAACTAATGACATGATATATTATAACAGTATTGAAAAATGTACAGAGAGAATTTTTTTTTTCAATTTATATTTATTATTACTTATGTTAAAGATTTATTATTAAATTTTATATTTATATTAAACAATTTTTGCAATAAATTAGCTCATATTTTAGTTAGAAATGTCATAAATTAACCTTAATATATTTATTTTAGACAAATATCTGTATGAAGTTTTGTTTAAAATATGTTAAAATAGGCGTATACAAAATTTTCAGACTGAGTCATTAAAAGTTGATGCGCAGGAACTATTTTCAAGTTTCAAATTTGTAGTTCTGAGTAAAATTCATTTTAAAAATTAGTATAAGAGATGTAAGAATTTACGTATTTCTTGAAATAAATTGTTTTAAGAAGGTTTAAAAAATATAAAAATTATGTATCTTTAATTATTAGTATTTAAGCTTGCATCGTATAATGTAAAATTAATGTTCACCCTAGGCATAGTCCCCTTTTGGCTGGATAGTTCTCCATCTTTCACTTTCTTTCTTATATGTACTTTTCCACTTTTGTTCCGTTTCAAAATAAGCTATGACGTGATTAGAAATTTGAATGAGTACTAATAATACATGTTTTAAATACTTACCATCACGTAGAACTGTTTAAAAAATTAATAAAAAAAATTAATTTCCCAAAAATCAGTATATTACCCTTAATTGGTTCTGTGAGCGTGAAAAATTATATTCGTTTGCTTATATTAACTCTCATAATTGGTGATTCAACATTTGGATTTTTGTATTATATTTATGGGATATTAAATATATATTTCTCAAAGTTTCGTCAAAATCAGAACAGCAGTTTTCATGAATTTCATGACTGTAACTGTCGGAAACGTGAGTTCCCATAAGGTTACGTGTTAAAAACGTAAATGTAAAATTGTTATATTTTTTTCTGGGTTGCTGTAGCTTTCTAAAAATTTATACGAGAAAGTTTGAGGTCAAAACATACTAGTATACAAAATTTCAGAGTTTTATGAACACTAATTCGAAACCGGTAGTACTCCCTTAACTAAATTTTTTCCTTTTGTTCTGGCAATTCAATTTTT
This sequence comes from Gastracanthus pulcherrimus, assembly GCA_949152435.1. NCBI lineage: Eukaryota > Metazoa > Arthropoda > Insecta > Hymenoptera > Pteromalidae > Gastracanthus > Gastracanthus pulcherrimus. Next base: position 118,363,529 of record OX424573.1, read on the forward strand.
TTTTGCGTAAAATAGGGCGTTATTAACATGTTAAGATACATGTAGCATTTATTTAGCTCTGTATGTTATATTCAATAAAAATCCTTGAGAAAGGAAAAATAAAGCTCTTAATACTATTGTTTAATTACCATAAATCACAGGAGCAATATTTTATGAATCGAATTCAAATTTTAAGTGCAGGAAATGTCAAAAACAAAAGATTAGGTTAATATGTTATTAATACCAATATTGCATATAATATCGCTTTTTTACAAGATTGTATAAATTCTATAATAGAAAGTATATTTAGTCTTAACTTTTCTATTTTCGGTTGTACGATTTATACAAAATTTCTCTTCTAATACGACTATGACGAACATCTCTCGCCTCCGGTCGAAAACTAATTTCTTTTTGAATAATATTGCGTTTTCCGCCCCTCTTGCTACGGAGGGGGCGAGAGTTGCTCGCGCACAGAAATGAGTGGGCTCCGGCTAGGCTCAGTTTATTTGATCGCGGAGAGTGGCGGGGCCCACGAGTCCGAAGGCTATACAAGCAAGGATAGCATGCAAGAGTAATAAAGGACTCGAAATAATTTCGGGTGACGACAGAATGATATTTAATAATCTCATAGATACTTATTTATTTCTAAGATACTTAAAACTAATATTTACAATGATTTACAAGAAAGTAGCCATGCTGGCTCATCGTGGAAACGGGAACGCGCGTAGTCGCCTCGCGACTCGAACAAATAATCTGCTCCAGAACTCGCCGGTTCATTTGCCGGACTCGCGCATCGCTTCAGTCATGCGATCTTTTGGCCGTGTTTCGCATCGGCTCAGAGATCGAGAGTTTAGAGAGAGAAAGATAAGCTTGCCGAACATGTCGGTCCATCGCGGCTCGGGTTCGGCGGCATTCTCATACTATAATTAATGTATACTCACTCGTCTACCAATCATCCCTCCACACTTACGGACGAATTCGCCTCGCGGTTCCCCAGCGGTGCCTCGCATCGGCCCGCTTACAGGTGATGGTAGGCTAGCGCGCCTCGCTCTCGTTCGGCTTTCCAGGGCTGGCTGATTCCGCGCTCGCAGCTCTCATTCTACCCGCGCGTAGACTCGCGACATCGGCCGGTCTCGGTGACGAACGGTAGCCGAATCTCCCTGTCCTCTCTTTCGCGCCTCGCGCGTCCCTTCGGCAGTTGGCTCCTTGCACCCCTCTTCTATTCTCTCTCCCTCTTTCTATCTAGCGGCACGCTGGGATGCCGCGTTGCCGAACTTCGTAGGCCACGCGCGGCTACTTCTGCCCGCTTGTGTGTATGTATGTGTGTGTGTGAGTGCTGCGTCTCCCGACGCCTCGCTGGCTGTTCGCATCCTCGCTCGCGGGCGTGGGCTAACTGCCTCGCTTCGGCTGTCTATCAGCCGCGCGAGTGTTAGGTTGTAATGGGCTAATTTGCCCCGTTACACGACAAATGAGCGATAATGGAAAAGTCTTTACTTTTCGACTTTGAATGATAGTATGGATCAACAATTCAAAATAAATTAGCCCTACACCTCTTAAAAAATTGTTTAAGAAAGCATATTTAACACAAAATATTATGAACTGTCTATGTTAAAAAACAAAAATTTAGTTACGCTCGTAATGTTTATTGTTGATTTTCTAAATTATCTAAATATTTAAAAGACCTAAGGAATATAATCAAATATCTGCATCTATATTCGTCAAATATCTGCATCTATAATACTTACTTGCAGATTTCTATTTTACCAGCTCCACATTATTATAATTTTTTTCATGCTGTGCGGGCCATTTCTCAAAAATTATACTTGCTTTCAGTAAAACGTTATCAAATTTAATATATATTGATATATTCATTATGGAAAAATAAAAATAAATTAAATTAGCAATTAAATTAATTTAACTATATCTGACATTTTCTATTTGTTCAGTATTAACTTTGAAAATTGTGACAAAAAATATAATAATATTTTGAATATTATTTCATCTGTATCCGAATAAAACCATTTCAATTTATAAATTATTGTTAACTGCTATTTATGTAATTTGTTTTTATATTTATATTATTAAATATTTCTTAAATATTTCTGGAATATTTCCAGACGTGGTTCTTCGATTTTTGTTAACTGTCCGAATAATATTTCCGTAATATTTCTCAGATAACCACATACATTTTTGAAACATGATATTCAAATATTACTGAAATATTTCCTAATTATTTCAAGAAATATTTATATAATATCGTTCGAAACGATTTAATAGAAATATTTTATAAAATATTGCTGAAATACTTCTGGAATATTTCTGTGACTTTTGCGAACTATACAAGTAATATTTATTGAAATATTGCTGTGATATTTTAAAATTATTACAAACAATATTTTTTCGAAAGAATTTAGAAATATTTCCTGCAATATTTCGTGAAACATTACCGGAAGATTTCATTAAAATATGGTTGTATGTTTTCCTCAATATTGGAATGAAATGTTTCATATCAATAATTTGAAATAATATAATTAATATTGCGGAAATATTTACGAAAGATTTTATTTGAAATCTTTCCTAAAATATTTCACTGAAATATTAAATAAATAAAATAAAAAAATAAAATAAAAATTTAACAATATTCCATACTATGTGGGTAAGAACCTCCCGACAATCTTCCAGCGTACTTTCTAAATAAGCTTATTTAAAGTTTCTGTAAAAGTTCGAAATACGAATATATTTTATAGGTTTTTGCAATATAGACTGAAATATTTTGGAAATGTTTCGGTAAACCTTTTAATCTTTCTGAACGACATGATCGAGATTCATTTTCGAAACATTTCAATAATATTTCATTGAATATTTTAGGAAATGTTTTTATGACAATTGATGGAAATTTTGCAAAAATGTTATGTAAAGGTTTTAAAAATACCTATTTTCTTAAATTTTTTAAAAAAAAATTTTATTGCACAAAAATAACCTGCAACAAAACGATTCTAAAATATTTCTGAATTATTTTCTGAAAAGATTTTTATTATAATTTTATAAACATTTCATGAAATATTTATGTAAGGTTTTGTAAATATTTTATTATATTATTTCAGAAAGACTATGGCAAACTTATTATAATGTTTACATAAACTTACAGTAAGCATTCTTTCGAATGTTTCAGGAAACGTTTCAAAGAAAGCTTACTGTAAGTCTGTTTCTTCATTGCACCTTAATTTTCACTAGCATGTATTCTTATTCATTTTTATGCAAAATTTTCATCTTTATTATCAAAAATATTGTCAAGTAATATTTTTCTAATTCACAAATCATTCCGTAAAGTAACATAACCAAAAGCAGGTTTATAGTCCCATACGGCACGTAATGTTTCTAAAAGCTTTCGGTAATATTTCATTTGAAACATTACACCCTTCAGAAATATTTATACAATGTTTTATGGACTTTTCGGTAATAATACCGAAATGTATCAGCAACATATCAGATATGTTACTATAATGTTATCGAAAGCTTTAGTAACATTTTAGTAATGTTACTGTAACATTACTGAAAGGTTTCAATAACACCTCAGTAATATTGCTTTACAATCCTGTTAAAAATATGATATTAAAATCGATAAAAAAAATGCATTTTTCTTTTGGCGCTAAACTTAATTTTTAATCTTGATTATCGTTCTACTTATTAGATATTTAATCGATTTTAATCCAATCTACTCATTTATTGACATTTATTTATGAATTTCTACGAAAATTTTAGAATTTAAATTTTTTATATATTATTTATATACCTAGGTATTTATTAATGTGAAACAAATATTTTGAAAGTAGAGTACCGATAAAACAAAGTTCTTTACTATATTTAGCTGATCATTTTTCTATTACTCGTGAAACCTTACTGAAACATTTCTGACATATAACACTTGCAACATTACGTAGGGAATGTTGCGGAAACATTTTACGTGCAATGGAATTCAAATGTTATAACTGGTACGTCAGGGAAATATTTCTAAAACCTTGCTATCGTAACATCCCATGTGGGATATCACAGAAATATTAAGGGTGAAAGTTCATTTTTCTATTATTTATGAAACGTTTCTGAAATATTTCTGACATATAACACTTGCAACATTACGTACGGAATGTTGCGGAAACATATTACGTGCAATGGAATTGAAATGTTATAACTGGTACGTCAGGGAAATATTTCTGAAACCTTGCTATCGTAACATCCCATGTGGGATATCACAGAAATGTTCGGGGTGAAAGTTTATTTTTCTATAATTTATGAAACGTTTCTGAAACATTTCTCACATATAACACTTGCAACATTACGTAGGGAATGTTGCGGAAACATTTTACGTGCAATGGAATTGAAATGTAACTGGTACGTCAAGGAAATATTTCTGAAACCTTGCTATCGTAACATCTTATGTGGAATATCACAGAAACGTTGGGGGTAAAAGCTCATTTTTCTATTACTCATGAAACCTTTCTGAAATATTTTTGATATATAACACTTGCAACATTTTGTTGGTAATATTTCAGAAACTTTTCACATGCAACGGGAGTGAAACATTATAACAGATACGTCAGGGAGTCATTTCTGAAACCATGCAAACGTAAGATCTCATGTGAGATATTACAGAAATGTTAGGGATGAAAGCTCATTTTTCTATTACTCGTGAAACCATTCTGAAACATTTCTGAAATAAAACACCTCCAACATTACATCGGAAATGTTGCGGAAACATTTTGCGTGCAACATGATTGATACATAACAAATACTATATTTCTGTGACGTTACTGCAATGTTTCTATGGATGAAATTCATATGAAATCTTTTTGAAAGATTTCTGAAAGATATCAGTTGAAACAATTCGATTTAACGATACCTGAAACATTACTGAAACATTACCAATGATCGCATACATTTCGGTAACATTACGTGCCGTGTGGGGTGCTTGAGATTGCGGATAATTTTACACTTTATGAATTGCCCCTATATAAGTAAAATAATGTACAAAAATGCAAAAAATATATATATAAATGTATAAAAGTTTGCGAAAAGGTGCAAACGTGTATGTTTCTGCTACAATTGGAACATTAAATTGGAATCGCATCGGGATACTATACTATATTCCACTCACTAAGATGCACCAAGAAAAATTGTCATAATATAAATTGAAAATTTCTATTTTTTACAGGTGAATTAATTTAACTGTGCCTCGCCACCTATTAGTGTAAGGCAGGCTATATTTTTTTCATTAATGTACAAAATCGTATAACGTATACAAAAATGTGCATATCTGTGGTAAAACTTTTTTCAATAATAACAAAAATATACATTTGTTATGTCCTGAACTCGCAAAAATATCAGAATTTAGAACATGTATGATATAGTCTAGTGGCAGGTTAAAATTAAATGCTCCTAACTTTTAATCTCTGCTGGATCTGTGTAGCTGCTTCCTGGAGTGTAGCCAAGTTGTGGGTTGATAAATGATATTTCTCCAATATTCGAATCCACAAATAAGACGTTTATTTAATTATTAATTTTTATGAATTATTATAATTGTAACAATTGAATCGCTCGGCAATTGATTTGTAGAATACTTGAAACTTTGTTAATATAAGTTTCTCTATTTGCAAAATTGATTGTCTGTATTTTAATAGAAATGTGGATAAAACATAGATATAAATTTTAATGGCTATTTTATATATATATATATATATATTATAGTAGATTTATACGTTCTAGTTGCATTTTATTGCTTGAGCCGCGAGACGGCCTACCGTGGGTCTTACGAACAACCTCAGTTTGCGAATAATACATACTATATTCGAACTGATTCTTGCGATGTGTAGTCTCAATATATACGCTTGCCGAATATCATAAATTTTATAATATTTACCAAATTTTCTACATAACTTTTTTAAACGCACTTAACAACGTAATTGTGGCAGTTACAAAATCTTACAAAATGCTTTCGCGAGCATTTTTTATTCATTCGATTAATAACTGATGAGTACCCACACAACACACAATGTTACAACAAGGTTCCAGTAAGGTTTCATGCAAGGTTTGAAACCCTTCAGAAATATTTCCATGAAAGCTTTTCGCAATGTTGTTATGTCCGTTCCAGGTACTTGTAAAACTATTTCATGAAATATTTTGGGTATGTTTCTCAAAATGTTACTAGTGAAACCTTTTTAAAATATTACAGAAACATTTCATAGTGGCTTCCCACACAGCATGAAATATTTTTGAAATATTACTGAAATATTTCATGAAATATTTGTGGAATGTTTGTTATTCAGATTTAATATTTTTTAAATATTTGAAATGTTTATGTAAGATTTCGTGAATGTTGCATGAAATATTTCATATAATATTTCTAAAATATTATGGAAATGTTTTGGTGGCACAACCCTTTGAGCTCTATTCACATTACTACAATATTCCACAAAATATTGATAAAACCTTTTAGAAATATTTCTTGCGCGATTTGTAGTACATTGACTAATTAATATTATTTAACATTATCAGACAATGTACATTACAAACACGTGACATATTTTATGATTAAGACTATTTTATTAAAATATCAGAAAAAATAAAAGAATCAAAAAAACTGATGTGACTGGGACTCGAACCGGCGACCTGCTGCGTGAGACTCCAACGTTGTAACCACTTCACCACGGTGGAACTTTAAAATGCTTTAAAGAAATTTTACTTATATATTACAAGAAGTAGCTAATTAGTTACAATGATAACAACGTGTAGTACATTATATTATAATTTATCGTATGTGAATATTATAAAATATGGTTGTAAGATTTCCTCAATACTGTTATAAAATATTTTATATCAATAATTTTAAATCATTTGAAATCTTTCTTAAATTATATCATTAGAATATTAAAATAATAAAATAAAAATAAATTAATAAATAAAAGTAAATAAATAAAATAAAATAATAAAATAAAAAATTAAGAATATTCCACGCTGTGTGGGTAGGAATCTCCCGTCAATCTTCCAGCGGTACTTTCTAAATAAGTTTATTAAAAGTCTCTATAAAAGTGCGAAATATAATATGGTTCTGAACGACATGATCGAGAATAATTGTCGAAACATTTCAATAACATTTCATGGAATACGTTAGGAAATGTTTTTATAACAATTCATGTAAAATTTTCAAAAATGTGTAAAAGTTTTAAAAATATTTTCTTAAATTCTTAAAAAAAAAATTATTGCACAAAACGTATCTAAAACGTTTCTGAATTATAATTTGATAAACATTTCATGAAATATTTCTGCAAAGTTTTGTAAATATTTCATTATATTATTTCCGAAAAGTTTTCGCAAACTTTTGTATAATGTTTACACAAACTTACAATAAGCTTTCTTTGAAATGTTTCCTGAAACATTTCACTGAAACAGTGTGTGCTGTGTGGGTAGGTACTTCGCAAGTGAATTCTTTGCTGCCGCGGTGTGACTCGAATTTGTTTATTTCTTACGTGTACAATCAAAAGATACGTCATACGACGTAACATCTGGGTGGCCAGATATTGCTATCCATTGGATAGCAATTGAATTGCATCAGTTACTAAACGTTACAATAAATAATGAAACTTTAACAGTATTAAATGAATTGCAAATAAATAAAAGTAGTACATAACAATTTTAAACTAAAATAGATCTTATTGCTAGTTGTGTTTACATACAATGTCGTTAATTATTTAACAAGGTAATTATATTCATGTTATCAAACTCATAGAATATTTATAATAGTTATAATGTTAATTATATTTTTATCCAATTATTTGTCAATACAATTAATTATATTTACGTTATCAAACCCATACAATAATTATAGTAAAAATTATAATTCGTATATAAAGTATGTATGTATGTGTGTGTGTGTGTGTGTGTGTGTGTGTGTGTGTGTGTGTGTGTGTGTGTATATATATATATATATATATATATATATATATATATATATATATATATATATATATATATATATATATATATATATATATATATATAATTATATATATATAATTCATAAAAACTCTTACAGATATATGTGAATATCTTAAATTTGAATAACTATATATTTAACAATTTGTTTAGTACCATAAACGAATGGACTATTGAAAAGAGTGGATATAATATTTTTTATTTTTGAATACTATGTTATTACGATAACATTATTTACTTGATTATTTTTTTATATATAATTTGCTTATGCTTTCGGATCGATACAAATTTTTATTATTATAACAAGTTTCTTTAGAATATTGTTAATTCTTTTACAAAATTGTATTCTTTGAAGAATACTATTCTGATATTAAAAATAGTGAATGACTATAATTTACTCTCCTCCCCGCCAAGATCGTTTCACTAGTGCGGACGGACAACTACTTTTAATTTAGAAAATCTTTTAAATGTATATAAAAATATATGTAACTCACTATTTATTTATCGATTTTTTTTTTTTTTTTTTTTTTTTTTTTAACGTCGCCATGTTTGTGCTCCCATGTGGTGCTAATCGACGACGGGGGTCTGCGGTGTGTTTGTAAACAAAGCACATGTAATTTTTACAGAGGTGCTTGTATCAATCGGCAGAGACTAGGATTCGAACCCGGGTCACCGGCGTGGGAATCCGACACTCTACCGACTGAGCCGCCGCAGGCCCCATTTATCGATTTTAATGATGATGTTTCACTTATTAATTGTAACCTGTTGTTATGTTGATCCTATTTTCTTGATCAGCTGGACAATGTTCTGCTTTCAAATTTAATGAATATGCTGTGGTGTCGTTTGGCGGAGTATTTAACTTCAAATCGATGGTTTATTGAATTCTTCAGATTAATTTAATTTTTTCCTTCAGTGCCTTATGGTTTTGGTCCTCAACTGACTGTAGATTGAAGAATAGTTTCTTTGATGTCGTTGAGATTATTTATTATTTATTTTCTTTTATATTCTGATTCTATAAAATGGACTATTCGTAGTTTTATAAAATACTTTTGACTTTGTGAATATTTTTGTGTTGATTATATAAACTTAAGTACGAATTGTGGACTCGGTATAGAGGGAGCCCGATAATGTATTCGAACTATACGCTTGCCGAATTTCATAAATTTTATAATATTTACCAAATTTTCATACATACAACTTTTTTAAACGCATTTAACAGCGTAATTGTGTTAGTTCCGAAATCTTACAAAATGCTTTCGAGAGCATTTTTTATTCATTCGATTAATAATTGATGCGTAAGTATTTGGCAAGTGAATTCTTTGCTGCCGCGATGTGACTCGAATTTGTTTGTTTCTTACGTGTACAATCAAAAGATACGTCACACGACGTAACGCATTTATATACACTTTTATGTATTTATTCCCAGCTTAACTATAATGGCTACTTTATTGACCTGAATGGCGGGACGAAAGTGACATATTATTCCCTCTTTTAAATTTGTAGGAAATAAAGTAAATTTGCAGGAAATAAAGAAGATTTGCGGGAAGTAAAGTAAATTTGCGGGAAATAAAGTAAATTGACTGGATATAAAGTAAATTTTCGGAAAATAAAGCAGTTTATTTCCTGCAAATGCGAGAGTAAAGTAACATTCAGTTTCTCTGGTTTTCTCTCTTTTTCTTTATTTTTGAACTATTTCTTTATATTTCCATGGATCCCACTCTTCAAATCAATAAAGTGGCCATAATTCTGTATGTAATACAGGAACAAAAGTAGACTATTCCCTCAGGTGATTACTACTCTCGCTTCGCTCGAGCCGTAAACGAAGCTGTGGGAATAATCCTCCACTTTATTCCCTTGTTGCATAATATACTATTACATATGCTTATATATTAACAACTACAGGGTTATAGAGCCTTTTTTAGTTAAATATATGTTTATGGAGCCCAGGCTTTATTATTAATGTTATCTTCCATGCTTGTGGAGCCCTGGCTCTATTAACCCCAGAACACGTAAAAGAACTTACATTAACATGACCGAGGGTACTGTGACCCTACGCAACTTCAAATAGCTGTAATTTTCTTCAAACTCAACGAATTTGATCAAACGAAAAATAGATATTCTCATCACAGTCTTTAATTTACAGTTGTGTATTCAGAACAGTATTTTAAATAAATTCAAAAATGTTATAAACAAAAATGAAAAATCATTGTTTTTTTTTAAGTGAAAAATATGTTGTTTTTTCATAAAATATTTACAAATAAAATAACCTAAAGGAACAGGTCAGTTTAGACAAATATAAAACCTTAAATTTCAATAAAAAAAATTGTACCAAGATCCGGTCTTTTAAAAACTATAATTATTTGAACGAATGAATATCGCGTATTTTCTTTACATATACGCTGATCGACATATGGGGCGTTTTACTTCAACACTCCCAGCGCGGCGCGCGAGCGTTAAAACATGCTATTTGCAACTCGTGTTTGCGATGCGAAAATGTACCTAAATATTTCCGAACTATGATTTCGATGTATCTTTTCCTCAGCTTACGGATGGTACGGTCAGATTTTCCAAAATTTTCCATTTTCAACTTGAAAAAATACAAAACGTATTATATCGCGGAAAGTATATTTTTAATATTTTTTGTTATGGTCTTGATCGAAGATCAGGTATCTGTATGTCGAAATAGATATTTTAAAAAAATGGTCTTTTTTATTTTTTTCGATGCATAAAGCCACCAACATGCGCGCCGCAGTGTTGTTTTTACTTTATTCAATTTTTGATTTTCAATTTTCTTCGTAACAGAACTGTTTTTTTTTATGTTACAATTTTTTTAGCTTTGCTCTTGGTTCCTTTTGTCACATATTTCTTCGATTCACTTTTCATTGCCGTATTCTTTTGGCCTTCTTTACGTTCAGAAAGATTTAATACTCGTTAGCAAGTGATTTTTTTTAGTTTTGTCTTGTTCTTGAGCACGAGAATAAGTTTTTTCATATTCTGATTTTCCCCTATAGAATACTCGTGTTTCTTTGCAATAACTTTTTGCCCAATTGTAAAGATTTTCTGCAGTAAGAATAAGATTCTTTTACAAACTTGCGCGTCTTGCACCTCCTTTCAAATTATCTTCGATTCCGTCACACGCACCTTTTCCATGCGAGGTAGCACAAGAATACCATTGTGCTGGAATTCCAAAATCTTCTTCGTGAAACAGGAGATTAGAAATATTACTTTTATTCTTAAAGTGTTGACCTGCTCTATGAGATGCGAGAGTAAAGTAACATTCAGTTTCTCTGGCTTTCTCTCTTTTTCTTTATTTTTGAACTATTTCTTTATATTTCCATGGATCCCACTCTTCAAAATCAATAAATAAAAGATACGTAATAAATTTTTTAAGCTTAAACTCTGTTTTCAAATAATTTAGAATTATTTTTTTATATGAATAAACTGCGACAGTATCATGAACTAGATTATAAGATATAATAGCCTATGTTTAAGCTCAGTGCTTTCTATAAAATAGATCACGACTGTGAATATAGTTGCTTGGTTATTATTCCAATGAAATGACTGAGCTGAATTCTGTATTACGAATCCGTAATTTTCTGCAAAATCGAAACAAACTATAAATTCTCCATCTGATAGATTTTTGTTTAGATTCTTTAAAAAAAGAAACTGGTTTTTGGCAAAAAAGCGTGAGTTTTTAATTTCATTAAATTGTTGCCAAGTAACTCTAGATATTCGTGAGTATTCATTTTTCGCGAGACTATTGTGCATCGATCAGTTTGCATCCACGTCCCAAATTTGACTTCATAAATATCATTATCAGCAAAAAATTTGAGCAACGGTTCTTTGAGTCCTTTTGTATTTGGGCAATCTAAGCAGTCTCCAAGAAAACATGTAGCTGAAGGTTTAGCGCAAACAATTGCCTGAATACAATCATGATAATCTTTTAGAGGTAATTCTGTACGTTTTGTTAAATCTTCTAAATCGATTCCGATAATCATAAGTTTCACATTTTCATAATTTACCCATACATATACAACATATGTACCACTACTTTCTGTTAACACACAGTGTGCCGGTCTAAGTTGAGTGAATTTTGTGAAGCTTATCTTAACATTTTCATGTGCATTTTCAAATAGAGTATATAACTCATTCAGATTGCTAAGTAATAATCTTTTCTGAATATGAACTCGTTTGTTATTATTCTGTTTGATTGATATAAAGTCTTTCATGCCCGGCATTAGTCGACTTGTCATCACGTTCATAAAAATGTATCACCCAATTTTCAGTTTCAACACAGAATTCTTTGCTTATTTTTTAACCGGCGATATTAATATGCCTTTTTTAGCCACCAAACGTTTTGCTTTTCTAGCCTCCCATTCAGAACAACCGAACTACTTGCGTAGTATTTGATTCTAAAATTTTTTCTTTTAGTATATTAAATACTGCAATACTTGCTTTATAATACTCATCATTACAGTTGTTTAATTCAGATTTATTTTCTTTTTTGCATCAGAAGAAGAAACATCACTATCTTGAGTTTTAAGTCAAACAGATTTTTGCTCCAGTAGGTATATTAGGAAACATTCCTCTAAAAGATTGTGATTAGTTTATTGAATTTCTTGTATTGGGGCGATTTTCTTTCTCTAAGAGATTGACACACGTCAATATAAAAAAGGAAGCCATAATGACTGAGAAATAAAATAAGAAATAGGAAAAAACGATCTTTTATTCACTATTAATCGATGTATGATGAACTCTTTGAATGACAAAAATACAAAGATCAGAGATTTTTTTTCTGTTAAGTGATTTTATTGTGGACATAATAATCCTGTAGCCACCTATCGGTTAAAAGTTAAAAGTAATACTTTATAATAATGTTACGACGGACCGCCGCCGCTCGGTGAGGATGCTCCCGCCCGCGCGCTCAATCGGCGCTGCAGCGCGCATGTTTGTGGCTTTATTCCTCGAAAAAAACCAATAAGTCCATTTTTTAAAACACCTATTTCGACGTAAAAAACCGGATCTTTCGATCAAGACCATAAAAAAATATTAAAAATATACTTTCCGCGATATAACACGTTTTGTGTTTTTTCGAGGTGAAAATGGAAAATTTCGGAAAATCTGACAGTACCACCCGTAAGCTGAGGAAAAAATACATCGAAATCATAGTTCGGAAAATTGTTTTAGGTACATTTTCGTATCGCAAACACGAGTTGTGAATAGCATGTTTTAGCGCTCGCGCGCCGCACTGGGAGAGTTGAGGTGAAATGCCCCATATGTGTCATTTTCGCGGAAATATTTATAGGTAAAAGGAAAAATAACATTAAATCAATACATATGTTGCAAAAGATGTTCATTTATTTAATATTTATGTGAGAATTATTGATATTTGAATTTAAAAAGATGTGTAAAATACTGCACACTATTCTTTTACATTTCAAAGCCATCGATTTATTTACTTTAAGAATTTAGATTATTAAGTTTATTTATTTAGATTTAGTTTTAATATATAAGTTTTCAAAAAAATACGTATGTCCATGATGATATTTCGCTTCTACTAATCTATGTAGTCGAAATGATGAAAAACTTAAATTTTTTAATACCCGAAAAAACTCTCGTTAATACAAACAGGGGTCTGTGTGACCTCAAACAGGAGTTTCTCACTTTTTAACCGACTTCGAAAAAGGAGGAGGTTCTCAATTCGACATGGCTTTTTTTTTACGTTTGTCCAGCGATTATTCCGAAACTACTCGACCGATTCGGATGAAATTTTTTTATATGAAAGGTAATTATCCTCCGGTGGTCCCATTATATTACTGAGCCAGTATGGAGCCAGTACTACGTAAGTACTGGTAAGTTATTATGTTCTTCCGCCGATTATTCGGAAACTACTGAACCGATTTTGATAATATTTTTTTAATATAAGAGAATGATCTCATGTTGGTCCCACTATATTACTGGGCCAGTACGGAGCCTGTACTACGTCAGTACTGGCGTGTTTATTTTAAGTTTGTCCTGCGATTATTCCAAAAAATACTTGACTGATTCGGTTGAAAATAATTATTTCAAACTTGCAGCTCTTTGCTTATTTCATTTTCTTTATCATTAATTATATTGCATATGAATGTTGTAGTTACAGGTGCGACTGCGACTAAACTATTATAAACTTTCGTTCGAAATCCTATTGTGTCGTCGTCGAACTTAATCAACACTGCTTCTGGTAATTCCCCAGCTTCTAATTGGTCTTTTCGCGATGCTGACCATTTGAACTGCTCTACTACTCCCATTGCTCCATTGACTAATCCATCTAAAATTGAAATATTGCGTCTAAGCATCACACGGGACCCTTTGGCTAATTTTATCGTATGCAGAAGCCCTCCGCAGTTGTTTATGTCTGCAGGAATTACGTTGCTTGGTTGATTTCTTCCGTACGTCGTATGCTCACGAGATTCATCGACTGCATTCATTACATAAATATGAGACGAATCGGCAATGATGTTGGTCATTTTCAAATTGTATTCATCGACCAATTTGATTGTTGGATAAATTCTAACCGCCGCACCATCTGCGAAATCTTCTGTTAATTCAATCCTTTTCCTCTCGCACAACAATTCTAACTGGGCGGTAGTTAGTTCGCCGAATCGCAGGTTGTTCAACAAATCTATGAACTCTATGTCGTTCTGCTGTCTCATATTAATGGTCAGTTCGCAGAAAGAGAACTGATGCCCTAGGTGGATTTTTGCTGCACACCACGATGGTTGTTCAAAACACCAGTGACCTTTTACTGGCGGAAGCTGCATGATATCACCGAACATGATGATTTTCAGATGAGGCACAATTCGGGTAAAAAGTCTTTGCTCAATATCCGATAAATTGACCAATTCCTCAGGCACAGATGATGTTTCCATTTTATTCCGAAAGGCTTGAGGTGGAATTTTTCGTTTCTTAATATTAGTTGTACATCGAGAGCAGGCTAAAACAGGTCCCAATTTCACTAGATCTGAAGGTATGATAGATGACAATTGAGTTGTATTCAGATTGCACCGTTGTTGTGGATATAGATTCTATTTACATATTGCACATGGCACGTCGCAAAATATGTTGATCGACTTCTTAAAATCAAGGAGAGACGTTGTTCTCGTTCTTCGAGAGTCTCGTTTGCAAGTCGATTGTGAATCAAGGAGAGACGATGTTCTCGTTCTTCGAGAGTCTCGTTTGCAAGCCGATTGTCAATCAAGGAGAGACGAAGTTCTCGTTCTTCGACAGTTTCGTTTGCAAGCCGATTGTTAATCAATGACAGACGATATTCTCTAAAACAGTTTCCAATTTCACTAGATCTGAAGGTATGATAGATGACAATCGAGTTGTATTCAGATTGCACCGTTGTTGTGGATATAGAGTCTTTTTACACATTGCACATGGCACGTCGCAAAATACGTTGATCGTCTTCTTAAAATCAAGGAGAGACGCTGTTCTTGTTCTTCGAGAGTCTCGTTTGCAAGCCAATTGTAAATCAAGGAGAGACGATGTTCTCGTTCTTCGAGAGTCTCGTTTGCAAGCCGATTGTGAATCAAGGAGAGACGATGTTCTCGTTCTTCGAGAGTCTCGTTTGCAAGCCGATTGTCAATCAAGGAGAGACGATGTTCTCGTTCTTCGACAATTTCGTTTGAAAGGCGTTTTTTTTATCAAGGATATACGGTGTGTTCGCTCTTCTGTTGTTTCATTTAATAGTCTTCGGTGTACTCGGCTAAGTCGGTGTTCTAAGTAGCCTCTTGCGTTTCGTGCAAATGGTTTTTTCTCTTACGTGCAGCATCCTTTGTTGGTCGACCCATGTTACAATATAAATTGAATGAAACTCAGCCCTTACAACTAAAAAGTCTGTAGTAAAAAAAAAATTTTGAAAAAAAAGAACCGACTTCGAAAAATGCACTAAAAAGTGTGAAAAAAATGCACTAACAAGTCGGCGCCGAATTACAAATTGACATATACCGTCACAGACCCTATTGTGGACTAGTGCCTCTATTGTGAATCATTTACTTCTAAATAGACATTATAAAAGTTTTGCATTACTTCTTTAATTATTTTGATACATAAGAATAAGTGTTTTCAAAATAATAATAAATGTAACGCAAAACTTTCACAATATAGTTTTAAGATAAACTGATTCACAATAGAGGCACTGATCCACAATAGGGTCCGTGACGGTAGTATCTTGCTCAAAAATATAATTTATAAATAATATTGAAATGGGTCCAATTTCGTTAAACCTGGAACGAAATATGTGTCTCACTATCGTATATCCCACTTAAGGTTAATAACTCGTAATCGAAAGCACTGGTTTGAGAGAAAATGCTTCTAAAAATAACTTCCAATGCAACAATCTTCTTCAAATGATAGTCATCGACTAAACTATCACATATAATTCAAATAATACTGTTACAATTGTAACTCCTGGCGCGAGCTTTTATGTATTATCCCTGGGATAATCTTAATGTGCTTAGGCCATCGCCACCTAGCGGCGGTACGCAAACTACGCTATCAAACAATTAGTCAAGAATAAGATTCCCAATGAAACAAAAAAAGTTTTCACTTTTTCAGAAGTCTAGTGAAAGTCTGGCAAATGTCTGGCATTAGTCACTATGTCAGACTGTAAGCAAAAATTTCAAATATTTAAACTTTAAATACGGTTGCAACTTACACAGAAAAATCCCTACAGAAAATTTGTTGAATGTGGATCAGACCTAATCAATAAAAAATCGTGTAGTTAAAGGCGTATCTACAGCGGCTGAAAAGATTTGTTGTACAAGAGAAATAAATAAATAAATAAATAATTTTACACTATACAAATACGATATTAGTTAGGTCTGATCCACAATCAAGAACATTTCTGTAGGGATTTTGCTTTGGCTGATCCTTTTGACAATATGGCTGCGATCCTCTATGATAGTTCCTCGGGGAAATCACTGAAATTAGTTCCTAAGGAACTATAAGTTTATTTGAGCGCAGCCTTTTGTCTATAATTGAACTAAAACTTACCCTTACTTACGTTTCCTTACATCTTCTTAAATAAATATGCTGAAATTTTGAGAATTCCAAATTTTCAAATGGTAGACCTAATTACCGTGAATCTGCTATCGTAAATTTCGATGATGAGAGTCGTAAATCTCGATGATGAGACTCGGTCCTGGAACGCAGTGGGTGGCTAATCGTAAACGAGGTTACAACGTCGCTTATTTCGATAGTTTCGGTGATCTTCAACCACCCATAGACTTGATGTTATATTTACGGGTTGATGAGATTAAATATAATCCTGAGAGATATCGAGACGTTGATACATTCAACTGTGGTCAACTCTGTTTAAAGTTCTTGAGCAATAAGCTAGATCATCGTATGGTTATATAAGGTTCTGCATGAGCAAGAGTCTAATCATTATGAGTTGTACAGGCATGGAGAATTCATTAACACTGAGTCTTTTCGGTACTTTATCTGTTCTCGTAGCTCGATATTTTCCACTTATTGAACTTTCACCGTACAATAACTACGTTCTCGGATTAGTTGAACTTTTAATTTTTAATTCAATAACTAATATAGATACTGGGAACAACAAGTTTTACGTTGGTAATGAGGTAATTTCTCTACCTACAGGTAGTTACGAGATTGAGGATATAGAGAACTATATCGGTAAAACTCTTGCTTTACAGGGTATATCTATCAGTTGATTTTCACTCACAGCTCTGATCTGTCTGTGTTTATTCTCAAGGTCAACGCTCTGCGAGTTGAGTGCAACATCACCTTTGGTGCCTATGTAACCGGTCGTAGAGTACGCACCATACACGAGTTCTTTCCTGCAGTTCCTGCAGGATTTAAGATCATCGAAGTTCTATCTCAAGTCATTTACCTTTCGATCGTCAGCAAGAGTATAATATAGATCACTTACAAGTGTGTGTAGTCGATCAAGACGGAAATTTAGTAAATTTTCGAGGAGAAATCATTATAATCAGATTACATTTGTAACAATCGTGATGGGAGTCGCTTACAGAATATGGTATAAAAGTAAGCCAAGATGTTGAACAGTCATCAGTCGTCAGCGAGTATTCAAAACGCTAATGCGACAAAACATTCAGTCTCTAAAAAGCCTAGGCTTAGAAATCGTCGAAAAATGGAAGAGATTCTAAAAATTCAGTCGTCTGTGATATATGATGAGCCTGTAGAACATTATGAGATACACGCTCATCAGTTTTATACAGTTTCGGCCTTTAATAACAGCGATGAAATTCGCATCTCTATTCAACATCAAGATTTGTGTCTTTTACCATCGCGAAGTTCACTTCAAGTACTCGGTAGACGTGTCAAAACCGATGGTACTGCTGCGTAGAATTAAAGCTTACTCAATAACGCCATCTGCTAAATGTTTGAGGAAATCATATATGAGATTAATTCTATAGAGACCGATAAATGCAAAAATTTTAGTTTAACCAGTCTTATGAAAGATTGGGTTTCACACAATCCCAGTCAGAGTTTGATCATTGAAAATGCTGGTTGGCTAGACGTTCAAGAGACTCAACAGCTGCCAAATGCTGCCGGCGACTTCGACGTAACAATACCTCAAACAAGGAAACTGCCCGAGGTGTCCGCCTCCGATTTTTCTGAATTTTGATATGTTGTAGGGCATCGAAAAATAAAAGACACGAATTATTTTTTATCGGCCCAATCCGATATTAAAAGGGTGAAAACCGGCCCTAAAGTTTACCCCCGAAAATGTTTTTTTTTTAAATACCTGAACCAATTAACGACTGAAACCACGGAATTTATAGCTCATTTTCAAGCCTCGCTCACAAATCGAAAAATGATGAATACCGTGACCAAACCTACTTATCTTACTACTTTTGGGTGTGCTCTTTCAATTCCCGTGGTCAAAATTGCGTTTCCATGCATTAGAAAAACAATATGGCGGATTTTATTTAAAAAAGTACCAAAAAATCGGAAATTTTTTTTTTTATTTATTTTTTCAAGTCGAAAAAGATGATAATCTGTTCCAAAGTGTGGACAAAGCTGCACAAAATAGTTGTAGTTTACGGAAAATTTTTTTTTTGTCCAGCTTTATTTCGTTTTCGTTTTTCAAAATGGCGGAAAATGGTGAAAATTTCGAAAATGCGTGTTTTTATGAATAATTCTGCTATACATCGAAATCGAACAAAATTTTTCACTTTCAAATATAAAATTTAGATTGATTAAACATTTTCGGTCATATTTCAGTACATTGTATGATCTCAATAATGGCAGATTCAATATGGCGGTCGGTGAACTGGAAAAATAACGAGTTTTCTCACGATTATCGGCAATAAAAGTTTTAAAACCTTCACCCGATCTCGTTTTCCCATGTTTCGGACTACATTGAATCAAAATTCGAAGACAGATTACTAAAATACAAAATGGCGGATCCAATATGGCGGATTGGGGTACTGCAAAATTCGTAAACTCAATATTTTTCTTGCTTGACGAAATTTATATCATATGTTATATTTGTGGAAAACATTTACTTCATACCGTATAACCCTGCTTTCCGCCGCTATGTGACGATTATACGTTGCACGTTTGCCTATATGAGAACAGCGAGCTCTCGGGCATATATATGGATCTATAAATCGCTCGGTGGGTAGTATTTTGCCGTGTTAGAGATCAAGTTTGAGTGGCAGGCTATCGGTTGAAATAATTTCGAAACACAATTTTCTGATGAAAACAGATGAACTCATTAGAGTTTTTGGTAAGCATCACAATTAGGAAATTTTTTACTTCTTTTTCTACTTCATGAGTTGAAACTTGTCTGTCTATCTCGTATAAAAATAAAAAATAGAAGCTTATAACATGCCTGCAAAACGAAAAAGGAGTTCTGCTCGTACTCATGTACGTCACGAATTTTATGATTCTGATAACAATTAGGGCGAAATCATTGATATACCAAATCCAGATGATTCTGGAGATTCAGATGCTGGATCTGATGGTGTTGATGACGGAAATAACAATGATTATGAAGATATAGAAGATCTATTATCGCAATACTCATACAGGAAAGTTTCGAAAATGTATACAGACAACCAAAGTAAACTAGAGAATAATTATACATATAAATGGGTAAATGAGGAGAAAGTGTATAATACCGATGTTCGAAGTCAAATCTTACTGAGTAATGGTTAGAAAAATAGAATTCGTGAATCTAGTCATGTTGAGTTGTTTGAGCTATTCTTTTCAGAAGACATAAAAAATTATGTTAGGGAAGCCACAACTAAAAATGGCTATAATTTCCCAAAAATAGAGCTAGAAACTTTCCTTTGAGTGATTATCCTGTCCTCTTTCAACAAAAGGAAATCTCAATGAGATTACTGGTCATCTGATCCTCTACTGTCTTGCGATATAGTCCAACAAGCCATGTCACGATCCACTTTTGAACAAATCAAATCTAAATTGAAATACTCTAAATCTGGAGATAAAAACCTTCATGATAAGGCTGGAGGGTTCGAGTTATTATGAATAAGTTTAGGAAAAATATTCAAAGATTTGGATATTTTGGAACTGCTGTATCCATTGATGAAATGATGGCCAAATCGTGTGCCAGGACCTCTATGAAACAATTTATCCGAGGAAAACCCATACGATTTGGTTAGAAGTTCTGAGGCCTTTGTTCGTCCGGCGGATTTTATTCTATTCTATTCTATTATATTCTATTCTATGATTCTATTCTATTCTCAAATATTCTATTCTATATTAGATTTCGATTTATATTGTGGCAAGGATTCGAATGTGAATCTTGTGAATAAATCCGCTCTTGGTTCAAAAGTGGTAATAAATTTATTAAATCCATTTTTCAAGAAAATATCTGGTATGGAAATCCCAAAATTTCATCTGTATTTCGATAACTATTTTACTAGTTTCGATCTCATTTGACATTTACAAAAAAGGCCTAAGATCCACAGACACAATCAGAGACAATCGTGTATCTAAGGAAGTAAAAAATGTAATAAATAAAAAGCTCCGAGAGGTACATTTATTGCGAAACATGACCAAAACAGCGAATAAACTACATCAGCATCAAAGACAATCGCTTCGTCTGCCGCGGGTGTAACGCCACAATTACCATCCAAAAGATATAGCGCAGAGGCAAAAGCAAGAACTGAAATACTTTTTCCATGTGCCTTTCATGCATATAATAAATTCATGGGAGGTGTCGACTTGCATGACAATCATTGTAACAATCTTCTACTATGTATACGGTCGAAGAAATGGACGTGGGTAGTTTTCATACGACTTGTTCAATCTGCGATCGCCAATGCACTGGTGATATACAACGTATGTAATTCAACAGAGAAGAATGCAGGATCCAAGGATTTTCTTGAAAATGGTCGAGGGCATAGGTCAAGATCGCACGACGTTTCTTATAATGACCTCAAAGAGAAATGTTCCTCGGAGAAATGTTCACTCAGAACCTCCAAATACTGCAATACTTGTAGTTTTAATTATTGCGAAACCTGTTTCAACAATAATCATTGAAAGTATAAAAGAGCAAGAAATACAAATATATACGTAAAGTTTGAAAAATTACAAAAAAATCTATAAAATTTTAAAAACTACAAAAGAATATATAAAATATGAAAAATTACAAAAAAAGAAAAAAAGAAAGACTCTTGACCGTCCACTTCCACGTAGTAAGAGTTGGAAACGTTTATGAGAAACGGCGAATGGACGGGACAACTATGTACAACAGTTTCGCGGTACCCCAATCCGCCATATTGAATCTGCCATCTTAAAATTCGAAAATTGAGGTCAGATTCATCATCGGCGGCCTCAAAACTCCCCATATATGCAATTTCAGCCGAAAACATAGAGTTTATGAATTAGACGGTACCCTAATCCACCATGTTGGATCCGCCATTTTGTATTTTCATAATCTGTCTTCGAATTTTGATTCAGTGTAGTCCGAAACCTGGGAAAACGAGATCGGGTGGAAGTTTTAAAACTTTTATTGCCGATAATCGTGAGAAAACTCGTTATTGTTCCAGTTCACCGACCGTCATATTGAATCTGCCATTATTGATATCGTACAATGTACTGAAATATGACTGAAAATGTTTAACCAATCTTAATTTTATACTTTGAGGTGAAAATTTTTGTTCGATATCGATGTCTAGCAGAATTATTCAGAAAAAACACGCATTTTCAACAAAACAAAAACGAAATAAAGCTGGGCGAAAAAAATTCTTCCGTAAACTACAACTATTTTGTCTACTTTTGTCCATACAGATTGTCATCCTTTTTCGACTTGAAAAAAATAGATAAAAAAAAATTTCCGATTTTTTTGGTACTTTTTTAAATAAAATTCGCCATATTGTTTTTCTAATGCATCGAAATGCAATTTTGACCCCGGGAATCCAAAGAGCACATCCAAACATAGTAAGCTAAGTAGGTTTGGTCGCGGTATTCATCATTTTTCGATTTGTCAGCGAGGCTTGAAAATGAGCTATAAATTCCGTGATTTTGGTAGTTAATGGGTTAAGTTCTAATTAATGTTTTGAAATGAAACCAAATGGAAAATACTTCTCTTTGAATGACGAAACTGGCAAGTATAGTTTGGTCCCCGGGAATGGCAACCCTTACTTTTTATTTCAGAAAACCCTTATTTTTTAAACTATTTTCGTATATAATATTTGCAATAAAATTAATTAATTATTTAAAAATCATTTTTGGGCTTAAAATAAAAAATTAAAGTTGACGTGTTTCAGGGTTTTTGCAAATAAAAGCGTTATCGGGGGTAAACAACCCCTTAAGCGCAGAATACTTTCGAACCGTTAAAATAAATATTTTAAGTTATATAATGCATATTTTTTTTATTCGGGCTAATTTTGTTTCTATTGTCCCAATTTCCTAAGGGGTGAAACGCACCCCTAAAATTCACCCCCAAAAATGGTTTTGTCTAGATATCCTAAGTTCAGATTAAAATTTGTAATGAAACAGAATGGAAAATATTTCTCTTTGAAATGCGAAATTAGCAATGGTAGTTTGATCCTGTGGAGTAGCAACCCATATATTTTATTTCGGAGAAACTTTATTTTTTTAAAATTATTTTTGTATATAATAATTGCAATAAAATTAAATAATTATTGTTAAAGTTAAAAATCTAAGTTGACTTGTTTCAGGATTTTTTCTAATAACAGCGTTATCGGGGGTTAGCAGCCCCTTGGGCGCGGATTACTTACAATTAGTACTATTGAAATAAATATTTTGAGGTGCATAATATATATTTACTTTATGTTCGTGTCAGTTTCTTTTACCGAAATAACGTAATTAATGAAGTCGTTTATAAACTCTTATACTTATTGTGCAATTTAAATTCGAGTATTTTGCACGTACTTATACGTAAATAAAAAGGATGGAACTAGAAAAAAATGGGTGAATTTAATGATTGGCTAATCTAATGAATAGAAGCTAATTGTTATTATTATATAATTACTTTTTATTAAAAGTAAAATATAGGTATATTTTCACAAATTGTCAAAAAAGATTCGACAAAATATACCGTCACAGACCCTATTGTGGACTAGTGCCTCTATTGTGAATCATTTACTTCTAAATAGACATTATAAAAGTTTTGCATTACTTCTTTAATTATTTTGATACATAAGAATAAGTGTTTTCAAAATAATAATAAATGTAACGCAAAACTTTCACAATATAGTTTTAAGATAAACTGATTCACAATAGAGGCACTGATCCACAATAGGGTCCGTGACGGTAGTATCTTGCTCAAAAATATAATTTATAAATAATATTGAAATGGGTCCAATTTCGTTAAACCTGGAACGAAATATGTGTCTCACTATCATATATCCCACTTAAGGTTAATAACTCGTAATCGAAAGCACTGGTTTGAGAGAAAATGCTTCTAAAAATAACTTCCAATGCAACAATCTTCTTCAAATGATAGTCATCGACTAAACTATCACATATAATTCAAATAATACTGTTACAATTGTAACTCCTGGCGCGAGCTTTTATGTATTATCCCTGGGATAATCTTAATGTGCTTAGGCCATCGCCACCTAGCGGCGGTACGCAAACTACGCTATCAAATAATTAGTCAAGAATAAGATTCCCAATGAAACAAAAAAAGTTTTCACTTTTTCAGAAGTCTAGTGAAAGTCTGGCAAATGTCTGGCATTAGTCACTATGTCAGACTGTAAGCAAAAATTTCAAATATTTAAACTTTAAATACGGTTGCAACTTACACAGAAAAATCCCTACAGAAAATTTGTTGAATGTGGATCAGACCTAATCAATAAAAAATCGTGTAGTTAAAGGCGTATCTACAGCGGCTGAAAAGATTTGTTGTACAAGAGAAATAAATAAATAAATAAATAATTTTACACTATACAAATACGATATTAGTTAGGTCTGATCCACAATCAAGAACATTTCTGTAGGGATTTTGCTTTGGCTGATCCTTTTGACAATATGGCTGCGATCCTCTATGATAGTTCCTCGGGGAAATCACTGAAATTAGTTCCTAAGGAACTATAAGTTTATTTGAGCGCAGCCTTTTGTCTATAATTGAACTAAAACTTACCCTTACTTACGTTTCCTTACATCTTCTTAAATAAATATGCTGAAATTTTGAGAATTCCAAATTTTCAAATGGTAGACCTAATTACCGTGAATCTGCTATCGTAAATTTCGATGATGAGAGTCGTAAATCTCGATGATGAGACTCGGTCCTGGAACGCAGTGGGTGGCTAATCGTAAACGAGGTTACAACGTCGCTTATTTCGATAGTTTCGGTGATCTTCAACCACCCATAGACTTGATGTTATATTTACGGGTTGATGAGATTAAATATAATCCTGAGAGATATCGAGACGTTGATACATTCAACTGTGGTCAACTCTGTTTAAAGTTCTTGAGCAATAAGCTAGATCATCGTATGGTTATATAAGGTTCTGCATGAGCAAGAGTCTAATCATTATGAGTTGTACAGGCATGGAGAATTCATTAACACTGAGTCTTTTCGGTACTTTATCTGTTCTCGTAGCTCGATATTTTCCACTTATTGAACTTTCACCGTACAATAACTACGTTCTCGGATTAGTTGAACTTTTAATTTTTAATTCAATAACTAATATAGATACTGGGAACAACAAGTTTTACGTTGGTAATGAGGTAATTTCTCTACCTACAGGTAGTTACGAGATTGAGGATATAGAGAACTATATCGGTAAAACTCTTGCTTTACAGGGTATATCTATCAGTTGATTTTCACTCACAGCTCTGATCTGTCTGTGTTTATTCTCAAGGTCAACGCTCTGCGAGTTGAGTGCAACATCACCTTTGGTGCCTATGTAACCGGTCGTAGAGTACGCACCATACACGAGTTCTTTCCTGCAGTTCCTGCAGGATTTAAGATCATCGAAGTTCTATCTCAAGTCATTTACCTTTCGATCGTCAGCAAGAGTATAATATAGATCACTTACAAGTGTGTGTAGTCGATCAAGACGGAAATTTAGTAAATTTTCGAGGAGAAATCATTATAATCAGATTACATTTGTAACAATCGTGATGGGAGTCGCTTACAGAATATGGTATAAAAGTAAGCCAAGATGTTGAACAGTCATCAGTCGTCAGCGAGTATTCAAAACGCTAATGCGACAAAACATTCAGTCTCTAAAAAGCCTAGGCTTAGAAATCGTCGAAAAATGGAAGAGATTCTAAAAATTCAGTCGTCTGTGATATATGATGAGCCTGTAGAACATTATGAGATACACGCTCATCAGTTTTATACAGTTTCGGCCTTTAATAACAGCGATGAAATTCGCATCTCTATTCAACATCAAGATTTGTGTCTTTTACCATCGCGAAGTTCACTTCAAGTACTCGGTAGACGTGTCAAAACCGATGGTACTGCTGCGTAGAATTAAAGCTTACTCAATAACGCCATCTGCTAAATGTTTGAGGAAATCATATATGAGATTAATTCTATAGAGACCGATAAATGCAAAAATTTTAGTTTAACCAGTCTTATGAAAGATTGGGTTTCACACAATCCCAGTCAGAGTTTGATCATTGAAAATGCTGGTTGGCTAGACGTTCAAGAGACTCAACAGCTGCCAAATGCTGCCGGCGACTTCGACGTAACAATACCTCAAACAAGGAAACTGCCCGAGGTGTCCGCCTCCGATTTTTCTGAATTTTGATATGTTGTAGGGCATCGAAAAATAAAAGACACGAATTATTTTTTATCGGCCCAATCCGATATTAAAAGGGTGAAAACCGGCCCTAAAGTTTACCCCCGAAAATGTTTTTTTTTTAAATACCTGAACCAATTAACGACTGAAACCACGGAATTTATAGCTCATTTTCAAGCCTCGCTCACAAATCGAAAAATGATGAATACCGTGACCAAACCTACTTATCTTACTACTTTTGGGTGTGCTCTTTCAATTCCCGTGGTCAAAATTGCGTTTCCATGCATTAGAAAAACAATATGGCGGATTTTATTTAAAAAAGTACCAAAAAATCGGAAATTTTTTTTTTTATTTATTTTTTCAAGTCGAAAAAGATGATAATCTGTTCCAAAGTGTGGACAAAGCTGCACAAAATAGTTGTAGTTTACGGAAAATTTTTTTTTCGTCCAGCTTTATTTCGTTTTCGTTTTTCAAAATGGCGGAAAATGGTGAAAATTTCGAAAATGCGTGTTTTTATGAATAATTCTGCTATACATCGAAATCGAACAAAATTTTTCACTTTCAAATATAAAATTTAGATTGATTAAACATTTTCGGTCATATTTCAGTACATTGTATGATCTCAATAATGGCAGATTCAATATGGCGGTCGGTGAACTGGAAAAATAACGAGTTTTCTCACGATTATCGGCAATAAAAGTTTTAAAACCTTCACCCGATCTCGTTTTCCCATGTTTCGGACTACATTGAATCAAAATTCGAAGACAGATTACTAAAATACAAAATGGCGGATCCAATATGGCGGATTGGGGTACTGCAAAATTCGTAAACTCAATATTTTTCTTGCTTGACGAAATTTATATCATATGTTATATTTGTGGAAAACATTTACTTCATACCGTATAACCCTGCTTTCCGCCGCTATGTGACGATTATACGTTGCACGTTTGCCTATATGAGAACAGCGAGCTCTCGGGCATATATATGGATCTATAAATCGCTCGGTGGGTAGTATTTTGCCGTGTTAGAGATCAAGTTTGAGTGGCAGGCTATCGGTTGAAATAATTTCGAAACACAATTTTCTGATGAAAACAGATGAACTCATTAGAGTTTTTGGTAAGCATCACAATTAGGAAATTTTTTACTTCTTTTTCTACTTCATGAGTTGAAACTTGTCTGTCTATCTCGTATAAAAATAAAAAATAGAAGCTTATAACATGCCTGCAAAACGAAAAAGGAGTTCTGCTCGTACTCATGTACGTCACGAATTTTATGATTCTGATAACAATTAGGGCGAAATCATTGATATACCAAATCCAGATGATTCTGGAGATTCAGATGCTGGATCTGATGGTGTTGATGACGGAAATAACAATGATTATGAAGATATAGAAGATCTATTATCGCAATACTCATACAGGAAAGTTTCGAAAATGTATACAGACAACCAAAGTAAACTAGAGAATAATTATACATATAAATGGGTAAATGAGGAGAAAGTGTATAATACCGATGTTCGAAGTCAAATCTTACTGAGTAATGGTCAGAAAAATAGAATTCGTGAATCTAGTCATGTTGAGTTGTTTGAGCTATTCTTTTCAGAAGACATAAAAAATTATGTTCTGGAAGCCACAACTAAAAATGGCTATAATTTCCCAAAAATAGAGCTAGAAACTTTCCTTTGAGTGATTATCCTGTCCTCTTTCAACAAAAGGAAATCTCAATGAGATTACTGGTCATCTGATCCTCTACTGTCTTGCGATATAGTCCAACAAGCCATGTCACGATCCACTTTTGAACAAATCAAATCTAAATTGAAATACTCTAAATCTGGAGATAAAAACCTTCATGATAAGGCTGGAGGGTTCGAGTTATTATGAATAAGTTTAGGAAAAATATTCAAAGATTTGGATATTTTGGAACCGCTGTATCCATTGATGAAATGATGGCCAAATCGTGTGCCAGGACCTCTATGAAACAATTTATCCGAGGAAAACCCATACGATTTGGTTAGAAGTTCTGAGGCCTTTGTTCGTCCCGCGGATTTTATTCTATTCTATTCTATTATATTCTATTCTATGATTCTATTCTATTCTCAAATATTCTATTCTATATTAGATTTCGATTTATATTGTGGCAAGGATTCAAATGTGAATCTTGTGAATAAATCCGCTCTTGGTTCAAAAGTGGTAATAAATTTATTAAATCCATTTTTCAAGAAAATATCTGGTATGGAAATCCCAAAATTTCATCTGTATTTCGATAACTATTTTACTAGTTTCGATCTCATTTGACATTTACAAAAAAGGCCTAAGATCCACAGACACAATCAGAGACAATCGTGTATCTAAGGAAGTAAAAAATGTAATAAATAAAAAGCTCCGAGAGGTACATTTATTGCGAAACATGACCAAAACAGCGAATAAACTACATCAGCATCAAAGACAATCGCTTCGTCTGCCGCGGGTGTAACGCCACAATTACCATCCAAAAGATATAGCGCAGAGGCAAAAGCAAGAACTGAAATACTTTTTCCATGTGCCTTTCATGCATATAATAAATTCATGGGAGGTGTCGACTTGCATGACAATCATTGTAACAATCTTCTACTATGTATACGGTCGAAGAAATGGACGTGGGTAGTTTTCATACGACTTGTTCAATCTGCGATCGCCAATGCACTGGTGATATACAACGTATGTAATTCAACAGAGAAGAATGCAGGATCCAAGGATTTTCTTGAAAATGGTCGAGGGCATAGGTCAAGATCGCACGACGTTTCTTATAATGACCTCAAAGAGAAATGTTCCTCGGAGAAATGTTCAATCAGAACCTCCAAATACTGCAATACTTGTAGTTTTAATTATTGCGAAACCTGTTTCAACAATAATCATTGAAAGTATAAAAGAGCAAGAAATACAAATATATACGTAAAGTTTGAAAAATTACAAAAAAATCTATAAAATTTTAAAAACTACAAAAGAATATATAAAATATGAAAAATTACAAAAAAAGAAAAAAAGAAAGACTTTTGACCGTCCACTTCCACGTGGTAAGAGTTGGAAACGTTTATGAGAAACGGCGAATGGACGGGACAACTATGTACAACAGTTTCGCGGTACCCCAATCCGCCATATTGAATCTGCCATCTTAAAATTCGAAAATTGAGGTCAGATTCGTCATCGGCGGCCTCAAAACTCCCCATATATGCAATTTCAGCCAAAAACATAGAGTTTATGAATTAGACGGTACCCTAATCCACCATGTTGGATCCGCCATTTTGTATTTTCATAATCTGTCTTCGAATTTTGATTCAGTGTAGTCCGAAACCTGGGAAAACGAGATCGGGTGGAAGTTTTAAAACTTTTATTGCCGATAATCGTGAGAAAACTCGTTATTGTTCCAGTTCACCGACCGTCATATTGAATCTGCCATTATTGATATCGTACAATGTACTGAAATATGACTGAAAATGTTTAACCAATCTTAATTTTATACTTTGAGGTGAAAATTTTTGTTCGATATCGATGTCTAGCAGAATTATTCAGAAAAAACACGCATTTTCAACAAAACAAAAACGAAATAAAGCTGGGCGAAAAAAATTCTTCCGTAAACTACAACTATTTTGTCTACTTTTGTCCATACAGATTGTCATCCTTTTTCGACTTGAAAAAAATAGATAAAAAAAAATTTCCGATTTTTTTGGTACTTTTTTAAATAAAATTCGCCATATTGTTTTTCTAATGCATCGAAATGCAATTTTGACCCCGGGAATCCAAAGAGCACACCCAAACATAGTAAGCTAAGTAGGTTTGGTCGCGGTATTCATCATTTTTCGATTTGTCAGCGAGGCTTGAAAATGAGCTATAAATTCCGTGATTTTGGTAGTTAATGGGTTAAGTTCTAATTAATGTTTTGAAATGAAACCAAATGGAAAATACTTCTCTTTGAATGACGAAACTGGCAAGTATAGTTTGGTCCCCGGGAATGGCAACCCTTACTTTTTATTTCAGAAAACCCTTATTTTTTAAACTATTTTCGTATATAATATTTGCAATAAAATTAATTAATTATTTAAAAATCATTTTTGGGCTTAAAATAAAAAATTAAAGTTGACGTGTTTCAGGGTTTTTGCAAATAAAAGCGTTATCGGGGGTAAACAACCCCTTAAGTGCAGAATACTTTCGAACCGTTAAAATAAATATTTTAAGTTATATAATGCATATTCTTTTTATTCGGGCTAATTTTGTTTCTATTGTCCCAATTTCCTAAGGGGTGAAACGCACCCCTAAAATTCACCCCCAAAAATGGTTTTGTCTAGATATCCTAAGTTCAGATTAAAATTTGTAATGAAACAGAATGGAAAATATTTCTCTTTGAAATGCGAAATTAGCAATGGTAGTTTGATCCTGTGGAGTAGCAACCCATATATTTTATTTCGGAAAAACTTTATTTTTTTTAAATTATTTTTGTATATAATAATTGCAATAAAATTAAATAATTATTGTTAAAGTTAAAAATCTAAGTTGACTTGTTTCAGGATTTTTTCTAATAACAGCGTTATCGGGGGTTAGCAGCCCCTTGGGCGCGGATTACTTACAATTAGTACTATTGAAATAAATATTTTGAGGTGCATAATATATATTTACTTTATGTTCGTGTCAGTTTCTTTTACCGAAATAACGTAATTAATGAAGTCGTTTATAAACTCTTATACTTATTGTGCAATTTAAATTCGAGTATTTTGCACGTACTTATACGTAAATAAAAAGGATGGAACTAGAAAAAAATGGGTGAATTTAATGATTGGCTAATCTAATGAATAGAAGCTAATTGTTATTATTATATAATTACTTTTTATTAAAAGTAAAATATAGGTATATTTTCACAAATTGTCAAAAAAGATTCGACAAAATATACAATCGAGCTTACAGTTTGTTCCTTATCACAATTAATTTTGTTTAGGGATTTAGGTTAAACGGTAATGAAAATCTTCAAAAAAATGTTTTAAACACAGTGATTTCTGACACCATGAACATTTTATAATAGCAGTATTTTTACATCCTGGTACCTCACAATGAGCTTGAGATCCACCAAAGCTAAAGTCCACCGGATTTATAAATTCATTTGGTTTATTATCGATATAGCCGCTTGCATACCAAGAGTATTTAAATAGATTTACGTATATACCAGTGGTTGTATTTTTCCAGTTGGACCTTTAGGAATTTTTAAAAGTTCAATGTTTTTATCATCAGGTTTTTCTATTTCTATTGTTTCTGTGCAATGTCCGCTCCAAGAATCTAAAAATAACCAACTGTTTTTTCTAACATTTGGAAAAAACAGATCTCTTAACCATTTTCGAAAATGATCTGAAAATAAATTGTAAACAAATGAATTTCACAGACCATTACAGTAAACTATTGCTATTTGTGTTACATCACTAATTTTGATAACGATTTATTACATGAAATCCAATTAACAAAGATAAATAATAATAAAATTTATTATTAATTTACAACAACTTTTTTATAACTTTCGGAGTTTACGTTAAAATACCTTATTTTAAAAATAATTTACTAATAATTGTAAAGCTTTTTTAATATGAGTCTATTGAAATTACAAGTTTACAAGTAAAATGTTTAAAATAGATATAAGCTACAATTTTACGAATACAAGTTACTTTAGTTAACTTCACTCACCTGATGTCATTTTGCCACATTTAGAAGTCATCAAATATACGTTATCTGGCCGAATTAAATGTTGTTGAATTATATTATTGGTCCGAATTCATCTTTAGTCTCTTTTAAGACTATAAAAGTGAGCTATCTTAAATTTTCGCAGCCAGTAGTCAGATGCTCTAAATCAAACATTATTAAATTCCAAATGTTTTTTAGCTTCTAAGCCCACCTACGTATATCAGTATCGTGAATCATATGACCAACATCAATAGATTATTTGAGATTTCTTAAAACAAATTCAGATATTTGATATAATTATTCTTTTTAAGTTCCACCTTTGTTCATTTGGCTCGCCCATCGACGCAGTTGTCGTTCTGAATTAACTAATTTAAATAGATGTTTAACACTTTCCATACTACGATTTTTATTAGTTTTACTTGATCTCCAATATATCTGCTTCTTTTTGTAATCGAAGCTCAACTCTTCATCATCGTATGAACAAAGATCATAATCGTTTTCTTCTTTGAAAACTGTGTCATCTTCCATTGCTTGTACTTCATAATTTTTAAATTGCTCTTGAAAATCTAATGTTTCTTCTTCTATTGCTTCAATCGCATAAACATCATTCATACTATCGTATAAAATGTTTTCAAATTTTTCAGCTAGATCTATTTCAACCTTATTAACAGGGCTTTCTAGTATCTGAAGCCCCAAGAATGTTGCCAATAATAAATTTATGACGTTGATAGGATTCACCTTCATTTTTTAAATTATTTAATTTTTATAAAATAATAAATTTTATTGTAAGATAAACTAATTTTCTTAACAAATCGCGGGCTCTCGATAACGTGTACCTCGCAATAGAATTGACAAAAATATACTGACTTACTGATCTGTTTTTATGCAGTCGCGGACTCCAGGCTCACTCGCGTTATTTTTGTACGGATGTTTTTCTCCGCGAAATTCGTTATTTTTATCCATGATTCCAAGATGGGCTTACAAATAATCGCTTATTTATATATATAAATAGAAATGAGTAAAATATTTACTTAAGAATAAGTATTTATGAAGAAGCAAAAATGAAATTTAATGTGACATGCCAAAATAGGCAAACATGAATATCCTAAAATTATAAGCAAATTATAATTATCAAGCAGTGATTTCTAAGAAGATTAAAATATACCATAAAAATAATTTGAATCTTGACTCAGTTTTTAAAAGCCAGCGATTCTGCATACAAACATTTGTGCAGTTAAAATGAAAATATAATCATGTAATTATTTATTCCCCTATTTATCTTATGTTATTATATTTATAATGTTACAATAACGAAATTGTCAAATTCATTGTCAGTGTTTTCTATTCCTTAAATAGAAAATTGGGCCTATAAATAAATTAATATGAAATAAATAAAATATTCATGATTAATTATGATGAATATGCACATCATATACCTCAAAATATTTATTTAAATGATACGAAGTATTGCGCGCCAAAGGGGTTGTTTAGCCCGATAACGCTTTTATTTGCAAAAACCCTGAAACACGTCAACTTTAATTTTTTATTTTAAGTCCAAAAATGATTTTTATAATAATTAATTAATTTTATTGCAAATATTATATACAAAAATGGTTTAAAAAATAAGGGTTCTCTGAAATAAAAAGTAAGGGTTACCACCCCCGCGGACCAAACTATATTTGCTATTTTCGTCATTCAAAGAAAAGTATTTTCTATTTTGTTTCATTTCAAAACATTAATTAGAACTTAAGGGGGTATCCCTATATAGATCGATCAAAAAATCGATTTTTTTTTATTGCGTAAATCGAAAGTACAATATTTCAAAAGTATGCTCTTAAAATTACAGAGCAAAATTCGAATCCGTTCAGCCGCTATACGTATATTCGCTAACGTTCTTCAGCGCGCAGTACGCCCGGCGCAGGTAGGCAGGTAAGCGTTCGGATACAATGGCTCCCCGCTGAGCTGGGATACTTATACAATGAAAAGAGAAGATGTTCTCCGATTTATGAGTGTGTTTGTGTGTACCCTAGCAAGAATTTTCGAGTTAATACTATAATAGGACAGGCAGTGTAGAGTATAGGTATAAACTTGTTTTGGAGCGTTGGTTCGCTACAGTCGGCTCAGTTGTACTGTAACTGTTGTGTAGTTTACAGTGCTCTCACAAAATACATCATAACATCTTACCCGAAAGGTCAACATAGCGAAAACTATCGTGCAAGTCGTAGGAATAGATCTTTTCACGGTAATCAGCATACGACTGAAGAAGGCGAAGTGAAAGGTGTCAGTGCCAGTGCACGAAAATTAGCAGCAGCAACTGCGGATGACATTCCAGTCAATCAATCTCACCGATATCGGATCATCGAATTTGTAACTATTTTCTCGGTACTTTCCGAGATGCTGTGCTGTAAAACTTGCAAAGGAGCTGTGAATTTTGAAGAGGCTGGCTTCCGTGGTTTCGGCTGGAAACTTACTGTTTCGTGTAAATGTGGCATGATTACTATACCTTCTGGCCCTCACATAAACAATGGGTTTGAAGTAAATCGTCGTATAGTGTTTGTGATGAGACTTTTAGGTATTGGTTTGCAAGGAATAAATTTATTTTCGAATTTGATGGATTTTGGTGAAGGACTTAGTAATACAGCATACGACAGTATATTGGAGCACATTTATCAAGCGACAAAAATTTATTTCAAAATAGCAAGTCAAAAGGCTGTCGAAGAAGAGAAAAAATTGAACGAGCAAGCAGAAAAGCCATTACTTGAAATGAAAGTATCCAGCGATGGATCGTGGAAAAAACGAGGCTTCTCTTCGAAAATCGGCGTGACAACGCTGATATTATATAACTGTTGGAAAATTGTCGATTTGATTGTCAAAAGTACGTTCTGCAAAATGTGTCTATCATGCCCTCATAAGAAAAACACTCAAGAATATGTCGATTGGCACGAAAATCATGCTGACGAATGTGCTGCAAATCACGAAGGCTCTGCAGGAAAGATGGAGGTCGACGCCGTTATAGAAATGTTTGAGCGTTCATTTGATGACTACGGCATACGATACAGCGTTTATATCAGCGACGGCGACTCGAAGACTTTTTCTGCCGTTTTGAAAAGGAATTCTTACGGAGATGAATTCCCGGTGGTAAAATGTGAGTGCATTGGCCACGTACAAAAGAGAATGGGAACGCGTCTTCGTAATTTAAAAAAAAAATTAAAAATTGGGAGGTAAAGGCAAACTTACCGATGCCCTTATTAAAAAGTTAAGTACTTATTACGGACTTGCCATAAGAAGGAACGTGAACTCAAAGCAAGATATGAGAGACGCTATTTTGGCTACATACTATCATATGTGCTCGACTAACGAAACAGCACAGCATCAGTACTGCCCTCCGGGAATCGACAGCTGGTATGAGTGGCAACAATCGCAGGTAGTCGGAGCCAACGTGTTTGACCATCCCCCAGCTCTTCATCAAGATTTACAAAAACATTTATTGCCTATTTATGAAGATTTGTCAAGAGAAGATCTGTTGCAAAGGTGCTTGGGGGGACATACCCAAAATGCAAATGAAAGTTTTAATGCTCTTGTATAGCGCTTGGCTCCTAAGCATCTGTACTGTGGTTCAAAAACTGTTGAAATTGCAGCTTGGATTGCTGCTGGATTATTCAATGACGGCTATAAATCTATCCTGCAAACAATGAAGATCCTTGAGTTCACCATTGCAATGCCAACTTACAACCACGCGAAGAAAATGGATGAAAAGCGACTCAAGCGTCAGGAGCTGAAGAGTGCGAGTGCCACTAAAGAAGGCAGATTGGCTAAAAAATCAAGAACTGCTGCTTATAAAGAGGAAGAAGATGACCTCGTCTATGGCCCTGGCATAGCCGATTAAGGAAAAAGTGAAAAAATAATGGTGAGTCTATCAAAAATGCGATTTCAGCTACTGCGAACTTTAAAACGCGTTTTTCTCGAAAAGAAAATTTCTTTATTGTCCGTGTTTGTGTGCACAGTTTCTCGGCGAGTTTTCAACTTATCACTAAAAAAAAACGCCATTTTGAAGGTAATTTCATAATCTAGTCGATGAACCTACTTGTTTTTGAAATAAAAATTTATTTAACCACAATTTTGCAATAATAATAAAAAAAAATTACAGTTTTTTTTCAAAAGTCCACCATTTTGCTATGGAATTTTTTTATACTTTTAATTTAGGTTAGTCGACGAGATTTAGACCTAATAATAACAAAAAACTTTTTTTTTATGTTTCAGAGAGATACGACGACGACAAGTCTGCACACAAAATTGTAGGAAGAAAAAAAAAGTTCATGGTTCATCATTTTTTTATCACTAGCATAAACAAAATAATGTAATAAAAAAAATAAGAAATGCATATTTAATGTTTGAATAATAAACCAAAAAATTTTCAAATAAAAATCTTGTATAGTTTTTTCTAAAAAAAATTCGCAAAGTTTCAGTTTATTTTTGCCCATCTATATAGGGATACCCCCTTAAGGTATTTCAAAAAAACGTTTTCGGGGTAAACTTTAGCGGTGGTTTTCATCCCTTTAATATCGGATTCGGCCGATAAAAATAATACGTGTCTCTTATTTTTCGATCTTCTACAAGATATACAAAAATTCAGGAAAATCGGAGGCGGACACCTCGGGCGGTTTCCTTGTACGTTTGATTCTTGACTTTGCTGAAGACTATCGTAAGATAGTAGTCAATGTTGAGCATGAACTCATACTCACTCGATCGAGAAACGATCTGAATGCAGTTATTCAGACATCAACGCAAGCCACCGGAGCTGCTAGTTACGAAGAGTTTAAGATTGAGCTAATGATACTCGAGTGGTTGATGCCCTATATAGTACTATCATATACTCACAGGATCAGTCAGCTGAATTACATACATCGGAATAAATCCATTGAAATGAGTTTCCTCATTTGGGCGTTGTATGTGTATCCACTACTTCCTGCCACATCAAAACACGTTTGGACAGTTATAACATCTAATCAGGTGAAAAAGCCACGCTTTGTCATACTAGGCTTTCAAATGATTCGAAAGAGTCAGAGAGCTATCCAAGCTAGTCTTTTTGATCATTGCAGCATAAGCAACGTGAAACTCTTTCTCAATTCTAGGTACTACCCTTGCGGAAATCTAAATTTAGACATCGCTCGCAATCAGTATGCTATATTGTACGCTATGTATGGCAACTTTCAGAAAGCATATTTCGATAAAGATGTCGAGCCTACGCTGAGAAAGAAACTCAGATTATGGACTTCATCGACCATGTACCGTTGATCGTGATCGATTGTTCAAAGCAAAATGAGTCTGAAAATAGCGCCAGTGGATATCCGACTGGAAATTGAATCAAGAGATCATTTTCCAGCTGGAACATCTGCTTACTGCCTAACGGGCAACACCAGTTTCTCTTACTGAAAATGGGGCAAATTTTCCGGATATTTTGTAACAAAAACTATACGGCCAAATGTTATAAAGTTTTGAGACTATATTTAGCATCATTTCATAAAGATGTACAAATTTTTTCACAATAAAATATGGTGTAATAGCCGATATATAACTCATTCCTTGGAGGTCTATAAAAAAAAGTTGCAAAACGGCTCCAGATGTAAGTGACGTCAGAGTGCCTGAAATCATAAAAAACAAAAAAAAAGCGTTAAACTAGATAACATTGTCCGTACCATGAACCACCAGTTTTGAAAAATATTTAAAATTGACAAAATGGTGTTTTGAAAAAAGTTACATATTTTGCCCAAAAAAACGTCCGTTTTTAGCATTGTCAATTTTCATTTTGCAACGGATCAAAAGTTCCGTGGTTCATGGTATGTAAAATCGTGTGCTGAGTAGACTCTAAAAATTTCTAATCAATTCATCAGTTTGTTCGTGAGTTAGAACTGCAGCCATTTTGAAAAATGCTGTTTTGAGAAAAACGTGTTTGAAGTTTCAACTACTGATTTCTATATAATAAAATTAAATTTATCATACTTACAGCTAGTTTGCTATTCCAGGCCCATATAAGTCACCTTCCTCTTGCTAAAAAAACTCTTGTTCAGCGGATGCAGCTGCCCTACGAACTGTCCGACCCTCTTTTGAAGCTGCCTGTCGCCTTAGCTACGCTAGCTGCATGCGCTTCATGTCGCGCTTGTTGACATATTCTTTAGCACACTTTCCAACAATCACTCCCATTGTTTTGAATATACTCAATATTGATCGAAAGCCGTCATTAAAAATTCCAGTAGCAAAATAATGAGCAAGTTGAATAGTTTTCAAGCCACTGTGAAGGTGTTTTGGAGCATAGTGTCATAACAAGCCATTGAAACTTTCACAGTTAATTTGATCGTGAGCTTATTTCTCCCTCCTAAACCTTTTACTTTCTTCTTTTCGTTGCGGCATCGCGGTCTCATTCTTTTCTTGACGTGTAGATAGCATTCCAGTTTTTCCACTTGTACATCGTATGGATTCATATCTAAAATATTCTTGAAAGTAGCACTATCTTCGTCCCCGATGTAGCGCGTATATTTCACATTGTAATTTGCAAGCGAGCGACCAAACATTTCTTTTACGCTCTCGACCTCCATTTTCGTAGCCGAACCTTCGCGATTAACTTGGCAATCGTGGTTTAAGAGCCATTCTGCATAGGCTTCTGGATCTTCTTGTTTTTGCTTCTCCCAGAATTCTCACCCTTTGCAGTAAGATGATTTTACTGACGTGTTGATGATCTTTTTACTATACTTTCCCGCGAGTGTCATAACGCTGAAACGCGAAGTATGCCCACGTTTTTTTCACGTACCATCTCCGGAAGTTGTCAAATTCGTATCTGAACCTTCTTTTTCTCATTCTTCTTTTACAGCATTATTCGCCGACAATTTATAAACCGCTTCTGCAGCTGTCAAAACATTTTGAAAACATCCGATGAAAGTATTTGTGTAAAATATCGTCATATCCATCAAACCACAAAAAAGATTCAGGCACTCATGCCCGATCCCCAAAAGCCGCATCACAAGCACTACACGCCGATTAATTTCGAATGCTTTACCAATCCTAGGGCCAGAATTGATATACGCAACACCACACTGACACGTTAGACCAATTTTGAATCCCAAGGCGGCTGGACTTGCTTCATTGAATGTTATATTTGTTTTGCAATCTTTGCAAACTACTAAATTGCTTATCGCAATAAAATCAGCACAAAACTGAAGTATACGGTAACCGTGCGCTTGATCAACAATAATCTCCTCATCTTCGGTGCGCAACAATTTTTCAGCAGTCGTACTGGTGAATTCAGTTGACTGCTCTAACGTGTGTTGATTTCAACTGAACCTTCTCTTCTTGCTTGCAGATCTGCGCACTGGAGTTTCTTTCGTTCCTTTCTGATGTACGTATGGACTATTTTCACTCATTTTCAAAATAAAATTGTGGCTACGAAGTGCTCTACACGACTGCTCGAAGCGGTTGCTCAAAGCGGACTGAAGTAACCGGTCTCTTACACTTGCACTTTGTACGCACGGTCTCTTATACCTGTGTCGACTAAGTATTATAAATGAACACAAAGGCTATATTGTGAGTTCAGGCAACTGCGAGGCTCACATTCATACCTCTCGAGTCAGTTTACATTGACGTCAGAGTCTGCCATTTTCAAAATATTTCAGATCCATCTCTAATACTTTGGGACATTATTATATTAACGATTAACTATCGAAAAATGCAATTAAAAAAAATCGATTTTTTGAAATTGAGTAACTGGTATTGCCCCTTAATCTTGCACGATCGCGTTATTTAGAACAATCCTGTAAGCGGTGTTGTGAAGAAACTTGTCTAGTTTGCTACACCCTCTGAACGTGTCGGTAATGTGAAAACGATTTTTCGAATTTACCGCCATTTTGCAGAGCCCTCTGTAGGTGTCATTAATTTGAATTTATTCTCTATTAACAAATCTGCATGTATTAAGTGCTCTGACGAACACAATGTGACTATACCAAAACTGA
The DNA here is from genome assembly GCA_949152435.1 of Gastracanthus pulcherrimus. Lineage (NCBI taxonomy): Eukaryota > Metazoa > Arthropoda > Insecta > Hymenoptera > Pteromalidae > Gastracanthus > Gastracanthus pulcherrimus. The sequence goes on from OX424573.1 coordinate 118,403,417, forward strand.
ATGTGTAAACTGTAATTTTAACAATACTAAATACAGAACAAGCTTACCAACGAATCACTTACCAACAGACAGACTCAAGTGTAGTATACTTAAAAATACTTAAAACTAAGCGCAGCCAATTCCCTGCACAACAACAAAACCACGAGCAACTGACATTATTAACAAGTCCAGACCCTACACCAGAATCTACGGCAACTACATAATGGAAGCACAAATAAACTTAATTAAAGAAATACAAAATAGCATTTACAAACAAGAGAGATTATATAGGGATTTTGAGAGTTTTAACAAAGAAAGAAATAGTAACAATAGTTTGATTTTATACTTAAATATTAAAAGCCTAAATCCCAATTGCTGCCGGTTATCAATTAAAACGCTGCGAGGACATGAAATTTAACTTCTATCTTTTTTTGGTATTGGTTTTACTCGTGAAAACTTCTTCCCGTGTGGGCTTGGCCGAACGCATGTCCGCTAGTGTTCATCAGTCATTGGCGTAGGCTTCTAGTAACATGTTTCCGATTGAAAAGTGGGTCGCGGCCTATAATAGCTAAAGTCTGGGAATGCCAAGAGCAACCCATTCGATACATCGCCTATACGACCAACAGTTTTGCCATTAGGGCGCCTTTAAAACCGGCCCGCTCGATGAGATAGGGTGACCAATATTTTTTTTAAGAAACTAACAACGCATGTTTTTTTTTTCTTACTATATGATTTATACGCCATCATGGCGTCGAACGCGAAAGATTCTCCAGATAAGTCTGATCGTAAATATTACAAGTGTCACCCTACTAAATCAGTTAAAACAGTGATTTGCATAATCTGTGAAAATGCATACCATAAGAGTGATTTCGATAAAACAAAACATCCCAAATACGTAGGTGAACATCTAATAATTTGCCCAGACCATATTCTAATAGATATATGCTAAGTGATGTGGCAAAAAAAAATTATTGCACTAATAATACTGAAAAAATCTGAAAAAATCAGAGAAGAATTGCTACAAGAACTACACAACAAAACAGTGGAAAAACGTAATGGAACAATCAAAGAAGATGAAAGTGAAATGAACAATTTAATAGCTGAGAATACTTTACTCAAGCAACTAGTAACAGAATTGCAAGATAAAAATCAATTGCAGAAAGACTTTATACAACTGCAAAAACAATATAATACTGAGATACCGATAAATATTAGAAGCCTAAATGCCAATTTTGAAAAGCTTCTAATCTATATTAAAAGTCTTGAGATAAAACCATATGTTATTGTGTGTACAGAGGTATGGAATTTAACTCATTATCATTATTATAGAATTAAGGACTACAAATTATATTATAACTTCGGGAAAATTAATAAAAATGATGGTTTCGTGGTATACGTAAAAGAAAATATTATACACACTAACGAAACGATAGAAATAGGCAAACTAAAAATATCAAACACTATAATTACATTGAATGGCAATAAACAACTAGAAATTTCATCTCTATATAGATCACGGACTGAATTGTACTGGATTTAATCAAAACTTATTTACAACAAAAAAGAAAAGCAAAAAAGCATATTATAATTGGCGATTTTAATATAAATATACAGGATTATGATGCTATCAGCGTAGATTTCCTAAACAACCGATTGGAAAAAGATTTTCTCCCAGGATTTACAAATACCACAAGACCATCAAGTATAACTACGGATAAAGGAACGTGTATTGATAATATTTTTATTAAAACAGACTTCCTCATCACAAAATCACTAACACTTATGGTGCCCATAACTGATCATTAACCATTATTTTTAGAAATAAAAAATGGTAGACCTAACTCAAATAAAGAGACAAAAATTGACATGTATTATTATAATTGCAAAAAAATATTCAACAATTCTATGAACATAAATGGGTCAAAATTTAAAAATACAAAAGATCCAAATGAAACTATTAAGGAAATAATAAAAGAAATTAAAATTTGCATTGAAAAATCAAAATACAGAAAAACAAATTTTCGCAACTCTAAGAAAACCCACAGGAAACACTGGATAACAAGAGCAATATTGAACTCTTGTAATACAAAAGAAATACTATACAAACGACTAAAACATAATCCAGATAATGATGAACTCAAAGACAATTACAAAAAATTTGTTAAAACTCTAGATAAGGTCATTAAAGCAGCAAAAGTAGAATATGATAAGAAAACAATAGAGATTAATAGAAATGAGCTAAGAAAACTCTGGGCTTGTATAAATAATAAAATTGGGAAAAATAAAAACAGTAACTATATTACTATTACTCAGTAGAAAAATGAAGATAGTAGTATAATTAAAAGTAGGAACGAAATTGTGAACAAAATGAATAAGTACTATTGTAAACTTGGAGAAACACTGAGTAAGAAAATAAAGATACCAAAACATAAAAAAGTAGAACTGCCTAAAAGTAATCCAAAAACAATCTTTATAAAACCCACAAACGCATTTGAAATTATAAAGATAATATACAATTTAAAACTGAAAAAAGGTGGTGTATTTTTTACACGTCCATTTCGACACATTTTGAACAGAACTACTGAAAGATATTTCATTAAAATAAATATATAAATGTTAATTGATGACATTTCTAACTAAAATAAGAGTTAATTTAGAGTCTACTCCCATTAATGCTAGATAGCATCTAGGTGACTGGCGAGTGCTTCAGTGAATGCTGCTGCTGCCGTTATGGAGGAGCGGGCCAGGAGCTGGGCTACGATGCTGCGTCTGGGAGGCCACACTGCCTCTACAAACCCTCCAAACCAGGTAAGAGAGTTCCAGTTTGTTGTCCGTATCTGCTGTAGACTAACCCCTCTTTATATTTTCTAGGGTGTATGCTATAGGCCTCTGGAGTATCCGGAGAAGCAGCCGCTCCGCCCAAGATTGACCCATTTATACCTTCAAGACATCAAACCAGGAGGGTATTGTTCAAATACCATTTTGCTTACTTTCTAGAATATTAATACCCTCTGTATGTGCTTTCAGGTTGGTTCAAGAGGAAGGGAGCAAGGAGAGGAGACACCAGGACACGCTCAGCGCACCCCAGCCAAGACCAGCCGACTCCAGCCTATGCGAGGCTCTATGGGATGGCAGCTGTGCGTCTTCTTCGGCTGCTTCAGGATATTGAGGAGCTCGCTTGCTCTGTGTCACCGAGGGGAAGTGTTGTGACCGTAACTAGTGTGTGTGTATAGTGTGGGTATTATGCGACGCTGCGTAGAGCCTGTCTTTAATCTACGCTTCTTATTCGGAATTAGGTTTCTCAAACATATATTTTGTCGAGCATCGGACCTGTACTGAGCAACTCGTTCAACAATGCCTACAGGTTCGATCGACATTAAATGTGAAACACACACAAAATGTGGTGTTACAAACTGCTCTCTACTAAACCGAAGGGCGACTACGCGGTTGGCGGTTTATTTGGGAAGAGCTCATCCGGTGTGCAATTAACTCACTTATATGCTAACCTAGTATATGCTAATCGTTTGTGTTTAACGCTCTCTAGCTAACTAAATACTTATCCTACGCAGTTTTACTTAAATACTTTATTCAATTGTCATTTCTTCTTGTTCTCTTGATGAACTATGAATATTTATTAACTATGAATATTTATTTGGCGCTACAATGCATCTATAAGTACGAATGACTACTTAAATTATGGCTGTACAATTGATTAGTCGTGAGTAGTACGGTTGTATCTATAAAAAAGAAGCTAATAACATATTTATATACAGCGTTATTCTTACAGACTAAATTCTTAAATTTAAACTTTTTCCTAATTTAGTAAGGGACACTTAATAATATTGTGCTTAATGTAATATCATTCTAAAGAAACAGTATCCTATATAAAATGTTAATACAGTAATTTATGCATGTAGCTGGCACTTGGTTACAGGCTGATTTTACTACAAGTTATTTTACCAATGAGTGGATGCTAGGTGAGTTCGCGTAACGAACCTACGCCTAAATATACGGTTTAAATAGTTTAGCGAGGTAGTTGAAATCAGTCTTTTTACATCACACCTGTCAGTCTTTTTATTTTTAAATACTTCGTATACTTTATACTACTCTACGCTATTTACTCTATTTATGTATGCACAATTTCTCGCGTTTATAAATTATTATTGGTCTACCGAAGACGCATGGGGTTGTCGTAATGGGTCTGTAACCCTGTGGTTTCTAATATCTACACGTGGGAGAAAAAGCTAGCGAATGGAGTACGGATTATGGTAGGAGTGGTGGATAATATTTACAATAAGGGGGATTACGGAATAATGTTATGAGTTTTCGGTATTCATAGTGGGATCGTACGGCATTTGGTACGAATGGACTGGGATTTCCGTTAGGGAGTATTCGGTATTGACGATGGAAGGGACTGGACAGAGTTCGGTAGGAAATTTACGGTATTGTCGGGAGGGGTAGGGGAGGGGGGGGGGAGGCACGGCATTGGCGATAGAGGAATTGTGTATCTACAGTAGCAGTTTCGGTATCGGTAGGTGGGGAGTAGGAAAGGGGGGTTTACTTATTTTTGGGGTTTCGAGAAACAGACCGTAGCACCCGGCATTGCTACAAGCTACGGGCGCCGATGCGGGGGGTGACGTCGAGGTTGGAGCTATGATCGTTCCCAATACAGCCTGAGTGGAAGGAGTAGCCGACGACGTGGGTGGTTAGTCAGATGACCTCCGATAGCCTGACGATGGTAGTCCTGTGCACCAATGGCAAATGTGCACGTCGACATTTGGTTAGCCATATCGGAAGCAGAATATATAGTTTCTCCGACTTTTACAATCCGTGTATCAATGGTTTTCCCCTCAACGAACGAGGTCGGTGCGAGTAGTATCGGGGGGGGGGGTTGCTCTTTCCTCATTAAATTAATCGGGCCCATCGCATATATAGGGTGCACCGACTCTACGCCGATTCGTTCTCTGAGGCTCCGCCCTCTCTCGATCAGCACTTCCCTTTCCGAGTTCATCTGGGTCGTAGCCGTCTTGGTGAAGGTAATTAAGTCATCCGTTGGAATACGCACTTGTCCCCCGTTCGGGTCGTTCACCCATTAATGATGGGATGGGTTTTCGATTTTTTGGGTTTTGCAGGTTTACGGTAGGAGGGGACGTTGGATGGTGATCGGACGGTAGGGGGGTTGTTCTCTGTTGGATAGGGTGGGGGAGGGATCGGTGGGTGTTCGACCAGGACTGGGTCTTGGGTGGTCCTTTGCTCTCGTCGTGGGGGGTTCCTGCGGTCGAGGGGAGAACGTCGAGCTGGAGTTTTCGAGGTCGGCCGAGGCCACACCGGACAGGCAGCTCCGCGGGTTACTGGCTCCTCTTCCGATCCCCGGTACGGTCGAGCACCACTGCTGGCTTGGTGGATACCTGTCTCATGGCTCGACAGTCGGTGGCCGAGATGGTAGTGTGGACGCCCACTTTCTCCTTCGGTATTGTCTCCGGGCGACCGATGACCTGGTGTGACATCTTGTACCCGCGACCCTTTCCCATTCCTTGCATTCTTGCCACTGGTGTTGTTACCTCTTGAAGAAATAGGTTGTTTAGAGGGGACGGATTAAGGTTTTAGGTCTGAAATATGCACTTTCGATTTTTTCTGACTATTTACGTCCTGCAGCTGATACACGACAGGCGACAAGACTTTTTCGACTTTTAACGGATCCATAAACTTTGTAGCGAGTTTCGCAGCAAAGTTGTCTGCCAAGGTCTCCCATGTTAAAAGTGATATTTCTACGATTTTTATTATAATACCGTGCTTGTCCTTCACTTGCCTTATCCAAGTGTTAACTAAGTCGTGTATTGCTCGTGGATTTTCGAGGAATTGCTTAAGGGTTCTAGGTTGCCGTAAGTTCCTACCAAAGTTCAGGAATGCTGGAGTCAACAACGTTGACGCATGGACTGGAGTATTCACGGCAAATTCGAATTCATTTAAATGAGTCCCAGTTACGATGATCTTTGTTTTACGAAGATAGAGATCATCTGTTTAATAGTACGATTACTATGCTCGACAGGATTTGGTTGAGCATGGTATGGGGCTATCGTCGTTTCGAGAATACCCAGTTCATCCAACTTTGACGTCATAAGTTTGTTCGAAAATTCCGTTCCAGTATCGGTTACGAGATATGTAGGACATCCCCAGCGAAAGACTATCAGTTTCTCGAAAGCTTTTACTATATACTTAGCGTTAGCTTTCCTAAGAGTCCTGATTTCGACGTATTTCGTAAATTGATCTTGAAATACTACGATATAACAACATTGCCGTTTACTAGTTGGCAATGGGCCCATGGCATCAGCTGCTACTATTTTCCAAAGTCCTTCTATTTTCCTTTGGGTCATAAGTCCCATTGGTGCCTGTTGTGGGACTTTATTTATTTGGCAGTCATGGCACTCTTTTATATAACGAATAACATCCCTTTTCATTCTCGGCCAGAAATACGATTGGAGCAGTCTATGATAGGTTTTATCGACTCCCAAATTACCTGATTGGGGAGTGTTATGACAATCGAACATAGCTCTCTCTCTCTCTCTCACTATCGAGTTCTGGAACTACGAGTTTCCAACTGTCAAGTCGGTTACGATAGGGTCGATAAGGGGGTTGGTATGGTGCTTGTATAGGCAATTATTTACAATTTTCCAATCTGGATATTTTTGTGGATTATTATTTATCATTTTTATGCGATTCGTATACCAGTTATCCACGTTCCTGTTGCTGATAAGCAGCAAACTTCATTAAACGAACGAGATAGCGCATCAGGTACTTTATGGAGTTCTTCCTTATGATGTATAATTTCTATATTGTACCCTTAAAGAGCTGTTGCCCAGCTGGCTAACCTGCCAGCTGGGTCTTTTAAATTCTGCAGCCAAGTGAGGCTACTGTGGTCGGTAATGGCAGTACATTTTTTGCCTAGGAGATACCCTCGAAATTTCTCTATTGCCCATATTACAGCCAGATATTCTTGGTCTATCACTGTGTAGTTACGTTCCGCTTTTTCAAGGTCCTACTGGCGTAGGTGATACGGTACTCTTCCCCTTGGATTATTTGGGCGAGCACTGCCGCTAAAGCGTAGCTGCTGCTATCTGTTTTAAGGCAGAACTGTAGGGTGAGATCTGGGTGGGCTAAGACTAAAGCTTCAGTTAGAAATATCAACAGTTTTTCGAAGGCTTGATGTTGATCTTCCCCCGACGTCCAAGGGACACTTTTCTGCAAAAGTTCGGTAAGGGGAATTTTTATTTCAGCAAGGTTTTTAATAATGCGAGCATACCATGCTACCATACCGAGGAATCAGCGAAGTTGCTTTAGGTTTTGGAGGTGTGGCATAGTTTAGAATAGGGGCAATCTTGTCTGGATCTGTTTGGAGTCCTTCCCTGTTGATGACATAACCCAGGTATTTAACTTTCGAAAAACAGAACTCTGACTTTTCTCGGTTAATTTCTAGATTGACTTCTCGAAGTTTTTTAACACTTTATCCAGCCAATATAGATGCTCTTCGAAAGTGTTTGTGGCTATGATTATATCGTCCATGTATATGAAAACATGGGATTGCCATTCTGGACCACAGGCGTCCATGGCGAATTGAAAACTTGCGGGGGCGATCGAGACCCCATACAGAAGTCTTGTGAACTTAAATAATTATTCTCCAGGTAATACAGAGACTGTATATTCTTTACTATTTGCTGCGAGGGGGATTTGGTGATGCGCATTACTTAAGTCTATTTTCGAGAGGAATTTGAGTTTCTTAGATTCTCTGGTAACATGTCCATAGGGGGTAAGAAGTAAGCGTGTTTCCTTGTAACGCCATATAGTGCTTGGTAGTCGATACAAACCCTTATTTTACCGTCCGATTTCTGTACAATTACGGGACAACTACTGTAAGTGCTTTCTGAGGGTTCAATAATTCCTTCTGCTAGGAGGCGATCAACCTCAGCGTAGGCAGCGTATATATAGTAGTAATACGTTGTTTTATCGGACTACAACCTTCTACACTTATTTCATGAGGTTTTATCTTACCTACTCCAGCGGTCGCGTCCGGTGGTGGGATGATGACATCGAATACGAGATTATCTAGTCTTTGTTGTTGTTCCCTCGATAAATCGGAGGTCCCTACGATTGCTGTCGTTGCTATGATTATTCCCGGATCATGGTTTTTCAGATAAAATTTTCTCACTACGCCTTTGTCCGTATGCCAAGTTCGATGTTCGTGGTCTATCGTGATCTTCAGCAATGGCAATAGATCCATGCCCATTATGATACCGTAGGTCATTGTTTTTGATACTCTGATTTATGTGGGTGTTTCTTTACCTTCGAGGTGGAATGTAATTTTTGTAATCGATTATTCGATTTCTTCTAATTCTCCATTTGGCATCATCATGTATCCGATCTGAGGTATTATTTCGATCCCTATCTGATTCCCGGCTTCTATCCCTATGAAAGAGGCAACTGCTCCACTATTTACGAGTGCAGGGAAGACTTTTCCTGTCATTTCGATATTAAGGTACAGACGATTATCATAACTTCTGACTGGACCAATAGACATCGGTATGTGCTCTCTATACCCTGAGTTGAGTAGGCCTGAAGCTTTCGATGTTATTTTTGGAGTGAGTATTTGGGCCTGCCCGAGTTTAGAGGTTAACCATGCCCTTACTGTTTCCCTCTTTGACCGTTTCCCGCATTTGGTCTACATCTCGGACACGTACGTATCGTTATGTCACGAATACCGCATTTATAGCAGATGTTCCCCATCTTTCTGGGACAGTCTGCTGCCTAATGGCATGTGTCTTTACAAACCCAACATGGGTATACTCCTCCAGTTGTTTGATTTTCCATATTTAATTTTTGGGGTTGGGTGGGCTTGTTATTGATGGTGGATTTCGTGTTTTGGAGTTTTAGATGGGCCGGTAGGGGAGTTTTGTTATTATTGCCATTGTTCCAGTTTTTCTGTTTCGATATGTTTGATGTGTTTCCGACTTATTGTTTCCATGAGAATTCGACTAATTGGCCTGTCTTTGTTTTTACGATGTTTTCGATGGCTGCAACTTCGTTAGTATCTTCTTCGTCCGTTGAGTCGCTGTATTGTTGCACCGTTTTGATAGCGGCAATACGGTTTTTCCTTGGTGGTGGTCTGTAAGCTAATTGTGGGCACAACGAATTTCCAGATGGCGATGGATGTCTATATTTCTTCTTTCGATCCCTTCGAATTTCTTCTTGTTGTCCCAAGGTCTGTAATTCTTCAAATGTGTTAAATTGATACCTATTCATTTTGTCGAAGTAATCCTCATGTAGGTTGCGATATATTCTATCTAATTGAGGTATGAGGGTCATTGGGAGGATACGTTGGTTCATCAATGTTCGGATGTTTGCAATGAACGTAGCAATTGATTCTTCGGGTCCTTGCGATGTTACTCTAATATCATCTTCTAATTATAGTTGGAAATCCGGTCAGCCATATTGTTGTCTCATGGCATTTTTGAATTCCTCTAATGTTTGCAGAGTTTTGTAGCAACGGGCGTGCGCAATACAAAGCTTGGTCTTTCAAAATAATGGGGATCATTTTCAAGATGTCCCGGTCAGACATGTTACAACTTCTCCGGCAATCCTATATTCGGGAGATAAATTCCCCAGGGCAGCAGGGTAATTCGTTATTTGTGTATGTTGGGAGGTTTGAACAGCAGTGTAGGTCGGTATTTGTGGATATTGAGGGGTTTGTACGGTAGGATAGTTCACTATTTCTGAAGGTTGGGAGGATTTTACGGTAGGGTATGTATCTTGTATTAGATTAATTGGTGGGCTATGGGTGTATAGCGTAGAGTTGTTTAATGGTGCAACTATGGGCGTGGAATTCGGCGAAATGTTTTATTTTGCCCCTGTGGTGTGATTTTGCATACAGCTGCCTGTAAAGGTGGAAATTGAGTCCCCTCGAGATTTAGGTTTGCCTGCAAATACTGAAGGTTGTAGTTTGTCGAGGCCGGATCCACATTGCTACCGAGTATTGGATGATGCAGGGTGTCCCTTAACCCTTTGTGGCCCATATTTTTCTTAAAAAAAACAGCTTTTTTCGTTACTTGTTTATTTATAACTATTTAACAATAAATAAAATATCAATTTTTGTTAATTAGTATTATAGAGAAACCTCTTAGCTAATAGAAGAATGTAAAATCATTTATATACACCTATAAATAAAATTTTTATACATAAAAATCTTAAACGAAAGAGGTGGCTATTATAATAGCCACTAAGCCACAAAGGGTAACACCACTGTAATAGCGAGAAAAAAGCGTTTCTTTGGGTATTTTTTTAATGGAAAGAAAGGTTATAGAAAAATGATATTTGGATATATTATTAGTCTAATATTATAGTATATTTAAAAAAAATTTGAGTAAATAAAATACAAAATGGCTGATTTATAGCCGATCTCTTGAGGCCTCTTGCATCGAAAGCGCTCCGCGGCACGCAGTGTATCAATTGCACATTTCAACCTGGAACAAAAAAATCCACTTATTCTTCGTGTTAATGGATAGTGAATCACGCAGGGGATTTTGAAAATATTGATTTTTGCAAATTTGGCAGTAAATTGAAAATAAATTAAAAATTTGCATGAAAAAAAGGCACGTTTTTGTTTTTAAAAATTGTTTAAATCAATATATTAAAAATCGCCTACGTGATTCACTTCAAAATATAATAATTAAGATATGGTTAAAGTTTCAAATGGATTGGATGAAAACTGTTCAAGTTATGCTGCGTGCCCGTTGAGAAAAAGTCGTTTCGAGAAAAATCAACTTAAAGTTTCAAAATCAGTTTCGGACGTAAAAAAATGAGGAAATCGTTTAAAGAAAATTTTTTACCGTTAGTCTGCAATGCCAGGACCATCAAGCTGTCCTTCCAAATTCTCCTCCTCGTCTTCTTTTCTTATCGCTTTTATGTTCGATCGCGCCTCTTTCGCTGCGTCGGACAGAGAGCGCTCATCGTGTCTGATGCGCTTATCGTCGGCTTCACAACAAAAATTGTAAGTCTGCAGACCTATATCCATCTCCAGAGCTTTCATAATTCGAAGGACACATTTCAGGACATCATTAAAATTGCACACTGCAATATCAGTGGCGATATCCAGAAAATTCTTGCCACTCGAGTACGATTTCGGAGCCAAGGTCCAAACGGTGGCATTGAAACTTTCGTTGCTGTTCTGAGTATAACCTCTTAAGCAACGGTGCAGCAACTCATCTCGACTCAACTCTGTATAAACAGGCTCAATAGCTTCGCAAACTTCTTCAGGAAGTGGCGGTTCATGATGAAATGTGTCCAACGAACCTTCAGCTTGTGCGATTTTCCAAGCACACCAGGAATCTAAACAATTATCGTGCTGAGGATTGTCGTCGGTCGATATTTTATAATACAGAGTTGCCCAGATTTCATTCCTCATTTTCTCTATTCAATTTGGATTCCTTCATATTGCCAAACCATAATAAATTATTAATTTATCAATCAACTTATTTGTTAATTTTCCTTGTCCTCCAAGGCATCTAGTATGCCTTTGAAAGTCTTGCTGTCACCATCACCAATATGATTTACATTCTATAGGCCGTGGAAACTGTCGGAACGAGAAAACATTTCAATAACAGCATCTACCTCCATTTTACCAGATGAACCTTCATGATTTGCTTGGCATAAATCGACGTGTGATCTATACCATTTTTCGTATTCAGAATTTTCTTTTTTATTTTTCCAGTGATCGCAAGACTTACAATATTTAGATTTTACAGTCATATCGACGATTTCTCCAGTAAGCCATCCAATCAAAGATATAACTCCAAAAAGCGACGAATACCTTCGTTTCCTCCAAGAACCATCTCCTGAAACGGTAATCCCTTGAGATTGGCCATTTTCTTCGCTCTTTCGTCTCTCCTCTTGTCTAGCTTGCTTCATACTGTTATCACGAACTGTTGATGTTGCTATTGAAATGAGATTCACTATTTTATCGTATAAAGATTGGAAAACAGGACGTGGTAATTTCATAAACGCACAAAATTTCATCCTTCCATTCAGTCCTACTCCTATCAGTCGCATTGCTAACACCATCCGACGATTAATTTCATATGCATTTTTTATAAATTTACTGTTAGGTATAACAATTTCTTGACACTTTGGGCAAACAATCACAATTTTGAAGCCCAAGCCCCGATAACTTCTTTCATGTAAAGTTATATTAGAACCTAACGTTTTACACTTCACGTGCTCAGAAATTGCAGAAAATACTGCCAAAAATTTAATGATTCGGTATCCAAATGTATAATTTACATCGAAATCGTCCTCGGATGTCTTCAGCTATTTTGCCGGTGCACTGATGCCATTGGAATCACCTCAGCTTCGTATCGATTCATCGGACGATTCGCTGATTTACGGCTCCGATGCCATGTTGGGTAGTTTTTTTCGTGCTTTTTCTTCCTGCGTATACTTTTGCTTCTTCCATTTTGCTCAACGTAATAATAAATAATTAAAACTTTCACAAAAATATAGTTTCGAAAGCGAAAATGAGAGCGTCGTTTTCTTACGATATACAGACGCTACACTAACGCGAATGAATGAATCAATGAATCTCTGCCACCTATTTGCTGTTCTTGCATAGTGTCGCCTCCCGTCGCTCCTACCATATTTGATAGTTTAGTCGGTGTAGTGCTACCATCAGCTGTACCGTTTTTTGGGTTCGCCTAATTCGACAATAGTGGACAATTCTTGGAAGATGAGAGTAGTTTGTTGATGGTGGCCTGGAAGCCCTACAGGTTCTGCAGATGTTCCTGGTAGTTGGAATCCCGGCGGGATATGTCCCGTTCCAGAATTCGGGGTACTATGAACGAGATATTTAGTGGCATTATGTAGGGGTCCCACGCAGCCCCTTGGTTACTGATTAGCCTTCCCAGGTCAACAAGAACTAATCGGTTAAGACGTTGTGCTTGTGTTCCTTCTGCGTGGAGCCTTGATCGTCGTAGACTATTCGCAGCCAATTCATCCAAATAAGTATTAAACAGTTATGTTATACGAATCCTCTCTGTATTGATTTGTTCAATCTTTGAAGGGTCCATTTTAGGTAATTAAGCTGTATAGGGGAGGGAAGTACGTTTCGTGAAGTTACGAGTTAGCTCACTTGTATTTGTTTTCCTACCAAATTTCTCAAATGTTGGTTATTTTATTATTATTATTAAAATTAGATTTTTTTCTTCTTTCACAGCTTAATGCTGTTTATAAAAGGCATCAACAGTAAAAAAAAAACAAAAAAATAACGAATAGAGGAACAGAGGAAACATACAACAAAGAACTCAAGCAAACACAATGAGAAAAAAAATTTAAATTAAGCGAAAGCAAGCCAGAATAACAAAAATAAATATTAATAAGCAGTGTGTAAAACAAACAAAAGTGGTAGCAAAGTATTACGATTGTCTGAGCGTAAGCTGGTGTGGGGTATGCAAGCAGGAATATATTGGGTAAAATGGTAAATGGTGGGTTCCGATCCAGTACGATATTGGGTGGAGGGGTTCATTAAAATAACTAATACTAAGAAAAAAAATCGAATTGTTTTCCTAAAAAGAATTTTTTTTACGAGGGGGAAATAAAATTTTTACTTTTTTACGATTGCGACTTAAAAAAATAAAAATTATTTCTAGGATTTTTCTCTTTAAATAGGCAAATAAAAATCCAGACGAAGTTTATTAATTTAAAATATTTAACAACAAACACGATGATAATCTTTTTTTTCGTACAACTTCTCAAATTACCGTTACTTAAGAAGACTGGGAAATTTTGTTAGGTGAGATTGAAGATGGGACCAAAAAAAATAATATAATTAGCAAGCAAAAACAAGGTCACTAAACGGAAATTTCATACAAGTATTTCTGCATGCATGCGGTAGGGGTACACAAGGTAACACTCAACTACTGAGCAATTTGTAGTACGGTAGGAATCAATATGGTCGTGGTATTGTTTAAGTTCGATTTGGGCTGGTGGGTGTGTGTTCGATAAGAAGGAATATTATTACTAATTCAGAATAATATAGTAAAAAACATATTTTAGCGAAAGTGGATTATTCTCAGCTAGTATATAAAATTGTATTGCAAAATTAGAGTAATCAAGAGTTGGTAACTAAATACAAAATAAAAAAAAATTTCAATGTGTAATAACAAAAAAAAAATCAAAATGATCAAATTTCCATTTAAAGAAAAATTAAAATTTTTAACAAAATAATCACCATGAAAGCAGGAAATTTTACAATTCTTTTAACCAGATCCTTTAAATAAATTAAACTTTTACATAAAATATTTATTAGGCTATACGAGGTAATTAGAAAATATCTATACTAAATATTTATTTCGAGTTTTAATACAAATATTTACTAGAAATAGTGTATTATACAAATTTCGATTTCCGAGATTTTTGAACCCTGTATTAAAAAAAAATTTTATACGAAATTTATTCAAAGTGTACGAAAGTAGATTAGGTATAATCGATTCGTAAAAAGAAACCGAATATAATTTATCGAAGGGAAAAAACTAGATCAAGGAAAATGTTCTTCACTTACTTTTGATAAATTCACTTTGCAACGATTAAATCACTGTAGTGATCATAGGATTGATGGGGGATAGGTGTAAAATGGTATTGATAGGAAGGTGGGAATTTATAGTAGCGATAGGCGGAGAAAATAAACAATGTATATTACGAAATTTTGCATAACGTACATAAAATATAGGGAAAATGTAAGTAAAATATTAAATTATGAACATATAATAGTAATAAAAATGTTACCTTTCATTTTCGAGTGAGTAAGGTTTCTAGATTTTACACTTGTATTCAAGTTCCAAAAAATAATTTTCGTAATATCGTGATTATTTACGAATATAATACTCAGAAATGATTAATGTTAATTTACTAGAGTTTATGTTGTAAATATTCTAATTTAAAGGAAAAATAAAAATAAAAGTATCTATTCAACGTCTATTTAATTGAAAATAGTTTCCCCTGCGTGTGTTTATAAAAAAGAATGTATTTAAATCTGATTATAATTACTCCGGTTATGTACTCGTACCATTGTTAATCGTATTTATTAATTTCTGTAAATATTTTTAATTCAAAACAAAATTTTATTTGTTACACTATTATCTAAAATCGTTAAACAAATGGAATAACAATTCAGTCAAAAAGAGATTTTTAATTAAACTGATTTAAAAAAAATGTTGAAGTAGATTGTAGAGTCTATACTGTAACACCCTCGATAGTCGAATAAAGAAAATGGATCATTATTATTTTAATTAAATTCATACTCTCTATTTATTTACTTAATAAATATAAATTATTTAATATTGTTAAATAATAACATTGATTATCAATACCAAATGTTGTTAAAAATTATAATGTAATAAAAATTTGTATTTCTGATACAACAGTCATTAAATAATTAAGTCTTACGTCCTACTGAAATGAGATATTATTACAAGGAATTCTCACCTCCATGTAGAGCTTAGAAAATCAGAAATAAAATAACAGCTAAAATAAAAAGTATACAAAGAAAGAGATATATATATATATATATATATATATATATATATATATATATATATATATATATATATATATAATTGAAAACGACGTGAAGATGGGCGTGTATTCGATTTCTCGAAAAAGTGTTTTTTCTGTTCGAATACCTTGTTCAATTCGTCACAACTATGTAAACGTGTTACGAAACAATCTACTATTGATAATATTATAGCGCAATTACAAGTTTATTCAAAAACCGAAATCAACAAAATTATCTCGTCGCGTTTAACTGCATTAAAAAGTAATGATGATGATTATTATATTGAAAATAATGTTTCTTATCATGCCAAATGTTTGAGTGTTTTTTATTTATACAGTTCAACAAATGTGAGAGGAAAACCAATAAGTGATGATATGTCCGACTGCGATCAGCCTGCTAAAAAAAGAAAGATTTTGTAATTACTGTCAAATAAAACTTTGTGTATATAAGAACATATTTGTATATTTATTATGTAAAAAAATAAAGATATTTAGTAAAAGACATAAAATACCTGCTTATTCTTTCATCACTCATGAAATCTGACTGAAGAATCGATTTCCTCAGGTTCAGATACCCCGAAATCAAAAAAAAATCAATCAAATAATTGCAGTAGATGCTGAGATAATTAAATGCAAAGAGTGTAAAGTTGCGCGCAGCGAGCGCGCGCGTATTACTATATATACCTTTCCCCTCAGCCCGCGCCGTCTCCCCACCACTCGACCACTTTCGCGCGCTCGGCCGTTTTCGCTCATGTTCACGGTATTTTTTCATCCACTTAAACAATCGGACGACCTCAAACGCATCCAGCCCTCCGCGAAAATATTGCAAAAAAAAATTCAAATGAGGATTGTGCAAAAACTATTTATCCGACCGGGTCCAGGTTTCGCACACATAAAGTACATGATAATAGCTAGCACTGTGCAAAGTTTCAGCTCTTAATATTAAAAAATGGCGGAGTTATGAATTTAAAAAAAAGCAAAATTTTCCGGTTTTTCCGAATTTTCTCCGGTTCTAATTATCCGATCGGGTCGTTTCACCCCTCATTCTCTTCGTAATTCAATTCTCTACAATTCATCTATGTACACCATTAAGATTGCTTTAATAGTTTCCATTTTACAAGAAAAAAACTAAAAAAAACGTCATTTTTTGTTGTTAATTGTTTATAAAAAATTAACAAATGACATTTTCGAGTAGGAAACATATTGGGAATAAAGTACGGAGTATCCTGCATATGATGGCACAGGCGGTTTCCAGGTAGGTTTTTTGTGCAAAAAATAATCATTTAAAGCTTTATTGCTTGGCCTATGGTGCTGACCGATCCCGGCTGAAGTCGCAGTGCATGTGTCTGGTGAGGACGAAAGAGGATGAATTAGGAGCATCTGCTTGCGGTGACATCACGCTATACGGCACGCAGTCGACGGCTTGCAGACGGTGTTTTCGGAGCCAGGACGAGGAAGTACGACGAGGGATCTAGTAGGAGGTGCACCTGGGCAACTGTGCGACGAAGGGGTACGAAGACGAGAGCTAGAAGTCCCAGGACTGCGTACTTGCAGCAGAAGCAGTGGAACGCAGTTAACCTCGAAGAGGTTATATTTACTCAGCAGCTTGTTACGCTGCTCTCTTCAACTGCCACTATAGTTATCAGGTGAGATCAGTGTTTTATATACCACTGTCTATCTACTACCCTTAATGCTAGGTTGCACCTCGGTGACTAGCGAGTGCTTCAGTAACTGCTGATGCTGCCTTCACGGAGGAGCGGGCCAGTAGCTGGGCTTCGATGCTGCGTCTCGGAGACCACACTGCCTCTACAAACCCTCCAAACCAGGTAAGAGATTTCCAGTTTGTTGTCCATATCTGCTGCAGGCTAACCCCTCTTTATATTTTTTAGGGTCTATGCTGTAGGTCTCTGGAGTATCCGGAGAAGCAGCCGCTCCGCCCAAGGTTGACCCATTTATGCCTTTCAAGACATCAAACCAGGTGGGTATTGTTCTAATACCATTTTGCTTACTTTCTAGAATATTAGTACCCTCTGTATGTGCTTTCAAGGTGGTTCAAGAGGAAGGGATCAAGGAGAGGAGATATCAGGACACGCTCAGCGCACCCCAGCCAAGACCAGCCAACTACAGCCTATTCGAGGCTATATGGGATGGCAGCTGTGCGTCTTCTACGGCTGCTTCAGGATATTAAGGAGCTCGCTTGCTCTGTGTCACCGAGGGGAAGTGTTATGACCGTAACTAGTGTGTGTGTGTATAGTGAGGGTAGTGTGCGAAGCTGCGTAGAGCCTGTCTTTAATCTACGCTTCTTATTCGGAATTAGGTTTTTCCAACATATGTTTTGTCGATCATCGGACCTGTACTGAGCAGCTCGTTCAACCATGCCTACAGGTTCAATCGACTATTGAATGTGTAACGCACACAAAATGTGGTGTTACAGACAGTTACTACGTCATCTTCTATTTTTAACATATGATTTTGTAGCTTTAAATCCAGATATTGTGGTTCGATTTTGTTTACCTTTAGATTTTTATCGATTGTTAACGAATTACAATTTTAATTTTTCTCGAATACGTCCTCAAACCAATTATTTGAGTCTTCCTCGTTACTTTCATTGTACTCTTCCCTCATTCTTGATGGTTCTTGGCTGCTAACCTCCATTCTTCTCTGCACATTTGCTGCAAATGACCACTCCTTCCACATTTGTTACACTTTTTATTCTTATGTCAATATACATTTGAAGTATGGTTTCATCGACCGCAGCAAAAGCAATTCCTTGGTTTTGAGTCTTTATTTTGGATATTTCTCGGCCCTCTCCGTGTTGGTGATTTTCGCTTCTACTGTACTCTAAAATTCCATTGTTTTTAGCTATTTCCTTCCATTGTAAGTACGCCTTGTTTATTTTCCGTCTCTATGTCTTTCGAACCACCTTCTAGTTTACGTGCTGCTTGTTTCGCTTCTTCGTGCGGCGACACGGTTTTCAAAGCCACTTCTAATGTTAAGTTTTCAATTTTTAAAAGAGCCTGACTTATTTCATTGTGGATTATGCTTTTAATAATCTGTTATTTATTGCATATTTATCATCTGTAAAGTTGCAATCAACTGCTATTTCTTGTAATGCGGCTACGTACTGCGCAATGGACTCCTGTTTTAACTGCATTCGTCGACGAAGTTGCGACCTTATAGCAGTAGGGTCCACTTTTACGTAATCAGAAACCTTTTTAATGATATCTATTAGAAATATTTTATTTTGTTTTTTGGTTTACATATTTTTCTTATTAGCGCGTAAGTTTTGCGCCCATATTAGTCAGAAAATAGATCTTTTTTGTTATCATCTGTAACATCATTAGCCAAAAAATAAAACTCCATCCTTTAAACGAATAACTCCCAGTCGTCTATCCAAAATTCGAAGTCTATTATTGCGTTTAATTCCATTTTTCTTCTTTATGACGTACTTAACTTTTTATTTCAGTAGTAACTCTTTGATTGCTTAAGTTTTACTTTAATCATAGATCCAATAGATTTTTCGTGCCTTTTAATTTTTCATTTTATTACTTAATAGTTCACGTTTGAGTCATCTAAAAACATTGAACGATTTCATTTATACATTCCTTTTATTTTACCTCCTCGCCACTGAGATGTGTTCAGGTACTGTAAATCATAAAACGTAGTTCGATATAATATTTACATTAGTGTATACACCACGGCAGTCGGGCAGCAACTGACTCGCAGCTGTCCCGCTCTATACTCGCATTCGACATACGCAGAACCTTTCCATCTATATGTCCATACACATACACACACACGCTCGCGCACACACACACACACGCACGCACGCATGCACGCACGCACGCACGCACCTGCGCACACACAAACACAAACACACACACACACACAACCACACTCGCCCAAACACACGCACACACACCCACGCAAGCACGCACGCACATACAAATACACACACGCAAACACACTCACACACATATGTACACACGTACACACACGCACACGCATACGCAGGCACGCACGCATGCACATACACCCACGTACGCTCACGCGCAAGCACATACAAATACACGCACACACAAATACACACATACACACACACACATACACATACACACACAGAGACCCACACGCACTCGCACACGCACACGCACGCGTATGCACACGCACATGCACGCACATTCATACACACGCACATGCACGCACATTCATACACACGCACAGATACACACACACACATACACTTCAGTACTATCAAATCACCAAGAATCCGGATATTCGGTTCAATAAACTGCAAGCTACATTGCGAGACTACACATTTGATGTAGTTTATCGACCTGGCATCATAAATAAGAACGGTGATGCACTCTTACGCAATCCGGTCTTGGTAAAAGACAAAGATAATCCCGAGCGTCCAAGAGCGGAGCACTATGAACTTGCAGATGCGCAAGAAGAAGTGGACAACGAAGCCGAGTTAGACCAGCCACCGGCTAGAATTTTTGTCTGACGTGCTGTAAATATAAAAGGTATTTTCCATGACAGAAAGCGCAAGGACCTCAGATCAGAATCAGATATATCTAAAACATTAAAAACCCACAAATAGAATGGCAGGAACAGGTTAATTTTATACAAAGAGGGTGACGTAGTAGCAGTGAGAAACACTGAAGATTGTTTCTTTTTTTGTCATTTACGAGCTTGATTACCCATACATAATACAACTTGCCTGTGTAATGACAAATATAGATGGAGAGCCGGTTTGCAAAAATAAATTTCGGCTAAACTCGGAACGAACGTGAAAAAATTATGACCGTTTTACGTGCTTTCATCGAAGCGTACAAAATTGACAAGCACGATGAATCACCGACTACAAACATCACTGAGCCAGTTAGCCCGGAACAGAAAGAAAACGGATAAAATTCAGATATTATGATTATCTTGGATTCTGAATCTTTTACTCCTGAACGAAGGGAAGCAGAAAAATGGAAGAACTCTAAAAAACAATCACATTTTTCACCGTATAATTTAGATAAGAATTCGAACTCGTAAGAGCCAATAACCAGTCAAAGTGATGATAAATTGGCGACATTGCACAAAAAAGAGTTGCGCAACGGTGTAAAAATCAAGAAAACACCGACAGCTGCGGTCGCGGAAGCTATTAAACAGCAGCGCAGGCTGGCAAAGACGATTAGTCCAGAATTGCTGAATCGATCACCGCCTCAATTCAAATTCATACCAGATAGTGAGATCGTTCCAGATCAAAATATGCAATCCTTAAAAATTATTACTGTGCATCCCGGAGTTATGGACATCACCAAAGTCATGGAAATCACCAAAGTCATGGAAATCACCAAAGTCATGGAAATCACCAAAGTCATGGAAATCACCAAAGTCATGGAAATCACCAAAGTCATGGAAATCACCAAAGTCATGGAAATCACCAAAGTCATGGAAATCACCAAAGTCATGGAAATCACCAAAGTCATGGAAATCACCAAAGTCATGGAGATCACCAAAGTCATGGAAATCACCAAAGTCATGGAAATCACCAAAGTCATGGAAATCACCAAAGTCATGGAAATCACCAAAGTCATGGAAATCACCAAAGTCATGGAAATCACCAAAGTCATGGAAATCACCAAAGTCATGGAAATCACCAAAGTCATGGAAATCACCAAAGTCATGGAAATCACCAAAGTCATGGAAATCACCAAAGTCATGGAAATCACCAAAGTCATGGAAATCACCAAAGTCATGGAAATCACCAAAGTCATGGAAATCACCAAAGTCATGGAAATCACCAAAGTCATGGAAATCACCAAAGTCATGGAAATCACCAAAGTCATGGAAATCACCAAAGTCATGGAAATCACCAAAGTCATGGAAATCACCAAAGTCATGGAAATCACCAAAGTCATGGAAATCATACTCTCAGATTTGCCAAAAATATCTGAAATAGCAGAAAAATTGGCAGATAACTTCCACTCACACTCACGAGAGCAGCAACACAGCAGCCAGCCCCGCACGCTAAGCAAACCAATTTTGCCAAATATGGCAAATAAATTGCGTGCGAGGCTAATTGCGACATACAAGAGTGCGACATTAAAGGAAGAACGCGCCTGCAGCATCGACATCGTAGCTGCACAAGTAGCCGATGCCGCCGTCGCTCACGCTCATTCAACGAAGCTGTAACGAGGCCAGGACATCGCTGCAGCGCGGACCTTTGCAGCCAACGACAACGATATTCACGCAGCACTCGCATGAGCGAGAGAGACAGAGCTAGGGAGAGCTCTGCCTTACCGGCAACACAGCGACGCAGGTTCGCGCGACCGCCGTCAACGACTTCACCGCTGCGAGCTGCCGCTGCAAGCAGCCACTGCTGCTGCCACTGCCACGGAAGCAGGAAGCAGTCATCACACGGCAATATAATTCTGATTTATTCACTTTAAATAATTAAATATTATTATTGAATATTTCCATTTAATTCAAATCACTCGAATTAAGAAAAATTAAGTCATTTTTAGTGGACGCAATTATAATATTTTTAATGAAGTGTTCGAATAACAGCTGTTTGTGCTGTGCGGTATACTAATCAGAATTATCATCAATCTCGTAGCTTATTCAAAGCTTTATGCCTTTGCTTTCATAGCAAATTCAATTCTTTGCAACTAAAAGTTTTAAGATTGAGAACAAATTGAAATATCAGTGTTTTATTTCATCGCAGTACTACCTCTAATGAAATTTAATTTCAGGTATTGCTTCTCAAGGCTACCAGCGGCACTCGTGGAGCTGACGGCTTATTCATAAAACGGTCAGCTAGCCATATGAAAACCTGACATTAGTTTTAGTCGGTTTCGTGAACGAGCTTTATTTTATTTTTTTTATTTCTCTCGATTCATGCAATCGTAAATCAATTTCATAATTTATATTGCGTAACCATAGACAACTAGAGTATCCATCTAGTATAAATCAATAGTTGCAATTATACTCAATTCGTAATCTCAATGATTATTCTCTGAATTGTAACCATTTAGCATCAGGTTAGTTGAATGAAATATATCATAACCTCACATTCCAATGGTGATCAAGTTATTCATTTGCATTTGATTATTCGAATCATTTCTAAATTCATAATCTTTCGTAATGCGAATTAACTTTAGCTCTCATCAAAGTTATTAATTTGCATTTGATTATTCGAATCGCTTCTACTCGTAATCTTTTTATAATGCGAATTAACTACACAAATATCTCTAGAATTGAATCATCGTATTGGTTATTCGAATGATATATGTATTCTAGCCTCATCATATACGAATCAATTCTCAACGGAATCTCAAAACTGATTGTCTCTAATTGCATCAATCTCGATAGTTTCTTTAATTATTTGCAAACGTAGGTTAACAAATAATTCAATTTTCATTGAATTATTTGAAGGTTTATCTAGAATAATTCTAATCAGAATTAATTCATTGCTTGAGGTTTTGCATTCACTTTAAATATTGTCATTACCGAAAATGGATGTTCCCAAATTCGGCGGAAAATATACTGATTGGAAAAATTTTCGCGACATGTTTCGTACCATGATTCATCGCAGAGAAGATATGACTGCAGTTATGAACTGATTCTAATTATGAGAATGCTTGGGGTAAACTAGTCGATTATTATGAAAATCATCGTAGGCTAGTTAACCAGCACCTCTCAGAATTTCTGCCTGTAAATTCCATGAAATCTGAGTCATCTTCAGAACTCAAACGATTGATGAAGGAAACTTTTGGTCCGCTTGATTCTTTAAAATCATTAAACAGAACGGTAGATGAATGGGAAGATCTCGTGGTTCACATAACAGTTAGCAAGCTCGATACTAACTCTCGTCGTGATTGGAAGAAATACATGGGTAATTCCAAAACCCCTCCCACTTGAGATCAATTGAAAGGATTTCTCGAATCTCAGATTATTACTTTAGAATCCATAGAAGGAGGCTGTAAATCAATTTTGCCTAATATAAATAAGCAGAAACAGCCAAGTCAATCTAAATCACGTAATAACAATTCTTCGTCGTCATCCTCAATTCATTCTCTACGAACCTCGACTTCATCAAAAAAGTCAACTAAAAAACCAAGTCATGTGCTCTTATTGTAACCAATCACATTACATTTCAACTTGTGATTCGTTTTAATCGAAGTCATTGCATGAGTGCAAGGACTTCATGTCAAGCAAAAATCTCTGCTATAATTGCTTAGATAAACATTTCTATAAGGATTGTAGTAAACATCATAGCTTATTACACGACGGATCTGATTCACGATCACAAATTGTCGTTCATAATACTAAAAAATCGTCATTTTCTTCGAACAGCTCTTTAGAGCCATTTAATGCTCAAAACGAGTCTAATGCTCTAAAACAATCGACATTCTTCGGTGCAACCAATCTTGGTCATACCAATCATAAACGGCTTATCTCTACTGCCATAATAAAGGTAATAGGGCCAACTGGAATCGAAATAGCAGCACGTGCTATAATTGATAAATGCTCTCAACCGTCTTTAATCTCGACATCTCTTTGTCAACGATTAAGATTAAAGCGGAGCAAAACTCATATCACTGTAAGAGGAGTAGGGGAAGAAACAGTAGCTATATCCAAAGCCACAGCTCGTTTCACAATTCGCCCTAGATATCAATCAACTTTCTCATGTGAAGTAGAAGTTCTAGTTCTACCAAAGATGTCTTGTTATAATCCACCCTCAACTCACCAACACTTGCACTTCGATCACATCCAAGATCTAGATTTTGCAGATCCTCAATTCATGGAAGATTCTCACATAGATGTATTGCTAGGAACCTCCATCCACTCTCGTATCGTAGAAGGTGCGTCATCAAAGGCAATGAGAATGAGCCTATCGCTACCTTAACGTTATTAGGCTGGGTAATATCAGGTGATTTACCAGCAGCTAGCTGTTCACCTTCCACTACACTCTCATCATTTCATTGCTCAGGAGAGCCTCGTTTAGATGAGATTCTGCAGAATTTTCGGAAGCAGGAGGAAATTCCAAAGCAGAACTTGTACACGGCAGATGAGCAAGCGTGTGAAGATCGCTTCAAAAGCACGCACCACAGGAACTCTTCAGGTCGTTTCGTAGTTCGTTTACCATTTAAAAATCCTGCGAATCTCCAAAACGCAAATTTAGGTGATTCATTCGCTCCTTTGCTTCAGATGTTAAAGCGAATGGAGGCAAAGTTCCAAAAAGACGCAAAATTCAAAGATGCTTACGGAAATTCATGTTCGAGTATGGACAACTCGGGCACATGATCGGTGCATCCTCTGAATCTGATAGAAAGGATGTCAGTGAATGCTTATTTCCACCTCATCACAGTGTTTGGAAAGAGTCAAGTACAACAACTAAACTCCGCACCGTCTTTATCGGGTCTATTAGAACCAAAACAGGTTCTTCGCTCAACCAATTGCTTCATGCAGGTCCTAATCTAGTGCCAAATCTCTTTGATCTAATCTGTAAATGGCGTCGATACAAATTCGTATTTGCTGCAGACATTGAGAAAATGTATCGGCAGGTATTAGTTCACAAAGAAGATCAGCATTTTCAGTCAATTCTCTCACGTTCTAACCCTGAAAAACTTGTTGAAATCTTTCGTCTGACTACAGTAACTTATGGAACAACTCCCTCCTCTTTCTTAGCTTGTCGCCCCATCAAACAACTAGCACATGACAGCTACACCACTCATCCACTTGGCGCACAAGTCGTAGATGATGACATCTATGTTGATGATGTACTGTCAGGTGGACGTTCTATTGAAGAAACAATCGCCAAGCAAACGGAAACTTTGGATTTACTAGCTAGTGGTGGGTTTCCCTTAAGAAAGTGTATATCGAATGACGCTTCCATCGTAAATTGCTTACCCACTAACCTTCTTGCTGAAGGCGTAGTATCATTCTCCACTTCATCACCTGCTATCCCAGTATTAGGGCTGTCTTGGCAACCACATGATGATGTATTTGAATTTCATATAGAATCTGCTCCAACCACGGACATAATTACAAAGCGAGTGGTGCTTTCTAACATTGCCCGATTATTTGATCCCATTGGCTGGCTAGGTCCTGTGCTCATCACTGCTAAAATTCTATTGCAATCTCTTTGGTTAATAAAAATCGATTGGAGTGATCCATTGCCAATTGAGATTTCAAACAGATGACTACACTGGCGACAGCAACTACCTTGCTTGTCAGCCTTAAGAATCCCGCGCTGGATTCACTACACTCTCAATGTTGAAATTGTTGAGATTCACGGTTTCGCCGATGCTTCAAAGCAAGCTTATGGTGCCGTGATCTGTCTCAGAATCATTCATAACGAGAAGGTTTCTATATCGTTACAATTAGCTAAATCTCAAGTAGCTCCACTCAAAACTCTGAGTGTGCCCAAGCTTGAATTATGTGCTGCACATTTGACTGCCAAACTAGCACACCATTTCATTGAAATGATGCCTATTACTTTAGATAGGATACATTTATGGTCAAGCTCGTCAGATGTTTTACACTGGTTGAGTGATATTCCATCTCGGTGGCAAACTTTCATAGCTAATCGATGCTCTGATGTTCATACGCTTGTACCAAAAGCGTTCTGGCATCACGTGCATTCCAAAGACAACCCCGCTGATGTTCTCTCGCGAGGCATTGAGCCCTCAGACCTTCCCACTCTCAATCTTTGGTGGCAAGGTCCTAAATGGCTAAGCGCTAACGCCACTCCTTGGCCATTCAAGCATGAAAATTGTGATAATTCTCACGAGTCTCTCATCGTTCACTATACGAAAGAAGCTGTCGTATAGTTAGAAACGCTACACACTCGTGAAACAGACATAGTCATTTGGGAGCTAGTCAATAAGTATTCCAAATTACCAAAGTTACTTCGAATTACTTCTTACTGTTTAAGATTTATTTTAAGATTAATTTTAAGGATTCAAGCCAAAAATAGGTTAAGAATTGAATTGCTTAAAGTCAAACTATCAACTGCTCAAAGTGCTGGTCAATTCACAGCGAGCAGCGAATCTGACGAAGGCAAAGATAAATTTATCTCTGAATTTTGGGAATCAGTTGCCTCTATGCTTGATTGCAAATTCAATTTGTTAGATTTAGGTTTTTTAAACCTTTCTGACGCACAAATCTCTGCGGAAGTTTCAGTATTAGAAATAGAGAATTCTAAACTACTCTGGGTGTATCTACACCAACGTCTTTATTATTCTAAAGAAATAAAGCTTATCCAAGCAGGAAAGTTGCTGAATAGTAACACTTCTTTATCTAGATTGAACCCCTTTATTCAACAATCTCTTTTACGAGTTGGGGTCGATTATCCCACGCACTCCTTGAAAATGACACAAAACATCCTCTTATAATCCCAGGTGACACTTTCTTTTCGACACTCTTGATAAGAGATGCTCACTCTCGCACTCTTCATGGTGCAACACAGTTGACGTTATCAATCCTCCGCCGACAATATTGGCTGTTGAGGGGACGCCAAGCTGTGAAATCTGTAATTAGTCGATGTATCAAGTGTCGTCGTTTCTCAGCTTCGATTAGCAATCAGCTAATGGGTGATCTGCCAGAGGCTCGTGTCACTCCTTCCTTTCATTTCGAAAAGGCCGGTGTCGACTACGCAGGTCCCATTAATATGCAATTATCCAAAACTCGAGGTAAGGGAACCCTCAAGGGCTATATAGCCATATTGGTCTGTATGAGCACTCGTGCCGTGCACATAGAAGCAGTAGAGGATTACAGCAGTGAAGCATTCATTGCTGCGTTTCACAGATTCACTGGCAGACGAGGCCACTGTGCAGATTTATTTAGCGACAGAGGCACTAATTTTGTTGGTGCTGACTCTCAGCTTCGTCAACTCTATGAAGAAGCTTCTATTCATTCTAAGCAAGTCGCGTTTTCGCTAGCTCAGGAAGGAACTTCTTGGCATTTTAACCCTCCAGGTGCTCCACATTTCGGAGGACTATGGGAGACCGCGGTCAAATCGACCAAGTTTCACTTGAAACGCATCATAAATGACCAGGTTCTGACCTTCGTCGAGTTATCTACTCTTTTAACTCGCATAGAAGCATGCCTGAATTCCCGGCCATTAATGCCACTTAGCGACGACCCCTCTGATCTACAACCGCTAAAACCAGCGCATGTACTAATATTAAGATCGTCTTTTTTAGTACCCGAACCTGATGTCACCAAAGTCAAGGTAATATTAGGAAAGCGCTAACAGCTGATTACTCAAATGCTACAACACTTCTGGACAAGATGGACCAACGAATACATTACCTCGCTTCAAGAACACAAGACACAAATGGCGAACTTCTTCACGTTCTCTTCAAGTCAGGGACTTGGTAATCATTCGAGGTGAAAATACTGCTCCAGAAAAATGGCCTGTGGGTCGTGTTGAGGCAACCCATCCAGGCCCTGATGGAAAGGTCGGAGTCGTCACTATCAGGACTCCCGGCTCCGTAATGAAGAGGCCTGTAGTCAAGACCATCTCTCTGCATCCACTTGAAGATTAACCCTCATTTCCTACTCCAGTTTTCCGTACGACTCTCATCTGTTGCAGGTTTCATTCGCCTAGTAGGCGAAAGTGGGCGGAATGTACGAAATCGAGCCTATGTACGACCCTGCTTCGTATACGTCACGGCGATCACGCCACCTCGCAAAGGTTAGACGCTAGCGCAGCAGTGGCTCTGCGCCAATTAGAAGAGAGAGGTTCACAGTCAACGTCCGGCAGCAATGCCGCAGCGTTCAGTTGCACTCTTTCCTTCGCGCCGAGCACTTGCTCTTACAGTGACTGCGTGCACAAGTTACGTCAGTTAATCCCTCAGAGGAATAAATCTAATTATTTAACCGCCAATTCTCGTTCTTATTCATCAGAACCTCAGCTCATTCAACAACGTCTGAACACTATATACATATGCATACGTTTGGGAAACATTTTACACCCTATATTCAAACAGGCACAGATATAGGTGCAGGGAACAACCAAAACGACAAAAAGACGATGAACGTAATGAACCACACAATAGCTCAAAACCACCCCCCAAAAATAAAGGGAAATATGACAAACCAACCAAAGATAATGGTAGATCTTCTTTGCATAGATCAAATTGCATAGATCTTCTTTGCATAAATCAAATTGCATAGATCTTCTTTGCATAAATCAAATTGCATAGATCTTCTTTGCATAAATCAAATTGCATAGATCTTCTTTGCATAAATCAAATTGCATAGATCTTCTTTGCATAAATCAAATTGCATAGATCTTCTTTGTATAAATCAAATTGCATAGATCTTCTTTGCTCGAGAGGTATCTTCTTTTCAGCGCAAGGCAATCTCGAGAGTAAATGCCGTGGACTATAGCGGACGGCGAAGAGCCGCCCCCTTTCTCGAAGTTAAAGTCGCTCGATGAGCACTTTGAAAAAATATATGGTAAATCGGAAGGACTGGAATAAATGAGTGCCTCTTGGCCAGCATGCCAACAATTGCACGAACAATCATTTTTCCGATTTTGTACCCTACGTGCTTGTGTTTGGGCAAAAATCACGCACACCATCGAGTTTTCCCCCAGAAGAAAAACTTTTAATGTACGGAGACTATATGGCAGACCAAATAAATAATCTCTCGGGCTGATGCGTACACCAACTGTCATGAACTTGGTTCAGGCTAAATTCAAATCGAAATACTACTATGATAGAAAGCTGAATGGGCACCATTTTCGAGAAGGCGAAATGGTCTATAAGGCATAAGGAATAACAAATGAGAAAATACGACCGCGACTATGAGAGCCCTTATGAGATTATCGGCATTGACTATACTTATAAAAAGGCGAACATAAGAAATGGTGATATCATCAGAATTATTGATCTCGATAAGCTTAAAAGAGCCACAAAAATAAAGGACCCACCACAGCAGCCAGCCATCCAAAACACTAGAAGTGACAGTACTGAGGAAGAACAGTCTTAATTGTATTTAGTTTTTGCCCCCCCCCCCCCCCCCCCCCCAACATAATACATTCAGATGTTGCTGAAACATTCATAAGTAATTAATTTAGACACACAAATTTTTAATCTTATCAAATAAATCTACCATTCAAAAACAGTATATATATAAGAATAAAATAATAGTAAATTAATAATTAAATACCTTTACTAGCGCGAATCGTAAAAAAATACGAAATTACCTCTTTATATTATAGAACGATAGAAATGCGACCACATAGACATAATTGTTTTGCAAAGTTGCACCGGAATATACATATAAGTCCATTTACTATAGTGTAAAAGCAATTATATTGGAGGGGATAATTAAATGAATTAAAATACAACTAGATTAATAAAACAAATAAGTCAGAATAATTTTCGGATTATTCTGCATCCACTAAATTTGATCAATTTCTCACCTGTTGTATTTTTCTTCTTTATAATTAATGTCTTATCAAACCAAATTAATTAACTGTACCAAATAAAATTGACTACTTGTTAATTAATAATAATTGGAAAAAAACTAATTGCATCATCACCAATTACACAAATTACACAAACATCCATTAACCGTCAAAGCAAACATTCAAATGTTTTTTGCTATCTCATCGAGGAAGGTTTGTGATGGTAAAAAAAAGTTATGCTAAAATCAGTATAATTCGGCAGCTGGGTACCTACCAGTATGCAACAGGGTTTATGTATTTTGAGCCGACAAGATCTTACATCATAACAAGGGCGCAATGCCCCAGAGCTGCGCTCGTGCTCTGCATGCTCGAGAATTCGTCACCACGTGTGAGAGAATGTTGAAGGCAACAGACGTGCTGCATCGCGCTATGACGCTGACACCATTTGTTCTTAATTACTTACAGGTTTTATTCCTCGCAATTGTACGCTGTAGCCACGCATTCTCCCTCGCACTCGCTCCACAATAGAAGGTAGTGATGGCGATATCCGGTAACGGCTATTCGTCCTACCTCTCGTTCTTATCCCACACGCAGACGCGCTCACTGTGCTCGGTGCCTCTCTCTTTACTCTCTCTTTCTCTCTTTCTCTCTTTCTCTCTCTCTTTCTCTCTTTCTTTCACTCTTTCTTTCTCTCTTTCTCTCTTTCTCTCTTTCTCTCTCTCTTTCTCTCTTTCTCTCTTTCTCACACACTTTCTACTCCGCACGCTTTGGTCCGCATGAAAGCCTCATAATCGCCAGCGTGGCGCTTCGCGTAACAGCTTCAGCCTATCTGGCGGTTTTCCCTTAGCTCACTCGTCTTGCACCAGTTCCCCCGTACCTCCTTCTCCTACGCTGAGCTCGATTAGCGTGCCGTACTACGTCGCGGTGGTGCGCGAGGGTTTTCTCGCGTAATCGTAATTACGAACACTCCCGGTGGTGCGTTTGTTATAACCTGCGGATTCGTGTTCTACTGGTCAAAATACATAAGAAATAACTACTGTCACCTTTGCACACCCTGTTGCATACGGGTAGGTACCCAGCTCCAGGACTTTTATAGAAACATGTTTCGAGACTTTGCATTAGAAATCAAAGTACACTATTATAAGAAAATATTATTACTCTGAATATTCACGGTCAAAATTAATGTTTCAGAGCTCATTTTTTTATGTTTTTTTTAAGGAAGAGGGCTGAAATAGTACATTATATAACTAGGACAAAAAGTCGAATATTTTTCCCGCGGGTGAGTTGACTGCTCGAGTGATCGAAGCAAAGCGAGGGCAGTATCACCCGAGGGGAAAATCGACTTTTTTCTTGAGTTACATATAGTCCTTTATGCCCATTTCAACTGTGGACACTTTTTGACTTGGAAAGCGAGACTAATGAACTGTTAAAAGCCAATATTGTTAAAAGACAATCGAAAATCAGCGTTATTGGTAGAACTTGATGAAATAGTATATTCTCCTCAAAATTTGCAAAAAAAAATATTTTTCTCTAAATGCAATGATTTTAAATGAAAAGTACATGAAAGTTAGAATTTATGGAAAATATGTAAAATTCAATTTTTATGGGTCCACATAACTTTTTACGCTTTTGACATTATAGTCTAAATACATTTTTCTATGTTTCGATGATCATTTGTGAAAATTTCACCATTGATTCTGAGATAGAAAATAAAATAATAATAATAATAATAATAAGATAAAAAAAATAATTTAAGAAAAAATGTATATCATATTTTTTGTGTATACTGTTAGATACTGGTATAAAATGTGACTCCTGTAAAGGATAAGTATGTGCCTTGATAAGTAATTGAGTACGATAGGTTCAAACATTATCAAAATTTTCTATGTTTTAAGAACGTCGATTCTGAGGATTTGCTCATATACTCGCATAAACCTATAAACACGTACACCTACACATGTATATATACAAATTTATTTATATGTATTATATTAATATGTTATATGTCGGGAGCTTTAGATTGATGTTGCCTACTTGAAATAGATGAAGGCTGTTGAACAAAAAATTTGTTTGATTGCAAATATAGTTGAAACAAGATTTTTTATCTATTTCTTGCTCCACCAGCCCACTGTGCAGCGTGCGGACGTCACGATTCCATTTAAAATATACAGGCGCTATCGTACAGAACTCAATATGTTCTTACACTTGAGGGCAACGGCTAAAGTCATTTTATGCTGGAGAGCATAAATTTAGTGTAACATTATTAGCGATTTTAGCAATCGCTCCATCATAATTATATAGCGCATTCTTGAAAAGTAAGATATCTTCTTGCGCAATCTGGTGCGTGCTGGCTAAAGTTTAGAACTGTGTACCGCGCTCGCTGCTGCGAAAGTACTGTTATAGTGCATTAATTAACATGTCATGAGTTATTTAATACGTCTTGTAATGTCAGTTCTCTGTTGAATTAATTGATTTTTTATCCTTATTTTTAAGGCTTCATCTGTTGTTCTTAGTGATCTTTTTGGGCCGTACTTGATTGGAAAAGATTTCTTTGAAGATAATGGGATATCTCCAGATGAACAGGAAATAACGAGTGAACAACAACCAGACAATAAAAATAAGCATAGCTTAAGATGTGCCGGACTTGCAGATCAATTTTTAGCAAAATCTGGTAAAAAGAAAAGAAAATTTTCTAATAATATAAACAATTTTCATATGGGTATGACTATGATAGATGAGGATGAACAACGATGGGAAGTTTGGCTTCACGAACAGTGTATCGTATGGGCAGCTGGTGTTCATATCACAGGTAACTCAATTTAACTTGTCATTAAAATATTTTATTGTGAAATGTATTAAGTTCATAAGCTACTGCTAAATCAAATTTATATGCGGCACAGCGGGAGACTGGGTACCACCTTATCTCTTTATTTACCCTCAAAGAGGAAGTTTTAAAATAGTAAAAAAAGTTTAAAGAACATGTTCAATCATGTTTTGGAACATTTGTACTCAAAATACTCTCATTTTATAAATGTGCAAATAGATGGATGTGTGTGTGTGTGCATGTGTGTGTGCGTGTTCGTGCATGCGTGTGTGTGTATGCATGCATGCGTGAGCGTGTGTGTATGTATGTATGTGTGTGTGTCTGTGTGCGTGTGTGTGCGTATATGTGTGTGTGTGTTTGTAAGTGTACGCGCGCGTGTATGTGTGTTCAACAATTTTTCTGTTTTATGGTTTTAGTTTTTCTGATTTGTTCGTACCTTGGAAATATCATCATCGATTTAGTGTAAGTGCATTTAAAAAAGCAAAAAAAATTTATATTGTCCGTCTCGAAATTTTGCATAACCTAATTCACTTCTCATGTTATACGGAAAGACGTCATAATTTTAGGCACGACCGATCCAGCCTTATATTTTCATCATCGCAAAAAGTGTAATACCTTAAAAACTAGTTAGGCACTACCGCTTCAAGGAAGAGCTATTATTTATTGCCATAATGGCCAAAAGTGTAATATCTTAAGAACTAGCAAATTATTGCATAAAAACATGTTTTAACACTGTAGGAACACATTAAGTGGATATAATCAAGTTTATAGATTAACTCATCGAAATGGCAGTCAAACTGGCTGAAACTTATTGAGCTTACGTGTCTCGTATCTATTTTGAACCATATTGGATGGGTATATTTCCATATGGTATGAGTATTAAAAATTCGAATTAATTGGAATAAATTAAGAAATAGATATTGAAAAATCGAATTTTAGCTCTATCTTGAATAAATTTCATATTTTAACTACATTTTCCACGATAAAGTTGTAGATTGAAAAAAAAGCTTTCGTATTTAACACTTTTTTACAAATACGTGGATTAACCCTTTCGGTCACCAAGCCTTTTTTAAAGGACACTAACTTTTATATCTACAAAACCTGTTTTAAATATACTTTTTTTAGCTTTAAACTACGGTATTTGTCTAATATAATGTAAAAACAAGCTATTAAACTTTAGCTTTGTTAAGAAAAATGTTGTATAAAGAGTTATAGCTTTAAAATGGAAGAAATATTTGGAATTAGTTGAGTTTATGTTTAAAAAAAATTATTGTGAGTTATAAAGTTATTTTTTTTATTGACTTGATTTTCTTATACCTTCATAAAAGTATATAATCAGGTATAATATGTATTCTGGTGTCTAAATACATAAATTAGAAGTTAAAAAATGGAATACTATCCCAAAATAGTAAAATTATTCTTTTGCTACAAGTCCAGAAATCTTGCGCCCATTACAAGCTATCAGACCAAACCTTACACGAAAATTCTAGCTTGAACATATTCTTTAAGCTTACCAAATTCCTTCCTATATTCCGTGTATAAAAAACGCTGCTAATTGCCACAATAGAATGCTTTCTCAAAGAGACGTCCTGATTAATCGATTTAAGAAATCTTATAATGAA
This sequence comes from Gastracanthus pulcherrimus, assembly GCA_949152435.1. Lineage (NCBI taxonomy): Eukaryota > Metazoa > Arthropoda > Insecta > Hymenoptera > Pteromalidae > Gastracanthus > Gastracanthus pulcherrimus. The sequence goes on from OX424573.1 coordinate 118,437,855, forward strand.
AATTCGCAATTAATAAATTAATGCTATAATTAATTTATTAAATACAAGCGTTTAGATATTATCAATAAAAAAAATTAAAGTATTAAAAGACAAACAAAAATTTATTTAAATTATTATATAATTCTTTTTAAAATTTGTAATATTTTGTTATTATTTTACAAAAATAAATTTAAAGTTATTATAGTACAGGTTTTGTGACGATTTTTGCAAACTAATCAGACAATTTGTTTGTCAGCGACGTTTCGGCAGTGTTTTGCTCCTCCCTCATCAGGCTATACCTTTATTTAAATATTTCTGATTACACCATTATAAGCATAAAATTGTATATAAAGTTTTTTGTTAACAAATTAATTACTTACAGTTGTTTGCAATGTTAACATTGTTTTTGCGGTCAATATATGTCTATTGATATATAAAATGCTCATCGTTGTATGGAACAATATATAATAACAATTTAATGTTTGTTTGTTATGTGCACATAAGTTAAGGTTAGGTTGTAATAAATACCTTTCATTTTCTCCTTCGTCTTTAATTTAAAACTTATATTTAAGAAGCAATAAATTAAAAAGTGTAAATATGTATAAAAACCAGTAAGGTCCATAGTTAAAAATTGTAAAATTGTAAATAATTTAAAAAACAAAATATCATAGAAGAACTTAATACTGTACGTATGCGATAAGCTATCAATCATAGACGGTTAAAAGACGTTAATTCAAATATACTCGTACATATAGCAGAGTTATCTGTAGATGCAAAGTTAAATTAAGGTAAATTGACTAGAGGAAGAAGAAAACATTTATTCAAAAAGAAAGTTTAAAACTATGATACATAAAAAACTATATATATATATATATATATATATATATATATATATATATATATATATATATATATATATATATATATATATATATATATATATATATATATATATATATATATATATATATATATATATATATATATATATATATATATATATATATATATATATATATATATATATATATATATATATATATATATATATACATTATCATATCACCATAATCACGATTTTATTTATTGAAAACTTATTTATTAACATACTGCAACGGTCCAGCTGTATCTTAAGGTGGATAAGGCAGTAAAGCTGGTTTAGAGCAGATGTATAGTTAAATCAGCAAAGTATTGCGTAACCCCGCGCGCGCTCGCCTAGCAGGTCGGGTTGAGCTTAGATCGCGCGAGGTCACGTGACATTAGGGTGAAAAACTAAAGCCGGTTATACAGTAACTCAGGTCAAATTTAATAAGAAAAAAACACTTAATATTGTTATATGGCAGAAGGTAAATCTACTCTTGAATATGAGAGGCACATGCAAACAATATTTAAAGCGGTCACAAATTAGTATTTTAGCTAAAAATAATACGGTATATGTTATAAAGCCACCGAAATTGTAGACTCCCATTTATCGCATTTCGCGAATTTTTGTGTACACTAAACAGCTCAGCAGAATGTTTGTACCTGTTAAAATACGGGAAATAATTGTATGATAAAGCCAGTTAATTTCAGTTACATAGTAAGCTATTGGAAGACGGATGTAAGAATCTTTGTACACAAAAGTAGCACAAATAGTTTATTGTTAATAAATTAAAATAACGGGTTCACTGATTTTCACTTGTTCAGTATCAGGCTGGCCGAATAATGTCTTTTATTCATAACCAAACATTAATATACATAAAATAAGAGGGGAAATGACGCAGTAACAATATACGAGAGAGGGAGACGTGCGCGAATATTATTACTTGAGTACGTAATTTCGCACTTGGCGCATATTCGGAGAATCGAGCCGTCGAGAGCAGAGCAGAGCAGAGCAGAGCAGAGCAGAGCAGAGCAACAGCAAGGAGCTGAGAGGCCACTCATCGTCAAACTAGCAAAGAAACTATACGTACAAATTCTCGCGCCAAGGAAGTCAATACATATCTGTATTTTTTGCAGATCTATCCGCACGGGAGTACACTGAGCAGAGTACAAGAACGTGGACGTCCGCGTGCCTCTAAGCATGCAGAGAAGCACATTGTCTGTTAATGGAAAGTATATAGTGTACTAACAACACTTACATGTTAAGTAGCAGCCATGGGAATAAATCTATTTAGGCGAAACCATGAGTCGGCGCAAGCCGATCTAACCATTTTAACCTACACGGACGTACAGCTGTAAAAGGAATAATTTAATTTATCTCATACATACCATGTCTGTGGCTAATTTGTAGGGTTGGCTAACCGTATATTAATAAATAATCATTGCTAACAAAAAAGAATATATTCACTCTTTCCAATAAATAACCGGCCGCGATAAACAAATTTACTGGGATTACGTATATGAGTACCAAGACTAACATAATAACAATAAGTGGTGATAAGGTGACAAATTGGCGTAACAACGAATGTTTCGTTTATGAATACAAGTAACAAAAAATAAATACATCGTCGTTTGATATCGAATTCTCGTTTTTCTGGGACACGTGAGTTTTATTCAAATTTATTTTTATATCGTTCGAATCGGTGAAGATTAATACAGAATTTATTTAACAAATAAATTATTATTGTTTATTCATGCCAGGTGAATGGATTTGTTGCAGAAATTAGATGTTCCGTTCAATATACTTCGAGTCACAAACAACATAGAAATCTTTCTTGTTCAAGATCAGATAACTTTTGTATGATAAATATAAATCAATAATTAAATGTTAATAGCGTATAATAATTTTATTTTCTTTTCTCTTTGATTAGTCAAAGAAATCAATTGTGTATGCGTTTGGAATAAACTGATAGATATATCCAAGAAGTGTGCTTTTGTAACTAAAATACAAACAAATAATAAAGGAATTAAAGGTCGGTTGGCTACTATGATATGTTAAACATAAATTATCACTTGTTAATTTCACATATACCTGTGTACATTTATTAACCTGTCTTATAGTAATCAAACTTGCTACGCAGTCCTTTATGTATCTATCTACGTATAATATTGGTTATTTAAAATAATATATATATATATATATATATATATATATATATATATATATATATATATTTAAATAAACATTGCCAAAATTTTCAAAAATCTTCAAAAATTTTCAAAATTTTCAAAAATCTTCAAAAATTTTCAAAATTTTCAAAATTTTTAAAATTTTTATAAATTTCAAAAATTTTCATAAATTTCAAAAATTTTCAAAAATGTCAAAAAATTTTAATATTTGCAAATTTTTTTAAAATTTTTAAAGGTTTTCAAAATTTGTAACTTTATGAAAAATTTTTACGCTCGCACCTACGCACACACATTCATACGCACGCATGCGAACACGCTTGCACATAGATATACAGTGAGTTTTTCAGTAGCGGGCAAACCGTTTTTGCCAAAAGCGGGCAAAAAAATTTTTGTTACTTGCCGGTCAGAAAACAGCCGCTTTGCATCCGCATTTTAGGCATAAAAAAACACGAAAATCGTGCATGTATGACAAAAAAGTAGTTTTCCTCCCGCTACTCGAAGACTCGAGAAAATTCGTAATTTTCCATTCGCTTTACAGGAATGGAAAAGGACCTTTTTCATGCGCGTGTTATAAAATAGTACATTGTGCAACTAGGGGAGAAAATGAGCTATTTCTCACGGGGGTGAGGTATTCAGCACGAGTCGAAGTCGAGGGCGCCGACACACAGTGGGCTGGCAGAGCAAAAAAATTATCAAAATTCCTGATTCACTCGAAATCGAAGTGAAAATAACTATATCAGATGTCATTTTATTCCTTTTGACACAAGGTATTTGAATCCGTTTTTCCAGGAATGATCTAATCGTTATATATAGCTACAGTAATGGCGTAAATGTAGTCCTGTTTCGATTTTTCCATAAAGATTAAATTTATGTATCTTTACTGATTTTTAACGCAGAAAGGGTGCGTTTTGGAGAAAAATTTATAACAACGCTTTTTATTGCAAATTACCTGAAGAATACGATTAAATTTATTCAGACCTTAATTCTAAGATTTTTTATTGGTTCATATAATTGACCTATTTGGGTAATTTTGAAGCATGCTGGCAGACTTAAGATTCTTTGTTTTGACCTTAAAATTTTCCTAGTAATAAGGCCTTCAAAATGAGTTGAGGCACAAGGTGAGTCGTGATTCGTAACAGAAGTTATGTCAGTTTAAACAAATGAACGTCTGCCAGTGCTAATTCAAGGGGATTTCACGTACGAAATCCCATTTAATTAACACGGACAGACATTCATTTGTTTAAACTTACATAACTTTTGTTACGAATCTTGACCCATCTTGTGCCTGGACTCATTTTGAAGGTCTTATTACTAGGGAAATCATATATAGATCTACTAAAAAAAAGAAATAATACATTGCTGTCAACCCGGGTAAAAACAATTTAAATATGATTATATATGAATACATAGGATAATATATATACATAGGGCATTCTTTTTGGACGGGAAATCCCATGCTCTGCAAAATTCATTTCATCCTAAAAAATCGTGCTAGGGTGCAAATGAAAGCTTAGAACCTCTACTTTTTCTTACTAAGTGGCATATTTATGAAATTTTCGTTATTCTAACCTTTCTGGTCGCAACAGCACGAATACGTCATAGCGAGCAAGCAGTTCTCGAGTTTGACATTTGGGTAGGTGGTTGAAAAATTATTAACAAAGCTTTTCTGTATGTCTTTCAACCCTCTGAACACGAATTTCAACTTATTTATAGTTTATCACTTAAGCGTTCCTACATAACCTCAAAAAATACCCGCCTAATCATATGTATTTTGTTCCGTTGAATACGTATCTGTACTCATTTCTGGTTTATCATTAAGGCGTTTGTACATAACCTCTAAAAATACCGCAAAATAGCAGTTATACGTAGTTTCTAATCGCAACTGTTATGAAAAAATTGGAAACAACGCCTATTTTTTTGAATTTTGTTGCGCTGAACACGTATCTGTTCTCATTTCTGGTTTATCACTTAAGCGTTCTTACCTAACCTCAAAAAAAACCAAAACGGCAGTTTTAAGTATGTTCCAATCGTAAAGGTGGTAAAAGTTTTAGAACAAAGCTGATTTAAAACAGGAACGTAAAATACATTATCTATTTTATTTTGTCTAATACACAAGTTTCGTAACAGTTGTTGCGTCAGAGTAACTTTTGATAAGTAACAAATGATTTTAAATCAATGACATCGAAGACCCCCTTATACCAAATTTAGTCTAAATCGGTTGATATTGAAAAATTCGTCCGCCATCTTGCATATGCCATTTAGAATTTTGCAAACCTGACCTCGGGTTCGTAATCAGCGACCTCAAAAACCCCTGTATACCAAATTTGGTGCAAATAGGTTGATTTTCAAACTTGTGTAGTATCACATTATTTTAATTTTTCCGTTCGACTCATGATATAATATTTACTTCAAATTATCGTCGCTAGGTGGTGCATAACTAAACGCAAGAGAGTTGTTTCAGGAAGATGATAAATACAAGATTCGAAATTCGCTTTACTGTGTCTGGTTACTGCGACTATTTATTTAATTTGTTTTTGGTGCTTATTTCCATTTCAGTTTTTTAATAGTCCTTTTCAAGATAGTTGGAGAGCGAATTCATCGGCGTTTTTTTTCACCGTAGGCTTACTCACCAATAGTCCTTTTTAGGATAATTGGTGAGCCGGTCTTTCGGTGCCTATTTCCATCTGCATACTTCAACAGTCCTTTTCAGGATAGTTGGAGAGCGAATTCATCGGCATTTTTTTCAGGGCTACTTTAAGACTTATTTTCAGAATAACTCTTAACAGTTATTTTCAGGGTCACTCTCAACAGTTCTTCTAGAGCTTCTTTCAACATTTTTTTCAGGGCGTTACGGGCATTTTTTTAAACACTTCTTTTCAGAGCTAATACTTACCAAGAGTTCTTTTCAGAACTATTCCCCAAAAACAGCTCTCTTTAGAGCTAACACTCACAAACAGTACTTTTTATTACTAGTACTCACAAACAGTTCTTTTCAGAGCTAATACTTACCAACAATTCTTTTCAGAACTATTCCCCGAAAACAGCTGTTTTTAGAGCTAACACTCACAAACAGTACTTTTTAGTACTAGTACTCACAAACTTTTCTTTTCAGAGCTAATACTTACCAACAGTTCCTTTCAGAACTATTCCCCAAAAACAGCTCTTTTTATAGCTAACACTCACAAACAGTACTTTTTAGTACTAGTACTTACCAACAGTTCTTTGCCAGAATAGTACTTACTAACAGTTCTTTTCAGAACTAATAGCCACAAGCAGTTCGTCTCTTAAACGAAATATTTTTTTCCAGTAGTCACTCAATCTTAAGTTGTCATTTTCGATATGTCACAATCAAACTTGATGCATGGTGATAGATGCTGCAACCCCTATAACGATTTAGGTGTTTCTGGTCACAAGGGGAAACATTTGAGGTTTCTCTCTAAACCTCTGAAACGAAACTTTCCCTCTTTTCCTACAAGTGCTAAAATTTGTTGGGAATGCAGGCACCGTAATAGTAATGATACTCGTATTAAGAGTATAGATTCTGTGTCATCTCAAAATGTACTGGACGATAGTCAAATTGATATTGATATGAGTTCTTCGATTGATATAGGTATTGCTTCCTCTAATCCTGATATTGCTCTACCACTTTTAACTCAGGCTGATGTTCGGTCAAAAAGAGAAATTGAATTGGAAGAAATGTTAAATGGATTAAAAGAAAAATTTGCAAGCTTATCAACTAAGGATCCACAAAAGTTGAGTATCCTGACAATTGCTCCACAAACATGGTCTGTAAATAAAATTGTAGATGAATTCGGATGCAGTTGGCAGCTAGCCCAGAAGTCTAAAGAACTTAGAACTTTAAAAGGTATTCTAGGAACTACTAGAAGGTCGTTGTTTGATGCAGAAGCGCCTTATGTTAATGGATTTGAAAACACTTTATATAACATACAAAGAAAATCATGCTGACTCTACTGTAAGCTTCAGCAAATTTGCCCAGCTTCGTCCAAAACATTGTGTTCTTCTAGGTGCCAGTGGAACGCATTGCGTTTGTGTTTACACGATTCATAAGAATTGTGAATTATTATTGGATGCAATTAACATAAAAAAGCTCACTAAAGATTCAACAAATCCAATAATTGACTATAACGATTGTCTACAGACAATTACTTGTAACCATCCCAACGATCAGTGTCTTTTAGGCAACTGTAGTAGATGTCCAAGTGTTCTAAGTTTATTGCAATTCCTATGACAATTATTGGAAGAAAAAGATATTCATCAAGTGCAATTCAGTGCCTGGACTGGGACAGATCGATCGACGTCACTAACGCAAATTGTTTCTACAGATGATTTCATTAATGAATTAGGCGATAAATTAGTTATTTTAAAACCTCATAGCTTCATAGCAAAACAACAGTCTCAGTTCCTCGAAGATAAAAAAAAGAATCTTGATGAAGGTGTAGTGCTAGCTTTGTTAGACTTCTCTGAAAATTACAAATACGAAGTTCAGGGGGCGTCACAGGCTTTTCACTTTAACAACACTCAATGTACCATGTTTTCTGTGGTTTACTACTACAAACAAAATTCGGTAATTCAACACAAATCTCTAGTTTTCTTATCAGACAGCATACATCACGATACAGCAGCTGTTTATACAGTTCAGAAAATGCTAGTTCCACATGTAAAACGAACTCTGCGCATGAAAAAAATTATTTATTTCACTGACGGTGCTAAACAACATTTAAAAAATAAATTCCAAATGATCAATATCATCAATCATGAAACAGACTTTGGTGTGCAGGCTGAATAGCACTGCCACGCGACTGCTCACGGAAAAGCAGCATCCGATTGAGCCGTATTCAAAAGGGAAGCTGCAAGAAGTAGTCTCTCGTGTAAACTAGCCGATTCTATTCTATCTCCTGAAAAACTTCTCAAATGGGGTCAGAATCATTTCAAAACCATTGATACATTATTTTACAGCAAAAAAAACATCACAAGATCGCTAAATGGCTCAAAAAAAAAAGATTTGATAAGACTCCAGCGGTTCCACAAATACAAAAGAGTCATAGCTTCACACCAAATAAAAAACATGAGCTACTAATTAAAAGTCACTCTAATGCTACGACTGGCGCGAAACTTGTTTATGAGACAAAATAAAATAGGTAACGTATTCAACATTTCTGTCTCAAAATCTTTACGAATGGGCTCAGTCGTCCTAATTCTTTTACTACCTCAATGATTAGAAACTACGTATGACGGCTGTTGTGGGGTCTTTTTAGAGGTGAGGTAAAAATGCTTAAGTGATCAGCGGAACAAAAAACATGAAAATAGGCCTTGTTCCCAATTTTTTTAATTCACCTGCCACTAGAAACTACGTATAACTGCTGTTTTGGGGGTGATTTGGAGGTTATGTAGGAATGCTTTAATGATAAACTAGAAATGAGTACAGATACGTATTCAACGGAACAAAATACATATAAATAGGCGTTATTTACAATTTTTATGACATCTGTGATTGGGAATTACGTAAATATGTGGTTTCAGGGTATTTTTTGAGGTTATGTAGGAACGCTTAAGTGGTACACTATAAATAAGCTGAAATTCGTGTTCAGAGGGTTGAAAGACATACAGAAAAGGTTTGTTAATAATTTTTCAACCACCTACCCAAATGTCAAACTCGAGAAATGCTTGCTCGCTATGACGTATTCGTGCTGTTGCGACCAGAAAGGTTAGAATAACGAAAATTTCATAAATATGCCATTTAGTAAGAAAAAGTAGAGGTTCTAAGCTTTCATTTGCATCCTAGCACGATTTTTTAGGATGAAATGAATTTTGGAGAGCATGGGGTTTCCCGTCCAAAAAGAATGTCTCATATATATATATATATATATATATATATATATATATATATATATATATATATATATAACTACTGCTACGTCCTTATTTGTATTTGTTTCTTTAAATATCTGTTGAGTGAAAAGTAAACAAACACCATGACAAGAGCAGACAAACGTCAATATCGTATAATCGTGCTTAGTCGCCAATCAGCTTCCTTTGCTGACATAAGTAAAATGGTTTTCGAGTGCGCTTTGTTAATCATGAGTAGCTGTATTGTTAAATATAAAGATATATGTTTTTTTTGGTTATAAAAAGTAATAAACATTTAAACGATCAATCCTATAATACGTAGTTCTAGTGACGCGTCGAGATACACTATGGAACAATAGTCAAGTGTGAAAAAACAAGAGCTATTGCTAAGTGCTTGCGTAGATCCTGGGTAGTATACTTTCTAAAAAACCTCAAGTTATAGAGTACCCTATTTACCTTTTTTTGCGACCATGTCCACGTGTGGCTTTCACGTGAGTTTAGAATCAAGGATAATACCCAGGTTCGTAACGGATTGCGAGAAAGGGACGAAGACGCCATCTTCCAGACTGATTTCCGACATACCTTGTGACTCAAGACTATTAATGTACTTACACGAGTCGAAAGCAATGGCCTTAGTCTTGGTCTTGTTTAGTCTGAGGGCGACACCCTCGGTCCAATCAGCCACCGCTCGGGCAGCACGAGATAGAAGCTCCACACCATCAGCAATGTTTTCTGGTTCTATTTGAGTATATATCTGTAGGTCATCAGCATATAGTAGATGTCTTATGTGTCTCGAGTCTTGTTCATCTAGATCTTTGTTAAGGTCGACGAGAAGCTCTCTGATATCATTGATGTAAAGACAGAACAGCAAGGGTCCCAACACGGATCCCTGAGGCACTCCAAGATTAGTTAACAACCAAGATGACTTGGTGTCATAGCGCGTTACAACGGCTTGTTTTCTACCTAATATATGTGATTTTATCCAAATTAAAGCATGCCTGGAGAATCCCAGGGCTCGCAGTTTTGCTAGAAGCTTGGTTAGCGAGAAAGAGTCGAAAGCCTTGCTATAGTAGGAGTAGAGTTACTAGTCTTTTGTCTATTCTTGTCCTTGCATCTTCCGTTAGTCCAAACCGAGCAGTTTGAGTCGAATTATTCTGTTTGTAGCCGGACTGCATGGGATCGAGCAATTTAGCTTTGGTATTATACGCCAGTATCTGGTCATGGACGATTTTTTCCAAGATCTTTGTCTTATAATTATTTACATAAACATTCTTTTATTATATTAAAAATTATCTACATAAACCAAAACAATAGGATTCTAGATTTTTTAAAGCTAAATTCAAATTGAATTATACTTAAGCCATAAACATTGTTTATTATATTTAAATTTATTTACTTCACATAAGTAAAGAACAATAAATTTTCTTAAAAGTCTATAAGCATGATTAAGACTATTTACACAAACCTTAACGAAAACAAAAATATTCTAGATTTTTTTTACAAGCTACACGTATTGCTTGATTCTATTTTTCATAAGCAAACAAGAATTTAAAAAATTTTTTTTCAAGTCTATAAGCATTGTTTATTTACATTACCGTGCAAATCTTAATAAACAAAAACCTTATATACCCATATGCATTGTATAATGTCATTAAAACGTACAAAAAAATAAAAGTATATATAAGGCACCTACCACGTGGAACTTATAAGCGGCACAAGCACCTTTGCCGTGGTGCATAAAGCAAATAGCCTACTCCATCGTTTTGCCTTTATGATTCTGAACGAAATCATGGTACAAACCTTCTCGAGGACACGCCATTTTGATACAAATGCAACAAATGCAACACTTCAAAACAAAACAGATCACAAGGTCGGTGTCAAATATACAAAAAAAAATGTTTTAATACCGCTAACAAACAGAAAACAACTTAGACTAAGAGAAAGAGCAAGCTTCTCTATATAATATATGTTTTTTTCAAGATTCACAAGAAGTATAACGCGCGCAGGAGAGTCGGAAATACTTGAAAAATCGGCGACGATCAAAAATAAACGTGAAATCGATCTTCCTTCTTTAGGTCGATCTTCCTTCCCTGTTACGTAACCAGAAATACGCGCATGATCAAGCAACACGGTGGCAGCACCTCCCGGATCGACTACCGACAGTACGATCCAGCGCTCGATCGCAAGCACGGATTTAAACCGAGACATGGCGTATGCATCCAATAAAGAGCACTTTTATGGATAGAACTGAAATCACACATACGAGGGTAGTTCAATAAGTCTTTAGAATAAAGTATAAAAACAATTTTTTTTGGGTAAATTTTTTTTTATTTTTCAACATAATCTCCTTGGAGCTCTATACACTTGGTCAATCGCTTTTTAAGTTTTTTTAATCCTTCAGAAAAGTACGTTTTCGGAAGTTCCTCAAAATAAGCACTTACAGAGGCAATGACGTCTTCGTTGTCCGTAAATCTCTGTCCACCGAGCCATTTTTTCAAGTTTGGAAATAAGAAAAAGTCACTGGGGGCTAAATCTGGTGAATACGGTGGGTGTTCGACCAATTCGAATTTTAGTTCTTCAATTTTAGCCATTGAAACGAAGCATGTGTGAACTCGGGGCGTTGTCGTGATGAAAGAGAATTTTTTTTCTCGCCAAATGTGGTCGTTTTTTTTAATTTCTTCTTTCAGCTGCTCTAATAATGATGCATAATACTCACCAGTAATTGTTTTACCCTTTTCCAAGTAGTCAATAAGTATAATTCCACGTGCATCCCAAAAAACTGTAGCCATAACCTTACCAGCTGACTTTACGGTCTTTGCCTTCTTTGGAGCTGGTTCGCCTGTGGAAATCCACTGTTTGGATTGTTCCTTTGTCTCAGGAGTGTAGTGGTGTATCCATGTTTCATCCACAGTCACAAATCGACGAAAAAATTCCTCAGGATTCCGACTTATGCGCGCCAAAAGAGCCTCAGAGGCGACCACTCTATTGCGTTTATTCTCAACTGAGAGCAAACGCGGCACCCATCTTGCCGATAGCTTTTTCATGCCTAATTTTTCATGTAGAATTGAAACAACTGCACCTATAGATATCCTTGTGGCCTCAGCTAACTCACGCACTTTTAATCTTCTATCCTTCAACACCATATCGTGGATTTTATTGATGATTTCGGGAGTAGTTGCTTCTACGGGCCTTCCTGAACGTGGTTCGTCACTTATTGATGTACGACCACGCTTAAATTCATTTACCCAGTTATAAACCGTTGCTAAGGCAGGGGCAGATGTGCCATGAACTGAGTCCAATTCATTTTTTATCTCATATGGAGTTAAACCCTTTAAATGAAAATGTTTAATTACCGCTCTGAACTCGTTTTTTTCCATTTTTCTTAACAAGCAATTTTTTTTTTCAATTGGTTATAAAAACACGTAAACTCAGAAGATGTGGACTGTGACTGCACCATATATCTAGTCGGGAGTGGTGCTGACTGAAAACAGATCATTTGGAGCGATTCGCGCGCCATCTGTTGGTCATTCTAAAGACTTATTGAACTACCCTCGTACATAATAAAGTCATAAATAGAAATATATAATAGGTAAATTAATAATTTTAGGAGCTAACACCCAAAATAAACAAATTAAAAACAACTAAATATAAACAATCGCACTACTAGCACATAACCATCAGTAACAAAAGACTTATAAATTTAAATGACAATGCTGAATATTTATGCAAAACTTAGATTACTCTTACATTTTTCAGAAGCTATCATATATTATCAAAAACTGTCAACTATTTTACAATATACGACTAATACAATTAATAAAATTCAATTTTACAACATAGATTATTTATGCAAAACTTACATAACTTTTAAATTTCTCCAAAGCTATCATATATTATCAAAAACTGTCAACTATTTTACAATATACGGCCAATACAATTAATAAAATTAAATTTTACAATATAAATTATTTATGCAAAATCTTAGATAACTTTTAAATTTCTCAAAAACAGTAATATATTTTCGAAAACTTTCAACTTTTTTTACAATACAGGGCCAATACAATTAATAAAAGTCAATTTTACAACATAGATTATGTATGCAAATTTTAGATAACTTTTAAATTTCCAAAAGCTGTCATATATTTTCGAAAACTTTCAACTATTTTACAACATAGGGCCAAACCAATTAATCAAAGTCAATTTTACAATGTAAATTATTTACGCAAAAACTTAGATAACTTTTAAATTTCTCGAAAACTGTAATATATTTTGGAAAACTTTCAACTGTTTTACAATATAGGGCCAATACAATTAATAAAAGTCAATTTTACAACATAGATTATGTATGCAATTCTTAGATTACTTTTAAATTTCTCGAAAACTGTAATATATTTTTGAAAACTTTCAACTGTTTTACAATATAGGGCCAATACAATTAATAAAAGTCAATTTTACAACATAGATTATGTTTGCAAATCTTAGATAACTTTTAAATTTCTCAAAAGCTGTCATATATTTTCGAAAACTTTCAACTATTTTACAACATAGGGCCAAACCAATTAATCAAAGTCAATTTTACAATGTAAATTATTTATGCAAAATCTTAGATATCTTTTAAATTTCTCGAAAACTGTAATATATTTTGAAAAACTTTCAACTGTTTTACAATATAGAGCCAAACCAATTAATCAAAGTCAATTTTACAATGTAAATTATTTATGCAAAATCTTAGATATCTTTTAAATTTCTCGAAAACTGTAATATATTTTGATAAACATTCAACTGTTTTACAATATAGGGCCAATACAATTAATAAAAGTCTATTTTACAACATAGATTATGTATGCAAATCTTAGATAACTTTTAAATTTCTGGAAAACTGTAATATATTTTGGAAAACTTTCAACTGTTTCACAATATAGGGCCAATACAATTAATAAAAGTCAATTTTACAACATAGATTATGTATGCAAATTTTAGATAACTTTTAAATTTCTCAAAAGCTGTCATATATTTTCGAAAACTTTCAACTATTTTACAACATAGGGCCAAACCAATTAATCAAAGTCAATTTTACAATGTAAATTATTTATGCAAAATCTTAGATATCTTTTAAATTTCTCGAAAACTGTAATATATTTTGAAAAACTTTCAACTGTTTTACAATATAGGGCCAAACCAATTAATCAAAGTCAATTTTACAATATAAATAATTTATGCAAAATCTTAGATAACTTTTAAATTTCTCAAAAACTGTAATATATTTTTGAAAACTTTCAACTGTTTTACAATATAGGGCAAATACAATTAATAAAAGTCAATTTTACAACATAGATTATTTATGCAAAACTTACATAACTTTTAAATTTCTCCAAGCTATCATATATTATCAAAAACTGTCAACTATTTTACAATATAGCGCCAATACAATTAATAAAAATCAATTTTACAATATAAATTATTTATGCAAAATCTTAGATAACTTTTAAATTTCTCAAAAACTGTAATATATTTTGGAAAACTTTCAACTGTTTTACAATATAGGGAAATACAATTAATAAAAGTCAATTTTACAACATAGATTATGTATGCAATTCTTAGATAACTTTTAAATTTCTCGAAAAGTGTAATATATTTTGGAAAACTTTCAACTGTTTTACAATATAGGGCCAATACAATTAATAAAAGTCAATTTTACAACATAGATTATGTTTGCAAATCTTAGATAACTTTTAAATTTCTCAAAAGCTGTCATATATTCTCGAAAACTTTCAACTATTTTACAATATAGCGCAAATACAATTAATAAAAGTCAATTTTACAACATAGATTATGTATGCAAATTTTAGATAACTTTTAAATTTCTCAAAAGCTGTCATATATTTTCGAAAACTTTCAACTATTTTACAACATAGGGCCAAACCAAATAATCAAAGTCAATTTTACAATGTAAATTATTTATGCAAAATCTTAGATATCTTTTAAATTTCTCGAAAACTGTAATATATTTTGATAAACATTCAACTGTTTTACAATATAGGGCCAATACAATTAATAAAAGTCTATTTTACAACGTAGATTATGTATGCAAATCTTAGATAACTTTTAAATTTCTGGAAAACTGTAATATATTTTGGAAAACTTTCAACTGTTTCACAATATAGGGCCAATACAATTAATAAAAGTCAATTTTACAACATAGATTATGTATGCAAATTTTAGATAACTTTTAAATTTCTCAAAAGCTGTCATATATTTTCGAAAACTTTCAACTATTTTACAACATAGGGCCAAACCAATTAATCAAAGTCAATTTTACAATGTAAATTATTTATGCAAAATCTTAGATATCTTTTAAATTTCTCGAAAACTGTAATATATTTTGAAAAACTTTCAACTGTTTTACAATATAGGGCCAAACCAATTAATCAAAGTCAATTTTACAATATAAATAATTTATGCAAAATCTTAGATAACTTTTAAATTTCTCAAAAACTGTAATATATTTTTGAAAACTTTCAACTGTTTTACAATATAGGGCAAATACAATTAATAAAAGTCAATTTTACAACATAGATTATTTATGCAAAACTTACATAACTTTTAAATTTCTCCAAGCTATCATATATTATCAAAAACTGTCAACTATTTTACAATATAGCGCCAATACAATTAATAAAAATCAATTTTACAATATAAATTATTTATGCAAAATCTTAGATAACTTTTAAATTTCTCAAAAACTGTAATATATTTTGGAAAACTTTCAACTGTTTTACAATATAGGGAAATACAATTAATAAAAGTCAATTTTACAACATAGATTATGTATGCAATTCTTAGATAACTTTTAAATTTCTCGAAAAGTGTAATATATTTTGGAAAACTTTCAACTGTTTTACAATATACGGCCAATACAATTAATAAAAGTCAATTTTACAACATAGATTATGTATGCAAATTTTAGATAACTTTTAAATTTCCAAAAGCTGTCATATATTTTCGAAAACTTTCAACTATTTTACAACATAGGGCCAAACCAATTAATCAAAGTCAATTTTACAATGTAAATTATTTACGCAAAAACTTAGATAACTTTTAAATTTCTCGAAAACTGTAATATATTTTGGAAAACTTTCAACTGTTTTACAATATAGGGCCAATACAATTAATAAAAGTCAATTTTACAACATAGATTATGTATGCAATTCTTAGATTACTTTTAAATTTCTCGAAAACTGTAATATATTTTTGAAAACTTTCAACTGTTTTACAATATAGGGCCAATACAATTAATAAAAGTCAATTTTACAACATAGATTATGTTTGCAAATCTTAGATAACTTTTAAATTTCTCAAAAGCTGTCATATATTTTCGAAAACTTTCAACTATTTTACAACATAGGGCCAAACCAATTAATCAAAGTCAATTTTACAATGTAAATTATTTATGCAAAATCTTAGATATCTTTTAAATTTCTCGAAAACTGTAATATATTTTGAAAAACTTTCAACTGTTTTACAATATAGAGCCAAACCAATTAATCAAAGTCAATTTTACAATGTAAATTATTTATGCAAAATCTTAGATATCTTTTAAATTTCTCGAAAACTGTAATATATTTTGATAAACATTCAACTGTTTTACAATATAGGGCCAATACAATTAATAAAAGTCTATTTTACAACATAGATTATGTATGCAAATCTTAGATAACTTTTAAATTTCTGGAAAACTGTAATATATTTTGGAAAACTTTCAACTGTTTCACAATATAGGGCCAATACAATTAATAAAAGTCAATTTTACAACATAGATTATGTATGCAAATTTTAGATAACTTTTAAATTTCTCAAAAGCTGTCATATATTTTCGAAAACTTTCAACTATTTTACAACATAGGGCCAAACCAATTAATCAAAGTCAATTTTACAATGTAAATTATTTATGCAAAATCTTAGATATCTTTTAAATTTCTCGAAAACTGTAATATATTTTGAAAAACTTTCAACTGTTTTACAATATAGGGCCAAACCAATTAATCAAAGTCAATTTTACAATATAAATAATTTATGCAAAATCTTAGATAACTTTTAAATTTCTCAAAAACTGTAATATATTTTTGAAAACTTTCAACTGTTTTACAATATAGGGCAAATACAATTAATAAAAGTCAATTTTACAACATAGATTATTTATGCAAAACTTACATAACTTTTAAATTTCTCCAAGCTATCATATATTATCAAAAACTGTCAACTATTTTACAATATAGCGCCAATACAATTAATAAAAATCAATTTTACAATATAAATTATTTATGCAAAATCTTAGATAACTTTTAAATTTCTCAAAAACTGTAATATATTTTGGAAAACTTTCAACTGTTTTACAATATAGGGAAATACAATTAATAAAAGTCAATTTTACAACATAGATTATGTATGCAATTCTTAGATAACTTTTAAATTTCTCGAAAAGTGTAATATATTTTGGAAAACTTTCAACTGTTTTACAATATAGGGCCAATACAATTAATAAAAGTCAATTTTACAACATAGATTATGTTTGCAAATCTTAGATAACTTTTAAATTTCTCAAAAGCTGTCATATATTCTCGAAAACTTTCAACTATTTTACAATATAGCGCAAATACAATTAATAAAAGTCAATTTTACAACATAGATTATGTATGCAAATTTTAGATAACTTTTAAATTTCTCAAAAGCTGTCATATATTTTCGAAAACTTTCAACTATTTTACAACATAGGGCCACACCAAATAATCAAAGTCAATTTTACAATGTAAATTATTTATGCAAAATCTTAGATATCTTTTAAATTTCTCGAAAACTGTAATATATTTTGATAAACATTCAACTGTTTTACAATATAGGGCCAATACAATTAATAAAAGTCTATTTTACAACGTAGATTATGTATGCAAATCTTAGATAACTTTTAAATTTCTGGAAAACTGTAATATATTTTGGAAAACTTTCAACTGTTTCACAATATAGGGCCAATACAATTAATAAAAGTCAATTTTACAACATAGATTATGTATGCAAATTTTAGATAACTTTTAAATTTCTCAAAAGCTGTCATATATTTTCGAAAACTTTCAACTATTTTACAACATAGGGCCAAACCAATTAATCAAAGTCAATTTTACAATGTAAATTATTTATGCAAAATCTTAGATATCTTTTAAATTTCTCGAAAACTGTAATATATTTTGAAAAACTTTCAACTGTTTTACAATATAGGGCCAAACCAATTAATCAAAGTCAATTTTACAATATAAATAATTTATGCAAAATCTTAGATAACTTTTAAATTTCTCAAAAACTGTAATATATTTTTGAAAACTTTCAACTGTTTTACAATATAGGGCAAATACAATTAATAAAAGTCAATTTTACAACATAGATTATTTATGCAAAACTTACATAACTTTTAAATTTCTCCAAGCTATCATATATTATCAAAAACTGTCAACTATTTTACAATATAGCGCCAATACAATTAATAAAAATCAATTTTACAATATAAATTATTTATGCAAAATCTTAGATAACTTTTAAATTTCTCAAAAACTGTAATATATTTTGGAAAACTTTCAACTGTTTTACAATATAGGGAAATACAATTAATAAAAGTCAATTTTACAACATAGATTATGTATGCAATTCTTAGATAACTTTTAAATTTCTCGAAAAGTGTAATATATTTTGGAAAACTTTCAACTGTTTTACAATATACGGCCAATACAATTAATAAAAGTCAATTTTACAACATAGATTATGTTTGCAAGTCTTAGATAACTTTTAAATTTCTCAAAAGCTGTCATATATTCTCGAAAACTTTCAACTATTTTACAATATAGCGCAAATACAATTAATAAAAGTCAATTTTACAACATAGATTATGTATGCAAATTTTAGATAACTTTTAAATTTCTCAAAAGCTGTCATATATTTTCGAAAACTTTCAACTATTTTACAACATAGGGCCAAACCAATTAATCAAAGTCAATTTTACAATGTAAATTATTTATGCAAAATCTTAGATATCTTTTAAATTTCTCGAAAACTGTAATATATTTTGGAAAACTTTCAACTGTTTTACAATATAGGGCCAATACAATTAATAAAGTCAATTTTACAACATAGATTATGTATGCAAATTTTAGATAACTTTTAAATTTCTCAAAAGCTGTCATATATTCTCAAAAACTTTCAACTATTTTACAATATAGGGCAAATACAATTAATAAAAGTCAATTTTACAACATAGATTATGTATGCAAATTTTAGATAACTTTTAAATTTCTCAAAAGCTGTCATATATTTTCGAAAACTTTCAACTATTTTACAACATAGGGCCAAACCAATTAATCAAAGTCAATTTTACAATGTAAATTATTTATGCAAAATCTTAGATATCTTTTAAATTTCTCGAAAACTGTAATATATTTTGAAAAACGTTCAACTGTTTTACAATATAGAGCCAAACTAATTAATCAAACTCAATTTTACAATATAAATAATTTATGCAAAATCTTAGATAACTTTCAAATTTCTCAAAAACTGTAATATATTTTTGAAAACTTTCAACTGTTTTACAATATAGGGCAAATACAATTAATAAAAGTCAATTTTACAACATAGATTATTTATGCAAAACTTACATATCTTATAATTTCTCCAAGCTATCATATATTATCAAAAACTGTCAACTATTTTACAATATAGCGCCAATACAATTAATAAAAATCAATTTTACAATATAAATTATTTATGCAAAATCTTAGATAACTTTTAAATTTCTCAAAAACTGTAATATATTTTGGAAAACTTTCAACTGTTTTACAATATAGGGCAATACAATTAATAAAAGTCAATTTTACAACATAGATTATGTATGCAATTCTTAGATAACTTTTAAATTTCTCGAAAACTGTAATATATTTTGGAAAACTTTCAACTGTTTTACAATATAGGGCCAATACAATTAATAAAAGTCAATTTTACAACATAGATTATGTATTCAAATCTTAGATAACTTTTAAATTTCTCAAAAGCTGTCATATATTTTCTAAAACTTTCAACTATTTCACAACATAGGGCGAAACCAATTAATCAAAGTCAATTTTACAATGTAAATTATTTATGCAAAATCTTAGATATCTTTTAATTTCTCGAAAACTGTAATATATTTTGAAAAACTTTCAACTGTTTTACAATATAGGGCCAATACAATTCATAAAAGTATATTTTACAACATAGATTATGTATGCAAATCTTAGATAACTTTTAAATTTCTCAAAAGCTGTCATATATTCTCGAAAACTTTCAACTATTTTACAATATAGGGCAAATACAATTAATAAAAGTCAATTTTACAACATAGATTATGTATGCAAATTTTAGATAACTTTTAAATTTCTCAAAAGCTGTCATATATTTTCGAAAACTTTCAACTATTTTACAACATAGGGCCAAACCAATTAATCAAAGTCAATTTTACAATGTAAATTATTTATGCAAAATCTTAGATATCTTTTAAATTTCTCGAAAACTGTAATATATTTTGATAAACATTCAACTGTTTTACAATATAGGGCCAATACAATTAATAAAAGTCTATTTTACAACATAGATTATGTATGCAAATCTTAGATAACTTTTAAATTTCTGGAAAACTGTAATATATTTTGGAAAACTTTCAACTGTTTCACAATATAGGGCCAATACAATTAATAAAAGTCAATTTTACAACATAGATTATGTATGCAAATTTTAGATAACTTTTAAATTTCTCAAAAGCTGTCATATATTTTCGAAAACTTTCAACTATTTTACAACATAGGGCCAAACCAATTAATCAAAGTCAATTTTACAATGTAAATTATTTATGCAAAATCTTAGATATCTTTGAAATTTCTCGAAAACTGTAATATATTTTGAAAAACTTTCAACTGTTTTACAATATAGGGCCAAACCAATTAATCAAAGTCAATTTTACAATATAAATAATTTATGCAAAATCTTAGATAACTTTTAAATTTCTCAAAAACTGTAATATATTTTTGAAAACTTTCAACTGTTTTACAATATAGGGCAAATACAATTAATAAAAGTCAATTTTACAACATAGATTATTTATGCAAAACTTACATAACTTTTAAATTTCTCCAAGCTATAATATATTATCAAAAACTGTCAACTATTTTACAATATAGCGCCAATACAATTAATAAAAATCAATTTTACAATATAAATTATTTATGCAAAATCTTAGATAACTTTTAAATTTCTCAAAAACTGTAATATATTTTGGAAAACTTTCAACTGTTTTACAATATAGGGAAATACAATTAATAAAAGTCAATTTTACAACATAGATTATGTATGCAATTCTTAGATAACTTCTAAATTTCTCGAAAAGTGTAATATATTTTGGAAAACTTTCAACTGTTTTACAATATAGGGCCAATACAATTAATAAAAGTCAATTTTACAACATAGATTATGTTTGCAAATCTTAGATAACTTTTAAATTTCTCAAAAGCTGTCATATATTCTCGAAAACTTTCAACTATTTTACAATATAGCGCAAATACAATTAATAAAAGTCAATTTTACAACATAGATTATGTATGCAAATTTTAGATAACTTTTAAATTTCTCAAAAGCTGTAATATATTTTCGAACACTTTCAACTATTTTACAACATAGGGCCAAACCAAATAATCAAAGTCAATTTTACAATGTAAATTATTTATGCAAAATCTTAGATATCTTTTAAATTTCTCGAAAACTGTAATATATTTTGATAAACATTCAACTGTTTTACAATATAGGGCCAATACAATTAATAAAAGTCTTTTTTACAACATAGATTATGTATGCAAATCTTAGATAACTTTTAAATTTCTGGAAAACTGTAATATATTTTGGAAAACTTTCAACTGTTTCACAATATAGGGCCAATACAATTAATAAAAGTCAATTTTACAACATAGATTATGTATGCAAATTTTAGATAACTTTTAAATTTCTCAAAAGCTGTCATATATTTTCGAAAACTTTCAACTATTTTACAACATAGGGCCAAACCAATTAATCAAAGTCAATTTTACAATGTAAATTATTTATGCAAAATCTTAGATATCTTTTAAATTTCTCGAAAACTGTAATATATTTTGAAAAACTTTCAACTGTTTTACAACATAGGGCCAAACCAATTAATCAAAGTCAATTTTACAATATAAATAATTTATGCAAAATCTTAGATAACTTTTAAATTTCTCAAAAACTGTAATATATTTTTGAAAACTTTCAACTGTTTTACAATATAGGGCAAATACAATTAATAAAAGTCAATTTTACAACATAGATTATTTATGCAAAACTTACATAACTTTTAAATTTCTCCAAGCTATCATATATTATCAAAAACTGTCAACTATTTTACAATATAGCGCCAATACAATTAATAAAAATCAATTTTACAATATAAATTATTTATGCAAAATCTTAGATAACTTTTAAATTTCTCAAAAACTGTAATATATTTTGGAAAACTTTCAACTGTTTTACAATATAGGGAAATACAATTAATAAAAGTCAATTTTACAACATAGATTATGTATGCAATTATTAGATAACTTTTAAATTTCTCGAAAAGTGTAATATATTTTGGAAAACTTTCAACTGTTTTACAATATAGGGCCAATACAATTAATAAAAGTCATTTTTACAACATAGATTATGTTTGCAAGTCTTAGATAACTTTTAAATTTCTCAAAAGCTGTCATATATTCTCGAAAACTTTCAACTATTTTACAATATAGCGCAAATACAATTAATAAAAGTCAATTTTACAACATAGATTATGTATGCAAATTTTAGATAACTTTTAAATTTCTCAAAAGCTGTCATATATTTTCGAAAACTTTCAACTATTTTACAACATAGGGCCAAACCAATTAATCAAAGTCAATTTTACAATGTAAATTATTTATGCAAAATCTTAGATATCTTTTAAATTTCTCAAAAACTGTAATATATTTTGGAAAACTTTCAACTGTTTTACAATATAGGGCAATACAATTAATAAAAGTCAATTTTACAACTTAGATTATGTATGCAATTCTTAGATAACTTTTAAATTTCTCGAAAAGTGTAATATATTTTGGAAAACTTTCAACTGTTTTACAATATAGGGCCAATACAATTAATAAAAGTCAATTTTACAACATAGATTATGTTTGCAAATCTTAGATAACTTTTAAATTTCTCAAAAGCTGTCATATATTCTCGAAAACTTTCAACTATTTTACAATATAGCGCAAATACAATTAATAAAAGTCAATTTTACAACATAGATTATGTATGCAAATTTTAGATAACTTTTAAATTTCTCAAAAGCTGTAATATATTTTCGAACACTTTCAACTATTTTACAACATAGGGCCAAACCAAATAATCAAAGTCAATTTTACAATGTAAATTATTTATGCAAAATCTTAGATATCTTTTAAATTTCTCGAAAACTGTAATATATTTTGATAAACATTCAACTGTTTTACAATATAGGGCCAATACAATTAATAAAAGTCTATTTTACAACATAGATTATGTATGCAAATCTTAGATAACTTTTAAATTTCTGGAAAACTGTAATATATTTTGGAAAACTTTCAACTGTTTCACAATATAGGGCCAATACAATTAATAAAAGTCAATTTTACAACATAGATTATGTATGCAAATTTTAGATAACTTTTAAATTTCTCAAAAGCTGTCATATATTTTCGAAAACTTTCAACTATTTTACAACATAGGGCCAAACCAATTAATCAAAGTCAATTTTACAATGTAAATTATTTATGCAAAATCTTAGATATCTTTTAAATTTCTCGAAAACTGTAATATATTTTGAAAAACTTTCAACTGTTTTACAATATAGGGCCAAACCAATTAATCAAAGTCAATTTTACAATATAAATAATTTATGCAACATCTTAGATAACTTTTAAATTTCTCAAAAACTGTAATATATTTTTGAAAACTTTCAACTGTTTTACAATATAGGGCAAATACAATTAATAAAAGTCAATTTTACAACATAGATTATTTATGCAAAACTTACATAACTTTTAAATTTCTCCAAGCTATCATATATTATCAAAAACTGTCAACTATTTTACAATATAGCGCCAATACAATTAATAAAAATCAATTTTACAATATAAATTATTTATGCAAAATCTTAGATAACTTTTAAATTTCTCAAAAACTGTAATATATTTTTGAAAACTTTCAACTGTTTTACAATATAGGGCAAATACAATTAATAAAAGTCAATTTTACAACATAGATTATTTATGCAAAACTTACATAACTTTTAAATTTCTCCAAGCTATCATATATTATCAAAAACTGTCAACTATTTTACAATATAGCGCCAATACAATTAATAAAAATCAATTTTACAATATAAATTATTTATGCAAAATCTTAGATAACTTTTAAATTTCTCAAAAACTGTAATATATTTTGGAAAACTATCAACTGTTTTACAATATAGGGAAATACAATTAATAAAAGTCAATTTTACAACATAGATTATGTATGCAATTCTTAGATAACTTTTAAATTTCTCGAAAAGTGTAATATATTTTGGAAAACTTTCAACTGTTTTACAACATAGGGCCAAACCAAATAATCAAAGTCAATTTTACAATGTAAATTATTTATGCAAAATCTTAGATATCTTTTAAATTTCTCGAAAACTGTAATATATTTTGATAAACATTCAACTGTTTTACAATATAGGGCCAATACAATTAATAAAAGTCTATTTTACAACATAGATTATGTATGCAAATCTTAGATAACTTTTAAATTTCTGGAAAACTGTAATATATTTTGGAAAACTTTCAACTGTTTCACAATATAGGGCCAATACAATAAATAAAAGTCAATTTTACAACATAGATTATGTATGCAAATTTTAGATAACTTTTAAATTTCTCAAAAGCTGTCATATATTTTCGAAAACTTTCAACTATTTTACAACATAGGGCCAAACCAATTAATCAAAGTCAATTTTACAATGTAAATTATTTATGCAAAATCTTAGATATCTTTTAAATTTCTCGAAAACTGTAATATATTTTGAAAAACTTTCAACTGTTTTACAATATAGGGCCAAACCAATTAATCAAAGTCAATTTTACAATATAAATAATTTATGCAAAATCTTAGATAACTTTTAAATTTCTCAAAAACTGTAATATATTTTTGAAAACTTTCAACTGTTTTACAATATAGGGCAAATACAATTAATAAAAGTCAATTTTACAACATAGATTATTTATGCAAAACTTACATAACTTTTAAATTTCTCCAAGCTATCATATATTATCAAAAACTGTCAACTATTTTACAATATAGCGCCAATACAATTAATAAAAATCAATTTTACAATATAAATTATTTATGCAAAATCTTAGATAACTTTTAAATTTCTCAAAAACTGTAATATATTTTGGAAAACTTTCAACTGTTTTACAATATAGGGAAATACAATTAATAAAAGTCAATTTTACAACATAGATTATGTATGCAATTCTTAGATAACTTTTAAATTTCTCGAAAAGTGTAATATATTTTGGAAAACTTTCAACTGTTTTACAATATATGGCCAATACAATTAATAAAAGTCATTTTTACAACATAGATTATGTTTGCAAGTCTTAGATAACTTTTAAATTTCTCAAAAGCTGTCATATATTCTCGAAAACTTTCAACTATTTTACAATATAGCGCAAATACAATTAATAAGAGTCAATTTTACAACATAGATTATGTATGCAAATTTTAGATAACTTTTAAATTTCTCAAAAGCTGTCATATATTTTCGAAAACTTTCAACTATTTTACAACATAGGGCCAAACCAATTAATCAAAGTCAATTTTACAATGTAAATTATTTATGCAAAATCTTAGATATCTTTTAAATTTCTCGAAAACTGTAATATATTTTGGAAAACTTTCAACTGTTTTACAATATAGGGCCAATACAATTAATAAAAGTCAATTTTACAACATAGATTATGTATGCAAATTTTAGATAACTTTTAAATTTCTCAAAAGCTGTCATATATTCTCAAAAACTTTCAACTATTTTACAATATAGGGCAAATACAATTAATAAAAGTCAATTTTACAACATAGATTATGTATGCAAATTTTAGATAACTTTTAAATTTCTCAAAAGCTGTCATATATTTTCGAAAACTTTCAACTATTTTACAACATAGGGCCAAACCAATTAATCAAAGTCAATTTTACAATGTAAATTATTTATGCAAAATCTTAGATATCTTTTAAATTTCTCGAAAACTGTAATATATTTTGAAAAACGTTCAACTGTTTTCCAATATAGAGCCAAACTAATTAATCAAACTCAATTTTACAATATAAATAATTTATGCAAAATCTTAGATAACTTTCAAATTTCTCAAAAACTGTAATATATTTTTGAAAACTTTCAACTGTTTTACAATATAGGGCCAATACAATTAATAAAAGTCAATTTTACAACATAGATTATGTATTCAAATCTTAGATAACTTTTAAATTTCTCAAAAGCTGTCATATATTTTCGAAAACTTTCAACTATTTTACAACATAGGGCCAAACCAAATAATCAAAGTCAATTTTACAATGTAAATTATTTATGCAAAATCTTAGATATCTTTTAAATTTCTCGAAAACTGTAATATATTTTGATAAACATTCAACTGTTTTACAATATAGGGCAATACAATTAATAAAAGTCAATTTTACAACATAGATTATGTATGCAATTCTTAGATAACTTTTAAATTTCTCGAAAACTGTAATATATTTTGGAAAACTTTCAACTGTTTTACAATATAGGGCCAATACAATTAATAAAAGTCAATTTTACAACATAGATTATGTATTCAAATCTTAGATAACTTTTAAATTTCTCAAAAGCTGTCATATATTTTCGAAAACTTTCAACTATTTTACAACATAGGGCCAAACCAAATAATCAAAGTCAATTTTACAATGTAAATTATTTATGCAAAATCTTAGATATCTTTTAAATTTCTCGAAAACTGTAATATATTTTGATAAACATTCAACTGTTTTACAATATAGGGCCAATACAATTAATAAAAGTCTATTTTACAACATAGATTATGTATGCAAATCTTAGATAACTTTTAAATTTCTGGAAAACTGTAATATATTTTGGAAAACTTTCAACTGTTTCACAATATAGGGCCAATACAATTAATAAAAGTCAATTTTACAACATAGATTATGTATGCAAATTTTAGATAACTTTTAAATTTCTCAAAAGCTGTCATATATTTTCGAAAACTTTCAACTATTTTACAACATAGGGCCAAACCAATTAATCAAAGTCAATTTTACAATGTAAATTATTTATGCAAAATCTTAGATATCTTTTAAATTTCTCGAAAACTGTAATATATTTTGAAAAACTTTCAACTGTTTTACAATATAGGGCCAAACCAATTAATCAAAGTCAATTTTACAATATAAATATTTTATGCAAAATCTTAGATATCTTTTAAATTTCTCGAAAACTGTAATATATTTTGATAAACATTCAACTGTTTTACAATATAGGGCCAATACAATTAATAAAAGTCTATTTTACAACGTAGATTATGTATGCAAATCTTAGATAACTTTTAAATTTCTGGAAAACTGTAATATATTTTGGAAAACTTTCAACTGTTTCACAATATAGGGCCAATACAATTAATAAAAGTCAATTTTACAACATAGATTATGTATTCAAATCTTAGATAACTTTTAAATTTCTCAAAAGCTGTCATATATTTTCTAAAACTTTCAACTATTTCACAACATAGGGCGAAACCAATTAATCAAAGTCAATTTTACAATGTAAATTATTTATGCAAAATCTTAGATATCTTTTAATTTCTCGAAAACTGTAATATATTTTGAAAAACTTTCAACTGTTTTACAATATAGGGCCAATACAATTCATAAAAGTATATTTTACAACATAGATTATGTATGCAAATCTTAGATAACTTTTAAATTTCTCAAAAGCTGTCATATATTCTCGAAAACTTTCAACTATTTTACAATATAGGGCAAATACAATTAATAAAAGTCAATTTTACAACATAGATTATGTATGCAAATTTTAGATAACTTTTAAATTTCTCAAAAGCTGTCATATATTTTCGAAAACTTTCAACTATTTTACAACATAGGGCCAAACCAATTAATCAAAGTCAATTTTACAATGTAAATTATTTATGCAAAATCTTAGATATCTTTTAAATTTCTCGAAAACTGTAATATATTTTGATAAACATTCAACTGTTTTACAATATAGGGCCAATACAATTAATAAAAGTCTATTTTACAACATAGATTATGTATGCAAATCTTAGATAACTTTTAAATTTCTGGAAAACTGTAATATATTTTGGAAAACTTTCAACTGTTTCACAATATAGGGCCAATACAATTAATAAAAGTCAATTTTACAACATAGATTATGTATGCAAATTTTAGATAACTTTTAAATTTCTCAAAAGCTGTCATATATTTTCGAAAACTTTCAACTATTTTACAACATAGGGCCAAACCAATTAATCAAAGTCAATTTTACAATGTAAATTATTTATGCAAAATCTTAGATATCTTTGAAATTTCTCGAAAACTGTAATATATTTTGAAAAACTTTCAACTGTTTTACAATATAGGGCCAAACCAATTAATCAAAGTCAATTTTACAATATAAATAATTTATGCAAAATCTTAGATAACTTTTAAATTTCTCAAAAACTGTAATATATTTTTGAAAACTTTCAACTGTTTTACAATATAGGGCAAATACAATTAATAAAAGTCAATTTTACAACATAGATTATTTATGCAAAACTTACATAACTTTTAAATTTCTCCAAGCTATCATATATTATCAAAAACTGTCAACTATTTTACAATATAGCGCCAATACAATTAATAAAAATCAATTTTACAATATAAATTATTTATGCAAAATCTTAGATAACTTTTAAATTTCTCAAAAACTGTAATATATTTTGGAAAACTTTCAACTGTTTTACAATATAGGGAAATACAATTAATAAAAGTCAATTTTACAACATAGATTATGTATGCAATTCTTAGATAACTTTTAAATTTCTCGAAAAGTGTAATATATTTTGGAAAACTTTCAACTGTTTTACAATATAGGGCCAATACAATTAATAAAAGTCAATTTTACAACATAGATTATGTTTGCAAATCTTAGATAACTTTTAAATTTCTCAAAAGCTGTCATATATTCTCGAAAACTTTCAACTATTTTACAATATAGCGCAAATACAATTAATAAAAGTCAATTTTACAACATAGATTATGTATGCAAATTTTAGATAACTTTTAAATTTCTCAAAAGCTGTAATATATTTTCGAACACTTTCAACTATTTTACAACATAGGGCCAAACCAAATAATCAAAGTCAATTTTACAATGTAAATTATTTATGCAAAATCTTAGATATCTTTTAAATTTCTCGAAAACTGTAATATATTTTGATAAACATTCAACTGTTTTACAATATAGGGCCAATACAATTAATAAAAGTCTATTTTACAACATAGATTATGTATGCAAATCTTAGATAACTTTTAAATTTCTGGAAAACTGTAATATATTTTGGAAAACTTTCAACTGTTTCACAATATCGGGCCAATACAATTAATAAAAGTCAATTTTACAACATAGATTATGTATGCAAATTTTAGATAACTTTTAAATTTCTCAAAAGCTGTCATATATTTTCGAAAACTTTCAACTATTTTACAACATAGGGCCAAACCAATTAATCAAAGTCAATTTTACAATGTAAATTATTTATGCAAAATCTTAGATATCTTTTAAATTTCTCGAAAACTG
Source organism: Gastracanthus pulcherrimus (assembly GCA_949152435.1). Classification (NCBI taxonomy): domain Eukaryota; kingdom Metazoa; phylum Arthropoda; class Insecta; order Hymenoptera; family Pteromalidae; genus Gastracanthus; species Gastracanthus pulcherrimus. The sequence continues at coordinate 118,467,781 of OX424573.1, forward strand.
TAATATATTTTGAAAAACTTTCAACTGTTTTACAATATAGGGCCAAACCAATTAATCAAAGTCAATTTTACAATATAAATAATTTATGCAAAATCTTAGATAACTTTTAAATTTCTCAAAAACTGTAATATATTTTTGAAAACTTTCAACTGTTTTACAATATAGGGCAAATACAATTAATAAAAGTCAATTTTACAACATAGATTATTTATGCAAAACTTACATAACTTTTAAATTTCTCCAAGCTATCATATATTATCAAAAACTGTCAACTATTTTACAATATAGCGCCAATACAATTAATAAAAATCAATTTTACAATATAAATTATTTATGCAAAATCTTAGATAACTTTTAAATTTCTCAAAAACTGTAATATATTTTGGAAAACTTTCAACTGTTTTACAATATAGGGAAATACAATTAATAAAAGTCAATTTTACAACATAGATTATGTATGCAATTCTTAGATAACTTTTAAATTTCTCGAAAAGTGTAATATATTTTGGAAAACTTTCAACTGTTTTACAATATAGGGCCAATACAATTAATAAAAGTCATTTTTACAACATAGATTATGTTTGCAAGTCTTAGATAACTTTTAAATTTCTCAAAAGCTGTCATATATTCTCGAAAACTTTCAACTATTTTACAATATAGCGCAAATACAATTAATAAAAGTCAATTTTACAACATAGATTATGTATGCAAATTTTAGATAACTTTTAAATTTCTCAAAAGCTGTCATATATTTTCGAAAACTTTCAACTATTTTACAACATAGGGCCAAACCAATTAATCAAAGTCAATTTTACAATGTAAATTATTTATGCAAAATCTTAGATATCTTTTAAATTTCTCAAAAACTGTAATATATTTTGGAAAACTTTCAACTGTTTTACAATATAGGGCAATACAATTAATAAAAGTCAATTTTACAACATAGATTATGTATGCAATTCTTAGATAACTTTTAAATTTCTCGAAAAGTGTAATATATTTTGGAAAACTTTCAACTGTTTTACAATATAGGGCCAATACAATTAATAAAAGTCAATTTTACAACATAGATTATGTTTGCAAATCTTAGATAACTTTTAAATTTCTCAAAAGCTGTCATATATTCTCGAAAACTTTCAACTATTTTACAATATAGCGCAAATACAATTAATAAAAGTCAATTTTACAACATAGATTATGTATGCAAATTTTAGATAACTTTTAAATTTCTCAAAAGCTGTAATATATTTTCGAACACTTTCAACTATTTTACAACATAGGGCCAAACCAAATAATCAAAGTCAATTTTACAATGTAAATTATTTATGCAAAATCTTAGATATCTTTTAAATTTCTCGAAAACTGTAATATATTTTGATAAACATTCAACTGTTTTACAATATAGGGCCAATACAATTAATAAAAGTCTATTTTACAACATAGATTATGTATGCAAATCTTAGATAACTTTTAAATTTCTGGAAAACTGTAATATATTTTGGAAAACTTTCAACTGTTTCACAATATAGGGCCAATACAATTAATAAAAGTCAATTTTACAACATAGATTATGTATGCAAATTTTAGATAACTTTTAAATTTCTCAAAAGCTGTCATATATTTTCGAAAACTTTCAACTATTTTACAACATAGGGCCAAACCAATTAATCAAAGTCAATTTTACAATGTAAATTATTTATGCAAAATCTTAGATATCTTTTAAATTTCTCGAAAACTGTAATATATTTTGAAAAACTTTCAACTGTTTTACAATATAGGGCCAAACCAATTAATCAAAGTCAATTTTACAATATAAATAATTTATGCAACATCTTAGATAACTTTTAAATTTCTCAAAAACTGTAATATATTTTTGAAAACTTTCAACTGTTTTACAATATAGGGCAAATACAATTAATAAAAGTCAATTTTACAACATAGATTATTTATGCAAAACTTACATAACTTTTAAATTTCTCCAAGCTATCATATATTATCAAAAACTGTCAACTATTTTACAATATAGCGCCAATACAATTAATAAAAATCAATTTTACAATATAAATTATTTATGCAAAATCTTAGATAACTTTTAAATTTCTCAAAAACTGTAATATATTTTGGAAAACTTTCAACTGTTTTACAATATAGGGAAATACAATTAATAAAAGTCAATTTTACAACATAGATTATGTATGCAATTCTTAGATAACTTTTAAATTTCTCGAAAAGTGTAATATATTTTGGAAAACTTTCAACTGTTTTACAATATAGGGCCAATACAATTAATAAAAGTCATTTTTACAACATAGATTATGTTTGCAAGTCTTAGATAACTTTTAAATTTCTCAAAAGCTGTCATATATTCTCGAAAACTTTCAACTATTTTACAATATAGCGCAAATACAATTAATAAAAGTCAATTTTACAACATAGATTATGTATGCAAATTTTAGATAACTTTTAAATTTCTCAAAAGCTGTCATATATTTTCGAAAACTTTCAACTATTTTACAACATAGGGCCAAACCAATTAATCAAAGTCAATTTTACAATGTAAATTATTTATGCAAAATCTTAGATATCTTTTAAATTTCTCGAAAACTGTAATATATTTTGGAAAACTTTCAACTGTTTTACAATATAGGGCCAATACAATTAATAAAAGTCAATTTTACAACATAGATTATGTATGCAAATTTTAGATAACTTTTAAATTTCTCAAAAGCTGTCATATATTCTCAAAAACTTTCAACTATTTTACAATATAGGGCAAATACAATTAATAAAAGTCAATTTTACAACATAGATTATGTATGCAAATTTTAGATAACTTTTAAATTTCTCAAAAGCTGTCATATATTTTCGAAAACTTTCAACTATTTTACAACATAGGGCCAAACCAATTAATCAAAGTCAATTTTACAATGTAAATTATTTATGCAAAATCTTAGATATCTTTTAAATTTCTCGAAAACTGTAATATATTTTGAAAAACGTTCAACTGTTTTACAATATAGAGCCAAACTAATTAATCAAACTCAATTTTACAATATAAATAATTTATGCAAAATCTTAGATAACTTTCAAATTTCTCAAAAACTGTAATATATTTTTGAAAACTTTCAACTGTTTTACAATATAGGGCCAATACAATTAATAAAAGTCAATTTTACAACATAGATTATGTATTCAAATCTTAGATAACTTTTAAATTTCTCAAAAGCTGTCATATATTTTCGAAAACTTTCAACTATTTTACAACATAGGGCCAAACCAAATAATCAAAGTCAATTTTACAACATAGATTATGTATGCAATTCTTAGATAACTTTTAAATTTCTCAAAAGCTGTCATATATTTTCGAAAACTTTCAACTATTTTACAACATAGGGCCAAACCAAATAATCAAAGTCAATTTTACAACATAGATTATGTATGCAATTCTTAGATAACTTTTAAATTTCTCGAAAACTGTAATATATTTTGAAAAACTTTCAACTGTTTTACAATATAGGGCCAAACCAATTAATCAAAGTCAATTTTACAATATAAATAATTTATGCAAAATCTTAGATAACTTTTAAATTTCTCAAAAACTGTAATATATTTTTGAAAACTTTCAACTGTTTTACAATATAGGGCAAATACAATTAATAAAAGTCAATTTTACAACATAGATTATTTATGCAAAACTTACATAACTTTTAAATTTCTCCAAGCTATCATATATTATCAAAAACTGTCAACTATTTTACAATATAGCGCCAATACAATTAATAAAAATCAATTTTACAATATAAATTATTTATGCAAAATCTTAGATAACTTTTAAATTTCTCAAAAACTGTAATATATTTTGGAAAACTTTCAACTGTTTTACAATATAGGGAAATACAATTAATAAAAGTCAATTTTACAACATAGATTATGTATGCAATTCTTAGATAACTTTTAAATTTCTCGAAAAGTGTAATATATTTTGGAAAACTTTCAACTGTTTTACAATATAGGGCCAATACAATTAATAAAAGTCAATTTTACAACATAGATTATGTATTCAAATCTTAGATAACTTTTAAATTTCTCAAAAGCTGTCATATATTTTCGAAAACTTTCAACTATTTTACAACATAGGGCCAAACCAAATAATCAAAGTCAATTTTACAATGTAAATTATTTATGCAAAATCTTAGATATCTTTTAAATTTCTCGAAAACTGTAATATATTTTGATAAACATTCAACTGTTTTACAATATAGGGCCAATACAATTAATAAAAGTCTATTTTACAACATAGATTATGTATGCAAATCTTAGATAACTTTTAAATTTCTGGAAAACTGTAATATATTTTGGAAAACTTTCAACTGTTTCACAATATAGGGCCAATACAATTAATAAAAGTCAATTTTACAACATAGATTATGTATGCAAATTTTAGATAACTTTTAAATTTCTCAAAAGCTGTCATATATTTTCGAAAACTTTCAACTATTTTACAACATAGGGCCAAACCAATTAATCAAAGTCAATTTTACAATGTAAATTATTTATGCAAAATCTTAGATATCTTTTAAATTTCTCGAAAACTGTAATATATTTTGAAAAACTTTCAACTGTTTTACAATATAGGGCCAAACCAATTAATCAAAGTCAATTTTACAATATAAATAATTTATGCAAAATCTTAGATAACTTTTAAATTTCTCAAAAACTGTAATATATTTTTGAAAACTTTCAACTGTTTTACAATATAGGGCAAATACAATTAATAAAAGTCAATTTTACAACATAGATTATTTATGCAAAACTTACATAACTTTTAAATTTCTCCAAGCTATCATATATTATCAAAAACTGTCAACTATTTTACAATATAGCGCCAATACAATTAATAAAAATCAATTTTACAATATAAATTATTTATGCAAAATCTTAGATAACTTTTAAATTTCTCAAAAACTGTAATATATTTTGGAAAACTTTCAACTGTTTTACAATATAGGGAAATACAATTAATAAAAGTCAATTTTACAACATAGATTATGTATGCAATTCTTAGATAACTTTTAAATTTCTCGAAAAGTGTAATATATTTTGGAAAACTTTCAACTGTTTTACAATATAGGGCCAATACAATTAATAAAAGTCAATTTTACAACATAGATTATGTTTGCAAATCTTAGATAACTTTTAAATTTCTCAAAAGCTGTCATATATTCTCGAAAACTTTCAACTATTTTACAATATAGCGCAAATACAATTAATCAAAGTCAATTTTACAATGTAAATTATTTATGCAAAATCTTAGATAACTTTTAAATTGCTGGAAAACTGTAATATATTTTGGAAAACTTTCAACTGTTTCACAATATAGGGCCAATACAATTAATAAAAGTCAATTTTACAACATAGATTATGTATGCAAATTTTAGATAACTTTTAAATTTCTCAAAAGCTGTCATATATTTTCGAAAACTTTCAACTATTTTACAACATAGGGCCAAACCAATTAATCAAAGTCAATTTTACAATGTAAATTATTTATGCAAAATCTTAGATATCTTTTAAATTTCTCGAAAACTGTAATATATTTTGAAAAACTTTCAACTGTTTTACAATATAGCGCCAATACAATTAATAAAAATCAATTTTACAATATAAATTATTTATGCAAAATCTTAGATAACTTTTAAATTTCTCAAAAACTGTAATATATTTTGGAAAACTTTAAACTGTTTTACAATATAGGGAAATACAATTAATAAAAGTCAATTTTACAACATAGATTATGTATGCAAATTTTAGATCACTTTTAAATTTCTCGAAAACTGTAATATATTTTGAAAAACTTTCAACTGTTTTACAATATAGAGCCAAACCAATTAATCAAAGTCAATTTTACAATGTAAATTATTTATGCAAAATCTTAGATATCTTTTAAATTTCTCGAAAACTGTAATATATTTTGATAAACATTCAACTGTTTTACAATATAGGGCCAATACAATTAATAAAAGTCTATTTTACAACATAGATTATGTATGCAAATCTTAGATAACTTTTAAATTTCTGGAAAACTGTTATATATTTTGGAAAACGTTCAACTGTTTCACAATATAGGGCCAATACAATTAATAAAAGTCAATTTTACAACATAGATTATGTATGCAAATTTTAGATAACTTTTAAATTTCTCAAAAGCTGTCATATATTTTCGAAAACTTTCAACTATTTTACAACATAGGGCCAAACCAATTAATCAAAGTCAATTTTACAATGTAAATTATTTATGCAAAATCTTAGATATCTTTTAAATTTCTCGAAAACTGTAATATATTTTGAAAAACTTTCAACTGTTTTACAATATAGGGCCAAACCAATTAATCAAAGTCAATTTTACAATATAAATAATTTATGCAAAATCTTAGATAACTTTTAAATTTCTCAAAAACTGTAATATATTTTTGAAAACTTTCAACTGTTTTACAATATAGGGCAAATACAATTAATAAAAGTCAAGTTTACAACATAGATTATTTATGCAAAACTTACATAACTTTTAAATTTCTCCAAGCTATCATATATTATCAAAAACTGTCAACTATTTTACAATATAGCGCCAATACAATTAATAAAAATCAATTTTACAATATAAATTATTTATGCAAAATCTTAGATAACTTTTAAATTTCTCAAAAACTGTAATATATTTTGGAAAACTATCAACTGTTTTACAATATAGGGAAATACAATTAATAAAAGTCAATTTTACAACATAGATTATGTATGCAATTCTTAGATAACTTTTAAATTTCTCGAAAAGTGTAATATATTTTGGAAAACTTTCAACTGTTTTACAACATAGGGCCAAACCAAATAATCAAAGTCAATTTTACAATGTAAATTATTTATGCAAAATCTTAGATATCTTTTAAATTTCTCGAAAACTGTAATATATTTTGATAAACATTCAACTGTTTTACAATATAGGGCCAATACAATTAATAAAAGTCTATTTTACAACATAGATTATGTATGCAAATCTTAGATAACTTTTAAATTTCTGGAAAACTGTAATATATTTTGGAAAACTTTCAACTGTTTCACAATATAGGGCCAATACAATAAATAAAAGTCAATTTTACAACATAGATTATGTATGCAAATTTTAGATAACTTTTAAATTTCTCAAAAGCTGTCATATATTTTCGAAAACTTTCAACTATTTTACAACATAGGGCCAAACCAATTAATCAAAGTCAATTTTACAATGTAAATTATTTATGCAAAATCTTAGATATCTTTTAAATTTCTCGAAAACTGTAATAAATTTTGAAAAACTTTCAACTGTTTTACAATATAGGGCCAAACCAATTAATCAAAGTCAATTTTACAATATAAATAATTTATGCAAAATCTTAGATAACTTTTAAATTTCTCAAAAACTGTAATATATTTTTGAAAACTTTCAACTGTTTTACAATATACTGCAAATACAATTAATAAAAGTCAATTTTACAACATAGATTATTTATGCAAAACTTACATAACTTTTAAATTTCTCCAAGCTATCATATATTATCAAAAACTGTCAACTATTTTACAATATAGCGCCAATACAATTAATAAAAATCAATTTTACAATATAAATTATTTATGCAAAATCTTAGATAACTTTTAAATTTCTCAAAAACTGTAATATATTTTGGAAAACTTTCAACTGTTTTACAATATAGGGAAATACAATTAATAAAAGTCAATTTTACAACATAGATTATGTATGCAATTCTTAGATAACTTTTAAATTTCTCGAAAAGTGTAATATATTTTGGAAAACTTTCAACTGTTTTACAATATATGGCCAATACAATTAATAAAAGTCATTTTTACAACATAGATTATGTTTGCAAGTCTTAGATAACTTTTAAATTTCTCAAAAGCTGTCATATATTCTCGAAAACTTTCAACTATTTTACAATATAGCGCAAATACAATTAATAAGAGTCAATTTTACAACATAGATTATGTATGCAAATTTTAGATAACTTTTAAATTTCTCAAAAGCTGTCATATATTTTCGAAAACTTTCAACTATTTTACAACATAGGGCCAAACCAATTAATCAAAGTCAATTTTACAATGTAAATTATTTATGCAAAATCTTAGATATCTTTTAAATTTCTCGAAAACTGTAATATATTTTGGAAAACTTTCAACTGTTTTACAATATAGGGCCAATACAATTAATAAAAGTCAATTTTACAACATAGATTATGTATGCAAATTTTAGATAACTTTTAAATTTCTCAAAAGCTGTCATATATTCTCAAAAACTTTCAACTATTTTACAATATAGGGCAAATACAATTAATAAAAGTCAATTTTACAACATAGATTATGTATGCAAATTTTAGATAACTTTTAAATTTCTCAAAAGCTGTCATATATTTTCGAAAACTTTCAACTATTTTACAACATAGGGCCAAACCAATTAATCAAAGTCAATTTTACAATGTAAATTATTTATGCAAAATCTTAGATATCTTTTAAATTTCTCGAAAACTGTAATATATTTTGAAAAACGTTCAACTGTTTTCCAATATAGAGCCAAACTAATTAATCAAACTCAATTTTACAATATAAATAATTTATGCAAAATCTTAGATAACTTTCAAATTTCTCAAAAACTGTAATATATTTTTGAAAACTTTCAACTGTTTTACAATATAGGGCCAATACAATTAATAAAAGTCAATTTTACAACATAGATTATGTATTCAAATCTTAGATAACTTTTAAATTTCTCAAAAGCTGTCATATATTTTCGAAAACTTTCAACTATTTTACAACATAGGGCCAAACCAAATAATCAAAGTCAATTTTACAATGTAAATTATTTATGCAAAATCTTAGATATCTTTTAAATTTCTCGAAAACTGTAATATATTTTGATAAACATTCAACTGTTTTACAATATAGGGCAATACAATTAATAAAAGTCAATTTTACAACATAGATTATGTATGCAATTCTTAGATAACTTTTAAATTTCTCGAAAACTGTAATATATTTTGGAAAACTTTCAACTGTTTTACAATATAGGGCCAATACAATTAATAAAAGTCAATTTTACAACATAGATTATGTATTCAAATCTTAGATAACTTTTAAATTTCTCAAAAGCTGTCATATATTTTCGAAAACTTTCAACTATTTTACAACATAGGGCCAAACCAAATAATCAAAGTCAATTTTACAATGTAAATTATTTATGCAAAATCTTAGATATCTTTTAAATTTCTCGAAAACTGTAATATATTTTGATAAACATTCAACTGTTTTACAATATAGGGCCAATACAATTAATAAAAGTCTATTTTACAACATAGATTATGTATGCAAATCTTAGATAACTTTTAAATTTCTGGAAAACTGTAATATATTTTGGAAAACTTTCAACTGTTTCACAATATAGGGCCAATACAATTAATAAAAGTCAATTTTACAACATAGATTATGTATGCAAATTTTAGATAACTTTTAAATTTCTCAAAAGCTGTCATATATTTTCGAAAACTTTCAACTATTTTACAACATAGGGCCAAACCAATTAATCAAAGTCAATTTTACAATGTAAATTATTTATGCAAAATCTTAGATATCTTTTAAATTTCTCGAAAACTGTAATATATTTTGAAAAACTTTCAACTGTTTTACAATATAGGGCCAAACCAATTAATCAAAGTCAATTTTACAATATAAATATTTTATGCAAAATCTTAGATATCTTTTAAATTTCTCGAAAACTGTAATATATTTTGATAAACATTCAACTGTTTTACAATATAGGGCCAATACAATTAATAAAAGTCTATTTTACAACGTAGATTATGTATGCAAATCTTAGATAACTTTTAAATTTCTGGAAAACTGTAATATATTTTGGAAAACTTTCAACTGTTTCACAATATAGGGCCAATACAATTAATAAAAGTCAATTTTACAACATAGATTATGTATTCAAATCTTAGATAACTTTTAAATTTCTCAAAAGCTGTCATATATTTTCTAAAACTTTCAACTATTTCACAACATAGGGCGAAACCAATTAATCAAAGTCAATTTTACAATGTAAATTATTTATGCAAAATCTTAGATATCTTTTAATTTCTCGAAAACTGTAATATATTTTGAAAAACTTTCAACTGTTTTACAATATAGGGCCAATACAATTCATAAAAGTATATTTTACAACATAGATTATGAATGCAAATCTTAGATAACTTTTAAATTTCTCAAAAGCTGTCATATATTCTCGAAAACTTTCAACTATTTTACAATATAGGGCAAATACAATTAATAAAAGTCAATTTTACAACATAGATTATGTATGCAAATTTTAGATAACTTTTAAATTTCTCAAAAGCTGTCATATATTTTCGAAAACTTTCAACTATTTTACAACATAGGGCCAAACCAATTAATCAAAGTCAATTTTACAATGTAAATTATTTATGCAAAATCTTAGATATCTTTTAAATTTCTCGAAAACTGTAATATATTTTGATAAACATTCAACTGTTTTACAATATAGGGCCAATACAATTAATAAAAGTCTATTTTACAACATAGATTATGTATGCAAATCTTAGATAACTTTTAAATTTCTGGAAAACTGTAATATATTTTGGAAAACTTTCAACTGTTTCACAATATAGGGCCAATACAATTAATAAAAGTCAATTTTACAACATAGATTATGTATGCAAATTTTAGATAACTTTTAAATTTCTCAAAAGCTGTCATATATTTTCGAAAACTTTCAACTATTTTACAACATAGGGCCAAACCAATTAATCAAAGTCAATTTTACAATGTAAATTATTTATGCAAAATCTTAGATATCTTTGAAATTTCTCGAAAACTGTAATATATTTTGAAAAACTTTCAACTGTTTTACAATATAGGGCCAAACCAATTAATCAAAGTCAATTTTACAATATAAATAATTTATGCAAAATCTTAGATAACTTTTAAATTTCTCAAAAACTGTAATATATTTTTGAAAACTTTCAACTGTTTTACAATATAGGGCAAATACAATTAATAAAAGTCAATTTTACAACATAGATTATTTATGCAAAACTTACATAACTTTTAAATTTCTCCAAGCTATCATATATTATCAAAAACTGTCAACTATTTTACAATATAGCGCCAATACAATTAATAAAAATCAATTTTACAATATAAATTATTTATGCAAAATCTTAGATAACTTTTAAATTTCTCAAAAACTGTAATATATTTTGGAAAACTTTCAACTGTTTTACAATATAGGGAAATACAATTAATAAAAGTCAATTTTACAACATAGATTATGTATGCAATTCTTAGATAACTTTTAAATTTCTCGAAAAGTGTAATATATTTTGGAAAACTTTCAACTGTTTTACAATATAGGGCCAATACAATTAATAAAAGTCAATTTTACAACATAGATTATGTTTGCAAATCTTAGATAACTTTTAAATTTCTCAAAAGCTGTCATATATTCTCGAAAACTTTCAACTATTTTACAATATAGCGCAAATACAATTAATAAAAGTCAATTTTACAACATAGATTATGTATGCAAATTTTAGATAACTTTTAAATTTCTCAAAAGCTGTAATATATTTTCGAACACTTTCAACTATTTTACAACATAGGGCCAAACCAAATAATCAAAGTCAATTTTACAATGTAAATTATTTATGCAAAATCTTAGATATCTTTTAAATTTCTCGAAAACTGTAATATATTTTGATAAACATTCAACTGTTTTACAATATAGGGCCAATACAATTAATAAAAGTCTATTTTACAACATAGATTATGTATGCAAATCTTAGATAACTTTTAAATTTCTGGAAAACTGTAATATATTTTGGAAAACTTTCAACTGTTTCACAATATAGGGCCAATACAATTAATAAAAGTCAATTTTACAACATAGATTATGTATGCAAATTTTAGATAACTTTTAAATTTCTCAAAAGCTGTCATATATTTTCGAAAACTTTCAACTATTTTACAACATAGGGCCAAACCAATTAATCAAAGTCAATTTTACAATGTAAATTATTTATGCAAAATCTTAGATATCTTTTAAATTTCTCGAAAACTGTAATATATTTTGAAAAACTTTCAACTGTTTTACAATATAGGGCCAAACCAATTAATCAAAGTCAATTTTACAATATAAATAATTTATGCAAAATCTTAGATAACTTTTAAATTTCTCAAAAACTGTAATATATTTTTGAAAACTTTCAACTGTTTTACAATATAGGGCAAATACAATTAATAAAAGTCAATTTTACAACATAGATTATTTATGCAAAACTTACATAACTTTTAAATTTCTCCAAGCTATCATATATTATCAAAAACTGTCAACTATTTTACAATATAGCGCCAATACAATTAATAAAAATCAATTTTACAATATAAATTATTTATGCAAAATCTTAGATAACTTTTAAATTTCTCAAAAACTGTAATATATTTTGGAAAACTTTCAACTGTTTTACAATATAGGGAAATACAATTAATAAAAGTCAATTTTACAACATAGATTATGTATGCAATTCTTAGATAACTTTTAAATTTCTCGAAAAGTGTAATATATTTTGGAAAACTTTCAACTGTTTTACAATATAGGGCCAATACAATTAATAAAAGTCATTTTTACAACATAGATTATGTTTGCAAGTCTTAGATAACTTTTAAATTTCTCAAAAGCTGTCATATATTCTCGAAAACTTTCAACTATTTTACAATATAGCGCAAATACAATTAATAAAAGTCAATTTTACAACATAGATTATGTATGCAAATTTTAGATAACTTTTAAATTTCTCAAAAGCTGTCATATATTTTCGAAAACTTTCAACTATTTTACAACATAGGGCCAAACCAATTAATCAAAGTCAATTTTACAATGTAAATTATTTATGCAAAATCTTAGATATCTTTTAAATTTCTCAAAAACTGTAATATATTTTGGAAAACTTTCAACTGTTTTACAATATAGGGCAATACAATTAATAAAAGTCAATTTTACAACATAGATTATGTATGCAATTCTTAGATAACTTTTAAATTTCTCGAAAAGTGTAATATATTTTGATAAACATTCAACTGTTTTACAATATAGGGCCAATACAATTAATAAAAGTCTATTTTACAACATAGATTATGTATGCAAATCTTAGATAACTTTTAAATTTCTGGAAAACTGTAATATATTTTGGAAAACTTTCAACTGTTTCACAATATAGGGCCAATACAATTAATAAAAGTCAATTTTACAACATAGATTATGTATGCAAATTTTAGATAACTTTTAAATTTCTCAAAAGCTGTCATATATTTTCGAAAACTTTCAACTATTTTACAACATAGGGCCAAACCAATTAATCAAAGTCAATTTTACAATGTAAATTATTTATGCAAAATCTTAGATATCTTTTAAATTTCTCGAAAACTGTAATATATTTTGAAAAACTTTCAACTGTTTTACAATATAGGGCCAAACCAATTAATCAAAGTCAATTTTACAATATAAATAATTTATGCAACATCTTAGATAACTTTTAAATTTCTCAAAAACTGTAATATATTTTTGAAAACTTTCAACTGTTTTACAATATAGGGCAAATACAATTAATAAAAGTCAATTTTACAACATAGATTATTTATGCAAAACTTACATAACTTTTAAATTTCTCCAAGCTATCATATATTATCAAAAACTGTCAACTATTTTACAATATAGCGCCAATACAATTAATAAAAATCAATTTTACAATATAAATTATTTATGCAAAATCTTAGATAACTTTTAAATTTCTCAAAAACTGTAATATATTTTGGAAAACTTTCAACTGTTTTACAATATAGGGAAATACAATTAATAAAAGTCAATTTTACAACATAGATTATGTATGCAATTCTTAGATAACTTTTAAATTTCTCGAAAAGTGTAATATATTTTGGAAAACTTTCAACTGTTTTACAATATAGGGCCAATACAATTAATAAAAGTCATTTTTACAACATAGATTATGTTTGCAAGTCTTAGATAACTTTTAAATTTCTCAAAAGCTGTCATATATTCTCGAAAACTTTCAACTATTTTACAATATAGCGCAAATACAATTAATAAGAGTCAATTTTACAACATAGATTATGTATGCAAATTTTAGATAACTTTTAAATTTCTCAAAAGCTGTCATATATTTTCGAAAACTTTCAACTATTTTACAACATAGGGCCAAACCAATTAATCAAAGTCAATTTTACAATGTAAATTATTTATGCAAAATCTTAGATATCTTTTAAATTTCTCGAAAACTGTAATATATTTTGGAAAACTTTCAACTGTTTTACAATATAGGGCCAATACAATTAATAAAAGTCAATTTTACAACATAGATTATGTATGCAAATTTTAGATAACTTTTAAATTTCTCAAAAGCTGTCATATATTCTCAAAAACTTTCAACTATTTTACAATATAGGGCAAATACAATTAATAAAAGTCAATTTTACAACATAGATTATGTATGCAAATTTTAGATAACTTTTAAATTTCTCAAAAGCTGTCATATATTTTCGAAAACTTTCAACTATTTTACAACATAGGGCCAAACCAATTAATCAAAGTCAATTTTACAATGTAAATTATTTATGCAAAATCTTAGATATCTTTTAAATTTCTCGAAAACTGTAATATATTTTGAAAAACGTTCAACTGTTTTCCAATATAGAGCCAAACTAATTAATCAAACTCAATTTTACAATATAAATAATTTATGCAAAATCTTAGATAACTTTCAAATTTCTCAAAAACTGTAATATATTTTTGAAAACTTTCAACTGTTTTACAATATAGGGCCAATACAATTAATAAAAGTCAATTTTACAACATAGATTATGTATTCAAATCTTAGATAACTTTTAAATTTCTCAAAAGCTGTCATATATTTTCGAAAACTTTCAACTGTTTTACAACATAGGGCCAAACCAAATAATCAAAGTCAATTTTACAATGTAAATTATTTATGCAAAATCTTAGATATCTTTTAAATTTCTCGAAAACTGTAATATATTTTGATAAACATTCAACTCTTTTACAATATAGGGCAATACAATTAATAAAAGTCAATTTTACAACATAGATTATGTATGCAATTCTTAGATAACTTTTAAATTTCTCGAAAACTGTAATATATTTTGGAAAACTTTCAACTGTTTTACAATATAGGGCCAATACAATTAATAAAAGTCAATTTTACAACATAGATTATGTATTCAAATCTTAGATAACTTTTAAATTTCTCAAAAGCTGTCATATATTTTCGAAAACTTTCAACTATTTTACAACATAGGGCCAAACCAAATAATCAAAGTCAATTTTACAATGTAAATTATTTATGCAAAATCTTAGATATCTTTTAAATTTCTCGAAAACTGTAATATATTTTGATAAACATTCAACTGTTTTACAATATAGGGCCAATACAATTAATAAAAGTCTATTTTACAACATAGATTATGTATGCAAATCTTAGATAACTTTTAAATTTCTGGAAAACTGTAATATATTTTGGAAAACTTTCAACTGTTTCACAATATAGGGCCAATACAATTAATAAAAGTCAATTTTACAACATAGATTATGTATGCAAATTTTAGATAACTTTTAAATTTCTCAAAAGCTGTCATATATTTTCGAAAACTTTCAACTATTTTACAACATAGGGCCAAACCAATTAATCAAAGTCAATTTTACAATGTAAATTATTTATGCAAAATCTTAGATATCTTTTAAATTTCTCGAAAACTGTAATATATTTTGAAAAACTTTCAACTGTTTTACAATATAGGGCCAAACCAATTAATCAAAGTCAATTTTACAATATAAATATTTTATGCAAAATCTTAGATATCTTTTAAATTTCTCGAAAACTGTAATATATTTTGATAAACATTCAACTGTTTTACAATATAGGGCCAATACAATTAATAAAAGTCTATTTTACAACGTAGATTATGTATGCAAATCTTAGATAACTTTTAAATTTCTGGAAAACTGTAATATATTTTGGAAAACTTTCAACTGTTTCACAATATAGGGCCAATACAATTAATAAAAGTCAATTTTACAACATAGATTATGTATTCAAATCTTAGATAACTTTTAAATTTCTCAAAAGCTGTCATATATTTTCTAAAACTTTCAACTATTTCACAACATAGGGCGAAACCAATTAATCAAAGTCAATTTTACAATGTAAATTATTTATGCAAAATCTTAGATATCTTTTAATTTCTCGAAAACTGTAATATATTTTGAAAAACTTTCAACTGTTTTACAATATAGGGCCAATACAATTCATAAAAGTATATTTTACAACATAGATTATGTATGCAAATCTTAGATAACTTTTAAATTTCTCAAAAGCTGTCATATATTCTCGAAAACTTTCAACTATTTTACAATATAGGGCAAATACAATTAATAAAAGTCAATTTTACAACATAGATTATGTATGCAAATTTTAGATAACTTTTAAATTTCTCAAAAGCTGTCATATATTTTCGAAAACTTTCAACTATTTTACAACATAGGGCCAAACCAATTAATCAAAGTCAATTTTACAATGTAAATTATTTATGCAAAATCTTAGATATCTTTTAAATTTCTCGAAAACTGTAATATATTTTGATAAACATTCAACTGTTTTACAATATAGGGCCAATACAATTAATAAAAGTCTATTTTACAACATAGATTATGTATGCAAATCTTAGATAACTTTTAAATTTCTGGAAAACTGTAATATATTTTGGAAAACTTTCAACTGTTTCACAATATAGGGCCAATACAATTAATAAAAGTCAATTTTACAACATAGATTATGTATGCAAATTTTAGATAACTTTTAAATTTCTCAAAAGCTGTCATATATTTTCGAAAACTTTCAACTATTTTACAACATAGGGCCAAACCAATTAATCAAAGTCAATTTTACAATGTAAATTATTTATGCAAAATCTTAGATATCTTTGAAATTTCTCGAAAACTGTAATATATTTTGAAAAACTTTCAACTGTTTTACAATATAGGGCCAAACCAATTAATCAAAGTCAATTTTACAATATAAATAATTTATGCAAAATCTTAGATAACTTTTAAATTTCTCAAAAACTGTAATATATTTTTGAAAACTTTCAACTGTTTTACAATATAGGGCAAATACAATTAATAAAAGTCAATTTTACAACATAGATTATTTATGCAAAACTTACATAACTTTTAAATTTCTCCAAGCTATCATATATTATCAAAAACTGTCAACTATTTTACAATATAGCGCCAATACAATTAATAAAAATCAATTTTACAATATAAATTATTTATGCAAAATCTTAGATAACTTTTAAATTTCTCAAAAACTGTAATATATTTTGGAAAACTTTCAACTGTTTTACAATATAGGGAAATACAATTAATAAAAGTCAATTTTACAACATAGATTATGTATGCAATTCTTAGATAACTTTTAAATTTCTCGAAAAGTGTAATATATTTTGGAAAACTTTCAACTGTTTTACAATATAGGGCCAATACAATTAATAAAAGTCAATTTTACAACATAGATTATGTTTGCAAATCTTAGATAACTTTTAAATTTCTCAAAAGCTGTCATATATTCTCGAAAACTTTCAACTATTTTACAATATAGCGCAAATACAATTAATAAAAGTCAATTTTACAACATAGATTATGTATGCAAATTTTAGATAACTTTTAAATTTCTCAAAAGCTGTAATATATTTTCGAACACTTTCAACTATTTTACAACATAGGGCCAAACCAAATAATCAAAGTCAATTTTACAATGTAAATTATTTATGCAAAATCTTAGATATCTTTTAAATTTCTCGAAAACTGTAATATATTTTGATAAACATTCAACTGTTTTACAATATAGGGCCAATACAATTAATAAAAGTCTATTTTACAACATAGATTATGTATGCAAATCTTAGATAACTTTTAAATTTCTGGAAAACTGTAATATATTTTGGAAAACTTTCAACTGTTTTACAATATAGGGAAATACAATTAATAAAAGTCAATTTTACAACATAGATTATGTATGCAATTCTTAGATAACTTTTAAATTTCTCGAAAAGTGTAATATATTTTGGAAAACTTTCAACTGTTTTACAATATAGGGCCAATACAATTAATAAAAGTCATTTTTACAACATAGATTATGTTTGCAAGTCTTAGATAACTTTTAAATTTCTCAAAAGCTGTCATATATTCTCGAAAACTTTCAACTATTTTACAATATAGCGCAAATACAATTAATAAAAGTCAATTTTACAACATAGATTATGTATGCAAATTTTAGATAACTTTTAAATTTCTCAAAAGCTGTCATATATTTTCGAAAACTTTCAACTATTTTACAACATAGGGCCAAACCAATTAATCAAAGTCAATTTTACAATGTAAATTATTTATGCAAAATCTTAGATATCTTTTAAATTTCTCAAAAACTGTAATATATTTTGGAAAACTTTCAACTGTTTTACAATATAGGGCAATACAATTAATAAAAGTCAATTTTACAACATAGATTATGTATGCAATTCTTAGATAACTTTTAAATTTCTCGAAAAGTGTAATATATTTTGGAAAACTTTCAACTGTTTTACAATATAGGGCCAATACAATTAATAAAAGTCAATTTTACAACATAGATTATGTTTGCAAATCTTAGATAACTTTTAAATTTCTCAAAAGCTGTCATATATTCTCGAAAACTTTCAACTATTTTACAATATAGCGCAAATACAATTAATAAAAGTCAATTTTACAACATAGATTATGTATGCAAATTTTAGATAACTTTTAAATTTCTCAAAAGCTGTAATATATTTTCGAACACTTTCAACTATTTTACAACATAGGGCCAAACCAAATAATCAAAGTCAATTTTACAATGTAAATTATTTATGCAAAATCTTAGATATCTTTTAAATTTCTCGAAAACTGTAATATATTTTGATAAACATTCAACTGTTTTACAATATAGGGCCAATACAATTAATAAAAGTCTATTTTACAACATAGATTATGTATGCAAATCTTAGATAACTTTTAAATTTCTGGAAAACTGTAATATATTTTGGAAAACTTTCAACTGTTTCACAATATAGGGCCAATACAATTAATAAAAGTCAATTTTACAACATAGATTATGTATGCAAATTTTAGATAACTTTTAAATTTCTCAAAAGCTGTCATATATTTTCGAAAACTTTCAACTATTTTACAACATAGGGCCAAACCAATTAATCAAAGTCAATTTTACAATGTAAATTATTTATGCAAAATCTTAGATATCTTTTAAATTTCTCGAAAACTGTAATATATTTTGAAAAACTTTCAACTGTTTTACAATATAGGGCCAAACCAATTAATCAAAGTCAATTTTACAATATAAATAATTTATGCAACATCTTAGATAACTTTTAAATTTCTCAAAAACTGTAATATATTTTTGAAAACTTTCAACTGTTTTACAATATAGGGCAAATACAATTAATAAAAGTCAATTTTACAACATAGATTATTTATGCAAAACTTACATAACTTTTAAATTTCTCCAAGCTATCATATATTATCAAAAACTGTCAACTATTTTACAATATAGCGCCAATACAATTAATAAAAATCAATTTTACAATATAAATTATTTATGCAAAATCTTAGATAACTTTTAAATTTCTCAAAAACTGTAATATATTTTGGAAAACTTTCAACTGTTTTACAATATAGGGAAATACAATTAATAAAAGTCAATTTTACAACATAGATTATGTATGCAATTCTTAGATAACTTTTAAATTTCTCGAAAAGTGTAATATATTTTGGAAAACTTTCAACTGTTTTACAATATAGGGCCAATACAATTAATAAAAGTCATTTTTACAACATAGATTATGTTTGCAAGTCTTAGATAACTTTTAAATTTCTCAAAAGCTGTCATATATTCTCGAAAACTTTCAACTATTTTACAATATAGCGCAAATACAATTAATAAAAGTCAATTTTACAACATAGATTATGTATGCAAATTTTAGATAACTTTTAAATTTCTCAAAAGCTGTCATATATTTTCGAAAACTTTCAACTATTTTACAACATAGGGCCAAACCAATTAATCAAAGTCAATTTTACAATGTAAATTATTTATGCAAAATCTTAGATATCTTTTAAATTTCTCGAAAACTGTAATATATTTTGGAAAACTTTCAACTGTTTTACAATATAGGGCCAATACAATTAATAAAAGTCAATTTTACAACATAGATTATGTATGCAAATTTTAGATAACTTTTAAATTTCTCAAAAGCTGTCATATATTCTCAAAAACTTTCAACTATTTTACAATATAGGGCAAATACAATTAATAAAAGTCAATTTTACAACATAGATTATGTATGCAAATTTTAGATAACTTTTAAATTTCTCAAAAGCTGTCATATATTTTCGAAAACTTTCAACTATTTTACAACATAGGGCCAAACCAATTAATCAAAGTCAATTTTACAATGTAAATTATTTATGCAAAATCTTAGATATCTTTTAAATTTCTCGAAAACTGTAATATATTTTGAAAAACGTTCAACTGTTTTACAATATAGAGCCAAACTAATTAATCAAACTCAATTTTACAATATAAATAATTTATGCAAAATCTTAGATAACTTTCAAATTTCTCAAAAACTGTAATATATTTTTGAAAACTTTCAACTGTTTTACAATATAGGGCCAATACAATTAATAAAAGTCAATTTTACAACATAGATTATGTATTCAAATCTTAGATAACTTTTAAATTTCTCAAAAGCTGTCATATATTTTCGAAAACTTTCAACTATTTTACAACATAGGGCCAAACCAAATAATCAAAGTCAATTTTACAACATAGATTATGTATGCAATTCTTAGATAACTTTTAAATTTCTCAAAAGCTGTCATATATTTTCGAAAACTTTCAACTATTTTACAACATAGGGCCAAACCAAATAATCAAAGTCAATTTTACAACATAGATTATGTATGCAATTCTTAGATAACTTTTAAATTTCTCGAAAACTGTAATATATTTTGAAAAACTTTCAACTGTTTTACAATATAGGGCCAAACCAATTAATCAAAGTCAATTTTACAATATAAATAATTTATGCAAAATCTTAGATAACTTTTAAATTTCTCAAAAACTGTAATATATTTTTGAAAACTTTCAACTGTTTTACAATATAGGGCAAATACAATTAATAAAAGTCAATTTTACAACATAGATTATTTATGCAAAACTTACATAACTTTTAAATTTCTCCAAGCTATCATATATTATCAAAAACTGTCAACTATTTTACAATATAGCGCCAATACAATTAATAAAAATCAATTTTACAATATAAATTATTTATGCAAAATCTTAGATAACTTTTAAATTTCTCAAAAACTGTAATATATTTTGGAAAACTTTCAACTGTTTTACAATATAGGGAAATACAATTAATAAAAGTCAATTTTACAACATAGATTATGTATGCAATTCTTAGATAACTTTTAAATTTCTCGAAAAGTGTAATATATTTTGGAAAACTTTCAACTGTTTTACAATATAGGGCCAATACAATTAATAAAAGTCAATTTTACAACATAGATTATGTATTCAAATCTTAGATAACTTTTAAATTTCTCAAAAGCTGTCATATATTTTCGAAAACTTTCAACTATTTTACAACATAGGGCCAAACCAAATAATCAAAGTCAATTTTACAATGTAAATTATTTATGCAAAATCTTAGATATCTTTTAAATTTCTCGAAAACTGTAATATATTTTGATAAACATTCAACTGTTTTACAATATAGGGCCAATACAATTAATAAAAGTCTATTTTACAACATAGATTATGTATGCAAATCTTAGATAACTTTTAAATTTCTGGAAAACTGTAATATATTTTGGAAAACTTTCAACTGTTTCACAATATAGGGCCAATACAATTAATAAAAGTCAATTTTACAACATAGATTATGTATGCAAATTTTAGATAACTTTTAAATTTCTCAAAAGCTGTCATATATTTTCGAAAACTTTCAACTATTTTACAACATAGGGCCAAACCAATTAATCAAAGTCAATTTTACAATGTAAATTATTTATGCAAAATCTTAGATATCTTTTAAATTTCTCGAAAACTGTAATATATTTTGAAAAACTTTCAACTGTTTTACAATATAGGGCCAAACCAATTAATCAAAGTCAATTTTACAATATAAATAATTTATGCAAAATCTTAGATAACTTTTAAATTTCTCAAAAACTGTAATATATTTTTGAAAACTTTCAACTGTTTTACAATATAGGGCAAATACAATTAATAAAAGTCAATTTTACAACATAGATTATTTATGCAAAACTTACATAACTTTTAAATTTCTCCAAGCTATCATATATTATCAAAAACTGTCAACTATTTTACAATATAGCGCCAATACAATTAATAAAAATCAATTTTACAATATAAATTATTTATGCAAAATCTTAGATAACTTTTAAATTTCTCAAAAACTGTAATATATTTTGGAAAACTTTCAACTGTTTTACAATATAGGGAAATACAATTAATAAAAGTCAATTTTACAACATAGATTATGTATGCAATTCTTAGATAACTTTTAAATTTCTCGAAAAGTGTAATATATTTTGGAAAACTTTCAACTGTTTTACAATATAGGGCCAATACAATTAATAAAAGTCAATTTTACAACATAGATTATGTTTGCAAATCTTAGATAACTTTTAAATTTCTCAAAAGCTGTCATATATTCTCGAAAACTTTCAACTATTTTACAATATAGCGCAAATACAATTAATCAAAGTCAATTTTACAATGTAAATTATTTATGCAAAATCTTAGATAACTTTTAAATTGCTGGAAAACTGTAATATATTTTGGAAAACTTTCAACTGTTTCACAATATAGGGCCAATACAATTAATAAAAGTCAATTTTACAACATAGATTATGTATGCAAATTTTAGATAACTTTTAAATTTCTCAAAAGCTGTCATATATTTTCGAAAACTTTCAACTATTTTACAACATAGGGCCAAACCAATTAATCAAAGTCAATTTTACAATGTAAATTATTTATGCAAAATCTTAGATATCTTTTAAATTTCTCGAAAACTGTAATATATTTTGAAAAACTTTCAACTGTTTTACAATATAGCGCCAATACAATTAATAAAAATCAATTTTACAATATAAATTATTTATGCAAAATCTTAGATAACTTTTAAATTTCTCAAAAACTGTAATATATTTTGGAAAACTTTAAACTGTTTTACAATATAGGGAAATACAATTAATAAAAGTCAATTTTACAACATAGATTATGTATGCAAATTTTAGATCACTTTTAAATTTCTCGAAAACTGTAATATATTTTGAAAAACTTTCAACTGTTTTACAATATAGAGCCAAACCAATTAATCAAAGTCAATTTTACAATGTAAATTATTTATGCAAAATCTTAGATATCTTTTAAATTTCTCGAAAACTGTAATATATTTTGATAAACATTCAACTGTTTTACAATATAGGGCCAATACAATTAATAAAAGTCTATTTTACAACATAGATTATGTATGCAAATCTTAGATAACTTTTAAATTTCTGGAAAACTGTTATATATTTTGGAAAACTTTCAACTGTTTCACAATATAGGGCCAATACAATTAATAAAAGTCAATTTTACAACATAGATTATGTATGCAAATTTTAGATAACTTTTAAATTTCTCAAAAGCTGTCATATATTTTCGAAAACTTTCAACTATTTTACAACATAGGGCCAAACCAATTAATCAAAGTCAATTTTACAATGTAAATTATTTATGCAAAATCTTAGATATCTTTTAAATTTCTCGAAAACTGTAATATATTTTGAAAAACTTTCAACTGTTTTACAATATAGGGCCAAACCAATTAATCAAAGTCAATTTTACAATATAAATAATTTATGCAAAATCTTAGATAACTTTTAAATTTCTCAAAAACTGTAATATATTTTTGAAAACTTTCAACTGTTTTACAATATAGGGCAAATACAATTAATAAAAGTCAATTTTACAACATAGATTATTTATGCAAAACTTACATAACTTTTAAATTTCTCCAAGCTATCATATATTATCAAAAACTGTCAACTATTTTACAATATAGCGCCAATACAATTAATAAAAATCAATTTTACAATATAAATTATTTATGCAAAATCTTAGATAACTTTTAAATTTCTCAAAAACTGTAATATATTTTGGAAAACTATCAACTGTTTTACAATATAGGGAAATACAATTAATAAAAGTCAATTTTACAACATAGATTATGTATGCAATTCTTAGATAACTTTTAAATTTCTCGAAAAGTGTAATATATTTTGGAAAACTTTCAACTGTTTTACAACATAGGGCCAAACCAAATAATCAAAGTCAATTTTACAATGTAAATTATTTATGCAAAATCTTAGATATCTTTTAAATTTCTCGAAAACTGTAATATATTTTGATAAACATTCAACTGTTTTACAATATAGGGCCAATACAATTAATAAAAGTCTATTTTACAACATAGATTATGTATGCAAATCTTAGATAACTTTTAAATTTCTGGAAAACTGTAATATATTTTGGAAAACTTTCAACTGTTTCACAATATAGGGCCAATACAATAAATAAAAGTCAATTTTACAACATAGATTATGTATGCAAATTTTAGATAACTTTTAAATTTCTCAAAAGCTGTCATATATTTTCGAAAACTTTCAACTATTTTACAACATAGGGCCAAACCAATTAATCAAAGTCAATTTTACAATGTAAATTATTTATGCAAAATCTTAGATATCTTTTAAATTTCTCGAAAACTGTAATAAATTTTGAAAAACTTTCAACTGTTTTACAATATAGGGCCAAACCAATTAATCAAAGTCAATTTTACAATATAAATAATTTATGCAAAATCTTAGATAACTTTTAAATTTCTCAAAAACTGTAATATATTTTTGAAAACTTTCAACTGTTTTACAATATACTGCAAATACAATTAATAAAAGTCAATTTTACAACATAGATTATTTATGCAAAACTTACATAACTTTTAAATTTCTCCAAGCTATCATATATTATCAAAAACTGTCAACTATTTTACAATATAGCGCCAATACAATTAATAAAAATCAATTTTACAATATAAATTATTTATGCAAAATCTTAGATAACTTTTAAATTTCTCAAAAACTGTAATATATTTTGGAAAACTTTCAACTGTTTTACAATATAGGGAAATACAATTAATAAAAGTCAATTTTACAACATAGATTATGTATGCAATTCTTAGATAACTTTTAAATTTCTCGAAAAGTGTAATATATTTTGGAAAACTTTCAACTGTTTTACAATATATGGCCAATACAATTAATAAAAGTCATTTTTACAACATAGATTATGTTTGCAAGTCTTAGATAACTTTTAAATTTCTCAAAAGCTGTCATATATTCTCGAAAACTTTCAACTATTTTACAATATAGCGCAAATACAATTAATAAGAGTCAATTTTACAACATAGATTATGTATGCAAATTTTAGATAACTTTTAAATTTCTCAAAAGCTGTCATATATTTTCGAAAACTTTCAACTATTTTACAACATAGGGCCAAACCAATTAATCAAAGTCAATTTTACAATGTAAATTATTTATGCAAAATCTTAGATATCTTTTAAATTTCTCGAAAACTGTAATATATTTTGGAAAACTTTCAACTGTTTTACAATATAGGGCCAATACAATTAATAAAAGTCAATTTTACAACATAGATTATGTATGCAAATTTTAGATAACTTTTAAATTTCTCAAAAGCTGTCATATATTCTCAAAAACTTTCAACTATTTTACAATATAGGGCAAATACAATTAATAAAAGTCAATTTTACAACATAGATTATGTATGCAAATTTTAGATTACTTTTAAATTTCTCAAAAGCTGTCATATATTTTCGAAAACTTTCAACTATTTTACAACATAGGGCCAAACCAAATAATCAAAGTCAATTTTACAATGTAAATTATTTATGCAAAATCTTAGATATCTTTTAAATTTCTCGAAAACTGTAATATATTTTGATAAACATTCAACTGTTTTACAATATAGGGCAATACAATTAATAAAAGTCAATTTTACAACATAGATTATGTATGCAATTCTTAGATAACTTTTAAATTTCTCGAAAACTGTAATATATTTTGGAAAACTTTCAACTGTTTTACAATATAGGGCCAATACAATTAATAAAAGTCAATTTTACAACATAGATTATGTATTCAAATCTTAGATAACTTTTAAATTTCTCAAAAGCTGTCATATATTTTCGAAAACTTTCAACTATTTTACAACATAGGGCCAAACCAAATAATCAAAGTCAATTTTACAATGTAAATTATTTATGCAAAATCTTAGATATCTTTTAAATTTCTCGAAAACTGTAATATATTTTGATAAACATTCAACTGTTTTACAATATAGGGCCAATACAATTAATAAAAGTCTATTTTACAACATAGATTATGTATGCAAATCTTAGATAACTTTTAAATTTCTGGAAAACTGTAATATATTTTGGAAAACTTTCAACTGTTTCACAATATAGGGCCAATACAATTAATAAAAGTCAATTTTACAACATAGATTATGTATGCAAATTTTAGATAACTTTTAAATTTCTCAAAAGCTGTCATATATTTTCGAAAACTTTCAACTATTTTACAACATAGGGCCAAACCAATTAATCAAAGTCAATTTTACAATGTAAATTATTTATGCAAAATCTTAGATATCTTTTAAATTTCTCGAAAACTGTAATATATTTTGAAAAACTTTCAACTGTTTTACAATATAGGGCCAAACCAATTAATCAAAGTCAATTTTACAATATAAATATTTTATGCAAAATCTTAGATATCTTTTAAATTTCTCGAAAACTGTAATATATTTTGATAAACATTCAACTGTTTTACAATATAGGGCCAATACAATTAATAAAAGTCTATTTTACAACGTAGATTATGTATGCAAATCTTAGATAACTTTTAAATTTCTGGAAAACTGTAATATATTTTGGAAAACTTTCAACTGTTTCACAATATAGGGCCAATACAATTAATAAAAGTCAATTTTACAACATAGATTATGTATTCAAATCTTAGATAACTTTTAAATTTCTCAAAAGCTGTCATATATTTTCTAAAACTTTCAACTATTTCACAACATAGGGCGAAACCAATTAATCAAAGTCAATTTTACAATGTAAATTATTTATGCAAAATCTTAGATATCTTTTAATTTCTCGAAAACTGTAATATATTTTGAAAAACTTTCAACTGTTTTACAATATAGGGCCAATACAATTCATAAAAGTATATTTTACAACATAGATTATGAATGCAAATCTTAGATAACTTTTAAATTTCTCAAAAGCTGTCATATATTCTCGAAAACTTTCAACTATTTTACAATATAGGGCAAATACAATTAATAAAAGTCAATTTTACAACATAGATTATGTATGCAAATTTTAGATAACTTTTAAATTTCTCAAAAGCTGTCATATATTTTCGAAAACTTTCAACTATTTTACAACATAGGGCCAAACCAATTAATCAAAGTCAATTTTACAATGTAAATTATTTATGCAAAATCTTAGATATCTTTTAAATTTCTCGAAAACTGTAATATATTTTGATAAACATTCAACTGTTTTACAATATAGGGCCAATACAATTAATAAAAGTCTATTTTACAACATAGATTATGTATGCAAATCTTAGATAACTTTTAAATTTCTGGAAAACTGTAATATATTTTGGAAAACTTTCAACTGTTTCACAATATAGGGCCAATACAATTAATAAAAGTCAATTTTACAACATAGATTATGTATGCAAATTTTAGATAACTTTTAAATTTCTCAAAAGCTGTCATATATTTTCGAAAACTTTCAACTATTTTACAACATAGGGCCAAACCAATTAATCAAAGTCAATTTTACAATGTAAATTATTTATGCAAAATCTTAGATATCTTTGAAATTTCTCGAAAACTGTAATATATTTTGAAAAACTTTCAACTGTTTTACAATATAGGGCCAAACCAATTAATCAAAGTCAATTTTACAATATAAATAATTTATGCAAAATCTTAGATAACTTTTAAATTTCTCAAAAACTGTAATATATTTTTGAAAACTTTCAACTGTTTTACAATATAGGGCAAATACAATTAATAAAAGTCAATTTTACAACATAGATTATTTATGCAAAACTTACATAACTTTTAAATTTCTCCAAGCTATCATATATTATCAAAAACTGTCAACTATTTTACAATATAGCGCCAATACAATTAATAAAAATCAATTTTACAATATAAATTATTTATGCAAAATCTTAGATAACTTTTAAATTTCTCAAAAACTGTAATATATTTTGGAAAACTTTCAACTGTTTTACAATATAGGGAAATACAATTAATAAAAGTCAATT
The DNA here is from genome assembly GCA_949152435.1 of Gastracanthus pulcherrimus. Lineage (NCBI taxonomy): Eukaryota > Metazoa > Arthropoda > Insecta > Hymenoptera > Pteromalidae > Gastracanthus > Gastracanthus pulcherrimus. The sequence continues at coordinate 118,496,543 of OX424573.1, forward strand.
TTACAACATAGATTATGTATGCAATTCTTAGATAACTTTTAAATTTCTCGAAAAGTGTAATATATTTTGGAAAACTTTCAACTGTTTTACAATATAGGGCCAATACAATTAATAAAAGTCATTTTTACAACATAGATTATGTTTGCAAGTCTTAGATAACTTTTAAATTTCTCAAAAGCTGTCATATATTCTCGAAAACTTTCAACTATTTTACAATATAGCGCAAATACAATTAATAAAAGTCAATTTTACAACATAGATTATGTATGCAAATTTTAGATAACTTTTAAATTTCTCAAAAGCTGTCATATATTTTCGAAAACTTTCAACTATTTTACAACATAGGGCCAAACCAATTAATCAAAGTCAATTTTACAATGTAAATTATTTATGCAAAATCTTAGATATCTTTTAAATTTCTCGAAAACTGTAATATATTTTGGAAAACTTTCAACTGTTTTACAATATAGGGCCAATACAATTAATAAAAGTCAATTTTACAACATAGATTATGTATGCAAATTTTAGATAACTTTTAAATTTCTCAAAAGCTGTCATATATTCTCAAAAACTTTCAACTATTTTACAATATAGGGCAAATACAATTAATAAAAGTCAATTTTACAACATAGATTATGTATGCAAATTTTAGATAACTTTTAAATTTCTCAAAAGCTGTCATATATTTTCGAAAACTTTCAACTATTTTACAACATAGGGCCAAACCAATTAATCAAAGTCAATTTTACAATGTAAATTATTTATGCAAAATCTTAGATATCTTTTAAATTTCTCGAAAACTGTAATATATTTTGAAAAACGTTCAACTGTTTTACAATATAGAGCCAAACTAATTAATCAAACTCAATTTTACAATATAAATAATTTATGCAAAATCTTAGATAACTTTCAAATTTCTCAAAAACTGTAATATATTTTTGAAAACTTTCAACTGTTTTACAATATAGGGCCAATACAATTAATAAAAGTCAATTTTACAACATAGATTATGTATTCAAATCTTAGATAACTTTTAAATTTCTCAAAAGCTGTCATATATTTTCGAAAACTTTCAACTATTTTACAACATAGGGCCAAACCAAATAATCAAAGTCAATTTTACAACATAGATTATGTATGCAATTCTTAGATAACTTTTAAATTTCTCAAAAGCTGTCATATATTTTCGAAAACTTTCAACTATTTTACAACATAGGGCCAAACCAAATAATCAAAGTCAATTTTACAACATAGATTATGTATGCAATTCTTAGATAACTTTTAAATTTCTCGAAAACTGTAATATATTTTGAAAAACTTTCAACTGTTTTACAATATAGGGCCAAACCAATTAATCAAAGTCAATTTTACAATATAAATAATTTATGCAAAATCTTAGATAACTTTTAAATTTCTCAAAAACTGTAATATATTTTTGAAAACTTTCAACTGTTTTACAATATAGGGCAAATACAATTAATAAAAGTCAATTTTACAACATAGATTATTTATGCAAAACTTACATAACTTTTAAATTTCTCCAAGCTATCATATATTATCAAAAACTGTCAACTATTTTACAATATAGCGCCAATACAATTAATAAAAATCAATTTTACAATATAAATTATTTATGCAAAATCTTAGATAACTTTTAAATTTCTCAAAAACTGTAATATATTTTGGAAAACTTTCAACTGTTTTACAATATAGGGAAATACAATTAATAAAAGTCAATTTTACAACATAGATTATGTATGCAATTCTTAGATAACTTTTAAATTTCTCGAAAAGTGTAATATATTTTGGAAAACTTTCAACTGTTTTACAATATAGGGCCAATACAATTAATAAAAGTCAATTTTACAACATAGATTATGTATTCAAATCTTAGATAACTTTTAAATTTCTCAAAAGCTGTCATATATTTTCGAAAACTTTCAACTATTTTACAACATAGGGCCAAACCAAATAATCAAAGTCAATTTTACAATGTAAATTATTTATGCAAAATCTTAGATATCTTTTAAATTTCTCGAAAACTGTAATATATTTTGATAAACATTCAACTGTTTTACAATATAGGGCCAATACAATTAATAAAAGTCTATTTTACAACATAGATTATGTATGCAAATCTTAGATAACTTTTAAATTTCTGGAAAACTGTAATATATTTTGGAAAACTTTCAACTGTTTCACAATATAGGGCCAATACAATTAATAAAAGTCAATTTTACAACATAGATTATGTATGCAAATTTTAGATAACTTTTAAATTTCTCAAAAGCTGTCATATATTTTCGAAAACTTTCAACTATTTTACAACATAGGGCCAAACCAATTAATCAAAGTCAATTTTACAATGTAAATTATTTATGCAAAATCTTAGATATCTTTTAAATTTCTCGAAAACTGTAATATATTTTGAAAAACTTTCAACTGTTTTACAATATAGGGCCAAACCAATTAATCAAAGTCAATTTTACAATATAAATAATTTATGCAAAATCTTAGATAACTTTTAAATTTCTCAAAAACTGTAATATATTTTTGAAAACTTTCAACTGTTTTACAATATAGGGCAAATACAATTAATAAAAGTCAATTTTACAACATAGATTATTTATGCAAAACTTACATAACTTTTAAATTTCTCCAAGCTATCATATATTATCAAAAACTGTCAACTATTTTACAATATAGCGCCAATACAATTAATAAAAATCAATTTTACAATATAAATTATTTATGCAAAATCTTAGATAACTTTTAAATTTCTCAAAAACTGTAATATATTTTGGAAAACTTTCAACTGTTTTACAATATAGGGAAATACAATTAATAAAAGTCAATTTTACAACATAGATTATGTATGCAATTCTTAGATAACTTTTAAATTTCTCGAAAAGTGTAATATATTTTGGAAAACTTTCAACTGTTTTACAATATAGGGCCAATACAATTAATAAAAGTCAATTTTACAACATAGATTATGTTTGCAAATCTTAGATAACTTTTAAATTTCTCAAAAGCTGTCATATATTCTCGAAAACTTTCAACTATTTTACAATATAGCGCAAATACAATTAATCAAAGTCAATTTTACAATGTAAATTATTTATGCAAAATCTTAGATAACTTTTAAATTGCTGGAAAACTGTAATATATTTTGGAAAACTTTCAACTGTTTCACAATATAGGGCCAATACAATTAATAAAAGTCAATTTTACAACATAGATTATGTATGCAAATTTTAGATAACTTTTAAATTTCTCAAAAGCTGTCATATATTTTCGAAAACTTTCAACTATTTTACAACATAGGGCCAAACCAATTAATCAAAGTCAATTTTACAATGTAAATTATTTATGCAAAATCTTAGATATCTTTTAAATTTCTCGAAAACTGTAATATATTTTGAAAAACTTTCAACTGTTTTACAATATAGCGCCAATACAATTAATAAAAATCAATTTTACAATATAAATTATTTATGCAAAATCTTAGATAACTTTTAAATTTCTCAAAAACTGTAATATATTTTGGAAAACTTTAAACTGTTTTACAATATAGGGAAATACAATTAATAAAAGTCAATTTTACAACATAGATTATGTATGCAAATTTTAGATCACTTTTAAATTTCTCGAAAACTGTAATATATTTTGAAAAACTTTCAACTGTTTTACAATATAGAGCCAAACCAATTAATCAAAGTCAATTTTACAATGTAAATTATTTATGCAAAATCTTAGATATCTTTTAAATTTCTCGAAAACTGTAATATATTTTGATAAACATTCAACTGTTTTACAATATAGGGCCAATACAATTAATAAAAGTCTATTTTACAACATAGATTATGTATGCAAATCTTAGATAACTTTTAAATTTCTGGAAAACTGTTATATATTTTGGAAAACTTTCAACTGTTTCACAATATAGGGCCAATACAATTAATAAAAGTCAATTTTACAACATAGATTATGTATGCAAATTTTAGATAACTTTTAAATTTCTCAAAAGCTGTCATATATTTTCGAAAACTTTCAACTATTTTACAACATAGGGCCAAACCAATTAATCAAAGTCAATTTTACAATGTAAATTATTTATGCAAAATCTTAGATATCTTTTAAATTTCTCGAAAACTGTAATATATTTTGAAAAACTTTCAACTGTTTTACAATATAGGGCCAAACCAATTAATCAAAGTCAATTTCACAATATAAATAATTTATGCAAAATCTTAGATAACTTTTAAATTTCTCAAAAACTGTAATATATTTTTGAAAACTTTCAACTGTTTTACAATATAGGGCAAATACAATTAATAAAAGTCAATTTTACAACATAGATTATTTATGCAAAACTTACATAACTTTTAAATTTCTCCAAGCTATCATATATTATCAAAAACTGTCAACTATTTTACAATATAGCGCCAATACAATTAATAAAAATCAATTTTACAATATAAATTATTTATGCAAAATCTTAGATAACTTTTAAATTTCTCAAAAACTGTAATATATTTTGGAAAACTATCAACTGTTTTACAATATAGGGAAATACAATTAATAAAAGTCAATTTTACAACATAGATTATGTATGCAATTCTTAGATAACTTTTAAATTTCTCGAAAAGTGTAATATATTTTGGAAAACTTTCAACTGTTTTACAACATAGGGCCAAACCAAATAATCAAAGTCAATTTTACAATGTAAATTATTTATGCAAAATCTTAGATATCTTTTAAATTTCTCGAAAACTGTAATATATTTTGATAAACATTCAACTGTTTTACAATATAGGGCCAATACAATTAATAAAAGTCTATTTTACAACATAGATTATGTATGCAAATCTTAGATAACTTTTAAATTTCTGGAAAACTGTAATATATTTTGGAAAACTTTCAACTGTTTCACAATATAGGGCCAATACAATAAATAAAAGTCAATTTTACAACATAGATTATGTATGCAAATTTTAGATAACTTTTAAATTTCTCAAAAGCTGTCATATATTTTCGAAAACTTTCAACTATTTTACAACATAGGGCCAAACCAATTAATCAAAGTCAATTTTACAATGTAAATTATTTATGCAAAATCTTAGATATCTTTTAAATTTCTCGAAAACTGTAATAAATTTTGAAAAACTTTCAACTGTTTTACAATATAGGGCCAAACCAATTAATCAAAGTCAATTTTACAATATAAATAATTTATGCAAAATCTTAGATAACTTTTAAATTTCTCAAAAACTGTAATATATTTTTGAAAACTTTCAACTGTTTTACAATATACTGCAAATACAATTAATAAAAGTCAATTTTACAACATAGATTATTTATGCAAAACTTACATAACTTTTAAATTTCTCCAAGCTATCATATATTATCAAAAACTGTCAACTATTTTACAATATAGCGCCAATACAATTAATAAAAATCAATTTTACAATATAAATTATTTATGCAAAATCTTAGATAACTTTTAAATTTCTCAAAAACTGTAATATATTTTGGAAAACTTTCAACTGTTTTACAATATAGGGAAATACAATTAATAAAAGTCAATTTTACAACATAGATTATGTATGCAATTCTTAGATAACTTTTAAATTTCTCGAAAAGTGTAATATATTTTGGAAAACTTTCAACTGTTTTACAATATATGGCCAATACAATTAATAAAAGTCATTTTTACAACATAGATTATGTTTGCAAGTCTTAGATAACTTTTAAATTTCTCAAAAGCTGTCATATATTCTCGAAAACTTTCAACTATTTTACAATATAGCGCAAATACAATTAATAAGAGTCAATTTTACAACATAGATTATGTATGCAAATTTTAGATAACTTTTAAATTTCTCAAAAGCTGTCATATATTTTCGAAAACTTTCAACTATTTTACAACATAGGGCCAAACCAATTAATCAAAGTCAATTTTACAATGTAAATTATTTATGCAAAATCTTAGATATCTTTTAAATTTCTCGAAAACTGTAATATATTTTGGAAAACTTTCAACTGTTTTACAATATAGGGCCAATACAATTAATAAAAGTCAATTTTACAACATAGATTATGTATGCAAATTTTAGATAACTTTTAAATTTCTCAAAAGCTGTCATATATTCTCAAAAACTTTCAACTATTTTACAATATAGGGCAAATACAATTAATAAAAGTCAATTTTACAACATAGATTATGTATGCAAATTTTAGATAACTTTTAAATTTCTCAAAAGCTGTCATATATTTTCGAAAACTTTCAACTATTTTACAACATAGGGCCAAACCAATTAATCAAAGTCAATTTTACAATGTAAATTATTTATGCAAAATCTTAGATATCTTTTAAATTTCTCGAAAACTGTAATATATTTTGAAAAACGTTCAACTGTTTTCCAATATAGAGCCAAACTAATTAATCAAACTCAATTTTACAATATAAATAATTTATGCAAAATCTTAGATAACTTTCAAATTTCTCAAAAACTGTAATATATTTTTGAAAACTTTCAACTGTTTTACAATATAGGGCCAATACAATTAATAAAAGTCAATTTTACAACATAGATTATGTATTCAAATCTTAGATAACTTTTAAATTTCTCAAAAGCTGTCATATATTTTCGAAAACTTTCAACTATTTTACAACATAGGGCCAAACCAAATAATCAAAGTCAATTTTACAATGTAAATTATTTATGCAAAATCTTAGATATCTTTTAAATTTCTCGAAAACTGTAATATATTTTGATAAACATTCAACTGTTTTACAATATAGGGCAATACAATTAATAAAAGTCAATTTTACAACATAGATTATGTATGCAATTCTTAGATAACTTTTAAATTTCTCGAAAACTGTAATATATTTTGGAAAACTTTCAACTGTTTTACAATATAGGGCCAATACAATTAATAAAAGTCAATTTTACAACATAGATTATGTATTCAAATCTTAGATAACTTTTAAATTTCTCAAAAGCTGTCATATATTTTCGAAAACTTTCAACTATTTTACAACATAGGGCCAAACCAAATAATCAAAGTCAATTTTACAATGTAAATTATTTATGCAAAATCTTAGATATCTTTTAAATTTCTCGAAAACTGTAATATATTTTGATAAACATTCAACTGTTTTACAATATAGGGCCAATACAATTAATAAAAGTCTATTTTACAACATAGATTATGTATGCAAATCTTAGATAACTTTTAAATTTCTGGAAAACTGTAATATATTTTGGAAAACTTTCAACTGTTTCACAATATAGGGCCAATACAATTAATAAAAGTCAATTTTACAACATAGATTATGTATGCAAATTTTAGATAACTTTTAAATTTCTCAAAAGCTGTCATATATTTTCGAAAACTTTCAACTATTTTACAACATAGGGCCAAACCAATTAATCAAAGTCAATTTTACAATGTAAATTATTTATGCAAAATCTTAGATATCTTTTAAATTTCTCGAAAACTGTAATATATTTTGAAAAACTTTCAACTGTTTTACAATATAGGGCCAAACCAATTAATCAAAGTCAATTTTACAATATAAATATTTTATGCAAAATCTTAGATATCTTTTAAATTTCTCGAAAACTGTAATATATTTTGATAAACATTCAACTGTTTTACAATATAGGGCCAATACAATTAATAAAAGTCTATTTTACAACGTAGATTATGTATGCAAATCTTAGATAACTTTTAAATTTCTGGAAAACTGTAATATATTTTGGAAAACTTTCAACTGTTTCACAATATAGGGCCAATACAATTAATAAAAGTCAATTTTACAACATAGATTATGTATTCAAATCTTAGATAACTTTTAAATTTCTCAAAAGCTGTCATATATTTTCTAAAACTTTCAACTATTTCACAACATAGGGCGAAACCAATTAATCAAAGTCAATTTTACAATGTAAATTATTTATGCAAAATCTTAGATATCTTTTAATTTCTCGAAAACTGTAATATATTTTGAAAAACTTTCAACTGTTTTACAATATAGGGCCAATACAATTCATAAAAGTATATTTTACAACATAGATTATGAATGCAAATCTTAGATAACTTTTAAATTTCTCAAAAGCTGTCATATATTCTCGAAAACTTTCAACTATTTTACAATATAGGGCAAATACAATTAATAAAAGTCAATTTTACAACATAGATTATGTATGCAAATTTTAGATAACTTTTAAATTTCTCAAAAGCTGTCATATATTTTCGAAAACTTTCAACTATTTTACAACATAGGGCCAAACCAATTAATCAAAGTCAATTTTACAATGTAAATTATTTATGCAAAATCTTAGATATCTTTTAAATTTCTCGAAAACTGTAATATATTTTGATAAACATTCAACTGTTTTACAATATAGGGCCAATACAATTAATAAAAGTCTATTTTACAACATAGATTATGTATGCAAATCTTAGATAACTTTTAAATTTCTGGAAAACTGTAATATATTTTGGAAAACTTTCAACTGTTTCACAATATAGGGCCAATACAATTAATAAAAGTCAATTTTACAACATAGATTATGTATGCAAATTTTAGATAACTTTTAAATTTCTCAAAAGCTGTCATATATTTTCGAAAACTTTCAACTATTTTACAACATAGGGCCAAACCAATTAATCAAAGTCAATTTTACAATGTAAATTATTTATGCAAAATCTTAGATATCTTTGAAATTTCTCGAAAACTGTAATATATTTTGAAAAACTTTCAACTGTTTTACAATATAGGGCCAAACCAATTAATCAAAGTCAATTTTACAATATAAATAATTTATGCAAAATCTTAGATAACTTTTAAATTTCTCAAAAACTGTAATATATTTTTGAAAACTTTCAACTGTTTTACAATATAGGGCAAATACAATTAATAAAAGTCAATTTTACAACATAGATTATTTATGCAAAACTTACATAACTTTTAAATTTCTCCAAGCTATCATATATTATCAAAAACTGTCAACTATTTTACAATATAGCGCCAATACAATTAATAAAAATCAATTTTACAATATAAATTATTTATGCAAAATCTTAGATAACTTTTAAATTTCTCAAAAACTGTAATATATTTTGGAAAACTTTCAACTGTTTTACAATATAGGGAAATACAATTAATAAAAGTCAATTTTACAACATAGATTATGTATGCAATTCTTAGATAACTTTTAAATTTCTCGAAAAGTGTAATATATTTTGGAAAACTTTCAACTGTTTTACAATATAGGGCCAATACAATTAATAAAAGTCAATTTTACAACATAGATTATGTTTGCAAATCTTAGATAACTTTTAAATTTCTCAAAAGCTGTCATATATTCTCGAAAACTTTCAACTATTTTACAATATAGCGCAAATACAATTAATAAAAGTCAATTTTACAACATAGATTATGTATGCAAATTTTAGATAACTTTTAAATTTCTCAAAAGCTGTAATATATTTTCGAACACTTTCAACTATTTTACAACATAGGGCCAAACCAAATAATCAAAGTCAATTTTACAATGTAAATTATTTATGCAAAATCTTAGATATCTTTTAAATTTCTCGAAAACTGTAATATATTTTGATAAACATTCAACTGTTTTACAATATAGGGCCAATACAATTAATAAAAGTCTATTTTACAACATAGATTATGTATGCAAATCTTAGATAACTTTTAAATTTCTGGAAAACTGTAATATATTTTGGAAAACTTTCAACTGTTTCACAATATAGGGCCAATACAATTAATAAAAGTCAATTTTACAACATAGATTATGTATGCAAATTTTAGATAACTTTTAAATTTCTCAAAAGCTGTCATATATTTTCGAAAACTTTCAACTATTTTACAACATAGGGCCAAACCAATTAATCAAAGTCAATTTTACAATGTAAATTATTTATGCAAAATCTTAGATATCTTTTAAATTTCTCGAAAACTGTAATATATTTTGAAAAACTTTCAACTGTTTTACAATATAGGGCCAAACCAATTAATCAAAGTCAATTTTACAATATAAATAATTTATGCAAAATCTTAGATAACTTTTAAATTTCTCAAAAACTGTAATATATTTTTGAAAACTTTCAACTGTTTTACAATATAGGGCAAATACAATTAATAAAAGTCAATTTTACAACATAGATTATTTATGCAAAACTTACATAACTTTTAAATTTCTCCAAGCTATCATATATTATCAAAAACTGTCAACTATTTTACAATATAGCGCCAATACAATTAATAAAAATCAATTTTACAATATAAATTATTTATGCAAAATCTTAGATAACTTTTAAATTTCTCAAAAACTGTAATATATTTTGGAAAACTTTCAACTGTTTTACAATATAGGGAAATACAATTAATAAAAGTCAATTTTACAACATAGATTATGTATGCAATTCTTAGATAACTTTTAAATTTCTCGAAAAGTGTAATATATTTTGGAAAACTTTCAACTGTTTTACAATATAGGGCCAATACAATTAATAAAAGTCATTTTTACAACATAGATTATGTTTGCAAGTCTTAGATAACTTTTAAATTTCTCAAAAGCTGTCATATATTCTCGAAAACTTTCAACTATTTTACAATATAGCGCAAATACAATTAATAAAAGTCAATTTTACAACATAGATTATGTATGCAAATTTTAGATAACTTTTAAATTTCTCAAAAGCTGTCATATATTTTCGAAAACTTTCAACTATTTTACAACATAGGGCCAAACCAATTAATCAAAGTCAATTTTACAATGTAAATTATTTATGCAAAATCTTAGATATCTTTTAAATTTCTCAAAAACTGTAATATATTTTGGAAAACTTTCAACTGTTTTACAATATAGGGCAATACAATTAATAAAAGTCAATTTTACAACATAGATTATGTATGCAATTCTTAGATAACTTTTAAATTTCTCGAAAAGTGTAATATATTTTGATAAACATTCAACTGTTTTACAATATAGGGCCAATACAATTAATAAAAGTCTATTTTACAACATAGATTATGTATGCAAATCTTAGATAACTTTTAAATTTCTGGAAAACTGTAATATATTTTGGAAAACTTTCAACTGTTTCACAATATAGGGCCAATACAATTAATAAAAGTCAATTTTACAACATAGATTATGTATGCAAATTTTAGATAACTTTTAAATTTCTCAAAAGCTGTCATATATTTTCGAAAACTTTCAACTATTTTACAACATAGGGCCAAACCAATTAATCAAAGTCAATTTTACAATGTAAATTATTTATGCAAAATCTTAGATATCTTTTAAATTTCTCGAAAACTGTAATATATTTTGAAAAACTTTCAACTGTTTTACAATATAGGGCCAAACCAATTAATCAAAGTCAATTTTACAATATAAATAATTTATGCAACATCTTAGATAACTTTTAAATTTCTCAAAAACTGTAATATATTTTTGAAAACTTTCAACTGTTTTACAATATAGGGCAAATACAATTAATAAAAGTCAATTTTACAACATAGATTATTTATGCAAAACTTACATAACTTTTAAATTTCTCCAAGCTATCATATATTATCAAAAACTGTCAACTATTTTACAATATAGCGCCAATACAATTAATAAAAATCAATTTTACAATATAAATTATTTATGCAAAATCTTAGATAACTTTTAAATTTCTCAAAAACTGTAATATATTTTGGAAAACTTTCAACTGTTTTACAATATAGGGAAATACAATTAATAAAAGTCAATTTTACAACATAGATTATGTATGCAATTCTTAGATAACTTTTAAATTTCTCGAAAAGTGTAATATATTTTGGAAAACTTTCAACTGTTTTACAATATAGGGCCAATACAATTAATAAAAGTCATTTTTACAACATAGATTATGTTTGCAAGTCTTAGATAACTTTTAAATTTCTCAAAAGCTGTCATATATTCTCGAAAACTTTCAACTATTTTACAATATAGCGCAAATACAATTAATAAGAGTCAATTTTACAACATAGATTATGTATGCAAATTTTAGATAACTTTTAAATTTCTCAAAAGCTGTCATATATTTTCGAAAACTTTCAACTATTTTACAACATAGGGCCAAACCAATTAATCAAAGTCAATTTTACAATGTAAATTATTTATGCAAAATCTTAGATATCTTTTAAATTTCTCGAAAACTGTAATATATTTTGGAAAACTTTCAACTGTTTTACAATATAGGGCCAATACAATTAATAAAAGTCAATTTTACAACATAGATTATGTATGCAAATTTTAGATAACTTTTAAATTTCTCAAAAGCTGTCATATATTCTCAAAAACTTTCAACTATTTTACAATATAGGGCAAATACAATTAATAAAAGTCAATTTTACAACATAGATTATGTATGCAAATTTTAGATAACTTTTAAATTTCTCAAAAGCTGTCATATATTTTCGAAAACTTTCAACTATTTTACAACATAGGGCCAAACCAATTAATCAAAGTCAATTTTACAATGTAAATTATTTATGCAAAATCTTAGATATCTTTTAAATTTCTCGAAAACTGTAATATATTTTGAAAAACGTTCAACTGTTTTCCAATATAGAGCCAAACTAATTAATCAAACTCAATTTTACAATATAAATAATTTATGCAAAATCTTAGATAACTTTCAAATTTCTCAAAAACTGTAATATATTTTTGAAAACTTTCAACTGTTTTACAATATAGGGCCAATACAATTAATAAAAGTCAATTTTACAACATAGATTATGTATTCAAATCTTAGATAACTTTTAAATTTCTCAAAAGCTGTCATATATTTTCGAAAACTTTCAACTGTTTTACAACATAGGGCCAAACCAAATAATCAAAGTCAATTTTACAATGTAAATTATTTATGCAAAATCTTAGATATCTTTTAAATTTCTCGAAAACTGTAATATATTTTGATAAACATTCAACTCTTTTACAATATAGGGCAATACAATTAATAAAAGTCAATTTTACAACATAGATTATGTATGCAATTCTTAGATAACTTTTAAATTTCTCGAAAACTGTAATATATTTTGGAAAACTTTCAACTGTTTTACAATATAGGGCCAATACAATTAATAAAAGTCAATTTTACAACATAGATTATGTATTCAAATCTTAGATAACTTTTAAATTTCTCAAAAGCTGTCATATATTTTCGAAAACTTTCAACTATTTTACAACATAGGGCCAAACCAAATAATCAAAGTCAATTTTACAATGTAAATTATTTATGCAAAATCTTAGATATCTTTTAAATTTCTCGAAAACTGTAATATATTTTGATAAACATTCAACTGTTTTACAATATAGGGCCAATACAATTAATAAAAGTCTATTTTACAACATAGATTATGTATGCAAATCTTAGATAACTTTTAAATTTCTGGAAAACTGTAATATATTTTGGAAAACTTTCAACTGTTTCACAATATAGGGCCAATACAATTAATAAAAGTCAATTTTACAACATAGATTATGTATGCAAATTTTAGATAACTTTTAAATTTCTCAAAAGCTGTCATATATTTTCGAAAACTTTCAACTATTTTACAACATAGGGCCAAACCAATTAATCAAAGTCAATTTTACAATGTAAATTATTTATGCAAAATCTTAGATATCTTTTAAATTTCTCGAAAACTGTAATATATTTTGAAAAACTTTCAACTGTTTTACAATATAGGGCCAAACCAATTAATCAAAGTCAATTTTACAATATAAATATTTTATGCAAAATCTTAGATATCTTTTAAATTTCTCGAAAACTGTAATATATTTTGATAAACATTCAACTGTTTTACAATATAGGGCCAATACAATTAATAAAAGTCTATTTTACAACGTAGATTATGTATGCAAATCTTAGATAACTTTTAAATTTCTGGAAAACTGTAATATATTTTGGAAAACTTTCAACTGTTTCACAATATAGGGCCAATACAATTAATAAAAGTCAATTTTACAACATAGATTATGTATTCAAATCTTAGATAACTTTTAAATTTCTCAAAAGCTGTCATATATTTTCTAAAACTTTCAACTATTTCACAACATAGGGCGAAACCAATTAATCAAAGTCAATTTTACAATGTAAATTATTTATGCAAAATCTTAGATATCTTTTAATTTCTCGAAAACTGTAATATATTTTGAAAAACTTTCAACTGTTTTACAATATAGGGCCAATACAATTCATAAAAGTATATTTTACAACATAGATTATGTATGCAAATCTTAGATAACTTTTAAATTTCTCAAAAGCTGTCATATATTCTCGAAAACTTTCAACTATTTTACAATATAGGGCAAATACAATTAATAAAAGTCAATTTTACAACATAGATTATGTATGCAAATTTTAGATAACTTTTAAATTTCTCAAAAGCTGTCATATATTTTCGAAAACTTTCAACTATTTTACAACATAGGGCCAAACCAATTAATCAAAGTCAATTTTACAATGTAAATTATTTATGCAAAATCTTAGATATCTTTTAAATTTCTCGAAAACTGTAATATATTTTGATAAACATTCAACTGTTTTACAATATAGGGCCAATACAATTAATAAAAGTCTATTTTACAACATAGATTATGTATGCAAATCTTAGATAACTTTTAAATTTCTGGAAAACTGTAATATATTTTGGAAAACTTTCAACTGTTTCACAATATAGGGCCAATACAATTAATAAAAGTCAATTTTACAACATAGATTATGTATGCAAATTTTAGATAACTTTTAAATTTCTCAAAAGCTGTCATATATTTTCGAAAACTTTCAACTATTTTACAACATAGGGCCAAACCAATTAATCAAAGTCAATTTTACAATGTAAATTATTTATGCAAAATCTTAGATATCTTTGAAATTTCTCGAAAACTGTAATATATTTTGAAAAACTTTCAACTGTTTTACAATATAGGGCCAAACCAATTAATCAAAGTCAATTTTACAATATAAATAATTTATGCAAAATCTTAGATAACTTTTAAATTTCTCAAAAACTGTAATATATTTTTGAAAACTTTCAACTGTTTTACAATATAGGGCAAATACAATTAATAAAAGTCAATTTTACAACATAGATTATTTATGCAAAACTTACATAACTTTTAAATTTCTCCAAGCTATCATATATTATCAAAAACTGTCAACTATTTTACAATATAGCGCCAATACAATTAATAAAAATCAATTTTACAATATAAATTATTTATGCAAAATCTTAGATAACTTTTAAATTTCTCAAAAACTGTAATATATTTTGGAAAACTTTCAACTGTTTTACAATATAGGGAAATACAATTAATAAAAGTCAATTTTACAACATAGATTATGTATGCAATTCTTAGATAACTTTTAAATTTCTCGAAAAGTGTAATATATTTTGGAAAACTTTCAACTGTTTTACAATATAGGGCCAATACAATTAATAAAAGTCAATTTTACAACATAGATTATGTTTGCAAATCTTAGATAACTTTTAAATTTCTCAAAAGCTGTCATATATTCTCGAAAACTTTCAACTATTTTACAATATAGCGCAAATACAATTAATAAAAGTCAATTTTACAACATAGATTATGTATGCAAATTTTAGATAACTTTTAAATTTCTCAAAAGCTGTAATATATTTTCGAACACTTTCAACTATTTTACAACATAGGGCCAAACCAAATAATCAAAGTCAATTTTACAATGTAAATTATTTATGCAAAATCTTAGATATCTTTTAAATTTCTCGAAAACTGTAATATATTTTGATAAACATTCAACTGTTTTACAATATAGGGCCAATACAATTAATAAAAGTCTATTTTACAACATAGATTATGTATGCAAATCTTAGATAACTTTTAAATTTCTGGAAAACTGTAATATATTTTGGAAAACTTTCAACTGTTTTACAATATAGGGAAATACAATTAATAAAAGTCAATTTTACAACATAGATTATGTATGCAATTCTTAGATAACTTTTAAATTTCTCGAAAAGTGTAATATATTTTGGAAAACTTTCAACTGTTTTACAATATAGGGCCAATACAATTAATAAAAGTCATTTTTACAACATAGATTATGTTTGCAAGTCTTAGATAACTTTTAAATTTCTCAAAAGCTGTCATATATTCTCGAAAACTTTCAACTATTTTACAATATAGCGCAAATACAATTAATAAAAGTCAATTTTACAACATAGATTATGTATGCAAATTTTAGATAACTTTTAAATTTCTCAAAAGCTGTCATATATTTTCGAAAACTTTCAACTATTTTACAACATAGGGCCAAACCAATTAATCAAAGTCAATTTTACAATGTAAATTATTTATGCAAAATCTTAGATATCTTTTAAATTTCTCAAAAACTGTAATATATTTTGGAAAACTTTCAACTGTTTTACAATATAGGGCAATACAATTAATAAAAGTCAATTTTACAACATAGATTATGTATGCAATTCTTAGATAACTTTTAAATTTCTCGAAAAGTGTAATATATTTTGGAAAACTTTCAACTGTTTTACAATATAGGGCCAATACAATTAATAAAAGTCAATTTTACAACATAGATTATGTTTGCAAATCTTAGATAACTTTTAAATTTCTCAAAAGCTGTCATATATTCTCGAAAACTTTCAACTATTTTACAATATAGCGCAAATACAATTAATAAAAGTCAATTTTACAACATAGATTATGTATGCAAATTTTAGATAACTTTTAAATTTCTCAAAAGCTGTAATATATTTTCGAACACTTTCAACTATTTTACAACATAGGGCCAAACCAAATAATCAAAGTCAATTTTACAATGTAAATTATTTATGCAAAATCTTAGATATCTTTTAAATTTCTCGAAAACTGTAATATATTTTGATAAACATTCAACTGTTTTACAATATAGGGCCAATACAATTAATAAAAGTCTATTTTACAACATAGATTATGTATGCAAATCTTAGATAACTTTTAAATTTCTGGAAAACTGTAATATATTTTGGAAAACTTTCAACTGTTTCACAATATAGGGCCAATACAATTAATAAAAGTCAATTTTACAACATAGATTATGTATGCAAATTTTAGATAACTTTTAAATTTCTCAAAAGCTGTCATATATTTTCGAAAACTTTCAACTATTTTACAACATAGGGCCAAACCAATTAATCAAAGTCAATTTTACAATGTAAATTATTTATGCAAAATCTTAGATATCTTTTAAATTTCTCGAAAACTGTAATATATTTTGAAAAACTTTCAACTGTTTTACAATATAGGGCCAAACCAATTAATCAAAGTCAATTTTACAATATAAATAATTTATGCAACATCTTAGATAACTTTTAAATTTCTCAAAAACTGTAATATATTTTTGAAAACTTTCAACTGTTTTACAATATAGGGCAAATACAATTAATAAAAGTCAATTTTACAACATAGATTATTTATGCAAAACTTACATAACTTTTAAATTTCTCCAAGCTATCATATATTATCAAAAACTGTCAACTATTTTACAATATAGCGCCAATACAATTAATAAAAATCAATTTTACAATATAAATTATTTATGCAAAATCTTAGATAACTTTTAAATTTCTCAAAAACTGTAATATATTTTGGAAAACTTTCAACTGTTTTACAATATAGGGAAATACAATTAATAAAAGTCAATTTTACAACATAGATTATGTATGCAATTCTTAGATAACTTTTAAATTTCTCGAAAAGTGTAATATATTTTGGAAAACTTTCAACTGTTTTACAATATAGGGCCAATACAATTAATAAAAGTCATTTTTACAACATAGATTATGTTTGCAAGTCTTAGATAACTTTTAAATTTCTCAAAAGCTGTCATATATTCTCGAAAACTTTCAACTATTTTACAATATAGCGCAAATACAATTAATAAAAGTCAATTTTACAACATAGATTATGTATGCAAATTTTAGATAACTTTTAAATTTCTCAAAAGCTGTCATATATTTTCGAAAACTTTCAACTATTTTACAACATAGGGCCAAACCAATTAATCAAAGTCAATTTTACAATGTAAATTATTTATGCAAAATCTTAGATATCTTTTAAATTTCTCGAAAACTGTAATATATTTTGGAAAACTTTCAACTGTTTTACAATATAGGGCCAATACAATTAATAAAAGTCAATTTTACAACATAGATTATGTATGCAAATTTTAGATAACTTTTAAATTTCTCAAAAGCTGTCATATATTCTCAAAAACTTTCAACTATTTTACAATATAGGGCAAATACAATTAATAAAAGTCAATTTTACAACATAGATTATGTATGCAAATTTTAGATAACTTTTAAATTTCTCAAAAGCTGTCATATATTTTCGAAAACTTTCAACTATTTTACAACATAGGGCCAAACCAATTAATCAAAGTCAATTTTACAATGTAAATTATTTATGCAAAATCTTAGATATCTTTTAAATTTCTCGAAAACTGTAATATATTTTGAAAAACGTTCAACTGTTTTACAATATAGAGCCAAACTAATTAATCAAACTCAATTTTACAATATAAATAATTTATGCAAAATCTTAGATAACTTTCAAATTTCTCAAAAACTGTAATATATTTTTGAAAACTTTCAACTGTTTTACAATATAGGGCCAATACAATTAATAAAAGTCAATTTTACAACATAGATTATGTATTCAAATCTTAGATAACTTTTAAATTTCTCAAAAGCTGTCATATATTTTCGAAAACTTTCAACTATTTTACAACATAGGGCCAAACCAAATAATCAAAGTCAATTTTACAACATAGATTATGTATGCAATTCTTAGATAACTTTTAAATTTCTCAAAAGCTGTCATATATTTTCGAAAACTTTCAACTATTTTACAACATAGGGCCAAACCAAATAATCAAAGTCAATTTTACAACATAGATTATGTATGCAATTCTTAGATAACTTTTAAATTTCTCGAAAACTGTAATATATTTTGAAAAACTTTCAACTGTTTTACAATATAGGGCCAAACCAATTAATCAAAGTCAATTTTACAATATAAATAATTTATGCAAAATCTTAGATAACTTTTAAATTTCTCAAAAACTGTAATATATTTTTGAAAACTTTCAACTGTTTTACAATATAGGGCAAATACAATTAATAAAAGTCAATTTTACAACATAGATTATTTATGCAAAACTTACATAACTTTTAAATTTCTCCAAGCTATCATATATTATCAAAAACTGTCAACTATTTTACAATATAGCGCCAATACAATTAATAAAAATCAATTTTACAATATAAATTATTTATGCAAAATCTTAGATAACTTTTAAATTTCTCAAAAACTGTAATATATTTTGGAAAACTTTCAACTGTTTTACAATATAGGGAAATACAATTAATAAAAGTCAATTTTACAACATAGATTATGTATGCAATTCTTAGATAACTTTTAAATTTCTCGAAAAGTGTAATATATTTTGGAAAACTTTCAACTGTTTTACAATATAGGGCCAATACAATTAATAAAAGTCAATTTTACAACATAGATTATGTATTCAAATCTTAGATAACTTTTAAATTTCTCAAAAGCTGTCATATATTTTCGAAAACTTTCAACTATTTTACAACATAGGGCCAAACCAAATAATCAAAGTCAATTTTACAATGTAAATTATTTATGCAAAATCTTAGATATCTTTTAAATTTCTCGAAAACTGTAATATATTTTGATAAACATTCAACTGTTTTACAATATAGGGCCAATACAATTAATAAAAGTCTATTTTACAACATAGATTATGTATGCAAATCTTAGATAACTTTTAAATTTCTGGAAAACTGTAATATATTTTGGAAAACTTTCAACTGTTTCACAATATAGGGCCAATACAATTAATAAAAGTCAATTTTACAACATAGATTATGTATGCAAATTTTAGATAACTTTTAAATTTCTCAAAAGCTGTCATATATTTTCGAAAACTTTCAACTATTTTACAACATAGGGCCAAACCAATTAATCAAAGTCAATTTTACAATGTAAATTATTTATGCAAAATCTTAGATATCTTTTAAATTTCTCGAAAACTGTAATATATTTTGAAAAACTTTCAACTGTTTTACAATATAGGGCCAAACCAATTAATCAAAGTCAATTTTACAATATAAATAATTTATGCAAAATCTTAGATAACTTTTAAATTTCTCAAAAACTGTAATATATTTTTGAAAACTTTCAACTGTTTTACAATATAGGGCAAATACAATTAATAAAAGTCAATTTTACAACATAGATTATTTATGCAAAACTTACATAACTTTTAAATTTCTCCAAGCTATCATATATTATCAAAAACTGTCAACTATTTTACAATATAGCGCCAATACAATTAATAAAAATCAATTTTACAATATAAATTATTTATGCAAAATCTTAGATAACTTTTAAATTTCTCAAAAACTGTAATATATTTTGGAAAACTTTCAACTGTTTTACAATATAGGGAAATACAATTAATAAAAGTCAATTTTACAACATAGATTATGTATGCAATTCTTAGATAACTTTTAAATTTCTCGAAAAGTGTAATATATTTTGGAAAACTTTCAACTGTTTTACAATATAGGGCCAATACAATTAATAAAAGTCAATTTTACAACATAGATTATGTTTGCAAATCTTAGATAACTTTTAAATTTCTCAAAAGCTGTCATATATTCTCGAAAACTTTCAACTATTTTACAATATAGCGCAAATACAATTAATCAAAGTCAATTTTACAATGTAAATTATTTATGCAAAATCTTAGATAACTTTTAAATTGCTGGAAAACTGTAATATATTTTGGAAAACTTTCAACTGTTTCACAATATAGGGCCAATACAATTAATAAAAGTCAATTTTACAACATAGATTATGTATGCAAATTTTAGATAACTTTTAAATTTCTCAAAAGCTGTCATATATTTTCGAAAACTTTCAACTATTTTACAACATAGGGCCAAACCAATTAATCAAAGTCAATTTTACAATGTAAATTATTTATGCAAAATCTTAGATATCTTTTAAATTTCTCGAAAACTGTAATATATTTTGAAAAACTTTCAACTGTTTTACAATATAGCGCCAATACAATTAATAAAAATCAATTTTACAATATAAATTATTTATGCAAAATCTTAGATAACTTTTAAATTTCTCAAAAACTGTAATATATTTTGGAAAACTTTAAACTGTTTTACAATATAGGGAAATACAATTAATAAAAGTCAATTTTACAACATAGATTATGTATGCAAATTTTAGATCACTTTTAAATTTCTCGAAAACTGTAATATATTTTGAAAAACTTTCAACTGTTTTACAATATAGAGCCAAACCAATTAATCAAAGTCAATTTTACAATGTAAATTATTTATGCAAAATCTTAGATATCTTTTAAATTTCTCGAAAACTGTAATATATTTTGATAAACATTCAACTGTTTTACAATATAGGGCCAATACAATTAATAAAAGTCTATTTTACAACATAGATTATGTATGCAAATCTTAGATAACTTTTAAATTTCTGGAAAACTGTTATATATTTTGGAAAACTTTCAACTGTTTCACAATATAGGGCCAATACAATTAATAAAAGTCAATTTTACAACATAGATTATGTATGCAAATTTTAGATAACTTTTAAATTTCTCAAAAGCTGTCATATATTTTCGAAAACTTTCAACTATTTTACAACATAGGGCCAAACCAATTAATCAAAGTCAATTTTACAATGTAAATTATTTATGCAAAATCTTAGATATCTTTTAAATTTCTCGAAAACTGTAATATATTTTGAAAAACTTTCAACTGTTTTACAATATAGGGCCAAACCAATTAATCAAAGTCAATTTTACAATATAAATAATTTATGCAAAATCTTAGATAACTTTTAAATTTCTCAAAAACTGTAATATATTTTTGAAAACTTTCAACTGTTTTACAATATAGGGCAAATACAATTAATAAAAGTCAATTTTACAACATAGATTATTTATGCAAAACTTACATAACTTTTAAATTTCTCCAAGCTATCATATATTATCAAAAACTGTCAACTATTTTACAATATAGCGCCAATACAATTAATAAAAATCAATTTTACAATATAAATTATTTATGCAAAATCTTAGATAACTTTTAAATTTCTCAAAAACTGTAATATATTTTGGAAAACTATCAACTGTTTTACAATATAGGGAAATACAATTAATAAAAGTCAATTTTACAACATAGATTATGTATGCAATTCTTAGATAACTTTTAAATTTCTCGAAAAGTGTAATATATTTTGGAAAACTTTCAACTGTTTTACAACATAGGGCCAAACCAAATAATCAAAGTCAATTTTACAATGTAAATTATTTATGCAAAATCTTAGATATCTTTTAAATTTCTCGAAAACTGTAATATATTTTGATAAACATTCAACTGTTTTACAATATAGGGCCAATACAATTAATAAAAGTCTATTTTACAACATAGATTATGTATGCAAATCTTAGATAACTTTTAAATTTCTGGAAAACTGTAATATATTTTGGAAAACTTTCAACTGTTTCACAATATAGGGCCAATACAATAAATAAAAGTCAATTTTACAACATAGATTATGTATGCAAATTTTAGATAACTTTTAAATTTCTCAAAAGCTGTCATATATTTTCGAAAACTTTCAACTATTTTACAACATAGGGCCAAACCAATTAATCAAAGTCAATTTTACAATGTAAATTATTTATGCAAAATCTTAGATATCTTTTAAATTTCTCGAAAACTGTAATAAATTTTGAAAAACTTTCAACTGTTTTACAATATAGGGCCAAACCAATTAATCAAAGTCAATTTTACAATATAAATAATTTATGCAAAATCTTAGATAACTTTTAAATTTCTCAAAAACTGTAATATATTTTTGAAAACTTTCAACTGTTTTACAATATACTGCAAATACAATTAATAAAAGTCAATTTTACAACATAGATTATTTATGCAAAACTTACATAACTTTTAAATTTCTCCAAGCTATCATATATTATCAAAAACTGTCAACTATTTTACAATATAGCGCCAATACAATTAATAAAAATCAATTTTACAATATAAATTATTTATGCAAAATCTTAGATAACTTTTAAATTTCTCAAAAACTGTAATATATTTTGGAAAACTTTCAACTGTTTTACAATATAGGGAAATACAATTAATAAAAGTCAATTTTACAACATAGATTATGTATGCAATTCTTAGATAACTTTTAAATTTCTCGAAAAGTGTAATATATTTTGGAAAACTTTCAACTGTTTTACAATATATGGCCAATACAATTAATAAAAGTCATTTTTACAACATAGATTATGTTTGCAAGTCTTAGATAACTTTTAAATTTCTCAAAAGCTGTCATATATTCTCGAAAACTTTCAACTATTTTACAATATAGCGCAAATACAATTAATAAGAGTCAATTTTACAACATAGATTATGTATGCAAATTTTAGATAACTTTTAAATTTCTCAAAAGCTGTCATATATTTTCGAAAACTTTCAACTATTTTACAACATAGGGCCAAACCAATTAATCAAAGTCAATTTTACAATGTAAATTATTTATGCAAAATCTTAGATATCTTTTAAATTTCTCGAAAACTGTAATATATTTTGGAAAACTTTCAACTGTTTTACAATATAGGGCCAATACAATTAATAAAAGTCAATTTTACAACATAGATTATGTATGCAAATTTTAGATAACTTTTAAATTTCTCAAAAGCTGTCATATATTCTCAAAAACTTTCAACTATTTTACAATATAGGGCAAATACAATTAATAAAAGTCAATTTTACAACATAGATTATGTATGCAAATTTTAGATTACTTTTAAATTTCTCAAAAGCTGTCATATATTTTCGAAAACTTTCAACTATTTTACAACATAGGGCCAAACCAAATAATCAAAGTCAATTTTACAATGTAAATTATTTATGCAAAATCTTAGATATCTTTTAAATTTCTCGAAAACTGTAATATATTTTGATAAACATTCAACTGTTTTACAATATAGGGCAATACAATTAATAAAAGTCAATTTTACAACATAGATTATGTATGCAATTCTTAGATAACTTTTAAATTTCTCGAAAACTGTAATATATTTTGGAAAACTTTCAACTGTTTTACAATATAGGGCCAATACAATTAATAAAAGTCAATTTTACAACATAGATTATGTATTCAAATCTTAGATAACTTTTAAATTTCTCAAAAGCTGTCATATATTTTCGAAAACTTTCAACTATTTTACAACATAGGGCCAAACCAAATAATCAAAGTCAATTTTACAATGTAAATTATTTATGCAAAATCTTAGATATCTTTTAAATTTCTCGAAAACTGTAATATATTTTGATAAACATTCAACTGTTTTACAATATAGGGCCAATACAATTAATAAAAGTCTATTTTACAACATAGATTATGTATGCAAATCTTAGATAACTTTTAAATTTCTGGAAAACTGTAATATATTTTGGAAAACTTTCAACTGTTTCACAATATAGGGCCAATACAATTAATAAAAGTCAATTTTACAACATAGATTATGTATGCAAATTTTAGATAACTTTTAAATTTCTCAAAAGCTGTCATATATTTTCGAAAACTTTCAACTATTTTACAACATAGGGCCAAACCAATTAATCAAAGTCAATTTTACAATGTAAATTATTTATGCAAAATCTTAGATATCTTTTAAATTTCTCGAAAACTGTAATATATTTTGAAAAACTTTCAACTGTTTTACAATATAGGGCCAAACCAATTAATCAAAGTCAATTTTACAATATAAATATTTTATGCAAAATCTTAGATATCTTTTAAATTTCTCGAAAACTGTAATATATTTTGATAAACATTCAACTGTTTTACAATATAGGGCCAATACAATTAATAAAAGTCTATTTTACAACGTAGATTATGTATGCAAATCTTAGATAACTTTTAAATTTCTGGAAAACTGTAATATATTTTGGAAAACTTTCAACTGTTTCACAATATAGGGCCAATACAATTAATAAAAGTCAATTTTACAACATAGATTATGTATTCAAATCTTAGATAACTTTTAAATTTCTCAAAAGCTGTCATATATTTTCTAAAACTTTCAACTATTTCACAACATAGGGCGAAACCAATTAATCAAAGTCAATTTTACAATGTAAATTATTTATGCAAAATCTTAGATATCTTTTAATTTCTCGAAAACTGTAATATATTTTGAAAAACTTTCAACTGTTTTACAATATAGGGCCAATACAATTCATAAAAGTATATTTTACAACATAGATTATGAATGCAAATCTTAGATAACTTTTAAATTTCTCAAAAGCTGTCATATATTCTCGAAAACTTTCAACTATTTTACAATATAGGGCAAATACAATTAATAAAAGTCAATTTTACAACATAGATTATGTATGCAAATTTTAGATAACTTTTAAATTTCTCAAAAGCTGTCATATATTTTCGAAAACTTTCAACTATTTTACAACATAGGGCCAAACCAATTAATCAAAGTCAATTTTACAATGTAAATTATTTATGCAAAATCTTAGATATCTTTTAAATTTCTCGAAAACTGTAATATATTTTGATAAACATTCAACTGTTTTACAATATAGGGCCAATACAATTAATAAAAGTCTATTTTACAACATAGATTATGTATGCAAATCTTAGATAACTTTTAAATTTCTGGAAAACTGTAATATATTTTGGAAAACTTTCAACTGTTTCACAATATAGGGCCAATACAATTAATAAAAGTCAATTTTACAACATAGATTATGTATGCAAATTTTAGATAACTTTTAAATTTCTCAAAAGCTGTCATATATTTTCGAAAACTTTCAACTATTTTACAACATAGGGCCAAACCAATTAATCAAAGTCAATTTTACAATGTAAATTATTTATGCAAAATCTTAGATATCTTTGAAATTTCTCGAAAACTGTAATATATTTTGAAAAACTTTCAACTGTTTTACAATATAGGGCCAAACCAATTAATCAAAGTCAATTTTACAATATAAATAATTTATGCAAAATCTTAGATAACTTTTAAATTTCTCAAAAACTGTAATATATTTTTGAAAACTTTCAACTGTTTTACAATATAGGGCAAATACAATTAATAAAAGTCAATTTTACAACATAGATTATTTATGCAAAACTTACATAACTTTTAAATTTCTCCAAGCTATCATATATTATCAAAAACTGTCAACTATTTTACAATATAGCGCCAATACAATTAATAAAAATCAATTTTACAATATAAATTATTTATGCAAAATCTTAGATAACTTTTAAATTTCTCAAAAACTGTAATATATTTTGGAAAACTTTCAACTGTTTTACAATATAGGGAAATACAATTAATAAAAGTCAATTTTACAACATAGATTATGTATGCAATTCTTAGATAACTTTTAAATTTCTCGAAAAGTGTAATATATTTTGGAAAACTTTCAACTGTTTTACAATATAGGGCCAATACAATTAATAAAAGTCATTTTTACAACATAGATTATGTTTGCAAGTCTTAGATAACTTTTAAATTTCTCAAAAGCTGTCATATATTCTCGAAAACTTTCAACTATTTTACAATATAGCGCAAATACAATTAATAAAAGTCAATTTTACAACATAGATTATGTATGCAAATTTTAGATAACTTTTAAATTTCTCAAAAGCTGTCATATATTTTCGAAAACTTTCAACTATTTTACAACATAGGGCCAAACCAATTAATCAAAGTCAATTTTACAATGTAAATTATTTATGCAAAATCTTAGATATCTTTTAAATTTCTCGAAAACTGTAATATATTTTGGAAAACTTTCAACTGTTTTACAATATAGGGCCAATACAATTAATAAAAGTCAATTTTACAACATAGATTATGTATGCAAATTTTAGATAACTTTTAAATTTCTCAAAAGCTGTCATATATTCTCAAAAACTTTCAACTATTTTACAATATAGGGCAAATACAATTAATAAAAGTCAATTTTACAACATAGATTATGTATGCAAATTTTAGATAACTTTTAAATTTCTCAAAAGCTGTCATATATTTTCGAAAACTTTCAACTATTTTACAACATAGGGCCAAACCAATTAATCAAAGTCAATTTTACAATGTAAATTATTTATGCAAAATCTTAGATATCTTTTAAATTTCTCGAAAACTGTAATATATTTTGAAAAACGTTCAACTGTTTTACAATATAGAGCCAAACTAATTAATCAAACTCAATTTTACAATATAAATAATTTATGCAAAATCTTAGATAACTTTCAAATTTCTCAAAAACTGTAATATATTTTTGAAAACTTTCAACTGTTTTACAATATAGGGCCAATACAATTAATAAAAGTCAATTTTACAACATAGATTATGTATTCAAATCTTAGATAACTTTTAAATTTCTCAAAAGCTGTCATATATTTTCGAAAACTTTCAACTATTTTACAACATAGGGCCAAACCAAATAATCAAAGTCAATTTTACAACATAGATTATGTATGCAATTCTTAGATAACTTTTAAATTTCTCAAAAGCTGTCATATATTTTCGAAAACTTTCAACTATTTTACAACATAGGGCCAAACCAAATAATCAAAGTCAATTTTACAACATAGATTATGTATGCAATTCTTAGATAACTTTTAAATTTCTCGAAAACTGTAATATATTTTGAAAAACTTTCAACTGTTTTACAATATAGGGCCAAACCAATTAATCAAAGTCAATTTTACAATATAAATAATTTATGCAAAATCTTAGATAACTTTTAAATTTCTCAAAAACTGTAATATATTTTTGAAAACTTTCAACTGTTTTACAATATAGGGCAAATACAATTAATAAAAGTCAATTTTACAACATAGATTATTTATGCAAAACTTACATAACTTTTAAATTTCTCCAAGCTATCATATATTATCAAAAACTGTCAACTATTTTACAATATAGCGCCAATACAATTAATAAAAATCAATTTTACAATATAAATTATTTATGCAAAATCTTAGATAACTTTTAAATTTCTCAAAAACTGTAATATATTTTGGAAAACTTTCAACTGTTTTACAATATAGGGAAATACAATTAATAAAAGTCAATTTTACAACATAGATTATGTATGCAATTCTTAGATAACTTTTAAATTTCTCGAAAAGTGTAATATATTTTGGAAAACTTTCAACTGTTTTACAATATAGGGCCAATACAATTAATAAAAGTCAATTTTACAACATAGATTATGTATTCAAATCTTAGATAACTTTTAAATTTCTCAAAAGCTGTCATATATTTTCGAAAACTTTCAACTATTTTACAACATAGGGCCAAACCAAATAATCAAAGTCAATTTTACAATGTAAATTATTTATGCAAAATCTTAGATATCTTTTAAATTTCTCGAAAACTGTAATATATTTTGATAAACATTCAACTGTTTTACAATATAGGGCCAATACAATTAATAAAAGTCTATTTTACAACATAGATTATGTATGCAAATCTTAGATAACTTTTAAATTTCTGGAAAACTGTAATATATTTTGGAAAACTTTCAACTGTTTCACAATATAGGGCCAATACAATTAATAAAAGTCAATTTTACAACATAGATTATGTATGCAAATTTTAGATAACTTTTAAATTTCTCAAAAGCTGTCATATATTTTCGAAAACTTTCAACTATTTTACAACATAGGGCCAAACCAATTAATCAAAGTCAATTTTACAATGTAAATTATTTATGCAAAATCTTAGATATCTTTTAAATTTCTCGAAAACTGTAATATATTTTGAAAAACTTTCAACTGTTTTACAATATAGGGCCAAACCAATTAATCAAAGTCAATTTTACAATATAAATAATTTATGCAAAATCTTAGATAACTTTTAAATTTCTCAAAAACTGTAATATATTTTTGAAAACTTTCAACTGTTTTACAATATAGGGCAAATACAATTAATAAAAGTCAATTTTACAACATAGATTATTTATGCAAAACTTACATAACTTTTAAATTTCTCCAAGCTATCATATATTATCAAAAACTGTCAACTATTTTACAATATAGCGCCAATACAATTAATAAAAATCAATTTTACAATATAAATTATTTATGCAAAATCTTAGATAACTTTTAAATTTCTCAAAAACTGTAATATATTTTGGAAAACTTTCAACTGTTTTACAATATAGGGAAATACAATTAATAAAAGTCAATTTTACAACATAGATTATGTATGCAATTCTTAGATAACTTTTAAATTTCTCGAAAAGTGTAATATATTTTGGAAAACTTTCAACTGTTTTACAATATAGGGCCAATACAATTAATAAAAGTCAATTTTACAACATAGATTATGTTTGCAAATCTTAGATAACTTTTAAATTTCTCAAAAGCTGTCATATATTCTCGAAAACTTTCAACTATTTTACAATATAGCGCAAATACAATTAATCAAAGTCAATTTTACAATGTAAATTATTTATGCAAAATCTTAGATAACTTTTAAATTGCTGGAAAACTGTAATATATTTTGGAAAACTTTCAACTGTTTCACAATATAGGGCCAATACAATTAATAAAAGTCAATTTTACAACATAGATTATGTATGCAAATTTTAGATAACTTTTAAATTTCTCAAAAGCTGTCATATATTTTCGAAAACTTTCAACTATTTTACAACATAGGGCCAAACCAATTAATCAAAGTCAATTTTACAATGTAAATTATTTATGCAAAATCTTAGATATCTTTTAAATTTCTCGAAAACTGTAATATATTTTGAAAAACTTTCAACTGTTTTACAATATAGCGCCAATACAATTAATAAAAATCAATTTTACAATATAAATTATTTATGCAAAATCTTAGATAACTTTTAAATTTCTCAAAAACTGTAATATATTTTGGAAAACTTTAAACTGTTTTACAATATAGGGAAATACAATTAATAAAAGTCAATTTTACAACATAGATTATGTATGCAAATTTTAGATCACTTTTAAATTTCTCGAAAACTGTAATATATTTTGAAAAACTTTCAACTGTTTTACAATATAGAGCCAAACCAATTAATCAAAGTCAATTTTACAATGTAAATTATTTATGCAAAATCTTAGATATCTTTTAAATTTCTCGAAAACTGTAATATATTTTGATAAACATTCAACTGTTTTACAATATAGGGCCAATACAATTAATAAAAGTCTATTTTACAACATAGATTATGTATGCAAATCTTAGATAACTTTTAAATTTCTGGAAAACTGTTATATATTTTGGAAAACTTTCAACTGTTTCACAATATAGGGCCAATACAATTAATAAAAGTCAATTTTACAACATAGATTATGTATGCAAATTTTAGATAACTTTTAAATTTCTCAAAAGCTGTCATATATTTTCGAAAACTTTCAACTATTTTACAACATAGGGCCAAACCAATTAATCAAAGTCAATTTTACAATGTAAATTATTTATGCAAAATCTTAGATATCTTTTAAATTTCTCGAAAACTGTAATATATTTTGAAAAACTTTCAACTGTTTTACAATATAGGGCCAAACCAATTAATCAAAGTCAATTTCACAATATAAATAATTTATGCAAAATCTTAGATAACTTTTAAATTTCTCAAAAACTGTAATATATTTTTGAAAACTTTCAACTGTTTTACAATATAGGGCAAATACAATTAATAAAAGTCAATTTTACAACATAGATTATTTATGCAAAACTTACATAACTTTTAAATTTCTCCAAGCTATCATATATTATCAAAAACTGTCAACTATTTTACAATATAGCGCCAATACAATTAATAAAAATCAATTTTACAATATAAATTATTTATGCAAAATCTTAGATAACTTTTAAATTTCTCAAAAACTGTAATATATTTTGGAAAACTATCAACTGTTTTACAATATAGGGAAATACAATTAATAAAAGTCAATTTTACAACATAGATTATGTATGCAATTCTTAGATAACTTTTAAATTTCTCGAAAAGTGTAATATATTTTGGAAAACTTTCAACTGTTTTACAACATAGGGCCAAACCAAATAATCAAAGTCAATTTTACAATGTAAATTATTTATGCAAAATCTTAGATATCTTTTAAATTTCTCGAAAACTGTAATATATTTTGATAAACATTCAACTGTTTTACAATATAGGGCCAATACAATTAATAAAAGTCTATTTTACAACATAGATTATGTATGCAAATCTTAGATAACTTTTAAATTTCTGGAAAACTGTAATATATTTTGGAAAACTTTCAACTGTTTCACAATATAGGGCCAATACAATAAATAAAAGTCAATTTTACAACATAGATTATGTATGCAAATTTTAGATAACTTTTAAATTTCTCAAAAGCTGTCATATATTTTCGAAAACTTTCAACTATTTTACAACATAGGGCCAAACCAATTAATCAAAGTCAATTTTACAATGTAAATTATTTATGCAAAATCTTAGATATCTTTTAAATTTCTCGAAAACTGTAATAAATTTTGAAAAACTTTCAACTGTTTTACAATATAGGGCCAAACCAATTAATCAAAGTCAATTTTACAATATAAATAATTTATGCAAAATCTTAGATAACTTTTAAATTTCTCAAAAACTGTAATATATTTTTGAAAACTTTCAACTGTTTTACAATATACTGCAAATACAATTAATAAAAGTCAATTTTACAACATAGATTATTTATGCAAAACTTACATAACTTTTAAATTTCTCCAAGCTATCATATATTATCAAAAACTGTCAACTATTTTACAATATAGCGCCAATACAATTAATAAAAATCAATTTTACAATATAAATTATTTATGCAAAATCTTAGATAACTTTTAAATTTCTCAAAAACTGTAATATATTTTGGAAAACTTTCAACTGTTTTACAATATAGGGAAATACAATTAATAAAAGTCAATTTTACAACATAGATTATGTATGCAATTCTTAGATAACTTTTAAATTTCTCGAAAAGTGTAATATATTTTGGAAAACTTTCAACTGTTTTACAATATATGGCCAATACAATTAATAAAAGTCATTTTTACAACATAGATTATGTTTGCAAGTCTTAGATAACTTTTAAATTTCTCAAAAGCTGTCATATATTCTCGAAAACTTTCAACTATTTTACAATATAGCGCAAATACAATTAATAAGAGTCAATTTTACAACATAGATTATGTATGCAAATTTTAGATAACTTTTAAATTTCTCAAAAGCTGTCATATATTTTCGAAAACTTTCAACTATTTTACAACATAGGGCCAAACCAATTAATCAAAGTCAATTTTACAATGTAAATTATTTATGCAAAATCTTAGATATCTTTTAAATTTCTCGAAAACTGTAATATATTTTGGAAAACTTTCAACTGTTTTACAATATAGGGCCAATACAATTAATAAAAGTCAATTTTACAACATAGATTATGTATGCAAATTTTAGATAACTTTTAAATTTCTCAAAAGCTGTCATATATTCTCAAAAACTTTCAACTATTTTACAATATAGGGCAAATACAATTAATAAAAGTCAATTTTACAACATAGATTATGTATGCAAATTTTAGATAACTTTTAAATTTCTCAAAAGCTGTCATATATTTTCGAAAACTTTCAACTATTTTACAACATAGGGCCAAACCAATTAATCAAAGTCAATTTTACAATGTAAATTATTTATGCAAAATCTTAGATATCTTTTAAATTTCTCGAAAACTGTAATATATTTTGAAAAACGTTCAACTGTTTTCCAATATAGAGCCAAACTAATTAATCAAACTCAATTTTACAATATAAATAATTTATGCAAAATCTTAGATAACTTTCAAATTTCTCAAAAACTGTAATATATTTTTGAAAACTTTCAACTGTTTTACAATATAGGGCCAATACAATTAATAAAAGTCAATTTTACAACATAGATTATGTATTCAAATCTTAGATAACTTTTAAATTTCTCAAAAGCTGTCATATATTTTCGAAAACTTTCAACTATTTTACAACATAGGGCCAAACCAAATAATCAAAGTCAATTTTACAATGTAAATTATTTATGCAAAATCTTAGATATCTTTTAAATTTCTCGAAAACTGTAATATATTTTGATAAACATTCAACTGTTTTACAATATAGGGCAATACAATTAATAAAAGTCAATTTTACAACATAGATTATGTATGCAATTCTTAGATAACTTTTAAATTTCTCGAAAACTGTAATATATTTTGGAAAACTTTCAACTGTTTTACAATATAGGGCCAATACAATTAATAAAAGTCAATTTTACAACATAGATTATGTATTCAAATCTTAGATAACTTTTAAATTTCTCAAAAGCTGTCATATATTTTCGAAAACTTTCAACTATTTTACAACATAGGGCCAAACCAAATAATCAAAGTCAATTTTACAATGTAAATTATTTATGCAAAATCTTAGATATCTTTTAAATTTCTCGAAAACTGTAATATATTTTGATAAACATTCAACTGTTTTACAATATAGGGCCAATACAATTAATAAAAGTCTATTTTACAACATAGATTATGTATGCAAATCTTAGATAACTTTTAAATTTCTGGAAAACTGTAATATATTTTGGAAAACTTTCAACTGTTTCACAATATAGGGCCAATACAATTAATAAAAGTCAATTTTACAACATAGATTATGTATGCAAATTTTAGATAACTTTTAAATTTCTCAAAAGCTGTCATATATTTTCGAAAACTTTCAACTATTTTACAACATAGGGCCAAACCAATTAATCAAAGTCAATTTTACAATGTAAATTATTTATGCAAAATCTTAGATATCTTTTAAATTTCTCGAAAACTGTAATATATTTTGAAAAACTTTCAACTGTTTTACAATATAGGGCCAAACCAATTAATCAAAGTCAATTTTACAATATAAATATTTTATGCAAAATCTTAGATATCTTTTAAATTTCTCGAAAACTGTAATATATTTTGATAAACATTCAACTGTTTTACAATATAGGGCCAATACAATTAATAAAAGTCTATTTTACAACGTAGATTATGTATGCAAATCTTAGATAACTTTTAAATTTCTGGAAAACTGTAATATATTTTGGAAAACTTTCAACTGTTTCACAATATAGGGCCAATACAATTAATAAAAGTCAATTTTACAACATAGATTATGTATTCAAATCTTAGATAACTTTTAAATTTCTCAAAAGCTGTCATATATTTTCTAAAACTTTCAACTATTTCACAACATAGGGCGAAACCAATTAATCAAAGTCAATTTTACAATGTAAATTATTTATGCAAAATCTTAGATATCTTTTAATTTCTCGAAAACTGTAATATATTTTGAAAAACTTTCAACTGTTTTACAATATAGGGCCAATACAATTCATAAAAGTATATTTTACAACATAGATTATGAATGCAAATCTTAGATAACTTTTAAATTTCTCAAAAGCTGTCATATATTCTCGAAAACTTTCAACTATTTTACAATATAGGGCAAATACAATTAATAAAAGTCAATTTTACAACATAGATTATGTATGCAAATTTTAGATAACTTTTAAATTTCTCAAAAGCTGTCATATATTTTCGAAAACTTTCAACTATTTTACAACATAGGGCCAAACCAATTAATCAAAGTCAATTTTACAATGTAAATTATTTATGCAAAATCTTAGATATCTTTGAAATTTCTCGAAAACTGTAATATATTTTGAAAAACTTTCAACTGTTTTACAATATAGGGCCAAACCAATTAATCAAAGTCAATTTTACAATATAAATAATTTATGCAAAATCTTAGATAACTTTTAAATTTCTCAAAAACTGTAATATATTTTTGAAAACTTTCAACTGTTTTACAATATAGGGCAAATACAATTAATAAAAGTCAATTTTACAACATAGATTATTTATGCAAAACTTACATAACTTTTAAATTTCTCCAAGCTATCATATATTATCAAAAACTGTCAACTATTTTACAATATAGCGCCAATACAATTAATAAAAATCAATTTTACAATATAAATTATTTATGCAAAATCTTAGATAACTTTTAAATTTCTCAAAAACTGTAATATATTTTGGAAAACTTTCAACTGTTTTACAATATAGGGAAATACAATTAATAAAAGTCAATTTTACAACATAGATTATGTATGCAATTCTTAGATAACTTTTAAATTTCTCGAAAAGTGTAATATATTTTGGAAAACTTTCAACTGTTTTACAATATAGGGCCAATACAATTAATAAAAGTCAATTTTACAACATAGATTATGTTTGCAAATCTTAGATAACTTTTAAATTTCTCAAAAGCTGTCATATATTCTCGAAAACTTTCAACTATTTTACAATATAGCGCAAATACAATTAATAAAAGTCAATTTTACAACATAGATTATGTATGCAAATTTTAGATAACTTTTAAATTTCTCAAAAGCTGTAATATATTTTCGAACACTTTCAACTATTTTACAACATAGGGCCAAACCAAATAATCAAAGTCAATTTTACAATGTAAATTATTTATGCAAAATCTTAGATATCTTTTAAATTTCTCGAAAACTGTAATATATTTTGATAAACATTCAACTGTTTTACAATATAGGGCCAATACAATTAATAAAAGTCTATTTTACAACATAGATTATGTATGCAAATCTTAGATAACTTTTAAATTTCTGGAAAACTGTAATATATTTTGGAAAACTTTCAACTGTTTCACAATATAGGGCCAATACAATTAATAAAAGTCAATTTTACAACATAGATTATGTATGCAAATTTTAGATAACTTTTAAATTTCTCAAAAGCTGTCATATATTTTCGAAAACTTTCAACTATTTTACAACATAGGGCCAAACCAATTAATCAAAGTCAATTTTACAATGTAAATTATTTATGCAAAATCTTAGATATCTTTTAAATTTCTCGAAAACTGTAATATATTTTGAAAAACTTTCAACTGTTTTACAATATAGGGCCAAACCAATTAATCAAAGTCAATTTTACAATATAAATAATTTATGCAAAATCTTAGATAACTTTTAAATTTCTCAAAAACTGTAATATATTTTTGAAAACTTTCAACTGTTTTACAATATAGGGCAAATACAATTAATAAAAGTCAATTTTACAACATAGATTATTTATGCAAAACTTACATAACTTTTAAATTTCTCCAAGCTATCATATATTATCAAAAACTGTCAACTATTTTACAATATAGCGCCAATACAATTAATAAAAATCAATTTTACAATATAAATTATTTATGCAAAATCTTAGATAACTTTTAAATTTCTCAAAAACTGTAATATATTTTGGAAAACTTTCAACTGTTTTACAATATAGGGAAATACAATTAATAAAAGTCAATTTTACAACATAGATTATGTATGCAATTCTTAGATAACTTTTAAATTTCTCGAAAAGTGTAATATATTTTGGAAAACTTTCAACTGTTTTACAATATAGGGCCAATACAATTAATAAAAGTCATTTTTACAACATAGATTATGTTTGCAAGTCTTAGATAACTTTTAAATTTCTCAAAAGCTGTCATATATTCTCGAAAACTTTCAACTATTTTACAATATAGCGCAAATACAATTAATAAAAGTCAATTTTACAACATAGATTATGTATGCAAATTTTAGATAACTTTTAAATTTCTCAAAAGCTGTCATATATTTTCGAAAACTTTCAACTATTTTACAACATAGGGCCAAACCAATTAATCAAAGTCAATTTTACAATGTAAATTATTTATGCAAAATCTTAGATATCTTTTAAATTTCTCAAAAACTGTAATATATTTTGGAAAACTTTCAACTGTTTTACAATATAGGGCAATACAATTAATAAAAGTCAATTTTACAACATAGATTATGTATGCAATTCTTAGATAACTTTTAAATTTCTCGAAAAGTGTAATATATTTTGGAAAACTTTCAACTGTTTTACAATATAGGGCCAATACAATTAATAAAAGTCAATTTTACAACATAGATTATGTTTGCAAATCTTAGATAACTTTTAAATTTCTCAAAAGCTGTCATATATTCTCGAAAACTTTCAACTATTTTACAATATAGCGCAAATACAATTAATAAAAGTCAATTTTACAACATAGATTATGTATGCAAATTTTAGATAACTTTTAAATTTCTCAAAAGCTGTAATATATTTTCGAACACTTTCAACTATTTTACAACATAGGGCCAAACCAAATAATCAAAGTCAATTTTACAATGTAAATTATTTATGCAAAATCTTAGATATCTTTTAAATTTCTCGAAAACTGTAATATATTTTGATAAACATTCAACTGTTTTACAATATAGGGCCAATACAATTAATAAAAGTCTATTTTACAACATAGATTATGTATGCAAATCTTAGATAACTTTTAAATTTCTGGAAAACTGTAATATATTTTGGAAAACTTTCAACTGTTTCACAATATAGGGCCAATACAATTAATAAAAGTCAATTTTACAACATAGATTATGTATGCAAATTTTAGATAACTTTTAAATTTCTCAAAAGCTGTCATATATTTTCGAAAACTTTCAACTATTTTACAACATAGGGCCAAACCAATTAATCAAAGTCAATTTTACAATGTAAATTATTTATGCAAAATCTTAGATATCTTTTAAATTTCTCGAAAACTGTAATATATTTTGAAAAACTTTCAACTGTTTTACAATATAGGGCCAAACCAATTAATCAAAGTCAATTTTACAATATAAATAATTTATGCAACATCTTAGATAACTTTTAAATTTCTCAAAAACTGTAATATATTTTTGAAAACTTTCAACTGTTTTACAATATAGGGCAAATACAATTAATAAAAGTCAATTTTACAACATAGATTATTTATGCAAAACTTACATAACTTTTAAATTTCTCCAAGCTATCATATATTATCAAAAACTGTCAACTATTTTACAATATAGCGCCAATACAATTAATAAAAATCAATTTTACAATATAAATTATTTATGCAAAATCTTAGATAACTTTTAAATTTCTCAAAAACTGTAATATATTTTGGAAAACTTTCAACTGTTTTACAATATAGGGAAATACAATTAATAAAAGTCAATTTTACAACATAGATTATGTATGCAATTCTTAGATAACTTTTAAATTTCTCGAAAAGTGTAATATATTTTGGAAAACTTTCAACTGTTTTACAATATAGGGCCAATACAATTAATAAAAGTCATTTTTACAACATAGATTATGTTTGCAAGTCTTAGATAACTTTTAAATTTCTCAAAAGCTGTCATATATTCTCGAAAACTTTCAACTATTTTACAATATAGCGCAAATACAATTAATAAAAGTCAATTTTACAACATAGATTATGTATGCAAATTTTAGATAACTTTTAAATTTCTCAAAAGCTGTCATATATTTTCGAAAACTTTCAATTATTTTACAACATAGGGCCAAACCAATTAATCAAAGTCAATTTTACAATGTAAATTATTTATGCAAAATCTTAGATATCTTTTAAATTTCTCGAAAACTGTAATATATTTTGGAAAACTTTCAACTGTTTTACAATATAGGGCCAATACAATTAATAAAAGTCAATTTTACAACATAGATTATGTATGCAAATTTTAGATAACTTTTAAATTTCTCAAAAGCTGTCATATATTCTCAAAAACTTTCAACTATTTTACAATATAGGGCAAATACAATTAATAAAAGTCAATTTTACAACATAGATTATGTATGCAAATTTTAGATAACTTTTAAATTTCTCAAAAGCTGTCATATATTTTCGAAAACTTTCAACTATTTTACAACATAGGGCCAAACCAATTAATCAAAGTCAATTTTACAATGTAAATTATTTATGCAAAATCTTAGATATCTTTTAAATTTCTCGAAAACTGTAATATATTTTGAAAAACGTTCAACTGTTTTACAATATAGAGCCAAACTAATTAATCAAACTCAATTTTACAATATAAATAATTTATGCAAAATCTTAGATAACTTTCAAATTTCTCAAAAACTGTAATATATTTTTGAAAACTTTCAACTGTTTTACAATATAGGGCCAATACAATTAATAAAAGTCAATTTTACAACATAGATTATGTATTCAAATCTTAGATAACTTTTAAATTTCTCAAAAGCTGTCATATATTTTCGAAAACTTTCAACTATTTTACAACATAGGGCCAAACCAAATAATCAAAGTCAATTTTACAACATAGATTATGTATGCAATTCTTAGATAACTTTTAAATTTCTCAAAAGCTGTCATATATTTTCGAAAACTTTCAACTATTTTACAACATAGGGCCAAACCAAATAATCAAAGTCAATTTTACAACATAGATTATGTATGCAATTCTTAGATAACTTTTAAATTTCTCGAAAACTGTAATATATTTTGAAAAACTTTCAACTGTTTTACAATATAGGGCCAAACCAATTAATCAAAGTCAATTTTACAATATAAATAATTTATGCAAAATCTTAGATAACTTTTAAATTTCTCAAAAACTGTAATATATTTTTGAAAACTTTCAACTGTTTTACAATATAGGGCAAATACAATTAATAAAAGTCAATTTTACAACATAGATTATTTATGCAAAACTTACATAACTTTTAAATTTCTCCAAGCTATCATATATTATCAAAAACTGTCAACTATTTTACAATATAGCGCCAATACAATTAATAAAAATCAATTTTACAATATAAATTATTTATGCAAAATCTTAGATAACTTTTAAATTTCTCAAAAACTGTAATATATTTTGGAAAACTTTCAACTGTTTTACAATATAGGGAAATACAATTAATAAAAGTCAATTTTACAACATAGATTATGTATGCAATTCTTAGATAACTTTTAAATTTCTCGAAAAGTGTAATATATTTTGGAAAACTTTCAACTGTTTTACAATATAGGGCCAATACAATTAATAAAAGTCAATTTTACAACATAGATTATGTATTCAAATCTTAGATAACTTTTAAATTTCTCAAAAGCTGTCATATATTTTCGAAAACTTTCAACTATTTTACAACATAGGGCCAAACCAAATAATCAAAGTCAATTTTACAATGTAAATTATTTATGCAAAATCTTAGATATCTTTTAAATTTCTCGAAAACTGTAATATATTTTGATAAACATTCAACTGTTTTACAATATAGGGCCAATACAATTAATAAAAGTCTATTTTACAACATAGATTATGTATGCAAATCTTAGATAACTTTTAAATTTCTGGAAAACTGTAATATATTTTGGAAAACTTTCAACTGTTTCACAATATAGGGCCAATACAATTAATAAAAGTCAATTTTACAACATAGATTATGTATGCAAATTTTAGATAACTTTTAAATTTCTCAAAAGCTGTCATATATTTTCGAAAACTTTCAACTATTTTACAACATAGGGCCAAACCAATTAATCAAAGTCAATTTTACAATGTAAATTATTTATGCAAAATCTTAGATATCTTTTAAATTTCTCGAAAACTGTAATATATTTTGAAAAACTTTCAACTGTTTTACAATATAGGGCCAAACCAATTAATCAAAGTCAATTTTACAATATAAATAATTTATGCAAAATCTTAGATAACTTTTAAATTTCTCAAAAACTGTAATATATTTTTGAAAACTTTCAACTGTTTTACAATATAGGGCAAATACAATTAATAAAAGTCAATTTTACAACATAGATTATTTATGCAAAACTTACATAACTTTTAAATTTCTCCAAGCTATCATATATTATCAAAAACTGTCAACTATTTTACAATATAGCGCCAATACAATTAATAAAAATCAATTTTACAATATAAATTATTTATGCAAAATCTTAGATAACTTTTAAATTTCTCAAAAACTGTAATATATTTTGGAAAACTTTCAACTGTTTTACAATATAGGGAAATACAATTAATAAAAGTCAATTTTACAACATAGATTATGTATGCAATTCTTAGATAACTTTTAAATTTCTCGAAAAGTGTAATATATTTTGGAAAACTTTCAACTGTTTTACAATATAGGGCCAATACAATTAATAAAAGTCAATTTTACAACATAGATTATGTTTGCAAATCTTAGATAACTTTTAAATTTCTCAAAAGCTGTCATATATTCTCGAAAACTTTCAACTATTTTACAATATAGCGCAAATACAATTAATCAAAGTCAATTTTACAATGTAAATTATTTATGCAAAATCTTAGATAACTTTTAAATTGCTGGAAAACTGTAATATATTTTGGAAAACTTTCAACTGTTTCACAATATAGGGCCAATACAATTAATAAAAGTCAATTTTACAACATAGATTATGTATGCAAATTTTAGATAACTTTTAAATTTCTCAAAAGCTGTCATATATTTTCGAAAACTTTCAACTATTTTACAACATAGGGCCAAACCAATTAATCAAAGTCAATTTTACAATGTAAATTATTTATGCAAAATCTTAGATATCTTTTAAATTTCTCGAAAACTGTAATATATTTTGAAAAACTTTCAACTGTTTTACAATATAGCGCCAATACAATTAATAAAAATCAATTTTACAATATAAATTATTTATGCAAAATCTTAGATAACTTTTAAATTTCTCAAAAACTGTAATATATTTTGGAAAACTTTCAACTGTTTCACAATATAGGGCCAATACAATTAATAAAAGTCAATTTTACAACATAGATTATGTATGCAAATTTTAGATAACTTTTAAATTTCTCAAAAGCTGTCATATATTTTCGAAAACTTTCAACTATTTTACAACATAGGGCCAAACCAATTAATCAAAGTCAATTTTACAATGTAAATTATTTATGCAAAATCTTAGATATCTTTTAAATTTCTCGAAAACTGTAATATATTTTGAAAAACTTTCAACTGTTTTACAATATAGGGCCAAACCAATTAATCAAAGTCAATTTTACAATATAAATAATTTATGCAAAATCTTAGATAACTTTTAAATTTCTCAAAAACTGTAATATATTTTTGAAAACTTTCAACTGTTTTACAATATAGGGCAAATACAATTAATAAAAGTCAATTTTACAACATAGATTATTTATGCAAAACTTACATAACTTTTAAATTTCTCCAAGCTATCATATATTATCAAAAACTGTCAACTATTTTACAATATAGCGCCAATACAATTAATAAAAATCAATTTTACAATATAAATTATTTATGCAAAATCTTAGATAACTTTTAAATTTCTCAAAAACTGTAATATATTTTGGAAAACTATCAACTGTTTTACAATATAGGGAAATACAATTAATAAAAGTCAATTTTACAACATAGATTATGTATGCAATTCTTAGATAACTTTTAAATTTCTCGAAAAGTGTAATATATTTTGGAAAACTTTCAACTGTTTTACAACATAGGGCCAAACCAAATAATCAAAGTCAATTTTACAATGTAAATTATTTATGCAAAATCTTAGATATCTTTTAAATTTCTCGAAAACTGTAATATATTTTGATAAACATTCAACTGTTTTACAATATAGGGCCAATACAATTAATAAAAGTCTATTTTACAACATAGATTATGT
Source organism: Gastracanthus pulcherrimus (assembly GCA_949152435.1). NCBI lineage: Eukaryota > Metazoa > Arthropoda > Insecta > Hymenoptera > Pteromalidae > Gastracanthus > Gastracanthus pulcherrimus. The sequence continues at coordinate 118,539,422 of OX424573.1, forward strand.
ATGCAAATCTTAGATAACTTTTAAATTTCTGGAAAACTGTAATATATTTTGGAAAACTTTCAACTGTTTCACAATATAGGGCCAATACAATAAATAAAAGTCAATTTTACAACATAGATTATGTATGCAAATTTTAGATAACTTTTAAATTTCTCAAAAGCTGTCATATATTTTCGAAAACTTTCAACTATTTTACAACATAGGGCCAAACCAATTAATCAAAGTCAATTTTACAATGTAAATTATTTATGCAAAATCTTAGATATCTTTTAAATTTCTCGAAAACTGTAATATATTTTGAAAAACTTTCAACTGTTTTACAATATAGGGCCAAACCAATTAATCAAAGTCAATTTTACAATATAAATAATTTATGCAAAATCTTAGATAACTTTTAAATTTCTCAAAAACTGTAATATATTTTTGAAAACTTTCAACTGTTTTACAATATAGGGCAAATACAATTAATAAAAGTCAATTTTACAACATAGATTATTTATGCAAAACTTACATAACTTTTAAATTTCTCCAAGCTATCATATATTATCAAAAACTGTCAACTATTTTACAATATAGCGCCAATACAATTAATAAAAATCAATTTTACAATATAAATTATTTATGCAAAATCTTAGATAACTTTTAAATTTCTCAAAAACTGTAATATATTTTGGAAAACTTTCAACTGTTTTACAATATAGGGAAATACAATTAATAAAAGTCAATTTTACAACATAGATTATGTATGCAATTCTTAGATAACTTTTAAATTTCTCGAAAAGTGTAATATATTTTGGAAAACTTTCAACTGTTTTACAATATATGGCCAATACAATTAATAAAAGTCATTTTTACAACATAGATTATGTTTGCAAGTCTTAGATAACTTTTAAATTTCTCAAAAGCTGTCATATATTCTCGAAAACTTTCAACTATTTTACAATATAGCGCAAATACAATTAATAAGAGTCAATTTTACAACATAGTTTATGTATGCAAATTTTAGATAACTTTTAAATTTCTCAAAAGCTGTCATATATTTTCGAAAACTTTCAACTATTTTACAACATAGGGCCAAACCAATTAATCAAAGTCAATTTTACAATGTAAATTATTTATGCAAAATCTTAGATATCTTTTAAATTTCTCGAAAACTGTAATATATTTTGGAAAACTTTCAACTGTTTTACAATATAGGGCCAATACAATTAATAAAAGTCAATTTTACAACATAGATTATGTATGCAAATTTTAGATAACTTTTAAATTTCTCAAAAGCTGTCATATATTCTCAAAAACTTTCAACTATTTTACAATATAGGGCAAATACAATTAATAAAAGTCAATTTTACAACATAGATTATGTATGCAAATTTTAGATAACTTTTAAATTTCTCAAAAGCTGTCATATATTTTCGAAAACTTTCAACTATTTTACAACATAGGGCCAAACCAATTAATCAAAGTCAATTTTACAATGTAAATTATTTATGCAAAATCTTAGATATCTTTTAAATTTCTCGAAAACTGTAATATATTTTGAAAAACGTTCAACTGTTTTCCAATATAGAGCCAAACTAATTAATCAAACTCAATTTTACAATATAAATAATTTATGCAAAATCTTAGATAACTTTCAAATTTCTCAAAAACTGTAATATATTTTTGAAAACTTTCAACTGTTTTACAATATAGGGCCAATACAATTAATAAAAGTCAATTTTACAACATAGATTATGTATTCAAATCTTAGATAACTTTTAAATTTCTCAAAAGCTGTCATATATTTTCGAAAACTTTCAACTATTTTACAACATAAAGCCAAACCAAATAATCAAAGTCAATTTTACAATGTAAATTATTTATGCAAAATCTTAGATATCTTTTAAATTTCTCGAAAACTGTAATATATTTTGATAAACATTCAACTGTTTTACAATATAGGGCAATACAATTAATAAAAGTCAATTTTACAACATAGATTATGTATGCAATTCTTAGATAACTTTTAAATTTCTCGAAAACTGTAATATATTTTGGAAAACTTTCAACTGTTTTACAATATAGGGCCAATACAATTAATAAAAGTCAATTTTACAACATAGATTATGTATTCAAATCTTAGATAACTTTTAAATTTCTCAAAAGCTGTCATATATTTTCGAAAACTTTCAACTATTTTACAACATAGGGCCAAACCAAATAATCAAAGTCAATTTTACAATGTAAATTATTTATGCAAAATCTTAGATATCTTTTAAATTTCTCGAAAACTGTAATATATTTTGATAAACATTCAACTGTTTTACAATATAGGGCCAATACAATTAATAAAAGTCTATTTTACAACATAGATTATGTATGCAAATCTTAGATAACTTTTAAATTTCTGGAAAACTGTAATATATTTTGGAAAACTTTCAACTGTTTCACAATATAGGGCCAATACAATTAATAAAAGTCAATTTTACAACATAGATTATGTATGCAAATTTTAGATAACTTTTAAATTTCTCAAAAGCTGTCATATATTTTCGAAAACTTTCAACTATTTTACAACATAGGGCCAAACCAATTAATCAAAGTCAATTTTACAATGTAAATTATTTATGCAAAATCTTAGATATCTTTTAAATTTCTCGAAAACTGTAATATATTTTGAAAAACTTTCAACTGTTTTACAATATAGGGCCAAACCAATTAATCAAAGTCAATTTTACAATATAAATATTTTATGCAAAATCTTAGATAACTTTTAAATTTCTCAAAAACTGTAATATATTTTTGAAAACTTTCAACTGTTTTACAATATAGGGCAAATACAATTAATAAAAGTCAATTTTACAACATAGATTATTTATGCAAAACTTACATAACTTTTAAATTTCTCCAAGCTATCATATATTATCAAAAACTGTCAACTATTTTACAATATAGCGCCAATACAATTAATAAAAATCAATTTTACAATATAAATTATTTATGCAAAATCTTAGATAACTTTTAAATTTCTCAAAAACTGTAATATATTTTGGAAAACTTTCAACTGTTTTACAATATAGGGAAATACAATTAATAAAAGTCAATTTTACAACATAGATTATGTATGCAATTCTTAGATAACTTTTAAATTTCTCGAAAAGTGTAATATATTTTGGAAAACTTTCAACTGTTTTACAATATAGGGCCAATACAATTAATAAAAGTCAATTTTACAACATAGATTATGTTTGCAAATCTTAGATAACTTTTAAATTTCTCAAAAGCTGTCATATATTCTCGAAAACTTTCAACTATTTTACAATATAGCGCAAATACAATTAATAAAAGTCAATTTTACAACATAGATTATGTATGCAAATTTTAGATAACTTTTAAATTTCTCAAAAGCTGTCATATATTTTCGAAAACTTTCAACTATTTTACAACATAGGGCCAAACCAATTAATCAAAGTCAATTTTACAATGTAAATTATTTATGCAAAATCTTAGATATCTTTTAAATTTCTCGAAAACTGTAATATATTTTGGAAAACTTTCAACTGTTTTACAATATAGGGCCAATACAATTAATAAAAGTCAATTTTACAACATAGATTATGTATGCAAATTTTAGATAACTTTTAAATTTCTCAAAAGCTGTCATATATTCTCAAAAACTTTCAACTATTTTACAATATAGGGCAAATACAATTAATAAAAGTCAATTTTACAACATAGATTATGTATGCAAATTTTAGATAACTTTTAAATTTCTCAAAAGCTGTCATATATTTTCGAAAACTTTCAACTATTTTACAACATAGGGCCAAACCAATTAATCAAAGTCAATTTTACAATGTAAATTATTTATGCAAAATCTTAGATATCTTTTAAATTTCTCGAAAACTGTAATATATTTTGAAAAACTTTCAACTGTTTTACAATATAGAGCCAAACTAATTAATCAAACTCAATTTTACAATATAAATAATTTATGCAAAATCTTAGATAACTTTCAAATTTCTCAAAAACTGTAATATATTTTTGAAAACTTTCAACTGTTTTACAATATAGGGCAAATACAATTAATAAAAGTCAATTTTACAACATAGATTATTTATGCAAAACTTACATAACTTATAATTTCTCCAAGCTATCATATATTATCAAAAACTGTCAACTATTTTACAATATAGCGCCAATACAATTAATAAAAATCAATTTTACAATATAAATTATTTATGCAAAATCTTAGATAACTTTTAAATTTCTCAAAAACTGTAATATATTTTGGAAAACTTTCAACTGTTTTACAATATAGGGCAATACAATTAATAAAAGTCAATTTTACAACATAGATTATGTATGCAATTCTTAGATAACTTTTAAATTTCTCGAAAAGTGTAATATATTTTGGAAAACTTTCAACTGTTTTACAATATAGGGCCAATACAATTAATAAAAGTCAATTTTACAACATAGATTATGTATTCAAATCTTAGATAACTTTTAAATTTCTCAAAAGCTGTCATATATTTTCTAAAACTTTCAACTATTTCACAACATAGGGCGAAACCAATTAATCAAAGTCAATTTTACAATGTAAATTATTTATGCAAAATCTTAGATATCTTTTAATTTCTCGAAAACTGTAATATATTTTGAAAAACTTTCAACTGTTTTACAATATAGGGCCAATACAATTCATAAAAGTATATTTTACAACATAGATTATGTATGCAAATCTTAGATAACTTTTAAATTTCTCAAAAGCTGTCATATATTCTCGAAAACTTTCAACTATTTTACAATATAGGGCAAATACAATTAATAAAAGTCAATTTTACAACATAGATTATGTATGCAAATTTTAGATAACTTTTAAATTTCTCAAAAGCTGTCATATATTTTCGAAAACTTTCAACTATTTTACAACATAGGGCCAAACCAATTAATCAAAGTCAATTTTACAATGTAAATTATTTATGCAAAATCTTAGATATCTTTTAAATTTCTCGAAAACTGTAATATATTTTGATAAACATTCAACTGTTTTACAATATAGGGCCAATACAATTAATAAAAGTCTATTTTACAACATAGATTATGTATGCAAATCTTAGATAACTTTTAAATTTCTGGAAAACTGTAATATATTTTGGAAAACTTTCAACTGTTTCACAATATAGGGCCAATACAATTAATAAAAGTCAAGTTTACAACATAGATTATGTATGCAAATTTTAGATAACTTTTAAATTTCTCAAAAGCTGTCATATATTTTCGAAAACTTTCAACTATTTTACAACATAGGGCCAAACCAATTAATCAAAGTCAATTTTACAATGTAAATTATTTATGCAAAATCTTAGATATCTTTGAAATTTCTCGAAAACTGTAATATATTTTGAAAAACTTTCAACTGTTTTACAATATAGGGCCAAACCAATTAATCAAAGTCAATTTTACAATATAAATAATTTATGCAAAATCTTAGATAACTTTTAAATTTCTCAAAAACTGTAATATATTTTTGAAAACTTTCAACTGTTTTACAATATAGGGCAAATACAATTAATAAAAGTCAATTTTACAACATAGATTATTTATGCAAAACTTACATAACTTTTAAATTTCTCCAAGCTATCATATATTATCAAAAACTGTCAACTATTTTACAATATAGCGCCAATACAATTAATAAAAATCAATTTTACAATATAAATTATTTATGCAAAATCTTAGATAACTTTTAAATTTCTCAAAAACTGTAATATATTTTGGAAAACTTTCAACTGTTTTACAATATAGGGAAATACAATTAATAAAAGTCAATTTTACAACATAGATTATGTATGCAATTCTTAGATAACTTTTAAATTTCTCGAAAAGTGTAATATATTTTGGAAAACTTTCAACTGTTTTACAATATAGGGCCAATACAATTAATAAAAGTCAATTTTACAACATAGATTATGTTTGCAAATCTTAGATAACTTTTAAATTTCTCAAAAGCTGTCATATATTCTCGAAAACTTTCAACTATTTTACAATATAGCGCAAATACAATTAATAAAAGTCAATTTTACAACATAGATTATGTATGCAAATTTTAGATAACTTTTAAATTTCTCAAAAGCTGTAATATATTTTCGAACACTTTCAACTATTTTACAACATAGGGCCAAACCAAATAATCAAAGTCAATTTTACAATGTAAATTATTTATGCAAAATCTTAGATATCTTTTAAATTTCTCGAAAACTGTAATATATTTTGATAAACATTCAACTGTTTTACAATATAGGGCCAATACAATTAATAAAAGTCTATTTTACAACATAGATTATGTATGCAAATCTTAGATAACTTTTAAATTTCTGGAAAACTGTAATATATTTTGGAAAACTTTCAACTGTTTCACAATATAGGGCCAATACAATTAATAAAAGTCAATTTTACAACATAGATTATGTATGCAAATTTTAGATAACTTTTAAATTTCTCAAAAGCTGTCATATATTTTCGAAAACTTTCAACTATTTTACAACATAGGGCCAAACCAATTAATCAAAGTCAATTTTACAATGTAAATTATTTATGCAAAATCTTAGATATCTTTTAAATTTCTCGAAAACTGTAATATATTTTGAAAAACTTTCAACTGTTTTACAATATAGGGCCAAACCAATTAATCAAAGTCAATTTTACAATATAAATAATTTATGCAAAATCTTAGATAACTTTTAAATTTCTCAAAAACTGTAATATATTTTTGAAAACTTTCAACTGTTTTACAATATAGGGCAAATACAATTAATAAAAGTCAATTTTACAACATAGATTATTTATGCAAAACTTACATAACTTTTAAATTTCTCCAAGCTATCATATATTATCAAAAACTGTCAACTATTTTACAATATAGCGCCAATACAATTAATAAAAATCAATTTTACAATATAAATTATTTATGCAAAATCTTAGATAACTTTTAAATTTCTCAAAAACTGTAATATATTTTGGAAAACTTTCAACTGTTTTACAATATAGGGCCAAACCAATTAATCAAAGTCAATTTTACAATGTAAATTATTTATGCAAAATCTTAGATATCTTTTAATTTCTCGAAAACTGTAATATATTTTGAAAAACTTTCAACTGTTTTACAATATAGGGCCAATACAATTCATAAAAGTATATTTTACAACATAGATTATGTATGCAAATTTTAGATAACTTTTAAATTTCTCAAAAGCTGTCATATATTTTCGAAAACTTTCAACTATTTTACAACATAGGGCCAAACCAATTAATCAAAGTCAATTTTACAATGTAAATTATTTATGCAAAATCTTAGATATCTTTTAAATTTCTCAAAAACTGTAATATATTTTGGAAAACTTTCAACTGTTTTACAATATAGGGCAATACAATTAATAAAAGTCAATTTTACAACATAGATTATGTATGCAATTCTTAGATAACTTTTAAATTTCTCGAAAAGTGTAATATATTTTGGAAAACTTTCAACTGTTTTACAATATAGGGCCAATACAATTAATAAAAGTCAATTTTACAACATAGATTATGTATTCAAATCTTAGATAACTTTTAAATTTCTCAAAAGCTGTCATATATTTTCTAAAACTTTCAACTATTTCACAACATAGGGCGAAACCAATTAATCAAAGTCAATTTTACAATGTAAATTATTTATGCAAAATCTTAGATATCTTTTAATTTCTCGAAAACTGTAATATATTTTGAAAAACTTTCAACTGTTTTACAATATAGGGCCAATACAATTCATAAAAGTATATTTTACAACATAGATTATGTATGCAAATCTTAGATAACTTTTAAATTTCTCAAAAGCTGTCATATATTCTCGAAAACTTTCAACTATTTTACAATATAGGGCAAATACAATTAATAAAAGTCAATTTTACAACATAGATTATGTATGCAAATTTTAGATAACTTTTAAATTTCTCAAAAGCTGTCATATATTTTCGAAAACTTTCAACTATTTTACAACATAGGGCCAAACCAATTAATCAAAGTCAATTTTACAATGTAAATTATTTATGCAAAATCTTAGATATCTTTTAAATTTCTCGAAAACTGTAATATATTTTGATAAACATTCAACTGTTTTACAATATAGGGCCAATACAATTAATAAAAGTCTATTTTACAACATAGATTATGTATGCAAATCTTAGATAACTTTTAAATTTCTGGAAAACTGTAATATATTTTGGAAAACTTTCAACTGTTTCACAATATAGGGCCAATACAATTAATAAAAGTCAATTTTACAACATAGATTATGTATGCAAATTTTAGATAACTTTTAAATTTCTCAAAAGCTGTCATATATTTTCGAAAACTTTCAACTATTTTACAACATAGGGCCAAACCAATTAATCAAAGTCAATTTTACAATGTAAATTATTTATGCAAAATCTTAGATATCTTTGAAATTTCTCGAAAACTGTAATATATTTTGAAAAACTTTCAACTGTTTTACAATATAGGGCCAAACCAATTAATCAAAGTCAATTTTACAATATAAATAATTTATGCAAAATCTTAGATAACTTTTAAATTTCTCAAAAACTGTAATATATTTTTGAAAACTTTCAACTGTTTTACAATATAGGGCAAATACAATTAATAAAAGTCAATTTTACAACATAGATTATTTATGCAAAACTTACATAACTTTTAAATTTCTCCAAGCTATCATATATTATCAAAAACTGTCAACTATTTTACAATATAGCGCCAATACAATTAATAAAAATCAATTTTACAATATAAATTATTTATGCAAAATCTTAGATAACTTTTAAATTTCTCAAAAACTGTAATATATTTTGGAAAACTTTCAACTGTTTTACAATATAGGGCCAAACCAATTAATCAAAGTCAATTTTACAATGTAAATTATTTATGCAAAATCTTAGATATCTTTTAATTTCTCGAAAACTGTAATATATTTTGAAAAACTTTCAACTGTTTTACAATATAGGGCCAATACAATTCATAAAAGTATATTTTACAACATAGATTATGTATGCAAATTTTAGATAACTTTTAAATTTCTCAAAAGCTGTCATATATTTTCGAAAACTTTCAACTATTTTACAACATAGGGCCAAACCAATTAATCAAAGTCAATTTTACAATGTAAATTATTTATGCAAAATCTTAGATATCTTTTAAATTTCTCAAAAACTGTAATATATTTTGGAAAACTTTCAACTGTTTTACAATATAGGGCAATACAATTAATAAAAGTCAATTTTACAACATAGATTATGTATGCAATTCTTAGATAACTTTTAAATTTCTCGAAAAGTGTAATATATTTTGGAAAACTTTCAACTGTTTTACAATATAGGGCCAATACAATTAATAAAAGTCAATTTTACAACATAGATTATGTATTCAAATCTTAGATAACTTTTAAATTTCTCAAAAGCTGTCATATATTTTCTAAAACTTTCAACTATTTCACAACATAGGGCGAAACCAATTAATCAAAGTCAATTTTACAATGTAAATTATTTATGCAAAATCTTAGATATCTTTTAATTTCTCGAAAACTGTAATATATTTTGAAAAACTTTCAACTGTTTTACAATATAGGGCCAATACAATTCATAAAAGTATATTTTACAACATAGATTATGTATGCAAATCTTAGATAACTTTTAAATTTCTCAAAAGCTGTCATATATCCTCGAAAACTTTCAACTATTTTACAATATAGGGCAAATACAATTAATAAAAGTCAATTTTACAACATAGATTATGTATGCAAATTTTAGATAACTTTTAAATTTCTCAAAAGCTGTCATATATTTTCGAAAACTTTCAACTATTTTACAACATAGGGCCAAACCAATTAATCAAAGTCAATTTTACAATGTAAATTATTTATGCAAAATCTTAGATATCTTTTAAATTTCTCGAAAACTGTAATATATTTTGATAAACATTCAACTGTTTTACAATATAGGGCCAATACAATTAATAAAAGTCTATTTTACAACATAGATTATGTATGCAAATCTTAGATAACTTTTAAATTTCTGGAAAACTGTAATATATTTTGGAAAACTTTCAACTGTTTCACAATATAGGGCCAATACAATTAATAAAAGTCAATTTTACAACATAGATTATGTATGCAAATTTTAGATAACTTTTAAATTTCTCAAAAGCTGTCATATATTTTCGAAAACTTTCAACTATTTTACAACATAGGGCCAAACCAATTAATCAAAGTCAATTTTACAATGTAAATTATTTATGCAAAATCTTAGATATCTTTGAAATTTCTCGAAAACTGTAATATATTTTGAAAAACTTTCAACTGTTTTACAATATAGGGCCAAACCAATTAATCAAAGTCAATTTTACAATATAAATAATTTATGCAAAATCTTAGATAACTTTTAAATTTCTCAAAAACTGTAATATATTTTTGAAAACTTTCAACTGTTTTACAATATAGGGCAAATACAATTAATAAAAGTCAATTTTACAACATAGATTATTTATGCAAAACTTACATAACTTTTAAATTTCTCCAAGCTATCATATATTATCAAAAACTGTCAACTATTTTACAATATAGCGCCAATACAATTAATAAAAATCAATTTTACAATATAAATTATTTATGCAAAATCTTAGATAACTTTTAAATTTCTCAAAAACTGTAATATATTTTGGAAAACTTTCAACTGTTTTACAATATAGGGAAATACAATTAATAAAAGTCAATTTTACAACATAGATTATGTATGCAATTCTTAGATAACTTTTAAATTTCTCGAAAAGTGTAATATATTTTGGAAAACTTTCAACTGTTTTACAATATAGGGCCAATACAATTAATAAAAGTCATTTTTACAACATAGATTATGTTTGCAAGTCTTAGATAACTTTTAAATTTCTCAAAAGCTGTCATATATTCTCGAAAACTTTCAACTATTTTACAATATAGCGCAAATACAATTAATAAGAGTCAATTTTACAACATAGATTATGTATGCAAATTTTAGATAACTTTTAAATTTCTCAAAAGCTGTCATATATTTTCGAAAACTTTCAACTATTTTACAACATAGGGCCAAACCAATTAATCAAAGTCAATTTTACAATGTAAATTATTTATGCAAAATCTTAGATATCTTTTAAATTTCTCGAAAACTGTAATATATTTTGGAAAACTTTCAACTGTTTTACAATATAGGGCCAATACAATTAATAAAAGTCAATTTTACAACATAGATTATGTATGCAAATTTTAGATAACTTTTAAATTTCTCAAAAGCTGTCATATATTCTCAAAAACTTTCAACTATTTTACAATATAGGGCAAATACAATTAATAAAAGTCAATTTTACAACATAGATTATGTATGCAAATTTTAGATAACTTTTAAATTTCTCAAAAGCTGTCATATATTTTCGAAAACTTTCAACTATTTTACAACATAGGGCCAAACCAATTAATCAAAGTCAATTTTACAATGTAAATTATTTATGCAAAATCTTAGATATCTTTTAAATTTCTCGAAAACTGTAATATATTTTGAAAAACGTTCAACTGTTTTCCAATATAGAGCCAAACTAATTAATCAAACTCAATTTTACAATATAAATAATTTATGCAAAATCTTAGATAACTTTCAAATTTCTCAAAAACTGTAATATATTTTTGAAAACTTTCAACTGTTTTACAATATAGGGCCAATACAATTAATAAAAGTCAATTTTACAACATAGATTATGTATTCAAATCTTAGATAACTTTTAAATTTCTCAAAAGCTGTCATATATTTTCGAAAACTTTCAACTATTTTACAACATAGGGCCAAACCAAATAATCAAAGTCAATTTTACAATGTAAATTATTTATGCAAAATCTTAGATATCTTTTAAATTTCTCGAAAACTGTAATATATTTTGATAAACATTCAACTGTTTTACAATATAGGGCAATACAATTAATAAAAGTCAATTTTACAACATAGATTATGTATGCAAATTTTAGATAACTTTTAAATTTCTCAAAAGCTGTCATATATTCTCAAAAACTTTCAACTATTTTACAATATAGGGCAAATACAATTAATAAAAGTCAATTTTACAACATAGATTATGTATGCAAATTTTAGATAACTTTTAAATTTCTCAAAAGCTGTCATATATTTTCGAAAACTTTCAACTATTTTACAACATAGGGCCAAACCAATTAATCAAACTCAATTTTACAATATAAATAATTTATGCAAAATCTTAGATAACTTTCAAATTTCTCAAAAACTGTAATATATTTTTGAAAACTTTCAACTGTTTTACAATATAGGGCCAATACAATTAATAAAAGTCAATTTTACAACATAGATTATGTATTCAAATCTTAGATAACTTTTAAATTTCTCAAAAGCTGTCATATATTTTCGAAAACTTTCAACTATTTTACAACATAGGGCCAAACCAAATAATCAAAGTCAATTTTACAATGTAAATTATTTATGCAAAATCTTAGATATCTTTTAAATTTCTTGAAAACTGTAATATATTTTGGAAAACTTTCAACTGTTTTACAATATAGGGCCAATACAATTAATAAAAGTCAATTTTACAACATAGATTATGTATGCAAATTTTAGATAACTTTTAAATTTCTCAAAAGCTGTCATATATTCTCAAAAACTTTCAACTATTTTACAATATAGGGCAAATACAATTAATAAAAGTCAATTTTACAACATAGATTATGTATGCAAATTTTAGATAACTTTTAAATTTCTCAAAAGCTGTCATATATTTTCGAAAACTTTCAACTATTTTACAACATAGGGCCAAACCAATTAATCAAAGTCAATTTTACAATGTAAATTATTTATGCAAAATCTTAGATATCTTTGAAATTTCTCGAAAACTGTAATATATTTTGAAAAACTTTCAACTGTTTTACAATATAGGGCCAAACCAATTAATCAAAGTCAATTTTACAATATAAATAATTTATGCAAAATCTTAGATAACTTTTAAATTTCTCAAAAACTGTAATATATTTTTGAAAACTTTCAACTGTTTTACAATATAGGGCAAATACAATTAATAAAAGTCAATTTTACAACATAGATTATTTATGCAAAACTTACATAACTTTTAAATTTCTCCAAGCTATCATATATTATCAAAAACTGTCAACTATTTTACAATATAGCGCCAATACAATTAATAAAAATCAATTTTACAATATAAATTATTTATGCAAAATCTTAGATAACTTTTAAATTTCTCAAAAACTGTAATATATTTTGGAAAACTTTCAACTGTTTTACAATATAGGGAAATACAATTAATAAAAGTCAATTTTACAACATAGATTATGTATGCAATTCTTAGATAACTTTTAAATTTCTCGAAAAGTGTAATATATTTTGGAAAACTTTCAACTGTTTTACAATATAGGGCCAATACAATTAATAAAAGTCATTTTTACAACATAGATTATGTTTGCAAGTCTTAGATAACTTTTAAATTTCTCAAAAGCTGTCATATATTCTCGAAAACTTTCAACTATTTTACAATATAGCGCAAATACAATTAATAAGAGTCAATTTTACAACATAGATTATGTATGCAAATTTTAGATAACTTTTAAATTTCTCAAAAGCTGTCATATATTTTCGAAAACTTTCAACTATTTTACAACATAGGGCCAAACCAATTAATCAAAGTCAATTTTACAATGTAAATTATTTATGCAAAATCTTAGATATCTTTTAAATTTCTCGAAAACTGTAATATATTTTGGAAAACTTTCAACTGTTTTACAATATAGGGCCAATACAATTAATAAAAGTCAATTTTACAACATAGATTATGTATGCAAATTTTAGATAACTTTTAAATTTCTCAAAAGCTGTCATATATTCTCAAAAACTTTCAACTATTTTACAATATAGGGCAAATACAATTAATAAAAGTCAATTTTACAACATAGATTATGTATGCAAATTTTAGATAACTTTTAAATTTCTCAAAAGCTGTCATATATTTTCGAAAACTTTCAACTATTTTACAACATAGGGCCAAACCAATTAATCAAAGTCAATTTTACAATGTAAATTATTTATGCAAAATCTTAGATATCTTTTAAATTTCTCGAAAACTGTAATATATTTTGAAAAACGTTCAACTGTTTTCCAATATAGAGCCAAACTAATTAATCAAACTCAATTTTACAATATAAATAATTTATGCAAAATCTTAGATAACTTTCAAATTTCTCAAAAACTGTAATATATTTTTGAAAACTTTCAACTGTTTTACAATATAGGGCCAATACAATTAATAAAAGTCAATTTTACAACATAGATTATGTATTCAAATCTTAGATAACTTTTAAATTTCTCAAAAGCTGTCATATATTTTCGAAAACTTTCAACTATTTTACAACATAGGGCCAAACCAAATAATCAAAGTCAATTTTACAATGTAAATTATTTATGCAAAATCTTAGATATCTTTTAAATTTCTCGAAAACTGTAATATATTTTGATAAACATTCAACTGTTTTACAATATAGGGCAATACAATTAATAAAAGTCAATTTTACAACATAGATTATGTATGCAATTCTTAGATAACTTTTAAATTTCTCGAAAACTGTAATATATTTTGGAAAACTTTCAACTGTTTTACAATATAGGGCCAATACAATTAATAAAAGTCAATTTTACAACATAGATTATGTATTCAAATCTTAGATAACTTTTAAATTTCTCAAAAGCTGTCATATATTTTCGAAAACTTTCAACTATTTTACAACATAGGGCCAAACCAAATAATCAAAGTCAATTTTACAATGTAAATTATTTATGCAAAATCTTAGATATCTTTTAAATTTCTCGAAAACTGTAATATATTTTGATAAACATTCAACTGTTTTACAATATAGGGCCAATACAATTAATAAAAGTCTATTTTACAACATAGATTATGTATGCAAATCTTAGATAACTTTTAAATTTCTGGAAAACTGTAATATATTTTGGAAAACTTTCAACTGTTTCACAATATAGGGCCAATACAATTAATAAAAGTCAATTTTACAACATAGATTATGTATGCAAATTTTAGATAACTTTTAAATTTCTCAAAAGCTGTCATATATTTTCGAAAACTTTCAACTATTTTACAACATAGGGCCAAACCAATTAATCAAAGTCAATTTTACAATGTAAATTATTTATGCAAAATCTTAGATATCTTTTAAATTTCTCGAAAACTGTAATATATTTTGAAAAACTTTCAACTGTTTTACAATATAGGGCCAAACCAATTAATCAAAGTCAATTTTACAATATAAATATTTTATGCAAAATCTTAGATAACTTTTAAATTTCTCAAAAACTGTAATATATTTTTGAAAACTTTCAACTGTTTTACAATATAGGGCAAATACAATTAATAAAAGTCAATTTTACAACATAGATTATTTATGCAAAACTTACATAACTTTTAAATTTCTCCAAGCTATCATATATTATCAAAAACTGTCAACTATTTTACAATATAGCGCCAATACAATTAATAAAAATCAATTTTACAATATAAATTATTTATGCAAAATCTTAGATAACTTTTAAATTTCTCAAAAACTGTAATATATTTTGGAAAACTTTCAACTGTTTTACAATATAGGGAAATACAATTAATAAAAGTCAATTTTACAACATAGATTATGTATGCAATTCTTAGATAACTTTTAAATTTCTCGAAAAGTGTAATATATTTTGGAAAACTTTCAACTGTTTTACAATATAGGGCCAATACAATTAATAAAAGTCAATTTTACAACATAGATTATGTTTGCAAATCTTAGATAACTTTTAAATTTCTCAAAAGCTGTCATATATTCTCGAAAACTTTCAACTATTTTACAATATAGCGCAAATACAATTAATTAAAGTCAATTTTACAACATAGATTATGTATGCAAATTTTAGATAACTTTTAAATTTCTCAAAAGCTGTAATATATTTTCGAACACTTTCAACTATTTTACAACATAGGGCCAAACCAAATAATCAAAGTCAATTTTACAATGTAAATTATTTATGCAAAATCTTAGATATCTTTTAAATTTCTCGAAAACTGTAATATATTTTGATAAACATTCAACTGTTTTACAATATAGGGCCAATACAATTAATAAAAGTCTATTTTACAACATAGATTATGTATGCAAATCTTAGATAACTTTTAAATTTCTGGAAAACTGTAATATATTTTGGAAAACTTTCAACTGTTTCACAATATAGGGCCAATACAATTAATAAAAGTCAATTTTACAACATAGATTATGTATGCAAATTTTAGATAACTTTTAAATTTCTCAAAAGCTGTCATATATTTTCGAAAACTTTCAACTATTTTACAACATAGGGCCAAACCAATTAATCAAAGTCAATTTTACAATGTAAATTATTTATGCAAAATCTTAGATATCTTTTAAATTTCTCAAAAGCTGTAATATATTTTGAAAAACTTTCAACTGTTTTACAATATAGGGCCAAACCAATTAATCAAAGTCAATTTTACAATATAAATAATTTATGCAACATCTTAGATAACTTTTAAATTTCTCAAAAACTGTAATATATTTTTGAAAACTTTCAACTGTTTTACAATATAGGGCAAATACAATTAATAAAAGTCAATTTTACAACATAGATTATTTATGCAAAACTTACATAACTTTTAAATTTCTCCAAGCTATCATATATTATCAAAAACTGTCAACTATTTTACAATATAGCGCCAATACAATTAATAAAAATCAATTTTACAATATAAATTATTTATGCAAAATCTTAGATAACTTTTAAATTTCTCAAAAACTGTAATATATTTTGGAAAACTTTCAACTGTTTTACAATATAGGGAAATACAATTAATAAAAGTCAATTTTACAACATAGATTATGTATGCAATTCTTAGATAACTTTTAAATTTCTCGAAAAGTGTAATATATTTTGGAAAACTTTCAACTGTTTTACAATATAGGGCCAATACAATTAATAAAAGTCATTTTTACAACATAGATTATGTTTGCAAGTCTTAGATAACTTTTAAATTTCTCAAAAGCTGTCATATATTCTCGAAAACTTTCAACTATTTTACAATATAGCGCAAATACAATTAATAAAAGTCAATTTTACAACATAGATTATGTATGCAAATTTTAGATAACTTTTAAATTTCTCAAAAGCTGTCATATATTTTCGAAAACTTTCAACTATTTTACAACATAGGGCCAAACCAATTAATCAAAGTCAATTTTACAATGTAAATTATTTATGCAAAATCTTAGATATCTTTTAAATTTCTCGAAAACTGTAATATATTTTGGAAAACTTTCAACTGTTTTACAATATAGGGCCAATACAATTAATAAAAGTCAATTTTACAACATAGATTATGTATGCAAATTTTAGATAACTTTTAAATTTCTCAAAAGCTGTCATATATTCTCAAAAACTTTCAACTATTTTACAATATAGGGCAAATACAATTAATAAAAGTCAATTTTACAACATAGATTATGTATGCAAATTTTAGATAACTTTTAAATTTCTCAAAAGCTGTCATATATTTTCGAAAACTTTCAACTATTTTACAACATAGGGCCAAACCAATTAATCAAAGTCAATTTTACAATGTAAATTATTTATGCAAAATCTTAGATATCTTTTAAATTTCTCGAAAACTGTAATATATTTTGAAAAACGTTCAACTGTTTTACAATATAGAGCCAAACTAATTAATCAAACTCAATTTTACAATATAAATAATTTATGCAAAATCTTAGATAACTTTCAAATTTCTCAAAAACTGTAATATATTTTTGAAAACTTTCAACTGTTTTACAATATAGGGCCAATACAATTAATAAAAGTCAATTTTACAACATAGATTATGTATTCAAATCTTAGATAACTTTTAAATTTCTCAAAAGCTGTCATATATTTTCGAAAACTTTCAACTATTTTACAACATAGGGCCAAACCAAATAATCAAAGTCAATTTTACAACATAGATTATGTATGCAATTCTTAGATAACTTTTAAATTTCTCAAAAGCTGTCATATATTTTCGAAAACTTTCAACTATTTTACAACATAGGGCCAAACCAAATAATCAAAGTCAATTTTACAACATAGATTATGTATGCAATTCTTAGATAACTTTTAAATTTCTCGAAAACTGTAATATATTTTGAAAAACTTTCAACTGTTTTACAATATAGGGCCAAACCAATTAATCAAAGTCAATTTTACAATATAAATAATTTATGCAAAATCTTAGATAACTTTTAAATTTCTCAAAAACTGTAATATATTTTTGAAAACTTTCAACTGTTTTACAATATAGGGCAAATACAATTAATAAAAGTCAATTTTACAACATAGATTATTTATGCAAAACTTACATAACTTTTAAATTTCTCCAAGCTATCATATATTATCAAAAACTGTCAACTATTTTACAATATAGCGCCAATACAATTAATAAAAATCAATTTTACAATATAAATTATTTATGCAAAATCTTAGATAACTTTTAAATTTCTCAAAAACTGTAATATATTTTGGAAAACTTTCAACTGTTTTACAATATAGGGAAATACAATTAATAAAAGTCAATTTTACAACATAGATTATGTATGCAATTCTTAGATAACTTTTAAATTTCTCGAAAAGTGTAATATATTTTGGAAAACTTTCAACTGTTTTACAATATAGGGCCAATACAATTAATAAAAGTCAATTTTACAACATAGATTATGTATTCAAATCTTAGATAACTTTTAAATTTCTCAAAAGCTGTCATATATTTTCGAAAACTTTCAACTATTTTACAACATAGGGCCAAACCAAATAATCAAAGTCAATTTTACAATGTAAATTATTTATGCAAAATCTTAGATATCTTTTAAATTTCTCGAAAACTGTAATATATTTTGATAAACATTCAACTGTTTTACAATATAGGGCCAATACAATTAATAAAAGTCTATTTTACAACATAGATTATGTATGCAAATCTTAGATAACTTTTAAATTTCTGGAAAACTGTAATATATTTTGGAAAACTTTCAACTGTTTCACAATATAGGGCCAATACAATTAATAAAAGTCAATTTTACAACATAGATTATGTATGCAAATTTTAGATAACTTTTAAATTTCTCAAAAGCTGTCATATATTTTCGAAAACTTTCAACTATTTTACAACATAGGGCCAAACCAATTAATCAAAGTCAATTTTACAATGTAAATTATTTATGCAAAATCTTAGATATCTTTTAAATTTCTCGAAAACTGTAATATATTTTGAAAAACTTTCAACTGTTTTACAATATAGGGCCAAACCAATTAATCAAAGTCAATTTTACAATATAAATAATTTATGCAAAATCTTAGATAACTTTTAAATTTCTCAAAAACTGTAATATATTTTTGAAAACTTTCAACTGTTTTACAATATAGGGCAAATACAATTAATAAAAGTCAATTTTACAACATAGATTATTTATGCAAAACTTACATAACTTTTAAATTTCTCCAAGCTATCATATATTATCAAAAACTGTCAACTATTTTACAATATAGCGCCAATACAATTAATAAAAATCAATTTTACAATATAAATTATTTATGCAAAATCTTAGATAACTTTTAAATTTCTCAAAAACTGTAATATATTTTGGAAAACTTTCAACTGTTTTACAATATAGGGAAATACAATTAATAAAAGTCAATTTTACAACATAGATTATGTATGCAATTCTTAGATAACTTTTAAATTTCTCGAAAAGTGTAATATATTTTGGAAAACTTTCAACTGTTTTACAATATAGAGCCAATACAATTAATAAAAGTCAATTTTACAACATAGATTATGTTTGCAAATCTTAGATAACTTTTAAATTTCTCAAAAGCTGTCATATATTCTCGAAAACTTTCAACTATTTTACAATATAGCGCAAATACAATTAATCAAAGTCAATTTTACAATGTAAATTATTTATGCAAAATCTTAGATAACTTTTAAATTGCTGGAAAACTGTAATATATTTTGGAAAACTTTCAACTGTTTCACAATATAGGGCCAATACAATTAATAAAAGTCAATTTTACAACATAGATTATGTATGCAAATTTTAGATAACTTTTAAATTTCTCAAAAGCTGTCATATATTTTCGAAAACTTTCAACTATTTTACAACATAGGGCCAAACCAATTAATCAAAGTCAATTTTACAATGTAAATTATTTATGCAAAATCTTAGATATCTTTTAAATTTCTCGAAAACTGTAATATATTTTGAAAAACTTTCAACTGTTTTACAATATAGCGCCAATACAATTAATAAAAATCAATTTTACAATATAAATTATTTATGCAAAATCTTAGATAACTTTTAAATTTCTCAAAAACTGTAATATATTTTGGAAAACTTTCAACTGTTTTACAATATAGGGAAATACAATTAATAAAAGTCAATTTTACAACATAGATTATGTATGCAAATTTTAGATCACTTTTAAATTTCTCGAAAACTGTAATATATTTTGAAAAACTTTCAACTGTTTTACAATATAGAGCCAAACCAATTAATCAAAGTCAATTTTACAATGTAAATTATTTATGCAAAATCTTAGATATCTTTTAAATTTCTCGAAAACTGTAATATATTTTGATAAACATTCAACTGTTTTACAATATAGGGCCAATACAATTAATAAAAGTCTATTTTACAACATAGATTATGTATGCAAATCTTAGATAACTTTTAAATTTCTGGAAAACTGTAATATATTTTGGAAAACTTTCAACTGTTTCACAATATAGGGCCAATACAATTAATAAAAGTCAATTTTACAACATAGATTATGTATGCAAATTTTAGATAACTTTTAAATTTCTCAAAAGCTGTCATATATTTTCGAAAACTTTCAACTATTTTACAACATAGGGCCAAACCAATTAATCAAAGTCAATTTTACAATGTAAATTATTTATGCAAAATCTTAGATATCTTTTAAATTTCTCGAAAACTGTAATATATTTTGAAAAACTTTCAACTGTTTTACAATATAGGGCCAAACCAATTAATCAAAGTCAATTTTACAATATAAATAATTTATGCAAAATCTTAGATAACTTTTAAATTTCTCAAAAACTGTAATATATTTTTGAAAACTTTCAACTGTTTTACAATATAGGGCAAATACAATTAATAAAAGTCAATTTTACAACATAGATTATTTATGCAAAACTTACATAACTTTTAAATTTCTACAAGCTATCATATATTATCAGAAACTGTCAACTATTTTACAATATAGCGCCAATACAATTAATAAAAATCAATTTTACAATATAAATTATTTATGCAAAATCTTAGATAACTTTTAAATTTCTCAAAAACTGTAATATATTTTGGAAAACTATCAACTGTTTTACAATATAGGGAAATACAATTAATAAAAGTCAATTTTACAACATAGATTATGTATGCAATTCTTAGATAACTTTTAAATTTCTCGAAAAGTGTAATATATTTTGGAAAACTTTCAACTGTTTTACAATATATGGCCAATACAATTAATAAAAGTCATTTTTACAACATAGATTATGTTTGCAAGTCTTAGATAACTTTTAAATTTCTCAAAAGCTGTCATATATTCTCGAAAACTTTCAACTATTTTACAATATAGCGCAAATACAATTAATAAGAGTCAATTTTACAACATAGATTATGTATGCAAATTTTAGATAACTTTTAAATTTCTCAAAAGCTGTCATATATTTTCGAAAACTTTCAACTATTTTACAACATAGGGCCAAACCAATTAATCAAAGTCAATTTTACAATGTAAATTATTTATGCAAAATCTTAGATATCTTTTAAATTTCTCGAAAACTGTAATATATTTTGGAAAACTTTCAACTGTTTTACAATATAGGGCCAATACAATTAATAAAAGTCAATTTTACAACATAGATTATGTATGCAAATTTTAGATAACTTTTAAATTTCTCAAAAGCTGTCATATATTCTCAAAAACTTTCAACTATTTTACAATATAGGGCAAATACAATTAATAAAAGTCAATTTTACAACATAGATTATGTATGCAAATTTTAGATAACTTTTAAATTTCTCAAAAGCTGTCATATATTTTCGAAAACTTTCAACTATTTTACAACATAGGGCCAAACCAATTAATCAAAGTCAATTTTACAATGTAAATTATTTATGCAAAATCTTAGATATCTTTTAAATTTCTCGAAAACTGTAATATATTTTGAAAAACGTTCAACTGTTTTCCAATATAGAGCCAAACTAATTAATCAAACTCAATTTTACAATATAAATAATTTATGCAAAATCTTAGATAACTTTCAAATTTCTCAAAAACTGTAATATATTTTTGAAAACTTTCAACTGTTTTACAATATAGGGCCAATACAATTAATAAAAGTCAATTTTACAACATAGATTATGTATTCAAATCTTAGATAACTTTTAAATTTCTCAAAAGCTGTCATATATTTTCGAAAACTTTCAACTATTTTACAACATAGGGCCAAACCAAATAATCAAAGTCAATTTTACAATGTAAATTATTTATGCAAAATCTTAGATATCTTTTAAATTTCTCGAAAACTGTAATATATTTTGATAAACATTCAACTGTTTTACAATATAGGGCAATACAATTAATAAAAGTCAATTTTACAACATAGATTATGTATGCAATTCTTAGATAACTTTTAAATTTCTCGAAAACTGTAATATATTTTGGAAAACTTTCAACTGTTTTACAATATAGGGCCAATACAATTAATAAAAGTCAATTTTACAACATAGATTATGTATTCAAATCTTAGATAACTTTTAAATTTCTCAAAAGCTGTCATATATTTTCGAAAACTTTCAACTATTTTACAACATAGGGCCAAACCAAATAATCAAAGTCAATTTTACAATGTAAATTATTTATGCAAAATCTTAGATATCTTTTAAATTTCTCGAAAACTGTAATATATTTTGATAAACATTCAACTGTTTTACAATATAGGGCCAATACAATTAATAAAAGTCTATTTTACAACATAGATTATGTATGCAAATCTTAGATAACTTTTAAATTTCTGGAAAACTGTAATATATTTTGGAAAACTTTCAACTGTTTCACAATATAGGGCCAATACAATTAATAAAAGTCAATTTTACAACATAGATTATGTATGCAAATTTTAGATAACTTTTAAATTTCTCAAAAGCTGTCATATATTTTCGAAAACTTTCAACTATTTTACAACATAGGGCCAAACCAATTAATCAAAGTCAATTTTACAATGTAAATTATTTATGCAAAATCTTAGATATCTTTTAAATTTCTCGAAAACTGTAATATATTTTGAAAAACTTTCAACTGTTTTACAATATAGGGCCAAACCAATTAATCAAAGTCAATTTTACAATATAAATATTTTATGCAAAATCTTAGATAACTTTTAAATTTCTCAAAAACTGTAATATATTTTTGAAAACTTTCAACTGTTTTACAATATAGGGCAAATACAATTAATAAAAGTCAATTTTACAACATAGATTATTTATGCAAAACTTACATAACTTTTAAATTTCTCCAAGCTATCATATATTATCAAAAACTGTCAACTATTTTACAATATAGCGCCAATACAATTAATAAAAATCAATTTTACAATATAAATTATTTATGCAAAATCTTAGATAACTTTTAAATTTCTCAAAAACTGTAATATATTTTGGAAAACTTTCAACTGTTTTACAATATAGGGAAATACAATTAATAAAAGTCAATTTTACAACATAGATTATGTATGCAATTCTTAGATAACTTTTAAATTTCTCGAAAAGTGTAATATATTTTGGAAAACTTTCAACTGTTTTACAATATAGGGCCAATACAATTAATAAAAGTCAATTTTACAACATAGATTATGTTTGCAAATCTTAGATAACTTTTAAATTTCTCAAAAGCTGTCATATATTCTCGAAAACTTTCAACTATTTTACAATATAGCGCAAATACAATTAATAAAAGTCAATTTTACAACATAGATTATGTATGCAAATTTTAGATAACTTTTAAATTTCTCAAAAGCTGTCATATATTTTCGAAAACTTTCAACTATTTTACAACATAGGGCCAAACCAATTAATCAAAGTCAATTTTACAATGTAAATTATTTATGCAAAATCTTAGATATCTTTTAAATTTCTCGAAAACTGTAATATATTTTGGAAAACTTTCAACTGTTTTACAATATAGGGCCAATACAATTAATAAAAGTCAATTTTACAACATAGATTATGTATGCAAATTTTAGATAACTTTTAAATTTCTCAAAAGCTGTCATATATTCTCAAAAACTTTCAACTATTTTACAATATAGGGCAAATACAATTAATAAAAGTCAATTTTACAACATAGATTATTTATGCAAAACTTACATAACTTATAATTTCTCCAAGCTATCATATATTATCAAAAACTGTCAACTATTTTACAATATAGCGCCAATACAATTAATAAAAATCAATTTTACAATATAAATTATTTATGCAAAATCTTAGATAACTTTTAAATTTCTCAAAAACTGTAATATATTTTGGAAAACTTTCAACTGTTTTACAATATAGGGCAATACAATTAATAAAAGTCAATTTTACAACATAGATTATGTATGCAATTCTTAGATAACTTTTAAATTTCTCGAAAAGTGTAATATATTTTGGAAAACTTTCAACTGTTTTACAATATAGGGCCAATACAATTAATAAAAGTCAATTTTACAACATAGATTATGTATTCAAATCTTAGATAACTTTTAAATTTCTCAAAAGCTGTCATATATTTTCTAAAACTTTCAACTATTTCACAACATAGGGCGAAACCAATTAATCAAAGTCAATTTTACAATGTAAATTATTTATGCAAAATCTTAGATATCTTTTAATTTCTCGAAAACTGTAATATATTTTGAAAAACTTTCAACTGTTTTACAATATAGGGCCAATACAATTCATAAAAGTATATTTTACAACATAGATTATGTATGCAAATCTTAGATAACTTTTAAATTTCTCAAAAGCTGTCATATATTCTCGAAAACTTTCAACTATTTTACAATATAGGGCAAATACAATTAATAAAAGTCAATTTTACAACATAGATTATGTATGCAAATTTTAGATAACTTTTAAATTTCTCAAAAGCTGTCATATATTTTCGAAAACTTTCAACTATTTTACAACATAGGGCCAAACCAATTAATCAAAGTCAATTTTACAATGTAAATTATTTATGCAAAATCTTAGATATCTTTTAAATTTCTCGAAAACTGTAATATATTTTGATAAACATTCAACTGTTTTACAATATAGGGCCAATACAATTAATAAAAGTCTATTTTACAACATAGATTATGTATGCAAATCTTAGATAACTTTTAAATTTCTGGAAAACTGTAATATATTTTGGAAAACTTTCAACTGTTTCACAATATAGGGCCAATACAATTAATAAAAGTCAATTTTACAACATAGATTATGTATGCAAATTTTAGATAACTTTTAAATTTCTCAAAAGCTGTCATATATTTTCGAAAACTTTCAACTATTTTACAACATAGGGCCAAACCAATTAATCAAAGTCAATTTTACAATGTAAATTATTTATGCAAAATCTTAGATATCTTTTAAATTTCTCGAAAACTGTAATATATTTTGAAAAAGTTTCAACTGTTTTACAATATAGGGCCAAACCAATTAATCAAAGTCAATTTTACAATATAAATAATTTATGCAAAATCTTAGATAACTTTTAAATTTCTCAAAAACTGTAATATATTTTTGAAAACTTTCAACTGTTTTACAATATAGGGCAAATACAATTAATAAAAGTCAATTTTACAACATAGATTATTTATGCAAAACTTACATAACTTTTAAATTTCTCCAAGCTATCATATATTATCAAAAACTGTCAACTATTTTACAATATAGCGCCAATACAATTAATAAAAATCAATTTTACAATATAAATTATTTATGCAAAATCTTAGATAACTTTTAAATTTCTCAAAAACTGTAATATATTTTGGAAAACTTTCAACTGTTTTACAATATAGGGAAATACAATTAATAAAAGTCAATTTTACAACATAGATTATGTATGCAATTCTTAGATAACTTTTAAATTTCTCGAAAAGTGTAATATATTTTGGAAAACTTTCAACTGTTTTACAATATAGGGCCAATACAATTAATAAAAGTCAATTTTACAACATAGATTATGTTTGCAAATCTTAGATAACTTTTAAATTTCTCAAAAGCTGTCATATATTCTCGAAAACTTTCAACTATTTTACAATATAGCGCAAATACAATTAATAAAAGTCAATTTTACAACATAGATTATGTATGCAAATTTTAGATAACTTTTAAATTTCTCAAAAGCTGTCATATATTTTCGAAAACTTTCAACTATTTTACAACATAGGGCCAAACCAATTAATCAAAGTCAATTTTACAATGTAAATTATTTATGCAAAATCTTAGATATCTTTTAAATTTCTCGAAAACTGTAATATATTTTGGAAAACTTTCAACTGTTTTACAATATAGGGCCAATACAATTAATAAAAGTCAATTTTACAACATAGATTATGTATGCAAATTTTAGATAACTTTTAAATTTCTCAAAAGCTGTCATATATTCTCAAAAACTTTCAACTATTTTACAATATAGGGCAAATACAATTAATAAAAGTCAATTTTACAACATAGATTTTGTATGCAAATTTTAGATAACTTTTAAATTTCTCAAAAGCTGTCATATATTTTCGAAAACTTTCAACTATTTTACAACATAG
This sequence comes from Gastracanthus pulcherrimus, assembly GCA_949152435.1. Taxonomy (NCBI): domain Eukaryota; kingdom Metazoa; phylum Arthropoda; class Insecta; order Hymenoptera; family Pteromalidae; genus Gastracanthus; species Gastracanthus pulcherrimus. The sequence goes on from OX424573.1 coordinate 118,566,455, forward strand.
GGCCAAACCTATTAATCAAAGTGAATTTTACAATGTAAATTATTTATGCAAAATCTTAGATATCTTTTAAATTTCTCGAAAACTGTAATATATTTTGAAAAACTTTCAACTGTTTTACAATATAGAGCCAAACTAATTAATCAAACTCAATTTTACAATATAAATAATTTATGCAAAATCTTAGATAACTTTCAAATTTCTCAAAAACTGTAATATATTTTTGAAAACTTTCAACTGTTTTACAATATAGGGCAAATACAATTAATAAAAGTCAATTTTACAACATAGATTATTTATGCAAAACTTACATAACTTATAATTTCTCCAAGCTATCATATATTATCAAAAACTGTCAACTATTTTACAATATAGCGCCAATACAATTAATAAAAATCAATTTTACAATATAAATTATTTATGCAAAATCTTAGATAACTTTTAAATTTCTCAAAAACTGTAATATATTTTGGAAAACTTTCAACTGTTTTACAATATAGGGCAATACAATTAATAAAAGTCAATTTTACAACATAGATTATGTATGCAATTCTTAGATAACTTTTAAATTTCTCGAAAAGTGTAATATATTTTGGAAAACTTTCAACTGTTTTACAATATAGGGCCAATACAATTAATAAAAGTCAATTTTACAACATAGATTATGTTTGCAAATCTTAGATAACTTTTAAATTTCTCAAAAGCTGTCATATATTCTCGAAAACTTTCAACTATTTTACAATATAGCGCAAATACAATTAATAAAAGTCAATTTTACAACATAGATTATGTATGCAAATTTTAGATAACTTTTAAATTTCTCAAAAGCTGTCATATATTTTCGAAAACTTTCAACTATTTTACAACATAGGGCCAAACCAATTAATCAAAGTCAATTTTACAATGTAAATTATTTATGCAAAATCTTAGATATCTTTTAAATTTCTCGAAAACTGTAATATATTTTGGAAAACTTTCAACTGTTTTACAATATAGGGCCAATACAATTAATAAAAGTCAATTTTACAACATAGATTATGTATGCAAATTTTAGATAACTTTTAAATTTCTCAAAAGCTGTCATATATTCTCAAAAACTTTCAACTATTTTACAATATAGGGCAAATACAATTAATAAAAGTCAATTTTACAACATAGATTTTGTATGCAAATTTTAGATAACTTTTAAATTTCTCAAAAGCTGTCATATATTTTCGAAAACTTTCAACTATTTTACAACATAGGGCCAAACCTATTAATCAAAGTGAATTTTACAATGTAAATTATTTATGCAAAATCTTAGATATCTTTTAAATTTCTCGAAAACTGTAATATATTTTGAAAAACTTTCAACTGTTTTACAATATAGAGCCAAACTAATTAATCAAACTCAATTTTACAATATAAATAATTTATGCAAAATCTTAGATAACTTTCAAATTTCTCAAAAACTGTAATATATTTTTGAAAACTTTCAACTGTTTTACAATATAGGGCAAATACAATTAATAAAAGTCAATTTTACAACATAGATTATTTATGCAAAACTTACATAACTTATAATTTCTCCAAGCTATCATATATTATCAAAAACTGTCAACTATTTTACAATATAGCGCCAATACAATTAATAAAAATCAATTTTACAATATAAATTATTTATGCAAAATCTTAGATAACTTTTAAATTTCTCAAAAACTGTAATATATTTTGGAAAACTTTCAACTGTTTTACAATATAGGGCAATACAATTAATAAAAGTCAATTTTACAACATAGATTATGTATGCAATTCTTAGATAACTTTTAAATTTCTCGAAAAGTGTAATATATTTTGGAAAACTTTCAACTGTTTTACAATATAGGGCCAATACAATTAATAAAAGTCAATTTTACAACATAGATTATGTATTCAAATCTTAGATAACTTTTAAATTTCTCAAAAGCTGTCATATATTTTCTAAAACTTTCAACTATTTCACAACATAGGGCGAAACCAATTAATCAAAGTCAATTTTACAATGTAAATTATTTATGCAAAATCTTAGATATCTTTTAATTTCTCGAAAACTGTAATATATTTTGAAAAACTTTCAACTGTTTTACAATATAGGGCCAATACAATTCATAAAAGTATATTTTACAACATAGATTATGTATGCAAATCTTAGATAACTTTTAAATTTCTCAAAAGCTGTCATATATTCTCGAAAACTTTCAACTATTTTACAATATAGGGCAAATACAATTAATAAAAGTCAATTTTACAACATAGATTATGTATGCAAATTTTAGATAACTTTTAAATTTCTCAAAAGCTGTCATATATTTTCGAAAACTTTCAACTATTTTACAACATAGGGCCAAACCAATTAATCAAAGTCAATTTTACAATGTAAATTATTTATGCAAAATCTTAGATATCTTTTAAATTTCTCGAAAACTGTAATATATTTTGGAAAACTTTCAACTGTTTTACAATATAGGGCCAATACAATTAATAAAAGTCAATTTTACAACATAGATTATGTATGCAAATTTTAGATAACTTTTAAATTTCTCAAAAGCTGTCATATATTTTCGAAAACTTTCAACTATTTTGCAACATAGGGCCAAACCAATTAATAAAAGTCTATTTTACAACATATATTATGTATGCAAATCTTACATAACTTTTAAATTTCTCCAAGCTATCATATATTATCAAAAACTGTCAACTATTTTACAATATAGCGCCAATACAATTAATAAAAATCAATTTTACAATATAAATTATTTATGCAAAATCTTAGATAACTTTTAAATTTCTCAAAAACTGTAATATATTTTGGAAAACTTTCAACTGTTTTACAATATAGGGAAATACAATTAATAAAAGTCAATTTTACAACATAGATTATGTATGCAATTCTTAGATAACTTTTAAATTTCTCGAAAAGTGTAATATATTTTGGAAAACTTTCAACTGTTTTACAATATAGGGCCAATACAATTAATAAAAGTCAATTTTACAACATAGATTATGTTTGCAAATCTTAGATAACTTTTAAATTTCTCAAAAGCTGTCATATATTCTCGAAAACTTTCAACTATTTTACAATATAGCGCAAATACAATTAATAAAAGTCAATTTTACAACATAGATTATGTATGCAAATTTTAGATAACTTTTAAATTTCTCAAAAGCTGTCATATATTTTCGAAAACTTTCAACTATTTTACAACATAGGGCCAAACCAATTAATCAAAGTCAATTTTACAATGTAAATTATTTATGCAAAATCTTAGATATCTTTTAAATTTCTCGAAAACTGTAATATATTTTGATAAACATTCAACTGTTTTACAATATAGGGCCAATACAATTAATAAAAGTCTATTTTACAACATAGATTATGTATGCAAATCTTAGATAACTTTTAAATTTCTGGAAAACTGTAATATATTTTGGAAAACTTTCAACTGTTTCACAATATAGGGCCAATACAATTAATAAAAGTCAATTTTACAACATAGATTATGTATGCAAATTTTAGATAACTTTTAAATTTCTCAAAAGCTGTCATATATTTTCGAAAACTTTCAACTATTTTACAACATAGGGCCAAACCAATTAATCAAAGTCAATTTTACAATGTAAATTATTTATGCAAAATCTTAGATATCTTTTAATTTCTCGAAAACTGTAATATATTTTGAAAAACTTTCAACTGTTTTACAATATAGCGCCAATACAATTAATAAAAATCAATTTTACAATATAAATTATTTATGCAAAATCTTAGATAACTTTTAAATTTCTCAAAAACTGTAATATATTTTGGAAAACTTTCAACTGTTTTACAATATAGGGAAATACAATTAATAAAAGTCAATTTTACAACATAGATTATGTATGCAAATTTTAGATCACTTTTAAATTTCTCGAAAACTGTAATATATTTTGAAAAACTTTCAACTGTTTTACAATATAGAGCCAAACCAATTAATCAAAGTCAATTTTACAATGTAAATTATTTATGCAAAATCTTAGATATCTTTTAAATTTCTCGAAAACTGTAATATATTTTGATAAACATTCAACTGTTTTACAATATAGGGCCAATACAATTAATAAAAGTCTATTTTACAACATAGATTATGTATGCAAATCTTAGATAACTTTTAAATTTCTGGAAAACTGTAATATATTTTGGAAAACTTTCAACTGTTTCACAATATAGGGCCAATACAATTAATAAAAGTCAATTTTACAACATAGATTATGTATGCAAATTTTAGATAACTTTTAAATTTCTCAAAAGCTGTCATATATTTTCGAAAACTTTCAACTATTTTACAACATAGGGCCAAACCAATTAATCAAAGTCAATTTTACAATGTAAATTATTTATGCAAAATCTTAGATATCTTTTAAATTTCTCGAAAACTGTAATATATTTTGAAAAACTTTCAACTGTTTTACAATATAGGGCCAAACCAATTAATCAAAGTCAATTTTACAATATAAATAATTTATGCAAAATCTTAGATAACTTTTAAATTTCTCAAAAACTGTAATATATTTTTGAAAACTTTCAACTGTTTTACAATATAGGGCAAATACAATTAATAAAAGTCAATTTTACAACATAGATTATTTATGCAAAACTTACATAACTTTTAAATTTCTCCAAGCTATCATATATTATCAAAAACTGTCAACTATTTTACAATATAGCGCCAATACAATTAATAAAAATCAATTTTACAATATAAATTATTTATGCAAAATCTTAGATAACTTTTAAATTTCTCAGAAACTGTAATATATTTTGGAAAACTTTCAACTGTTTTACAATATAGGGAAATACAATTAATAAAAGTCAATTTTACAACATAGATTATGTATGCAATTCTTAGATAACTTTTAAATTTCTCGAAAAGTGTAATATATTTTGGAAAACTTTCAACTGTTTTACAATATAGGGCCAATACAATTAATAAAAGTCAATTTTACAACATAGATTATGTTTGCAAATCTTAGATAACTTTTAAATTTCTCAAAAGCTGTCATATATTCTCGAAAACTTTCAACTATTTTACAATATAGCGCAAATACAATTAATAAAAGTCAATTTTACAACATAGATTATGTATGCAAATTTTAGATAACTTTTAAATTTCTCAAAAGCTGTAATATATTTTCGAAAACTTTCAACTATTTTACAACATAGGGCCAAACCAAATAATCAAAGTCAATTTTACAATGTAAATTATTTATGCAAAATCTTAGATATCTTTTAAATTTCTCGAAAACTGTAATATATTTTGATAAACATTCAACTGTTTTACAATATAGGGCCAATACAATTAATAAAAGTCTATTTTACAACATAGATTATGTATGCAAATCTTAGATAACTTTTAAATTTCTGGAAAACTGTAATATATTTTGGAAAACTTTCAACTGTTTCACAATATAGGGCCAATACAATTAATAAAAGTCAATTTTACAACATAGATTATGTATGCAAATTTTAGATAACTTTTAAATTTCTCAAAAGCTGTCATATATTTTCGAAAACTTTCAACTATTTTACAACATAGGGCCAAACCAATTAATCAAAGTCAATTTTACAATGTAAATTATTTATGCAAAATCTTAGATATCTTTTAAATTTCTCGAAAACTGTAATATATTTTGAAAAACTTTCAACTGTTTTACAATATAGGGCCAAACCAATTAATCAAAGTCAATTTTACAATATAAATAATTTATGCAAAATCTTAGATAACTTTTAAATTTCTCAAAAACTGTAATATATTTTTGAAAACTTTCAACTGTTTTACAATATAGGGCAAATACAATTAATAAAAGTCAATTTTACAACATAGATTATTTATGCAAAACTTACATAACTTTTAAATTTCTCCAAGCTATCATATATTATCAAAAACTGTCAACTATTTTACAATATAGCGCCAATACAATTAATAAAAATCAATTTTACAATATAAATTATTTATGCAAAATCTTAGATAACTTTTAAATTTCTCAAAAACTGTAATATATTTTGGAAAACTTTCAACTGTTTTACAATATAGGGAAATACAATTAATAAAAGTCAATTTTACAACATAGATTATGTATGCAATTCTTAGATAACTTTTAAATTTCTCGAAAAGTGTAATATATTTTGGAAAACTTTCAACTGTTTTACAATATAGGGCCAATACAATTAATAAAAGTCAATTTTACAACATAGATTATGTTTGCAAATCTTAGATAACTTTTAAATTTCTCAAAAGCTGTCATATATTCTCGAAAACTTTCAACTATTTTACAATATAGCGCAAATACAATTAATAAAAGTCAATTTTACAACATAGATTATGTATGCAAATTTTAGATAACTTTTAAATTTCTCAAAAGCTGTCATATATTTTCGAAAACTTTCAACTATTTTACAACATAGGGCCAAACCAATTAATCAAAGTCAATTTTACAATGTAAATTATTTATGCAAAATCTTAGATATCTTTTAAATTTCTCGAAAACTGTAATATATTTTGGAAAACTTTCAACTGTTTTACAATATAGGGCCAATACAATTAATAAAAGTCAATTTTACAACATAGATTATGTATGCAAATTTTAGATAACTTTTAAATTTCTCAAAAGCTGTCATATATTCTCAAAAACTTTCAACTATTTTACAATATAGGGCAAATACAATTAATAAAAGTCAATTTTACAACATAGATTATGTATGCAAATTTTAGATAACTTTTAAATTTCTCAAAAGCTGTCATATATTTTCGAAAACTTTCAACTATTTTACAACATAGGGCCAAACCTATTAATCAAAGTGAATTTTACAATGTAAATTATTTATGCAAAATCTTAGATATCTTTTAAATTTCTCGAAAACTGTAATATATTTTGAAAAACTTTCAACTGTTTTACAATATAGAGCCAAACTAATTAATCAAACTCAATTTTACAATATAAATAATTTATGCAAAATCTTAGATAACTTTCAAATTTCTCAAAAACTGTAATATATTTTTGAAAACTTTCAACTGTTTTACAATATAGGGCAAATACAATTAATAAAAGTCAATTTTACAACATAGATTATTTATGCAAAACTTACATAACTTATAATTTCTCCAAGCTATCATATATTATCAAAAACTGTCAACTATTTTACAATATAGCGCCAATACAATTAATAAAAATCAATTTTACAATATAAATTATTTATGCAAAATCTTAGATAACTTTTAAATTTCTCAAAAACTGTAATATATTTTGGAAAACTTTCAACTGTTTTACAATATAGGGCAATACAATTAATAAAAGTCAATTTTACAACATAGATTATGTATGCAATTCTTAGATAACTTTTAAATTTCTCGAAAAGTGTAATATATTTTGGAAAACTTTCAACTGTTTTACAATATAGGGCCAATACAATTAATAAAAGTCAATTTTACAACATAGATTATGTATTCAAATCTTAGATAACTTTTAAATTTCTCAAAAGCTGTCATATATTTTCTAAAACTTTCAACTATTTCACAACATAGGGCGAAACCAATTAATCAAAGTCAATTTTACAATGTAAATTATTTATGCAAAATCTTAGATATCTTTTAATTTCTCGAAAACTGTAATATATTTTGAAAAACTTTCAACTGTTTTACAATATAGGGCCAATACAATTCATAAAAGTATATTTTACAACATAGATTATGTATGCAAATCTTAGATAACTTTTAAATTTCTCAAAAGCTGTCATATATTCTCGAAAACTTTCAACTATTTTACAATATAGGGCAAATACAATTAATAAAAGTCAATTTTACAACATAGATTATGTATGCAAATTTTAGATAACTTTTAAATTTCTCAAAAGCTGTCATATATTTTCGAAAACTTTCAACTATTTTACAACATAGGGCCAAACCAATTAATCAAAGTCAATTTTACAATGTAAATTATTTATGCAAAATCTTAGATATCTTTTAAATTTCTCGAAAACTGTAATATATTTTGGAAAACTTTCAACTGTTTTACAATATAGGGCCAATACAATTAATAAAAGTCAATTTTACAACATAGATTATTTATGCAAAACTTACATAACTTATAATTTCTCCAAGCTATCATATATTATCAAAAACTGTCAACTATTTTACAATATAGCGCCAATACAATTAATAAAAATCAATTTTACAATATAAATTATTTATGCAAAATCTTAGATAACTTTTAAATTTCTCAAAAACTGTAATATATTTTGGAAAACTTTCAACTGTTTTACAATATAGGGAAATACAATTAATAAAAGTCAATTTTACAACATAGATTATGTATGCAATTCTTAGATAACTTTTAAATTTCTCGAAAAGTGTAATATATTTTGGAAAACTTTCAACTGTTTTACAATATAGGGCCAATACAATTAATAAAAGTCAATTTTACAACATAGATTATGTTTGCAAATCTTAGATAACTTTTAAATTTCTCAAAAGCTGTCATATATTCTCGAAAACTTTCAACTATTTTACAATATAGCGCAAATACAATTAATAAAAGTCAATTTTACAACATAGATTATGTATGCAAATTTTAGATAACTTTTAAATTTCTCAAAAGCTGTCATATATTTTCGAAAACTTTCAACTATTTTACAACATAGGGCCAAACCAATTAATCAAAGTCAATTTTACAATGTAAATTATTTATGCAAAATCTTAGATATCTTTTAAATTTCTCGAAAACTGTAATATATTTTGATAAACATTCAACTGTTTTACAATATAGGGCCAATACAATTAATAAAAGTCTATTTTACAACATAGATTATGTATGCAAATCTTAGATAACTTTTAAATTTCTGGAAAACTGTAATATATTTTGGAAAACTTTCAACTGTTTCACAATATAGGGCCAATACAATTAATAAAAGTCAATTTTACAACATAGATTATGTATGCAAATTTTAGATAACTTTTAAATTTCTCAAAAGCTGTCATATATTTTCGAAAACTTTCAACTATTTTACAACATAGGGCCAAACCAATTAATCAAAGTCAATTTTACAATGTAAATTATTTATGCAAAATCTTAGATATCTTTTAATTTCTCGAAAACTGTAATATATTTTGAAAAACTTTCAACTGTTTTACAATATAGCGCCAATACAATTAATAAAAATCAATTTTACAATATAAATTATTTATGCAAAATCTTAGATAACTTTTAAATTTCTCAAAAACTGTAATATATTTTGGAAAACTTTCAACTGTTTTACAATATAGGGAAATACAATTAATAAAAGTCAATTTTACAACATAGATTATGTATGCAAATTTTAGATCACTTTTAAATTTCTCGAAAACTGTAATATATTTTGAAAAACTTTCAACTGTTTTACAATATAGAGCCAAACCAATTAATCAAAGTCAATTTTACAATGTAAATTATTTATGCAAAATCTTAGATATCTTTTAAATTTCTCGAAAACTGTAATATATTTTGATAAACATTCAACTGTTTTACAATATAGGGCCAATACAATTAATAAAAGTCTATTTTACAACATAGATTATGTATGCAAATCTTAGATAACTTTTAAATTTCTGGAAAACTGTAATATATTTTGGAAAACTTTCAACTGTTTCACAATATAGGGCCAATACAATTAATAAAAGTCAATTTTACAACATAGATTATGTATGCAAATTTTAGATAACTTTTAAATTTCTCAAAAGCTGTCATATATTTTCGAAAACTTTCAACTATTTTACAACATAGGGCCAAACCAATTAATCAAAGTCAATTTTACAATGTAAATTATTTATGCAAAATCTTAGATATCTTTTAAATTTCTCGAAAACTGTTATATATTTTGAAAAACTTTCAACTGTTTTACAATATAGGGCCAAACCAATTAATCAAAGTCAATTTTACAATATAAATAATTTATGCAAAATCTTAGATAACTTTTAAATTTCTCAAAAACTGTAATATATTTTTGAAAACTTTCAACTGTTTTACAATATAGGGCAAATACAATTAATAAAAGTCAATTTTACAACATAGATTATTTATGCAAAACTTACATAACTTTTAAATTTCTCCAAGCTATCATATATTATCAAAAACTGTCAACTATTTTACAATATAGCGCCAATACAATTAATAAAAATCAATTTTACAATATAAATTATTTATGCAAAATCTTAGATAACTTTTAAATTTCTCAAAAACTGTAATATATTTTGGAAAACTTTCAACTGTTTTACAATATAGGGAAATACAATTAATAAAAGTCAATTTTACAACATAGATTATGTATGCAATTCTTAGATAACTTTTAAATTTCTCGAAAAGTGTAATATATTTTGGAAAACTTTCAACTGTTTTACAATATAGGGCCAATACAATTAATAAAAGTCAATTTTACAACATAGATTATGTTTGCAAATCTTAGATAACTTTTAAATTTCTCAAAAGCTGTCATATATTCTCGAAAACTTTCAACTATTTTACAATATAGCGCAAATACAATTAATCAAAGTCAATTTTACAATGTAAATTATTTATGCAAAATCTTAGATAACTTTTAAATTGCTGGAAAACTATAATATATTTTGGAAAACTTTCAACTGTTTCACAATATAGGGCCAATACAATTAATAAAAGTCAATTTTACAACATAGATTATGTATGCAAATTTTAGATAACTTTTAAATTTCTCAAAAGCTGTCATATATTTTCGAAAACTTTCAACTATTTTACAACATAGGGCCAAACCAATTAATCAAAGTCAATTTTACAATGTAAATTATTTATGCAAAATCTTAGATATCTTTTAAATTTCTCGAAAACTGTAATATATTTTGAAAAACTTTCAACTGTTTTACAATATAACGCCAATACAATTAATAAAAATCAATTTTACAATATAAATTATTTATGCAAAATCTTAGATAACTTTTAAATTTCTCAAAAACTGTAATATATTTTGGAAAACTTTCAACTGTTTTACAATATAGGGAAATACAATTAATAAAAGTCAATTTTACAACATAGATTATGTATGCAAATTTTAGATCACTTTTAAATTTCTCGAAAACTGTAATATATTTTGAAAAACTTTCAACTGTTTTACAATATAGAGCCAAACCAATTAATCAAAGTCAATTTTACAATGTAAATTATTTATGCAAAATCTTAGATATCTTTTAAATTTCTCGAAAACTGTAATATATTTTGATAAACATTCAACTGTTTTACAATATAGGGCCAATACAATTAATAAAAGTCTATTTTACAACATAGATTATGTATGCAAATCTTAGATAACTTTTAAATTTCTGGAAAACTGTAATATATTTTGGAAAACTTTCAACTGTTTCACAATATAGGGCCAATACAATTAATAAAAGTCAATTTTACAACATAGATTATGTATGCAAATTTTAGATAACTTTTAATTTTCTCAAAAGCTGTCATATATTTTCGAAAACTTTCAACTATTTTACAACATAGGGCCAAACCAATTAATCAAAGTCAATTTTACAATGTAAATTATTTATGCAAAATCTTAGATATCTTTTAAATTTCTCGAAAACTGTAATATATTTTGAAAAACTTTCAACTGTTTTACAATATAGGGCCAAACCAATTAATCAAAGTCAATTTTACAATATAAATAATTTATGCAAAATCTTAGATAACTTTTAAATTTCTCAAAAACTGTAATATATTTTTGAAAACTTTCAACTGTTTTACAATATAGGGCAAATACAATTAATAAAAGTCAATTTTACAACATAGATTATTTATGCAAAACTTACATAACTTTTAAATTTCTCCAAGCTATCATATATTATCAAAAACTGTCAACTATTTTACAATATAGCGCCAATACAATTAATAAAAATCAATTTTACAATATAAATTATTTATGCAAAATCTTAGATAACTTTTAAATTTCTCAAAAACTGTAATATATTTTGGAAAACTTTCAACTGTTTTACAATATAGGGAAATACAATTAATAAAAGTCAATTTTACAACATAGATTATGTATGCAATTCTTAGATAACTTTTAAATTTCTCGAAAAGTGTAATATATTTTGGAAAACTTTCAACTGTTTTACAATATAGGGCCAATACAATTAATAAAAGTCAATTTTACAACATAGATTATGTTTGCAAATCTTAGATAACTTTTAAATTTCTCAAAAGCTGTCATATATTCTCGAAAACTTTCAACTATTTTACAATATAGCGCAAATACAATTAATAAAAGTCAATTTTACAACATAGATTATGTATGCAAATTTTAGATAACTTTTAAATTTCTCAAAAGCTGTAATATATTTTCGAAAACTTTCAACTATTTTACAACATAGGGCCAAACCAAATAATCAAAGTCAATTTTACAATGTAAATTATTTATGCAAAATCTTAGATATCTTTTAAATTTCTCGAAAACTGTAATATATTTTGATAAACATTCAACTGTTTTACAATATAGGGCCAATACAATTAATAAAAGTCTATTTTACAACATAGATTATGTATGCAAATCTTAGATAACTTTTAAATTTCTGGAAAACTGTAATATATTTTGGAAAACTTTCAACTGTTTCACAATATAGGGCCAATACAATTAATAAAAGTCAATTTTACAACATAGATTATGTATGCAAATTTTAGATAACTTTTAAATTTCTCAAAAGCTGTCATATATTTTCGAAAACTTTCAACTATTTTACAACATAGGGCCAAACCAATTAATCAAAGTCAATTTTACAATGTAAATTATTTATGCAAAATCTTAGATATCTTTTAAATTTCTCGAAAACTGTAATATATTTTGAAAAACTTTCAACTGTTTTACAATATAGGGCCAAACCAATTAATCAAAGTCAATTTTACAATATAAATAATTTATGCAAAATCTTAGATAACTTTTAAATTTCTCAAAAACTGTAATATATTTTTGAAAACTTTCAACTGTTTTACAATATAGGGCAAATACAATTAATAAAAGTCAATTTTACAACATAGATTATTTATGCAAAACTTACATAACTTTTAAATTTCTCCAAGCTATCATATATTATCAAAAACTGTCAACTATTTTACAATATAGCGCCAATACAATTAATAAAAATCAATTTTACAATATAAATTATTTATGCAAAATCTTAGATAACTTTTAAATTTCTCAAAAACTGTAATATATTTTGGAAAACTTTCAACTGTTTTACAATATAGGGAAATACAATTAATAAAAGTCAATTTTACAACATAGATTATGTATGCAATTCTTAGATAACTTTTAAATTTCTCGAAAAGTGTAATATATTTTGGAAAACTTTCAACTGTTTTACAATATAGGGCCAATACAATTAATAAAAGTCAATTTTACAACATAGATTATGTTTGCAAATCTTAGATAACTTTTAAATTTCTCAAAAGCTGTCATATATTCTCGAAAACTTTCAACTATTTTACAATATAGCGCAAATACAATTAATAAAAGTCAATTTTACAACATAGATTATGTATGCAAATTTTAGATAACTTTTAAATTTCTCAAAAGCTGTCATATATTTTCGAAAACTTTCAACTATTTTACAACATAGGGCCAAACCAATTAATCAAAGTCAATTTTACAATGTAAATTATTTATGCAAAATCTTAGATATCTTTTAAATTTCTCGAAAACTGTAATATATTTTGGAAAACTTTCAACTGTTTTACAATATAGGGCCAATACAATTAATAAAAGTCAATTTTACAACATAGATTATGTATGCAAATTTTAGATAACTTTTAAATTTCTCAAAAGCTGTCATATATTCTCAAAAACTTTCAACTATTTTACAATATAGGGCAAATACAATTAATAAAAGTCAATTTTACAACATAGATTATGTATGCAAATTTTAGATAACTTTTAAATTTCTCAAAAGCTGTCATATATTTTCGAAAACTTTCAACTATTTTACAACATAGGGCCAAACCTATTAATCAAAGTGAATTTTACAATGTAAATTATTTATGCAAAATCTTAGATATCTTTTAAATTTCTCGAAAACTGTAATATATTTTGAAAAACTTTCAACTGTTTTACAATATAGAGCCAAACTAATTAATCAAACTCAATTTTACAATATAAATAATTTATGCAAAATCTTAGATAACTTTCAAATTTCTCAAAAACTGTAATATATTTTTGAAAACTTTCAACTGTTTTACAATATAGGGCAAATACAATTAATAAAAGTCAATTTTACAACATAGATTATTTATGCAAAACTTACATAACTTATAATTTCTCCAAGCTATCATATATTATCAAAAACTGTCAACTATTTTACAATATAGCGCCAATACAATTAATAAAAATCAATTTTACAATATAAATTATTTATGCAAAATCTTAGATAACTTTTAAATTTCTCAAAAACTGTAATATATTTTGGAAAACTTTCAACTGTTTTACAATATAGGGCAATACAATTAATAAAAGTCAATTTTACAACATAGATTATGTATGCAATTCTTAGATAACTTTTAAATTTCTCGAAAAGTGTAATATATTTTGGAAAACTTTCAACTGTTTTACAATATAGGGCCAATACAATTAATAAAAGTCAATTTTACAACATAGATTATGTATTCAAATCTTAGATAACTTTTAAATTTCTCAAAAGCTGTCATATATTTTCTAAAACTTTCAACTATTTTACAACATAGGGCGAAACCAATTAATCAAAGTCAATTTTACAATGTAAATTATTTATGCAAAATCTTAGATATCTTTTAATTTCTCGAAAACTGTAATATATTTTGAAAAACTTTCAACTGTTTTACAATATAGGGCCAATACAATTCATAAAAGTATATTTTACAACATAGATTATGTATGCAAATCTTAGATAACTTTTAAATTTCTCAAAAGCTGTCATATATTCTCGAAAACTTTCAACTATTTTACAATATAGGGCAAATACAATTAATAAAAGTCAATTTTACAACATAGATTATGTATGCAAATTTTAGATAACTTTTAAATTTCTCAAAAGCTGTCATATATTTTCGAAAACTTTCAACTATTTTACAACATAGGGCCAAACCAATTAATCAAAGTCAATTTTACAATGTAAATTATTTATGCAAAATCTTAGATATCTTTTAAATTTCTCGAAAACTGTAATATATTTTGGAAAACTTTCAACTGTTTTACAATATAGGGCCAATACAATTAATAAAAGTCAATTTTACAACATAGATTATGTATGCAAATTTTAGATAACTTTTAAATTTCTCAAAAGCTGTCATATATTTTCGAAAACTTTCAACTATTTTGCAACATAGGGCCAAACCAATTAATAAAAGTCTATTTTACAACATATATTATGTATGCAAATCTTACATAACTTTTAAATTTCTCCAAGCTATCATATATTATCAAAAACTGTCAACTATTTTACAATATAGCGCCAATACAATTAATAAAAATCAATTTTACAATATAAATTATTTATGCAAAATCTTAGATAACTTTTAAATTTCTCAAAAACTGTAATATATTTTGGAAAACTTTCAACTGTTTTACAATATAGGGAAATACAATTAATAAAAGTCAATTTTACAACATAGATTATGTATGCAATTCTTAGATAACTTTTAAATTTCTCGAAAAGTGTAATATATTTTGGAAAACTTTCAACTGTTTTACAATATAGGGCCAATACAATTAATAAAAGTCAATTTTACAACATAGATTATGTTTGCAAATCTTAGATAACTTTTAAATTTCTCAAAAGCTGTCATATATTCTCGAAAACTTTCAACTATTTTACAATATAGCGCAAATACAATTAATAAAAGTCAATTTTACAACATAGATTATGTATGCAAATTTTAGATAACTTTTAAATTTCTCAAAAGCTGTCATATATTTTCGAAAACTTTCAACTATTTTACAACATAGGGCCAAACCAATTAATCAAAGTCAATTTTACAATGTAAATTATTTATGCAAAATCTTAGATATCTTTTAAATTTCTCGAAAACTGTAATATATTTTGATAAACATTCAACTGTTTTACAATATAGGGCCAATACAATTAATAAAAGTCTATTTTACAACATAGATTATGTATGCAAATCTTAGATAACTTTTAAATTTCTGGAAAACTGTAATATATTTTGGAAAACTTTCAACTGTTTCACAATATAGGGCCAATACAATTAATAAAAGTCAATTTTACAACATAGATTATGTATGCAAATTTTAGATAACTTTTAAATTTCTCAAAAGCTGTCATATATTTTCGAAAACTTTCAACTATTTTACAACATAGGGCCAAACCAATTAATCAAAGTCAATTTTACAATGTAAATTATTTATGCAAAATCTTAGATATCTTTTAATTTCTCGAAAACTGTAATATATTTTGAAAAACTTTCAACTGTTTTACAATATAGCGCCAATACAATTAATAAAAATCAATTTTACAATATAAATTATTTATGCAAAATCTTAGATAACTTTTAAATTTCTCAAAAACTGTAATATATTTTGGAAAACTTTCAACTGTTTTACAATATAGGGAAATACAATTAATAAAAGTCAATTTTACAACATAGATTATGTATGCAAATTTTAGATCACTTTTAAATTTCTCGAAAACTGTAATATATTTTGAAAAACTTTCAACTGTTTTACAATATAGAGCCAAACCAATTAATCAAAGTCAATTTTACAATGTAAATTATTTATGCAAAATCTTAGATATCTTTTAAATTTCTCGAAAACTGTAATATATTTTGATAAACATTCAACTGTTTTACAATATAGGGCCAATACAATTAATAAAAGTCTATTTTACAACATAGATTATGTATGCAAATCTTAGATAACTTTTAAATTTCTGGAAAACTGTAATATATTTTTGAAAACTTTCAACTGTTTTACAATATAGGGCAAATACAATTAATAAAAGTCAATTTTACAACATAGATTATTTATGCAAAACTTACATAACTTTTAAATTTCTCCAAGCTATCATATATTATCAAAAACTGTCAACTATTTTACAATATAGCGCCAATACAATTAATAAAAATCAATTTTACAATATAAATTATTTATGCAAAATCTTAGATAACTTTTAAATTTCTCAAAAACTGTAATATATTTTGGAAAACTTTCAACTGTTTTACAATATAGGGAAATACAATTAATAAAAGTCAATTTTACAACATAGATTATGTATGCAATTCTTAGATAACTTTTAAATTTCTCGAAAAGTGTAATATATTTTGGAAAACTTTCAACTGTTTTACAATATAGGGCCAATACAATTAATAAAAGTCAATTTTACAACATAGATTATGTTTGCAAATCTTAGATAACTTTTAAATTTCTCAAAAGCTGTCATATATTCTCGAAAACTTTCAACTATTTTACAATATAGCGCAAATACAATTAATCAAAGTCAATTTTACAATGTAAATTATTTATGCAAAATCTTAGATAACTTTTAAATTGCTGGAAAACTGTAATATATTTTGGAAAACTTTCAACTGTTTCACAATATAGGGCCAATACAATTAATAAAAGTCAATTTTACAACATAGATTATGTATGCAAATTTTAGATAACTTTTAAATTTCTCAAAAGCTGTCATATATTTTCGAAAACTTTCAACTATTTTACAACATAGGGCCAAACCAATTAATCAAAGTCAATTTTACAATGTAAATTATTTATGCAAAATCTTAGATATCTTTTAAATTTCTCGAAAACTGTAATATATTTTGAAAAACTTTCAACTGTTTTACAATATAACGCCAATACAATTAATAAAAATCAATTTTACAATATAAATTATTTATGCAAAATCTTAGATAACTTTTAAATTTCTCAAAAACTGTAATATATTTTGGAAAACTTTCAACTGTTTTACAATATAGGGAAATACAATTAATAAAAGTCAATTTTACAACATAGATTATGTATGCAAATTTTAGATCACTTTTAAATTTCTCGAAAACTGTAATATATTTTGAAAAACTTTCAACTGTTTTACAATATAGAGCCAAACCAATTAATCAAAGTCAATTTTACAATGTAAATTATTTATGCAAAATCTTAGATATCTTTTAAATTTCTCGAAAACTGTAATATATTTTGATAAACATTCAACTGTTTTACAATATAGGGCCAATACAATTAATAAAAGTCTATTTTACAACATAGATTATGTATGCAAATCTTAGATAACTTTTAAATTTCTGGAAAACTGTAATATATTTTGGAAAACTTTCAACTGTTTCACAATATAGGGCCAATACAATTAATAAAAGTCAATTTTACAACATAGATTATGTATGCAAATTTTAGATAACTTTTAATTTTCTCAAAAGCTGTCATATATTTTCGAAAACTTTCAACTATTTTACAACATAGGGCCAAACCAATTAATCAAAGTCAATTTTACAATGTAAATTATTTATGCAAAATCTTAGATATCTTTTAAATTTCTCGAAAACTGTAATATATTTTGAAAAACTTTCAACTGTTTTACAATATAGGGCCAAACCAATTAATCAAAGTCAATTTTACAATATAAATAATTTATGCAAAATCTTAGATAACTTTTAAATTTCTCAAAAACTGTAATATATTTTTGAAAACTTTCAACTGTTTTACAATATAGGGCAAATACAATTAATAAAAGTCAATTTTACAACATAGATTATTTATGCAAAACTTACATAACTTTTAAATTTCTCCAAGCTATCATATATTATCAAAAACTGTCAACTATTTTACAATATAGCGCCAATACAATTAATAAAAATCAATTTTACAATATAAATTATTTATGCAAAATCTTAGATAACTTTTAAATTTCTCAAAAACTGTAATATATTTTGGAAAACTTTCAACTGTTTTACAATATAGGGAAATACAATTAATAAAAGTCAATTTTACAACATAGATTATGTATGCAATTCTTAGATAACTTTTAAATTTCTCGAAAAGTGTAATATATTTTGGAAAACTTTCAACTGTTTTACAATATAGGGCCAATACAATTAATAAAAGTCAATTTTACAACATAGATTATGTTTGCAAATCTTAGATAACTTTTAAATTTCTCAAAAGCTGTCATATATTCTCGAAAACTTTCAACTATTTTACAATATAGCGCAAATACAATTAATAAAAGTCAATTTTACAACATAGATTATGTATGCAAATTTTAGATAACTTTTAAATTTCTCAAAAGCTGTAATATATTTTCGAAAACTTTCAACTATTTTACAACATAGGGCCAAACCAAATAATCAAAGTCAATTTTACAATGTAAATTATTTATGCAAAATCTTAGATATCTTTTAAATTTCTCGAAAACTGTAATATATTTTGATAAACATTCAACTGTTTTACAATATAGGGCCAATACAATTAATAAAAGTCTATTTTACAACATAGATTATGTATGCAAATCTTAGATAACTTTTAAATTTCTGGAAAACTGTAATATATTTTGGAAAACTTTCAACTGTTTCACAATATAGGGCCAATACAATTAATAAAAGTCAATTTTACAACATAGATTATGTATGCAAATTTTAGATAACTTTTAAATTTCTCAAAAGCTGTCATATATTTTCGAAAACTTTCAACTATTTTACAACATAGGGCCAAACCAATTAATCAAAGTCAATTTTACAATGTAAATTATTTATGCAAAATCTTAGATATCTTTTAAATTTCTCGAAAACTGTAATATATTTTGAAAAACTTTCAACTGTTTTACAATATAGGGCCAAACCAATTAATCAAAGTCAATTTTACAATATAAATAATTTATGCAAAATCTTAGATAACTTTTAAATTTCTCGAAAACTGTAATATATTTTGATAAACATTCAACTGTTTTACAATATAGGGCCAATACAATTAATAAAAGTCTATTTTACAACATAGATTATGTATGCAAATTTTAGGTAACTTTTAAATTTCTCAAAAGCTGTCATATATTCTCAAAAACTTTCAACTATTTTACAATATAGGGCAAATACAATTAATAAAAGTCAATTTTACAACATAGATTATGTATGCAAATTTTAGATAACTTTTAAATTTCTCAAAAGCTGTCATATATTTTCGAAAACTTTCAACTATTTTACAACATAGGGCCAAACCAATTAATCAAAGTCAATTTTACAATGTAAATTATTTATGCAAAATCTTAGATATCTTTTAAATTTCTCGAAAACTGTAATATATTTTGAAAAACTTTCAACTGTTTTACAATATAGAGCCAAACTAATTAATCAAACTCAATTTTACAATATAAATAATTTATGCAAAATCTTAGATAACTTTCAAATTTCTCAAAAACTGTAATATATTTTTGAAAACTTTCAACTGTTTTACAATATAGGGCAAATACAATTAATAAAAGTCAATTTTACAACATAGATTATTTATGCAAAACTTACATAACTTATAATTTCTCCAAGCTATCATATATTATCAAAAACTGTCAACTATTTTACAATATAGCGCCAATACAATTAATAAAAATCAATTTTACAATATAAATTATTTATGCAAAATCTTAGATAACTTTTAAATTTCTCAAAAACTGTAATATATTTTGGAAAACTTTCAACTGTTTTACAATATAGGGCCAATACAATTAATAAAAGTCAATTTTACAACATAGATTATGTATGCAAATTTTAGATAACTTTTAAATTTCTCAAAAGCTGTCATATATTTTCGAAAACTTTCAACTATTTTACAACATAGGGCCAAACCAATTAATCAAAGTCAATTTTACAATGTAAATTATTTATGCAAAATCTTAGATATCTTTTAAATTTCTCGAAAACTGTAATATATTTTTGAAAACTTTCAACTGTTTTACTATATAGGGCCAATACAATTAATAAAAGTCATTTTTACAACATAGATTATGTATGCAAAATCTTAGATAACTTTTAAATTTCTCGAAAACTGTAATATATTTTGGAAAACTTTCAACTGTTTTACAATATAGGGCCAATACAATTAATAAAAGTCAATTTTACAACATAGATTATGTATGCAAAATCTTAAATAACTTTTAAATTTCTCGAAAACTCTAATATATATTTTGGAAAACTTTCAACTGTTTTACAATATGGGGCAAATACAATTAATAAAAGTCTATTTTACAACATATATTATGTATGCAAATCTTACTTAATTTTTAAATTTCTCCAAGCTATCATATATTATCAAAAACTGTCAACTATTTTACAATATAGCGCCAATACAATTAATAAAAATTAATTTTACAATATAAATTATTTATGCAAAATCTTAGATAACTTTTAAATTTCTCGAAAACCGTAATATATTTTGGAAAACTTTTAACTGTTTTACAATATAGGGCCAATACAATTAATAAAAGTCAATTTTACAACATAGATTATGTATGCAAATTTTAGATAACTTTTAAATTTCTCAAAAGCTGTCATATATTTTCGAAAACTTTCAACTATTTTACAACATAGGGCCAAACCAATTAATAAAAGTCTATTTTACAACATATATTATGTATGCAAATCTTACTTAATTTTTAAATTTCTCCAAGCTATCATATATTATCAAAAACTGTCAACTATTTTACAATATAGCGCCAATACAATTAATAAAAATCAATTTTACAATATAAATTATTTATGCAAAATCTTAGATAACTTTTAAATTTCTCGAAAACTGTAATATATTTTGGAAAACTTTCAACTGTTTTACAATATAGGGCCAATACAATTAATAAAAGTCAATTTTACAACATAGATTATGTATGCAAATTTTAGATAACTTTTAAATTTCTCAAAAGCTGTCATATATTTTCGAAAACTTTCAACTATTTTACAACATAGGGCCAAACCAATTAATCAAAGTCAATTTTACAATGTAAATTATTTATGCAAAATCTTAGATATCTTTTAAATTTCTCGAAAACTGTAATATATTTTTGAAAACTTTCAACTGTTTTACTATATAGGGCCAATACAATTAATAAAAGTCATTTTTACAACATAGATTATGTATGCAAAATCTTAGATAACTTTTAAATTTCTGGAAAACTGTAATATATTTTGGAAAACTTTCAACTGTTTTACAATATAGGGCCAATACAATTAATAAAAGTCAATTTTACAACATAGATTATGTATGCAAAATCTTAAATAACTTTTAAATTTCTCGAAAACTCTAATATATATTTTGGAAAACTTTCAACTGTTTTACAATATGGGGCAAATACAATTAATAAAAGTCTATTTTACAACATATATTATGTATGCAAATCTTACTTAATTTTTAAATTTCTCCAAGCTATCATATATTATCAAAAACTGTCAACTATTTTACAATATAGCGCCAATACAATTAATAAAACTTAATTTTACAATATAAATTATTTATGCAAAATCTTAGATAACTTTTATATTTCTCGAAAACCGTAATATATTTTGGAAAACTTTTAACTGTTTTACAATATAGGGCCAATACAATTAATAAAAGTCAATTTTACAACATAGATTATGTATACAATTCTGAGATAACTTTTAAATTTCTCAAAAGTTGTCGTATATTTTCGAAAACTTTCAACTATTTTACAACATAGGGCCAAACCAATTAATCAAAGTAAATTTTACAATATAAATTACTTATGTAAAATCTTAGATAACTTTTAAATTTCTCGAAAACTGTAATATATTTTGGAAAACTTTCAACCGTTTTACAATATAGGGCCAATACAATTAATAAAAGTCAATTTTACAACATAGATTATGTATGCAAAATCTTAGATAACTTTTAAATTTCTCGAAAACTGTAATATATTTTGGAAAACTTTCAACGGTTTTACAATATAGGGCATATACAATTAATAAAAGTCTATTTTAGAACATATATTATGTATGCAAATCTTAGATAACTTTTAAATTTCTCAAAAGCTGTCATATATTTTCGAAAACTTTCAACTATTTTACAATATAGGGCCAAACCCCCCTTGCCCCCCTCGACTCCCCCGCAGCCCCCCTCAGTCCCTCCTCTTACGATATCTCCTCAAAATAGCGTTAAATTTGACTTTTTTTACGTTATTGTTCACTTTTGTAGACTTCCACATGGACCCCCTCCTCCCTCATCCCCTCATTTGATCCCCCTCACCCCCTCCTCCCCCTCCTTCCCCTCCTCATGCCCCCCTCCGCCCCCCCCCCTCATTGTATTTAGTTTTATATAATGTTTTTAAAAAATCTCTCATAATGATTAAAAGGAAAATATCCAGACTTATAAATAGATAGAAACGATTTTTCAGGTAAATAGAGGAATTGATAAATAGATAGCTGCGTTTTTTGTGTTATATGGAGTGGTTACAAATTGACGATAGTATGGAGTGGGATCCAATTAAAAATTGTTACGTTAAGTTAGAGGATTTACAAAATGCCGAAGATTTGCAAAATTTACAAGATTTAAACGAACAATTTGATGACTATTTATAACATGAAGAAGAATATGAAAATTATTTACATTCTGTAGATAAAAATGTATATTACACTAAATTAAATAATGAAATAGACAATTTTGTTGGAAAAGATGGTGATTTAGAAATTTTTAAAAATTGGGAAAACGTAGCACGTTATATACGGTTGCAGGTCTCTTAAATTTTAATGTTAAAGGTAGAAAACAATGATCCAATTTTAAATTATTATCTTTCAGTAAGTTTGGAAAAGTATTATATGGTTTATCATTTATTTATTTAGAATACGCCATATTTCCACTTCAAATTTTTAATGTTTCATATATTCACATATTATAACTAATTATTAAAATAAAGAAAAATTAATAAAATATTCAAAGCACATTAGCCAATCATAAAAGTAATCATATAATTAATAACGTGATTATTTAATATTATTTCAAGACATGGTGTAGTAATATTTTATAAGCAATACCTTATTAGGTAAGAAAGCATTTGATTTTATTTTATTAAACATTTCTATTATATTTTTTTGTAATTGTAATATTTTTCAATTCAACAAGTTTTGTTCTTTTTAACAGTATATTTATATGATTCCTTTTTTATACGCATTAGAAAAAAATTAAGTAGAACATATTAATTTTAAATTGATAAATAGATCTAAATATACACAAGTGGTATATGTAGATGTATTTTACAAGTTAAATAGTGTCCTATAAAATTTTATTTTATTGGGTATACACACCGGAGATAGGAAGGAGACAGATGGGTAATCTCTATTCCAAATGAATAAATTAAAAATTATAACAAATACTTGACTGATAAATATAATATAGAATTATCTACGTTAATTATTATACAGGTTATCGTAATGATTTTTAAGTTAATCTTTTTCAATACTGGTGCGAAACGGATTCTGATAATTAAATGATAATCATGAAAAATATATATGAGTTTATCATGTCAATAAATCACATCTATTTATCAGTACATTACTAAATATGATTATTAGTAAATTGAACAAAACAAAAAAATCAACGCCTTTGTATTTACGTCATAGGTGGTGTGATAAAATAGAAAAAATAATTATATTATTTCCTTATAAGAATTAATAATGTCAAGGAAACAAATAATTTTAACTATTGTTGTAAGGTGTGGGGGTTGGTGAGCGGAGCGAGCAGGGTGCACAACCCCCCTAGTGTGTGTATATATATATATATATATATATATATATAATTATATTATGTATCCGGAACCTGGTTCCAAAATGTAAAACGTATTATGATAAAAAAGATTATACAAGATAAATCTTGTATGACGAAATCCACTAAAAAAATCAATGCAAAGGTATAGGCAAATTTTTTATTTAAAAAATATTTAAATATATATTTATTTTAAAAATTGATCATTTGCACTTAGTTGATTAGAATAATGGTTTTATTGTTTAATTATTGTTAAATGGAAAATAAAGTCGCAGCTAATTTTTCGAATTTTCCTCGACGTTTTTCATCGTTGTGTAACCTACAGAATAAGAAGAAGTTTGTTCAAAAGTGCTAGATTAACCCTTAGCGGCCACACCTCAGCCAGGCCACATAGCGGCCACATGGGGTAACTCATTATAGTCCAGTCAGATTAGACTTTTTCCAGGAACTAAATAAAAGAAGGTAAAAGATTATTGGAAGTTGTTCGGAAGGATGTCAGAATACTGGGACAATAGTTTGAGCGCGATTTCTGGCTGTGGAACATTGTTTAAATAATCAAAGAAAGTGCAAAAAGCCGTTTTTTGCGCATAACTTTTGAACCGTTGATGCTATTGAAAAAAAGTTTAATACTTTTTTTTAAGTATTAAAGATACCTACAAAATAAGACAAACTAAATTAAAATCCGCCCATTTGTTTACTCAAAAAAAAAAAAAAAAAAACGCCGATTTTTGCGTTTTTTTAAATTTTCTATAATTAATTTAGTTTTGCTTCTAAAAAATCGTACTACAACTTTCTTTGAAGATCTTTGTACGATTTGCGCCCCACTCTCTACAAAAACGCGCTGTCGCTTTTGTCACCAACCCACCTTAAATATTCACATTCATTGTTGCTCAAATATCAGATATGATAGTTTAACTGTTACTGTAGACCACCCGTAAATTTGAGCTCTTAATATTAATAAACAAAGCCGGAATGATTTTTTGAAAAAAAAAATTATCTCAGCTCCAGATTATCGTAGAGCAATAATTAAAAGCTTAAAATTTGCATAAAAATCATAGCAATTAAGTAATTGATGTGGAAATTTTATCTGAAAATAATTTACCATTTAACTTTTAACATTAAAAATTTATGATTTTCAACTTAATGTTTAAACAATTTACCCTTCAGTAATCAACTTTTCCTTTATTTTACGTTATAGTATAACTCTTTACGAGTAAAGTAGACCCTCGGAGAAGTCTCTCCGACGTCTCAAAAAAAAATTATTTAGAACCTGGCAAGAGCCTTTTTTACCTAACAAATAGGAATTAACAAAAAGTTATGAATATTTTAAGCTAAAATTTATACCACTTATAAAGTGTACAAAGATCTTCAAAGAAAGTTGTAGTACGATTTTTTAGAAGCAAAACTAAATTAATTATAAAAAATTTAAAAAAACGCTAAAATCGGCGTTTTTTTTTGTTTTTTGAGTAAACAAATGGGCGGATTTTAATTTAGTTTGTCTTATTTTGTAGGTATTTTTAATACTTAAAAAAAAGTATTAAACTTTTTTTCAATAGCATCAACGGTTCAAAAGTTATGCGCAAAAAACGGTTTTTTACACATTCTTTGATTATTTAAACAATGTTCCACAGCCAGAAATCGCGCTCAAACTATTGTCCCAATATTCTGACATCCTTCCGAACAACTTCCAATAATCTTTTACCTTCTTTTATTTAGTTCCCAAAACAGACCTTTTAAAGTCTAATCTGACTGGACTATTACCCCACGCTGAAAAACCTAGTTGTACAAGACATATGGGTGTTTTAACACTTGTAACCGATTGTTTCATGTTTGTTGAAGTGTTCTTCAATATTTCTAATGATTTTTATCGGTCAATTTATAGATGGCAGATGTCGTTACTTGTATCAATTTCAAATGTTTTAGACCTCCAATTTCACTTTTTCTTAGCCTGGGGTAACTAGTTACCCCGTGTGGCCGCTAAGGGTTAAAAAAAATTTTTTCTCTCTATTCTTTTTCTATTTGTCACCTGATCTGTAGCCATTGGTGTGTTCTGAGGCTTCATTTCGCTAAATCCAAATCTGTTTAGAACCTTTTCAATATAGTTACTTTGATTTATTGTTAAAATTTTCTTTTCTCTGTCTCTTCTAATTTTAAAACCTAGAAACTCTTTTGGTTCATCTAGGTCTGTCATTTGAAAATCACTCATTAATTTTTTGTTCAATTTCAATAATAATTATAATAGCAAAATTATCAAATCATTCTGGTCATGCAAATTTCTCATACCATCTCTTTGGGCTTATTTTCAGACCGCTTAGTGCGTTTTCTAGTCTATAAAACTTTTTCTTTTCTAAAATTTTCATTATATTCTGTACCCTCTGGTATCTTCATATATATCTCTTCAACTATAGTACCATTCAAAAAGGCGGTTTTAACATCCAATTGTCTCATCTCAAGATTTAGTTTATTAGCTATTGCTAACACTGCTCTGACCAAAGTCAAACGCGAGACCGGAGCATAAGTTTTCAACAAATCATAATCATTTGTATCCTTACATCCTCTTACAACTAGTCTAGCTTTGTATTTAACATTTCCATCCTCATTTATCTTTTTCTTTAGCATCCATCTCGAATCTATTATATTTGGTCTTCTCTCATTATTTTTATCTTCTGGTCTATCAACAATTTTCCAAACATTATTTTTCTTTTATGCTGCGTTATTGTGATATATATATATATATATATATATATATATATATATATATATATAACCTGTTCTAAACTTTGATCTGAAACATGCAAATCTGTGAAACTATAATCATCTATTAATGCACTTATGTTATTTTTAACTTTTTCTAAATTCTTTGAATCCAAAGTCATCTTTTCTATTTTTCTAGGATGACCTCTCTTCTGATTACTCACTCCCTCCGTTTCTAATGTCTTTTCTAGATTTTGCTTGTCACTTTTTCAAAATTTAGCACAAAACATTTTGGTCTGTCTCATCAAAATATTCTCCCAGTTTTATATGCTACGAGTATCTTTTCTATACTTATTTTCTAAACTAATTTTTCATTGAATTTCACATCGCGACTTTCATAGAATTTTCTTTCCTCTGGTTTTAATAAAATATAACCTGTTGTCACATATCCAACCAAGATAACTCGTCTACCAGTATACCCAAATTTAATGTTTATTCCTTTGAATTTTCATATATATTAGACAACCGAATCTCCGGATCTGATCTATGCTAAAGTTATAATTTGGAGCCAACTTTTTGAGTGTTGTGATCATTTCATTGGTTTTATGGGGTGTTCTATTATATACATAAATCGCAGCTCCCAAAGCTAAATCCCACATATTCTCTGGAAGCTTCGAATCATACATATATGCTCTTACTTTCTTTTGTAAGAGTCTAATTTATACGTTCCGCAACACCATTGTGCTCTGGTGTATCAGGGCATGCTAGCTGATGTTCAGCTCCCAATTTATCTATCACTTCTACTCACAAAATATTTTATACTGTACAATTGTTTTCTCAAAGGTACTGATGTTAAATTTACTTCGCATCTCTTCAGTTCATGAATCCTGTTTAGCAGTTCGACTGGATCTTTTATGTTTACCACTTTACGGTGGTAGCTAGGGTCGATTCTGTTAAGGTGATACTAAAGCCACCACTCACCGACAAATACGGGTAACCACAATTCTCATTCTATTTTCAATTTTGAGTAAATATCTCTATGAAGTGTTATTGTCCCTATAAAAATCAACAACACTTCATAGAGATATTTACTCAAAATTATAAATAAAATGAAAATTGTGGTTCCCCGTATTTTTCGGTGATACGTGGCTTTAGCATCACCTTAATCAGGATGTCACGCACTGTGAATTTATGTTTTTCTCGCGTCTCATTCTCGTATCTACAATTTGTATCTATATTTGGTTCTATTATGTATAATAAATATTTTGACCTCAATTCTGAAGTCAAATAGTCCATAAAATGTTCAAGTTTAACTTGGTTTGTCAGTTTATAAACACGCCTAGAGTCCGAATATTTACTCTACACTTCTACTTTTATCATTTCTTTCTGTTTTTCAACATTTGTATTTTCCATTTTCTCTAGCATTTTATCTATACCTAATCTTTTTCATTCTGAAACAACTGCGTCAGATACCTCATCTCTTTTGTGTGCTTCCTCAGATACAGTATCTACATTTACATTTTTAGTTTTATTAGAAGAATGGAATTTATCTAATAGTTTAATATTTTTATCTATCAAATCTATCTGTTCTTTAGTTTTATTAGAGTTTTCTGGTCTATTATCAATTTTACTTAAGTCACCTAACAGCTTATTATTAGAATTTACCTTTTCCCTTAACTCATATGCTTCTTGATCCAGCTGTTGTTCTCTTCTATCCTGCAAATCTTTCATTTTTCTATTCTTTTCTCTATCCTTGACTATTCTCTCTTCTCTTTCAGACAGTTTTCTCTCTCTCTCATTCATCTGTTCTACCCTTTTTCTATGCTGATCACTTTTCTGTCTCTCTTCCTCATATCGACTCATATTCTCCTCGCGAATCGAGACTCTATTTTGCTGAATGCTGAGCAGTGACGTTTCAAAGCGGCTCATTACAATGCATGTCGTGCGAAGAGATTTTCGTATCTCTGTGCCGTTTCCGCTTCTGTCTTCTGATGTGTCTGACACATCAGACTCATTACAGTAAGCGCGCTTTCAAACGTCGCCGCTGCAGCTTGGCACATCAGAACTACAGACTCTCTAGTCTTGACACTGTCATCCTTCAATATCTGTAAAGCTGTCCGCTGCTCGTCTCTCTTTTCTAAGGAATTAAAATCTTGTTTGTTAGTATACTCAAAATCTGTCATGTTTGAGTATTCAGATCTATGTCTTTTCAATTTTTTATCTAAATTTTCAATAATTTAATTATTTTTATTATTCATATTAGGAGCTTTCTTATTTTTTAAATCTAAGTAATAACCATCGTTGGTTTTATCGAAGCCTAAATTACAAGTGCTGATTGACTTGATACGTGACAATACTTTACCCTGTGTTCTATCCGATCTATGCGCAGTCTCTTCTACCCCTGCCTGTCTCGTCTCGCTCATCTCTGTCTCTTCTATTCTATTCTCGTCATTTGGCTCTTCTTCAGTCGCGTCTTCCTTTTCTTCTTGTCTCTGTTCTGCCGTGTTCTCTTCACTTTGAGACAGCTCTAATGTCTCTTGGTCTTGCTGGTAGACCGGCCCGGTGAGCAGCAATCTGAAATTTTCAAATGAATATTTAATTTAAGGAACTTTTCTCAAAAATTCAATGCACTATCTACAATTTTATTTACTATCTCACAGTTTCAATAATCAAAAACTATGATTTAAGCAGTTTAATCTGCAAGTTCTCATCAAATCAATAAACAATTGCTTACAGATTAATGTTCAATTTAAGCACCATCAATGATGCAAGCATGCTTATGTGTATATTTCGTACGACTTAAAATCGCGCGTCAAAATACATATACATGTATATATATACACCAGCGTGTGTATAATCGTATACGCATCGAACACGCAGCGCGCCTCTGTAGACGCGCATATATACATATACATCTGCACATCGACTATAGATACAGCGGGGATAAAAGGAGAAGGCATACAGGCCATCTGGTTGACGTGCACAGTCGCGCTTGCCTCGGCTTTCATCGGTCGCTGCAGTCGACCTCTCTCTCTTTATCTCTCTCCCTCCTTTCTCCCTATCGCTGTCTTTCTTCCGCGCTTTACCGACGGCGCGCCTGTTTCCTTTCTCTCTCTGTTTGCTTCTCTTCCACGTTTCTGTCGTCCGCGCACGCACTTCTCTTGTCTCTCTCTCTCTCTTCTCTCTCTCTCTCTCTCTCTCTCTTTCTCTCTGTCTCTCTCTCCGTGATAGTGTACGCAAAGAGTTAGCAAAGTATATGTATGTATTCTTATTTATATGTTATCTTTATTGTATTTATTTTTATTCTATGTATTATTATTTTTTTTTTGACGAAGCGTTTTATGTGATATTTGACTGTGTTCATTGCATTTAGATTTTATAAACTGACGAACTGATAAAGTGAATTATTATCTTAACAAGAAATATGCAATAAGAGAAAGTAAGATAACAATTATATTAAACCGACTGTTATTTTTTAATTATAAATACAACTACATGTACATGAAATTGTAAGATTTTGTCTTCTGATGAATAAAAAGTATATCTATCTATCTATCTATCTATCTATCTCCCTCTCTCCCTCTCTCCCTCTCTCCGCCATGTGCAACGTTCTGCCGCTCGCGCACACTTCTCTTGTCTCTCGTGCTTTCTCTCTCTCTCTCTCTCTCTCTCTCTTTCTCTCTAAACTCTCTCTCTCTCTCTCTCTCTCGCTGCCACGTTCAGCGCACTCCCGCGCGCGCAGCAACTGACAGTGGTTTTTCAAATCCGGCGGCCATCTTAAAATTCGCACTTCCCCCTTTTTTCTGGAAAATTAGATGGCGCGTGCGATTTTGTCTCGACCGGTTTTCATGCACTTGAACGTTAGATTCACGGTTCGTTTCTCACGATCTCTAACGTTTTTATAAACTTTACTAGAAATAGATCTATTTTATTTTACTATATAAATCGCGCACATATAGCTTATTATTTCGTATTCTCCACTATAAAATATCTGAATAACATTAATTTCATTTTCAAATATATCCAACATTGCGTAAACATCGTATATTCATTTTTAAATATTTCATTTTATAAACTTTACTATAAATAAATTTATTCAATTTTACTATATATACCACGCATATATAGATTCTTTTTACGTATACTATTTTATAAAATACTTGAATAACACTAATTTGATATCCAAATGTATAGAATATTGTGTAAACGTCTCATATCATTTTTTTAATTCTATTTTACTATATATAAATCACGCACATGCAGCTTCTTTTTACGTATTCTCTTTCATAAAATATCTGAATAACATTAATTGGATCTCCACATATATAGATTTTTGCGTAAACATCGTATATTCATTTTTAAATGTTTAATTTTATAAACTTTACTATAAATAAATTTATTCAATTTTACTATATATACCACGCATATATAGATTCTGCTTACGTATCCTATTTTATAAAATACTTGAATAACACTACTTTGATATCCAAATATATAGAGTAAACATTGCGTAAACATCGCATATTCATTTTGAAATACTTTGTTTTATAAGCTTTACTAGAAATTAATCTATTCTATTTTACTATATACATCGCGCATATGTATATATTTTACTTACGTATTCTCTTTTATAAAATAATTGAATAACATTCATTTAATTTTTACATATAAAGAATATTATGTAAACGTCTCATTTCATTATTATATTCTATTTTATTGTATATAAATCGCACACATATAGCTTTTTCTTACGTATTCTCTATTATAAAATATCTGAATAACATTTTTAAATATATAGAACATTGTGCAAACGTCTCATTGCATTTTTTTTATTCTATTTTACTATATATAAATCGCGCACATATAGCTTCTTCTTTTGTATTCTCCATTATAAAATATCTCAATAACATTAATTTGATTTTCAAATATATAGAACATTGTATAAACATCGCATATTCATTTTTAAACATTTAATTTCTTAAACCGTACTAGAATTGAATCGATTCAATTTTATTATATATACCACGCATATTTAGATTTGTCTTACTCATTCTATTTTATAATAGAATAACATTAATTAGATTTTCAAATATATATAACATTGCATAAACATCGCATATAGGGGCCTACGGCTGCTCAGTCGGTAGAGTGTCGGATTCCCACGCCGGTGACCCGGGTTCGAATCCTAGTCTCTGCCGATTGATACAAGCACCTCTGTAAAAATTACATGTGCTTTGTTTACAAACACACCGCAGACCCCCGTCGTCGATTAGCACCACATGGGAGCACAAACATGGCGACGTTAATTAAAAAAAAAAATAAATAAATAAACATCGCATATTCATTTTTAAATATTTCGTTTTATAAACATTACTAGAAATGAATCGATTCTATTTTACTATATAATCCTAGCATATTTAGATTTTTCTAACGTAATATGAAATATATGATATCTGAATAACATTAGTAGTATATATACGCATTGGGCGGGATGTCGGTGACGTCATCGCCCGCCGCGTAAATGGGGGCGTGTAAACAATTTACTAATGTGACATTATTATTTTTTTTATTGTTTTTTACATAACCATTCAATTAAATAAAATCATAAAAATTATAGTTATTACCCGCCGACACATAATAATATTAATTGTATTTATTGGTAGATAAACAATAAAATATTTTTATTGTCTATTTACGGAAATATAACGGGCATCGCAATCCACAATTCTGGGGTAGCGAGTCGGCTACTGTATATATATATATATATATATATATATATATATATATATATATATATATATATATATATATATATATATATATACATATATATACAAGCCAGGCATTAATCGGCGCTCCCCTATACCTAGTCTCCCGACTGTTGTAGCGAGACGAGATTCTTGAGTGTAGGTGGGAGCAGCTGCGAAGACGAAGAAGAAGAAGAAGGAGACAGAGAGAGAGAGAGAGAGAGAGAGAGAGAGAGAGAGAGAGAGAGAGAGAGAGAGAGAGAGAGAGAGAGAGAGAGAGAGAAATGCTACAACTATGTACTTACCCACGTTGTCCTGTAGAAAATAAATGTTAGGTAGTCAAACACAATAAATCACAATAACGATTATGAGAATGATATTTTTGTATTATATATACTTATATTATATACACTTTATATTTTTTTTAAACTTAATATGTATTTAAAATCACTTTTTATTTTAAAGATTTTAAAGAAACCATTTTCTTTTTCACACACTTTTTTGTAATCTCGGCGCTTCCACCAGTTCGCTTTTCTTGAACAGATCGATTGGCCCGGCCTTTTCCTCGACAGCGTTGAGCGGTAGAAGCCTGTTGGTGACTCGGCCAAAAGGACACAGGTGCATGCGTGTATTCTGCAGTCATTGCAGTGAAAGCTGGCACACCGCCGCACACTATCCATTGCATAGACAACCGCGTACCGCGGCTATGTCGTTTGTTGCACACTACACTTTTTTCACCTTTCCTGGTGTAGGCATATTAAGTAGGAGGCCCGTTGTCGACATCTCTCAATTCGGCAATTGAATTATAATATTCACTGATACTATCCATCATTGTATTTATTTCACTAGTCATGTGCTCCATCGATTCTTCTTTAATGTTATTGCATAACTGCGTTTTTTTTACAATTTTTTTATTAATTTATCACACTTCAACTCTTTTATTTCGAGTTTACTCTCAATAGATACTTTCTCCTTTGACTGCATGGTCACTTACAAGGAAACTACCCAAGGTGTTCCTCACCGATTTTCTTGATATTGTAATATGCTTTAGTACATCAAAAAGTATTAGACACATATTTTTTTACGTGCTAATTCGGCGATTTAAAGGGTGAAAACCACCCTTAAAATTTACCCCCAAAAATAGTTTTTTTTTAATATCTCAAAAACGAATTAAAATTTTCCGATGAAACCAACGCCAATTTGTTTCTTATCAATATGCGCTTCTAAGGTAATCGCTTTCACTCTGAAGGGTTGCATCCCTTATTTTTTATAAGGGTATATATGACTTTTTCATTTATTTTTTCTTCAAAAATGTCTTAATTAACCGAACCATGTAAAAAATCGTTCTATTATAAACAATAATAAAATTAAAAGTTGACCGGTCCCGGGAGTTTAAAAAAAAAAATTATTTAAAGAGGTAACTACTCCCTAACGCGAGTTTCCTAACTTAGGCTTTAATAATTTACTTAGTTTTGTAATATATTGTAAAACATGAAAAAAACATAACATATATATACATACATACGACCATTTGAAGGATAAAAAACACCATTATAATTCACCCTCAGAAATTAAGTTTTTTTAATATCTTAAAAACGAATTGAAATTTTCCAATGAAATCAAGGCCAATTTATTTCTCATAAAAATGCGCTTCTTTGGTAATCGTTTTCACTCTGAAGTGTTGCATCCCTTTTTTTATAAGGGTAAATATGACTATTTTTCGTCTTTTGCTCCAGAATTTTCTTAATTAACCGAATCTTATAAAAAATCATTCTGTTATACACAATATTAAAATTTAATGTTGACCAATCCCAGGATTTAAAAAAAAAATTATTTAAAGGGGTTTTGTACGAAAGGTTAGATACCTTATTTTATCTAAAAATAAAATTTGATTTTCTTTTTAATATATATAAATTATACTACAAATGATATATTGTATATTGTATATTGGTGTTGATTTTTTATTCCACAATTTTTCTACATATCAATATAATTTTTACAATTTCTATATTTCTAATAATTTGATATAATCTTTATTAAATATAAATTAGTGCATTAATTAATAGTTATATGTTCTGAATTAATGTTAACTAGTGTTTAAACAATGAACAATAATGGTAGTCATAAAAAAGTCTCAAACATAGACACTTTTTACACCAAGAACATCCAACTATTGCAATGTTAGAGCAACCTTCTACTTCGCAGTACGTATTAGATTTTGTACCAAAAGCAAAATTAACTGGATCTTCAAATTTCGCAGGTGCTACATCAGTGTATCCACTTTTATACCACGCGAGTTTGAATAAATCAATCTACCTCGGCAATGATAGCTGATCATGTACCAGTGATTATAACTTTATAATAGGATTGCTTAAGGGGGTATCCCTATATAGATGGGCAAAAATAAACTGAAACTTTGCGAATTTTTTTTGAAAAAACTATACAAGATTTTTATTTGAAAATTTTTTGGTTTATTATTCAAACATTAAATATGCATTTCTTATTTTTTTATTACATTATTTTGTTTATGCGAGTGATAAAAAAATGATGAACCATGAACTTTTTTTTTCTTCCTACAATTTTGTGTGCAGACTTGTCGTCGTCGTATCTCTCTGAAACATAAAAAAAAAGTTTTTTGTTATTATTAAGTCTAAATCTCGTCGACTAACCTAAATTAAAAGTATAAAAAAATTCCATAGCAAAATGGTGGACTTTTGAAAAAAAAACTGTAATTTTTTTTTTATTATTATTGCAAAATTGTTGTTAAATAAATCTTTATTTCAAAAACAAGTAGGTTCATCGACTAGATTATGAAATTACCTTCAAAATGGCGTTTTTTTGTGATAAGTTGAAAACTCGCCGAGAAACTGTGCACACAAACACGGACAATAAAGAAATTTTCTTTTCGAGAAAAACGCGTTTTAAAGTTCGCAGTAGCTGAAATCGCATTTTTGATAGACTCACCATTATTTTTTCACTTTTTCCTTAATCGGCTATGCCAGGGCTATAGACGAGGTCATCTTCTTCCTCTTTATAAGCAGCAGTTCTTGATTTTTTAGCCAATCTGCCTTCTTTAGTGGCACTCGCACTCTTCAGCTCCTGACGCTTGAGTCGCTTTTCATCTATTTTCTTCGCGTGGTTGTAACCACCAGCTGTCGATTCCCGGAGGGCAGTACTGGTGCTGTGCTGTTTCGTTAGTCGAGCACATATGATAATATGTAGCCAAAATAGCGTCTCTCATATCTTGCTTTGAGTTCACGTTCCTTCTTATGGCAAGTCCGTAATAAGTACTTAACTTTTTAATAAGGGCATCGGTAAGTTTGCCTTTACCTCCCAACTTTTCATTTTTTTTTAAATTACGAAGACGCGTTCCCATTCTCTTTTGTACGTGGCCAATGCACTCACATTTTACCACCGGGAATTCATCTCCGTAAGGATTCCTTTTCAAAACGGCAGAAAAAGTCTTCGAGTCGCCGTCGCCGATATAAACGCTGTATCGTATGCCGTAGTCATCAAACGAACGCTCAAACATTTCTATAACGGCGTCGACCTCCATCTTTCTTGCAGAGCCTTCGTGATTTGCAGCACATTCGTCAGCATGATTTTCGTGCCAATCGACATATTCTTGAATGTTTTTCTTATGAGGGCATGAGAAAGCAAAGCATTCTTATGACACATTTTGCAGAACGTACTTTTGATAATCAAATCGACAATTTTCCCACAGTTATATAATATCAGCGTTGTCACGCCGATTTTCGAAGAGAAGCCTCGTTTTTTCCACGATCCATCGCCGGATACTTTCATTTCAAGTAATGGCTTTTCTGCTTGCTCGTTCAATTTTTTCTCTTCTTCGACAGCCTTTTGACTTGTTATTTTGAAATAAATTTTTGTCGCTTGATGAATGTGCTCCAATATACTGTCGTATGCTGTATTACTAAGTCCTTTACCAAAATCCATCAAATTCGAAAATAAATTTATTCCTTGCAAACCAATGCCTAAAAGTCTCATCACAAACACTATACGACGATTTACTTCAAACCCATTGTTTATGTGAGGGCCAGAAGGTAAAGTAATCATGCCACATTTACACGAAACAGTAAGTTTCCAGCCGAAACCACGGAAGCCAGCCTCTTCAAAATTCACAGCTCCTTTGCAAGTTTTACAGCACAGCATCTCGGAAAGTACCGAGAAAATAGTTACAAATTCGATGATCCGATATCGGTGAGATTGATTGACTGGAATGTCATCCGCAGTTGCTGCTGCTAATTTTCGTGCACTGGCACTGACACCTTTCACTTCGCCTTCTTCAATCGTATGCTGATTACCGTGAAAAGATCTTTTCCTACGACTTGCACGATAGTTTTGGCTATGTTGACCTTTCGGGTAAGATGTCATGATGTATTTTGTGAGAGCGCTGTAAACTACACAAAAGTTACAGTACAACTGAGCCGACTGTAGCGAACCAACGCTCCAAAACAAGTTTATACCTATACTCTACACTGCCTGTCCTATTATAGTATTAACTCGATAATTCTTGCTAGGGTACACACAAACACACTCATAAATCGGAGAACATCTGCTCTTTTCATTGTATAAGTATCCCAGCTCAGCGGGGAGCCATTGTATCCGAACGCTTACCTGCCTACCTGCGCCGAGCGTACCGCGCGCTGAAGAACGTTAGCGAATATACGTATAGCGGCTGAACGGATTCGAATTTTGCTCTGAAATTTTAAGAGCATACTTTTGAAATGTTGTACTTTCGATTTATGCAATAAAAAAAAATCGATTTTTTGATCGATCTATATAGGGATACCCCCTTAAATGTAGATTTAAATCCTCATTCATTGATATAACAGAGTCAGAGAAATGTCTCATATCTCGTCCTTACTCTGAAGCCATAAAGATCAAGAGGTTGTATTCTACCCGTAGTTCCTTTCGGAATTATTTTTAAGATCACTTCTTTATTCTGGAGGGTCGCTTCTTGAATAACAGGAGGACAATGCCTACTCCAAGAGTCTATTAACAAAACACTTGATGAACTAACTTTAGGAAAGTATACTTCTTTTATTCACATTTTAAAATGATCTGAAATTAAATAAAATTTGAAATACCAAAATTTAATTTACAATTCTACAAATTTCATTTACTCATTTACATTCATTCATTTACGCATTTACAACATCAAATAAATATAGATTTTCCAATTACCTGAGATTAATTTTCCAGATTTAGAAGCCATAACATATACATTATGGGGTCTAAATAAGTCTCGTTCAATAATGGGCCCAAATTCACCACTTTTTTCTTTAAGAACTATAAGAAGAGGTGAAAGAAGTCTACCATCGATTGATATTGTTGGCTGAATCGTATAACTATGAATTGTAGAACTCACCGATTGCACCAAACATTGAACTTGATTCTGTCCTTCAACTGCTAATGTACGACCTGAGCGTATTTCTAATTGAAAGCCTGATTGATCTGAATTAAATACATTTTCTATACCGTTTTCATGAATCTGTTTTTTTATTTCAATAACAAACGTATCAGCTGTTCTTTCTAAATAATCTACTCCTTCAAGTGTTTTTTTGGATACAAATTTGTTAATTTTCCTACTAATAATTCTGTGAGATTTTTTAAAATTAGATAACCAATGATTAGATGCTTTAAAACGAAAATCTAAATTTCTAATATCTTTTTGAGCCTGTAACGCTCACTTTTGTAAATCCTTGTCATGAACCGGATAACCAGCATCAACAGCAGTTTTTAAATTTTCTAAAACAAAAGAACAAATTCTTCCTATTTTCTCTTTATACGTTCCTCCTTTATTTAATGTTTTTGCCTAACGCTTTAATTGGGTTATGGACTGAACCTTACAAAAACGATTTTGTACCGTTTTTAATACTAAATTTTTTGTCAAACCACTTCTCCATAATTCCACAGCTCTTGCTTTATAGTCATGATCTAATTCTTCGGTATCTTCTGTACATCATTGTAAATCTTCAACAATTGTAAATATTTTATCATCGTCTTCTATAATTTTCATATCAACGTCTTTATACGGTTCTTGAAACTCTAATGTTTCATATTCAACCATCTCTACATCGTGAAATTCCTTCAAAGCATTTAATAGAATATTCTCAATACTATTTTTTAAACTAATCTCTTGAGGTGTTTCTGGAGTTTTTGGTAAGTTTAAAGCTTGAAATGTTATTAGAAGCAAATTTATAACGTTCATCGGATTGATAGTCATTCTTAATATCTGAAACATACACAGACGATCCAAAAAAATTTGAAATTTAAAATAAATGAAGAATTGTCATTCTATTATGAGTATGATTAAGATGATTATATAATATTCTGTAAAAAAAGTTTTTCAAAATGTAATAAAATGAACTAATTCTGTTAGAGATGTTTAAAACTTTATTATAAATTAATGTATTAGTATTTGATTAAAAAAAGAAAAATATTTAAATGAATTTTACAAACATCTATAAGCATTCAACTATTTTTAGAAATTTAATATATCAACCTTAATACCCTTGTGAAAATAGAAAAGTATATATAACTGTATATAAGTGTATACAAATGTATAAAAATGTACAAAAGTGTATAAAAGTGTCTATTTCTGTTTTAATTCGACAATAAAATTAAGTATATGTGCTAATATAGATAATGAATATACAACAAATAATAAATAATACCATTGAAAACTATATAATGATTCAATACTATCAAATATACATAAAATAATAGGTTTTTAACTCTTATTATCACATAATCTGTGTATAATAGTGTAAATAAACGTACAAAAATGTAAGTTTTCTACGAAATTCTATAAGATAGTATAT
Organism: Gastracanthus pulcherrimus; assembly: GCA_949152435.1. NCBI lineage: Eukaryota > Metazoa > Arthropoda > Insecta > Hymenoptera > Pteromalidae > Gastracanthus > Gastracanthus pulcherrimus. Next base: position 118,606,528 of record OX424573.1, read on the forward strand.
ATATATATATATATATATATATATATATATATATATATATATATATATATATATATATATATATATATATATATATATATATATATATATATATACGTATATAAATATAAAATAGTGTGGTAAATCCAAAATGAAATCGCTAAATTATACTAAATATTTTCTCTAGGAAAAGATTATGTTCACATAAAAAGTACACTCTTGAACATTTATATATACATATTTGATTTCCACTAGGGTATTTTGCATTTATGTAAATACTAATAAATAATATGCATACCTTAAGGTTCTTAAAATTAACATAAAACAATATTTCGTTTTCTTATTGAAATTCAATATATTTATTTATAGTAGAAAGACCCTTAACAATATTATTTTATTTTATTTTTATTTTTATTTCTATTTCAATTAACGGACAAAATGCCATATACAGAGTGACCGTGGGTCAAGAACAAAAATACAGGTGCAGTTGAAATAATACAATATTGAAATTACAACTATGCAATGTTATTTAAACTCCTGAAAATGAAAGCGACCAATCAGAATATGAGCAATGTCAACATAAGTTTTGTTTAAAAAATAAATTGATGTTTAATAAGAAATTACACTTTGTTTTTACGAAATTAAATAAAAAGTGTTTTCTGGGGGTGAACTGTAAGGGAGCTTTTCTTTTCTTAAATCAACATAGGAGCAAGTAAAAATATCTCTAATTATTTTTTATACTCTGCAATATATCACAAAATTAAGAAAATTTTAATAGTGTATGTTAGATGCCACGTTTAGCGGTAGTTATGCTTCTGACTTTTTTCTTCCACCATTCTCTCCTTTTCAATATTAAACATCAATATCGTTTATAGTATACAGACTTTTAATAAAATTGAACAAATTAAAAAATTTCTGGAGAAAAAATAGTCATCTCTACCCTTATAAAAAACAAGGGATGCACCCCTAGAGATTAAAATCAATTACCACAGAAGCGCATTTTTATGAGAAACAAATTGGCGTTGGTTTCTTCGGAAAATTTAAATTCGTTTTTGAGATATTAAAAAAAACTGTTTTTGGGGGTAAATTTGAAGGGTGGTTTTCACCTCTTAAATCGCCGAATTAGTACGTAAAAAAATACGTGTCTAATACTTTTTGATGTACTACAACATATCACAATATCAAGAAAATCGGCGAGGTACACCTCGAGTAGTTTCCTTGTTAGTTATACTGTAAGTTAAAACAAGTCTGTACAGTAGAACTGATTAAATCAATCTGAGAAGTCGACGGCGACATCGAGGACAACCCCGAAAGAGTACTGTTTGTGTTTAAAAATTGTTCATATACCTTTTGCGGGAGAATTCAATGAGGCACTGTTTGAATACGCGGTAATTAATAAAAATCCACTCGAATATGGAAGTTTGTTTCTTCTTGAGAGTGTAGGCAAGGGTTACTCAAATCTAGAAAATGATTCTTTCCATATATGGTTTGTATGCTCTAAACATCGGAAGATTTAATACATCAGTTACTGGCGGGGTCGACAGTTTGTTCTCCACCTCTTGAAATAAATGTAGTTCGATACGAGTGTGACATTTGTTTTAGATTTTTTCACTTTCGAGCTTTGTAAAACAAAACGTGTGCGTGTGATACGATCTGAATTTAATAACTGTGCTAAGAGGTATGGCATTTGCGTAAAAATGAATCCGTGGAACTTGAGCACAGACCGAGTTTAAGGGTTATATTCTCTCTTACACGACTGCCACCGTAGCCGCTGTAGCCGCCGCCACCAATGTCGCAGCCCCTTTGTGTCTAAGATGACTAAAACATCAAAATTTTTAAGCTCGACCGTTTCTTCTCGAAAGCGCTCCACCATTTTAAGTATACTCTGCAAAGGCTTATAAAAGAATAATGCCTTCCTGACTACCCTTTCAGTGACAATGCGCACAGTAGCAAGGGCAGATCTAGCAAACATGAAGAACGATAATTATAGTGAATTCCGCGATGTCATTTTTAAAATTGAATCGTCATTAAGATTCGAGCGCTATCCGGTCTGGCGTGGGTGCAATCGTATATGGCGCAGGTGTGTGCATACGATGACGCGTGTAGCACTAGATGCCGAGTTAATTTTTTTATTAACCCAGTGTGGATTTCGCAGACTGGCACGATTTTTTGCGCAAGGGTTTTTTAAGCGCTCACCTACAACTATAATTTTAGTCGATCAGTTTGTGAATAGTATGAATATTCAAAATATGAGTATTTTAAAAAATTTAATGGATGCATACGAGGAACAGCATGGTTAGTAAAAAATAAAATGAAACAATTTTTTTATCAATAAAAATATTTAATAACATTTAATTTTTTAGCTTTTAATAGATTACGTGCTGATATTAGTGATGACAGCTATGCGACATTTTACGAAGACACAGCACACGACGAATAAAGTGATCATGCGGTAATAGGTACGAGCAGTAGCCCTTCTGATGCATCGGATAAAGAAGAGGAAGAGGGGGAGCTCGAGCAGCAGCAGTACGACGCGCGTAGCGTTAACGCATCTCCCGAGTCAAATGTCCAATTGGTAGTGGGGGAAGGTGTACGTGTAGAGGAAGAAGGGTATGAGGGAGAGCGGTCGCAACAATAGCTACCTTCTCAACAACATTACATAATCCGGACTCTGATAATGAAGGTGAAAATGGAGATAATCTAGTATCTGCAGAAAATTTAAATACAGAACAGAATGAAAATGTCAACACCAGTAGTAGCGATGATGTGATTTACGAAACATCATCAGATGAACGCAATGATGGGATATCGCGTTAAAGATTGCAATTCGGTGAAATAATTTCACAAAATTATCGAGAGCCTAGAAGTGCTGTGCTTTGGCTTTTAGCAAGCGAGACCCCATCTACGAGCAACAGCAATGACAGCGACATAAGAGATAGCGAAGCCGCCCGTCAGTATCGCATCCATGCGATTACAGCTTTTACATGCGTCGTCCATATCCAAAGGAAAGAAAGTTTCATCGCGTCGGTGAGGATGAGGTTGAGGAACGCAGTCCATTGGATCGTCGAGTAAATGAATGTAAGTTTAAAAATAAAAATTAATTTTTAATTTTTTTTTTCATTTATATATATATATATATATATATATATATATATATATATATATATATATATATATATATATATATATATATATATATATATTTTTTTTTTTAAAGTCATTCGAAGAAGATTAAATAATTGAGAGGAAATACCAGAAGCATTATCTAATCCGGAATATTTTATGGTTTATATGCAACGAGTTATGGATGTGCCTTGCGCAATGGAAATTAGATGGTTTCACGATATGTCTGAAGACGAAAATTTTGCTCTGTATACGGTGACTAATTTGATAGATCTTTTTGAACGCGCTCGCGAAAGCTTTAATGGCTCTTCAGAACAATGACTTTATTGAAAAAAAGAAATTTAAGAAAAATTTGAATTTGTAAAAAATGATTATTTAAAATAAAAATTTCAGGCAATGATGCATCAAACGATATTTCTTCGAGTCCAGAAATACGTTCATTACCCTCTTTTATGGGCTCTTTATGGCCTTCTGTACCACCATCGGCGAAGACTGCATATTCAGCACCGCAGCAGCAGCAGCAGCCGGCAGCAAGCTACGGAGTGTACAGCGATGTATGTGTCATCGAGCAGCAAACGAGCGAGCAAGAGAGCGAGAGAGAGATCCAATATATGTAGGCTCCGGTGCTACTGCTGCAGCTGCGACGGCGGCGGGGCCCCAGATCGAGACACGTACGATATACGTCCACCGGGTAATAGATTCTGTTATTTGAGAGGCGGTTATGCGCAACATTCATACTTGATAGTTTGAAAAGACATGTGGGAATTGATCAGTAATTTGGCACAAAGTAACGAGGATTTTCAAATTGATAATATTATTGTTTAACAGGCTGTTCTGATATATATGCCTGTAGGATCTGGTGCAGGTAGAAAAAGAAATTTAAAAGTCGACAGTGTTGGGAACACATCGATTGTAGCCATTCAAAATGACGATATTTTGTGTTTACCGCGTGCACTCGTCGTAGGTGAAGCCCACATCACGTTAAAGACTCACGATACGGAGGAAATAAAAAATGTTTGGCGCGTCATTCGTGATGGGCGACAAAAATTGCAAAAGTAGAATGGTATAGCAATATACGACAAAGAAATATTCCGAAGCGGTGAGCCGGCTTTCTTTGACGGGCGCGGCGATTTGATGGCGACAGATATCGAATTGCGTGGAAATATTAACCTTCTTTATGATCCGGATGCGCACTACTTTGATACAATATTAAATTTAACCGGGATCGCAAAATGAACATTTTTTGCTCCTTTTACATCTAACGCTACTATGACGTAGATCAACACGTGTGTAAGCAAAGTTATCCCCACTATTTCGTTTCACCGGCATGCAAAGCAGAAAGTGTAAATACAATAAAATGCTATGCGTGCAACCGAGATTTCATTGATAAGGCTTGTTATGATAACCACAAAAAAGACGGTTGTTACAAAAGAAATAATAAAAAATTATGTGCTGTTTTTAAATTGTGTAAAAGATGTTGCAACTTGACGCATTGTAATCGCGGAAAGCACGAATGCGGTGTTTTTGGTGTAGATTTTGTGGAAAGCGTCACAAAGTTAACGATATGTTTTATGTGTGGCCGATAAATGGCGATGACGGTAGAAGAAAAACTGCACAGAACCACCAGCTCTCAAAAAATAATTGTTTATATTTTACGATTTCGAGACACGTCAGGATACTGCTTATCGAAATCACAGTTGGGATCTTTAGACGCGCATGTTTAGCTTTTAGAAAAATATTTCTCTCTGTCGGGGATACAGATCCTTTTGCACATGCAACCACGATCGCATCAGATTGTTCACACGTATTTAGAAAAAAAAATGTATGATTCAATAGCATAGGTATAATTCCACCAAACGGCAATAGGCGCGCTGACAGGCACTCACAGAAATCCATCGAATGGTTATTGCATTGCGAGCAGGAAATAGGTCGAGAAATAATACACGCGGGAAGAGCTCGAGAGTTAGGTTGAGCGAGAGGTTTTTATTTACACCCGGAAGCTGCAGTGCACGCTCACGACAAGGGTACAGTTTTCAAGTTCCAAGGCTGCTACACGCACGGATGTTCAAAATGTTTTAAAAATATTCGCAATAAAATTTCAATGTATGGTGGCTCTTTTAACGAATCTTATGAGAATACACGTGCAAAAATCGCTCGAATAAAGTCTCTCGGTTACGAAACGCGTGAAATTTGCGAGCAATAAAAATTGAAAATCCAGAAATTTTTCGTTACGTATCAAATCATCCGCTTATCAGTAAAATAACTTTAATTCCGCGCGACGCATTTTACGGTGGCAGGACAGAAAATATCGTGACGTATTACAAAGCTAAAGAAGGCCAAAACATTAAGTATACAAACATTTGTTCATTGTATCCTTACATGTGTAAGAGAGAACAGTTTCCGCTCGGACATCCACGTATTCTCGTTGGCGCGGAGTGTGAAGAACTGACGGGTCGTAAAACAACTGTTTAGCGCGCGTAGAAGGCCTTATAAAACGTAAAATTTTCCCACCGCGTAAATTACTTCTACATTTATTACCTTTATAAATGCATAATCGACTATTATTCGCACTGTGTCGTCATTGAACTTGGATACGATAAAAAAAAGATTAGTAAAATGCAATACTTGCAAGAGTACGAGCGAGACGAGGGAATCAAGTTAGAGCGCGAAAAGATAGAAAAAAAATGGAGGCTTGCGTGCCGTTTCAAAACTCTGCTTAAACTCTTTTTAGGGTAAATTTGGCCAGCGTAGTAATTTGAAACAAACTGAAATAATAAATACCCGAAAAGATCTTCTTAATCTCCTAGTAGATCATGAAAAAGAAGTATTCGATGCATTGCCCGTAACTGATGAAGTTTTGTATATTAATTGGCAGTTTAGAGAGGATGCTGTGGATCCCACCCCGTACACAAACGTCGTCATTGCCGCGTATACTACCGCACAGGCTCGTCTCAACTTCTATAGCTTTTTGGCACCCCTACCGGCAAGAATTCTTTACTATGACACTGATTCGTGTGTACTCGTGTGTGGCGAGAGTGCTGTTAACGAATAAAGCCCGCTTCTTGGTTCTTTATTAGGTGATATGACGGATGAGTTAAAAAGTTACGAGGAAGGAACCTACATTCATACGTTGCTATCCGGCGGCCCAAAATTTTACGCATTTCGAGCACTCACCCCCTCTATGGGTGATACTATAGTGTTGCAAAATCAAAGAAATATGTTGAATTTTTATGAATTCTAAAAAAATAAGTTTTGAAAGGAATAAAGTTCTCCTTGATCGTACATTTTACGCTGAAAAAAAAGAAAATATAATCATACCAAGCAATGCTGAGACTGAAGAAGAAGAAGAAGAAGAAGAAAAAGAAAAAGAAGAAAGTGCGAACAATATTAAAATAAAATTTAAAGCTATAAGACTTACTCATGACTTTGTATCGGGCGATGAAACGAAAACGTTTTGCATTGTTTTGAAAAGAAGACAATCCATTTCGCGAAGTTTGTCTTTACCTTGCGGCTACAAGCGCTAAATAATTAAGTTGTTATTATGTAAAATGTTTAATAAAATTATGTAAATAAATTTATTGGAACCAAATATTTATTTTTTCTTTATATGTATCTATCATATGTATGTATCTGTATAATATAACATATGCGTGCGCTCGTATAAGCTTAGACCCATGCGTGCGTGCGCGCGCGCGCACGGAGTACTAGCTTATACACCGCGGCGATGAGCTTATCCACGCGGAACGCGCACGCGCAAGAAGCTAATATATGCGTGCTCGCGTCGCCGCCGACGCGGTTATTACCTACACCCATCTCTCTTTCTCCTTTTTAACCTCTTTTCTCATCCGTCATTCTCAATCGTTATAAAAATTCGATTTTTTTTTATCAGTTACCAAGATGGATACGCGGTGGAAACATCTGATTACTTGCGAGGGTGACGGCAGGCGGGATTTGTATGCACGCTTTGATCGTATACTGTTTTACTACACGTCAGAGTGTCAAGAGGCGTACCGAATGAAGCTCAGACCTGGCGGCGCCGCTGCCGCCGCCGCCGCAGTACCCATGCCAGAGCTCGAATTCCTAGAGGGGCTCCCGCAGCTGGATGACTACTCACCCGATAATGAGTACAAAAAGACAGCTTATTCTGGATGATCTGATGCGCGAGTCATCGAGCGACATAATTCTCAAATTATTTACGAAAGGTAGTCATCACACGAATATAAGCGTTATCTTTATTACGCAAAATATTTTTCATAAGGGAAAATCGCAACGCGACATAAGTTTGAACACAAAATATATAGTGATTTTTAAAAATCCGCGCGACCGCGCACAAATTCAACACCTTGCACGTCAATATATCTTGAAGATCTTAAATTTTTGCAAGAAGCTTGTGTCTATGCGATTAGAAATCCTCACTCTTATTTGTGTCTCGATCTTTCGCAGGCTGCTCTCGATGAGCTTCGCGTTTTCGATGAGAGAGGCGGAACAATTATAAAAAACGAACGGAACTTCGACGCATCAGTCCATCAGTGACAATGGCTAAGACACCACCGAAGTATCGCTCGAGTAAACGTGCAAACCCGCTACCCTGTAATCATTTTACGAAGAAAAACGCGCTACTTTTGTTTGTTCTGAGGCAGTGTGCTGCCGGCGAATTACGAAAAGCCCTGCTTCGATCGGCCGATAAAACTTCGATAAAGTGTGTATGTGACTGTGTCTTGAAGTTTTTACACGGCGTTGTTGAGCTTAAAGTGTCCCAAAAATAGCGTTTGCACAAACACAGACACATTCTGCATAAATTGGTACATAATAAAAAAAGGATGAAATCCCGCGGTAGTGTAGTAGGAGAAAACGAATAGATAATTTATCTAGGCTGGACTCTGAAATGCACGATCTCCTACATTCGAAAAAAAATTTAAATGAACGCGAATGATGGCGATATTGATGAGCGCGAGCTAGATGAGATCGACATCGCGCTCACCGAAGATGGTATACTAGAAGGCATTCCTAAAACTTACGAGCGAAATGCTAAATATTTACTTTGGCACTGGAAATCTTTAGCACGAAAACGAATAAAGTTGGATAATGCCGGAGTGGTTACGATAGACGGAGAAAGATCAAACGATCGAATATCATTGAGTTGCTCAAAGATGCTGTTAAAAAGAAGCAAAAAAAATAAGAAAACGGAAGGGGAGGCAAGGCATGGCGAGGATGACGCACGCATCGAGCGTGCTGAATTCGCGAAATTTATCAAGACATCGGATACTCTGAGCAATTTAATAGAAAATATGGAAGTTTTAACAATCACGCAGAGATTAATAGCACCTTTAAGTATTGTTAAATGCCGCTTAATTAAAACAGATTTATATAGAGAGCCGATTGTATCACCCGCGTTGACGCAAGCCGTTACAAAAAAGTGGTTTAGATTGGACATATAAAATGAATTATGAAAAGCAATATTACGATCTCGCGCACGAGGCGGGATACGCGGGTGCGTGAGATCTTATACGCGTCAACAAAAAGGGTAAAACTCTACTAACGATCAAGAGAAAAAAAAATTTATGAATGGTTGAGTAATCAAGACGCTTACTCTCTTCATCTGCCCGTACGTCAAAAATTTCCTAGATTGCTCTATAACGTCACAAATATCGTCACACTTATGTACGCATAAGTCGCACTAAAAATACTTTTGGGGAAGGTTATGAAAAAAATTTCAGTGAACAAATATTCAAGATAAAACACGTCTCATAACGTCAAAATCTGCATACATTTATCTTAGAAGAGAACGGCGAGGTAATTGACGGATTTTTCTACACCGAGAAGCTGGCACGCTTTGGTAAAAGCCGCATGAAAGTCGATGAGGTATTCAAGGTCGAATGTGTCATTCGTAGAAAGGGGCACGGGTCAAATAACTAAGTGCTCATATGGTAGCTAGGCTATCTGGATAAATTAAATTATTGGATAAAAGTGTCTGATCTCGAAAGTATTTAAGAAAATGGAGAACACAGACGAATTCTATCTCATTGAACCAAATAGCATCTGAATGTTCTAGAATGACAATGCAACCACATATTTTACTACTCATTTGTCGCTCGAAATAAAACTAACAGGTGAGTGGAGCGTTGGCTTCGCAGAAATTCACGTACCGTGTATGGTTACGCACATCAACGAGTTTGAGGCATTTTACAATTTTAAGTTGGATAATAAAGAGCGCGAAAAAATGTATTTTTAACACAGGGTATTTACGAACATATTGACCAATTAGCCGCAGAAATAATCAAATCGAATGGGATTCACAATCATTTAATCCTTGTACCGGCAAATTTGCAAAAAGGCTATTACACTCTGCGGCGACAATGCGCATGTGTTCAGACGCATAACGCTCAGTTTTAGGAAAAAATAAGGCGTGTATTCGGTTTTAAGGATGCTGTGCACATAGAGGGAAATGGGACTTTTATCACCTCGAACATGGGTAGCGTCATCACGCTGGGTAACAGGCCGGCTTCGCTCTCTCGTGCTATATCCGACCAGCTGTATATCTACACAGACATATGCGAGCCGTATATAGTCGGTGATACTCAAGCATCGCTTTTACGTATCGTAGCGTTGGACAGCTCAAAATATAAATTCGGAGCGAACGTTGTGAGACAATTTGCACCTATACATTCACTACACTACTAAATCCCGCTTTTGCGACATAGCTTCCGCTCTATTGTTATCGATATAAAAGTTCAGTACGGTCAACGCATAACATTTCAATACGGGACGTTAGCGGTTACGCTTCACTTTAGGCGTAATCGTTAAAAAAATGTAAGCGTTAGTCACTATATACGTTATTACAAGTTTCAAACAGGCGGTGTCGGTGTGCTAAACGTTTTTGCAGGCTCAACGTATCAGCGCGGGAGTGGTGCAGGAGCGTGATCAGACGGATTATTTCGCAGAATTCTTCCATACGTCTCCTTTGGTGCACGAGCAGTATATAAAAAAGCTGTATTCGCGTGTATTAGATTATATTAGATTACATGTTTATTCTGTTCAAGACAAAAACAATAAAACTATATTCAATAATTATACATATTTACAGAGATCATTAGTATAGTCAATCATATCACAGTTCGTCATTATTCGTCATTAACTCACATATATTGCACAGCATTATATCTGTCGTACATCAATCGCGTCATTACAGTTATCACATATTCTTGTCATTACGTATAATACATTTTTTTGTGACTGTCAAACTTCAATTTTTATAGTCAACATTTGTATGATTAACGTCATTCTAAATTATATATACATAGTCCATCTCCCTAGACTTACATAGCAAATAGTCGCGAATTGCCGCTTTAAATCTGCCTAGTGAGGGCAAATGCTTAATACGTCGAGGAATCGTATTCCATAGGCGCGCACCTTGAGATTGAAAAGAATTCAACCCTGTATCGGTACGCGACAATGGAATTGAGAGCTCCCTAGAATCAGTCGTACTAGAGGGCCGAGCCTGGTTTTTTTAAAAAAAGCTGCTATTAGTGTGTTTGACAACGTCGCAAACAGCGGTGCAATTTCAAGGAATCTGTAAAGTATCGAGCAAAAGAGTCCGACAAAAATTTAAAGAGAAAAGCCGCCAATTAAATTGCGGATATGATGAAGGACTCCGGTTATAAATCGAGTTATGTATCAGGTAGCATGGCTACAGCGCGCAAAAAAGTAAACAATATAAAATAAATGCGACACCACTGTTAAAAGAAGGAGGGCGCAAACAACGAGAAGAAAGAGAAAGAAGCCGCTTACTCCTACTTTTAGAAATATAACGGACATTTTTGGACCAAAATAATTTTTATCACGTTTGCAAATGGCTTTTTTATACACTCATTCGACGGAATGTACGAGGAGCGAACTGGATCACTTTACTCTTCCGGCAACTCAGACATCGATAGAACGCAATGCTTACTTGAATTACAAGCCTGTGTCGTCACTCAACGAGGAAGGGAACGCACCCTTGGAATTTGTAGTACCAAACGCGAGCGAACATTATATATATTTAGCGCACGCTATGCTTTAAATTCAAGCAAAAATCATACCCGTTGATACGGACGCTGAAAATGCTAAAGTTGCGCCAGTTAATAATTTGTTGTATTCCATGTTTCATCAGATTGATGTATTTTTCAATCAAAAACTCGTTTCACCGTCAAATAACGCGTACCCCCAAAGGGCCTACATAGAGTCACTACTCAACTATTTTCCCGCCGCTAAAGAGTCGCATTTAATGTCTAGTTTATGGGAGGAGGATATGGCAGACGCTTTCGAAGCTGCGTCAAATGCTGCAGTCCCGCTAGCCGACAACAAAGGCGCTCAGAAATGCCAATATTTTGCGCGCAATGATTGTGTGCGTGGCATGTAATCATTCTTGCATCTCGACCTGCTGAATCAAGGTAAAATGTTAATTAACGGTGTAGAAATGAGAATTCGCTTAGTAAGAAGCAAGGACGCGTTTTACTTAATGGATGTTTCCGAAGACGGTAAGTGCAAAGTACATATAAAAGAAGCAACGCTCATCGTTCACAGAGTTAAAATCTGCCCGGGTGTCTTACTCGGTCATGTCAACGCATTAGCACAAACTACAGCCAAATATCCAATCACACGTGTAGAGGTGAAATAGTTCACACTTCACGCGAGAATTCTCGGCGACGCAATTGAAAACGTCATACCCGGGCAGTTACCGAATAGGATAATCATTGGCTTTGTCGACAGTAGATCATTTAAGAGAAATCGGAGATTTAATGCATTTAATTTTCAAACTTTTTCAATTAATTATCTTTCTGTATATCGATGGTGTACAAATTCTGAATAAATCTCTGCAGCCATGATTTACAGGACACTCTCAACTATATATAGATTCCTTTTAAACACTTTTTACCGGCACAGGTATACATTTCCTCAACGATGGATCGGTATTAATCGCTATAATTATTCAAGACGTAATTTTCTTACTGCTTTTGATCTCACGCCTGATTAATCGGCACGCTGTGCCACGCACTGGAATCTCGTGCGCTCGGGCAGTGTGCGCATAGAGGTGGGATTTTTGAGCAGGCTCTCGCGTCGACCATAAATTGTATTGTTTATGCTGAGTACGATAATATTTTGGAGATCAACTCGAACAGGTCAATCATAACTAATTTCAATGCGTGATACTTTAACGACTTCGACGACGAGGACGGCGACGACGATGGCGACGATGAAAAAACTGGTGGGGATATGAGTATATTAGGCCTAAAACAAAGCACAGTCAGATCAGTTTCTCGCACAGTAGTCGTAGCTAATGTACACACCTCTCAAAAGCTTAAAATGGATTATATTATCGACATACAGAGATTTCGCGATGCATCTAAACACTTCTTACAGAAAGAAGTTCCGGCGATGTCACTACAAATAATACATACGACGTCACTTATACAACATAGCGAGGGGTACTCGCAGAATATATGTACGAGGGAGTGAAATAGCCATGTATCTGGAATCAGTAATGGCACGCCGCATTAAAAATGTCGAGCATTACGACGCAGCGAGTTTTCAACATCTCGAGCAGGCGATCCCAGCAGTGTTGAGGTGTATGTGTAACACACAGCACGCGAAAGTTTGAGAATAAAAACCCAGAAAAAATACCCATATATGAATATAAATATGTAGTTATTGTTTCTTAAATAATTTATGTTTTTCAATAAAATATGAATTTAAACTTATTGATTTTTATTATACTTTTTAATATTTTAAGACGTGTAATTTTATTTCAAAAATATTAGCCGTCATCTTTTACCTATAACTTTTTTTATGTGTTTTGTTTTAAAGCTGTACTTTTTTCTTATAAAAAAAATAGTAGCCGCCATATATTAACGATAAATTTTCTTATGTGTGTATTTCGTAGAACACAGTTGACCGTTGACACGTTAAATTTCATTGTACGGAGAAAAATTATTTAAACTTTCTGCTTTATTATTTTATCGAGAAAAACAGTGCAGCGGAATTCCTCCCTCTTCGGGTGGCAAACTCATACTCGCGATTGGCTGTTCGATAATTAACAACCGTTATTTCACCCAATCTTCGCACTAGCGATGGTAGGGATAGCAAGACAGCAGCCACTTGGCTCGTGTTCAATAGTTGCGAAAAAAACATACATCAATTTTTAAAAAATGGCTAACAACGATAACGCTCCACCCATCTGCAAAGGTGCATCGAAGGCGCTTTCTAATTTGCTGATGCTACCAAGTACTTATGCACTCAATAGATCTCATTCTAAGCGCGTAATTATAGGCCTTGAAAATTACGATAGGTTATATAGACCTGTCGTAAAGCTTGATCGAGCAGGCTCGCGTCAAGCATCGTCAAGTGATCCGCCAAGCATCGTCATGCAGCTAGCTACACTCGAAGGTCTGTCGCAGGTGCGTGACTGTATTAGTGCGCGACTTAAACATGTAGAAGATAGTGCCACTTTTGTTAATCGTACTGTCGAATACATTGTAGATTTTTTGAAAAGTGAATTAATAAAAGAAAATGAGACGAAAGCTAAACATATTCTCAAAAACTTTAATCCTTTCGCGCAATATTATGCTATTCGTAAAGCCAAAATTGAAAGTAGAGTGAAAACGAGTATGGAAACTATAATTTTTAATCTTGACACACTGAATAATGTGCTAATGGAATTATTTGCTTATTGTCTACCATTAATTGCAACAAATTTATTCGAAATTATGTTTTCTACGTAAAATATTTTTATAAAAAACTTGTACACTATAAAAATAAAAAAAAAATTAAAATTGTAAAACAAAAACTCAGTTTACCCTAACCATAACCTTCTAATTTTTCCCCCATATTTTTTACCACATTTACATATACTTTTATAAAATTAATAATTCATCCTTTCTCTCTCTCTCTCTCCTTCTCTCTCTTTCTCTCTCGCTCTCTCCTGCCTACGAAGCTCCGACGCTGCAAGCCGATACCATAGCCACCGGCCGATCCCTCGAACAGAGGGGGAGCCCCGCGCGCTCACTCTCTCTCTCTCTCTCTCTCTCTCTCTCTCTCTCTCTCTCTTCTCTCTCTCTCTCTCTCTTCGTCTTCATAGCTGTACGAAGTCGACACCACAGCCACAGGCTTCCTGTCCCTCTGAAAGAGGGGTGAGACCTGCGCGCGCTGTGCACGCTCTCTCTCTTTCTCTCTTCTTCTACGTCTTCCTCGCTGCTCCCACCTACAATCAAGAATCTCGTCTCGCTACAGCAGTCGGGGGACTAGGTAGAGGAGAGTACTGATTGGTGCCTGGCTTATATATATATATATATATATATATATATATATATATATATATATATATATATATATGGGTCAATCCATGCCAAAACGCACACGGCTCTACCCAAAAATGGTAAAGACTTAGAAAAACTTGTATAGGGTCAAAATTTAGGGTTTTTTATGTAGAATCAATAGCTATGTGGCGCTTTTCAAAATTTTCAAAATGGCGGTCCCAAAAACCCGAATTTCTGACCAGTTTTCCGAAAATATTCCGATTAATCGTTCATAAAAATATAGATAAAAGACGAAAATTGTGAGTAAAGGTCATTTTATATGTTTTCGGGTACGCTGAAACCGAATCCGCTGACCGTTTAACCTTATCACTGCAGGATTTGCTCTAACCTCAAAAAATACCTCAAAAACGCTCAAATAGGCATGATTATGGCTAGATAAAGGTTCGTGACGATGCATTTGTTCGTTTCAAGGGTCGCGTATTTCAAATCCAAGGTCCGTTCAGCTCGTTCAGTCCAAAATTTGCCCCTAGCCTCAAAATATTTTTCGGAAACGCTTAAATAGGCATGATTACGGCCAGATTAAGGATCGTGACCATAAACTTATACGTTTTCGAGATCGCTGATTTTAAGTCTAAGGTCCGTTTAGCCCGACAAGCCCAAAATTTGTCGCTAACCTCAAAAAGTACTTCAAAAATGCTCAGCGGGCATGATGACAGCCAGATGAAGAATCGTGACCATATATTTATACGTTTTTGAAGAAGTCGAACTGTCAAGATCTAATTGCACATTCTTCTCTAGCTTCATTTGCATTGTTAGATACAGAAGTATTGTTCAAATTGTCATTCACGTTTTCATCATGAGTATCATCATTGTTGGAATTGTGGTTCACGTCTTCATTATGAGTATCATTACTAGTATATGATATTTTCCTACATCCACTGCAAATCATATTCTCTGCAGAAGCAAGCCCGAAATGTCTGCAAAGCCTAGCTGGTAGTGGTCGTAATGATTTGCCTATGTGCGCTACTAATTTGAACGGATTGCAACAGCGATCTGTTCGAAAAGAAACGGACCTTAGACTTAAAATCAGCGATCTCGAAAACGTATAAATTTATGGTCACGATCCTTAATCTGGCCGTAATCATGCCTATTTGAGCGTTTTCGAAAAATATTTTGAGGCTAGGGGCAAATTTTGGACTGAACGAGCTGAACGGACCTTGGATTTGAAATACGCGACCCTTGAAACGAACAAATGCATCGTCACGAACCTTTATCTAGCCATAATCATGCCTATTTGAGCGTTTTTGAGGTATTTTTTGAGGTTAGAGCAAATCCTGCAGTGATATGGTTAAACGGTCAGCGGATTCGGTATCAGCGTACCCGAAAACATATAAAATGACCTTTATTCACAATTTTCGTCTTTTATCTATATTTTTATGAACGATTAATCGGAAAATTTTCGGAAAACTGGTCAGAAATTCGGGTTTTTGGGACCGCCATTTTGAAAATTTTGAAAAGCGCCATATAGCTATTGATTCTACATAAAAAACCCTAAATTTTGACCCTATACAAGTTTTTTTAAGTCTTTACCATTTTTGGGTAGAGCCGTGTGCGTTTTGGCATGGATTGACCCATATATATATATATATATATATATATATATATATATATATATATATAGAGTAGCTGACTCGATACCCCAGCATTGCGGATTGAGATGCGCGTCATGTTTACATATATAAACAATAAAAACATTTTACTGTTTATCTACCAATAAATACAATTAATATTATTGTATGTCGGAGGGTAATTATTTTAATTTTGACTGTTATTTAATTGAATGTTTATGTAAACAAACAATTAAAAAATTATTAATGTCACATTAAGGGGGAATCCTGCTTTAGGAGGCCTAAAAAAAGCGTTTTTTTTTAATTTTTTAGAATGGAAAAGAATAACCAAGTCTAACAAACTTGGCTGACATTTGACCGACTCTTGACCAATACTTGACCGACACTTTACCGACATTTAATTCACTCTAGACCGACATTTGACGGGCACTTGATCGACACTTGACCGACATTGGACCGACACTTGACCGATAATTTATCGACACTTGGCCGACACCAGACCGACATTTGATCGACACTAGACCGACATTTGACCGAAACTTGATCGACATTTGACCGACAATTAGATTACCATACTTGTATACAAACCGTTTCCCGCAAGTGATTTTAGTATTTCATAAATATATATATAGCTCTCGAACCATGAAACATTAATTTCCAGCAAAATGCTTGTCGAATTTCAGAAAAGTTCGAAAGGCGAAGACCAACTTCTACTGAGTCGTAACATTTTTTACAAAGATAGCGATCGGTCTAGAAAAGTATACTGGAAATGCAAATTTTATAAATTTCAAGGATTCCCGAGTTGTGTTGTAACAAAAGGTATCGAACTCATCAGTTGTTCTGATGGGCATAATTATACTACACCTACCCACAATGTGCAGGTAATTAATCTAGAGTCAATTTCGCGAGACGATATATTCGATTTCCAACAACAGAAAGATACTTGCAACCAAAAACTCAATTTAATTGAATCAAGATAAAATAGAACCAACTCTCAAATATATTAGTGCACAAGAAAAACCTTTCTCCAATTCTATAGTAGTGAATCAAAGTTCTCCAAAGGTTAAAATTAGAAAATTTAATCGAAATTCTCAAGTTTATCTTCCCGATCAGTCTGAAAAGTGTTTTTGGTTAAAAACTTAAAAACTTACTGCTGGACAACAGTAGAGCCGATTCGTGTCCATCCAATTCTACAATCCATTATACAACTGCTAGCTCTTCAAAGTCAGTGTATGAACTACCTATGAACAGACAATCAAATAAAAAATAATTATTTAAAAATTGTAGAAGAGATCGGATATATGGATTCAACCATACACAGTTGGAATTTAATAAATCAACTCCTACCAAATCTGCAAGATATCATGGGACTTCAAAGTATAAGATTCGCAATATTTATCAGATTTGTAAGACTTCAGATGCAACTTGTGACGAATCCGAAGAATCTCTGACAGGCAATTCTCCTTGAGTCATTGATTGCAGCGTAGATGAATATATTTCATTCACTTATGATAGTAGTCATATGATTGCTACTAGTTTACCAAAATTCCAATCGAATTTTGGTTCTAATTGACAATCAAATAGGAAAGATTCATATGAGAAATGGATAAGTAGAGGAGATCATAATTATGGATTTAACGATTGGGATGATCCTAATATATAAGTTGATCGCCTCTGAGTAATCATGGCTATGAATCCATTTGGGATACACAATATCGAGATCCACTTCATCCTCATCGAGTTACGTAAAGCAAATTACATATACTGATGTATTTAGATTACGTTAATGATATTCAATATGACGTTACGATCGATTTGACGTCGCCAACACTCAAAGCTGCTTACTCGTGCAATTACGCAGTATTCTGGATTCAAGTTCTAATATACATACTCTAAGAAGAAAAGAAGGTGTATACTAGCAGAACAGAGTGTTCTTTTCCACCAGAAAATCCACTATTACATCTCAGATTCCTGTGTAGTTAGACGCACCCGACCAGCGATAAAGCACATTAAAAGAAAAATCATCTCTGCAGTTGATATAAAATTCAGACATTCTGCTATTTTGTAGCTCCTTCTGTTAATTCTTTAAATTTCCCGCCAATGGGTCCTGAAGTTAACCAGATACCCAAGTACCAGCGACAAGATTTCCAGCTACCTGTGTCTAGCGCGTTCAAAGGTCGAATGCGTGCAAAAAATTCACACACTAGTGTATGCTTTATTAGGTCAGTAATTCTACAGCATTCTACACAAGAGGCCCCGGGTTCGAATCCCAATTATAAAATATAGTAAAACTGTAGGGCCAGTTCTGATGCATCTTAAAATAGGGCGAGGGAGTGGGAAGGAGGGAAAGTGGGCGGGATAGATGCATCATAACGATTTTTAAAAAAGTCGGTTAGGTCACCGAAAAAAATAATAAAAAAATATTACGAAAAAGTGCATTACTCTTTTTGTACTTCATGCCAAAAGGACTCGAATAACCGTCGAAAAAAAAAATTTCGTTCAACATGTCACATGCAATCGTATGAAGAATACAGTAACTTTAATAAATATAGTATTGAAAATTGTGATTTATTTTGACGTGTAGGTTCAAGATTTCGAGGCTTTATAACGGTAAAATGTAAGATATTACTAAATATATAAAGCACAAATATTTTCAGAATAATTGATTTTAAACATAAAAAGTTTCCTGGACTAGTAAAAAAATTCTTCTTTGGTTTTAACCCAAGTCTGCCTCCTTAAAGAATTTTTGTAACTTTTTATTTCAAGATTACAAACAGTTATGATACGAAACATTAATTATTGTAAATGGGAATAACGGGCCACTCTTGTTCGGGTATAATGGACCACCATTTTTAGTGCATGAAAACGTTTTATTTCATTGTAGAAGGGTAGGCATAGCGTTAAGAGCTCCAAAAGAGAGAAGTTGTACATGTTTATTTATAAAAAAACATAATTTGAAGAATTGAAATGGTAGCAGATATAAAACAGGAATTCTATGTCGTTTCAGAGCCGTAAAAATGACAAAAAATTTCGTACATAGTGGATGTAAAGTTTCTCTTTATTTATGAGTCGTTGTGACGTATCTCCATTTAATATCACGATTAATTAAGCATAAACAAATATTGTACTTATCTCTTAAGGTATTTTGGTACCCGTAATTTAACAACAGGAGTGTAAAATTACGCCGGCTCGTTATACCCCAATGCGGAAGGGGGGTGGGGGGCGTTATACCCCAACTATTTCTTAAATCGTTATTTTCGATGTGATTTATAGGTGAATTTTACTATTAGAAAGAAACGTTAAACACTGATCTCAATTAAATGTTATTTAAGTTCCTGTTTTAATTATGCTTTTCATAATTTCTATGGGTCTTTGCATTTTAGTTGCCCGTTATACCCCAGTCTCCCCTATGATTTTTAGGAGTGTCCTGTAGAATGTACTATAAGACTATCCTTCTGAACTTAAATCAATTTAATTTAAATAAGTAACATGGTGGACGATTAGTTTGAGTATTCTTATACTAGTATCCATCGATAGAATTACAAAAAAATTCATTAGTCCGGATTCTGGGGATCTGACCCTGATAGCCCATAATGTTTTTAAATCGTTTTAAAACGGTTGCATCAAAACACTTTCTAACGTTTAAAGCAATAAGTTAAAAAACGGTTTTATAACGTGTTAAAAAGGAGCTAAATGTCCGCAATTTCGTTTAGTAGGCAGAATTATAAAACATTTTATAAACGTTTTAAAACCGGTATTTTATAATTTTAATACGTTAATTAAAACAGTAATATTTGAACGTTTCAAAAACGTTTTAAAAATATTTTATTATACCAGTCAAAGAGTAAAAGTAGTTATACCACTGGATGGCGTTCGGCACTTCACCCGCAAGTGACGGAATCTTTTATTACTTACTATATAAGATCGATGTGTTTAATGTAAAATATGTGTATTTAAATACGATCTTATAATAAATAATAATATGGCTTCAAGTAAATTCATAGAAAACCTCGTATGTATAATTATTTTGATAATTATTAGAAAATATTGAAAATGTTTTTTAATCGTTTTACAATTTACCCTACTGAACAAATTTACGGACATTTCGCACCTTTTTAACACGGTATAAAATCGTTTTTTTTTTAATTTAATCATTTAAATGCTAAAGGATGTTTTGATGCAACTTTTTAAAAACGTTTTAAAAGCGTTATGTGCTATCAGAATTTCTTGGTTACTAAGCCCAAAACTGGCCAGATATTTTGTTATTAATGATTTTTTATAAAAATACACCATTTTCACGTATTTATCTATTAAATACGTATTGTATATAAATAAACCATACTTTTATTTATGTTTTCCGGTATAAAGAATCCGAATTTCTTGGTTACTAAACCCAAAAATGGGCAGATTCTAGGTTATTTACAATTAATTGTCAATAATAGCTAGTTCTACATTTTAGTTTATTAAATATGAATTGTATATAAATAATCCATACTGTATATTGTTTTTCGGTATAGAGAATTTGAATTTCTTGGTTACCAAGTCCAGAAAGTGTTACATTTTAGGTTGTTTATGATTTTTGTATAAAAAATTGATTCAATCTATTAAATATGTATCTTTACATGTAGTGGAAAATCTTTATCTGTAGTGGAAAATCCTAATTTCTTGGTTACTAAGTCCAAAAATAGTGATTTTTCACTAATAATTGTATATAATCTAAAATTTGACCAGTTTTGGGCTTGGTGACCAATAAATTCGGATTCTCCACACCGGAAAACATAAATAAAAGTATTATTTATTTATATAAAATACATATTTAATAGAGAAAAACGTGAAAATGATGTTCTTTTACTAAAAATCTTTCATAACAAAAAATCTGACCATTCTTCATACCGAAAACATAAATATACTAACAAGGAGAGGTCACACCCTTCAGGAAACGAAATTCGGTCAGACTTTGGGAAGTGTTTCCTGGTACCCAATAATGAAGCCTAGTATCCGTAATGCATTCTAATGAGCTCTTGTTCTCGGGATATGAGGTAATTTACTCGACATATTCGTCATTTTAATGAAAAATGATACCTCTTCTTCTAACCATAACTCTACAAGTTTTTATTATGGAACAATTACCGAAAAGATAATAAAAGGTAGGCAAAACGAGCTTTAATTTAAGTTCTCTTACGTATAAAAATATTATTCTGATCAAAAGTTATTAACAATTTAAGATGATCACTGAAGATTCATGGAAGATCAACGAATTTAAAAGAGTTAAATTTCTTTAAATATTCATGCAATTTTGGCCACCATTTTCAATTCTAAATAACTTGTGCTCAGATTAACCCATTAACGCTCAAGATCGCGGAGTTTTCAGCTCATTTTCGAGCTTCATTTCTAAATCGAAAAATGAAGAATATCATGACCAAACCTACTTATCTTACTATTTTTGGGTATGCTCTTTTGATTTGCGAGGACAAAATTACGATTCCATGCCTTAGAAAACTAATATGGCCGATTTTATTTAAAAAAGTGCCAAAAAATTGAAAATTTTCTCTTTAAATCTATTATTCTTAAGTCGGAAAAGGATGACGATCCATTCCAAACTGTAGACAAAGGTGGATAAAATAGTTGTAGTTTACGGAAAAGAATTTTTTCCCAGCTCCATTTGATTTACTCTTTTCATAATGGCGGAGAACGGTAGAAATTTCGAAACATACGTGTTTTTTCTGAATAATTCTGGTATAAATCGACATTAAACGAAATTTATTTCTCAAAGTGTAAAATTTTGATTGATTGAACATTCCCGGTCATTTTCAAGTACATTTTACGATCTTAGTAATGGCGGATTCAATATGGCGGTTAGGGAACTGGGAAAATAACGAGTTTTCTCACGAGTATCGGCAATAAAAGTTTCAGAACCTTCATTTTATCTCCTTTTCCATGTTTTGGATTACATTGAATCAAAATTCGGTGACGGATTTTCAAAATTCAAAATGGTTGATCCAATATGTCAGATGTGATATTGAAAATTGTATTCTACGTAAAATTTGTGTAAGAAATAGTTTTTAGCGATTTTTTGATTGAATGCGTTGGTTCTCAGGAAATAATTCATGAAATCCTGAATTTATGATTTATGATCAGCAGAGCCTTACTCTCGATCTATTTGGCTAAATAAAGTTATTCAACGTAAGTTCCACTATGTACTGATCGAAAGAGATTCTACAGTCACAGAATCGGAATTTAGTAACAGATTTTCAAATTTCAAAATTACGGATTTAATATGGCGGATGGGATATTAAAAATTGTAGAATTTTTGAATATAAAAAATCTGAGCTCATTTAAGTTTTACTTCCTAATATTATACCTATCTTTTTACATATCTATTTATTCAACCTTGGTCTGTGAATGTGAGTTGAAAATTTCCGCTCTATCTCGAGTGAAAATAAAAAGTAAAAGCTTATAAGATGCCTCCAAAACGAAAAAGAAATTCTGCTCGTAGACACGTACGTCATGAATTTGATGATTCTTATAATGATTATGACGAAATCATTCATATACCAAATCAAGATAATCTTATATTCTGAATAGTGGCGGATACAAAATGCGGCTGGAAGTAAACTGAAGAAATAATTTTTTTGGGATCATAGGCAAAATAATTAGTTTTGAACGTTATTTCATATTTGGATCACTTCTTAATTCATGCTTGATGACGGGTTTCCAAAATTCAAGATGGCGGATCCAATATGGCGGACGTCGCTCTTCAAAAATCAGAATATCGGAATAAAAAATACGTACAATTTAAAATAAAAAAGTTCTTTTGTTATTTTTTGCTAATATGTATGGGTTTTGAATGAAAAAATCTTGAAATTCCTAATTTACACATGTGAATGTCACGTTTTTATCGCTCATTAAGTCAAAGAAATCGGAGTATTAAAATATCATTCATATGTATGCAAAGTTATTGAACGCCGATTGGTGTCGGAATTCTTCATATATTAATAATTATATGATGTTCTAGATTCAATTCCGCACGAAATTTTAACTAACAGATCTCTTCAAGTTTTTGAAACCTGTTGATCAATTTTGGAAATTTTCAAATTTATCCTACTCTTTTATATAATCTTTTAGATATATAACTATATTAGGTATGCTGGTCTATCGATCGCGTTTTTCAAAATTATAAGGTTAATAAAAATTAAGGGTCTATATATCAACATTTGCATTATTAAAATATTTTGAATGAACAGCATTTAATTTGAATAAAATTTGCTATTGTCACTACCATGTGTCTTGATACCGTGCCAAAAGTTGCATCACTAACACTTACAAATAATAATCTTATTTGATGTATAGCAGCATTAATTTTAGCGTATTATTGAAAAATTCTTGACTTATAGTTTTTCAATATTTTATTCTGTTCATAAAAATTCGTATAATATTGCTTAAAAGCATCGAGTAATACTAGTTTTTTATCTGATTTTTAATTTTGTTTTCAAAAGTCTTAAGAAATATGCTCATACACACATGCACACTTCATACAACTCACTACAGCTCACTGTAAACAAAACTCAGCTTCTTGCCGCTAGGCGGTGAGACACACGCTGTGCGCTTCCCTGTAACAGAACAGCGAGACTTCGGGCATATAAGGAGGCTCATTCTTTCGCAAGTCGAACAACTCGACAGTCTAAGTTTAGTGTGGACCGTCTTCTCGATATTTTCCGTGTTAGAGATCACGTTTGAGTGGCAGACTAATGAATAAAGGATATACTTTCTCATCTGTTCAATTTCTCTATATTCAAAGATTAAGTTTACAAAGAAAGTGTATCAAAGTATGTTAATTATATTCGGTATACAGGAGGTCCCTTCTCATGTCAGCAAAAATAGAAACTTATTCGGTTATTTCTATAGATTGTAATTACGATAACAATTATGACGAAATCATTGATATACCAAACCTAGATGATTCTGGAGATTCAGATGCAGGATCTGATGGTGAGCAATTTGATGATGAAAATAATGATCATTACGAAGATATGGAAGATCTGTTATCGCAATTCTCATACAGAAAAATTTCTAATACATATGCAGACAATCAAAGTACAGTAGAGAATAATCATACATATAAATGGGTAAGCGGAGAGAAGTTGTATGATACCGATGTTTGAAATGAATTGTTACTGAATAACGCTCAGAAAAAGTAAATTCGTGGATCTAGTCATGTTGATTTATTTTTTTCAGATGATATGAAAAATTTTGCTCTGGGAGCCACAAAAAACGGTTATAAATTCTCAAAAATAGACCTATAAACTTTTCTTGGAGTAATTATCCTTTCTTAATTCAACAAAAGGAAATCTCAGCGAGATTACTGGTCATCTGATCCTATACTGGCTTGCGATATAGTCGAACATGCCATGTCACGATCTACTTTTGAAGAAATTAAATCTCATTTGAAATGCTCTAAATCTGGATATTAAAACCCTTATGATAAGTCATGGAGGGTTCAAGTTATGTTGAATAAGTTTAGACAGAATATTCATAGTTTTGGATATTTTAAACCTCTATGAAACAGTTCATTCGAGGGAAACCTATACGATTTGGTTTAAAGTTTTGGGGCTTTTGCACTTCTGACAGATTCTTATTAGATTTAGATTTGTACTGTGACAAGGATTCAAATGTAAATCTTCTGAATAATTGCGCTCTAAGTTCAAGAGTGGTAATGAATTTATTAGATCTTGTTTTCAAGAAAATACCCAGGGTTGAAATCCATAAATTTCATCTTTATTTCGATAATTATTTCACTAGTTTCAATACGAATACAAATTATTTCACAGGTACAATAAGAGACAATTGCGTATCTAAGGAAGTAAAAAATGTAATTGACAAAAAAGCTCTGAGAGGTACATTTATTGCGATATATGTCCAAAACAGTGGCATAAACTACATTAGTATCTAGTATTTCAAGCAAGTGTCAATCGCTTCGTCTGCCGCGTGTGTAACCTTCCAATTACTGTCCAAAAGATATAGCGCAGAGAAGAAAGCAAGAACTAAAATACTCTTCCCATGTTCCTTTCATGCTTATAATAAATTCATGGGTGGAGTCGACTTACATGACAATTATCGCTACAATATTTTTCGCAATGAGTATCGCCAGACGATACCTTCAAAATGGTGAAAGGCATAGATCAAGACCGCACGACGTTTAAGGAATTATAAGGATCTCAAAAAGAATTGTCCTCGGAGAGATGTCCACTCTGAACCTACAAATATTGTAATGATTGTGGTTTGTATTATTGTAAAACCTGTTTTAACAATAATCATTAAAAACTACCGAAACTGTATAAAAAAAGCATAAAATTTGAACAGTTACAAAAAAATATATAAAATTTTAAAAATTATAAGAAAAGAAAAAAAAGACTTGACTATCCACCTCCACGCGGTAAGAGTTGGAAAACGTTCATGAAAAACGGAAAATGGACGGGATCATTAAGTACAATAGTTTCCAAAACATTTTTTCATACATATTCTATGGTAGGAAACTATTTATAGTGAGAATAGTGTCTGACCAAATTTCATTTCCTGGAGGATATGCCCTCTCCTTGTAAATTATCGAGGGGACTTAAAATGTTATACTCAGACCCCTCTCAGCGTCCGGGCTACATATTTTTTGTATTTTTATGAAAAAATCTGCAGCGCCATATATATTTTTGTTATTATATCGCCATTTTGAATTTTAACAGATAATTTAATTAAGTTCTGTTTTCAACTTCCACAACCAGTGTCTCCCTCTTGAGTTAGCGAAGGGAATCCGACCGTTTAGAACCTTTATTTTGGATTTTGATTTTTATTTTAACTAATTGGTATAAATTGTTTCATTTTCAAGTCGCCATTTTTTTAACTTAAAATATTTTATTTCAGGGCCACGAAAGTATAGATATATGTTTATTATAAGAACAAATAGCAAATGGGAGAATAAGCTACTCCTATTACCCTTCGTTTTCTACACATTACATATAGCTATATCGAGCGTTTTACATTGCATATTTCAATGATTATTTTCTATGGATCTTGAAAAACTCATGCATTGAGCTCGCTTTCGCGGTAAACACTTATGGAAACATGTCTATCTATATTTTTTTAAGTGCAAAACATTGTTTTGTTTATTAAATCCAGCGGCGCAAAGAAACTAACCTTTTTTCCATTTTTTATATTTATAGTTAATATATATCTATAGCTTTCGTTGCGTCTTAATAAAGATTAAAAAGTATAAAGCATTACAAATGGTGAATTAGACCAACATCGACTAAACCTATGCTGCTAAATATAAGAGGATATTATTTTATCAAAATGTTTTTCACCTATAATTTCGGTTAATTTACATTTTTGTAAACGAAGATTTTGTAAACGTAATTAACAAAACAAATCTTAATCTTTTATTTCGTTTTGATTTTGAGGAAACATAATGAAATAAAATATAATTTCGGTTATCTCTGAGAAAAACGAAAGAAAATGAAATGAATGTACTTTACTTTTGATTTTTAGAAACGTTTTACTCGTCAATTTTGTTTAATTTTCTATTACATTTATTTCCATTTTGATTTCTGCAATTAAACAAAATTAATCTTTCCTTTTGTTTCTGTTTTAAAAAAACCATAACGAAATACAAAATCAATTTTGTTGAAACAGAGAAAAATGTAACGAAACAAAACTATAATGAATTTATATTTGTTTTTAAAAACGTTATTCATTGCTAATTTTATTTCGTTTCTATTTTAAAACGTTATTAATTGCTAATTTCGTTTCGTTTTTATTTTGAGAACGTTATTCAATGCTAATTTCATTTCATTTCTATTAATAAAATGGAACCGAAAGTATGATAATATTTATATTTTTATTCAAGAAAACGAAACAAAACGAAATTGTTTTTTACATTTAGTTTCGTTTCGTACCGGTCCCACGAATCAAGTTGCATATTATCTTAGGGCATATTAAGAAAAATCCTGCCATGAAGTAAGAGCTTATTTTTCTGAGTGTCTAAATATAAATAGTTTTTTCAGTATCTATTCGCCATTTTGAATACGCCATTTTTAATTTCGATTTTTCATTTTTAAATTGAAAATCAGATACCCAAAAAATCTTTATATAGACGTACTTGTGCCAATTTTAACTATTTCTCTAGTAGCCGCCATTCTAGATCCGCCATTTTGAATTCGGACACTCCGTCTGCATTTTTTATATCAGCGAGCCCAAAAACCCTTTAGACTATGTCTTTTAAAATAATCAGCCGTTTTTGATAAACTTCAATTTGTTTATAATTTCTAACCTATTTTGCAATAATAAATAATGTTGCCGAGCTTGGATTTTACTGGATTTTAAGTATGTTATTCAGACGATTTTTCTACGATTTAAAAAATATAATTGGCTTTGTTGCAATTTGTAGCGGGTTAAGCCATTTTTTCCGTATTTTTACTGGACTAATATGTAGGTGAAACTAAACGAACTAAACTAGTATACACGTCAACAAACATGAAAATGGAATTAATTCTGTAGTAGCTGTATACAAATATGAAAATAAAAATTACGATTTTGATTAGGACAATTTTGATATTTTACATAGACAACAATACAATGGAAAACGTCTCATATTTAAAATGATTCACATACAATTACAAAAAAAGCCGATGAATAATAGAAGACACTCTAAAATTACAGAAACTCAAACGTTATGCGAAAATAATATCTATACACAACTGTACATAAGAACAATTAACGTAAACACGCTGTAAAACAAATGTAAACAAAGCTTCACCTTTCATTTCCGTATATATCCGTAATTGCCTATATAAGACAATCAGCAATAATAATAATTTTTTTTGTGAGCGTAAAAGATGGCATACTGCTACTAAATGGCCCTACGAAATTCGAGGCCGAATCGAACCCGGTATCGCTTTCGCATTTCTTCGGTTTGGACCCGGTTACCTTGGCTATCTTCAGCCCTCTTCTTCCTTTCGCCTTTTCTGTACGTCCCTCATCCACCTTTTGGTGATCAGGGGTTCATAAGCGACTATCATCCTTGGCCGTTCTTACCGTCGCGTAGACCTTGGGGAACTCGCCTTCTTCTTTACAGCCTCCAAAGTTTCTTCGAAGAGTTTGCACTCCTTGGATCCCTCAATGTGGTTGCACCTTCTTCCGTATTTTTGTACCTCTTCACAGAAATAATAGTGCTTCTCGTCTGTGAAATCATCTAAGCAGTGTTCAGTTTCTCCGTATTAGGAGCAGAAGTCCGATCTGTCACAACCATGATTCTTCTTCTGATTCTGCAGCTCATCATTCCAACTCTGATGTGCTCTATTTGTACGAGTTTAGCTGTCTCTTCCTGGCCCAGTGTGATGACCGCCAAATTGATTCTCCTATTGTTAGGCTTTAGGATGATCACCATTCTGCCTTCGACAGGTGTGTTCACTGTTCCGAGCACCCCTGAGGGCTCACTTCTTCTTCCTCGGTAACGGAGTCCAGGTCCCTGACTTTCAGGGTGACCCTTCTCTCGATGGGCTTAACAGCTCCGATGCCCTCAATTACTTTTCGAAGGTCAGTCCCGAAGGCCTCTTCGTTCGACTCTTTTCCGACTTCAAAGAGAATTTGCCCCTTGTCAGTCGGTCTGACGCTGAGAGCTTTCGTGCTGCTAAAGTCTAGGTTGATTCACTTGCGGATTTTTCCCAGAATGCCAGCGTATGTCTGTCCTGGACGTATCTGAACTAGCATTCTCTCGGGTTGTCCCTCCTGAATATCAGTTCTGTCTTCTTCCTGCTACGGTATGTCTTCTCTTCTTCCTCGCCTGCCTTCTTTCGGGGTTTTCTTCAGGGGTGCTGAGTGCCCTCCAGTCTCTCTTGCTGTTTGCGCTGTTGAGAACTGCCTGCTTAGCAATATCTGCTTGGATCCGTTGTTTTGTCTTCTTCTTGTAAGCGTGCTGACCCTCGTAAACGTCTAAGCCTTGCTTATACTCTTCTGCTTTCTTGTCGCTTTCTACGTGCTTGGCCTTCATTCCTTCTATCCAGGACTTCACTAACTTTAGTCCTTCTTTGATTGTCATCTTGACGCACGGTTATTGTTTACAAGCGTCAAGCATCACTTTCAGCTCACTCTCGATTGGTGGAAATTTTCCTGCTTCATCCTGGCGTATCTTTATGATCTCTTGTCTGGCATCTTCATCGAGATCCATGCATGTGGCTGTTGCATTGGTGAAAGCGCCATTACTTGCAAGGCTTGCCGGTGATCTGGTGATATGTACACCATAAACTCTCAGTACAGGTATAACGTGTAATTACACCCCCCCTCCCGCCCCCCAGAATCCGTGAGGCAAGCACTGATCACCGAGGCTTGCCCTCGATCGGAACCGGTGGCGAGTGTTACCTGTGTAGCAGGGATGACTGCCTAGGGTACTTTCTTGTTTTCATCACACATCTTTCTTATATGTTTTTCTTCGGGGTACGCACCCTAAGAAGACTATGCTGTGCTCGCGTTTCAACCCAGGCAACCATGGAGGGTCAAAACTAAAATTTAAGAGACACAATACGATGTACAAAACAGTGTCAGAAATATAATAACCTGTGCAACAAAGGGATAACCAAACAGAGGAGATAGCTTATCAAAAATTTGTCTTGGAGCAAGTATGCAATGTTATGTTTTTTCCAATGTATTTACACTGAAGCGATCATATTATTTCTAAAATACCAACATAATTTACCTTATCTTTTCAATTCCGAATCTTCATTAAAACATTGCTAAAAGCGAAAAGATGTGCTTTTCGCATAAAGCTCTAGCCACATTTACAAGAATAAACTCAACCATTTATGTCATTAAATTTAATAAACTGATTACTTTGTCTGCGTATTTTTTTTATTTATTTAAATTACTTTGGTTAAACTCCAAAATTGGCTTGAAGAAATATTAAAATAGAAATGTATTAATTTTTTCAATACATCTAGAGAAGTTCTAACAAGTGATCTAATGGTAGAAACGACCATGTACATACCGAGTTAAATAATTTTAACTCAATACCCTTGCGCCAAAATAGTGATTGTGATTTGTGATTTGTAACCGAATAATAGGTACTGAGCTGAATAAACTTAAAGGACTTGCTCATAAAATTTGATGTCCCTACGGTGAACCAGTTTTTGTAATTTAAATTAAAAAAAAAAGAAATAATTTTTTACATAAATTAAGATGGCGGCGAATGAAAAACACGGTCCTGATTTATCAGTAAAATCAGTAAAATAAATTTTAAGTGCTGTGGTAAATCAAAGTGTACTACACAATTTGTATTATATGCGAAAACGCGTTTCACCAGAGTTGTAATAAAAGATTAAAAGGAAGTAAATGTATAAGTGAATTTCTTATAATATGTCCAGAACATAAGCAGCTCGACATAACCTCAAAAAATGCCGAAAATACGTTGAGTGAATCTGCCAAGTTCCTCATTGCGTAGATTAAAATGAAAAGCTCAGAGGAAATTAGGAAAGAACTGCTTGAAGAAGTTACGAACAAAACTCAAGACATACAAAATTCTTCTAATTTTTAGAATGAAGGAGAATTTGAGTTAATGCAAACAAAAGTCTCTCTTCAAGAAGTACTGATTAAAGAACTGCAAGAAAAAGTTGACCTGTTAAGAGAACTGCTAGATAAACAAAAGCAGTTAGATAAACATAATCAAAACTCAATAAAAAAGACTTATGCTGAAACGGTAACCAATTTCAAACCACAGCCAAAACGTGTTCCAAAAATCGTTGTTAAAAAAATAGACAAAGCTGAAAACGAACACATTAATCTGAATGAATGTATCAAAAAGCAGATAACAAATGAAACAAGAATACAGGCAAAGAGTATACAAATAAATAAGAAAAATGAAGTGACTATTAACTGCGTTGATAATGAAAGTGTTCAAATAACTGAAGAAATAATCAAGAACAAGCTACAATCTAGAAAATATGTAAATTGTGTATATAGCAACAGCAAATATGAAACAAAATACAATGTTGAACATATGGCATATGACGCGACATCTTGTGAGATCCTTAAGCACAAAATAAAAAAGTATATCGACTCGACGGATTATCCAATTGCACCTGTTTTACCATCAAGCGATTTCTACCAACACAGACAACGGATAGTAGTACATAGTAAAGAGCGGACAACAATAAATACAACAAATACTACTAATACTACATAATACTTGTCATATATAATAGAATAATATGGATTATTTTTAATTATTAGAGGCTATAAAAAAGGATACTGTCAAAAATGAAAAGTTGTGCGGAAATATTAATATACTTAATAAAGCAATAAGCAATAAAAAAGATTTAATAATGCATATGAATTTAAGAAGCATGAATGCTAATTTTGATAAATTAAAAGTATTGTTAGAAAGTTTAATCAATAAACCATGTATTGTCATTACCACAGAAACTTTCACACAAGTCAATTACAAATTATATGAACTTGGTGGATATATGAGTTACTATAATGAAAGCAAAATTAACCAAAATGATGGTGTAATGATCTTTGTACATACAAGCGTAGCTCAAAAAACAAATGTTATAGAAGTTGGTAGGATCAAAATTATTAACACACGTATTTCTTTAAACAACAAAAACGATTCTGACAGTATCATGGAAATCTCAGCTGTTTATAGATCTCATGATATAAATAAGACTGAATTTATACTAGAAATAAACAAATACTTAATTAAAAAGAAAAATATTAAAAAGCATCTGGTTATAGGTGACTTTAATATAGATCTACTAGAGCAAGACACTTTGAATCAAGAATTTATTTGTAACTGTTTAGAAAAAGGCTATATTCCTGGTTATGTAGGAATCACAAGACCACCTATTGGAAATAGTAAAGGGTCATGTATTGACAATATTTTTATTAAATTGGATAACTAAAGCTATTATTAAGTCATGTGAAACAAAACAATTGCTATACGATCTATGGAAATTAAATCCAGGCAATAAACAACTTGAGTCACAGTACAAAAGTTATGCTAAAATACTAGACAAAGTAATAATAGATGCTAAAGTTAAATATGATAAGAGTCTAATAGAGAATAACGCAAATAATCCCAGAAAATTATGGGAGATTATTAATTCAAAAATTGGAAAAAAAACAAAAATCGAATGATACTATTAATCATATTAAAATAGATGATAACAAAATAACTGATAAAGAAATAGCCAATGAAATGAATAAGTACTTCTGCGAGATAGGACTGAAACTAAGTGAAAAAATTGATAAACCATGAATATGAATAATAATTCTATTTTTATCAAACCAACAAGTGAATATGAAATTGCAAGCATAATTAATTCTTTAAAATTAAAGAAAGGTGGTGTAGACAAAATTCATGCCAAAACATTAAAGTATTATGTAATCATATAGCTATACCTCTAACATATTTATTTAATTTATGCATCGAAAAAGCAACCTGGCCTGATGTATTAAAAAATGCTGAAGTAATACCGATATACAAATCTGATGTTAAACATAGTATTTCTAACTACAGACCAATTTCTTTAATTTCTAACGTAGCTAAAATTTTGGAGAGAATTTTATATAACAGAATTTTTTACTTCATTAATAAACGCAATATAATATCCGAACATCAATTTGGATTTATGAAAAAAATTGGTACAAAAGATGCCTTGAATTATGTGACAAATATACTTTACAATAACTTGGATCATAGCAAACCAATTCAATGGAATACATACGGAAAATTGTCTAGATTAGTCTTGGGATTTCTAACCCTGTTATAATTTTTTTTAGTAATGTATGTAACATCAAATTATACGGAAAAAAATTTTTTGTCATATCCATAAGGCCCACTATAGATATTTTAGGTATATAGGGAGTATATGGCATACAGAGGATCTATATTTCATATAGTTCTTCTGTACGAGTATAGGGTCAGTGCCTAACAACAAAAAATATGAGCCCCAGATGACAAGAAATGACCGCAACGTTCTCAAGATATAACTGATCAAAAATTTTTTTTTAAATAAAACATAACCTCAAATAACTCGAAATATAAAGGTCGTTACAATCTGAGCAAATAACTCACTCAAGATATAATAAAAAGCTACCTTTCTGAACATTTTTACAAAATGATTCTTTTCTCGAAAAAAGAAAATTTTACTCCACAATCATAATCAACTCACATTTTTTCAAAAATTTTCCACCTTATATTTCCCCGATATCGCCGTTTAAACGAAAAACGAAGTTTCCGTGTATAGCATAAAAAGGAAAATAGCTTATTTAAAATTTCGGGTCGGAAAGACACCCTATTTTATGCTCGGTGAATAGCAGTTACACCGAATGGATGATATTATTTCTAACGTACCAAAAGAAACAAAAAACTAAAACTTAAGTATCGAAAAGCTGCTATTAAAACAGCGACCCTCGAAAAATTAAAAAAAATATGTTTGAGTCCACTTTATTCGAAGAAAAAAAACAATGTGCTCGGAAACATCAATTGTGACCGTGAATATTCAGAGTAATGCTGATCTACATCCGTACACACACATGCACACACACACAAACACACGCACACACACACACACACGCGCGCACGCTCGCACTCGCACACACGTACATAAGAAAGAAAGTGAGAGATGGGGAACTATCCAGCCAAAAGGGTACTATGCCTAGGGTGAACATTAATGTTACATTATACATTGCAAGCTTAAATGCTAATAATTAAAGATACATAATTTTAAAATATTGTAAACCTTTTTAAAACACTTTATTTTAAGAAAAACGTAAATTGTTAGATTCGTTATTACTAATTTTTAAAATGCATTTTACTCAAACTACAAATTTGAAACTTGAAAATAGTTCCTGCGCATCAATTTTTAATAAATCTGGCTAAAAATTTTTTACTCGTCTATTTTGACTCAGTTTAAACAAAACTTCAGAGAGATATTTTACTAAAATAAATATATAAGGTTTAGTTTATGATGTTTCTAACTAAAATATGAGCTAATTTATTGCAAAAATTCTTTAATAAATCTTAAACATCACGAATAATAAATATAAATAGATAAAAAACATTTCTCTGTACATTTTTCAATACTGTTGTAATATATCATATGTCATTAGTTCTTTTGCATTTCTCAAAAAAATAGTTGCGCAGGAAGATTGTATAAAATTAGGGTTTTATCACTATTTTAATAGCTATGAAAGACGGTCAAAAAGAAAATTTCCTAGATTTAAGAAAAGTAGCTTTAAACATATGCTCTTCCCTTAAACTGATCTTATTTAACAATCTAATTATGCCATAATTTTTCTGCTCATATTTACGTTAAATGTAGAAAGAACTACTACAAAAAATACTTTTCAAATGGTAGGTTTTGAACTAGCCGCAGATTTGAATACCATGAAAGTGACTGAAAAATGTGTACCTACCTTGTGCTCATAAAAATTGGTCTGAATCTAAAAAAAAGTTTTACTGTCGCATCTGAAACTGTTTTGATTTTCAATTCTGATGTGCCTAATCTGAAATAACGACGTTAGGTGCCGCTGTGTATCAAAGTTTAACATTTATTCATTAAATTTCGAAATGATTTTAATTTTTGCAAAATCGAAAGTCAAAATACTAATGTGGATAAAATTTGTATTTTGATGTATTAATACGTCGTTAAACTTTTTTATTGTAGTTATATAACCTTAGTTTGAAATTATATTGATTAAAATAATAATTATATACTAAGAATTAGTATAAAAAAAGTTTTTAAAAAATCGTTGTTTCTGCCAAAAAAATGTATCTTATGTCTTAAGATACATAAAAGATTTATATACATTCTGAAAGCGTGTATGATTTCCTTTCAATTTATATCATTTAAAAATATCTTAATCCATTTTTACGAAAATGCTAGAATTTAAATAATTTTCAAAAAAGAATCTATTTTATTAAATCATAATTTATTTCTTCAATTTGTAATGAATATATACGTATGTATATATATATATATATATATATATATATATATATATATATATATATATGTAAACTGACACTTTACTACGAATTTTACAGAAAGGACATGCCACCGAGGTGACATTTTAGTCACATTTGATTAATTTACTAAGGGATATAAACATTTCATGCTCAACTTAGTATTTAAAACAGTAGATACGTAAAATATTAAACATATTTCATTTGCGAAATTCTATACGCAAGTTATTTAATGTTGATAAATAAAAATACATCGAACATAAAATTTTACAATTTTCAGTAAATCATCCATATGCATCTTTTTGACATATGAAACTTCTAATGTGGCAACAATTTTTTCTAATTTTAACAAATTTAAAAAATTTAAAATACCAATTCTTTAACAAAAACCACTTTATATTAATTGTAAGATATACCAATCGAAAGGAAATTACGTGGTCTTTATGGATATATGCATATATTTGACATATCAAACGTATAAAATAACAAACAGATTTTCTTTTCAATTTTTACAAATTTAAACAATTTAGAATCGCACTTGTTTAACAAAAATAACTGTAAACTAGTTGTAAAATATATTAATCGAAAGAAAATTACGTCTACTTTACGAATATATATTTCTTACATATTGTTCGCGTTGGAATTACATACTTTGTTCCTATTCTATGTAGCATGTACTCCGCGGCTAATTAGCCAATCAGGGCTCGCGTTAGAAGTTGCTAGATTGGGAGACCGTCGATTTTGCTTCAACTCTCTTGAGCGCCTGCCAGTCGCTCCGTGGATCGCCTAAAGGAAACATTCCCCCTCACCTCGCTGTAATTGTCAGGGGCAATAAACATTTTTATTGCCAGATATACCTCAGTTTCTACTATATTTAACCTGATCCGGAACATTTTGGTCCATCGAGCCTTCAGTCATTAGG
Source organism: Gastracanthus pulcherrimus (assembly GCA_949152435.1). Lineage (NCBI taxonomy): Eukaryota > Metazoa > Arthropoda > Insecta > Hymenoptera > Pteromalidae > Gastracanthus > Gastracanthus pulcherrimus. The sequence goes on from OX424573.1 coordinate 118,642,480, forward strand.
AACCGGTGTAGAATAGTGAGTTTCTACCGTCAGCATTTTTTTCGGCGTAAAGCGCGCGAAAGCCGGCAGCACCCATATTCGGTACGCGGCGCAACAAGTTTCGTGCAGCTTGAAAATGGGTCTGCAATCTCTTCAAGCATTGGAGCGCGAAACGTTTTAAACAACAACAATGGTTACGTGTTGTTGCTCCGAAATTTATTGGTGCGGATTGGGGGGAACATAGGAGCTCTCGTGGGTGGAAAGAACACAGCACGGTACCTCAAGGCATTGTTCACTTGAGAACAAACGGAGTGCTGCAGCATCTTCCAGGCGATCCGCAGGAAGAAGAGCAACATCATCATCATCGTCATCGCAGTGGACGAGTCCATTGGGCGGTGAAAGGGGGAAGAGGCATTGCAAATTCCCGACCGCGGCAGACATGTCCATGTTGGACAAAAGGGATGGCAGAAAATTTGGGTCTCCCAGCGGCCGTCGCAACCAAGCAGAGGTATAGTACCATGGCTGGCCGTCAGGCAGCGTCAGCCTATATATCGCGCGAGTGCCACGGATCGCTAAACAACCAAACGCGAATCTAGGCGCACAAGCTGCAGCAGCGGCGAATCGAAACGCGAGCCAGCGACGGCAAAAGCTACAATTTAGACGGCGAAGGCAACGGTTGCCCTTGGAGAGGCGCGGCATGCATGCAGCACACAACGGCAGCGGTGTTAGCGAGTGGTTAGGTGCCTCATGGTGACGCCTACGGCAGCATTGTAAGGAAGCAACGTCGGGGCGGCCATGGTTACATAACCTGTAACACCACACCGAGCCTCGCATTGGAAGGAGCAGCGAGCCAGAGGCCACAGCAGAGGCGCACGGGTCCACGACAGCTGAGCGAGGCGGCAGCTATACGCGGCCAGGCAGACACAGCTGGGACGGGGCAGTTGCGGCAGTAGCGACGTGCGTCAAGCAAAAGGGAGCATTGGCAGGCAATTTCAACTTTAACACAATAAGGTTGAGTCGTTCCATATACATATTTGCTTCTCTTATCTGCTTGTTGATTATAATGCTTTATATCTCTGATCTGCTTATTGATTATAATGCTGTTGACACCTGCTGTTGTTTATGTTGACACCTTTATACTGCTGTTCTCTTTTATAATCGTATCATTTTCGTTTATCTTTTTCTTTTTTTTCTGTTTTTAACAATAAAGAAAATATAATATCTGGCTTATTCTACACCCTACCCTCTCCATACGCTTTGCGTATAGGCTGTATTCTTGTAGAGTATATTGAATATATTTATGTACAATCAAATGTGAAGCAACTGATCCGGTTATACAAGCCCATGTAGTGCGAGGCGGTGAGTACGAGGGGTCAGTGTAGTTATCTATGGGGCTCCTGTTTCGCAGCTTGACAAACTTGGAGCTGCGAAAATCTATACAGTCCACGTAGTCGTTCAACATAGGCATGGTACATCATATGGAGTTATTGCACATTCCATATGATGATTGGGATGTATTGAAGCGTGTCACACCTTATTAATATGGCAACATTAGGCTTGACGCTGCGCTGTGGTTCCATCACGTTATGTTTTTAGACAGGTTTGCATAGTATATAGTTGCAAAACATGTCTATTGTAATTTATCTAGGTCTTGTGTCGCAAACTTGGGCAAATTGAAAGAAATTTAAAAGGTTTTATGTCGCTGAAGCTGGATAGTGGTGCTGAATATCATCGCTGTTTCAAGGAGATGGTGTAGTTGCTGACATTTCCAATTTTTAGGCAGGTTTTTCGCGTCTATGAGGTATACTTACACAGAGGCATCGAGTGTCGGATATTGCCGAGGACGAGAAGCTGAATTTTTTTTTTTATGCATGACCTACATTGTTGTAGCCTGTAGATCAGCTAGTGGCTGGGTACCGTCCTCTCGGTTAGGGAGTGTAGGAGATCCTGCTACACATCAATTGTCTTTTCACTTTGGCTTAATTGCATGGATTTTTTTGGCGCTTCTTAGCATTGCAAAGCAAGACGTGGTTGAGGTGCAATCATCGGGGTGGACAATCAGGACGCAGGCTGGCGCTGCTACTCATAGGTGTTTATACAGCCGTTCAACATTACTTTAAACAGAATTGTATTTTTTTTGTTCAGGAAATACTGGTTATTTTGCCAAAGGATTCGCATCGTACTCTACAGATATAGGCTTGTACGGAAAAACTTATGGCCTTTCTGGGTTTGCTTGGGTTTCGATGGTGTTAACAGCTGTTATGTGGGATTCTCTTTGATCAAATTAGTATTTTGAATTTGATACAATTTTACTTCACTTCTAAGGCAAGTAGGCAATCCTAACCTACAATCGGTGACAGGTGGATTGTGTTGATGCTATATTGTTGTTTTTGATTGGACTTTGATTAGAATTGATAGTTTTGATTTTCTTCAAGCATCATGGCTATCATTGATAAGCAGATGAGATTGTTTCACAGAATATCCATGATATACGAGAATTTTAAGAAACTAGGTACGGATTTCATGACGGAAGGGGCTTGTACGGCTCGCATTTAATATTGCAAAGTTTATGGGATAAATTTGATGATAATCATGAGCTTATTCTGGATGATGACGAAGTAGATGCCGAAGACGGCTATTTTAAAACCAAAGTCTATGATAAAACAGAGGAAAAGTATGAACTTAACCTACGTTTCTTGAGAGATTATGCGCTCCGGCTAAAAGCAGCTAATACAGCTGCGTTCCCACAGCCTATTGGACCCCAGCAAATGCTCCCAATCGAAATCCGGCCAAGCTTCCTCCTATCGAACTGCCTACTTTCTCTGGCGATATTCAAGAATGGGTTAGGTTCGGGGATTCGTTTACTGAGATGATTGTCAAGGACGTAACTATTCCATCAGTGTATAAAATGTACTATTTTCGTTCTTCTTTGAAAGGTGATGCTGCTGAGTTAGTAGAAGAGACTCCAGTGGGAGGAGATAATTTTGTTAGTGCTTGGAAGGGGTGAAAGACCATTATGATAATTCCAGGTTGTTAATAACTAAATTGTTGTCAAAATTGTTGGCATTGAAAGCAATGTCCGATGACACTACCCATGAAGTTTGTGGGATTCAGACAGGGACGAAGCATATTTTGCAAGCTTTGAAAGCTCTAGATAGTCCAGTACAGCACTGGGATTATTTTACCGTATTTTTGACGGTTGGGAGGTTATCTCCGCACATTCAAAGGAAGTGGAAGGAATCGGTAGCTAGGTCTGCAAACCCGCAACAGCCGCCTGAATTTGTCACGTTGGATAGCTTTTTGGATACAGAAAGGTTAGCATTGATTCAGTTAGATAGTGCCAAAGTAGGAGTTTGTTTTGGAGAAGCACCAAAAGGCAAAGATTCGCTTTCGGATTTCTCTAAAGAGAAAAACAGTTTTTCCAAAGATTCTCACTTTGATTTCTCTAAGGAAACAAATGCCCATTCCAAAAGTAGATATGTCAAATTGGTTCATTTGGCTCAAGAGAGCAAGGCTAAAAGTCTTTCGTGTCCTTTGTGTAAAGGAGCATATTATATTCTAACTTGTGGAATATTTCAATCAAAAGCCCCTTTTGAGAGGAAGCAGCTGGCCATGAGGAAGCATTTATGCTTCAATTATCTCTCAGATCATATGGTTCAAGATTGTAAGTCATCAAAACGTTGCTCAGCGAAGTATCATACTATGCTTCACTTTTCTAATAGCGCTTCAAAGGCAAGTTCAGAGGATAAACTACAAGCGGCTTCTGCAGCTGGGTCAACACAAACTAGGACTAATCATTTGTCAATAGTAGCTCCATCCGCATCGATTAATAATAGTATCGAATCTATAGAGTTAGAAGAGATTTTGTTAGCTTGGGCTCATTTATCAGTTCAAGCTGAAAATGGGAGGCAATGCCAGGCTCGAGCATTGATCTACCAAGGGGCCCAATCATCATTCATCACAGAAGAATTGTGTCAAAGTTTGAAGCTTAATAGAGTGCCTGTCAGGATGTCGTTCACAAGCGTTGGAGACAATAAGATTGTGCAATGCTAAAGTCCATTTCACGATAAAGCCTCATTTTGTCTCAACATTCACTTGTGGCATTACCGCCTATGTCTTGAAGCATATTTCTGCCTATGATCCATTTTCAGGTAGTTCGACTAAATGGGATCATCTGCAAGGACTGACGCTGGCTGACCTTCAATTTGATCAATCGGGACGCATTGATTTACTGTTGAGTGCCAAGGTTCAAACTCGCATCATCGAAGAAGGCTTACGAAAGAAGGATGACGATGAGGCGCCGATTGCCATGAAGACTATGCTAGGCTGGATCGTTTCTGGTCCGACGCCATTGAGCGGGGTGCAACGATTTCGTCTTGCAGTACACGTATCCACGGCTGACAGTGACCTCGACGCCCTTCTCTGTAAATTCTGGGAGATTGAGTAGCTGTCACAAAAGGAGAAGTGCCTCATGGAGGATGAGAAGTTGTGCGAACAAAACTATCAAGAAACGGTGTCGCGTAAAGTATTTCTTCCTGCCTCACCGCGGTGTGATAAAGGAAATCAGTATGGCGACGACGCTGCGCACGGTGTTTAACGCTTCTGCTAAAACTAAAAATGAATTCTCACTGAATGATTTTCTCCTCGTAGGACCCAATCTGTTGCCGGACATGTTTGATCTGGTTACGCGCTGGAGGCGCTATACGTACGTTTTCGCAGCAGATATTGCTCGCATATATCTTCGGATCCGGGTGGATGAGCAGGACCAGCACCTGCAGGCCATCGTTTGGAGGGAGGATGTAAAGAGGGAGTTAGCCACCTCTCTACGCACCTCGGTAACATTATGCTTTGGTTCATCGTCATTTCTAGCGAGAAGAACGCTTCAGCAGCTCGCTCAGGACGAAGAAAAAGCGTTTCCCTTGGCTGGTGAGATCATCAGAGATGAGGTATACACAAATGATGTTGTGTCTGGTGATTTTACTTTGCATGGGGCTAGGTCGAAGCAGGAGCAGATTATTAATTTGCTACACACCGGTGGGTTTACTCTGCGAAAGTGGATATCCAACAGCTCTTCGTTGGTCGACTGGCTGCCTGCGGATCTTAGGGCTTCGGAAGCTAACCTCAAAATGGGGTCTCGGTTTTTCGGTTTTAGGAATTGCCTGGAATCCTGAACGATATTGTTTCTATTACAATATCACTCTCGAGTCGCTGAGCGGTGCAGTCACCAGAAGGACGGTTCTCTCAAAAATCGCAAAGCTTTTTGATCCTTTAGGTTGGTTTTCTCCGATTATTGTCTCTTTGAAAATTTTCATGCAGCCACTATGAGCGTTCACCAAAGAGTGGGACAGAACGTTATCGAACGAGCAAGCCGAATACTGGAGGAGCATATATAATTCGCTGTCTTTTATTCCGTCGATTAGTATCCCACGTTGGACAGGGATATAGCCATCAGTTCATGCTTGTGAGTTGCATAGTTTTGCCGACGCCTCAAAATTGGCATATGCAGGTGTTGTACAGTGCGTCTCATAACTATAGAAACACCAAAAATTTTTACATTTAAATCTGTGTATTATACCTTTTGTTAAAAAACCTGTAACTTTCGAAGCAAAAAATCAAGGATAATTTTAAAAATAGAAAATAAAAGGCAATTTTATTCTCTTTAAGACGTTACCAAAATATTGTGTCTACATTAACTTATGAAAAATGTACGGACGGTTTAAACAAAACTTGAATACTAGATAAAAAATTTACATTGATTTAAATGGATCTAAAAATTTAAAGTGTTTCTATAGTTATGAAACAACGATAACTTCTTTAATGTTTATGCGAAAGAAATATTCTAGTAATGTTTTAAAGAGAATATATTTTCCATTCATTGGCTTTTTGCAAAATTATCCTCGGATTTTTGCTTCCAAAGTTACAGGTTCTTTAAAAAAAGGTATAATATACACATTTAAACGTGAAAATTTATGGTGTTTCTATAGTTATGAGACGCACTGTATATGTGCGGGTTCTAGGCGAGAATGCACTATAACTGAAGGCACAATCATATGTTGATAGTCTATGATTATTGAGAAATCTTGGTCATCAAAATCTCTTGTACTCTTGACGTTCAAGTAAAGAATTGGTGATTTTACAATATTTTTCGGTATAAGTTTTACATTGCGTAGGTGACTTCTCATCTTTCTTCTTTTCGGAATTGTTATTAGTCCCCGAGAGACGTTAGTAAGGTACGCTGCTGCTACTATTACTACTACTTTGTCCCGTGGTGGTTTTAAACATACTAAGGAGAATAGTTAAGTTATGTAGTATATATAGCCAGCAAAGCTATACAAACTAAATTTTAGAATAAAGAGATTCAAGTATAAATCATCATTTATTCCACGGTTGCGACTGCATGCAACTTCCTTCTCGCTGTGCCGTCAATATACTCAGTGCGGGGGGAGAGCCGGATCTAGCAACGCAGTGGATTGGTTGGAATTAACTTTTATATGAAATTATTTCCAATTTATTAAAAATACAGGTAAAACTATGACTAACTCAAAAATTGTGTTCTATGCTAATATTTTTTTTCATTAGTAATGATGGAATGATTGGCTAAGAAACATTTTTTAAGCTTTATTACAACAGGGATAGAACATTGACTCTCTACTACGCGAGGACACAGCAATTGGAAGGCACAGTAATGGTAGTCTATTATAAAGGCATAATAACGAGGGGAATACCCTTTTTATGTTAATATATTTTAGGATAAGATTAAAAAACTAATATAAATGTGAAGCTCAATAAATTTAAACTAAATTATTGTATAACTGATTATTTAATGCGTAATTTTGCTTCAGAATACAATATAATAAACCCTAGTACCGTTGTACTGTTCTGTACGAACTTATAATATTTATATGATATTATTTAAATACGAGTACATAAACTTATATTATTTTTACGAACCGATATAGTTGTCTATTTTATCATGAAAAGAGATGGCACCACCTTTGAATTGATTAATTATTTTAAAAATATAGATCGCATGTAGTAAATTGTTGTTATTATTATTGTTGTTGTTGTTGTTGTTGTTGTTGTTGTTGTTGTTGTTGTTGTTGATTATTCAAAATCAGAAAAGACTTACAGTATATACAATAATTGCAAAACCCCACCGAGATAAACTTAGTTATCTATACGCAGGTCCGATATTACAAGATAGCGGAAAAGAAATTATACAAATATAAAATATATATATATATATATATATATATATATATATATATATATATATATATATATATATATATATATATATACATATACATATATATATCTATATATATATACTTAAAATTAACTTAAAAATTATGCGTATAAAATTTTAAGTTTTAACGAAACAAAGTTTGAAACATTATTCATATAATTATATAAATCAATATATTATATACAAACAGTAATAATATATCATAGTGATTCTTAATTACATCTTATCCAATTTTTTAACAATTTTTTATGAGAATTTCATGTATATTTAATGTTTTAAACTCATGTGGTAACTTGTTAAAAGTCGTAATTGCATTTTTATAACTATTTTTGTCGTTAACCCTTTTCTTATTTTTAGGTATAATTTAGTTTCCTATCCTAGTTATAATAGATTATGTGAGATATTGGCTTTATTAAATACTTATTCATAGTTTCTTACGCTTCACCCCAAGTGTCACCAGTGGTTATTATTGCAGTGACATCTGCATATGACAGTATTACGTCTAGGGGGATCTCTTTCAAGATATCATTAATGTATAGTATGAAAAGTAGAGGTCCTAATATTGTACCTTGTGGAACACCTGTATTTATTAACATGTTATCGCTTTCATTATTTATCATTTATTTTAACTACTTGATGTCTATTATAATAGATATTATAAAGGCGTTGCATCTACTTCCAAGTTATCTTAATATTAAGATAACTTGAAAGTAGATGAAACGCCTTTTCTCTAATTTCAATACAATAAAGTTTGTCTAATAATATTTTGTGATCTATAGTATCAAAAGCTTTCGCTATATCTAGAAAAGTTATAAGTATCGGTTTACTGTGATCGAAATTATTGTATATTATGTTTTTTGTGTAATTTAGAGCATTCTTTGTACTAATTTTTTTTCATAAAACCTGTTATAAATAATTCTTTCAAAAATTATCTTCTTTCATAAATTCTGTTATTGATAATTCTTTGAAAAATTTTAGCTACATTCGATATTAATGAAGTAAGACTATAATTTGATATATTATGCTTCTCTCTAGCCTTGTAAATAAGAAACATTTTCGTCTATTTTAGTGCATCAGGCGATACAGCTTTTTTAATACAAGAATTGAATAAATGCGCTAAAAATTCAGTAATATTGTTGCAAATTATTTTCAAAGTGTTGGCATTTATTTTGTCTACTCTACCATTTCTAATTTCAAAGTATTAATAATACTTGTTACTTCATGCGCACTAGTAGGTTTTAAAAATATGGTATTTGTGTTCATATCTGGTAATTTTAAATCAGCATCCGAATATTTATCAATTTTCTCACTCAATTTTTTACCTATTTCACAAAAATACTTGTTCATATTATTATCTATTAAACGTTTATCTGTTATTTTCTCGCTATCAACTTTAATATAATTAATAGTATCATTAAATTTAATTTTTTTCCCTATTTTTGTGTTTATAATTTCCCACAGTTTATTGGGATTATTTGTATTATTTTGGATCAGACTTTTATCGTATTTGACTTTTGCATCTGTAATTACCTTATCTAATATTTTGGCATATCTTGTGTACTGTACTTTAAATTGATCATTTTCACAATCCATCTGCGATAAATTATAGAAAAATTCTTTACTGTCACACGATTTTATTATAGCATCTGTAATCCAGTTTTTCTCTTATTTCTTACTATCTTTCCTCATATTTGTTTTTGCTGATTCAATGCATTGTTTGATTTCGAAAACAGTGCATCGGTAGCTATATTAGGATCATGTATTGAGATAGTTTCATTCCAGTCTATTGGCATAGCGACGTTCCTTAACTGTTTATAGTCTATTATTAAATTGGGATCTTTACTTTCAGTTTTCATCTTATTTATAGCATGTAACGTTGGCTCCTACTTATTGATGTAAAGTTGTCACTTTATTAATATTAGTTGGAGCTACGTCTGGAAGCACAAGCAAATTTATATCGGCGCCATCTTCTGCTGCTTCTACCTTGGCTTAATGAGTACTCCTCTCCCAGAGGAGGTCCCGAAAGATTGGATACCGGGCTACAGGTGCTACCCTCGGCGATATAAGGCTGGAAACCGCGAACTAGAAAACAGGGTAATCGGGTAATCGTTAATAAATGATGAGATACATTTAATATATATTGTGGTTTGCGATTTATTCACTACACCGCCTAACTCTATATACAGATTTTTTCCTAGCTATTTACCGACGTGGGTTTTCGCGCGCGCTCCTGCTGAGAGCCTAACTTCCAAGTAGATTTGGAATAATAAATTAATATATATATATATATATATATATATATCTCTAATTATATCCTGAACTACACGCCGTATTTCCCGAGCTTCAGCGTTATTTAACTAACTTTACCACGCGCGGTTTTCCCCTCCGACACTCTCGGGCACACTTTATACTTCTGGTCGCGGCACACCAGCTAAGACTATTAATGGCTACGAGCGCCCTAGCGAGCAGTGTCGTGGATGAGAATCAGCCTACAAGTGGTATGAGGGCGGAAATCTTCTCCCCTCGTCCCTGTCTTCCTTACGTCTTCTTCGATCTCTTGTCCTTATTCCTCCTGTGTCTTAGGTAGAGAGAGAGAGAGAGAGAGAGAGAGAGAGAGAGAGAGAGAGAGAGAGAGAGAGAGAGAGAGAGAACGTCATTTGACTAATTGCTACGGTTCTATTAGCGTAGTCAATATAGTCGGTGTTGGGAAAAGTCAGGGCCAATCCGGGCCCATCTCTGCTTGGTAGCCTTGAACTTATTGGCTTTTTAATTCAGAGGGTGCGTGCGCGTGTTAGCTACGCGCGCGTGATTTCAAGTAATAAACCTGCACAGCGTGTTAATAGAATGTAATAGTAGTTGGCGCACGTGTATAATATATATATATATATATATATATATATATATATATATATGGGGCATTCTTTTTCAAAACGCACATCCCCCATAGCCAAAAATTAGGGCCACCAAAACACTCGTTCGAAGGCCTAAATTGAAGGTTAGGATCTCTAGTTTTCAAAATCACGTGGCCTTTCGAACGAATCAACATGGCGGCTTCAATATGGCGACTGGAACGAGAAAATCTGAGAAAAAAAATTTTAAATGCACGAATTACATATCGCCGTGAAAAAAAATTTGTAGGCTTAAATTGTTCCTTTTTGTGTCTACTTTAAGTTGACATAACTTATTTTTATGTACCGCAACCCGGGGGCGCTCGAAAGTGACATAACCTCCGAAAACAGCGAATTTACGCAATAAATCGGTCCATAATACTACGTTTTTTGTCAATTGATAACCAGTCTAGGTTTTTCGTACATTTTTGAGGTCGGTGAAAACCGATCCATTACAAGTTTCGTCCATGAATCCATAAATTTTTATGAAACTGGGTAAAACTTCGTAATATCATCAATATCAAACCTGAACACTCACGCTTGTAGTTCTTTATGAAGTACAAACGTCCAATCCGAAAGATTATACTCCAGAACATTATAATTCCACACTCCACAACCCTTTGATCCCATAATCCCGACCACACAACCCGTAAATTCCCGATACCATTACGTCTGACCATAAAACGCTATAACCCTGAACCCTCCAGCTCCGTACTTTATAAGCCACTCCATCACTCTATGAGTAGTCCGGAAATCTTACATCATAAATCTGCATCCTTGAGAAACCTATGATACCGAATCCCACAAATGTAGACGCCATAAATCCATAACTCCAAATGTCGTAATCCTTGACCCCATAACCTTACATACTCGGATCCGGAAAGCACTTAATCCAGAATTCCTCAGTATCAGACTCTGAAGCCCCAAACGCGATAATCCTTACAACTCTAAATTATCCTCATTACCACAACCTTCAGAACTCCTAAGCCCATAACCTCGGAATCCATAACTTCAATCGCCGTAACCCAGCATCCCGTAGTCTCAGGCGTCACAATCCGATAATGTCAAGCCTTAACCGTAAACTCTGTGATAGCATACTCAACAAAATCTGTAACAGTGGAACGTAAAATGCTATAACATAGAATTCTACAATCTCGAACTGTGAAGCGTCAAATCCTTTCTCCTCAGACCCCATAAACCAGAATTCCTGAATCCTAGATTCTGATTTATCGAAAGCCAGATTCCCAGACCCCAGAATCTCGGACCTTGAATTCCATTATTCAGAACTCCACAATCTCGAACTCTGTACCGTCGAAAGCTACAATAACAGGTCCCAGAATCTGTGACTTTATTTATGGCTCTAAACTCCGTTTGCGCTGGAGAGATCGTGCCCGCTAGCATAGCTGAGGCGTCTGCCGAGATTGTTAGATAAGCGCAACTTACCTGCAGTAGCGCTCGGCATTCTATCGCGGTTTCGACCTTGCAGTACGTTTTCGTTCTGACAAAAAATTGGCAGCGGTTTTTATTATCGAGTGATGTAAAATAAATAATGAAAGTTATTAAAATGTATTTGAAATTGAAAAGAATTTTTTTCTGACATTTTCATGCTGGCTCAGGTAGAAATTAATCACATAAGTTGGTTTTACATTCTGGAATGTTTCGTACGTCATCTACATTTTCAGATTCTGCGTATTCATCAAAATTCATACCATCATCGTCCATTTCACTGATGTCAGACATAGATTCATTGTTTTCTACAGCAAGCGTCTCACCTTTTTTTCTGCATTGTCCACATACTTTCGAATTTTTCGGCAAATCAGGAAACTTTTGAATAAATGAATTTGATACTTTTCTCAAGCCTTTACAGGGGTCCAGGGCGTTTTGTCGAAGGACTTTTGGTCAACGACAGTTGGTCGCCCACCTTAGGTCGAACAGATGTTTGGTCGAACAGATTATTGGTCGACTGGACTTTTGGTCGACTAGACTTTTGGTCGAACAGACTTTTGGTCGACTAATGTTAATCATAATTTTTTATTTTTCGTATTTTATATAATATTGTTGTAATTTTCCTAATAACTAAAGCAACAATACACCAACTTTTAATATATTACTAAAAAAATCATTTTAATATCACTATTTCACAATAATATAAAAATAACCTAAAACCCCAACACACCGACACTACATGGTACAGCAAGTGTCTCAATATTGCAGTAATAATAGTACCGTATTGGTTGACCCTTCTGGGTTATGGGTGTGAAAGGGCGCGGAGCGCTCCGCGCCCTTTCACACCCAAAACCCAGCGGGTCAACACGGGCTGACCTTGGTTTTTTTTTAAATATACATTAATCGACCAAACGTCCGTTCGACCAAACGTCCGCTCGACCAAAAGTGTCGACCAACTGTCTTTCGACCTGATGTCGACAAAACGTCCGGATACGTTTACATGTATTATCAGCTGTTGTATTGTAAGGATTTATGCATCGATCCGAATGAGGCATCTTGAACCGAAGTTCAAACGACCTATTTAAAAGAATTTTACTTAAAAAAGATCTGTTGTATGAAAAATATTGCGATTGAGAAACAGTAGCATGGCTTTTATCTATACTACATAAGTAATAGAATTTAATTATACTCGGATTTAGTCTTTTGCGACACACGATAGTGTGAGTATTTTTTCCAAAGAAAATTAATAAAAGTCGCTAAAGTATTTTTGAAGTTGGAAAGGATTTTTTCCTGACATTTGTTATGCTAGGTCAAGTGAAAACGGATAACAAATTTCTCAACCATTATAAATAAATAGATATACCCGCTGTAAATGTATTAAGGACTTGAAAAGATTTGTTTTGGTTCGTTCTTATTCATAACCTACTTATATCTCCTGGAAAAGAAGATTTTTAAAATTATTAATTTACAAAAAACTACCTACATGAAATATTTTTCGAATATTTTTGTAATATTCCAGCGATATTCTTTACGTTCCGAACAGTTATATTGAAAAAAAAAATTTTAATGCCAAAAATACTTAATCTATCCAACTCTATTCAATAATTGATTTATTTGATTTTTTTTAATTCATGCAATAAGACTATTATTTTAATACAAAGTACCGTATTACATTTTTGGAAAAAATTTTTATTCTATTTTAATTGATGTAAACAAAATTATAAGTAAATAAAATAATAATAATATTCACTCGAATGCCTTGGTAAAATGAAGAGAAAAATTAGAAATTAAAAAAATTTCTTGAACATTTAAAGGGATATTTCAACTAATCTAACATCGAATCAATCTAACAAAATATTTTCCGAATATTTTTATAACATTCCAGAAATATCGTTCAGTTTACGAACAATTATATTTAAAAAATATTATTAAAATCAATAAAAAAAAATATTTTTAATATGCCAAAAATGACAAATTTATCAGACTTTGTTCAATTATTTATTTATTTGTGAGTTCTTTAAAAATATATGTAACAAAACTATTATTTTAACGAACGGTACCATGTTACATTCTAGAAATTTTTTTTTACATCATATTTAAATTAATGTAAAAACATTATAAGGAAACAAACTAATAATAACATTCACTCGAATGCCTAGGTTAAATAAAGAGAACAGAACTTTAAATAATTTCTTGAATATTTAAAGGGATATTTCAATAAATATAACAAGACATATTGACTGAACATTTTATAAACATTATTTGCATCTCTTGAAAAGTTTCGAGAATATTGCAAAAAATACTTTTTATGGTACAAACATTTTCTATAACACTCATTTAGTGATATTTAATTAAAAATGAATTAAAAATTAATTAATTCATTGAAAATATAGCGACAATATTCCAATGGATATTTAAAATATTAAATAGCAGTTGCTATGGCAACAATCATCTTGTTTACATACATAATAAGCCATAGCAACTATTATTTATATGCATTTGACGATATTTACAAATTACATAATTGAATGAATGTCGAGTGAGCTGGTGTCAGTTATCGCCCTTTAACATTATTAAGTAAACAAAATATCTTATGAATCAAAAAGTGTAACCAAAAGTTTTTATGTGGTTACTGAGGTGCATAACTTTTGCATCGAAATCCGGCAGTCTTTGATTTTACAAGGTTACTTATTTTGTATAACTGCGATTTTTAGGCTTCACATAATATCTGAGAATATTTGAGTATCGAGGTGTACAATAGTGAGATTTTTTATTGAAAATTAAGAATGTTATTATGATTAATCAAAATAATGTAGATTTATTTATTTATTGAAAACCAGAAAGAGATACAGTTTATATACAAACTGCAAAACCCTGCAGAGGTAAACTTAGTTACCTATACGCAGGTCTGGTATTAAGACATAACACAAAAAAAAATTATACAAAATATTAAATAAAAAAAATATATATATACTTAATACTAATTTAAAACTAAAACTGACTTAAAAACTAAGCATATAAAATTTTAGTTTTTTAACAATTTTCGTATTTTTATATAAAGCGATAAATTATATACAAAACATTAATTTTGTATCACAGCGCTTCTTAATTAGATTATCCAATCTTTTAGTAACTTTTTATGAGAATTTTTAGTTATATTTAAAGTTTTAAACTCATTTTGTAAATTGTTAAAAGTTGTAATTGCTTTTTTAAAACTATTTTTGTCGCTAACCCTTTTGCTATTTTTAGGTATAGTTAAGTTTTTTCTCCTAGTTATACTAGTTGATGCAAGGTATTGGCTTTTTAGGTCTGTATAATGATATTTTAACGCCTCAAAAGTAAATAGTTGTTCCAAGTTCATAGGATTATCTTCAACAAAATTGTTCTTATTAATAACTTTCAAAATTTTTTTCTCTAATTTTTGCAATAAATCTCTATTATTTCTATAAGCTCCACCCGAAGCTAATATTCCATAACTTATTATACTATGAAAAAATGCATAATATATCATTCTTAATATTTCTGTTGGCATTGATTTGGCAATTTTATAGAAAATATAGACTAGATATTTCGTTTTTTGTATTATATATTGAACGTGTTTATCCCACTTTAGGTTGTAGTCAAATACTATTCCCAAATATTTGCACTTTTCTACTCTAGTTATATTTCTATCCTTAATCTTAATATCTATTTGAGGTGGAACACTATCAATGTAGTTACCATAGGTCATAACAACAGTCTTCTCAACATTTAAAGATAATTTGTTTAATGTTAACCACTTATCAATTTTTATTAAATACTTATTCATAGTTGTTCGCGCTCCACTCCAAGTATTACCATTTGCTATTATTGCAGTGTCATCAGCATATGACAATATTGTCTCTAGCGGGATCACTTTCAGGATATCATTAATGTATAGTATAAAAAGTAGAGGTCCTAATATTGTGCCTTGTGGAACACCCGTATTTATTAACATGCTATCACTTTTATTAACATTTATTTTAACTACTTGATATCTATCATTAAAATAACCTGAAAGTAGATCCAACGTCTTTCCTCTTATTCCTAAACAATAAAGTTTATCTAATAATATTTTATGATCTACAGTATCAAAAACTTTTGCTAAGTCTAGAAACGTTATAAGTATCGGTTTACTTTGATCCAAGTTATTGTATAGTGTATTTGTTATGTAATTGAGAGCATTCTTTGTACCTATTTTTTTCATAAAACCAAATTGGTGTTCAGATATTATATTACTTTTTTTAATAAAATCATAAATTCTGTTATATAAAATTCTTTCAAGAATTTCAGCTACATTTGATATTAATGAAATAGGTCTATAATTTGATATATTACGAGTATGCTTCTCTCCAGACTTGTATATAGGAACAATTTCCTCTTTTTTTAGTGCATCAGGCCATACAGCGTTTTGAATACAAGAATTAACATTAATTAAATGCGCTGAAGGTTCAGCAATATTGTTGCAAAGTATTTTTAAAGTTTTGGCATTTATTTTGTCAACTCCTCCATTTTTTAATTTCAAATTATTAATAATACTTGCAACCTCATGCGCACTAGTTGGTTTTAAGAAGATGGAGCTTGCATTCATATCTGGTAATTTTAAATCAGCATCCGAATATTTATCAATTTTCTCACTCAATTTTTTACCTATTTCACAAAAATACTTGTTCATATTATTAGCTATTAAACGTTTATCTGTTATTTTCTCGCTATCAACTTTAATATAATTAATAGTATCATTAAATTTAATTTTTTTCCCTATTTTTGTGTTTATAATTTCCCACAGTTTTTTGGGATTATTTGTATTATTTTGGATCAGACTTTTATCGTATTTGACTTTTGCATCTGTAATTACCTTATCTAATATTTTGGCATATCTTGTGTACTGTACTTTAAGTTGATCATTCTCACGATCCATCTGCCATAAATTATACAAAAATTCTTTAGTATCACACGATTTTATTATAGCATCTGTAATCCAGTTCTTTCTTTGTTTCTTATTATCTTTCCTCAATTTTATTTTTGCTAATTCAATGCATTTTTTTATTTTGCTTAACAGTGTATCAGTAGCAATATTAGGATCATGTATTGACATAGTTCTATTCCAATTTATTGTCTTGGTAACGTTTCTTACTTTTTTATAGTCTATTATTTTAGTAGGTGCTTTACTTTTAGTCTTCATCTTGTTTATAGCAATAAAAATAGGGTAATGATCTGTTAAAGAATGTTTTAATTTATATGTAACTGTACTTAGGCTATTAGTTTTAATGAAGATATTATCAATACAAGATCCTTTACAGTTTCCTATAGGTGGCCTTGTAATTCCCACGAAACCAGGAAAATATCCATTTTGTAAGAAGTTACAGAGGAATTTTTGACTAATATTATCAGATTCTAGTAAATCAATATTAAAATCACCTATAACTAAATGATTTTTAGTATTTCTCTTATTATTCAAGAACTTGTTTAAATCTAGAATGAATTCTGCCTTAGGTATGTGATGAGATCTGTATACAGCGGAAAATTCCATACTACTGTTATCATTTAATGTGATATGAGTATTTATTATTTTAATCTTTTCATACTTAATAATTTTAGTTTTGTGTACAATATTCTTATCAACAAAAACCATGACACCATCATTCTGATTTAAGTTACTTTCATTATAATAACTATTATATCCCTCTAAATCGTGTATTTTATAATTTACTTGTACAAAAGTTTCAGTGCATATAACAATACATGGTCTACTAGTTAGACTTTGTAATAGAATTTTTAACTTATCAAAATTTGCAGACATACTTCTTATATTTACATGCATTATAATATCATTTTTATTGTTAATGATTTTATTTAGACAATTGATATTGTCACATGTTTTTTCCTTTTAAATAGAGTCTTTTTGTATTTTATCCAGAAATTCAAAATCCATATTTAATTATTTGAAACTTAAGTCTTTGTATTTTTTCTTGTGCTATTTCTTGTTACTGTTTGTTGTTTTTGCGGTGGGTGCCTATCACCACTACACAGCGCGTCCTCAGGTTGCGGATAGAGGAACGACCCCTGAGAAAGAGGTTAGCTGCGAATAAAGCAAATAAGCAGTCGCGGACAGCCGATAGCCCAGGCGTGGGTGTGATGAGCCCGCACTGGCGAACGCATTCATCTAGAAACACTACGCAAGCACCGCAACAACTACAAACACTATACAAAATCTCCTATCTTACTTTCTTCTTCTACCTTACTCTGTGATCTATCTCTTTTACCACACATTTCAAACAACAAATGGGCCAAAAATCCTGCTGTCGTGGAGGATACGGGAGCGATGACAACTGCCCTGAGAGGGGATGTGTAGAATGATTCGCCACCTGGTCTTACATGGCAACGAAGCCAGCGAAGGCGCGCTGCCTTGCAGGGGGGCGTTAGGATATGAGAATGAAACCTAGTGTGTCTGACGACGAGTTGACTATGTCCTCGCCAAAGTCGGAAAGCTCTCATACTTAGTTCTAGGGAGGTATGAGGGTTATCACCCCTAGACGGATGGACTCACCTGCGATCGGAACAGGATCCAAAACGCGCGGGTTTAACTTACTATCATGGCTCAAAGAAAACAAAACCAAACCAAAAGAAACTTAAGGGTGGGAACCTGGAATGTACGCAGTCTACACAGAGCGGGCGCGTTCCGGGAAATCATAAATGAAACTGAGAGGTACAATTTAGATTTGGTAGCAATACAAGAAACCCGATGGAAAGATAACGCGATGCTAGGATCCGGTAACTTCACCTTTATATATGGGGGCGCGAGCGGGCATTCTCTAGGCACCGGATTTCTTGTTAACAAAAGCATCATACATTCTGTTAAAAGTTGCAATTTCGTGAATGACCGACTCTCGTATATCATCATCGAAGGAGCGTGGTATAATTACGTGGTTATTAACGTCCACTGTCCCACGGAGGACAAAGAGGAAGAAGTCAAAAATCTTTATTATGAAACTTTAGAGCAATTAATCGACCAATTCGCGTCTTACGACACCAAAATAGTAGTGGGGGATTTCAATGCTAAAATAGGGAGAGAGGAAATGTTTAGGCCCACCATAGGCAAAGAAAGTCTGCACGAAACCAGCAACGATAACGGTATTATGGTCATAAATTTCGCGGCCGCAAAAGATCTTATAGTCAAGACCACGTGCTTCAAGCACAAGGATATACACAAGGCAACGTGGACATCGCCGGATGGGGCCACGCACAATCAAATCGATCATTTTCTTATTGATAAGAGGCGCCACACGAATGTACTCGACGTAAGGACCTATAGGGGGGCGGATTGCGACTCAGATCATTATCTAGTAGTGGCCAAATTAAGAGCCAGATTAGTAGCCGGTCAAAATAGTAAGCGAGCGAACAAATTAGAAACCTTTGATATTGGAAAACTACGAAGCGGGGTAGAGCGAATCAAGTACCAAGTAGAAGTTAGCAACCGATTTCAGGTGCTCGAGGAAACGGATGAACAGACGGGAGTAGATGACGATCCGAACAGGTTGTGGGGGGCTATCGAAAAAGCTATAAAAGGGGCCGCGAACAAAGTACTGGGTAAGAAAAAAAGGCCGAAGAGCAAACCATGGTTTGACGAAGAGTGCGAACTCTGGTTTGAAAGGCGCAAGAAGGCTAAATTAGATAGTGTACACAATGAAAGCGGTAGGGCCGTAGAAGAATACCATGAAATAAGAAAGCAAGTGCGTGTGATTTACAGAAACAAGAAGCGCGAGTATCAGAAAAATGAAATTAGAAAAATAGAAACTAATAGTAGGGAAAATAACCCGCGCGAGATGAACAAAGGAATAAATGCTATTAGGAAGGGTTTTCAGAGTAGATCGCAGTTAATGAAAGATAAGGACGGGAACCTCGTGACAAGCGAAAATGAACTATTGAAATTATGGAAAGATTATTTCGATAAGTTATTAAACGTGCATGAAAACTCCGAGGAAATGGGAGACGGAATCCACACTGCTGAACTCCATATGGACGAAACGACCTACAAAGAAGTAGAGGCCGCGATCAAAAAGCTAAAGAACAATAAGGCCGCAGGAAACGATTCTATACCAGCTGAACTACTTAAATATGGAGGCACCGCGCTTACATCTAAAATTTTTTATCTAGTATGTGCTATTTGGAGAAATGAAACAATACCAGAAAATTGGAAAGAATCCATCATCATATCGATCTTTAAAACGGGAGATAAAACAGACTGCAATAACTACCGGGGAATCTCATTTTTAGCTACCTGCTACAAAGTTCTGTCAAACGTAATACAGGCCAGACTCACACCATTCGCGGAAGATATAATAGGAGATTATCAGTGTTGATTCCGGCGCAACAGGTCAACGAGCGAGTCTTATCTTACCATAAGACAATTATTAGAGAAAAAGTGGGAATATTGCGAAACTATACACCAGCTATTTGTGACTTTAAGAAAGCGTACGACTCTGTCAATCGAAGCAAAATGTATGAAATCCTAGTGCTCCTTGGCGTACCAAAAAAACTCGTAAAATTAATTCAAATATGTCTGAACGGAAGCACTGGAAAGGTCCGAATAGTCGGTAATGTATCCGAATCGTTCATGATACGCGACGGTTTGAAGCAAGGTGACGGGCTTTCAACGGTACTCTTTAACTTGACGCTAGAGCATGTTGTTAGAAAAATGCAGGCTAGCGAGCTAGGCGCAACACTCAACGGAACAACGCAGATTTTAGGCTATGCGGATGACTTGGAAATAGTGGGAGATAACGGTGAAACGGTGGCGAGAATTGCGGAAATCCTTATAAACGCGGCTAAAGACACGGGGTTAGAAGTGAGCGAATCGAAAACGAAATATATGATCATGGAGAAACTGGGCATTCGCGAAGCAGAGGGGGATCTCAGAGTCGGAAATTTCATTTTTGAAAAGGTTAGCGAATTCAGATATTTAGATACAACTATAAATGATCGAAACGAAATTAAAGCCGAGATTAATAAGAGACTTCATTCGGGTAATGCCTGCTTCTACGCCGTGAACAGATTACTTAAGTCAAAGCTACTGTCGAAAAATGTCAAAATAAGGATATACAGGACTATAATAATGCCGGTAATCTTGTATGGGTGCGAAACCTGGGCGCTCACTAAAGCGGAAGAAAATCGTTTTAGGGTATTTGAAAATAAAGTTCTGAGGAAAATATACGGGCCAAAGAAAGATGAGGAAACTGGGGAATGGATGGGCAGGGCCCGTGGCAAGAATGGGCGATGATCGTACAGCAGTGCGCATAATGAAAGGAAAACCGAAAGCAACGCGACCTCTTGGTAGACCTAGACGCAGATGGGAGGATAACGTAAAATCAGACGTAACTGAAATTGGGCGGGAAGGCGCGAAATGGATGGGGTTGGCACAAAATAGGGAAACGTGGAAGGCTTGCGTAGATGAGGCGATGAACTTTCAAGTTCGAAATGCCACTTAAAAAAAAAAAAATTTGTTGTTTTTGCTGCTGTTGAACATTTTGTTGTTGTTCTTGCTGCTGTTGTTGCTGCCGTTGTTGGTTTTGTTGCTGTTCTCGCTGTTGTTCTTGCTGCTGTTGTTGCTGTTGTTGAGAAAATTTCTCACTTTGCATATTGTTTGCATTCTCTTTTTGTTGGTTATTTATCTTCAATTGATAATGCTTCGGTATTCTATACACTGTTGGTAATGTAGGTATCACAGGATAATCAGTGTTTTCAATTAATTTTTTAATCTTGTTTTTTATTATTTTGCATAAATTTATATCTGCTGCATTATGACACGTACTAAAAACTGTATTAAATTTATTATTGCTGTAACTGCAGTTTATACATACTAATACTTCATTATCACACTCAATAGTTTTGTGATTTTTTGCACACTTTAGGCATGTTATTTTATTATTGCACTTTGTACCATTGTGTCCCAACCTACCACAGTTGAAACATGGTTTTATATTTATCAGGTCAAAAACTCTACAGCTTTGACATCCAATAAAGATTCTGTTCTTGTTATCTCTGATGTTTTTATAAATTTCAGCTGTCACTTCCACTAAAACGCTACTGAGTTTTGTCGTCTTGTTTGTATACAAGTGTAACACCTGAGCTTTAGTATTAAAATTTGCGAAATTCCTTATGTTTATATCTTCTTCAATTTCATTCTCATCCATATTCATATTGTTATCAATTCCAACTATTTTAATTTTTGGATTATTTAATTGTTCTATTTTCATTTCACAATCTCCATCTAGGCTGTTCTTTAATAAACTTTCAGCATTTTCAACACAGTCATTATTCATACATTTAATAACAATCTCATCTTTATTTTTGCTGTATATTTATTTTGTTCGAATGCTTTTCACATCTATTAAACATTTTACTATAATTTTTTTGACATCTGTTTGTCTTGCATTATTTAAGGTTTTAACTATAAGTGTTGGAACTCGTTTTTGTAGAGGTTTCACAGCACTTGTTATTTCAGCAAAAGATTTATTGCTTCTTTGGTAACTTTTTTGTTTTCCTATAATTTCTTTCAGTAGATCATTTTTTTCAACAAGTTCTCTGTTAAGTTGTTTTAATAGTTCATTTTCTTTTTGCATGATTTCAAGATCAGCTGCACTATCTCTCACTGTTGAGTTCAGTAGGTCTTGTGATTTACACTCGAATTCCTTAAGTATTTCCTTCCTTATTTCTTCTGATTGCCTCGATTTTATTTGTGCAATCATTGCCTTTGTTGATTCACTCAAAACCTCTTCATCAACTTTTGAGGTTATGTTTTTGTGTTCTTGGCATATTATTAGCCTTTCACTAAAAAAAATTAGACTTTTTTGTTTTGAACAACTTTGGAGGTACGCATTATCACATATAATACAAATAACTGTTGTTACTTCATTCTGTGAGTGACATTTCAGAAACTTTTTACTGGTCTTATCCGGAGGATCTTTCCCTCCCGCCGCCATGTTGGCCCGCAGCCAACATAAGATAATATAAAGATTTATAAAGATTTTCTTTAATAACATTTTTTCACTAGACGAAAAGTAACACAATCGAAATTCACAATATTGAAAATTATAAATCCACCCGCAGAGCATGGGATATTTCAGTAGAGTCTGTTAAGTCTGAATAAGATTCCAGATTCTCAGGAAAATATCTCCAAGGTTTTAACGATCTGAGGAGAAATTTTTGAACCAGTGAACGAATATCCTAATATGAGTTGGCTATTTAAAATATCCATTTGAATATTGTAGCTTTATTTTTAATTAATGAATTAGTTATTATTTTTTGTTTAAATTCAAAATCAGTGAATGAGTATTATAGAAAATGTTATATATTTGTATTGTATAAAGTATTTTTGTGTAATATTCTTGAAATTTTTCAAAATATGTAAATAACGTTTGACAAATGATCAGTCAAGATTACTTGACATATTTGTTAAAATTATCTTTGAAATGTTCATGACATTTTTTTAATTTCTAATTTTTCTCTTCATTTGACCCACGCATTCAAGTGAATATTATTATGATTTCATTTACTTATAATTTTTTGACATCAATTTTAATTTTATCTTTTTAGTTTTTCAACAATAAATAAATAATTGAACAGAGTTAGATGATTTAATATTTTTGGCATTATGAAAATATTTATTGAATATAATTGTTCGTAAACTAAACCTCTAGAATATTACAAAAATATTCGGAAAATATTTAATGTTAGGTTGTCTTTTGGAAATTAATAATCACGAAAATCTTCTTTTCTAGGAGCTATAAATAGGTTATGAATACCAACAAACAGAAACAAATCTTTTCAAATCCTTCATACATTTACAGTGGGCATATCTTTTAACTTATAAGGGTTGTTTATTCGTTTTCACTTAACCTAGATAACAATATCAGAAAAAAATCCATTTCGACTTCAAAAACACTTTAGCGACTTTTATTATTTATTTTCTATCGATCGGTGATAAAAAAATGCTTCGAGAAAAACTATTAATAAAAAAATAGTAAAATCTTGAAAAAAATATTCACACTATTGTATGCCACAAGGGACTAAAAGTATGATTAAATTCAATCACTTATGTAGTATTGATAAAACCCATGCTACTGTTTCTCAATCACAATATTTTTCATACAACAGATCTTTTTTAAGTCAAATTCTTTTAAATAGGTCATTCGAACTTCCGTTCAAGATGCCTCATTCGGATCGATGCATAAATCCTTACAAAACAAAAGGTCATAATATGCGTGAAGGCTTGAGAAAAGTATCAAATTCATTTATTCAAAAGTTTCCTGATTTGATGAAAAACTAGAAAGTATGTGGACATTGCAGAAAAAAAGGTGAGACATTTGCTGTAGAAAACAATCAATCTATGTCTGACATCGGTGACATGGATGATAATTGTATGGAGTTTGATCAATACGCAGAGTCTGAAAATCTAGATGACGTACGAAACATTTTAGAATGTGAGAACGAACTTAAAACACCGAAAGAAATCGAATTTGTAGAAATTATGGAAGGTCTTAAAGACAAATTTTCTAGTCTACCAAATAAGGACCCCCTTAAGGTTAGAATACTCACAATAGTACCATTGTCTTGGAATATACGGAGGATAATGGATGAATTTGGTGCAACCAACTATTTAGCTCGTAAAGCTTGCGACTGAAAGATGGTGTTTTAGGTAATACTACAGCAAAGGCTGGAAAAAATTTGTCAGGCGATACGATCAAACAAATCGAACAATTTTATAAGACAGGAGTGAAAGATAAAGTGTCAATGATAGTTGAAGGAGAACGTAAAAACGTACAAAAGCGCCTCCTGCTAATGATCTGAAAGAATTGTATTCTTCTTTCAAAGAATCCAATCCTCAACATCTTGTGAGTTTTAGCTTATTTGCAAAACTTCGATCAAAAAAACTGCATACTTGTTGGAGCTAAAGGAACTCATTGCGTTTGTGTATGCACCATCCATGAAAATTGTAAAATGATGTTGGATGCAATTAACATACCTAGTTTAAGTAACAATCAAATAAGTAACTACAAAGATTGTATTGAAAACTTAGTCTGCAAGGAACCAAAACCGGATTGCTATCTCAATAATTGCGAAAAATGTCCTGATAAAATGAATTTTTCTGTGTATTTGGAAGATTTAATGAATGACGAAGGTATATATGACGTCGAGTTCAGTTCGTGGTTAGGAACTGATCGGTCTACATTGCAAGCACAAACTCTTGAAGTTGTTGATTTCATCGACGAATTGTGTGAAAAGCTTCAAATTTTGAAGACACACTTATTCATTGCAAAAGAACAAACAAAATTTTTTTCAGATATAAAACTGGAAATTTCGGAAAGTGAAGCTGTCGTTGCAGCTAACTTTTCAGAGAGCTATGCTTATGTTGCCCAAGATGCATCACAAGCTTTCCATTTCAACAACAATCAGTTTACGGTTTTTCCAGTTATATTTTATTACAAAGAAGATGAATGCCTTAAGCATGTGAGTTGCGTGTTTCTTTCAGACAGTTTAAAGCACGACACTGCTGCTGTTTACACGGTCCAAAACAAACGTATTATGGAAATAAAAAAATATGTAAGAAAATTAAAAAAAGTAATTTACATAACAGACGGTGCCAAACAGCATTTCAAGAATAAATTTCAAATGAGTAATGTAATGAATCACGGTACTGACGTTGGCGTCGAAGCGGAGTAGCACTATTGTGCGACTGCTCATGGCAAAGGTTGTATTGACGGCATTGGAGCTACTTTTAAAAGAGAAGAGTATCGAGTTAGTCTTTTGGCAAAACCAAAAAATGCAATTTTATCATTTGAATCCCTCCTCCGTTGGGCTAATAGTCATTTCAATACGATCAAAATATTCTACTACAGTAAAATAGAACACGATAAGATGAGTAGAAAATTAAATAGCAGGTTTGATAAAGCAAAGGCTGTCAATGGAATCATGGGAAATCACAGTTTTATTGTTTTACCACATAATAAATTGTTAATGAAAGTATATTTGAGTGCTGAGAACGGCCAAGAGTTGGACATGTAACATACGGTATGCAGTTGATCATATGTAGAATATTTATTGTAGTTCTCAAAGTTCTGTTCTATTCAGAAAATAAATTGTGAAAATATTTATTGCGGTATGATCTTTATTAAAGATAATGAATATATAATGCTGAACTGTTGGCACCCTTATTGCTTGACACGATTGATAAGGGTCAGGAGACGCTTTAAGGAATGCGAACACAAGTGGCGATCTGGATGGCGGGTGGGTTGGGTTGCCCGATACCCAGACCGGCGGAGGGTTTCTCGACGATTCGGGCGATACGGTCAGTCACTGCGGCATTCGAGGTTTGCTATTGATGACATTACGAAGTTTTCCCCAGTTTAATAAAAATTTATGGATTCATGGACGAAAATTATAATGGATCGGTATTCACCGACCTCAAAAATGTATGAAAAACCTAGTCTGGTTATCAATTGACAGAAAACGTATATTATGGACCGATGTATTCCGTAATTTCGCTGTTTTCAGAGGTTATGTCACTTTCCAGCGTCTTATGTCAACTTAAAGTAGACACAAAAAGGAACAATTTAAGCCTACAAAATTTTTTTTCACTCAGCACTTACGATATGTAATTCGTGCAATTAAAATTTTTTTTCTCAGATTTTCTCGTTCCAACCGCCATATTGAAGCCACCATGTTGATTCGTTCGATTCCTTCTTAAGTATACATTCCATGTTTACTCCCTTATTATGAGAACGCATGATTCCGCCATGTATAGATTTGTTTCTTTTATGCCCTAGAACACTATCCATGTGGTTTTATAATGATTTTGTTTACGCACCAATAGCGATGCGGCATAATAGTAATAAATATTAAAAATGAAAAAAAGTAGTCACGCCACTTTGGTGTCTTTTAACTTTTTCCCTATTAAGAGCACACATTTCTAACATGTCATATTCGATTGCGCTCACTAAATGCTTGAAATTCATCACCTATTTATACATTTTCAAAAGACGCACCAAATTCTACAGAAAAAAAAATTTTAAAAATAAGAAAGTCACGCGTCGTTTTCTGCAAATTTTACCCTATTTTATTTATGTATCGTATGAATTTTTGTCTTCAAAATGTATACTATAATACTTTTTTATGGGTTTACATGCTGTAAACAATGTATACAATCTAGATCTTGTCTGATAAACGAGCCAAAATATTGTATTAACACAAAAAATATTGCGTCACACAAAATTCCGAACTAATTGAGAATTGCTCATATATATATATAGATATACGATGCGCCGGCCGCACTGTAGTACAGCACAGAGCTGGCGGCTCCGATGCTAGGCTTACAGTTCCCCCTCTCATCTCCGCCTCTCTCTATGCAGCTTCTGCTGCCTTAGCCTGATGCTACTTCTCTCTCTCTCTCTCTCCCTCTCCTTCTGCTGCTGGCTCATAGTCGCGGCCGGCTGGGCTGTCGCTGTCTGTTTCTTGAGTTGCTGCTTTTTCGTATGTCGCGTGCCGCACAGCTGAGGCGTCGTTGCTGCGGGGCCGCTGTAATTCGGTTTCCTGGTGCGACGGCCCTCACCTCGGCCACTTCTGCGTGTGTGCGCGAGGCCGGCTAGGTTGGTGTGTGTGTGTACGTGTGTGGTCCAGGTAGGGCTAGCTGGGTCACGTCTGCGTGTGTACCGGCGGCTCTTCACCTAGCCCTCAGTGGTCAGCTGTTGTGGCTCTCGGGCTGGCGGCTGCTGGTGCTCTTCTTCCTGGAGTATTCTAGCTGCGGCTTCTCGTTTCTCTTGTCGTGCTGGTGTGTGTGTCCGTAGTGGTGTGTAGTATAATGCAAGCTCTTCACCTAGCCCTTAGTGGTCAGCTGTTGCGGCTCTCGGGCTGGCGGCTGCTGGTGCTCTTCTTCCTGAAGTATTCTAGCTGCGGCTTCTCGTTTGTCTCGTCGTGCTGATGTGTGTGTCCGTAGTGGTGTTCAGTGTAATGCAGTGCACTGTCAGGGCACTGGTTGATGGTGTGCGGTGCAGTGCGCGATGGACCGTCTAGGCACGGTGCACTGTGCACCCGTGTATTGCCGCCGAATGCAGCTAGCTGTGTTATAAGTGTGCGCGGAAAACGCGAAAATAAAACCCGGTTAATAATAATATTTTACTACTAGCTAGCTCGGGTGTAGTTAGGCTCGCGCGTGGACTTGTTGGCTGACTTTTCCCGTAATGTTTGATAGTGCAATTGTGTTAATTTTAGTGACGTTTACTGCGTCACAAGCAATAAAAATAGGGTAATGGTCTGTTAAAGAATGTTGTAATTTATATGTAACCGTACTTACGCTGTTAGATTTTATGAAAATATTATCGATACAAGATCCTTTACAGTTTCCTATATGGGGTCTTGTAATACGCACCATACCAGGAAAATATCCTTTGTCTAAGAAGTTGCAGATAAATTCTTGACAAATATTATCAGATTCTAATAAATCAATATTAAAATCTCCTATATTGAAGTGACTTTTAATATTTCTCTTTTTATTCAAGAACTTGTTTAAATCTAGAATGAACTCAGTCTTAGGTATGTGATGAAATCTGTACACAGCAGAAAATTCCATACTACTATTATCATTTAATGTAATATGAGTATTTATTATTTTAATCCTTCCATATTTAATAGTTGTAGTTTCGTTTACAATATTCTTATCAACAAAAAGCATTACACGATCATTCTGATTTAAGTTACTTCTATTATAATAACTATTAAATCCATCTAAATCATGTATTTTATAATGTACTTGTACAAAAGTTTCAGTGCATATAACAATAGCTGGTTTCCTAGTTAAACTATCTAATAGAATTTTTCATTTGTCAAAATTAGCAGACATACTTCTAATATTCACATGCATTATAAAATCATTTTTATTGTTAATGGCTTTATTTAGATTATTAATATTACCACAAGTCTTTAAGTATTGTATCACAAAATTAAAAATTCATATTTGAACTATTTAACTATTATCCTAACTTCCCTGTTCTTTTTATTAATTGTTGTTGGTGGTGTTGTTGTTGTTGTTGTTGTTTTTGTTTTTGTTGTTATTGTTGTTGCTGTTGTTGCTGTGACTGATTTTCATTTTATTTTTGTATATCTTCAAGTAGTTGAGATTGACTGTGAATTAGTTGAGGTGATGTTTCTTGTATGTATACCTATTGTCCTATACTTTTCCTTTGCAGATGTTGTGTTGTATACCACGATGGTAAAATAGAGAGTCAGTATACTTCTTTATTTTACTTTTAAGAATCTTGCAAAATGTCGCATCCGATGCCATGTGATTAATGTTCTAATTTGGAACACGCCGACATTCAGGCAGCCAGGATTTATTGGGACGATTCCGCACGTGTCTTTCGTATCTGAAAATATAACACACAGATCGTCGGATCGTCGGATGATGGAATCTGGACAAGCTGAACATCGATAAACTAGTCGAGGTACTGCTCGAAGGCAAGGGAACTTTACCGTTGACGAACGCCACCGAAGACAGGGACGGAGCGGAGACTCTCGTGAGGGAGACTATGGGTCTTATTCACCGACACATACATGCCGCGCAAGGGATTGCGACATGAAAAACGCTCAGCTTATTGGTGGTCGGACGAAATTCCGGAAATGAGAGCGGAAGCGAACCGCTTCAGAAGAAGAGCACAAAGAACGCGAGATAGACAGGAAGCAGCATTGATATTGGCGCAGCATAGAACAGCAGACGGACGGCTCCGACACGAGATCAAGCGGAGCCAGGCACAGGGCTGGAAAAACTTGAGTGAGGAAGTCAATCGAGACGTATGGGGCTTGGGTTACAAGATCGTGGTCAAGAAATTCTGTGCGCTCCCCAATCACCCTTTTGACGCAATCACCATCGAATCATGAACACTCTGTTTTCAACATACCCGCCAAGGCAAGACCAGGAGGTAACCGCTGAAGTAGGAGAGATTCCCCTATTCTCCATCGTTGCGGATTGCTGACAAAGTGGTGCAGAGCGGAAAGGACCCTGGACCCGACGCTGGACGTTAAGGACGCCTTCAACTCGCCCAGACATCTTTGACGCGTTGAACGAGTTCAGAGTCCCGAAGTATCTCATGTTAGTGATATGGGACTACCTAAAGGACCGTATCCTCCGCTATGAAACAGAAGGCCAACGCGAGAAATGTCTAATCGGCGGCGTGGCACAGGGGTTGATCTTTGGCCCTGATTTTTGGAACATCCTGTACGATGCCCTTATGAGACTCGGGCTACCAAAGGGGGTATACATGATAGCGTACCAGGATGATGTCGTCTTAGTCATCATCGCGTGGAACTTTGAACAAGCTCAATATATGCTTAACCAGGCGATGCGCAAGATCTCGCGTTGGATGGGGGAACATAGTCTCGACTTGGTAGCCCCCAAAACCGAGATCGTACCTGCACTAACAAACAGATAAGGACCGTTTTTCCCATATACGTGGGAGAGACGGCAGTTTCGACTAGAACCGATTCTATGTATCTGGGACTCAAACTAGATACTAAGCTTACTTTATTGCGTCACCTAGCTGAGTTATCTCATGGTGAACACGAGTGGACCTAAAGCGAGCAAGCAATGGCTGCTTAATATGGTTCTGAAATATGGGCTGATGCAATGAAGAAGCACTCCATATCGGAATCGAATCACTTCCGTTCAGTCTCGGGGTTCGCAGTACTCGTTATTGCGGGAATCATTCCGATCGGCCCACATGCGACGAAGCGCAAGCGAATTTACGAGCAGAAGAAATCAGAAGAGGAGAGAACAACAATCCATCGAGAGGAACAGAAACGCACCATGGAAACGTGGCAACGATCCTGGACAACCACAACGAAGGGTTAATGGACAGCAAGGCTGATAGACTAGCTGGCCCCTTGGATTAACAGAGACCATGGGGAGGTAAATTACTACCTCACCCAATTCCTGCGTGACCATGGGTACTTCTGATTCTATCGTAATCGTATGGGGAAGATTCAGAGCTCGAGTTACATCTTTTATTCCGCTAACCGCGACGATGTGTTTCACATGTTTTTCGTCTGCGAAAAGTGGAACAAAGCAAGGACAGTTCTTCTCGGCTTGGTCGGACAATTTACACCTGAGACCATCGTGGGCGAAATTTTGTCCACCGAAAATAAGTGGGCCGCCACGACAAAATTCTCCGAGTTGGTCGTACGACAAAAGAAGCGATACCTAGACAGGGCAATCGACGAAGGTATGAATGAGGCGCTGTGAGACGCTCCGACACCCCATCATAACTAAGGGACGGTGGACGACCCCATGAAAATGGACGTGGTGAGCGATGTTGGGACGTTTCCTTAACCAGGAGACGTACATTTGCTATCATTTTATAAATGTCGCGGGGAGGGACAGGGAAACTTATCCCTTCCGTACGGAGATGAAATGCGCCGGTTCGAATACGCGTGTAAATGTGACGGGTTAGTTTTGACGGCCCCAGGGGGGATAAAACAATAATTTTATTCTGTTTCAGGTCAAGCCAGAAGTTGTCTAGGCGACGAAAAAATAGCACCATCCTGAGGTAATGTGATAAACAGTTCCAGGGTGGGTTCCGCTAGAAGAGGAAAAGGAGGTAGGCTTTAGTGGGTCGGATGGCGATGGATCGTCCGTGTATTCTTTCCGCGTTTTTGTTTATTTTATTTTTCGACCTATATTATATTCACGGCGGATGTAGCCTCAACCAGCCGCACGCTATTCAGCTGTGCAGACCCAGTCAGGTGTGCCGTAGATGACAGTTCCTACCTCCCTCGAGAAAAAAATTATTATTATTGTTATTGTTATTGTTATTATATGACTCTACCGATACTCCAGGTTGCAGCGTTATCGGTCCAGGCAATGTGTTAAGTAATTTGTAACATTCATATTTTATACGCAGTTACCAAAATCCTTGGTATTTAAAACACCTATATAGAGAGTAAAAAGCGATCTGCCAAAGGATTCAGACTCTCGTCATACTTAAAAGCAGAGTGCAATCACTACGCACTTTAACCTTTAGACGGCCGGAAAACCAATATTTCAGCACATCAGAAAATGTTCTTTAATTTTTGTTTTTACATTAAAATATTCATTTTTTAAATGTTATTTATTATTTTTAATACAATTTATAATAAATTTACCCCTCCCCACCCCTTTTTACTACCCTATAACGCCTAATTCTACCTTATAAAAGCGGTACGTCGTTTCGTTTGCTTAAGGCTATAATTACAAACAAATATATTTTATAGAAGGTTTCTGATATTACTATTTTAATGTAATTTATCCACCTCACCAGCTTTTCACCCCTTTTCACCCCTTTTCACTCCACTTATAAGTAATTTTGATGTCAGATTTGGATTCAGCATCGAAAAATACATAGAAAACGTGTATCTGCGCTTCTAAATAAAGAAAAATCAATTTACGAGGCAAAAGGGGTGGTTTTCACCCTGTTATAGGGGTTGTTTTTAGATTTACAGTAGTTTTGATGTCAGCTTCGGATTCAGCATCGAAAAATACATCGAAAACATGTATTTATGAATTGGAAAAAGGTCATATACTATTTAAAATAATATTTTTTTAAATTTGAAATTTTTAACACAGGCTGTAATACATGTTTTGCCGTAGCGGACCGCAACGCTAATACATTGGCGCACCCCGTGATCGACACTTTCCCTATGATCAATCAGTGATATAAGATACCTTTATTACCGGTTTTCTATGGGCGATATGCCACCTCAAATCCCGGCCCTCTAAAGGTTAAGAGCACAATAACACTTAGACGTTTTCGACTTATTTTATTTTTACATACCGATTCGAGAAAAAGTCAGCCAAAGGTCAAGCAGATGAAAGGCAGCCAGAAAAGTCATCAGGGGCGGAAAGTGCTAGAGCAGCAGGAGAGTACCTTTTATAAATGCCATACATCAAAACTAAATCTATAAATGCACCGTAAACGAGGGGGGATCGAGTATCTCTTGAAACGCTTTGGATTGTTTATTACCGCATGACCGGAGAAAAACAAATAGCAGCATCAATACGATCGAAAAAGGCGGCTGAGAAAACGAGCTGAGCGAAGCGAGCTAGCATCAATGGCAAGAAGATAGTCCTATGTCGAAGCACGAGAGTCGCGAGAGATGGTCAGAGCACAGGTTAGGTTAATGCAGCAAAAAAATACGCGAGTATTTTACTAGGATTGCTTACCATTTGATTATTCTTTTCCATTTAAATATTGACTAAATAGATACAGTAAAATCACCGAATATCTTCTGCGGGACATCGATGCAACACGACGGAAAGTCTTAAAGTACTTGCGGGAAAATGGAAAATAATAGTGTTTGACCTCGCGGCTTGCTAACTTCAGTAAACTGCGAGTTTTTTTGTTTAGAATCCAGAGGGCGGCGATCCGAGTTGAGCGAATTTTGAGGTCGCAGCCGGCGGACTATATCTCGGGTGATGGACATCGAGATCTGCTTCGAGTAGGAAATACCCGTCATTGCAAATAATCAATTGTGTTGTCGGCAACTCGCGAAATTCATTGCATAAGCGCGCGCGCGGCGGAAATAAGAAAATGACGCAGTTACTTTTTAGATTTTTAAATTAATAGTAATATTAAATTTCACAGTAGAGAATTTATAAAGTTATCTTGAGAAAATTAGAATAAGTTCTACAAGTTGTTTACACAAAATTTAAGCTCAGAAATTAGAATGTAGTCACTAGAGCTTTGTAGAGCAAAAGTATAAATAGCACCATATATATATATATATATATATTGAACATTTTTACCGAAATTCTAGAGAACAAAGAAAAATTCTTTTGTTTTTGATAGAACTTAGGTAAAAATGTTTCAATTGGTCTATGGAATGTTCCTGAATTTTTTCAGATTTTTTGAAACCATTACGATTTAAGTTGTTTAAGGCTGAATATGAGCATGTAGTAATTTTTTACATTTTTTAGAAAATTTCAACCTTCATTTATTCAACAAAGTTAAATCTCTTAAAACAATACAAAAACAGGTTTTTTTAACATATTTTCTGAAATTTTCAAAAAAAATGGTTTCATTCCCATTTAAGGCACTTTTCGATTAATTAGGTCCATTTAAAACCTTAAAATCCTAGAAAATGTGGTTTTGAGCACTCCAACCATCACACCAAAAATCTCGAAGATAATTTTTAGGCATTATTGATAATTGATGAAATAGAAGATATTCCTTTTGTTCCGAAAGTCTCAATATGCTATTAACGTTAACAAATGTTACGAAAATGACAAATCAACCATTAAACTGTAATTATTCAGATTAACCGAATATTTTGGATTTCAAAACTAAAGGAATGTCTTTTACATGATTGTAACAGGTGGGACAATTGTTATTAACAATTGTCCGTGGCTAATAAGCCGTCGGCCGAGCTGCTATCGTGCATTAGCTAGCGCAGCACGCGACGCGTACTGGCGTCCACTATTGCTCCTACCTGGAGTAAGCCAGCGGCGCAATGCCGTTGAGCTTCTGCCTTGCTGCCGCTGCTCTGGCCGTCCTGCTGCAAAGTTCACTGAACCCCGGTGGATTCAGCTCCGTGCGGAGTCACCTCGACGTACGGGTTTTCGCGATCTGCAAGGAGCGCGAAAGCGCGGAAAGCTAATTGTCGCAACGCGTCAATGTAACGGCTTTTCGCGTTTGCCTAACTCGGTCGTGGAGCAGGCGGGTCGTGGGGAAAATTGACTCACGCGAGTTTAACTTTTAATAACAAAATAGACTATATTCAACAATAAATAAATTAACAATAATAGATTAATAAATAGGGATAACGAGTTTAACAATAATTGATTAACAATAATAACAACGAATTTAACAATACGCGCAGACCAAGCGACGGTGCTCGCCCATCTCGTTCGCCGCTGGACGCGTTGCTCTCACGATGGGCCGTACGCGCGCCTGGTGTCACGGCACCTCGGTGTACTCTAGGGCGCGGTGCCCACGGTGAGCAGCCCTGTACATCGCTCGCGGTTTATATTATATCTAAACGCGCGGGCTAGCCTTTACCTTAATTATACGTGCCTCGAGGACGATCACTCTATCTCTGTCTCTGTCTCTCTCTCTGTCTCTCTCTCTCTCTCTGTCTCTCTCTCTCTCTCTCTCTCTCTTTCTCTCTCTCTCTCAATCTCCTTCTCCGCTTCGCTTCTCTCTCTTCTCCGCTCTCTTCTGGCTACTCGTGGGACGTGCCTCCACATTCACAGCACAGCGGGGAGATATCTCCGTACGCACTTCACTCCAAATGCGGCGTCGCGGCAACAGGTCGCTCCGCGTGTACTAGCTTCTACGCGGGAAAATGTCGGCGAGACTCAAACGGCGTTGACGCGCGCGGATCGAACTCCGAATCGATAGTGACGCGCTCGAGACGTCAGCGCGGCCAGCGCCGCGCCCCCAGTCTCGTTCTCTTTGGGTAACTACCCTGCTGCGCGCGCGCGTCGCCTACAATGCTGACCTACGCCGGTACATGGCACTCATTTCGTTACATGATGTATTATAACACTAGAAAAAATTGTTAGCTGTGTCATATGTTCTGAAGTACATTTAAAGGGATAGATATGAGCAAGACACCAACAGCTCCTTTTTTGACAATCACCTGTATAGATATGGGATATTCTACATGAAGTCAGCAGATGAAAATTTTTTAATCTCATAACAAACGGTAAAATAGTCGCAAATAATCATCAAAATATACATAAAATTTTTTAGACTTTAAGGTTAAAAGTGTAAAATGTTATGTGGACACATAAAAATTGAATTTTTTAATTTATTCCGTAACTTCTAACTTTCATGTATTTTTTATTTGAAATTATTGCAATCAAGAGAAAAAAAAGTAGCAAGTTTTTTTTTGCAAAATTTGTGGAGAATATGATACTATTTTTTAAAAAACCTAATAACATCATTTATAAGTAGCTAGGAAGGTGTACATCTACATCAACATTTAAGTGTGGTTGCGTCATAACCAAATTGGCCAAATCAGGTTTCAAATTGTTCCTTGAACTGATACCTATAAAATGAGCCCTGTTTGAATAATGATCCAAATTACTATGAAAAGTTATGCTACGTACAAAAAGATAAAATAATGCATTATGATAGCACAATTTAATAATATTTCTAGAACGTTCTTTAAACTTCCAACACATGCTGTAATGCAGGGTTACACTAATTACACTAAAACACAGTTTCATAGCACTTCACTTGAACACGGTCATTCTGTTTCATACGATATGCATTTGGATTCTATCTAATAAAAAAGTAAATAATGAAGACACTAATAATGACACTATTTGTAAATAACTGGACTCAAGATTCAATACTTACACAATTAAAAAAATTCTTAAGTGGACAGTTATCGATGCCAGCTCAAGCTACTATTAACTAGATTTAAGTAATGTTTGGTGATTAACGTGACGTTCTTCCATGAAACCCAAGATTACTGATTCTTTCAATTATATTAATATGTAATTAATAACTATTTTGCTGTACAGCAAAGATTGCTGATCTTCAAATCCACATAAATATCCATAAAATCCACTAATTTACAATATTATTTCTGGTGCTCAAATAATTTAGGCGTATTTTTCTATTCATTTATACTGGAAAGAATACACAACTAATTTACCATATTATTTCTGGTAGTCGAATAATTTAGGCGTATTTTTCTATTCATTTATATTGGAAACAATACAGAACTAATTTACCATATTATTTCTGGTGGCCGAATAATTTAGGCGTATTTTTCTATTCATTTATATTTGAAAGAATTCGGAACATATTAAGAAACTAGGCATAGCTCATAGATATTATCAGGATAGTAAATATGTAAAAATAATATAAGTTCACCCGTAGTTTGTACAAGTTATTACATATTTATGAAAATAAAAGGGGTATATACAAATATTATAAATTTTAATAAATAAATTTTGCTTATCTAAGCCGTATGAAAGATAGAAAAATACGCCTAAATTATTCGACCACCAGAAATAATATGGTAAATTAGTGGATTTTATGGATATTTATGTGAATTTGAAGATCAGCAATCTTTGCTGTACAGCAAAATAGTTATTAATTACATATTAATATAATTGATAGCATCTGTAATCTTGGGTTCATGGAAGAACGCCACGTTAATCACCAAATATTACTTAAATCTAGTTAATAGTAACTTGAGCTGGCAACGATAACTGTCCACTTAAGAATTTTTTTGATTGTGTAAGTATTGAATCTTGAGTCCAGTTATTTACAAATAGCGTCTTCATTATTTGCTTTTTTATTAGACAGAATCCAAAAGTATAACGTAGGAAACAGAAAGACCGTGTTTAAGCGAAGTACCCCTGCATTACAGCATTACAGCATGTGTGACTGATGGTCGTGGCTTCTTTTATGTTGGGGACCGGCTAGTCACTGATAATGCGCGCAATACGTGTACCCGCATACGCGGCGGCAGTCCAAGGGAATGGAGATTTTCAAAGAATACTCACATTAGTAGCAATCGAAGTGGAACGAGTATTTATACACGGTTAGCATACATACATTTAACACGACACCCGCTGTGTTGCTTGATGCAAACTGGCGGTTGCGGACGGAAGAGAGCAGGAGACGTACTCGCCCACGTTGCGTAAGAGAGAATCAGAGAGGTGGACTTATACTTGGTTTTGTTTCCACACCTTTTGACCGATGAAGTACTGCACGTCTCGGTGCTTAGCAATATAGTACTTGGCATGGCGAGCTGTGGCAATCTTTACGTTCTCACACGCATCTTTGTACAGCTCGCCAAGTTGATCCATCTGCCCTTGCCACTCACGGCCCTGTATTCGGCGTTTTCGGACGCTTGAACATACTCCCGTCGGTGCAGTGACTTTGGGTCATTTGGCTGACGGCCGTAACTTAGCATGGCCGGTGTCGTTTTTAAGGGATTATTCTACGATCTCAGCAATAATTTTCAATAATTTTTTTTTGATAGAAAAATTTATTTAAAATATTCAAACTTTTTACACATAAAAGAAGAGGTTTCACACTTATAAAATATATTTTTTATTTTTGTTTTGTACGTAAAATCTGGCTGGTCCGGCTGCCTGAAGTTGACCCTACTACAATCTGGTTGACGTGATATCTCCACTTTGAAGAGCCTGAAAGCAAAAAAGTGGACGGGTTATTAAAAAATAAGCTTTTCGCTATAGCCGGTAGCTCAATAAACAAAATTTAATGAAAAATAACAAAATGGCGGATATTTGAAATTTTTGACCTTTTTTTGCAATTGCCATTCGGTTATTTTTCATCAAATTTTGTTTATTGAGCTACCGGCTATAGCGAAAAGCTTATTTTTCAACACCAAGTAGTTTCATCTTTATTGAAAAGGAAAATAATCGATGTACAAGAAAGTGAAGAGAAAAAAGGCGAGTCTAATGCTATATCATTGACTCCGGAGGTAAACCTCTTCAAGTTTCTGTTGGTAAAAGCATAAATAATAGGCCAGTAAAGAAGCAGCTTTTTTCTACGGACAATTTCTTACAATTACGACAATGTTTTCATTTGGGCCAGAATGTGATTTTTGGAATCGCTACGTCTTTGCATGTAGCTTCAAATAATTCTAAAGTTGTAGAATCTAATTTGGAAAATAACTCAGCGACAAAATGCACTGTGTAGATGCCTTTTTTGGAATAAACGATTTCAACTTCATTAATGTCAAAGCGAATAAGTCTTCTGTAGCGAATGAAACAGCTGCTTATTGGTCGAACTTTAAGGGTCTGCGAGAAGATATCACAGAAAAACAAAAATTGTTTCACTTAAAATTTGGAATTGACGGTGGAGGGGGATTTTTAACAGCTTGTGTGTCAATTCAATCCACTACAGAATCCCAGGAATCATTTCATCGGCGACAAAAGTGTAAAGATGGGATATCAGCTAAAAAATTCAAGGATTCGGGATTTAATAAATTATTTATTATAGGCTTAGCACAAAATTCTCAAGAAAATTATGAAAATGTGTTGCTATTACGGACAGCACTAAATATTAATAATTTTGAACAGACACTTGCTAATGACTTAAAACTAGCTAATATTCTCATCGGCATCATGTCCTACAGCTGTATGAACTCTTGTACGTCGTGATATGCATTCAAAAATGAGCTTCATGAGTGCGGAGAACATAGAACAATTGACAATATTTTACAAAATCATATGAAATGGGTTGATGTTGGAGCTAAGAAAGAAGATGCTAAAAAGTTCAAAAACTGTATACACCCCTATGTTTTTAATACTAAAGAAGACAAAACGTTTCTGCAAATTATTCCTCCGCCTGAAATACATGTAATGCTTGAAACTGCCAATACTCTATATACTCATCTATTAAAGGAATTCTTAAGAAGATACACTTCAATGGACTAAATGTGATGCCTTTATTAAATATAACACTCTATTACCGTCTTATTACGCCAGTACAAAGACTATTTTCGTATGCAAGGTTGATGAATCTGCCGAAATTTAACAGAATCGATGATACCAATTTTGAGAAAGGAAAGTTATATAAAGTGAATTGTTCAAACAACCGCTGCCACTTCATTGGTACTTAGCTTTTTCAAACTAAATTAATTTTTACAATATTAAATTCTTTGTTCTAATAAATAAATTTTAAATTTCTACATCTCTTTCTAAATAATAGCTCCAAAAAGTATGCTTTTTTATCATTAATGGTTTGACAAAAGATAATTCGTTACAAAACTTGCAGAACGATAAGTAATAATCCTTATCACAGCAATTTTTTCTCAGTATAACCGTTTAAACTAAATATAAATGTTTTCGTATATAACAAAAGAAGGGAAAGAGTCTATACAAACTTTGATTTTGCAGAAGATAGATAATTTAATGCTCTTTTTAATGCATTTACAGTAAATTGATCATAATATTTCTAATATACCAAAGAACTCAAAAAACTAAAACTCAAAAATTCAAAAATCCAAAAATTGTTATAAAGTAGAAACGAGTCGATGAATCTTCAAAAATCTTTTGAATTTCAAATCTTCATTAAAAAGTGAAAAAAATGAGTCCTGTTTCGTAAAAAATTACCGTGCCATTCTCGAGATACGTAACCAGAAATAATTTACAAAAAATACATAGTTTCAAATATCTCGAAATATAAAAGTCCTTGTGATTTGAGAAAATAACTCGTTCGGAGATAGTAAAAAGCTACCATTTTGGAAAGTTTCAGATCAGATTTTACCGATTTACTCCAGTATTGGCAGCTGACTAAAAATTGATTTTGTTTACAAAAAGATTTTCTTCCCTTTAAAGGAAAAAGTTGAAGCCTAAAATATTTTACAGAATATTCTTCTCCATATTCTTAATCATCTCGATTTAAAAAAAAATTGCTTCTTATATTTCACAGATATAATCGTTAGAAAAAATTAGGATTTCGTGAATAACAAATCAAGGGAAATAACTGATTCAATATTTCGGTAAGGAAAATACATGTAATTTTATGCTCTATTAAATGTATTATTGCTCAATTGATAATATTATTTCTGAGGTATAAAAAAACCCGCATAACTAAAACTCAAAAATCAAAAAACCGCTAAAAACAAAAACGGATCGAAAAACGAAAAAAAAAAATATTTTTAAATTGCCTTCCTTAAAAAAAAAGCAAAAAAAAATAAGTCTCGAAATATTAATTTTCACCGATAATATTTGTAAGCGTATATTTGTATATATGTATATATGTGAATCATTCCAAACAAATGTTATAAATCCGTGCGCACTCAAGTCTTTGTTACTTGCCGCCGATTTTTTATATGAAAGTACATATGAAAAGCTCTCCAAAAAATGTTGAGCCCCTAAAGTCCACTGTGTGACTCAGAAGAGTGTTCTGAATTTTCAAACATGGCCAAAAAACGGCTAGTTTAAAAAAATTCGAGAGAGCTCCCATTTTTATCAATTCGAAGTACCAAAAAGACGTTATTTGGTCACGTTTGAAAATTCAGAACACTCTACTGAGTCACACAGTGGACTTTAGGGGCTGAACATTTTTTGGAGAGCTTTTCATAGGTACTTTCACACAAAAAAAACGGCGGCAAATGACAAAGA
This sequence comes from Gastracanthus pulcherrimus, assembly GCA_949152435.1. NCBI lineage: Eukaryota > Metazoa > Arthropoda > Insecta > Hymenoptera > Pteromalidae > Gastracanthus > Gastracanthus pulcherrimus. The sequence goes on from OX424573.1 coordinate 118,683,203, forward strand.
CTCGAGTGCTCACGGATTTTTAAAATTTGTTCGGAATGACTCATGTACATTTGTATATTTTTTATTTTTTTATTAGAACATTCATTATTTTGAATTTACATAAAAAAAAATTAAATATGTAATCAATTAGTTATTTATTAAATAAATTCTGTTCTATCTAATTAACTTTAAATCCTTTTTGATTTTTCATTCACTTTGAATTATTAATTAAAATTATTTTTAATTATTAATTCATTATGGAATTATGAATAGCATACTTTTAAATTCATAATTCCAAAATAAATTAATAACTAAAAATAAATTGAATTGATAATTCATTTTGGAATTATAAATTGAATCCTTTTTAATTCTTAATTCAAAAATGAATAATGAATTAAATTTAGTTTTAATTATGAACTAGCAAGTACCGCTCGTTCGATGATGCTGATCCGGGACATCTGAACCACATCCGCAAAGATCATCTCGCATACGTGGACCTATACCCGCCATAAGAAATTGCCGATAGTTGAAAAATATCGATAACAATGCGAATTGATTCATAGCATCCAGGATATCTGGATCATGTCTGAGATAATCGTAAAAAATCATGCGCAGAATCTGGGACATCCTGACCACATCCGAGAGGATCATCTCATACTCGTGCTCGTACATCCGCTTAAAAGAGTTATCGATAGATGAAAAAATATCGATAACAGTGCGAATTGATTCGCTGCATCCAGGCCATCTGAACCATTCCTGAGATAATCATCTTACTTACGTGTACGTACCACACTTTAAAAAATAGCAATCATTGTAAAAATCATTTGCAGCATCCAATGTATCTCAGTCATCCCGTGTATGATTCCTCGAAAGTATCCGTACTTACGTTCGGACACACGTTAGAGGATCCTCTGCTAATATTATGGCGTGTAGTAGTAGATAAATGTAGATGAAACATTTTAAAAAGGGGAGGATGGAAGATGAATGTATAGAGAATGACCAGAAGGCGTTAAAAATTTTTTTTTCGGAAATTATAACATAAATAAATAATCTTCACACTGGGCTTGAACCAGAGATGGGTTGCATTAAAATGACAAAAAAAAGTGGAAGTGGCATTTGATTCCTTATTACTTTATGATGAAAGAACCGTTCGAATTGAAATCCTAGCTGATCCTGTTTCGAAAATATGCATACTTTTCACTTTTTACGTAGTTTATCTCGAATTTTTGTAAGAAAATTACTTTATCGCACTTGCATACGCATTCGCACTCGTGCATACCCAAAATCACATACACACACGCACACACACACACAACGTACATGTGTATACGTATCACATATATTATACTATGTCCACATTTGATAATAATTAACGTATGCTCATTAACCTTTTTGAATCTTTAATTACGTTAACGGTCACTAGATGGCGTATGCCCAATTTCTGACTCCCCACAGTTAAAAATCATCAGTTGTAGCTACAAATATGAGAAGAATATTTTGAAAAATTCAAATTATTCAAATTCTTCTTGAATTCATTGATATTTACTTTAATTGCTGCAAATAAAAGTATACCATTGAGAATGAATAATCTATCACATTTGGACCACACGTGTGATCATGAGGAGAATAGAGTGAAGGTTTGTGCTACTTGTGGAAAAAAATCGTTTTTAAAGGTCGTCCACGTTCAGAGTTTTCAATAACTGAGAAACTTTGTAATTTGATAAAAAAGCATATCAATGAAGGATTTGATACTGCCAATTCTATGTTTCCTTCAAGTATCTGCGTTTCTTGTAGGCTTACAATTGGTGAGCAAGACAACGGTAATTCAAAAAGACCTCTTCCAAAAATGCCTAGTTACGAAAAAATGCATTTAAGTAAAGGAACTAGGAATAAAACGATATGTAATTGTTACATATGTTCAGCTGCACGTTTCAAGGGTCACACAAAAGCTATTAAGGGTAAAGGCCAAAAACGTATCTTTTCCTCTATGATCGATCAAAATAATAGCCTTAACATTGACAAAGCAGAGGTGCAACAATCACCCAGTGAGAAAAGAACGGCTCCTTCTAAAAGTTCGATTGATATTTGCAATTTTTGTTTACAAAAAATAGGTAAGGGAATCAGGCATACTTGTCGAGGCCTTTCTTCTTCCAATGCTCGTGATAATACATTAAAATTGGTTGAAAAATTACCTGAGAAACAACAAAACCAGCTTGTTTCAACCATTTTGAAAAAAAGAAAAAGTGATGATAATTTGAACGATACTATTTTACTAAACACATCAGGCGCTAAATTAAAAGTCACCATTAATAATAAAGTTCAGAAAAATGTAGTTTTTACAGCTGAGGGCTTAGACATGTTTCAATCGACTTCAGGGCTGACAAGAAATCATATGAAGAAAATGACTAATTTTATCGGAGTTTTTGCTGGAAAAAAGGCCATTCCTAAAAATTACACTCAACATATGCATGAGAAATCGAACGTAATGGAAAATGTTTACAAAAAAGATTATCGTGAATTTGAAACCTCTAAAGAAGGAATTGTAAAGAACCCTATCGTCTATGCTAATGCCACAGAACTTTTAGAATTGCTCTATGACAAACGCAATATTGATTTGACTAATGCTGATATTAAAATAAAATTGATGGTAGATGGCGGAAAAGGTTTCTTTAAACTTTCATTATCAGTTATAACAGATGAAGATAATCAAAATCAAAACAACAAAAGAGCGTCGTACTCTGAGGGTGGAAGCGTAGCAAAAAAACACAATTATAATAGCGTGTATCGATTAATTTTACTGGCAATTGTGCCGAAGATAAAAGAGACGTATGAATACTTAAAAATTTTATTTGAGTTAACGCAGGTGAATCAGATACCTTATAAATTCATCGCAGATTTTAAGCTTTTATTAATTGCTATTGGACAACAAACTGCATCAGCCACGCCATTGCTACATTACTTTAAGTGAACTACAACCACACAATTCGAAGCAATTAAATAGCGAAGAATTCAACAGTGATTCGAGTGATGATGTTATTATTTTAAAAACATTCAATGATTTGACACAAGACTATTTAAAATTGAAAAGCGTACAGAAAAAAAACTAGCAAGTGAATTTCACAGTATGGTTAATTACCCTCTTTTGGTAACAGAAGGAGATGAAGAAGACGCCAATATGTACGTTCTTGAGAAGTGCCCTCTTCCGGAATTGCATTTATTGCAAGGATTGGTGAATCACCTGTTTTGGAAGGGTGTACTTCCGGCTGTAGGTCGTGAAAATGCTCTGCTTTGGCCGAAAAAATTAAAACTAGTTGCTAAAAACTACGATGGTGAAATTTTCGAGGGTAATGCATGCAGAATGCTCATAAAAAATGCTGATGGATTAAACGACCCTGAAATTTATAAAGAAGCTGGGACTTTTCGATTGCAGCCTTTCATTGCCACGTTTAAGGCAATGAATAAGATTGTAGAAACTTGCTTTTCTACAAAAAAGGCTGATACGAGCGAACTGGATAAAAATTTAAGAGAATTACGCACAGCTTTTGATAGTACGGGAGTATCAAAGACATTAAAAATCCATGTTCTTTTAGATCATTTGAAGGATGGCCTTCTGTACTTAAGCAATGATGGCTTGGGCATATGGTCTGAGCAAGCGGGGGAATCCGTTCACCGAGAATTCTCAATGTATTGGGAAAGATTCAAAATAAACGCTATTAATGATCCATCTTTCGTAGAGCGTTTATTTAAAGCAGTGGTTACGTTTTCTTCCCAGCACTTGTAAAAATTTATTACTAAATGAGATAATTTTGTTATATGCGTGTATGTACAGTGGATTAGGCCTATAGGGGAGACCACTTTAAAAAAAAACGCGCCGTGATATTTATCTCATAGATGGTGTGGAAATAATATCTATATATTATATCTATACTATATCTTATGAAGAGATAAACTACGTAAAAAGTGAAAAGTATGCATATTTTCGAAACAGGATCAGCTACGATTTCAATTCCAACGGTTTTTTCATCAGAAAACAATAAGGAATCGAATGCCACTTCCAGTTTTCTTTATCATTTTAAAGCAACCCATCTCTGGTTCAAGCCCAGTGTGTCTTAACAGAAAGTTTATACAGCAGTGGTATTCCATTAATACAGCGTAGATTCGGTTTGGAATTATTAATTAAATGTCATTTATTTATAAATTTTGCAACTCTGGTCTCACACCGAACGCACAAATTTATTTAATGAAACTTTCTCCCAATCTTAAGCGTGCTCGAATTTAGTCGTGATAGAAAAGATTTAAAAAAATGTTTTCCTTAAATTATGACGTTAACGGAATTTTTTTTATATATTAAAGAAAATATTTTTGCAAACTTGAATGCGAGAGCGTTTAACATTAATAACAATTATCCCCAAAACGTTATTGTGCCATGTGATGGTTTTGCTACTATTGGCTTTGGGGCCCGGTTAGCCACTAATAATGTGCGCAATACACGCGCCCGTGTAAGCGGCGGCAGTCCAAAGCGAAGGAGTACTTACCCGCGTCGTGTAAGAGAGAATCAGAGAGGTGTACTTACATCGAAGAGTGTCCTGGCCTGACTTCGTCGTAACCGCTCGTGGTTGGCCCTCCGGCGTACGCTAGCCCCCGTCGCGTATGTATATATATAGCCCTATGTTTCGTATTGCTGCTATCGCGCTCAGATTCTACTCGGGAACACTTTTCTATTTTTTTTCGTCTCAAAATTATGAACGTTTTTATTTTTAATTGCTTATTTAATTCATGTATAGGGAAGAGTCCCTTAGCGTGGACCCCCTCTCAGCATGAACATCTATGGCTATTGGGCTCTTACCGCTAGATGGCAGTACTTTATATGTTGGATTAGATTAATCTGGCAATGTAACACAAAGTTGAGCCAATAAAGCATAATAAATTAAGATGCATGTTATAATTCTATTAAATATTATCGGAGGTTCTTGTTTTTAAATCACAACTCTGAAACTTCGGGCGAGAATAACGTAATAGCCGTTATTTTTCGTGTCAAAAGTTACTCCCAAGGATTAAATTATAATTAGATAAATATTAGCATTTCGTTGATTTTTATACACTTAAGAATAAGTTCAAACCTGTATCTTTTCAATATTAATAGCTTTAACTGACAAAAATACATAAATCACGTACTCTTTTATAAAAATAAAAAAAAATCGTTTTTCAACGTTAATCGCACAAGGCGGGTCACTTCCGATCAGTTAGCCAAACCGTAAAATAAAGTTAAATTTCTCTTAAATTAATATTTCTCATGCTCGTAATGTTAGATTTTAATGTGCAAGACACTATTTTGCACTAGTAAATAAAAAAAAAGCAATTATAAACGTTTCATTACGCCATGCAAATACACGGTAGTCTTAACTTCTTTTTGCGCATCCCCAAAATTTTTGAATTTGAAAGTTTGAATGCTATGTTTTTCTTGTCTCGCACTTAAAACCTCCAATAATTAAATTAAATAATTGTAAAAATGGTTTTAACGCAAACTTTTCTTGTAAGGAAAGTAGCTAAATCTTATCGATGTGAATATGTTTATAGAAATCTTTTATGTGTTTGGTTTTTAGCATTTATTAATTTGAAAGATACATTCTAAAGAATATAAAAATATTTTCACCATTCAATAAACTTAATATTTCACATAAATAACGGATCGGTTTGACCCACCCGATCGGTATACTTACAGATTTTTTACATTTATTTTTCCAAAGGTAAAAGGAATGATTAATATACGCTCTTTCAAATCCAAGGTCACATTAACAATAACAAATTTTGCTAGAAATAATTTCTAAATTATGCCACTTTTTGCCGATTTTGATTGATTTACCTTTTATCAGTCAAAAATCGAATCGGTACCTAAATGGTCAATTGGAAAGTAATGGGATAAATGAGGAAGATAATGAAACGCCCGTTAAAATGTACGTATTTTGTATCGTTTTCTATAAAGAAACTATAATATAACACAGGACCACAATATGAAATCGGCGCGGAGAATTCCTGATCTCAATTGATCTTTAAGTTTTTGGGGTCGCTGATCACGATGCCGGTATCTATATGACCCCATCACGTCTGGTTCAAGGTCAAATGAAGGTCAAACCCCTTAAATCGATCGATATGATTTTTTCGACCTCGGATTCTGAAAGAACGGAAAATTTTACGTCCAGATACGCTTCGGCCATTTCCTCAAAGTGACCCTTAGAGGTCATTTGAAGGGTATTTAGAGGTAAAATCCTTTTTTCAAACTTTTAGACTGATATTGAGGCAAGAAATGGGTCTGTTTTAATATAGATGCTAGTGAAATGAACAATTGTTGAATCTCGAAAATATTATGCATTTCTTGCTTTTTGCGAATCACATGTAAGAAGAAATAAACATTTGCTTTGCCTACGATCTGGCAAGAGTCAACAGATTAAATCACGGATTGCTGTTTCTGCTTGACCAATATATTTGGATACAATAATAAGAATGATCCTGCAATATCTTATGCATCTGTTCAATCTGTAACTAAAATGGTTTTAGTAATTACTGGATAGGATGAAAGAAAACATCAGATGTCTATTGACGAAGTCTCTAAAATAGAAACTCCTCACATAGATAAGAATGTCATTTCAAGAATTTGAAGACCAGCAATGCGTCGAATTGAATGAATTGCAAGAATTTGAAGATGGTCAACGCGAGAATGCCCATCGTTTTAATCAAGATGAGGTAAGAGACTTGGTTCGGGACGCAGGTATTTCGAAAGAGATTTCCGAACTCTTAGGTTCAAGATTAGAGTAAAAGAATTGTTTAGTTCCAGGTACTAAAGTTAGTTTTTATCCTGATCGAGAGCGTCCATTTCGAAAATTTTTCTCAAAATCAAAGGGTTTGGTTCCTTGTAATTCTGTTGCAGGACTCATAAATGAAAATGGATGTATTGAAATACTTAAAAAGGAATACAATAGTTTCCATTTTCTGTTTGAAAAATTAAAATACGATATATATTTAAAAGTGGCAATTAAATTGAGATTTGAAAATAACCAGTATTTTATTAGGTCAACAAAGTGGCACATCTATTGAGTTTTTTTGTAAGTGTACCAGTCATACACGAGATCAATATTGGGTAAAAAAAGTTTGGCCACGCAGGCAATATTTAACTCTAGGATCTATGAATATTGTTAAAGCGGCTCTCATTTCTAGTCATTATGTCATCCTTTCACCTTTATATATCAAACTCGACTTATTTAAATAGCTTTTCAAACAATGAGGTTCTTAGAGAGTGATGTTTTTATGTATATATTCGACAAATTTTGCAATATTTTTAAAGCAAAAATCAATGAAGGTGTTTTTGGTGGTTCTCAGAATAGGGAACTAATGAAGGATGCTGAATTTGAAATGAGAATGACAATAAGAAAGCAGCTTAGATCTGTTACAAAGAAATTAATTAAAAAATTTGTGAATTTACAGAGAAATATGGGATTTTTAATGAGTTTAAAGATTTATTTCCTTCATTCACACATTAATTCCCTGAAAATCTGAGTTAGACTTGAAGGACTGAAAAAAGACATAGAGGTGTGTGGTATGTGAACACATCAGACTATTGATGGTCTTTGAAAATAGACACATCCCATGTACATAAAAACATGTCTTCGTAGATCTTTTGTGAATAAATGAACACGATTTATATGAATGTTGAATTCACGTAACTTAACACTTACGCTGTTGTTATATGTCCAGCAGATTTTATTCATGAATAACGTGTTCTTTTGCTCGCATAAGATCTACGAAGAGATTTTCTTCTATGCACATTTGATGTATCTCTTTTTAAGGACAAGAAATAGTCTGACATCATGTTCACATTTCAAACACCTTAATATCTTTTCTCAAACTCTTTCAAATCTTGGTGAAATCTCTCACCCTACTCCTCATTGAAGTCCTCCAGATTTTTTGGGAAGAAATCAATGTGTGAATGCTAAAAATGGATCTAAAAATTCATTAAACATCCCATCTTTCAGTAGTTTTCCAATAGATTGTCAACAATATTCTTATAATCAGGATATTTGTTATTTCCCAAAAATTTTTTTTTAATTTCTTTGAAACTATTCCAAGCTGCTCTCTCATTAGTTATCATTTTCATTTCAAATTCGTATTTTTTTATCAGTTCGCTTATTTAAGGACCATTACAAACACCTTCATAGATTTTCGCTTTAGAAATATTTGAAAATTTCTCGAATAGGTACATAAAAGCATCACTTTCTAATACCTTCATTGCTTTGATAAGCTGTTTAACTAAGCCAAGTTTGATGTGTAAAGGAAGAAGGATTACTTTATGACTAGGAATGATACTTTCTTTAACAATGTTCTTAGATCCTAGAATTAATTTCTGCTAAAGTGGTCAATCCTTTTTTATATAATGTTGATCTCGGGCATGACTGTCCTACTCACAAAGAAAACATGGATACTTAGTGTTTCCGCTTTGTTGATCTAATAAAATATTGGTTGTTTTAATATCTCCAACTATTTACCACTTATGAGTATGGTACTTCAATATTTTAAGTAGAAAATGGAGATAATTGTATTCCTCTTTCAAGATTACTCAGTGGCCAATCGGTGTAGGGGCATATTTGTTCCCATTGTGAAGTAAGACAGCTTTCAAAATCCAGACCGATGAATCGATAAATAGTCGCCAGTCACTAGCTATTTCATTCAATACACCCATTTTCATTTATGAGTCCTGCAACAGAATTACAAGGAACCAAACCCTTTGATTTTGAGAAAAATTTTCGAAATGGACGGTCTCGATCAGGATAAAAACTAACTTTAGTACCTGGAACTAAACAATTCTTTTACTCTAATCTTGAACCTAAGAGTTCGGAAATCTCTTTCGAAATACCTGCGTCCCGAACCAAGTCTCTTACCTCATCTTGATTAAAACGATGGGCATTCTGGCGTTGACCATCTTCAAATTTTTGCAATTCATTCAATTCGACGCATTGCTGGTCTTCAAATTCTTGAAATGACATTCTTATCTATGTGAGGAGTTTCTATTTTAGAGACTTCGTCAATAGACATCTGATGTTTTCTTTCATCCTATCCAGTAATGACTAAAACCATTTTAGTTACAGATTGAACAGATGCATAGGAAATTGCAGAATCATTATTATTATTATATCCAAATATATTGGTCATGCAGAAACAGCAATCCGTGATTTAATCTGTTGACTCTTGCCAGATCGTAGGTAAAGCAAATGTTTATTTCTTCTTATATGTGATTCGCAAAAAGCAAGAAATGCATAATATTTTCGAGATTCAAGAATTGTTCATTTCACTAGCATCTATATCTAAACAGATCCATTTCTTGCCTCAATATCAGTCTAAAAGTTCGAAAAAAAGGATTTTACCTCCAAATGCCCTTGAAATGACCTCTAAGGGTCACTTTGACGAAAAGGTCAAAGCGTATCTGGACGTAGAATTTTTCGTTCTTTCAGAATCCGGAGTCAAAAATATCATATCGATCGCTTTAACCCATTTCTTCCCAAGCGGCCATTTCATAGTCAATTGGTTTTTGCCTAAAAAATTGTCGAAAAAAAAATAATAATAACCAATAGCACTTTTCTGAAGTAAAATTGTCCGCTCTTTCCGATTCTAAAGTCAGAATTTTTAAATTTTCGTTGGAAAATTTCAAAATGACGGTTTGAATTTGATGAAAAATCAGTAATACATTTTTTAACATTTTGACATGCTTGTTTAGAATAAAACGGGTTCAATGAAGATCTTGATATGGATTCATGTTGCAAATAATATTATTGTTCAAACGTTTGATGTTTCCAAATTTTCCCGAAAAATTTCTCTAAATGGCGCACCGTCTGTGACATCATGAAATAATCGGAAACTTCATATTTTTTTCAAAAATTTTCTAATTTATACCAAATTTTGAATACTGAGGTTCTCGAGGTCGATGATGATGAATTTGACATTGAATTTGAAAAATTCAAGATGGCGGTTTCAATATGGCGGACATTTTTTTCAAAAGTCAACCGATTTGGTCCATATTTGATATACGGGGGTTTTCAGAGTCGCTGCTAACGAATCTGAAATCAAATTTGAAAAATTCAACATGGCGAATCCAAAATGGCCGACATTTTTTTCAAAAGTCAACCGAATTGGATTCAATTTTGTATATTTACTTTTGAAATAATGGTTGAAGAAATTATTCATTTTTTTCAAGGTGGTAAGGGTCGAAACAACTTGAACATATATACTCCTCACATTCATTACAATAAATATTTGTACGTTTTTTGCAATGACTGTAAGCTTTACAAATTCTTTGTGATGATTTTGTGAACTTTTCGTGGATATGATGGATTTATCTAAAACAAGTATAGGCTTCTACGATCAGGTATTGCAAGTTTCAAATGCTTTGATAACTTCTCTGTAGATGGCTCTAAATAAGAATTCGCAACACTTTCTGCGAAATCTTTACTGGGCGTTTTCTTGTCATTCACGATATTGTACAAAATCAAAGCAGTCGTCAATGAAGATTGAATCAACCTGCACAAAACAACCCATGTCCATTTCTTTGAATATTCGTTCTCATGTAGTATTGGTCATGAAGCTCAACCCCACCCATAAACTTATTATACGCCTTGAACGCTCCAGGAAATTGAATTGGTACTCTACCTTTAGCTGTTTTATCAAATCATTTCATTGAAATTGTAGGAATAACGCCAAGATCCGTAGATACTATAGACACTGGTTTTGAGTCCAATGCAGTAATATAATTTATACCACTATTTTCCTCATGACTTACTATATAGGAACCTCTTACGACTTTATTTTTATCCATTTTATGTTTGTTCATCAATTTTTCTTTTTCAGGATTTATCGTTTTTTTTAACAAATCAGGAGATGTAAAATATCTATCGAAATATAAATGGTATTTTGCAACATCTCTTTTGGAGACCGTAATTAGGAAAGTGTAAAGCATTTTCACAAATACCCTTGATCCTAAACTGCATTTAGAAAATTTTGCATCATGTATACCATCATTCTTTCCACAATAAATATCTGATTCTAAAACAATCCATTTGAAGTGCAGAGGGACCATAGTTTTATTCCAAAACGTATTTGTTTGTCTTTGATGAATTGTTTTAGAAGGGTCCGACCAAAAAAATTAATCATCATTTCATCGATTGACAATGATGAGCAAAAGAACCCAAATTGTTTCATATTTTTTCTAAAAATATTTAACAGTACACATACTTTCCAAACTTTGTCACTATCAACCTTATTCGAATTTTTTGAAGTTTTCAAATTAGACTAGATTTTTTCAAAAGAATTTCTACTCATCGTATTTGAAACAATATCAGAGTGCAACATTTCATCTGTTACCCAATAATCTCTATAACTCTTACGAATGTTGAAAATAGAAAATATAATTATACTTAGAAATTGGTTGAAATTATCAAAATCAAAATCAAAATCATTTTCATTGGTAGCATCAATAATTTGATTTTTCATTTCATTACAAAAAACAATTCAAATAATTCTCGAGGACTTTTGTCTAGGACTTCCTGTTTTATTGCGTCAAAATTAAATATTTCTGAGTCAAGTTCAGAATTATATACTTTTTCATTATCTAACCATTTGAAAGAGTATGATGATGATATGACTCTTTTAACTTTTTATCATTCGGAGAAAAATTTCGATAAACTTCATCGTAAGAAGAGACTGTTGCATCCCTGAGAGTATGACGTTGATCGATTTCGTCATCACTGTTCAAACCCTCTACGTCACTGATTTCATCGTTTGGTACAAATAAAACTTCTTCATCGGTATGTTCATCTTCACTGTCATAATCATAAATATTGTCGTCTTCAATACTTCTATCAAAACTGTCATTCTCTGTAGACTTACGTTTCAACATATTTCCGATAGTTTTATAAAACTTATTTATGACAAAGTGATGAAAAAATTATCTGATAACCTTGAAAAAATTGCTAAAAGAATAAACGACTAACTGTGAGAAACAGCTAACCTGCTATCCTGAACAGGATAGTTACAAATAGCCCAATAAAGTACATATCCTCTAACTATCTTGAGAAAGACTATTAGAGAAATAAACACTTTACCAAATTGGAAATCTCGCCAACTATCCTGAAAAGGACTGTTGTGAAGGCACCCGAAGAAAAATGTGAATATCCTCTAACTATCTTGAGAAGGACTGTTAGAGAAATAAACACTTTACCATATTGCATATCTCGCCAACTATCCTGAAAAGGACTGTTGTGGAGGCACCAGAAGAAAAAATTGAATATCCTCTAACTATCTTGAGAAAGACTGTTAGAGAAATAAACACTTTCCCAGAATGGAAAACTCGCCAACTATCCTGAAAAGGACAGTTGGGGAGGCACCCGTAGAAAAAAGTGAATATCCTCGAACTATCTTGAGAAAGACTATCAGAGAAATAAACACTTTAGCAGATTGAAAATCTTGCCAACTATCCTGAAAAGGACTATTGTGCAGTCACCCGAACCAAAAAGTGAATATCCTCTAACTATCTTGAGAAAGACTGTTAGAGAAATAAACACTTTACCAGATTGGAAATCTCGCCAACTATCCTGAAAAGGACTATTGTGGAGGCACCCGAGGAAAAATGTGAATATCCTCTAACTATCTTGAGAAACACTGTTAGAGAAATGAACACTTTACCAGATTGGAAATCTCGCCAACTATCCTGAAAAGGACTGTTGTGGAGGCAACCGAAGAAAAATGTGTATATCCTCTGACCATCTTGAGAAAGATTCTTAAAGAAATAAACACTTTACCAGATTGCAAACCTCGCAAACTATCCTGAAAAGGACTGTTGTGGAGGCACCCGAAGAAAAAAATGAATATCCCCTAACTATCTTGAGAAAGCCTGTTAGAGACATAAACACTTTATCAGACTGAAAATCTCGCCAACTATTCTGAAAAGGAGAGTTGTGGAGGCACCCGAAGAAAAAAGTGAATATCTTCTAACTATCTTGAGAAGGACTGTTAGAGACATAAACACTTTATCAGATTGAAAATCTCGCCAACTATTCTGAAAAGGAGAGTTGTGGAGGCACCCGAAGAAAAAAGTGAATATCTTCTAACTATCTTGAGAAAGACTGTTAGAGACATAAACACTTTATCAGATTGAAAATCTCGCCAACTATTCTGAAAAGAAGAGTTGTGGAGGCACCCGAAGAAAAAAGTGAATATCCTCTAACTATCTTGAGAAAGTTTGTTAGAGAAATAAACACTTAATCAGATTGGAAATCTCGCCAACTATCCTGAAAGGGACTGTTGTCGAGGCACCCGGAAAAAATGTGAATATCCTCTATCTTGAGAAACACTGTTAGACAAATAAACTCTTTGCCAGAATGGAGAAATCGCCAACTATCCTGAAAAAGACTGTTGGGGAGGCACCAGAAGAAAAAAGTGAATATCCTCTAACTATCTTGAGAAAGACTGATAGACAAATAAACTCTTTGCCAGAATGGAGAAATCGCCAACTATCCTGAAAAAGACTGTTGGGGAGGCACCAGAAGAAAAAATGAATATCCTCTAACTATCTTGAGAAAGCCTGTTAGAGAAATAAACTCTTTGCCAGAATGGAAAACTCGCCAACTATCCTGAAAAGCACTGTCGGGAAGGCACCTGAAGAAAAAAGTGAATATCCTCTAACTATCTTGAGAAAGACTGTTAGAGACATAAACACTTTATCAGATTGAAAATCTCGCCAACTATTCTGAAAAGGACTGTTGTGGAGGATCCCGAAGAAAAAACTGAATATCCTCTAACTATCTTGAGAAAGACTGATAGACAAATAAACTCTTTGCCAGAATGGAGAAATCGCCAACTATCCTGAAAAAGACTGTTGGGGAGGCACCAGAAGAAAAAATGAATATCCTCTAACTATCTTGAGAAAGCCTGTTAGAGACATAAACACTTTATCAGACTGAAAATCTCGCCAACTATTCTGAAAAGGAGAGTTGTGGAGGCACCCGAAGAAAAAAGTGAATATCTTCTAACTATCTTGAGAAAGACTGTTAGAGACATAAACACTTTATCAGATTGAAAATCTCACCAACTATTCTGAAAAGAAGAGTTGTGGAGGCACCCGAAGAAAAAAGTGAATATCTTCTAACTATCTTGAGCAAGACTGCTAGAGAAATAAACACTTTACCAGATTGAAAATCTCGCCAACCATCCTGAAAAGGACTGTTGTGGAGGCACCCGAGGAAAAATGTGAATATTCTCTAACTATCTTGAGAAAGACTGTTAGAGAATTAAACATTATGCCTCAATGGAAAACTCGCCAACTGTCCCGAAAAGGTCTGTCGGGAAGGCACCCGAAGAAAAAAATGAATATCCTCTATCTATCTTGAGAAAGACTGCTAGAGAAATAAACACTTTACCAGATTGAAAATCTCGCCAACCATCCTGAAAAGGACTGTTGTGGAGGCACCCAAGGAAAAATGTGAATATTCTCTAACTATCTTGAGAAAGACTGTTAGAGAATTAAACATTATGCCTGAATGGAAAACTCGCCAACTGTCCCGAAAAGGTCTGTCGGGAAGGCACCCGAAGAAAAAAATGAATATCCTCTATCTATCCTGAGAAAGACTGTTAGAGAAATAAACTCTTTGCCAGAATGGAAATCTCGCGAACTATCCTGAACAGGACTGTTGTGGAGGCAAAAGAGGAAAAATGTGAATATCCTCTAACTATCTTGAGAAAGACTGTTAGAGAAATAAACACTATGCCTGAATGGAAAACTCGCTAACTATCGCCAAAAGGACTGTCCGGAAGGCACCCGTAGAAAAAAATGAATATCCTCTAACTATCTTGAGAAAGACTGCTAGAGAAATAAACACTTTACCAGATTGGAAATCTCGCCAACTATCCAGAAAATGACTGTTGTGGAGGCACCCGAGGAAAAATGTGAATATCCTCTAACTATCTTGAGAAACACTGTTAGAGAAATAAACACTATGTTTGAATGGAAAACTCGCGAACTATCCTGAAAAGGACTGTTGTGGAGGCACCCTAGGAAAAATGTGAATATTCTCTAACTATCTTGAGAAAGACCGTTAGAGAATTAAACACTATGCCTGAATGGAAAACTCGCCAAGTATCCCGAAAAGGTCTGTCGGGAAGGCACCCGAAGAAAAAAATGAATATTCTCTAACTATCCTGAGAACGACTGTTAGAGAAATAAACTCTTTGCCAGAATGGAAATCTCGCGAACTATCCTGAAAAGGACTGTTGTGGAGGCACCCGAGGAAAAATGTGAATATCCTCTAACTATCTTGAGAAAGACTGTTAGAGAAATAAACACTATGCCTGAATGGAAAACTCGCCAACTATCGCGAAAAGGACTGTCGGGAAGGCACCCGAAGAAAAAAATGAATATCCTCTAACTATCTTGAGAAAGACTGCTAGAGAAATAAACACTTTACCAGATTGGAAATCTCGCCAACTATCCAGAAAAGGACTGTTGTGGAGGCACCCGAGGAAAAATGTGAATATCATCTAACTATCTTCAGAAACACTGTTAGAGAAATAAACACTATGTCTGAATGGAAAATCTTGCCAACTATCCTGAAAAGGACTGTTGGGGCGGCACCAGAAGAAAAAAATGAATATCCTCTAACTATCTCGAGAAAGCCTGTTAGAGACATAAACACTTTATCAGATTGAAAATCTTGCCAACTATTCTGAAAACGAGAGCTGTGGAGGCACCCGAAGAAAAAAGTCAATATCTTCTAACTATCTTCAGAAAGACTGCTAGAGAAATAAACACTTTACCAGAATGGAAAAATCGCCAACCATCCTGAAAAGGACTGTCGGAAAGGCACCCGAAGAAAAAAGTGAATATCCTCGAACTATGTTGAGAAAGACTGGTAGAGAAATAAACACTTTGCCAGAACGGAAAACTCGCCAACTATCCTATAAAGGACTGTTGTAGAGGCACCAGAAGAAAAAAGTGAATATCCTCTAACTATCTTGAGAAAGACTGGTAGACAAATAAACTTTTTGCCAGAATGGAAAAATCGCCAACCATCCTCAAAAGGACTGTCGGGAAGGCACCCGAAGACAAAAGTGAATATCCTCTAACTATCTTGAGAAAGACTGCTAGAGAAATAAACACTTTACCAGATTGAAAATCTCGCCAACTATCCTGAAAAGGACTGTTGTGGAGGCACCAGAATAAAAAAGTGAATATCCTCTAACCATCTTGAGAAAGACTGCTAGACAAATAAACTCTTTACCAGAATGGAAAAATCGCCAACCATCCTGAAAAGGACTGTCGGGAAGGCACCCGAAGAGTAAAGTGAATATCCTCGAACTATCTTGAGAAAGACTGTTAGAGAAATAAACACTTTACCACATTGGAAATCGCGCAAACTATCCTTAAAAGGACTGTTGTGGAGGCACCCGAGAAAAAATGTGAATATCCTCTAACTATCTTGATAAAGACTGTTAGAGAAATAAACACTATGCCTGAATGAATAAAAAATGAATATCCTCTAACTATCCTGAGAAAGACTGTTAGAGAAAAAAACACTTTGCCAGAATGGAAAACTCGCCAACTATCCTGACAAGGACTGTCGGGAACGCATCCGAAGAAAAAGTGAATATCCTCGAACTATCTTGAGAAAGACTGTTAGAAAAATAAACACTATGCGTGAATGGAAAGCACGCCAACTATCGCGAAAAGGACTGTCGGGAAGGCAGCCGAAGAATAAAGTGCATATCCTCTAACTCTCTTGAGAAAGACTGTTAGAGAAATAAACACTATGCCTGCATGGAAAACTCGCCAACTATCGCGAAAAGGACTTTCGGGAAGGCACCCGAAGGAAAAAATGAATATCCTCTAACTATCTTCAGAAAGACTGCTAGAGAAATAAACACTGTACCAGATTGAAAATCTCGCCAACTATCCTGAAAAGGTCTGTTGGGGCGGCACCAGAAGAAAAAAATGAATATCCTCTAATTATCTTGTGAAACACTGTTAGAGAAATGAACACTTTACCAGATTGGAAATCTCGCCAACTATCCTGAAAAGGACTGTAGTCGAGGCACCCGAAGAAAAATGTGAATATCCTCTGACTATCTTGAGTAAGACTGTTAGAGAAATAAACACTTTGCCAGAATGGAAAACTCGCCAACTATCCTGAAAAGGACTGTTGTGGAGGCACCCGAGGAAAAATGTGAATATCCTCGAACTATCTTGAGAAAGACTGTTAGAGAAATAAATCTTTTGCCAGAATGGAAAAGTCGCTAATTATCCTGAGAACGACTGTTGGGAAGGCACCCGAAGAAAAAACCGAATATCCTCTAACTATCTTGAGAAAGACTGTTAGAGAAATAAACTCTTTGCCAGAATGGAAAACTCGCCAACTATCCCGAAAAGTACTGTCGGGAAGGCACCCGAAGAAAAAAATGAATATCCTCTAACTATCTTGAGAAAGACTGTTAGAGAAATAAACTCTTTGCCAAAATGGAAAACTCGCCAACTATCCTGAAAAGCACTGTCGGGAAGGCACCTGAAGAAAAAAGTGAATATCCTCTAACTATCTTGAGAAAGACTGTTAGAGAAATAAACACTATGCCTGAATGGAAAACTCGCCAACTATCCCGAAAAGTACTGTCGGGAAGGTACCCGAAGAAAAATGTGAATATCCTCTGACTATCTTGAGTAAGACTGTTAGAGAAATAAACACTTTGCCAGAATGGCAAACTCGCCAACTATCCTGAAAAGGACTGTTGTGGAGGCACCCGAGGAAAAATGTGAATATCCTCGAACTATCTTGAGAAAGACTGTTAGAGAAATAAACACTTTGCCAGAATGGAAAACTCGACAACTATCCTGACAAGGACTATTGGGGAGGCACCCGAAGAAAAAAGTGAATATCCTCGAACTATCTTGAGAAAGACTGCTAGAGAAATAAACACTTTGCCAGTATGGAAATCTCGCCATCTATCCTGAAAAGGACTGTTGTGGAGGCACCCGAGGAAAAATGTGAATATCCTCTAACTATCTTGAGAAACACTGCTAGAGAAATAAATCTTTTGCCAGAATGGAAAAGTTGCTAATTATCCTGAGAACGACTGTTGGGAAGGCACCCGAAGAAAAAACCGAATATCCTCTAACTATCTTGAGAAAGACTGTTAGAGAAATAAACTCTTTGCCAGAATGGAAAACTCGCCAACTATCCTGAAAAGGACTGTTGTGGAGGCACCCGAGGAAAAATGTAAATATCCTCTAACTATCTTGAGAAAGACTGTTAGAGAAATAAACACTTTGCCAGAATGGAAAACTCGACAACTATCCTGACAAGGACTATTGGGGAGGCACCCGAAGAAAAAAGTGAATATCCTCGAACTATCTTGAGAAAGACTGTTAGAGAAATAAACACTATGCCTGAATAGAAAACTCGCCAACTATCCCGAAAAGTACTGTCGGGAAGGCACCCGAAGAAAAATGTGAATATCCTCTGACTATCTTGAGTAAGACTGTTAGAGAAATAAACACTTTGCCAGAATGGAAAACTCGACAACTATCCTGACAAGGACTATTGGGGAGGCACCCGAAGAAAAAAGTGAATATCCTCGAACTATCTTGAGAAAGACTGCTAGAGAAATAAACACTTTTCCAGTATGGAAATCTCGCCATCTATCCTGAAAAGGACAGTTGTGGATGCACCCGAGGAAAAATGTGAATATCCTCTAACTATCTTGAGAAACACTGTTAGAGAAATAAATCTTTTGCCAGAATGGAAAAGTCGCTAATTATCCTGAGAACGACTGTTGGGAAGGCACCCGAAGAAAAAACCGAATATCCTCTAACTATCTTGAGAAAGACTGTTAGAGAAATAAACACTATGCCTGAATGGAAAACACGCCAACTATCCCGAAAAGTACTGTCGGGAAGGTACTCGAAGAAAAATGTGAATATCCTCTGACTATCTTGAGTAAGACTGTTAGAGAAATAAACACTTTGCCAGAATAGAAAACTCGACAACTATCCTGACAAGGACTGTTGGGGAGGCACCCGTAGAAAAAAGTGAATATCCTCGAACTATCTTGAGAAAGACTGCTAGAGAAATAAATGCTTTGCCAGTATGGAAATCTCGCCAACTATCCTGAAAAGGACTGTTGTGGAGGCACCCGAGGAAAAATGTGAATATCCTCTAACTATCTTGAGAAACACTGTTAGAGAAATAAATCTTTTGCCAGAATGGAAAAGTCGCTAATTATCCTGAAAACGACTGTTGGGGAGACACCCGAAGAAAAAAGTGAATAACCTCGAACTATTTTGAGAAAGACTGCTAGAGAAATAAACACTTTGCCAGTATGGAAATCTCGCCAACTATCCTGAAAAGGACTGTTGGGGAGGCTCCCGAAGAAAAAAGTGAATATCCTCGAACTATCTTGAGAAAGACTGTTAGAGAAATAAACACTTTGCTAGTATGGAAAACTCGCCAACTATCCTGAAAAGGACCGCTTGGGAGGTGCCCGAAGAAAAAAGTGAATATCTTCTAACTATCCTGAGAAAGATTGTTAGAGAAATAAAATCTTTGCCTGAATGAAAAACTCGCAAACTATCCTGAAAAGCACTGTCGGGAAGGCACCCGAAGAAAAAAGTGAATATCCTCGAACTATCTTGAGAAAGACTGCTAGAGAAATAAACACTTTACCAGATTGGAAATCTCGCAAACTATCCTGATAAGGACTGTTGTGGAGGCACCCGAAGAAAAATGTGAATATCCTCTAACTATCCTGAGAAAGATTCTTAAAGAAATAAACACTTTACCAGATTGAAAATCTCGCAAACTATCCTGAAAAGGACTGTTGTGGAGGCAACCGAAGAAAAAACTGAATATCCTCTAATTATCTTCAGAAAGACTGCTAGAGAAATAAACACTTTGCCAGAATGGAAAACTCGCCAACTATCCTGAAAAGGACTGTTGTGTAGGCACCCGAGGAAAAATGTGAATATTCTCTAACTATCTTGAGAAAGACTGTTAGAGAATTAAACACTATGCCTGAATGGAAAACTCGCCAACTATCTCTCGAAAAGGTCTGTCGGGAAGGCACCCGAAGAAAAAATCTGAATATCGTCTAACTATCTTGAGAAACAGTGTTAGATAAATAAACCTTTTGCCAGAATGGAAAGTCGCTAATTATCCTGAGAACGACTGTTGGGGATGCACCCGAAGAAAAAAGCGAATATCCTCTAACTATCTTGAGAAAGACTGCTAGAGAAATAAACACTTTACCAGATTGAAAATCTCGCCAACAATCCTGAAAAGGACTGTCGGGACGGCACCCGCAAAAAATGTGAATATCCTCTAACTATCTTGAGAAACACTGTTAGAGAAATGAACACTTTACCAGATTGGACATCTCGCCAACTATCCTGAAAAGGACTGTTGTGTAGGCACCCGAAGAAAAAAGTGAATATCCTCTGACTATCTTGAGAAAGATTCTTAAAGAAATAAACACTTCACCAGATTGAAAATCTCGCAAACTATTCTGAAAAGGACTGTTGTGGAGGCACCCGAAGAAAAAACTGAATATCCTCTAACTATCTTGAGTAAGACTGTTAGAGAAATAAACACTTTGCCAGAATGGAAAACTCGCCAACTATCCTGAAAAGGACTGTTGTGGAGGCACCCGAGGAAAAATGTGAATATTCTCTAACTATCTTGAGAAAGACTGTTAGAGAATTAAACATTATGCCTGAATGGAAAACTCGCCAACTGTCCCGAAAAGGTCTGTCGGGAAGGCACCCGAAGAAAAAAATGAATATCCTCTATCTATCCTGAGAAAGACTGTTAGAGAAATAAACTCTTTGCCAGAATGGAAATCTCGCGAACTATCCTGAACAGGACTGTTGTGGAGGCACAAGAGGAAAAATGTGAATATCCTCTAACTATCTTGAGAAAGACTGTTAGAGAAATAAACACTATGCCTGAATGGAAAACTCGCTAACTATCGCGAGAAGGACTGTCCGGAAGGCACCCGAAGAAAAAAATGAATATCCTCTAACTATCTTGAGAAAGACTGCTAGAGAAATAAACACTTTACCAGATTGGAAATCTCGCCAACTATCCAGAAAATGACTGTTGTGGAGGCACCCGAGGAAAAATGTGAATATCCTCTAACTCTCTTGAGAAACACTGTTAGAGAAATAAACATTATGTTTGAATGGAAAACTCGCGAACTATCGCGAAAAGGACTGTCGGGAAGGCACCCGAAGAATAAAGTGCATATCCTCTAACTATCTTGAGAAAGTCTGTTAGAGAAATAAAGACTATGCCAGAATGGAAAACTCGCCAACTATCGCGAAAAGGACTGTCGGGAAGGCACCCGAAGAAAAAAATGAATATCCTCTAATTATCTTCAGAAATACTGCTAGAGAAATAAACACTTTACCAGATTGAAAATCTCGCCAATTATCCTGAAAAGGACTGTCGGGAAGGCACCCGAAGAAAAAAGTGAATATCCTCTAACTATCTTGAGAAAGACTGCTAGAGAAATAAACACTTTACCAGATTGAAAATCTCGCAAACTATCCTGAAAAGGACTGCTGTGTAGGCACCCGAAGAAAAAACTGAATATCCTCTAACTATCTTGAGTAAGACTGTTAGTGAAATAAATACTTTTCCAGAATGGAAAACTCGCCAACTATCCTGAAAAGGACTGTTGTGGAGGCACCCTAGGAAAAATGTGAATATTCTCTAACTATCTTGAGAAAGACCGTTAGAGAATTAAACACTATGCCTGAATGGAAAACTCGCCAAGTATCCCGAAAAGGTCTGTCGGGAAGGCACCCGAAGAAAAAAATGAATATTCTCTAACTATCCTGAGAACGACTGTTAGAGAAATAAACTCTGTGCCAGAATGGAAATCTCGCGAACTATCCTGAAAAGGACTGTTGTGGAGGCACCCGAGGAAAAATGTGAATATCCTCGAACTATCTTGAGAAAGACTGTTAGAGAAATAAACACTATGCCTGAATGGAAAACTCGCCAACTATCGCGAAAAGGACTGTCGGGAAGGCACCCGAAGAAAAAAATGAATATCCTCTAACTATCTTGAGAAAGACTGCTAGAGAAATAAACACTTTACCAGATTGGAAATCTTGCCAACTATGCTGAAAAGGACTGTTGGGGCGGCACCAGAAGAAAAAAATGAATATCCTTTAACTATCTTGAGAAAGCCTGTTAGAGACATAAACACTTTATCATATTGAAAATCTTGCCAACTATTCTGAAAACGAGAGCTGTGGAGGCACCCGAGGAAAAATGTGAATATCCTCGAACTATCTTGAGAAAGACTGTTAGAGAAATAAACACTTTGCCAGAATGGAAAACTCGACAACTATCCTGACAAGGACTATTGGGGAGGCACCCGAAGAAAAAAGTGAATATCCTCGAACTATCTTGAGAAAGACTGCTAGAGAAATAAACACTTTATCAGATTGAAAATCTCGCAAACTATCCTGAAAAGGACTGTTGTGGAGGCACCCGAAGAAAAAATTGAATTTCCTCTAACTATCTTGTGAAACACTGTTAGAGAAATAAATCTTTTGCCAGAATGGAAAAGTCGCTAATTATCCTGAGAACGACTGGTGGGAAGGCACCCGAAGAAAAAACCGAATATCCTCTAACTATCTTGAGAAAGACTGTTAGAGAAATAAACACTATGCCTGAATGGAAAACTCGCCAACTATCCCGAAAAGTACTGTCGGGAAGGTACCCGAAGAAAAATGTGAATATCCTATGACTATCTTGAGTAAGACTGTTAGAGAGATAAACACTTTGCCAGAACGGAAAACTCGTCAACTATCCTGACAAGGACTGTTGGGGAGGCACCCGAAGAAAAAAGTGAATATCCTCGAACTATCTTGAGAAAGACTGTTAGAGAAATAAACACTTTGCCAGAATAGAAAACTCGACAACTATCCTGACAAGGACTGTTGGGGAGGCACCCGCAGAAAAAAGTGAATATCCTCGAACTATCTTGAGAAAGACTGCTAGAGAAATAAACGCTTTGCCAGTATGGAAATCTCGCCAACTATCCTGAAAAGGACTGTTGTGGAGGCACCCGAGGAAAAATGTGAATATCCTCTAACTATCTTGAGAAACACTGTTAGAGAAATAAATCTTTTGCCAGAATGGAAAAGTCGCTAATTATCCTGAAAACGACTGTTCGGGAGACACCCGAAGAAAAAAGTGAATAACCTCGAACTATTTTGAGAAAGACTGCTAGAGAAATAAAGACTTTGCCAGTATGGAAATCTCGCCAACTATCCTGAAAAGGACTGTTGGGGAGGCTCCCGAAGAAAAAAGTGAATATCCTCGAACTATCTTGAGAAAGACTGCTAGAGAAATAAACACTTTACCAGATTGAGAATCTCGCAAACTATCCTGAAAAGGACTGTTGTGGAAGCACCCGAAGAAAAAACTGAATATACTCTAACTATCTTGAGTAAGACTGTTAGAGAGATAAACACTATGGCTGAATGGAAAACTCGACAACTATCCTGACAAGGACTGTTGGGGAGGCACCCGCAGAAAAAAGTGAATATCCTCGAACTATCTTGAGAAAGACTGCTAGAGAAATAAACTCTTTGCCAGTATGGAAATCTCGCCAACTATCCTGAAAAGGACTGTTGTGGAGGCACCCGAGGAAAAATGTGAATATCCTCTAACTATCTTGAGAAACACTGTTAGAGAAATAAATCTTTTGCCAGAATGGAAAAGTCGCTAATTATCCTGAAAACGACTGTTGGGGAGACACCCGAAGAAAAAAGTGAATATCCTCTAAATATCTTGAGAAAGACTGTTAAAGAAATAAACGCTTTGCCAAATTGGAAATCTCGCAATCTATCCTGAAAAGGACTGTTGTGGAGGCACCCGAAGAAAAAAGTGAATATCCTCTAACTATCTTGAGTAAGACTGTTAGAGAAATAAACACTTTGCCAGAATAGAAAACTCGACAACTATCCTGACAAGGACTGTTGGGGAGGCACCCGCAGAAAAAAGTGAATATCCTCGAACTATCTTGAGAAAGACTGCTAGAGAAATAAACACTTTACCAGATTGAGAATCTCGCAAACTATCCTGAAAAGGACTGTTGTGGAAGCACCCGAAGAAAAAACTGAATATACTCTAACTATCTTGAGTAAGACTGTTAGAGAGATAAACACTTTGCCAGAACGGAAAACTCGTCAACTATCCTGACAAGGACTGTTGGGGAGGCACCCGAAGAAAAAAGTGAATATCCTCGAACTATCTTGAGAAAGACTGCTAGAGAAATAAACGCTTTGCCAGTATGGAAATCTCGCCAACTATCCTGAAAAGGACTGTTGTGGAGGCACCCGAGGAAAAATGTGAATATCGTCTAACTATCTTGAGAAACACTGTTAGAGAAATAAATCTTTTGCCAGAATGGAAAAGTCGCTAATTATCCTGAAAACGACTGTTCGGGAGACACCCGAAGAAAAAAGTGAATAACCTCGAACTATTTTGAGAAAGACTGCTAGAGAAATAAACACTTTGCCAGTATGGAAATCTCGCCAACTATCCTGAAAAGGACTGTTGGGGAGGCTCCCGAAGAAAAAAGTGAATATCCTCTAACTATCTTGAGAAAGACTGTTAGAGAAATAAACTCTTTGCCAGAATGGAAAACTCGCCAACTATCCTGAAAAGCACTGTCGGGAAGGCACCTGAAGAAAAAAGTGAATATCCTCTAACTATCTTGAGAAAGACTGTTAGTGAAATAAACACTATGCCTGAATGGAAAACTCGACAATTATCCTGAAAAGGACTGTCGGGAAGGCACCCGCAAAAAATGTGAATATCCTCTAACTATCTTGAGAAACACTGTTAGAGAAATGAACACTTTACCAGATTGGACATCTCGCCAACTATCCTGAAAAGGACTGTTGTGTAGGCACCCGAAGAAAAATGCGAATATCCTCTGACTATCTTGAGAAAGATTCTTAAAGAAATAAACACTTCACCAGATTGAAAATCTCGCAAACTATTCTGAAAAAGACTGTTGTGGAGGCACCCGAAGAAAAAAATGAATATCCTCTATCTATCCTGAGAAAGACTGTTAGAGAAATAAACTCTTTGCCAGAATGGAAATCTCGCGAACTATCCTGAAAAGCACTGTTGTGGAGGCACAAGAGGAAAAATGTGAATATCCTCTAACTATCTTGAGAAAGACTGTTAGAGAAATAAACACTATGCCTGAATGGAAAAATCGCTAACTATCGCGAAAAGGACTGTCCGGAAGACACCCGAAGAAAAAAATGAATATCCTCTAACTATCTTGAGAAAAACTGCTAGAGAAATAAACACTTTACCAGATTGGAAATCTCGCCAACTATCCAGAAAATGACTGTTGTGGAGGCACCCGAGGAAAAATGTGAATATCCTCTAACTATCTTGAGAAACACTGTTAGAGAAATAAACACTATGTTTGAATGGAAAACTCGCGAACTATCGCGAAAAGGACTGTCGGGAAGGCACCCGAAGAATAAAGTGCATATCCTCTAACTATCTTGAGAAAGTCTGTTAGAGAAATAAAGACTATGCCAGAATGGAAAACTCGCCAATTATCCTGAAAAGGACTGTCGGGAAGGCACCCGAAGAAAAAAGTGAATATCCTCTAACTATCTTGAGAAAGACTGCTAGAGAAATAAACACTTTACCAGATTGAAAATCTCGCCAACTATTCTGAAAAGGAGAGTTGTGGAGGCACCCGAAGAAAAAAGTGAATATCTTCTAACTATCTTGAGAAAGACTGCTAGAGAAATAAACACTTTACCAGATTGAAAATCTCGCCAACCATCCTGAAAAGTACTGTCGGGAAGGCACCCGAAAAAAATGTAAATATCCTCTAACTATCTTGAGAAACACTGTTAGAGAAATGAACACTTTGCCAGATTGGACATCTCGCCAACTATCCTGAAAAGGACTGTTGTGGAGGCACCCGAAGAAAAATGTGAATATCCTTTGACTATCTTGAGAAAGACTGCTAGAGAAATAAACACTTTACCAGATTGAAAATCTCGCAAACTATCCTGAAAAGGACTGCTGTGTAGGCACCCGAAGAAAAAACTGAATATCCTCTAACTATTTTGAGTAAGACTGTTAGTGAAATAAACACTTTTCCAGAATGGAAAACTCGCCAACTATCCTGAAAAGGACTGTTGTGGAGGCACCCTAGGAAAAATGTGAATATTCTCTAACTATCTTGAGAAAGACCGTTAGAGAATTAAACACTATGCCTGAATGGAAAACTCGCCAAGTATCCCGAAAAGGTCTATCGGGAAGGCACCCGAAGAAAGAAAATGAATATTCTCTAACTATCCTGAGAACGACTGTTAGAGAAATAAACTCTTTGCCAGAATGGAAATCTCGCGAACTATCCTGAAAAGGGCTGTTGTGGAGGCACCCGAGGAAAAATGTGAATATCCTCTAACTATCTTGAGAAACACTGTTAGAGAAATAAATCTTTTGCCAGAATGGAAAAGTCGCTAATTATCCTGAAAACGACTGTTCGGGAGACACCCGAAGAAAAAAGTGAATAACCTCGAACTATTTTGAGAAAGACTGCTAGAGAAATAAACACTTTGCCAGTATGGAAATCTCGCCAACTATCCTGAAAAGGACTGTTGGGGAGGCTCCCGAAGAAAAAAGTGAATATCCTCTAACTATCTTGAGAAAGACTGTTAGAGAAATAAACTCTTTGCCAGAATGGAAAACTCGCCAACTATCCTGAAAAGCACTGTCGGGAAGGCACCTGAAGAAAAAAGTGAATATCCTCTAACTATCTTGAGAAAGACTGTTAGTGAAATAAACACTATGCCTGAATGGAAAACTCGCCAATTATCCTGAAAAGGACTGTCGGGAAGGCACCCGCAAAAAATGTGAATATCCTCTAACTATCTTGAGAAACACTGTTAGAGAAATGAACACTTTACCAGATTGGACATCTCGCCAACTATCCTGAAAAGGACTGTTGTGTAGGCACCCGAAGAAAAATGCGAATATCCTCTGACTATCTTGAGAAAGATTCTTAAAGAAATAAACACTATGCCTTAATGGAAAACTCGCCAACTATCGCGAAAAGGACTGTCGGGAAGGCACCCGAAGAAAAAAATGAATATCCTCTAACTATCTTGAGAAAGACTGCTAGAGAAATAAACACTTTACCAGATTGGAAATCTCGCCAACTATCCAGAAAAGGACTGTTGTGGAGGCACCCGAGGAAAAATGTGAATATCCTCTAACTATCTTGAGAAACACTGTTAGAGAAATAAACACTATGTCTGAATGGAAAACTCGCAAACTATCGCGAAAAGGACTGTCGGGAAGGCACCCAAAGAATAAAGTGAATATCTTCTTACTATCTTGAGAAAGACTGCTAGAGAAATAAACACTTTACCAGATTGAAAATCTTGCCAACTATCCTGAAAAGGACTGTTGGGGCGGCACCAGAAGAAAAAAATGAATATCCTCTAACTATTTTGAGAAAGTCTGTTAGAGACATAAACACTTTATCAGATTGAAAATCTTGCCAACTATTCTGAAAACGAGAGCTGTGGAGACACCCGAAGAAAAAAGTCAATATCTTCTAACTATCTTGAGAAAGACTGCTAGAGAAATAAACACTTTACCAGAATGGAAAACTCGCCAACTATCCTGAAAAGCACTGTCGGGAAGGCACCTGAAGAAAAAAGTGAATATCCTCTAACTATCTTGAGAAAGACTGTTAGAGAAATAAACACTATGCCTGAATGGAAAACTCGCCAACTATCCCGAAAAGTACTGTCGGGAAGGTACCCGAAGAAAGAAATGAATATCCTCTACCTATCCTGAGAAACACTGTTAGAGAAATAATCCTTTTGCCAGAATGGAAAAGTCGCTAATTATCCTGAGAACGACTGTTGGGAAGGCACCCGAAGAAAAAACCGAATATCCTCTAACTATCTTGAGAAAGACTGTTAGAGAAATAAACACTATGCCTGAATGGAAAACTCGCCAACTATCCCGAAAAGTACTGTCGGGAAGGTACCCGAAGAAAAATGTGAATATCCTCTGACTATCTTGAGTAAGACTGTTAGAGAGATAAACACTTTGCCAGAACGGAAAACTCGTCAACTATCCTGACAAGGACTGTTGGGGAGGCACCCGAAGAAAAAAGTGAATATCCTCGAACTATCTTGAGAAAGACTGTTAGAGAAATAAACACTTTGCCAGAATAGAAAACTCGACAACTATCCTGACAAGGACTGTTGGGGAGGCACCCGCAAAAAAAAGTGAATATCCTCGAACTATCTTGAGAAAGACTGCTAGAGAAATAAACGCTTTGCCAGTATGGAAATCTCGCCAACTATCCTGAAAAGGACTGTTGTGGAGGCACCCGAGGAAAAATGTGAATATCCTCTAACTATCTTGAGTAAGACTGTTAGAGAAATAAACACTTTGCCAGAATGGACATCTCGCCAACTATCCTGAAAAGGACTGTTGGGGAGGCACCCGAAGAAAAAAGTGAATATCCTCGAACTATCTTGAGAAAGACTGTTAGAGAAATAAACACTTTGCCAGAATGGAAAACTCGACAACTATCCTGACAAGGACTGTTGGGGAGGCACCCGAAGAAAAAAGTGAATATCCTCGAACTATCTTGAGAAAGACTGTTAGAGAAATAATCACTTTGCCAGTATGGAAAACTCGCCAACTATCCTGAAAAGGACCGTTTGGGAGGTGCCCGAAGAAAAAAGTGAATATCTTCTAACTATCCTGAGAAAGATTGTTAGAGAAATAAAATCTTTGCCTGAATGAAAAACTCGCAAACTATCCTGAAAAGCACTGTCGGGAAGGCACCCGAAGAAAAAAGTGAATATCCTCGAACTATCTTGAGAAAGACTGCTAGAGAAATAAACACTTTACCAGATTGGAAATCTCGCAAACTATCCTGATAAGGACTGTTGTGGAGGCACCCGAGGAAAAATGTGAATATCCTCTAACTCTCTTGAGAAACACTGTTAGAGAAATAAATCTTTTGCCAGAATGGAAAAGTCGCTAATTATCCTGAAAACGACTGTTGGGGAGACACCCGAAGAAAAAAGTGAATATCCTCTAAATATCTTGAGAAAGACTGTTAAAGAAATAAACGCTTTGCCAAATTGGAAATCTCGCGAATTATCCTGAAAAGGACTGTTGTGGAGTTGGGGAGGCACCCGATGAAAAAAGTTAATATCCTCGAACTATCCTGAGAAAGACTGGTAGAGAAATAAACACTTTACCAGATTGAAAATCTCGCAAACTATCCTGAAAAGGACTGTTGTGGAGGCACCCGAAGAAAAAACTGAATATCCTCTAACTATCTTGAGTAAGACTGTTAGAGAAATAAACACTTTGCCAGAATGGAAAACTCGCTAATTATGCTGAGAACGACTGTTGGAGAGGTACCCGAAGAAAAAAGCGAATATCCTCTAACTATCTTGAGAAACACTATTAGAGAAATGAACACTTTACCAGATTGGACATCTCGCCAACTATCCTGAAAAGGACTGTTGGGGAGGCACCCGAAGAAAAAAGTGAATATCCTCGAACTATCTTGAGAAAGACTGTTAGAGAAATAAACACCTTGCCAGAATAGAAAACTCGACAATTATCCTGACAAGGACTGTTGGGGAGGCACCCGAAGAAAAAAGTGAATATCCTCGAACTATCTTGAGAAAGACTGCTAGAGAAATAAACGCTTTGCCAGTATGGAAATCGCGCCAACTATCCTGAAAAGAACTGTTGTGGAGGCACCCGAGGAAAAATGTGAATATCGTCTAACTATCTTGAGAAACACTGTTAGAGAAATAATCCTTTTGCCAGAATGTAAAAGTCGCTAATTATCCTGAAAACGACTGTTGGGGAGACACCCGAAGAATAAATTGCATATCATCTAACTATCTTGAGAAAGACTGTTAGAGCAATAAACACTATGCCTGAATGGAAAACTCGCCAACTATCCCGAAAAGGACTGTCGGGAAGGCACCCGAAGAAAAAAATGAATATCCTCTAACTATCTTGAGAAAGACTGCTAGAAAAATAAACACTTTACCAGATTGAAAATCTCGCAAACTATCCTGAGAGCGACTGTTGGGAAGGCACCCGAAGAAAAAAGTGAATATCCTCGAACTATCTTGAGAAAGACTGTTAGAGAAATAAACACCTTGCCAGAATAGAAAACTCGACAATTATCCTGACAAGGACTGTTGGGGAGGCACCCGAAGAAAAAAGTGAATATCCTCGAACTATCTTGAGAAAGACTGCTAGAGAAATAAACGCTTTGCCAGTATGGAAATCTCGCCAACTATCCTGAAAAGGACTGTTGTGGAGGCACCCGAGGAAAAATGTGAATATCGTCTAACTATCTTGAGAAACACTGTTAGAGAAATAATCCTTTTGCCAGAATGGAAAAGTCGCTAATTATCCTGAAAACGACTGTTGGGGAGACACCCGAAGAATAAATTGCATATCATCTAACTATCTTGAGAAAGACTGTTAGAGAAATAAACACTATGCCTGAATGGAAAACTCGCCAACTATCCCGAAAAGGACTGTCGGGAAGGCACCCGAAGAAAAAAATGAATATCCTCTAACTATCTTGAGAAAGACTGCTAGAAAAATAAACACTTTACCAGATTGAAAATCTCGCAAACTATCCTGAGAGCGACTGCTGGGAAGGCACCCGAAGAAAAAAGTGAATATCCTCGAACTATCTTGAGAAAGACTGTTAGAGAAATAAACACCTTGCCAGAATAGAAAACTCGACAATTATCCTGACAAGGACTGTTGGGGAGGCACCCGAAGAAAAAGTGAATATCCTCGAACTATCTTGAGAAAGACTGCTAGAGAAATAAACGCTTTGCCAGTATGGAAATCTCGCCAACTATCCTGAAAAGGACTGTTGTGGAGGCACCCGAGGAAAAATGTGAATATCCTCTAACCATCCTGAGAAAGACTGTTAGAGAAATAAACACCTTGCCAGAATAGAAAACTCGACAATTATCCTGACAAGGACTGTTGGGGAGGCACCCGAAGAAATAAGTGAATATCCTCGAACTATCTTGAGAAAGACTGCTAGAGAAATAAACGCTTTGCCAGTATGGAAATCTCGCCAACTATCCTGAAAAGGACTGTTGTGGAGGCACCCGAGGAAAAATGTGAATATCGTCTAACTATCTTGAGAAACACTGTTAGAGAAATAATCCTTTTGCCAGAATGGAAAAGTCGCTAATTATCCTGAAAACGACTGTTGGGGAGACACCCGAAGAATAAATTGCATATCATCTAACTATCTTGAGAAAGACTGTTAGAGAAATAAACACTATGCCTGAATGGAAAACTCGCCAACTATTCCGAAAAGGACTGTCGGGAAGGCACCCGAAGAAAAAAATGAATATCCTCTAACTATCTTGAGAAAGACTGCTAGAAAAATAAACACTTTACCAGATTGAAAATCTCGCAAACTATCCTGAGAGCGACTGTTGGGAAGGCACCCGAAGAAAAAAGTGAATATCCTCGAACTATCTTGAGAAAGACTGTTAGAGAAATAAACACCTTGCCAGAATAGAAAACTCGACAATTATCCTGACAAGGACTGTTGGGGAGGCACCCGAAGAAAAAAGTGAATATCCTCGAACTATCTTGAGAAAGACTGCTAGAGAAATAAACGCTTTGCCAGTATGGAAATCTCGCCAACTATCCTGAAAAGGACTGTTGTGGAGGCACCCGAGGAAAAATGTGAATATCGTCTAACTATCTTGAGAAACACTGTTAGAGAAATAATCCTTTTGCCAGAATGGAAAAGTCGCTAATTATCCTGAAAACGACTGTTGGGGAGACACCCGAAGAATAAATTGCATATCATCTAACTATCTTGAGAAAGACTGTTAGAGAAATAAACACTATGCCTGAATGGAAAACTCGCCAACTATCCCGAAAAGGACTGTCGGGAAGGCACCCGAAGAAAAAAATGAATATCCTCTAACTATCTTGAGAAAGACTGCTAGAAAAATAAACACTTTACCAGATTGAAAATCTCGCAAACTATCCTGAGAGCGACTGTTGGGAAGGCACGCGAAGAAAAATGTGAATATCCTCTGACTATCTTGAGAAAGATTCTTAAAGAAATAAACACTTTACCAGATTGAAAATCTCGCTAACTATCCTGAAAAGGACTGTTGTGGAGGCACCCGAAGAAAAAACTGAATATCCTCTAACTATCTTGAGTAAGACTGTTAGAGAAATAAACACTTTGCCAGAATGGAAAACTCGCCAACTATCCTGAAAAGGACTGTTGTGGAGGCACCCGAGGAAAAATGTGAATATCCTCTAACCATCCTGAGAAAGACTGTTAGAGAAATAAACACTTTACCAGATTGAAAATCTCGCAAACTATCCTGAAAAGGACTGTTGTGGAAGCACCCGAAGAAAAAACTGAATATCCTCTAACTATCTTGAGTAAGACTGTTAGAGAGATAAACACTTTGCCAGAACGGAAAACTCGTCAATTATCCTGACAAGGACTGTTGGGGAGGCACCCGAAGAAAAAAGTGAATATCCTCGAACGATCTTGAGAAAGACTGTTAGAGAAATAAACACTTTGCCAGAATAGAAAACTCGACAATTATCCTGACAAGGACTGTTGGGGAGGCACCCGAAGAAAAAAGTGAATATCTTCGAACTATCTTGAGAAAGACTGCTAGAGAAATAAACGCTTTGCCAGTATGGAAATCTCGCCAACTATCCTGAAAAGGACTGTTGTGGAGGCACCCGAGGAAAAATGTGAATATCGTCTAACTATCTTGAGAAACACTGTTAGAGAAATAATCCTTTTACCAGAATGGAAAAGTCGCTAATTATCCTGAAAACGACTGTTGGGGAGACACCCGAAGAATAAATTGCATATCCTCTAACTATCTTGAGAAAGACTGTTAGAGAAATAAACACTATGCCTGAATGGAAAACTCGCCAACTATCCCGAAAAGGACTGTCGGGAAGGCACCCGAAGAAAAAATTGAATATCCTCTAACTATCTTGAGAAAGACTGCTAGAAAAATAAACACTTTACCAGATTGGAAATCTCGCCAATTATCCTGAAAAGGACTGTTGGAGAGGCACCCGAAGAAAAATGTGAATATCCTCGAACTATCTTAAGAAAGATTGTTAGAAAAATAAACAGTTTGCCAGAATGGAAAACTCGCCAACTATCCTGAAAAGAACAGTTTGGGAGGCGCCCGAAGAAAAAGTGAATATCTTCTAACTATCCTGAGAAAGACTGTTAGAGAAATAAAATCTTTGCCAGAATGGAAAACTCGCAAACTATCCTGAAAAGGACTGTTGGGGAGGCACCCGAAGTAAAAAAGTGAATATCCTCTAACTATCTTGAGAAAGACTGTTAGAGAAATAAACACTATGCCTGAATGGAAAACTCGCCAACTATCCCGAAAAGGACTGTCGGGAAGGCACCCGAAGAAAAAAATGAATATCCTCTAACTATCTTGAGAAAGGCTGCTAGAAAAATAAACACTTTACCAGATTGGAAATCTCGCCAATTATCCTTAAAAGGACTGTTGGAGAGGCACCCGAAGAAAAATGTGAATATCCTCGAACTATCTTAAGAAAGACTGTTAGAGAAATAAACACTTTGCCAGAATGGAAAACTCGCCAACTATCCTGAAAAGGACAGTTTGGGAGGCGCCCGAAGAAAAAGTGAATATCTTCTAACTATCCTGAGAAAGACTGTTAGAGAAATAAAATCTTTGCCAGAATGGAAAACTCGCAAACTATCCTGAAAAGGACTGTTGGGGAGGCACCCGAAGTAAAAAAGTGAATATCCTCTAACTATCTTGAGAAAGACTGTTAGAGAAATAAACACTTTGGCAGAATGGAAATCTCGTCAACTATCTTGAAAAGGACTGTTGGGAAAGCAGCCAAGGAAGAAAGTGCCAAAAATTTTTGTAAAGAATGTGAGGAATAAATATATTATGTTCAAGTTGATTGGACCCTTACCACATTGAAAAAAATGAATAATTTCTTCAACCATTATTTCAAAAGTAAATATACAAAACTGAATCCAATTCGGTTGTCGTTTAAAAAAAATGTGTGCTATTTTAAAACCCCCGTATATCAAATTTGGCCCAAATCGGTTGACTTTTGAAAAAAGTATCCGCCATATTTTATCCGACATCTTGAATTTTTCAAATTCGATATCAGATTTATCATCAGCGACCTCGAGAACCTTAGTATTCAAAATGTTGTATAAATTAGAAAATTAAAAAAAAAAACATGAAGTTCCCGATTATTTCATGATGTCACAGACGCCATCTTGGAAAATTTTTCGGGAAAATTTGGAAACATCAAATGTTTGATCAATAATATCATTTGCAACATGAATCCATGTCAAGATCTTCGTTGAACCCGTTTTATTATAAACAAGCATGTCAAAATGTTAAAAAATGTATTTCTGATTTTTCATCAAATTCAAACCGCCATTTTGAAATTTTCCAACGGAAATGTCAAAATTCGGACTTCAGAATCGGAAAGGGCGGACAATTTTACTTCAGAAAAGTGCTATTGCTTATTATTATTATTTTTTTCGACAATTTTTTAGGCAAAAAACCAATCGACTATAAAATGTTCGCTTGGGAAGAAATAGGTTAAGGGGTTTGACGTTCATTTGACCGTGCACCAGACGTGCTGGGGTCATATGGACACGTGCATCGTGTCAGCGACCCCAAAAACAGAAAGATCAACTGTGCCGACACCTATTTTATGCCTTAACATCAGCCTTGAATTTCGAAACAAGGATTTGACCTCCAAATGTCTTTCAAATGACCTCTAAGGGTCACTTTGGCGAAAAGGCCGAACCGTATCTGCACGTAAAATTTTCCGTTCTTTCTGAATCCGGTTTCGAAAAAATCATATCGATCGATTGAAGGGATTTGACCTTCATTTGACCATGAACTAGACGTGCTGGGGTCATATGGACACCGGCATCGTGATCAGGAACCCCAAAAACATCAAGATCAATTGAGATCAAAAATGCTCTGCCCCGATATCATATTGTGGTCCTGTGTAATATATCTCTTTGAAACTTTTGGGGCATTTTTTGACTATATTATACAGTAGAAATATACATTTTAAAATTCATTTGGAATTTGAAAACTATACTGTCTGGGCGATAAGTTGGTGCTTCAGAAGCAAGCGGTATTTTATTCAGTTTTCTGAACAAACGGTTTATCTGCAATAAAATTTTGAGAATTAAGAGGAAGTCGTATTTGCCGTCCTTGTCTAATCACGTGAAATTTTAGGTCAGGTTTTGCGTTCCGAAGTTTTATCGAATAGGAAATAATATTAGGTACTTTTTTAGGTCTCAAAATATTGCTTATTTTAAGACGAATTAGGGTCAAATCTTAGTTTTTCAATTAACAAAATACTTTCTGAGTAAATAGCAAAACTGTGATTAGACAAGGACACCGAATACGGCCTCCGCTTAAGTACACAACAGTCTATTAACTCAGACATCCACGTAATGGGTGTTACAGTGTGTTTCTCCTTAAATATTAAAAAAAATGTATTTTTATATTATCGTAATGTTACTAATACGGTGCACCACAATTAAATTTAACTAAATAGTCTTTGCATATTTAGAAAGATTGAGATTTAACTATAAAATTATGAAAACTTGATTTATTCAAAAATGCGTCTAAGGATTTTTTTTAAACTGAATGTGCAAAGACTTTTTAGTTAAAGTTAATCGTGGTCCATCGTCGTTTATAATTGTATAAGTATTATAATAAATGTTAAACAATACTTAAAATTGCCTTAAGCTATATTTTACGGGTTTAATCGTTGTATATGTAGTAATGGTATTCCCCTTTTCATCCCCTTTTTCTTAGTTTTATTTCCCTTTTCCCCGCATTTTTTCTAAAAAGGATCTATGATGCCCGTACTGCATACGGAGAACTGGTCAGATTCGCGTCATATATCCATACGTGGGATAAACGCACGTTTTTACACCAGTATCCGGTTTGATATTTAGGTGTAAGTATAAAAAGTGTTATAATGGCACTTACATAATATACAGGGTCTTGGTAAGTAGGGCATACAGGCTGTCGGTAATTGGGACATACACGTAGTGTCGCTAATTCGGACTTATACATCGTGTCGGTAATTGGGACTTATACATAGTGTCGGTAATTGGGACTTATACATAGTGTCGGTAACTGGGACTTATACATAGTGTCGGTACTTAGGTCATACGTGGTGTAGGTAATTCGGGCATGTACAGGGTAAGAGTAATGAGGTCTTACAAGGTGTCGATAATCAGTATGCATACAAGATGTCGGTAATTGGTACACATACATTGTGTCGGTAATTAGGAAATATACACGATGTCGTTAATTAGGACATATCCAGGGTGTCAATAATTGGTACACATACAATGTGTCGGTAAGTAGGGCATATACACGATGTCAATAATTAGGACATATGCGTATTTCGATAATGGGGACATATACAAGGTGTCGGTAATTAGAACCTGTACATGATGTCCATAATTATGTTTAAAATATTAGTTCTATTAGTCAAGTGCTTGCTTAGATATCGGGGGGACATACGTACATACATGCACAAATCTTTCTATGTATATATATCTTCCTATATTATATAGTTGTTTGTAAATCTTATAAGATTTACGCCCTCTTCGCCCCTCCTCGGCCCTCCTCATAGCCCTCCTCATGCCCTCCTCATGCCCTCCTCATTTACTTATTTCTATTATATTAAAGATATTAATGAAATTGAATTATTATAATCTTTTCCATTTTATTATATACTCTAACAGATCTAAATAATTTGCAAAAAGTATGCATAACTAAAATACATGCAATTTGTTTAGATTTATAAGACTTATGTTTTAAATGTTTTTGATTAATATAATATAAATTATTCTTATCAATCGAAATAATATGCCAAATGTATGCACATTATTACAAATAAAATACATGCTACCATATTTAGATTTATAAGACTTAAATTTTTTATTAATACATTTTTGGATTCATCTTCATTATTACTATTATTATTACTATTATAAATCTAAAAAATATGTAAAAAGTATAACACATAAATAAAATACATGCAAATTAATTTAGATTTATATGAGTGAAATTTTTAAGTTTTTCATAATATAATATAACAAGATATATTCTTAATTTAAATCAAAAATTAAAGTAATGTAAATTCCTATTACATTCAAAAGAATTATTTTTTTTAATTATATTCATTAATATTAAATTTACATATATAGATTATTACATACGAATTAAACAGATTTTTACAATATTATATTCAAATAAAAAACAAAATTAAAATAAATATATATGTTAAAAAATACAATACATAAAACTAAATATAAATAAATGTAAGTATGAGTTACATATATTTATTTATAAATGAATTAAATAAAACATAAATTTGAATGTATAATAAAGCTTAATTAACAAAACAAAAAAACGCGTCAAACTATTTACCTCCCGGTGTGGAAAAATAGAAAACCTTCATAAAAACAAAAAATTTCATGATGCTTTGGGGGTTGGCGAGCGAAGCGAGTAGGGGGGGTACCCATCATGAAATTTTTTGTTTTTATGAAGGTTTTCTATTTATATATATATATATATATATATATATATATATATATATATATATATATATATATACACAATTCCCGACAACATCGTTTCATATTTCTAATATATTTAGGCAACCTGAACTTTTATATGGCGCCCAACTATAATTAACCCACAAACGAACTCGTCCGTCAATTTGTTCTTTCATACTCGCCTTACCCATTTTTTCACTTAAGGGATCCCTGTGTTTTTGTGTGGAGATTTAGACGGTCATAGAAAAGGCACTGTGCGATTTAGCCGGTGTGGATACATACGTAATGCGCCCCAGCACATTTTTATTGGGTTTTTTGGATCTTAGTATGTGTATACGCATTGTGACTATAAGGAATATATGATGTCCTGTTCTTGCTATGCGCCTTCTAAGGGAGTTACGCTGTCAATCCGCTTAGACTGATAGTTCGCGTTTCGGATGGTGGTTATAAAGGTGTATGTGACCGAAAGCTAGTCGGCGCATAATAGCAAAATGCATCATCCGCTCCCTGCATCCACCAGCAATGCGAGGCATGCAAAAAGCATAGCTTTTTGCGTGTAAGGCACAACCGCCGACGGTCACGCTTCGCATTGGCCATTTATATTTATTGATCTCTGCGGGTTTAACATCATATTAAGAACAAAAATAATTAGTTATAGTATACAATAAGTAGTTGATAGCTTTTACGGTAAGAGTTTAGATTGTAGTAATTTAGTATAAAAACGTTTGGTTTTTCGACTTCTACAATTTGAACGTAGGAAATTATTGAGTATAATCTATTAAATTTTGATTGTGGCATCGATTTTTATACCTTTTTTGCGTTTTATTATTTTGTTTTGCGCAATAAACTTGGGTCAAATGAGGTTTTTGTAAAAAATATTGGATTTTTAAAAAGTTGTTTTTTTACGCTATATAACTTTACCCTGGAAATTTTTTTGCGTACAGTCTCTTGTAATCTGATTGTGGCATAAAAATCGATCTTTTTGTGCCGTTTATGACAATAACTTTAGCTATACTAGCCAAAATTATTGCGCCGCACATGTGGGCTTTAACATTATTTTTATTCGAGACTAAATAAATTACACACAGGAATTTAGGGTAAAAGTATGGACTCTTGTGGTTTATTCAATTTATATACAAGGTGTTGAGCGTCAGCTGCGC
Source organism: Gastracanthus pulcherrimus (assembly GCA_949152435.1). Classification (NCBI taxonomy): domain Eukaryota; kingdom Metazoa; phylum Arthropoda; class Insecta; order Hymenoptera; family Pteromalidae; genus Gastracanthus; species Gastracanthus pulcherrimus. The sequence goes on from OX424573.1 coordinate 118,722,139, forward strand.
GAATTCGCAGCACGATTTTACAAGTGTTCTACCGACACATAGAATTATTTACGCATTTGACCTAACTACGGTGAGCACGGCGGAACGGTAGGAAACGGTAAATAATCGAGAGGGGAAGAAGTTAATACTTAGGGACATGAATTCTACAGAATATACGGCGGTGAAATACACGTGGAAAGACGGCGCGACGCGATGCTCGACACGCACGCGGCGCTAGATTTACAAAAAAAAATATATATATATATATATATATCTGTTAAGCACAATAATAATATTCTGTGCAATGTACTCTTTTCAAATCCGGTGTGACCTCCTTCGAAGATACAAGATGGTAGGCACACACGGTACGAGGTCGATGATAATGTCGACCTCGTACCTGTCGTATGGAAGCGGTTATATATTCGCGAGCGGAGCAAGTGGATTTTGATATTTTCGCACGGAGCTGGTATAAAGACCGAAGTGTCTGCAAACGCGGCTCAGTACGAAGTGAGCGAGTTGTCGCTTCGTTTCCGCGGCGCTACACTCGGATCTCGGTAGTGCGGACCGAGCTCGGTTGAGGGCGCAGCGCATGCGTCTGGTGAGGAAGAAAGAGAAGTAAGAAGGAGGAAAGGGGAGCGTCTGCTCGCGGTGACGTCACGCTATGTGGCACGCAGTCGACGGCTTGCAGAGGGTGTTGGAGAGGACGAGGAAGGACGAGTGGCCCGGACGAGGAAGTGCAACGAGGGATGCAGCAGGAGGTGTATTTGGACAACGGTGCCGACGAAGGGGCACGAAGACGAGAGCTGCAAGGCCCAGGACTGCGTACTTGCAGCAGGAGCAGTGGGCACGGTTAACCTCGAAGAGGTTATATTTATATGCAGCTTACTACACTGCATTCTTCAACTGCCACTGCTATCAGGTGAGATTAGTGTTTTGTATATCACTGTAATCTCCCCTTGCTAATGTTAGGTTGCTTCTAGGTGACTGGCGAATGCTTTGGAGGCTGCTGCTGCTGCTATTATGGAGGAGTGGGCTATGAGTTGAGCTACGTTGATGCACTTGAGAGACCACACTGCCTCTACAAACCCTCTAAACCAGGTCAGAGAGTTCCAGTTTGATGTGCGTATCAGCTGTAGATTAACTCAGCTTTATGTTTTCTAGGGTGTATGCTGCAGGCCTCCAAAGTACCTAGAGAAGCAGCCGCTCCACCCAAGGTGGATACATTCATACCTTTCAAGGCATAAAATCAGGTGGGTATTATTCTAATACTATTTTGCTTATTTTCTTCAGTTCTAATCTCTATGCGTGTGTTCTTAGGTTGGTTCGAAAGGACGGGAGCAAGGAGAGGAGACACCAGGACATGCTCAGTGCACCCCAGCTGAGACCAGCCAGCTCCAACCTATGCGAGGCTCTATGGGATGGCAGCTGTGCGCCCTCTTCAGCTGCTTCAGGGTGTTGGAGAGCTCGCTTGCTCTGTGTCGGAAGAAGAAAATAGAGTGTGTGTGTGTGTGTGTGTGTATGTGTATAGTGAGTGTAATGAGTAAGTAGTGTGCTATTGGTTGTATAGGCCAGTTCTGTCGAGCTTCAGACTTGCACTGAGCAGTTCGTTCGACAGACTGGAAGTTTGTGTAACCCACATAAAATGTGATGTTACATGTTTCACGCTTTTTTTTCGTTTTTGTCAATAACAACTTCGTTTAAATGACGTTATCGTAAAATGTTTTGGAACATTTAGTAGTAAAATAAAATCTACGCAAGATACAGCTAAAATTTAACTTTTCAATATACATAATACTAGTCCTATATGGATATATAGTCGACGAATTAGGCTCAAAACAGATACGTTAGCTTATTATGATAAGACAAGTAACCTCTACAAGTTTCAGCTGATTTGACTGCAGTTTTGCTGAGTTAATGTAATAAACTTGATTACGTCAATATATGCATCCATACATACATTTAAGAGAATGCTTGAAATGTGTTCCTATAGTGTTAAAACATATTTTATGCAATAATTTGTTAGTTATTATGATATTACACTTTTAGCGTTGATGAAAATATAAGGTTCTCCCGTGAAGCGGCTGTGTCTAAAAATAAACAAATACAAAAATTATAATTTTACACGAATATCATTTCATGAATAAGATAATCGAGTTGAAGTGATGTTTATTCTGAGTATACAATTTTAAAATAATATTTTATAACTTAAGCCGATTCCAAATCATTAAATTTACATTTTACATTAGTTTGTAAACCATGATTTTGGAAAAAGAAACTTTTACAAAGTCATAGCCTTGTTCAGATTTAATATCAATATCGTTCATAGCTTCTTGTAACTGTTCACAAATAAAAATTTTACAGTTTATAATATCAGTTAAGGGGTTATATTCCCCAAATTTTTTTGTTTTTTTCCATTTTTTTTATTGGCTTAAATTTTGCCACAACAATCCTAGAATCAAAATCTACAACGTCCAAGTACCGATTTAAACTCAAAATTTTTTTAAATCAATTTTTTCCAAACAGCTTTTGATGCTCCATAATCACAATTTTCGCTTATTTTAGCGATGCTCGCTTTTTTGAATTTCGCGGCTTTGGAAATTAGTAGAAGTTACCTACGATCGATATCGTGTTTTAAATTTGAATTATAGAGGTCGCTACATGACATTACGACAGTTATAGCGTCTTTACAGCACGTGTTTACTCACACTTGCCCTGTGTTTAGTCGATCAGCCGTTCTCCTTGTTTATGTTGTTATTTTGAGTTTTGCTTTACTTTTTAACTGTGAATTATAATTACAAGTACTTAATTATGAGTGAAAAGGTGTACAGTTGCCGCAAAGGCAGTAAAACAAGAAGTACAAGTACAAAACGGAGTAAAATTAGTAATCGACGCCCGCCTAACCGCCATTTGTTCGAAGGCGATTCGGAGCACGTTAGTACCTCGGCTAAGAAATTGAAAACTACTGATTTAGACCGTGACCGCGGTTTTGATAAAAATTTCGGCTACTGTTTCATCAATTTTTTCGCTGTATTTACTGCTCTTTCTGAATTAGTAGTATGCAAAAAATGTAATGGTGACGTGCGGTTTTTAGAGTCGAACAAGCGTGGACTAGGCTTCAAAATTATTGTGTCTTGTTCGAACTGTGGTGATGCTGATATTAACAGCTGTCCTGTAATAAATGGTCGTGCTTATGAGATCAACTGCCGTATTATTTTAGCTATGCGCATCATAGGCATAGGCATCAACGGTATAAAAAAGTTCTGCTCTATGATGGATCTTGCAAAGCCTGTTTTTCAAACAACTTACAGTAAGATCATATCTAATATCGCCACTGCTATTTCACCTGTTCGAATTATATCTATGAAAAAATCAGTGATTAAAGATAAAGAAATTTCTATCGAACGAGGTGAAAAAGAAGGTCTCACGGTGTCAGGCGATGGATCTTGGCGAAAGAGAGGGTTTACGTCTTTGTTCGGATTGGTGACTTTGATTGGATGGTACACTGGCAAGGTATTGGATGTGTGTGTAAAATCTAAGTACTGTAAAGTGTGTGAATATTGGCAAAAAAAAGAAGGTACTGCTGAATACGAAGAGGTATACCCTTTACACAAACAGAACTGTGATGCCAACCATGAAGGTAGTGCCGGGAAAATTGAGATCAAACAGTTATAGAAATGTTCAAACGCTCATAAAAACTTCATAATATCAAATATTTGAAATATATCGGCGACGGCGATTCAAAAACACATAAAGGTATAGTCGACTCAAAACCTTATAAAGATTTCATCGTCGAAAAAAAAGAATGTGTCGGACACGTTCAGAAGCGCATGGGAACGCGTCTGCGCAATTTGAAAAAAACAACGAAAGGTCTTGGCGGCCGATGAAAGTTGACCGAAAAGTTAATTGATGACCTTTCTATTTATTACGGACTTGCTATTAGGAGAAACTACGATTCAGTCGAAAAAATGCGGAATTAAATTTGGGCAACGTTACTTCATAAAATGTCGACGAAGAAGAATACACAGCTCGAGAAGTGTCCCGTTGGAGTAGACTCTTGGTGTTCTTGGCAGCGCAGTACAGCGCTTCGTACGCTTGCAACGTACGAGCACAAGAGTCCAATGCATGAGGATGTTTTTAACGTAATAAAACCCACTTATAATGAACTCAGCTCCGACAACCTTCTGTCACGCTGCTTGGGTGCGTATACTCAGAACAATAACGAGTCATTTAATGCTGTAGTGTGGTCAATTGCTCCAAAGACGGTGTCAAGCGGTAAGACTATAGTTGACATTGCGACTGACGTAGCCGTTATTATCTTTAGTGACGGCTTCTCAGGTCTATTTGCCGTTTACGATGCTCTTGGGTTGACTGTTGGACCAAGCATGTACGAGTTTTGCGTGGAAATGGACGCTAATCGCGTCAAAACCGCTGAGCATCGTATGTCCGATATCGCGAAAGAGGCCAGGCGCAGCATTACATCAGGCAAAAAAAAGAAGAAGAGGAAATGAAGGCCCTGGAATGACAATTATATGGTGCAGGGTTAGCAGACTGAAGGTAAAAAAATTATTATGGACTATATTTTTGCGATTCTTAAGATTTATAGCATTTTGAAACTTCAAACGCGATTTTCTCGAAACCATGTTTTCAAAACCGGCAAGCAGTAGAACTCAAAAATTTTACATCCGATTGACTTCAAATTTTAACAGTAGCTTCACTGTTTGATTATCTAGTGAAGTACACACGATTTTAGCGATTAATTAACAAATAAAAAAGTTATAAACAATTTAAGTCGATTTTTTTCGTCGAAAACACGATTTTTTGTTAAAACAATCGCCATTACGCAAAAAAAATTCTAAAAATATAATCATGTGTACTTCAGTAGCAAAGCTCATGTAGATAATAGAAAATTTTTTTTTTTGTAATAGGTGGAGTTGGACGAGCTTTGCACTGCTCGCCGCGGAAGACCTTTTTGAAAAAGCGGTTCACGGTAATCACTGCAAAGCCGCCATTTTGTAAAAAAAATATCAATAAAAATTTTTTATCTTCTTCAAGAGTTGCTTAATCCAATGTTATATTATTTGTATACCTTTAATCTCAAATGTCCTTAAAAAAAAAGAATTAACAAAGCCTTGTTTTTTAGTGCAGAAGGGGGATATGACCCCTTAACATCAGTTGAAGTCGGCGATAACGTTCTTCTACATATACGATAGCATTATTTAATCCTTCTAAAGATAGCTTTTGTAACACAATAGTCGGTTGATATAATGTTATTATTTTGTATGTTTATCTTCGGAATATTGTGTTTTCATATTAACGATAATCGATTTAGCATCGTATACTTTAGTAAAAACGTTTTCCAAATCGTTCATTTGAGTACGTGAAGCAGCATCTTTACTCCAGCATTTAGAGGCAAAAAATTCACTTTTTTTATATCCAAGTATCGGCATTGATACTGATACCGCTGCCGATATTATTGAAATTGTATTATAGCAGGATAAATGGCTGTGGTTCTTCGTTATGCAAAAATCGTTTTCCGATACTAAGATTTTTTGTTCCTGATTTCTTTTAAAAATAAAAGGTTAATAGTAGAGGAAGGTTCGATGGTGATTTTCTTTCATTATTCTGTGTCCAATTGAGACAATTTATTCGGCTCTGAGAGGGGAAAGCCTTGCGGCATGAAACCCCTCTCGAAGAAAAATACAGATTGTCGAAAGAATAGGAGATTGATAAAGTGGGTAAATATATATATATATGTGTGTGTGTGTGTGTGTGTGTGCGTGCGTGCGTGCGTGCGTGCGTGCGTGCGTGCGTGCGTGCGTGCGTGCGTGCGTGCGTGCGTGCGTGTGTGTGTGTGTTCTTGATCGTTTCCTTGTAACCTGCAATCTCAGACGCGACATGTTCACCCGTGAAAGACCGTGAAGCGCTCGCGAACACCGTTCCGCGCTCGTGAAATCCCCTTGAATATGCGCGTTCGTGGATTTATTTGTAGCTAACCGCGGAATCCAGAAGATGTGTTGAATACTGCCGATCAAACCACAAAGAATACGAGATGAGTAAACTGTCGCAGGAATATAACACAGCGGTAACGAATGCGCGAGACCGTGAATCGGTTTTCTGCATTTTTGATTGACGCGATCCGCGACCGCCTGAACGTTTCTCACCGCGAGCCATACTAGAACCCTCGGTCTCGCGCACCATCGCATGTAATCGGAAAACCACTCCCCCCATGAATGTGAAGAATTCATTGATTATAGGGATATCGTCTAGCGACAATGATTCTTCCCATTTTAATCTGATATCGCTGGGTAACGCCTTTCTAGCGCGCACATGTTTATATGTTGGTGCGCCTTGTTGATAATTTTCGACAACCCCTTCGATGACGCGTTGACCAATTTGGAAATACCAAAGAGAGCATCCAGATGTTTGGACGAAAGAATCCTTCTTCTCTTTTAAGAGTCCTTCAAAAGTGCGGTTCACGTAATTTTCTACAGTTGCGTCGTACGCGGAGATTTTGTTCGCTGCTTCTCCGACCAAACAACCCTTCAAATACATGAATTTAACGAGGTTATCAATGTCCGTTCGCGACTCGACCATTACCGCGAAATAACTCTTAAAGGTGAGCCACCGGTCGAGATCTCCATCAAATTTTGGGAGTTCTGCGACAGGGAGCTTGAGCTGTTTTTGCTTGTCAATGGAAGTCGAATTATACGTGATGTCATGATTGCGTGTACTCACAAATTGTCAGAAGGAGAGAAACTCGGGCAACTCGTAAATACCGCGCCGCGCTCAGCTAACCGCGCCCCTAACCCTCGGGAGCGTGCACCCTCTGATAACCGAACAACAGCTCGCCGTGTTGCGCGGCTTTCTGGCCCGTCAACCGATGAATACACGCAGAAATGCACTAAATCACTCGCGATATAATAACCAATATAAGATTTTTTTTAAAGACCTTTTTGTTCTATCCTGTACAAATCCTAGTGTCGAGGTACAAGGCATGCGGGACTTGTGCTAGAAAGAGTCGTAGCACGTGGTGTGTGCACCGTGCTTATTTAATCACGCGTGCAAAAAATAAATTGACTTAGCTTGAGAAGTCACCGCTGTCCTTGGGAACCGAGAGTGCGGTCTCCTTGATGGAGAGCGATGTCTATGCTTAAGTCTTATTGTTCAATTTTCTGCAAGCTTGTCTGATGCCGATGATTAAAGTATTTGTTTTTTGTAACCAAGCCCAGCATGGGTTATGAGTTCATACCTCACAGGAGGCACCATGAATTGTTGGTCAAAAAGTTTCCAACAAAAAATACATGGTCGGTAAAGAACAATGAGCATTTTGTTATAATACTTTTGATCTCATTTCTCATTGTCATGCGTCACATTTTATGAACAAATGCTCATTGTTCGTCACTGATTAAGTATTTTTTAAAAATTAAAAAGAATGGGGTCTTGTAAATTCTCTAAGGATTCTAAAGCATCGAAAAAAAATATAAGTTTAAAAATGAAAGTTTGTTGTGTTGTAAACAAGCGTCAATATTTTCATACTCCAGGAACAAACTTATTTTTTATTAATTTTTGGTTATGAGATTTTATTTGTGAATAGAAATGTTTTGTGTAATTAATGCTATGCAGTTACTTTACACATGATATATTTTATAACAGAAAAATATTCTTTTCAGTATTTCCTTAATTTTTATGGAATTTCCTCCTTAAACAAATTAGATTATAAAATGTGACTGACTGATACACGAATCTCTTAGAAAGATACTGTTTAAGAAATTACAAAAGATTTCTTGTAATTTTAAATAATTACAGACCAGAAAATTGTTAATTAAACAATCTTTATTCTTTCACCGATTTTCGCAAATCTCGAAAGGTCTATATGCTTAACGAGGAAACTCCGTCGAAATAATGGAAATACGAAAAAAATTATTTTTCTGTAATAAATATATGATGTATTGATTAAGGGGTAACACCACTCTAGAGCCACGGAAAAAGGTCTAACTTTAATCATTTTTTTTGAGGATATGGGTAAAGAGATCAGGTTTTCAGGGTTTAATTAAACACATATTGAAGTATAAAAAAAAAATTTTATTGAATTTTCAAAACAAAATGTCGGCGTCAGAGCCATTTTCCAAAAACATCAACTCCAAGTGTATGAGTGCTAGGACAAAAGAATAATTTTTTTCTTAAAGTATATGTTATTGGCTATAGAACTACATAGGGTTTCTTTTTAAATCGATTTTAAAAAAAAGGCATAAGTTTTAAAAATATTTAATTTTATCGACGTAATAACTCGCAGTAAAACGTAAAAAAAATTTAGTTTAATCAAAAGACGGCTATGTACTTCTTTAGATAATGCGAATGTGAAGCTACAGTAAAAATTTCAAAGCGATCCATTGAGCGGTTTTGGAGCAGCGTTTCCGCCTAATTTGAAAAAAGTAGTTTTGAGAAAAATGCGTTTAAAGTTTTACAAGTACTTAATTCTTAAAAAATTTCGTTTTCTTCTTCTTTCTCCTCCTCTTCTTCTTTCTCTTCCTCTTCTTCTTTCTCTTCCTCTTCTTCTTTCTCATCCTCTTCTTCTTTCTCCTCCTCTTCTTCTTTCTCCTTCCTGACTGATACTTGACAGACCATCATTGTTGATACCTACAGCAATGTATACTGCTATATCAAGTACATGTTTGCCACTGGAGGGAAATTTAGGTGTCATAGACTACACAATTGCGTTAAAGCTTTCATTCGTATTTTGAGTGAATCCGCCAAGGCAACGTGTAAGAAGATCGTCACTGCTCAACTCTTCATAAACAGGAGAAATCGCTTCATAAACTTCTTGAGATTGCGGTACTTTGTGCGTGTAGTTTGATAAATCTCCAGTAGCTTTTGCCTTCTGCCATGAACACCATGAGTTTTCTCCGCTCGGGCACTTATCATGTTTTCGTTTGGTGTCTGTTGAAAATTTGTGGTCTATTGTTGCGTAAATGCCATTACGCATTTTTTTAACCGAGTCTAGATTTCTGCGTATTGTTAAACCATAATATTTAGATAACTCGTCCATCAGCTTTCCAGTCAATTTACCTTATCCTCCAATGTCTTTTGTTTGATTTTTCAAATTTCAAAGATGAGTACCCATTCGTTGTTGGACATGACCGGTGCACTCCTTTTTCTTTATCGTGATCTTCTCATAGGGCTTTGCATCGGTGACATCTTTAAAGGTCTTTGAATCTCCATCACCAACATAGTTTGGATATACCATACCGCGTAGATTCTGATCGTTGGAACATTCCGATGACTGCATCTTCTTCCATCTTCCCAGCTGAACCCTCGTGATTAGCTTGACATTTACTTTCATGACTTTCAGCCCATTCTTTATATTGTTCTGTGTCAGTTTTCTTCTTCCAGATTTCATAAGCTTTGCAATATTTAGACTTGACCAAAACAAAGACAACATTTCTACTGGAGGTACCTCCCAGGCCGGACTTTTCACTGTATTGAGATTTTTTTTATCACTCATTTTGTTTAGTGTACGATTATTATTGATAATTCACTATAAAACAACTTTATTTTGATGATTATTTATATAAAAAATAAAAAGATCAACGGCAAAAACAAATCGGAGCGTCTGACTCGGCCTCACTTTGCCGCTGTACTGACTCACACATATACGTATATTATAGTGTACATATAATATATGTATATGTATATCATAGTATCAGCGCACCCTCGTGACCACGAATGGTAAACTAATGACCTTTTACCTTGTAAGTAAGGCAGGTATTTAATATTTCAACAGGTAAAAGCAAAAAGTCGGAGCGGTAAAATTGAAAATTGAATCTGTTACAATTTTTTTTTACCATAGGGCCAATTTGATATTGTTTTTATGACCTTAAAGTATAGTTTAAGCTGAAAACAACTATTTTCTAAATCCTAGAGTGGTGTTACCCCTTAAAAAAATGTTTTACTTACGAAAAAAAATAATAAAAAAAAATAACAAATATGCTTCTTTCTGGAGTAAGAAGAACTTTATACATGTTTACAACCTAAGAAACTTTTATTTTTAAATATTATAATTTTTTTAGAGGCTTTTTAGAATCCTTTGACAATTTACAAGACCTCAGCCCTGTCAATTAAAAAAATACTTAATCTGTGAAGAAGAATATGCATTTGTTTATAATACTTTTGATCGCAGTTCTCACTATCATGCATCACATTTTATAAACAAATGCACATTATTCATATTTTTTGTTGTAAATAACATTTGATCAGAATAATATTTTTATACGTAACAGAGCTTAAATTAAAGGTCTTTTTGCCTACATTTTATTATATTTTTAGACACTTATCCATGATAAAAACTTGTAGAGTTATGGTTAGAAGAAAAGGCATCTTTTTGCGTTAAAATAAAAAATATTTCGAGTAAATGACCTCATATCTCAAAAACAAATGCCCACTTGAATGAATTACGGGTACTAGGCGTCATTTTTGGGTACCAAAAAACACCTCCCAAAATCTCATCAAATTTTGTTTCCCGGAGGGTGTGAACATTCCTTGTTAGATCAAAAGTTACGCTCCATTCAAAAATACGATAAAAGTTAGGTGACGAAATCCGAAACTGCTAGATGTCAGCTGTAACTATTTTACTACAGAGAAATGTATTGGCGTTACCATTGTAATGATTATAGACGCATATACGCGCGCTCAAACACATACACACACACATACGTACGCACACACACCTGCACACACACCCGCACGCACGCAAGTATGCACGCACGCACGCACACACACCCGCACGCACGCAAGTATGCACGCACGCACGCACACACACGCACACGCACATACATATATGTACACACACGAAAGCATACAAGCACGCATGCACACACACATTCACATACACACACACGCAAGTATACACGCACGCACGCACACACACACGTAAACATACACGCATGCACGCACACACGCGCAAGCATACGATAGGGTTATATTATGAACCTTTGACCCTCCGTATCTTAAAATCTATGCACGTTAGTATCTGGTGCCTCGGGTCACATTTGAGCAGCGTGTTACAATCTACCTCTATGCAAAGTCTTAGCTAAATTGACTGAAAGCCATTTTCTATAAGGTTTGTGTGAATCAAAAGTATGAATCAAACCAAAATTAATTCTTTTTTTTTTAATTTAAATGAATCAAATACAAATGAGAAATGAATCGCTGCCAGTTAATTTAAAAATCGCACAGCTTTGGTTTTAACGATATAGTACATTAAAAATAGGATTTAACACGTTACAAATTGCAACCAATGAAATTTTTTTTAAATCGTAGAACAATTGTCTGAATAACATACTTAAAATCCAGTAAAATCCAGGTCCGGCAACATCATTTTTTATTGCAAAGTAGGTTAGAAATTATAAACAAATTGAAGTTTTTTTAAAAACGGCTGATTATTTTTAAAAGACAATATAGGCTAAACGATATTTAGGGTCGCAGATTTAAAAAATGCAGACGAAATGTCCAAATTCAAAATGGCGGATCCAAAATGACTCCTAATGATTAACGAAATAGTTTAAATTGGCACAAATACTTCTATAAAAACGTTTTTGGGATCACTGAATTCAAATTTAAAGATGAAAGATCGAAATTCAAAATGGCGGATTCAAAATGTCGGATCGAAACTGAAAAAACTGTTTTAAGTTCCACAGAGACTTATATATTATTTAAATTTTTATATAAAAAATTAAAATATAAAATGACGGATCAAAAACGGTGCATCTAATTTAGATAAGAGCGTATTTTTGAAAGTTTTTATATCTATAAAGGTGGTCAGATTAATTCTTACCTAATGTTTAAGGGTGGAGCCTGGAGGTTGAGGTTCAAAATATTGATTTTTTTTATAATTTATTTTGTAAGTACAATATTTGGAGAATATACTGTAGAAATTTCAGACCGCAATTCGAAATATTAAGGAAGTTATAGCACATATTCGAGAGCGGCTTATAGTTGCGCGCTCTAAGCCGCGCGGCAGCTGCAACGGTCGGTCCCCTCTATTGTTGTTGTATAACGTTTATACCTGCGTATAGCAGCTGAAAAGTTTGTGTATACTTAAATTTATACCTGTATGTATGTATATTATATTTTGGAGCACAGGTATGAGACGTTTTGGAGTAAACCGGCAGTAGAAATTTATAACTCAGTGCGTAAACATCGAGCGAAAATGGATCAAAAAGGATCGAAGCGCAAAACTAGAAGTCCTGGGCAAGCTGCTGTACCGAGAAAATTTCGAGGTAATCAGCATACTGCTGAAAAATACACTGAGTTTGTTAGCACTTCTGCTGATAAAATAAAAAATCAAAGTTAGTTCGATGTGGCTTTGTGTGAAACTGCTACTTATGTACTACTAAATTTCCCTCTAGTGTTCACAGCATTACAATCCGCGGTAAAGTGCCAGTTGTGTAATGGTGATATCCAGCTATTGAATAAATCAGTGCAAGGATTGGGATTTAAACTGTGTGTGAAGTTCTCGTATCACGAATTTTTAATTAACTCTTGTCCGATGATCAGAAATGCGTACGAAGTAAACAGACGCTTTACTTTTGTTATGCGGCTACTCGGCGTTGGTATAGCTGGCATAAATGTGTTTTGCTCATTGATGGATTTGGGGTCCGACTTTAGTAAAAGTGGTTATTATTATATAATTGACCAAATATATATTGCTGTAAAGGCAGTAGTGCAAACTGTATTAAAAAAAGTAGTGAAAGAATAAAAAGAAAAAAATGCGGCAAACGGTCATCCAGAAGATGAGATCACAGTTTCTGGCAATGATTCGTTGGCGAAGCGTGGATTCACATCGCTTTTGAGTATCGTCTCTTTGATTGAATGTGGATGTTATAGTAAAATCAAAAGTGTGTAAAGCATGTGAAAAGTGGGTAGACAAAGAAGAAACAGGCGAGTATTTGGAGTGGTACGAAGATCATGCGAAAGAATGTACGGAAAATCACAAAGGAAGTTTGGGAAAAATGGAAGTGGATGGTGTGATTGAAATGTTTCAGCTATGTGTGAAGTGGTGTGTCACAAAGTATAAGAAATATATCGGAGATGGTAATTCTAAGACGTTCAATAATTTATTGGGCAAAAATACGCAAAATAATAATGAAAGCTTCAACCACTGCGTATGGAATTTTGCTCCGAAACATATTTTTGTCGGACAAAAGACTTTGGAAATAGCTACATGGATAGCTGCATGCATTTTTAATGACGGATTTATGCCAGTTTTGAAAATTATGGAGGTCATGGGTGTCGAAATCGGACCGCGCGACATTGCCTATTATAAAGCGGGCAGGATCAGCCGTAGAGCAGAAAAAGTTGCTGAAATTGATGCTTATGAAGAAATCGAAGGATTATTATATGCATCAGGCATAGATGATTGATATAAGTATAAATTTTTTATAAAAATCCTGGTACTAAAACTATAAATGCGTTTTTCTCGAAACAACATTTTTTCAGTCGGCCCGGGGCAAAAAAATCTATCAAACTAATTGGGCTGAAATTTGGATATGTTATTTTACACATCAATGGCTCTCGCAGGTAGCAGAATTGTTTATTTTCAATGAAAATTTCCTATTTTTTACCCCAATTTTCGAAGAAAAAGAAAACGCGATTATAACATTTTTTTTCACAAGACCGCTATTTTTTTTTTTTTTTTTTTTATTAAAAATGTCTAAATCTGCTACCTGCGATAACGCCAAGCTTGCAGAATAATAATCCATTCGAACTTTTTTTTCAGATTACCTCGACAGACGCTACCGCCTGGGCCAGGCAGATACATTTTCTTTAGGTGGCCACTTTGGCCGTAATAAGCACTACCTAAATATTGTAAAATGAACTTAAAAAATTTATTTCGTGAAGTTAAATATTTTAGTAAACCGTCTTGACTTAAAAAATGTAACCTCTAAAACTTATACGTAATGTATTGCAACTGACCACGATACTTTTAATTTGATGATACAAGATCTTTTTCATTATATCAATACATGTAAGTTAATTAGAACTGCAACAATGAATAAGTATATCATTATTTAATTATTGTTGACAAGATAAGCGTAAACGAAAACAAAGCCTAGTGTAACTTATAAGGATGATTCGAAGTATAGTAAACAAGGATCATGATTGTGCAGTAGGTAGAGCTTCCGATCCAGGAGCTGAGGGTCGTCGGTTCAAATTTTCACGAGGTCGGGTTTTTCGGTAAACCTAATTTTATTTAAAATTAAAGTGTACAAATATAAAAAATACAATATCTAGAAATAAATAAAAATCAGGGAAACATTAAATTAAAAAGGAAATTTTATAAATGTGAATTTTAAAATTACTATTTAATATTTTAAAAAATTGCTATATTAAATAGTAAAAATTGATAAAATACAAGTATGTCCAAACAGTTCAACAGAAAATAGTAAAACTTCATTCATATATTAATAAGAATTATAACATCGTTTCTGTCCGTGTATAAGTGGCGCTGCAAAATCTATGTAAAAATAGATTTAGTGGTAAAAATTGGAACTATTGGGTGGTAACTTCTTAATTCCATTAGAATCCCACCTCAAATTTTCTTCTTTGATTTTGCTATCTATATCTTGCCATTTAATGTCAGATTAATAAAGAAAAAACTTTAAAAATAAGCCTTTTCCCGAATGCAACACCATTTTTGATTGGTGATTTTATATTGTAAGTTTGCATGACAAATTAAAAAGAAAACAATTAGAAGAAACAATAAGGTGGAAGTCAGTAGTTCAAGCGGAATTCTTAAATATACTCCAACATTATTAAAGCCTAAATCTTTAGTTATATATATTTTCGAGAAACGTGGTGCATGACCTGAGGTTCCCTGAGGGCAATTTAACAGCAGCAGCATTTGGAGTATAATAGTGTAACCCAAAATATTTATTTCAACTAAGCTGTATACTAATAAGAACAATAGTTGAGCTTGGCAGAAAGCGATCCGCGGTATTTGCAAGCGTAAAGCAGAGTCAAGTTTTAGCCGAAATACTGAGATAGATTCCCTGTTTTCCTTATTATTGCCGTTTGTACGTAATTGTAGAATTATGAAGAACTACTTGAATATTTAATAAGCTAAAAATCTACTTGATGCTACGTAATTTCTGTTTGTATTAAAAGAAACCATTTAATTCAACACGAATCAGCGCAAAGAAAAAAATATATTTTAATTCGGATCGAAAGAATAAATTTTGAATCGAATGAATTGTTTTTTATTACAGTGGAATCATTTAGCATCAAGTTGCATATTATCTTTGGACATATTAAGAAAAATCCTGTCATGAGGTAAGATCTCATTTTCTGAGTGTCTAAATATAAACAGTTTTTTTAGTATCCATTCACTATTTTAAATTTCGATTTTTCATCTATAAATTTTAAATTAGCGACCCAAAAAACCTTTATATAGACGTATTTGTGCCGTATCCTTTTCGATCCATTTTCGCTCGAAGTTTACGCACTTAGTTATAAACTTCTGCTGCCGGTTTGCTCCAAAACGTCTCATACCTGTGCTCCGAAATATAATATACATACATACAGGTATAAATTTAAGTATACACAAACTTTTCAGCTGCTATACAGAAATATGGAAGGCTTGCGTAGATGAGGCGATGAACTTTCGAGTTCGAAATGCCATTTAAAAAAAAAAAAAATACGCAGGTATAAACGTTATAGAACAACAGTAGAGGGGACCGACCGTTGCAGCTGCCGCGCGTCTTAGAACGCGCAACTATAAGTCGCTTTCGAATATGTGCTATAAACTTTAAGTAAGAATTAATCTGACCACCTTTATAGATATAAAAACTTTCAAAAATACGCTCTTATCTAAATTAGATGCACCGTTTTTGATCCGTCATTTTATATTTTAATTTTTTATATAAAAATTTAAATAATATATAAGCCTCTGTGGAACTTAAAACAGTTTTTTCAGTTTTGATCCGACATTTTGAATCCGCCATTTTGAATTTCGATCTTTCATCTTTAAATTTGAATTCAGTGATCCCAAAAACTTTTTTATAGAAGTATTTGTGCCAATTTAAACTATTTCGTTAATCATTAGCCGCCATTTTGGATCCGCCATTTTGAATTTGAACATTTCGTCTGCATTTTTTTAATCAGCGACCCTAAATATCATTTAGCCTATATTGTCTTTTAAAAATAATCAGCCGTTTTTGATAAACTTTAATTTGTTTATAATTTCTAACCTATTTTGCAATAATAAATTATGTTGCCGGATCTGCATTTTACTGGATTTTAAGTATGTTATTCAGACGATTTTTCTACGATTTTTTAAGAAAAACGGGTTTAGCTCTTTTTTCAGTATTTTTACTGAACTAATAGTAATAATAATATTTGTGATAAATTAATAGTGATTGTTGATTATTAAGACTTATTTTAACGTTTCATACACGTTTTATACAAACTGATACTCTTCGCTGTGGGCTTTTACTCGTACATTTCTAAAGCTTTAATAGAGCTAAAGAATTAAGCATCTATGCATAAGAATGGCCAGCGTAATGAACATTATACTAATAGAAAATTTATCTTTAATTAGGTATTTTTGACAATTTAATCGTATTTAATTGTATTAACTTTCAGGAGGGAGAATAATTGGTCTGCAAAATGCTGTGTGGGATGCAGCTAAATCTGTATGTGATACCTGTGGATTGGTTGGAGCTAATGTTAGATGCATTACAAGAGGATGTAAATCTGTTACGCATTATTGTTGCGCCCTTACTACTGGATGGAATCTTAATGTTGATCAGTTCATACCTAAATGCAATATTCATCGAATTACTTGAATTTCCCTTCATTCAATGTTATAAATATATTATGTGTGTAATAAAAATTATTTTAAAAATGCAGCAAAATATTTAATACTTATATGTAAACATAACAATAATTACGGGGCCTGCGGCGGCTCAGTCGGTAGAGTGTCGGATTCCCACGCCGGTGACCCGGGTTCGAATCCTAGTCTCTGCCGATTGATACAAGCACCTCTGTAAAAATTACATGTGCTTTGTTTACAAACACACCGCAGACCCCCGTCGTCGATTAGCACCACATGGAAGCACAAACATGGCGACGTTAAATAATAATAAAAAAAAAAAAAATAACAATAATTATACAGTATTTAGGGGTGGGGGGTTCTCCGATGATTATTTCAAATATTTTAAAATAGCTGCTATTTTTAGAATTTCTTTTCAATTAGAAAATTCTTTCAGATTACATTTTTAGAATGTGGGGTACGTAAAGTATTATGTATGCTAAAAATACCTAATCTGCTATCGGATGGATGATTTTTTGTTTAAAATAAGGTATTTGCATAGCAAATTTATAAATTTAACTGGGCTTAAAAGACTCATTTTAGCATAAGAAATATGTTGGATTTCATTTGAACAAAATCATATTAAAACACCCACAAAGCACTGAATAATGCAGCAATATCAAATGAGTACTACACGCAATACTAAATATCGCTGTGATACATAGCAATAAATCATTACAATATTTTGGTGACAATCAGGCAACATTTCAGTAACATCACAACAATGCTATTACGGATTTTTAGTTGTTGCGATGAAAACGGGAAATATTATAGTGATATTGCAGGAATATTATTATCATTTCATAATAAAAATGGAAATACTGGGTAATATTTCTATGACATTTCAGCAATATTATTATTATTTTATCGAAAGCATATAAAATTTCCTTTTCATTTTTATTATTTTTATTTTGTCGTAACGCTAGCACCATTATTAATATTAGTAATATACATTTAATAAACGCCTGTCAATAGTCGTTCGCTCGTAGCAGCTTCGGGAAAACACACATTATGGTAATGTTTGAACCGCCCTTATATGGTAACTGAAGACGAATCTTAGCACTTGCGAGAAAACGCCAAAGCGCCATCTAGCAGAAATCTTGAGAAAATTGACTTTCAAATAAGGTGCAATGATAATAATTGGTGTCTCTCGATTTGTATTTACGTAAACCTTGACTAACTACATTATTGAAACATTTATACAGGAACAATCAAGATTTCTGCCAAAATAAAACAATAAAATTAAAATGTTATCGTTAAACAAATGATGACTGGTTTATTGCCATATGATATAGAAGAAATATTTCCACTGTGTTGGATTTAAATCCATCCAGGAATATCATTCTGTAATCTTGCCGGAATATAGCCGTATTATCTTAAAGTAATACATCATACAATAATATTACACGATATTTCGCATATATTTCAGAGTGATGAGTAACAGTGTAATATTATACAAACATTTCGGCATTATTAATGTGAGATGCATTGAGAAATATCATTCTGTAAGCTAGCAGGAATATTACTATAATATTTGCATGCGATATGTCACATAACAATATTACATGATATGTCGCGTATATTTCAATGTGATTTGTCACAGTGAAATATTGTAGAAATATTTTGGCAATATTAATGTAACATGCATCGAGAAATATCATCCTGTAAACTCGTAATAATATTGATGTAATATTGCAATGTGATTTTATTTTTCTTTCGAGGGTATGTAGGAAATGCCACCTAAGGCACATCCGACTGGGTCCGCACAGCCGGATAGTGTGGGGCTGGTTGGGGATGCATCCGCCGTGTGTACAATATAGGACGAAAAATAAAATAAACAAGAACGCGAAAAAAAACTACACAGCCGTTCCATCGCAAACCGACCCACTAAAACGTACCACCCTTTCCTTATCTGGCGGAGCCCACTCTGGTACCGTTTATCACATTACCTCAGGGTGGTGCCATTCTAGTATCGTCTCGACAACCACTGCTGCCTTGACCTGAAACAAATTTAAAAATTCATAATTTTAAATCCCCCGAAGGGACGTCAGATCTAACTCGTCTCATTTATACGAGTATTCGAACCGGCGCATTTATCTCCGTACGGAAAGGAGAAGTATCTCTGTCCCTCCCCGCGACATTCATAAAATGAGAGAAATTGAGCGTCTCCCGGTTAAGAAAGCATCCCATCTTCTCTCTTCACGTCCATTTCCGTGGAGTCGTCCGACGGCACTGGGTTACGTTGGGGTGTCGGAGCGTCTCCCGATGCTTCATTCATACCTTCGTCGGTAGCCCTGTCTAGGTACCGCTTCTTTTGTCGTAGGACCATCTCGGCGACTTTGCCCACTTATTCTCAGCGGACAGCATTTCGCCCACAATGTTCTCAGGCATGAATTGTCCGACCGAGCCGATAAGAGCTGTTCTTTCTTCGTTCCACTTTACGCAGACGAAAAACGTGTGAAAGGCATCGTCGCAAACAGCGGAACAGAAAATGCAACTCGGGCTCTGAACCTTCCCCATACGACTGAGGTAGGAGCAGAAGTACCCATGATCACTCAGGAATTGGGTCAGGTAGTAATTTACCTCCCCATAATCTGTGTTAATCCAAGGGACCAGCTGGTCTATCAGCCTTGCTGTCCATTTACCCTTGGTCGTGGTTGTCCAGGACCGTTCCCACGTTTCCATGGTGCGTTCCTGTTTCTTTCTATGGACTTATTATATATTGTGCTTTCCTCTCCTGTTTTCTTTCGTTTGTAGATTCGCTTGCGCTCCGCCGCGTGTAGGTCGATTGCATCGGCCCATATTTCAGAACCGTACAATAAGATGGATGTAATGACTGATATGAGGAGTCGACGCCTGCTCGCTTTCGGTCCACTCGTATTCTCCATGAGACGGCTCAACTTTGCCGTCTTTTTCGCCGCTTTATCCGCTGCATACGCTAGGTGACTAAATAAAGTAAGCTTAGTGTCTAGTTTGAGTCCTAGGTACATAGCCTCCCTCCTTGTCAAAACCTCCACATCTTCCACATACATGGGGAATCAATCCGTTTGCCATTGAATGGCACGATCTCTGTCTTAACGGCCGCTAAGTCGAGACCGTGTTCCTCCATCCAGCGCGAGATCCTGCGCATCGCTTGGTTCAGCAGATATTGTGCATTTTGGTTCTTCTGGTTCAGCAGATATTGTGCACCCCTTCCGGTAGCCCAAGTCGTAATACGGCATCGTACAGGATGTTCCAAAAATCAAGACCAAAGATTGACCCCTGTACCACGCCGGCATTGAGATATTTCTCGCGTTGGCTTTCTTCTGTTTCGTAGCGGAGGATACGGTCCTTTAGGTAGTCCCGTATCACCCGCATGAGTTACTTTGGGACTCTGAACTCAATCAACGCGTCCAATATGTCTGGCAACCTGGCCGAGTCCAAGGCGTTCTTAGCGTCTAGCATAACAAGAAGTGCGATGTTCTTGGAAAAATGATTTCCAGTCCATACTCTCCTTCCTAGCCAAACTACGTCTCGTATAGCGTCCACTGTGGATCCCCATTTCCTGAAGCCGTACTGATTGTCAGCTCTCATAAAGCTTCCCTGCGTGATCCAACATGCACAGTGGCCTGTTAGACGACGGAAGCCGGAGATCACCTCCCTTACCTTCGCTGATCAAAGACACCCGCCTTCAGACACGCGTTGTATACGTTCAGCAATAGAGAAGGTGCTCTCACCGCGATGATCTTCAATATCTCAGTTGGTATTCCGTCGGGCCCAGGCGCCTTTCCGCTTCGCATCATTTTGTCGGCGATCCGCAACTCCTCGGTGGAGAATAGGAGAATCTCACCTACTTCAGCGGCTTCTTCCTGGTCTTGCCTTGTCGGATGTGTTAGGAACAGAGTGTCCACGATTCGAGCCGTGATGGTCTCGTCGAAAGGGTGATTTGGGAACGCGCAGAGTTTCTTGGTAACGATCTTGTAGCCCAAGCCCCACACGTCCCGATTGACTTCATCCGTCACGTTCTTCCAGCACTGTGCTTTCCTCCGGTTGATCTCGCATCGGAATCGCTTGCGCGCTGCTTTGTGCTGCGTCGACAACAGTGATGTCTCCGTTTCGTCTCTCGTTCTTTGCGTCCTTCTTCAGAGGCTTTTCGCTTCAACTCTCAGTTGCGCTATTTCGTCCGACCACCAGTAAGCAGGACGTTTTCCATGTCGCTATCCCTTGCGCGGCATGGATGCGTTGCAAGCTCGGTAAATAGGACCCATAGTCTCCCTCACGAAGGCCTCCGCTCCGTCCCTGTCTTCGACGGTGTTCAACGCTGGTAAATTTCCCTATCCTTCAAGCAGTACCTCGACTAGTCTTTCCGTGTTCAGCCTGGCCAGATTCCATCGGGGTGGCTTTGTCGCGACTCTTTGCGATTGGGATTTATTGCGTAGCTGAAACGTTATGTATTGGTGATCGCTTCCGTTGTAATCCTCCATTACCCTCCAATTCGATGCTCTGCGCGCTAGATTTTCGGATACGAAAGACACGTCCGGAATCGTCCCAATATGCCCTACCCTTCTGAATGACGTCGTGTTCTCAACGTTGAGAACTAACAGGCCGAGACCTAGATACCATCTCCATGATAGACTTTCCTCTGCTATCCGGCCCTGGAATGCCTCACTCAAATGCTCGCGCATTAAAGTCTTCGGTGACTACGATCTCGCCTTCTAGTTCGTGGATCGCGTCTTCCAGCTCGTCTAGACTTCGCCTGAATTGCTCAATACGGACGTTCGGGGTAAAGTAGCCGCGCAAGTAAATTACGTATCTGCTTCTCACTCACATAAAGCCGCTTCTGGCCCCGTGTTCGTCCACTCTGATGATTCGTGGGTCCACGTAGATTGCTGCTGTGTCAAGTGTGTCTTTGTACCACGTAGGTACGTTCCAGTCACAGTACTGCTCGCTGATTAGCAGGACATCAGCCTTCGTCTCAGATATACTGTGAGTCAGAAGGCTGTTGGCTATTTCGGCTCTATAGAGGTTCGCTTGAAGGACCGTTATGCGGTGCATCATTAACGCATGGCTTTGGTCTGCCTAAATGTTTCGCAAATGCTCTACACTGCCCTGAGCCCGGCGTGTGGGTCAGCTGTGATTGGTCTACTTTCAGGTCAGTGCACATGACGCACGGCTGCTCCTTTGTGATCTTCTGCGCCTCATTTGTAGCAGGCCTTGCTTCTGTCTGGGCCACGACAATCGCGCGCTTGATGTCCGTAACCCAGACATCTGAAGCACCGCTGGAGTCGCTGACACTTTCTCAGTCGGCAGTTCATATAGCCGACTTTTAGGCGACTCTTCTCAAGGGGGTACTCTGCCTTTTCCTGGTCTATCTCTACGATGGTCAATCGCTGCTCTCTACTATTGGGCTTCGTCAGCGTAACGCTAATCTCACCCGTTGAGACTTCTGCTTCGTCAAAGACCCTTTTCATCGCCGTCTCAACTTCTTCTTTGGTGGTAAGGCTGTCCAGGTCTCTGACTTCCACGTTTGTCTTAGGCGTCAGGGTCTTTGCGGCTCCCGACGTGCCCAATACCTTCCTAATGCAGTCTCCTATAATCCCCAGCTCCTAGTTGTGGCTTTTTGTACCCAACTCTACCAGGACGTCGCCCGCCCTGGTTTTCCTGATACACTTAATATCAGTCGTTGGACACTGCTGTGACCTTTTCGCGGACATTTGAGAGACCGTCCGCGTAGATGACTCTATCCCTCGGTCGAATAAGGACAGCCTTGGGTCGCTTCCCAGGCGTTCTCCTCCTCCGCTTCTTCTTCTTTTGAGCAGTCTCGCTCCTCTTATCCGTCGATGTCCTGGCTGTTGGGGTCTTCTTTTGTTGCGGCTGCTGCTGCAGTTGTCGCAGCTGCTGTCGCTGTTGCTGATTTTACTGCAGCTATTGTTCTTGTGTCAGCTGCTCAGGCTGTCTCTGTAGCTGCTGCACCTGTTGCTTAGCTGCAGCTTTCTCCTTCTTTGAAAGGACCGTCTCAAAGCCGGCGATCTCCGAGGACCCGGTAGATCTAGCCTTCTTGTCAATAATTGAAGACTCAGCACTATCGGAGTCACCGTCTCGCGATCGCATCCTCTTATTTTGAGGCCGCTGGCTTGAGATAGCCGCGGCTCCCAGAGGGTCTGTGATGCTGTGATCTTCAGTGTTGGTGAGCAGGCGTTCCCTCCAAGAGTCGAAAAGTTCGACGAGGGTGGGTAAGCTGTGTTTGATGTCGGTATTGACACCAGGCTACTTCTCCAACCCGTTTCCTATCTTTTTGAAGAGTTCGCCCACTTGCTTCACGAACTCCTGGACTGTTACTATTTTCGGACGGCTGAGCTATTTTTTGCCACCTGGAAATGTGTGTGAAGGAAGCTGCTCGACTACCACCATTGCTTCCTGGCAGGTTTGGGATTTACCTGCCTCCTGGTTCATCTCTTTATTGCATTGGAACATTTTCTTTCTTGATTGTTTAACCGGTGCATCGTTCGTATGGAGACGGGCCGTAGTAGCTGGGAACGGGTGTACTCGGTCAAACTGTCAAGTTATCGGACTACAAGCCCTACCGGGAGGACCGGCTGCATCATTATATACTAGACAGGCATATGAATATCGACAGGCATCGAAATGTGGAATTATAAGGGATGAAACTAACAGCTTCCTAACTGGAATGGTTAATAATTTGCCCTATGTCTAAGTCTATGTAACATACCATGAACTTAACTAGATATATGAGATATGTGCTGATTCCAGGATAGATCATCATTAACATATACGCCTAGGTTTTTTACAGACTTATCAATTTTTATAGTAATGTTGTCAACAATAATAGGATCTAGTGAAGATTTATCTAATCGCATATGATTTTGGACAGAGCCAAAATTAATGGCTTTTGTCTTGGAGATATTTAAGGGGGTATCCCTATATAGATCGATCAAAAATCGATTTTTTTTTATTTCATAAATCGAAAGTACAACATTTCAAAAGTATGCTCTTAAAATTTCAGAGCAAAATTCGAATCCGTTCAGCCGCTATACGTATATTCGCTAACGTTCTTCAGCGCGCGGTACGCCCGGCGCAGGTAGGCAGGTAAGCGTTCGGATACAATGGCTCCCCGCTGAGCTGGGATACTTATACAATGAAAAGAGCAGATGTTCTCCGATTTATGAGTGTGTTTGTGTGTACCCTAGCAAGAATTTTCGAGTTAATACTATAATAGGACAGGCAGTGTAGAGTATAGGTATAAACTTGTTTTGGAGCGTTGGTTCGCTATAGTCGGCTCAGTTGTACTGTAACTGTTGTGTAGTTTACAGCGCTCTCACAAAATACATCATGACATCTTACCCGAAAGGTCAACATAGCGAAAACTATCGTGCAAGTCGTAGGAAGAGATCTTTTCACGGTAATCAGCATACGAATGAAGAAGGCGAAGTGAAAGGTGTCAGTGCCAGTGCACGAAAATTAGCAGCAGCAACTGCGGATGACATTCCAGTCAATCAATCTCACCGATATCGGATCATCGAATTTGTAACTATTTTCTCGGTACTTTCCGAGATGCTGTGCTGTAAAACTTGCAAAGGAGCTGTGAATTTTGAAGAGGCTGGCTTCCGTGGTTTCGGCTGGAAACTTACTGTTTCGTGTAAATGTGGCATGATTACTATACCTTCTGGCCGTCACATAAACAATGGGTTTGAAATAAATCGTCGTATAGTGATTGTGATGAGACTTTTAGGCATTGGTTTGCAAGGAATAAATTTATTTTCGAATTTGATGGATTTTGGTGAAGGACTTAGTAGTACAGCATATGACAGTATATTGTAGCACATTCATCAAGCGACAAAAATTTATTTCAAAATAACAAGTCAAAAGGCTGTCGAAGAAGAGAAAAAATTGAACGAGCAAGCAGAAAAGCCATTACTTGAAATGAAAGTATCCGGCGATGGATCGTGAAAAAAACGAGGCTTCTCTTCGAAAATCGGCGTGACAACGCTGATATTATATAACTGTGGGAAAATTGTCGATTTGATTGTCAAAAGTACGTTCTGCAAAATGTGTCTATCATGCCCTCATAAGAAAAACACTCAAGAATATGTCGATTGGCACGATAAGCATGCTGACGAATGTGCTGCAAATCACGAAGGCTCTGCAGAAAAGATGGAGGTCGACGCCGTTATAGAAATGTTTGAGCGTTCGTTTGATGACTACGGCATACGATACAGCGTTTATATCGGCGACGGCGACTTGAAGACTTTTTCTGCCGTTTTGAAAAGGAATCCTTATGGAGATGAATTCCCGGTGGTAAAATGTGAGTGCATTGGTCACGTACAAAAGAGAATGGGAACGCATCTTCGTAATTTAAAAAAAAATGAAAAATTGGGAGGTAAAGGCAAACTTACCGATGCCCTTATTAAAAAGTTAAGTACTTACTACGGACTTGCCATAAGAAGGAACGTGAACTCAAAGCAAGATATGAGAGACGCTATTTTGGCTACATACCATCATATGTGCTCAACTAACGAAACAGCACAGCATCAGTACTGCCCTCCGGGAATCGACAGCTGGTGTGAGTGGCAACAATCGCAGGTAGTCGGAGCCAACGTGTTTGACCATCCCCAGCTCTTCATCAAGATTTACAAAAGCATTTATTGCCTATTTATGAAGATTTGTCAAGAGAAGATCTGTTGCAAAGGTGCTTGGGGGGACATACCCAAAATGCAAATGAAAGTTTTAATGATCTTGTATGGCGCTTGGGTCCTAAGCTCTGCACTGTGGTTCAAAAACTGTTGAAATTGCAGCTTGGATTGCTGCTGGATTATTCAATGACGGCTATAAATCTATCCTGCAAACAATGAAGATCCTTGAGTTCACCCTTGGAATGCCAACTTACAACCACGCGAAGAAAATGGATGAAAAGTGACTCAAGCGTCAGGAGCTGAAGAGTGCGAGTGCCACTAAAGAAGGCAGATTGGCTAAAAAATCAAGAACTGCTGCTTATAAAGAGGAAGAAGATGACCTCGTCTATGGCCCTGGCATAGCCGATTAAGGAACAAGTGAAAAAATAATGGTGAGTCTATCAAAAATACGATTTCTGCTACTGCGAACTTTAAAACGCGTTTTTCTCGAAAAGAAAATTTCTTTATTGTCCGTGTTTGTGTGCACAGTTTCTGGGCGAGTTTTCAACTTATCACAAAAAAACGCCATTTTGAAGGTAATTTCATAATCTAGTCGATGAACCTACTTGTTTTTGAAATAAAGATTTATTTAACCACAATTTTGCAATAATAAAAAAAAAAATTACAGTTTTTTTTTCAAAAGTCCACAATTTTGCTATGGAATTTTTTTATACTTTTAATTTAGGTTAGTCGACGAGATTTAGACCTAATAATAACAAAAAACTTTTTTTTTATGTTTCAGAGAGATACGGCGACGACAAGTCTGCACACACAATTGTAGGAAGAAAAAAAAAGTTCATGGTTCATCATTTTTTTATCACTAGCATAAACAAAATAATGTAATAAAAAAAATAAGAAATGCATATTTAATGTTTGAATAATAAACCAAAAAATTTTCAAATAAAAATCTTGTATAGGTTTTTCAAAAAAAATTCGCAAAGTTTCAGTTTATTTTTGCCCATCTATATAGGGATACCCCCTTAAGAGCTAACCGTCTTTTTTTGCCCAATTTACAACTGCAGCTGCATTATGATTTATTTTTTCAATAGCTACATTCAAAGTGACATAAATTTGCAACAGGTCTAGTTTCCGATGGGGAACTGGGGTGAGGAACTTTGCTTAACGGAACTATTAATGACTTTTTCCAAGTTTCGGAGTAAGTTGAGGTATTTATTGAAAGATTAAACCGTGTTGTTACAAAAGGTATAAGAATGTTTGTGAAATTTTTAAAATAACTGAGAGTGAAACCATCGTAACTACGATCCTGTGCTTTATTTATGCACGATAGTATTACTCGATGAACTTGAGTGCCATCAATTTGATGAAAATTGAACTGAGGTATATTCGATTCATTATGAGTATCCAATATCGATTTTATTTCTACGTCTAAGCAGAGTGAATGGCGGCAAGTCACAGAAGAGTAGTAGCTTATTAACTTTGCTGATGAAAAAATATTCAATGGAGAATTTTTCCTGTCTCTAACTAACCCTGATTCATGTAAATTTAACCAGATTTTATTCTCATCCTTAAGGTTTCTTAGTGTCCCTAAGTAGTAAGATTCTCTGGCAGCTTTTATTTCAGTCTTGATCTCACACCGCATTTGCTTATACTCTAACATTAGTCTTTGGTTTTGATTTCTTTTTGCCCTTTTATATATTTGATCACGCAGTTTGCATCTACTTTTGAGTTCTTTAGATAGCCTCGGTGCTAATTGTTTGGTTATAACTCGTGTGCGAAATAGAGCATATTTATTTAATATGTCGATCGTAGAATTTCGAAATGAACTTAGCATAGTATCTACGTCGTTGCACGCAGAAGCCGAGAGTAGGAGATTTGTAATACTATGAGTTATATCTTTTTCTAGAAGATTGAAGGGTCAATTTCTAAAATCTCGGGATGTGATTTCTTTATTTCCTGGCTGAAACGAGCTAGTTGTATAGTCGATGATTAGTGAGTCATGACAGTTTATGAATGGAACTCATGATTTACTCTATGCGAGTACTTTGTCCGCACTGACAGTTAAAATTATATCAAGCCACGTATTTGTATTTTCTTTATGGTGAGTAGCACCAAATGGAGGTAAAAAATAAGAATTTTCTAAAATAAAATTTTTTGAATCTTTAGAGTATAATGAATCACTTAATCGGTTAGAGTTTAAATCACCTGATATTATAATATTCGAATAGAGTAGTGCATACTTTGAAAGATCATCATATAAATTTGACAAAACTCGACCGCTTGGAGGGCGATATACTGAAGCTAATAAGATACACGAGTTTTTATTAGGTCTAATTTCTAGTAAGAGGTACTCTGATGTATTTATGGTAGATATTTTTGGAGCATTTAATATTTTATACGTAAACGTATGTCGAATATAACAAGCAACACCTCCACCCTGTACATATTGCAGGCGACCGCCTTTTGAGGGAAGACCTCTGTCATTACGTAATAATAAGTAATTTTGGAGCTTACAGGATTTATCAACTAAAATTTACATAAAAATCGAAAAATATCCAAGAAGATGCTATTCTAATTTGAAAGTCATATAAATGTTATCTTAACGATAAGTGATGTTAACTGGACTAAAGTTATCTTAAAGTTAAGTTGAAGACAACCACAAAATAACTGAACGACATGTGAACTGGGTTGCGACTTTCCGATGCTAACTGGGGTTTGAAGCACGTGGATGAGGTACACTAAAACTGTTACCCCGATACACGCAAAACGGCACTAACAAGTATTACCTGAACGAGATGAAAACTTTCCTCGAAAAAGGTCTAGCCTTGCAGCGGCGCACGAGAATAATCAATAATAAAACGCCCAATTTGCATCACCGCAAATTTAATTATAGTCACCCTAGCACAAAACAGTCACTCAACGTATTTGTTAACGGGTAAACATTTCAAAGGAAAATGCGAGAAGGTCATTATTATTTTCTAGGTCTGCAGAAGAGCTTTTGGCAAAACCTGGCCACTGGAACCGGAAAAGATAAGATGATGACGACTCGGTTTGATAATGACTCTATGAGTCTATCATCAAACCGAGACTGACTTATGGAGCTCTCATCTGGGGCCAAAGAGGGAAACGCATGGTACATGAGAAGGCACTCGATAGAGAAAAAAGGTTAGTGCTAGGAGGAATGACAGGATGTATGCGGACAACACCCACAGTCACGCTAGAGATCCTGTTGGACATCCCACCTCTGAAGAAGGTGATTAGGTAAACGCTTTCAAGACCTACTGCAGGCTAAAGGAACAACCGAACTGTAACCAATTCAGGGACAGTGAAGTTGCGATAGGAGCTCTACCGGAAATCCACAGAGCAGGCTCCGACATGATTACACAGAGGATCCTGTTCTGAAATCTCTACAGGGTCATAATTCCGGACAGGATAGAATGGAGCGGAGGGTCGACGACCTCACAAAGGTGGGTATCGTCTGGTTCACGGACGGCTCTAAGTACGATGATGGAGTCGGAGCAGGAGTATGGGAAATGGGCAGCACGCAAGAGCTGGTATGCTCGCTGGATCCCCATGCGACGGTCTTCCAGACGGAAGTTAGGGCTATTGTCTAATGGGCGGAATGGCTAACGGTTGGTGGTATTGTACAGAGGGCAATAACCATTTGCTCGGATTGCAAGGCCACACTACTCACACTAGAAGGAATTAGCATCACCTCCAAGGAGGTGCTCTAATCGTCCTATCGGTTCGGAACTTCGTGCGGTTGCTGTGGGTGCAAGGACACACGGGCATCCAAGGAAATGAGAAAGCGGGCAGGCTTGCCGGCAGATGCTCCAAACAGATAAGAGCAAAATACTGCGAGACAGCAGTCCCACCCTGTGAAGCGAAAAAGGCCGCGTGGCCTTGCTCTGGGAGAAACTGCAGCAGAAATAGAGAAACACGAAAGGCATAAGGCAAGGAATGGAAATACTGGGTATAGCCCACCAGAGGAATGGATTAGAGCCATCGGAGACCTGGGTTAAGAAAGCTCAGGTCCACTATTGGCTGGCTGATAGGTCATTGGAAGGTAGGTAGGTCATCATCTTAAGAAGATCCAAGAGGAAGGTAAGTGTAAATGTTGCGGCTACAGAGAAGAAACAACCCTTCATCTGATGTGTAGGTGCATCGCTTTCGTGGGGACGAGACGAAGGACGTGGGGCGTTCCTTTTATGGAGCCGACTGCACTTAGGACGCAAAAATTAGAGTCCATTAGTCACGTTACACGGGCAATTGATAGGATGCTGTAGGTTTCTTGGGCCGGGAATAATTGGCTAGGAGGAATGGCACAATGGGCAATGCCTGAGTGTCGGACTGGCACGTCTCCGAGCAGGGGCCGCCGAGGTCACCTCCTCAACTAAGACTAAGACTAAGATGAACCCAACAGTCTATCTCAAAGGTTATCCCAGAACTCTACCTTACCGACCGTAACGCGGGAAATTCAAATTCTAAAATTAATATCTCTGATTACCGACGCCAGAGAGCGTTTCAAGATGGCGGCCAATTTAATTATAGACTACGTTGTGGTGGAAAATTTAAATTACTGAAATACATATTAATCTATACCAATAAAAGAGTGCAAAAAATTGCCAGGAAAATTAAATTACCTAATTAATATATATGCAAATGACGAATCCTAACCTCAAAAGAAGAAATTTTTTTCTTCTTCCTACATGTAGCGGCAGCCGAAGTAGTACTCCGATGCAATGGGGTCAACATTTTGTCATTTTACCTAAAACCATTTCCTTTGTCGAAATTCGAGCGAAAAGCGAATTACTATCGCACATTTTCCGATAACTATCACACTTTTTGCGATAACTATCACACTTTTTGCGATAACTATCACACTTTTTGCGATAACTATCACATTTTTTCCGATATCTATGGCACTTTTTGCGATGACTATCGCGTGGTTAGCGATAACTATTATACGTTTTGCGATAACTATCGCACCATTGCGCGATAAGTATCGCATGGATAGCGATATCTATCGCACTTTTTGCGAAAACTATCGTATTGTTTGTGATATATATCGCTTGACTTGCTATAACTATCGCATGGTTTTGCGATAAAAATCGCACGTTTTGCGATAACAATTTCACGGTTTGCGAGAACTATCGCAAGGTTTGCGATAACTATCGAACTTTTTGCGGTAACTATCACAACGTTTGTGGTAACTATCTCACGTCTTGGGATAACTATAGCATGTTTTGCAATAACTCTCGTACTTTTTGCGATAACTATGGCATGGTTTAGTGATAACTATCTTACATTTTGATATGACCGTCACACTTTTTGCGATAACTGTAGTACATTTTGTGAAAAAAACGTTCGACAGTTATCGCAAATCATGCGAAAGTTTTCGCAAAAGTGCGATAATTGTTGCAAACCATGCCATAGTTATCTCCGAAATATGCGATAGTTATCGCAAAACGTGAGATTGTTATTGCTACATGTGCGACAGTTATCGCAAAACGTGAGATTGTTATCGCTACATGTGCGACAGTTATCGCAAAAAGTGCGATAGTTGTCGCTCAAAGGTGCGATAGCTATCGCTAAACGTTCAATAGTTATTGCAAAACGTACAAAAGTTATCACCAACCATGTGATAGATATCGCTTACAGTGCGATAGTTATCGCCAACCATGCGATAGATATCACTTAGAGTGCGATAGTTATCGCAAACCATGCGATAGTTATCGCAGACCATGCGATAGTTATCGCAAAAAGTGTGATAAATATCGCAAACCATGCGATAATTATTGCAAAAAGTGCGATAGTTCTCGCAAAACATGCGATAGTTATCGCAAAATTTGGATAGGGGAGAAAATGTTGAGATCGTACTCTACGAAACTCTCATGTTACAATAGAAGTTAATTTTTCTTAGAATTTTTGGATTATAAGTGTGTTTCGACTATAAATACGATTCCCGAACAAAAGTTACGTCAGTGTTTCTTGAATTGCCAACATGGAATGTGCTGCAGAGCACGATAAATCTTTGATTGATTTAAAAAAATTGAGAGAAGGGATTGAACATAAGCTGATGCTACTGAAACAAAATAAAGATTTTTATGACAGATTTCAGGGCGAAACATTTAAACCTATTCGTCTTGACATAAGCGAGCCGCCAAACACCAGGGCGGTAGGCGTCTAAGGAAACCAATCAGTGCCTTACTGAGGAGTCCACTCTGATTGGCTGGACGAAACGCCAACTTTTGTATTTTTGGAAAGTCATGCGCATTCGTAAATACCTCCCACCATAGAGACCGTGTGAAGCATAGCCTGTTAATTCAAAATTAACTTGGCTCAGCAAACCGATTAAAAAATTTGTTTTATTTAATCCTATAGTTCATGTATTGGAATATATGTTTTATAGGACAACAAATCCAGACGTTGAACGAAAAATATCAAGGGATGAGATAAATCGTACGCTAAGTAATCAGCAGCTTTCACGAGTATGGTTAGCAAAAATATTAGCCAGACTACTGCCAAATACTCTCAAAGTTAAATCAGAATGATTGAAGATTGTTCGACAACATCTATGAAGTTTATATGAAAGGATATAATCAATGTTTGGTAACTCTCCGATGCAATTTGAAAACGATAATATCAAAGTGAATGAGATCGAATATCCTTTGACAGAAGGATTACTCCAATTACTTGTCTAACTAATGCCCAATGCAAAGCTCATATCTCCTGACGATACACGGAATTATCAGAAAATCATTGAAGCAACTAATGCTCATAGAAAATGTCATCGTACATAATATAAGTCGATCCGGAGATCAAGAAGATATCTCGCAAAAATGGAATTGACGACAAAGAAGATGTTTCTCCATAATGCAAGACACAGTTCATTGACATAAAGAAACATCAAAGAAATAAGCGATTTGGTTGGAAAGAGATGATACTAAAGAAGATACATAGAACATACAAATCTTTCAATTTTGAAAATTGGAATAGCAAAATATCAAAGAGCAACGAACATTCATTATCACTGAACAAGATGGTAAGAACGACTTCAACGTTAAAAGATGAAAACTCTAATGATTCGGATGCTGGCATAGATGAAGAAAAAGACTACAATTATTCGGATGCTTACAGTAAATTAGACCTCAATAATTCAAATGCTACCAGTACAGGAGAAGAAAACGTGGCCAGCGTAGGTAGTAACGAGACATTTGAGACAGTCTGGGGCCTCTACTTTGAATTCAATCTTCAATGATAATTGGTACTGGCGTACTACCTTGGAAAGAGGCGCCTTCGTCTTTGCTGTGCTATTCCCTTTTGTATCCCATAGAGCCAGGTGTACACGATATTCCTCCGAAGGCTTCACCCAAGCTTTTACAATGTTCACCGCTTCCTGGAATCCAAGGGTGGTGGTCCCGACTGGATGAATTGGCTCTTCCAGAACTCTGATGGAAACACATATATATATATATATATATATATATATATATATATATATATATATATATATATATATATATCTTAATTTATATATATATATATATATATATATAATATATATAAATTAAGATCGACTATGGATTAAACTGTAAGACACTTGCTTCCTAGGGCAAGGCTGTTCTGAGAACACGAGTTCGAATCCCCGTCAGTTCAATTTTTATTTTTGGCGATAAAAAAAATTAGAGTGAAATTTAAAAATTTATTCGAATGTATTGGTTAATATCATAAATAAAATATTTCGAGATTAGGAATATTTTCAAAAAATATCGTGATTAAACACTTCGAACAAGTTTACCAAATATCAGCTTTCAGATTCCCGAGTCTAGGTGTCTTGGCTTTAGGTCTCTGCGCACGCGCAGCATATCAGATACGATAAGCTTACAGAATACACTGTGTTGCGAATTCAAATATTAAAAGGTCCCTTACAAATGATTACCCTTAGTCGGTAATGTGGAACTTGTCTGATCACACTACTTTCAAAAAGAATTTGAATTTCTCGCCATTTCGCCCTCTGTTGGGTTTATAGAACAGTTTCACTTTCAATCGGTAAAGTAGAAAATTTCCATATACGAGCGGGGATTGAACTTCTCCTCCTTCTCTATCGGCATGGTCACACAATATTTGAGGTTATGTTTCCAGACTTGAATATTCAACAATTTAGATTACCAAATATTTTTCGATCTGGTGCTTTATAATTCGAAATTGTCCGCCATTTTGTAACATCCACTATGACGTCGGTAATTTGAATTTCTGTAGAATTATTGATACTGTCTCTAATGGAGATGTGTTTACAGCAATAAAGTTCGGATAGGATTCTTTTTGTTCTTACTTAATGATGACAAGAACCGAATAGGACATGGATTTATCTTAAACGTGACTATTTTTTGATAGCAATAAGACAATACTTTTTTATCTCGAACACAAAAGTATATATGAATGAGCTGAAAATTGTTATTGACTCAACTCAACATCCTTTATCGAATGATAAAGTTCAATTTCCAAAATTTTCGATTTTGGGTTAGTAATTCGTTTTTTGCTCGCAACTCGACAAAAGAAAGGGTTTCAGGTAAAACGGACAAAATTTTGACCCCCTTATATGCGGGTACTACTTTGGCTTCCTCTACATATAGGTAGAAGAAAACATTTTTAAGGTTAGGTTTCGTTTTTTGCTCGAAACTGGACAAAGAAAAGGGTTTCGTGTAAAATGGACAAAATTTTGACCTCTTTCTATAGGGGTACTACTTGGACTCCCGCTACATATAGACAGAAGAAAAAAGAATGTTTGAGGTTAGGAATTCGTTTTTTGCTCTTAACTCGACACAGGAAAGAGTTTCAGGTAAAATCGACAAAATTTTGATCCTCTAGTGCGGGGGTCCTACTTTGACTCTCTACAATTGCGTAATTTAAAATTCCTGTCATTTTTGTCACTCTTATATTGGTAAATAGAAATACGTATTTCAATAATTTAAATTTCCCGCCGTAGCGCCCTCCGGTAATAGGTAATTTCAGTACAAAATTACCAACGTATTCTATAATTAAAATTATAAATTACAAAATTTGTATTTCCTGCCGCAGCGTTATTGGTGATGGGCAATCACTAAAGTGTTACGAACGTAGTCGATAATTCAAGTCGCCGCCATCTTGTAATACCCTCTGGCGTCGGTATTCAGAGATATTAATTTTAGAATTTGAATTTCCCACGTCTTGGTCGGTAAGGTAGATGTCTGGGTGAACTTTTGAAATTGACTGTTGGATTACATACACAGTTGACAATTTGAACTTCCCGCTATATTGCAACACCATCTGGTGTCATGAATTCAAAATTTGAATTTACCACTGCAGCGCCCTCTGGTGCTAGGTAATCACTGCCGGGTTACCAACGTAGTCGATAATTCAATATTTCCCACCATCTTGAACCCCCTTCTGGTGTGGATAATTAGAAATATTAATTTAGAAATTTGAATTTCCTGCGTCTTAGTCGGTAAAGTAGATTTTTTGGGTTACCGATTGGGATCGGTAAATAATACTTTAAGTTTCCCGCCACAACGCCGTTTGGTGGTGGGTAATCACTGCAGGGTTACCAATGTAGTCAATAATTCAATTCGCCGCCATCTTGTAAGCCCTCTGGCATCGCTAATTAGAGATATTAATTTTAAAATTTGAATTTCTCGCGACTCGGTCAGTAAGATACATCCCTGGGTTAAATTTTCAGGTAGACTGTTGGGTTACCTACACATTTGATAATTTGAACTTCCCGCTTTATTGCAGCGCCATCTACCGCTGCATCTTTATCTGTATACTAAGTAGATTTTATATTTTTTACTAAATTTTCCACGGTAAGATTGTAGAACTTAAACAAATACTTGTTTACAGTTATTATTTTTTAGGTGAACGTTCTTTTCGATAAACTTTAATTAAAAAACGTTTTCGTAAAAAATGTTAAATACAAAAAAGTTGTATATTTTTGAGTTATACAACTGTACCATGGAAAATTTGCGTATAATCTTATATACTGCAATTCTGGCCCAAAAATCGATTTTTTATGTTGACATGTCGATTGTTTAAATGACATTTACGTAAAAAATGTTAAATATAAATAGGTGTATATATATCTACAACCTTACCGTGGAAAATTTAGTAATAAAAATAAAATCTACTCACGATGCAGATAAAATTCAATTAAAAAAGTCGTAAATTGTATTATTCGCACTCTCAATATATAGGTAGTTACTCGCCCTGTGTCATCTTGCATTCTTTTCTACTATAAAAATGTGATATTTTATTGCAAGTTTCGAAAAAAAAATTCTGGT
The DNA here is from genome assembly GCA_949152435.1 of Gastracanthus pulcherrimus. Lineage (NCBI taxonomy): Eukaryota > Metazoa > Arthropoda > Insecta > Hymenoptera > Pteromalidae > Gastracanthus > Gastracanthus pulcherrimus. Next base: position 118,757,928 of record OX424573.1, read on the forward strand.
AAACAGTGGTGCCAGCTTAGCGAATTTTTAAAAATGCATTAACATCAAAAAGCTGTAACTCTAGTCAAACGAAACCTTTCTAAAATTTGCAATAGGGGAATTAAAGGTTTTTGCAAGACGAAAAAAATGAGATTTCGCTGGATTGATAAGACTGAAATTTATAGAAATTGCAAAAGTTTTAACATAACCAAAAAATTAGACAATTGTGCATGCGCATTGCTGTTTACCAAAATGAGCCTTTAAGTATTTACGGATCGGACACATTTTTGCCTAAAATTTGGCCAAAAGACGAAGAAATTCCTTTTTTAATCGTTAAATATACTTAAGATTGAAGCTTTTTGAAATTTTTCGAAAATATCATGTTTTTGGCCAATTTAAAAATTTCGAAATATTCCGGGGGTACCATAGTGAATAAAGAGGGCTGAAAATATTTTTGGAAGCTTCTTTCAACATGTATTTTCATATAAAAAATTGGGGAAAATTTTAGAGAACCCAATGTGCATGTTGGGATTCCTCTTTGGTACCGTAAATTGAGGTCTCTTAGGCCGGTAGGGTGCCTTGGGCTATGTCATTTAAATAAATTTCAATTACCTCAGCAAGCCACTGAGGATAAGCTAATTAATTATCACTCTAATAAATTTTACTTTGAACTATTTAAACGGTCTATCTTAGACTTAATTGTTTGCTAGGCTCATAGAAATTCCTTTTAATTAATTAATATAGTGACCCAAGACACCCCACTTTACAGTAAATCAAGTATTAATAAATATAACCATGGCAATTGCACAACTGTACGAAGTAAAATATTCTTAAATAATTCAAGAAATAGGACAAGAAATAATTTAGAAAATGAAGTGAATATGATTGTATAGTTATTTCGATCGTTTTTGTTTATGCATAATTTATAAACAGTCTATAATAAATAATCTGTTTCTTCTTAGTTGTAATTTATTTTATGAATAAATATAAGAAATATACAATTCAAAGTTGATTATTTTATTTTATTGTATTTTATTATTTTATTAATTATACTGAATAAATTGATTTAATGATAAAAAAAGTGTTATTAGTTGTGAAGTAGTAATTTTAAATAATTAGTATTATTTATTGCTCCTAACTATATCACACTAAACCTACTCAAACAAGTGAAATTTAAGAACAGCACTGATCTGGTTGATGATTCTCGTCTCTCGGACGAGGTAGCTGAGTCGATCGACCCGGAGCTTGACAAACCCAACGTTGAGCCAGACGAAATACTAAATGATGATATTAAATATATTAATTAAGTAAATAATAAGAATGACTTAATGCAGGAAATGTTGGGAACTCAACTACTGAATAAAATCATAATTTGTATCGAAAGATTACAATTTGAATTTAAGATTTATTTAACATCGTCAAAAGTAAAGTAATTACATAATAACTTATATTAATAACAAATAATAATAATTGACTTGGACTTATTTGGCAATAATCAACGGCGGAATTCTACTATCGAGCTACCCACACCTTCGATTAAAAACGGATTTTTAAAAATCCGATATGACTTTCGAAACCTTAACCTGACACAAAGATGGAACCCCAAAAACCCCAAAAAGTCGCAAGAATCTCCCAATTTCACTATGAAAATTCAGGTACAATACTTTGTTTATAATAACTTTCTAATTATCGAATTACACTCGAGATCGACTACAGTTTTCTGACACTATTATTAGCAATAGTTCCTGACTCATTAGCAGCCCAGCCATACTGACACAATCCTGACAATAAGATATATCCGGTAATAATAATAATCGTTCCCAAAATCTGAGAGACACGAATTATTGATTATTATGCCGTAAAATAGATAACAATGACTCGCCAATAAATTATATATAACTCGAACAAAATATTAATAAACAATTAACTTTTTACACTCTGAACCTCACTCATTTCAGACTATGCATCGCTGAATCCAAATAAATTGTTCTAATTGGTCCAGAATATAACGTAGAAAATAAAAAAAAATAATACCAAACCTAAAATTACATAAACTTATAGTACCAAAAGTTATAAACTCAAATTTCGCAAACACTAAATACATAGATTCAAACCATAAACCCGAAATACTTAACCTCCAAGCCTATAAACTGAGAAAACTTAAACCTAAAACGCATGAAACTAAAACTTACGTACCGAAAACCCAGAGGTCTTAAACTCATAAACCCAATCCATAAACTGAAAAAGCATAAGCTCGAAATTCATAACCTCAAAATCTCTAAACGCGAAAACCGAAGAATGCATAAACCCAAAACCAATGCATCAAAAACATAAAGAATCATAAAACCATAAACCTAAAACCCGTAAACCCACTAACACATAACTCCACAACCCAGTAACCCATAAACCCGAAAACCCACTAAAACATAAACCTACAAACCCACTAACCCATAAACTCATAAGCCCACTAACTCATAAACCCACTAACCCATAAACCCAGAAATCATTATCCCAAAGCCCAAAATCAATAGATATCAACAAAATAAATCTATAAACCCAAATCTCATATACCCATAAACCCACTATCCATAAACCCACTAACCCATTAACTCACTAACCCATAAACCCAAAAATTCACTAACCCATAAATCCACAAACCCAGAATTCATTATCCCAAAGCCCAAAACCCATAAATATAAAACCCATAAATCGAAAACCCATAAATATAAAACCCAGAAATCCAAAACCCGAAAATCGAAAACCAATAAATATAAAACCCAGAAATTCAAAACTTATAAACCCATAAATCCAAAACCCATAAACCCATAAATCTAAAACCCATAAACCCATAAACCGATAAATCTAAAACCCATAAACTGATAAATCTAAAACCCATATACCCATAGATCCGCTAACACAAACCCATACATCCATAAACCCAAATCCCTTATACCCATAAATGCACTGTCCATAATCCCATAAACTCATAAACCCATCCCATAAACCCAAAGCCCATTAATCCAATAACCCATGAACCTAAATCCATAAACCTACTAACCCATAAACTCATATACCTTAATCCATAAACCCATACACACAAATCCCATAAAGTCATGCATCCAATTTCCAGAAACCCATACACACAAATCCCATAAAGTCATGCATCCAATTCCCAGAAACCCATGAAACAAATACCCCTGCATCCACAAATTTGAAACACTTAGCCTAAAATCACAAAATCCATGAATTAATATAAAACCAAAAATCACAGTTTTATAATTTTGATATTTAAAGATTTTTAAAGATTTTTAATCCTGTAAAAAATTATTCCTATTCAAGCTTGATACTTCAAGTTGAGATTTAAAAGATTCTACCTCGGCTTGTAGGTTGTGGCAAATAAATAAGGTATAATTTGATTATTAAGGATAAAGAATATTTAAAATACCTTGAAATAAATTATTATATTATTAAATTAATTTGTACATAAAAGAAGGATACTTGCTGATTTAATTGTTTACTTAATACATTTTTCATTAAAAGAATTATGATGCCTCTAGTTTGTAAAGATTTATCAAAAAGTAGTTATTTTTTTAATCGCTATTGAGAGTAGCTTTAATAAAAAATATTCAAGTATAGAACATATTCCGTAGTTGTAACATTAATTAATTTGAATTGTGTTTATGGGTGTTCGGTTTAGATTTATGCGTCTTCGGTTTATTGATTTTGGGTTTATGGATTTTGGTTTTGGATTTATGAGTTTTGGTTTTACGAATTTTTGGTTTACGGGCTTACAATTACTTTCGGTGTTACGGCTGCTGGGTTTATTCGTTTTTGGTTCACAAAAATTGGGTTAATGGGTTTATGAGTTTAGATTTATGGTTCCTCGGCTAATAGGTTTATAAATTTAAATTTTAGGAGTTTTGAGTTTATGATTCTTGGACTTATGATTTATAGGTTTATGGTTTTAGGGTTCATGAGTTTTAGGCTTATGGGTTTTGGGTTTATTGGTCTTTGATTTATGTGTTTGTGGATTTTGGGTCTATAGGTTTTGGATTTATATGTTAATGGGCTTGGGGTATCTGGGTTTTGGGTTATAGATTTATGGGTTTATGGGTTTTTGGATTTATGGGATTATGGGTATTTGATTTATGTGTTTATTGGTTTTAGATTTATGGGTTTTGGGTACCTGGGTATTGGGTATTAGATTTACGGGTGTATGGGTTTTGGATTTATGGGTTTATGGGTTTTAGGTTTATGTATATTGAATTTATCGGTTTATGGAGTTTGGGTATTTGGGTTTTATGTTCAGGGGTATTGGATTGGATTTATGGGTTTTTGGTTTATTAATTTTGAGTTTGTGGATTTTGGTTTTGGATTTGTCAGTGTTGGTTCTACGAGTTTTCTTGTTTACAGGATTACGATTACTTTCAGGATCACGGGTTCCCAAAAATTGGGCTAATCGGTTTATGAGTTGTAAATTTTATGAGTTTTGGGTTTCTTGTTCTTGAATATATGGCTTTTAGGTTTATAGGTTTTGGGATTTATGTTTATGCATTTCGATTTATGAGTTTATAATTTATTAGTTTATTAGTTTATAGGTTAGAGGTTATGAATTTCGGGTTTATGACTTCCGGGTTTGTGGTTTCAGTCTGAATGTGTTTAGGGTTTGCGATCAATGAGTACATAAGTTTTGGTACTATAAGTTTATGTAATTTTAGATATTTTATCAGTTTTATATTCTCTAGGTTATGTTCTGAACTAAATAGAACAGTTGATTTGAAATCAGCGATGCACATTTTGAAAGAACTGATGTTCAAAATGTAATAATGTAATGGTTTATCAATATTTTATTTGAATTATTAAGTTTTATATCAATATGAATATCAATTCTACCTAAATCTTGAGGTTAGGACTTAAAACATAATCTTTACGCGGGCAAAAAATAAGTATATTATTACTGTTTCCGGGTACAAGAGGGAGAGAGAGAGAGAATCGACATCGTGACATACAACCACACACACTTCTAAACAACAACCGGACCGAGACGAGGACGAGTACAGCAGAGCAGAGCCGCTGCGATAAGCAGCTCCGACGATGATGCCACACTTTTCTCTTCTTTTTCTCTTGCAGCTGCCAGAACCAGAGTCAGAGAACGCGAAGGAAAGAGAGACAGATGATGACCAGCCGACGGTGTGGCAGCAGCAGCCAACGAGACCAAGGCGGCTGCGCACCGCGTACATGCGCATCCGCGCCACTACACATACACACTCATACTATGAAGCTGGAGAGAGCGGATGGCGTCGAGCGCATCACCACAGACCGCCGCAAGTACGCGTACTTTGGATTAGAGCCAGAGCGAGAGAGAGAAAAAGAGAGAGAGAGAGAGAGAGCGCCGGCAGTAGGGAGAGTGCGCATGAACGCAAGCCAGACTCGCATCGCACGACCACAGTCACAACAGCGCGCCTCGAAGCATGGACTGTACAGCGTAAGAAAGATTCACGCGAGCGGGGGAATAGAGTTGCCACGGCCCTGAGCGTGCCAGCACTTCCCCTGTTGCCGCGGCCCTGAGCGTGCCAGCGTCTTGGTTCAAAAGGCTACGCATAGCTACACTCCTGACCTAGCCGACAGCACTATCCAATACCTACTCTCGTGCATTAATTAATTTAAATTACGCGCTCGTAGCCACGATGAATTATCGAGCCGGATATTGATCTTAGCTCACGTAGTACTTAACCTCTAGGTACTACGTAGGTTATTTGAAAACTGATCAATATTAATAGATAGGACGGCCGAGGTAGTGGGGGTAATGGCCAGGAGTAGGAGTCGGACTATCCGAAGGAAGCGACATCGAGGCCTAGCAGGACATGCTCCTCGCTTACTCGCTGCTTCAATTAGTACCAGTAACGATATTTTGTTGATTATTAATAACTTTTGAGGTTATTAATAACATATTCCGTTGTTTATTCTTTTTTTTTATTTTGCTAGAGTAACATTGTAACGTTGGTTTGTGCTTATTAATGTAAAGTTTTCACTTTCTTAATTAGTTGGAGCTACGTTCGGAAGTACAAGCAAATTTATATCGGCACCAGCTTGTGCTGCTTCTACCTCGGCTTAATGAGCACTCCCCTCCCAGAGGAGGTCCCGATAGTTTGGACACTAGGCTCGAAGGTGCTACCCTCGGCGATATAATGCTGAAAACCGCAAACTCGAAAACGGGATAATCGGGTAATCATTAATAAATGATGAGACAGATGTAATATTTATTGTTTGCGATTTATTTATATATAACTCCCGAGTAGAGTTGGAATTTATATCTATTTATATCCCGAACCACACACCGTATTTCCCAAGCTTTAGCGTGATTCAATTGACTTTACCACGCGCGGTTTTCCCCTCCGACACTCCCTGGTACACTTTCTATTCCTGACTGACGGCACACCAGCTAAAACTATCAATGGCTACGAGCGCCCGCGCGAAATACTTTTGTTTTCAATTGTTTTCATTTAAGTGACGTTTACTACGTCATATACTCCCCCCCCCCTAAACCGGAACACACCGACAGGAGTACCGCCGGTTTACCTGTATGAGCAACTCCGTCCCTTTGCAACAGTCCTCGCGCAAGCGCTAGTTACACCTTTGCTTCAACTTATCAACTAAATTCTTAAGTATATATATAAAAGAATTGCTCTTCAATCTTCCACCACCATATAATCCCAAAGCAATTTTAATATACCCGCATGCAACTTATTATTTTAGGTATCTTAGTGAAAAGAGAAAGGGGTGACTGGGCTCCCATTCCTTCTTCCTCTGGCCCTCCTCTGTCAACCGACATTCTCACTTATGTCACTGGCGTCACTACTAATTTCATTCTTACTCTCATTCTGGTCGGTGAGGCCACTGGGACGAACCTTTAATCCCCGCCTCCAGAAGGTGCCGCATGAGACCAATCCGAATATCTTCCGAGTATTGGTCGAGACGATCCATGAGGCGCAGGGTCTCGGCCACGCTGCCAGGCAATATTGGAGGGGCCGAGACCTCAGGGTTATTCAGGTTGTCGTTTCGGGCATCTTCATCTTATTGTTGGCGTGGTGGATATGGTGACGCGGTTCTTCGGCGCCTCACCGAGGGGGAACGTACCTGCATCCGTCGTAATGAGGTCGTTACGGATCTCCTTGAGCCGGCGGAGGGTGAGCGGTTTCTTGGCCTTATGTGGCTAGTGGAGGGGGCTTTCTGGACATCTGGGGCGGGTCCAGGTTCCGGTCTGTGGTAATCGGGGCCAGCCCCCCAAACATGATACCTCGTTCCTTGACGGCTAACGCCGGTCGTGTCCTGTATCGTGGGTCTGCGTTACTAGGTGTGGGGTTCCCCTTCGGGTTTTCTTCCCTAGACGTATCCCGCTCTGGAGCGACCCAGGTGTGTCACAACCACAACCGCAGTTCTCCGTTGTAGGGCGTGGATTCTACCCAGTGCTGAGCGTCCGGTTTCCCCTCCGAGATCGACGGCTATGCCGGGCTCCTCAGCTCGGGACTTTGGTGCCATTCCCCCGGGGGAGATGGCCACCGATATTCCGGGGTCTCTCGCGATGGTGAGGACCCTCTGGAACCCGGCGATGGGTCTTGTAGGTCCACCACGGAGACATAATCTTCCACCGTTAACTGGCGGCGCGGGTTCGGGTTATTCCTTGCTCGCCGTACCCTCCTCCGTGCGCTGCGGCTCATGGGTTGTGGTGGGTCGCAAATCCCCATCTTCCTATCGTCCTCTTCTTCTGGCGTCACTAGTATCACTCCTGAAGCCAAGTCCCACTCCAAGGGTTGGTCGTCGTACCCCCCTTCCACCGGTAGCACCGGCAGTTGGTATTCTGGCGAAAGGTATACCTCCTGCCATGTTAGTGGGGCTTCTACCCCATTCGGGGTCTGCCTTTGGAGGTGGTCTGGCGTAGGTGGGAGATCCACATGTCCCTCTTCGTCACGAGGTAAGTCCCACGGCCCTTGAGATAAGGAGGGAAACAGAGGAGGGCTGCCGATCATAATGAGAGAGTTGATCTCCTCCTCCGCCTCTCGACTTTCTTCGGGGCTTACGTCCGTCCTGTCTTAGCACTCCACACCCCGACCTCTTATGGTTAGGGGAACGACGGGTTCGTCAGTGTCTTCCTGAACCGAGTACGGGCGCCGTAGATGGAGGTTTTCGGGGATTGTTCCCGTTCTGACTGCCAATTCCCGGGCCTCCGTTTCCGTGAGTGGGGTGTACCACGCCCCTGGGTCCGGGTGCTGTTTGACGACCGCTACCGATATCCCACTGACCATGTCGTCCGGATCCTCGTTTCTGAGGTGGCTTCCGGTGAGTAGATCCACGGGGTAGCCGCCTTCAGTGGTTTCCCGGTCTACCTCCATCTCCGGTGGTTCTTCTGCTCCCTCCTCTCCTCTAACTGCGCCTCCGATTTCTCCTATTTCGTCTTCTTCATCCTTTTCTTCTTCTCCATCCACTACGTCTTCACTATCTTCCCGCGCCACTACCAATTCGTCGAGTTCCTATGAAACTCCTCTTTCTCTACCGATATCAGTATGAGCGGGGGAGGGTTGGAGACCCTCCCGCCGTTCAATTCGCTCAGTACTTCGTCTTCCTGTCTTCCGTCCTCCTACATCTCCTCTTCCTCCGGCACCACGGCCAGGGTCGAAGGGGTAGACACTCTTCTCCCTTTCGTGGCTAGCACCCAACAGTCCGCCGCCGCATCCATCGCCAACTCGTGCTCCTTCCGTCATTCCTCCTGGTACCTTCGGAGACTGACCTCCCCCAAAGCCTCCCGCTGCCTCTCAGCCTCCCGAAACTGCTTGACCGACATGAATTCGTCAGCTATGGGAGGGAAATTGGGTTCGGGAGGGGCGCTACTCCAATCACTGGCTGAGCGTTTTATAATTCCGGCTTTAAACATTTTCTTTACCTCTGCTATGGCTATATCTGACATTTTTGGTGACATCCTGCAAAATTTGTCTTTGACTGGGCTTGCCCCCTGTACATCTATGTGGTGCTCTGTGAGGTCCGTGAATCCTGGTTCTTCTGATGGTGCTGGTAGGATTCTGGCCACTAAGTCATCGATACTTTGTCTCTGGGTATCGTTGAGTTCCAATATCCCCGCACATTCGGCATAAATTGTCGTTGCCTCTTCTCCTGTATTGGTAACGAACGACCTCCATTCTCCACCTGGCACTCTCCATTGGGACCAATGGTCGGTAGCTATCTTGAACGTGTCTTTGAAATCTTTAACTAGGATGAGGTCATGGTCGATATTCTTTGTAGGCCTTACTTGCATTGCCTCACTTCTGCCGTTCACTTCGAAATTTACCTTCAGTGTCCTCAGTATCGGTGACAATGAGCCCGTGACTGTTCTCAGGACTATATTGCTTACAGCTAGTCTGGCCTTGAATTGTTCCGCTATTGTTGGTCCTACTATCGATACCACGGATCCTGGATCGAACAATGTGGTGTATGTTTGACCACCTAACACTACTTTCATATAGTCCCTATTGTCGAACGTTGTTCCAGCGACCGGCTCGTTTTCTCCTGCATAATCGTCCCCTTTCTCATCCCTTTGTTCCGACTCTTTTCCTTCATTTAGGCTCGGTCCCTGCATCCATAATTTATCCTGGCATTTGCAAACAGACACTTCAGCTCCGATCCATGAGGTGAATTTCTCTGCTTGTTTCCTTTCTTGTTTTATTAACGTTGTTTGGGTTCCATCTTTTTCCACTGGGCCCCGGTAACCATTTTCATACAATGGCCCGTCAAGCTGTGATTCATCCTCCTTATTGTCCATTTGGCCCCGGTAACCATCTTCATGTAATGGCCCGTCAAGCTGTGGTTTATCTTCCTTATTTTCCACTTGGCCCCGGTAACCATCTTTATATAATGGCCCGTCAAGCTGCGGTTTAACCTCCTTATTGTCCACTTGGTCCCGGTAACCAGCTTCATATAATGGCCCGTCAATCTGAGGTTTATCTTCCTTATTGTCCACTTGGCCCCGGTAACCATCTTCATATGACGGCCCGTCAAGCTGTGGTTCATCTATCTTCGTCTGCATTCGGCCCCAGTCACCACTGTGGTCTTCCTCCCAAATGGTGACTTCTGTTTCAACTCTTACTCGCTTCGACGTTTGTCTTTGACTCTCATCATTTTGGATTAATGATCTGGGGAGTTGTGGTTCTTCCATCTTCTTCTCTTGCACTTGGCCCCGGTCACCATTGTTGATCAATGGTCCATCAAGCTGTGCTGTTTCCATCTTCTTCTTCTGCACTTGCCTCGATCAGCATTGTTAATGAATGGTCCGTCAAGCTGTGCTTTTGTCATCTCCTTCTTCTGCACTTGGCCCCGGTTACCATTGTTGATCAATGGTCCGTCAAGCTGTGCTTTGGCCAGCTTCTTCTTCTTCTGCACTTGGCCCCGGTCACCATTGTTGATCCATGGTCCGTCAGGCTGTGCTACAACTACCTGCATCTCTCCCATTAATTTCTCTATTGGTGTTTGTATATGTCCCAATTTAGCGTAGTCTTCTTCCTCATCCCCGATTTGTCCTTCTTGTACGCTACTGTCTACCCTGGGATACTCATACTTAGTGGATGTCGTGTTCTCTGCCTGTGCTTTTGCTGCGTCTCTTTGTTGTCCTGTTTCGGGTATCATCGGTTGTCTTGGGGATGAGTGTAACTTACCCCATTAGCCCCCCACCCCCTAAACGAGACACCGAGCCGGTAGTGACACGACCGGTCGGATGCTTACTGGGGTGACATGGGACCCTGCAGTCCCCCAGCCCGTCTGTTTCCCCACATCTCACGCAGAGACGCACACTCTGGACAATTCGTGAAGGTAAAGCCATTTTTGCCGCAGACTTGACAAAACAGGTTCCCTTGTCGCGCTCAAGCAGGGCATTGTGCTGATCTATGGCCTTCCTGCCGGTACCAGTAACATTCTATATTCGGACACTCTGATGCTCGGTGTCCCACAGCCTGGCATTGATAATAGGCTCCGTAGAAGGGTCGATTCGTCCCCTCCTGCTGGCCGGGTCGCTAATAATTCTGTCTTTGGTAATTTGAAGCATTACCAGATACTCTGCCTGCGTTGAAGCCTTGATCCGCAGGGAACGTTGGTGTTGGTGAGGGCGGCTATTGCGTAGAACTCCCAACGAAGGTGTTCCCAGTGGGAGGTTGCCTCCCCTGGTCGCCAGCGTAGTGTTCGGAGTCATGGCTGCCACCTGCACCGTCGCTGGTATTCCCTCGTCTCGGGTGTACAATTCGTTTACCCTGCTTGTCTGAATGTTGTTGTTTCTCCTCTGGTAATTGTTGTTTTTGTTTTTCCCTTTGCCATAGTTAAGCTGCGGTTCGTTGTTACCATTTCCAATTGCTGCTACTGGTGTTATGGTTTCTTCTACTGCTGCTACTAGAGCTTTATTAGTGCCCCCAGTCCATGTTGCAGCTGAGATTCTGCTCTTGGACTTGGGCGGTGGGGGACTCCATTGTTCTTTTCGTTCTCTTCTCTGTTCCAGCTCTCTGCAATATTTTTCGACGTCTTCGTAACTTGTAATTTTCTTTTCCTTAATAGCATCCTGGTACTCCGGGCTTAACTTATCCTTTAATATACGCAATTGTTCTCTTAGCGTAGGTGGTTTCTTAAAGTGGCCAATTATGTGCCTGAAGCATGTTAGATAATGAGAGACTTTCTCTTCCTCTCCTTGTGAGCGCTTATATAGTTCATCCATTACGTCATTGTAATCCATCTCCCGTAGCTCCTGATGTTTAAATGCTGTTTTAAATTCTTTCCATGTTTTTGTTTTTGGATGTTGTTCTGTACCAAACGCTGGCCTTTTTGTACAGTATGGATGGTATGGCTCTAAGTACTTCCTCTCCTGATAGCCTACTGTATGTTTTACAGTCACTCACCCTGGCCAGGAATTCTTCAGGGTCCTCGCCCGAGAAACTGAGTTTCCACCCCTGTACGATTTTCGTACAGTCCAGAAATTTATGTGCCCGACTGTCTTTGTTGTAACGTTTTCTGTTGTATTTCATCCCTCCTACTCTTCTTCCGTCGTCACTACTGGAAGTACTGCTACTTCTACTACTACTACTGTCCTTGCTACTGTTACTTTCTTCTCTTATCTTCCTTCTACTGTTTCTATCGTATGCTTCTACTCTCGTGTCTGTTTCTGTGTCAGTATTGGAAGAGTGGCGGCTTCTTGTTTTCCGGTCCTGTTTTCTACTTCTTTCTTCTTTCTGCTTCTTTCTTCTCGTTTAATCTTCTTCCCTTTTTATGCTACTGTGCTCATGGCTCGTAATGGGTTGGTTTGCTCCTTGGAACTGCAGTTTGTTGGGTATTGATTGTGTTGTTTGGCGGGGCATTCCTCCTATCAAGTTTTCTAGTGTTTGTAATGTACAAGCTGGTCCCTCCTTCTGCTTCCGACGTTCTTCGCTTTGTTTGATGCTCCTCGCTATTCATTTGTAGTGTCTTGATTTATCCGTATCTATATTCTATTCTTCTAAGTCGGAAGTTGATTCCACGTCTGACGCCCTTGTTTCTCCCTCTCGCCTCCCTTGTGCAGGCTCTTGGTTACCGCTGGTTTCAATTGCTGGTTGCGGGATCCTATTCTCTTGACTTCTGTCGACACTATCGTTTGTTGCTGGGGGTGCTGCTGTTTGGTGTTCCATGTTCACGGTACCCTGCTGTGCTGGCGTAGGTTGGATTGTGGTCGGTGACGCTTGCGTTATTGGAGACGGTTGAACGCTCAGTTGATTGATCACTGCTACATTATTTTGGAGATTTGTACGTAACTAATTTAGTGACCACGCATCTATGCCATAAAAGGTTCGGGCGTGACGCTATGTGACTGGCCAGTTCCTTGTTTTGTGTTATTCTTATCTCTGTTGGTTCTCGTCTGGATTGTATTGTTTGCGGTATTCCCACTGCTGCTCTTGTCACTTGTTTATTTCTTGTACCTCTTACTTTGATGTGTCTACCTCCGACTGGCTTCTGTTCTCCGATGTTGTGCTAGCTGTTATTTTTCGCCTTCGCCTACTTCTAGCGTGGCTTGTTGGTTCGTTACATAATTCCTGAAGTGCTGCTGCTGTATGAGGCGGTGCATGCCCATTATCATCCCAGTCATACCACGGTACATCTTTCTCTGGTTCTGCTTGCCGTATCATGGCCCTTAGCAGTCTATCTCGCATCGCCAATACGGTCTCTTCATTGCTTCAACCCAGTGCCTGAAGAGAGTCCTTCAATTCTTCACCCGTCAATTTTTTTATATATCTGTTATGCAGTCTCACTTTCATCGTCATCTTCAGCCGTTTCATGATTTCTTTATGGTTCTCTATTTCTTCTACCGTCACCACTGTAGCTTCTTTTCCTTCTTGGGCAGCGTTAATCAATTTTTAATTGACACCAAACTCAAGAGAAAAAAAACCTGTTTAAATTCTTCCGGAAAATTCGAAAAGTTTTCCCGGAAAGTTAATGTAAATTAATTTTTAACTGCCACAAACTAAAAAAAATTAAAATTTTTCCCGAAATATTAATACAAATTAATTTTTAATTTCCACAAACCCCAAAAAAAATTTTTTTTAATTTTTCCGGAGAATTCGAAAAATTTCCCGAAAAATTAATACAAATTAATTTCTAATTTCTAATTCTACAAATCAAAAAAAAAATTTTAAACTTTTCCGGCAGATTTGAGAAAAAAAATTTCTGAAAGTTTCGTCTTTACCCCCTACAAAAATAATTTTTGGAAATTCCCGGGAAAGCTACAGTTTTCGCACTCTTCTGGTCTTGGCACTGTCCGTTCCTTTGTTAATATACTGGTTCCGTACCTCCAACTGCAAACTTCTACCCTCCCCTCGAGAGCCACCATTCACCGCAAATATAGGGCATAAATTCTGTGGGGTATGTGGGTTGGGGTGGGGTCTGGGTGAAGCCTCTCAGCCTCGTGTCAATTATTTAATATGGTATGTATATGTATATAATTCAATGTAATGGAGATTACCGTTGGTTCTGTTTACCTATAAGGGACAAAGAAAATAAAGAAATCTAGTTCGTCTCTTCGTATTTTCTTCGTTGTCTTCAATATCTTCCTGTAAATAAGCCTCTCTTTCTCTGACAGCAATAATGTACTTTGACACGAGGTGGGACTATTTTGCACCTATGGGGACTGAGAGATATTGAAAAATAATACCAAAGGTTGTACGTAACTGCAGGAAGGAATTTCAGGGATTTGTCTGACCAGAGATTTTCCAATGGAAAACCTTCAGTCAGTTGTTATTTAACAGGTTTTAACTTGAAATTTTACTGTTTCTATTTAAACATAAGAAAAACTATTCCTTGCTGCAGCCTTGCTTTGGGTAATTAGGCGTTCAGACGGTAAACCGCCGTTCTTGTTGCCGTGGTGCTGACTCCAGTGACAAATTTTAATTTTTGTTGCGACAAGTATATAGATATATTTGTTTATATTATATTGTTATATCATCAATTTAAAATAATTGTGTATACTATCAATATGTATATACAGGGTGGACCATTTCAATCTGTTATGCGAAATATCTTAAAATTATGGTTAGATACAGAAAAATGTTTCAAACAAAAGTGGTAGAGGTCAAAGGGGGTCAACTTTTGGTACCAACGACCTTGACCTTGAACTTGTTTTTGAAGGTCATTTCAAGGTCAAGATCATTTTTTTAAATGAGAAGACCTACTTTTGACTCCGGATTTGCATTTAAAAAAATGATCTTGACCTTGAAATAACCTTCAAAAATAAGTTCAAGGTCAAGTTCGTTCATACCAAAAGTTGACCCCCTTTGACTTCTACAACTTTTGTCTGAAACATTTTTCTGTATCCAACCATAATTCTGAGATATTTCCCATAATAGATTAAAATGGTCCACCCTGTATATCTGTATATTTGTTTACAGCTGTTCGCAACTACGCTCACAGGAGGTAGATTGTATGCGCAAACGTTGCGCGCGGCCAGTCTTAGTACCGTTAGCTACTGCCCGTGTCGAGTGAGAAGCGACAGACTTTATCTACCACCCTACCCTGCGTCTAAAACTGATTATTATCCCCACCCGTAGCTCGAAAATTATCAAAGACTGCTATAAACAGCAAAAAAAATTAAAATCCTTTCGGAAAATTCGAAAAATTTTCCCGGAAAATTAATGTAAACAATTTTTTGTAAATAAATTTTTAACTGCAACAAATTAAAAATATTTTCTTTTTATTTTTTCGGAAAATTCTGCCACCCAACTAATACCGCTGCTCCGACCATTGAAAGGAAAGACTCTTTGTGGGGGAGGGGAAATTTCCGTTTTCCACCCGCCTCCTTACTCGACTGGGCTCAAATTATTTTTGTGTGCCCAGTTTGTGCTTATTAATGTAACGTTGTCACTTTGTTAATTAGTTGGAGCTAAGTTCGGAAGCACAAGCAAATTTATATCGGCGCCAGCTTGTGCTGCTTCTACCTCGGCTTAATGAGTACTCCGCTCCCAGAGGAGGTCCCGATAGATTGGTCACCGGGCTCCAGGGGCTACCCTCGGCGACATAATGCTGAAAACCGCGAACTCGAAAACGGGGTAATCGGGTTATCGTTAATAAATGATGAGACAGGTGTAATATTTATTGTTTGCGATTTATTTACTTCTCCGCCTAACTCTATATACCGATTTCCCCTAGCAATTTACCCACGTGTGTTTTCGCGCGCGCTCCTGCTGCGAGCCTAACTCCCGAGTAGAATTTATATCTATTTATATCCCGAACCATACACCGTATTTCCCAAGCTTCAGAGTTATTCAATTGCCTTTACCCCGCGCGGTTTTCCCCTCCGACACTCCCGCGCACACTTTCTACTCCTGGCCGCGACACACCAGCTAAGACTATCAATGGCCACGAGCGCCCGCACGAATTACTTTTCCCACCGTATATCGTGTCTACTCACCGTCGAATATCTCCGTTGCTCACACATCCTCTCGTACAGATGATGCCTCGAACCCTATAGACGATGCCTAAGCAAAACTAATCGCGAGCTAATAATATTATAAGATTAAGAATATGCGCGAATGAAGCGAGCAGTGTCTTCGATGAGCTTCAGCCAACAAGTGGCATAAGGGCGGAAATCTTCTCCTCTCGACCCTGTCGTCCTTCTGTCTTCTTCGATCTCTTGTCCTTATTCCTCCTGTGTCTTAGGTAGGGAGAGATAGAACGACATTTGACTAATTGCTATGATTTTATTAACGTAGTCAATATAGTCGGTGTTGGGAAAGGTCAGGGCCAATCAAGGCCCTTATCTGCTTGGTAGCCTTGAACTTATTGGCCTTTCTATTCGGAGGGTGCGTACGCGTGTTATCGTACGCGCCATCTACGTGCGCGTGGTTTCAAATAATTAACATGCACAGCATGTTAATAGAATGAAATAGTAGTTGGTGCACGTGTATAATATATATACAACTGTGCCTCGCGTACGCAGTGTCTTCTCTCCGCATCGGCGTGTGTCGGCAGACCGACGATATATATATATATATATATATATATGTACAACGCGCCGGCCGCACTGGATTATGGCACGGAGCTGGTGACCCCGATACTAGGCTTACGGTCCCCCCTCTCATCTCCGTCTCTCTCTACGCAGCTTCTGCTGCCTTAGTCTGCGGTTACTTCTCTCTCTCTCTTTTCTCCCTCTCCTTCTGCTGCTGGCTCATAGTCGCGGCGAGCAGGTACTGCCGCCGCTGCCGCTATCTGTTTCTCAAGTTGCTACTTCTTCGTCTGTCACGTGCCGCACAGCTGAGGCATCATTGCTGAGGGGCCGCTGTGATTCGGTTTCCTGGTGCGACCGCCCCCACCTCGGCCACTTCTGCGTGTGTGCGTGAGGCCGGCTAGGTTGGTGTGTATGTGTGTACGTGTGGTCCGGGTACGGCTATCTCGGTCACGTTTGCGTGTGTACCGGCGACTCTTCACCTAGCCCTCACTGGTCAGCTGTTGCGGCTCTCGGGTTGGCGGCTGCTGGTGCTCTTCTTCCTGGAATATTCTAGCTGCGGCTTTTCGTTTGTCTCGTCGTGCTGGTGTGTGTGTCCGTAGTGGTGTGCAGTGCAGTGCACTATCAGGGCACTGGTTGCTGGTGTGCGGTGCAGTGTGCGATGCACCATCTAGGCACGGTGCACAGTGCCCCCGTGTATTGCCGCCGGATGAAAGCGGGTCGTGTTATAAGTGTGCGCGGCCCCTTCCCTCGAATACCTCGGAAAACGCGAAACAAATCCCGGTTAATAATAATATTTTCTACTAGCTAGCTCGGGTATAGTTAGACTCGCGCGTAGACTTGTTGGCTGACTTTTCCCGTAATGTTTGACAGTGCAATTGTTTTCATTTAAGTGACGTTTACTACGTCACAATATACTGAATTCGGTGAGTGGTTTAATTTATACATGGCGTGTCTTTCGAACGAGCGCCCGATACCTTTTATTTTCGGTTGAAAATTGATGAGTCTAACTCTATATTTTATTTGCGGAAGAATTAATTGGTCGTATTTCTCGATTTTTTAGAACGATTATTTTTACTGTTGCGCAGATATATTATTATTTGTACAGAATTGCGTCAGACTGACTGTGCTCGTAACACGTTAGCTTATTGCCAGTATTATCGTCAGAGTTAGGTTGTGTCCGTCTCGAATATTATTGTTAATCAAATTGTAGACTTTTAATTGTTGTAAGACTTTTGTATTAATTGGGAGTATTAATCGAAATTTTTGGGGTTTTCGTTTTATGTTACAGAGAAGGTTTCAGACGGCGTGGGTAGAGCGAAGCCCAACAATTGAAATAGCCCATAAGGCTTTATTATCTATTGAATATTAAATCGTTAGTTTAAATTGTGATATTGTATATAATTACTTTTGTTGATAGCTATTATCGAAATAAAATCTCAAATTTAAAATTGTAATCTGCCAACTGCCTGTGTGTTGTGGTGTCGGCTCTCTCTCTCTCTCTCTCTCTCTCTCTCTCTCTCTATCTCTCTCTCTCTCTCTCTCTCTCTCTCTCTCTCTCTCTCGTACCCAGAACAGTAAATAATACACGAACCTCGTTAACTTATTTAATAATAAAAGGTTGTGGGTTCAGTGCGGTGTTCGGCCGGTGCGAGACTCGCTGCTGTACGATTTACTCACTACACGAAAATAATAATTACCTAACCTAACCTAAATCTACCTGTCACTTTCATGTATCTGTCTCTTTCTACCTCTTAGCATGTCAGTTTATGTATTTAATAAATTCAAAAATTATATGTGACTTTTAACATGTCACAAATTGTTCTAAAAAAGTTTAAATAATTACTAAATACCTGGTTACATCCATAAGGAATCTTGGATTATACTACTTGTATACATTTTAAATGTTTAAATTATGTGTTTAATTCACCAAAATGTTAACTTAAACGTTTTAACTGATTTGCGTAATCTTCGTGGTATTGGTGTAATCCCCGTGGACCTTAAAAATCAAAGATCTTTGATAACATTTTTATACGGCATAGTTATGTATTTTTATGACAAGATCCTTAATAAAAGGCAGAACAAATTTTTTTTTATCGATAGTGGAAATCGAAATATGCACGTTTGTAGAGAATTATCCAAATAATTTATTGATTTCGTTTATATAAATAAACTGAATTAAGCGTTAAAATTTTACTTTAGCAACATTTTTCTACAGAATAAAAATGACGCTTGCAACTTGATATTTTTCATTATGTATGACATCATGAATGTATTATATACAAATGTTAATCAAAGTTTACCTAATAGTTGTTTCAACACATTCAAAATTTGGTCAATTCATACAATGATTGATTATATTTCAAAAAGCATTTACGTTAATTGCATCAAATAAACACGTTAACATTTAAAGATATATGTTTTTGGATATAATACACAAACGTTATCATTTAGCATACTTTGTGAGTGCATTATTTATCTAAATCAGTTACATGAATAAGAACGTTAACCCTTTCGGTCACCAGTGTCCTTATTAAACGATACTAACTTTTTGATCTGCAGAACCTACTTTGATTTTAATTTTTCTGTTTCAAACTATATTTTACTAATATAATGTGAAATTATCAATTAAGACTTTGATTTTAGGAAAGAAAATTTACTATAAACAGCTTTAAGAAAATGCAGTTATCGAAAAGGTAAAGAAATCGACTTATATATATATATATATATATATATATATATATATATATATATATATATATATATATATATATATATATATATATATATATATATATATATATATATATATATATATATGACTGGTTCCATGTCAAGTGAGCATGTCCAAAAATAAAAATGTTCAAAACTCTACAGAAACGTTGATATCTGAACCCAGAGTATGTAAAAAACATTTCAGACCCTAAGGTGTTATATGTCAAGGGCAAATAAAGGTTAAAAATACGTTCTTTTTAAAATTTTGAGATTTTGCCAATTTTGTTGATTTTTAACTCAAAAACTAAGGACTTTTGAGAAAAAAGTGTAGAAACATTTTTTGGTCAAAATAAGGTAAAAAATACAAAAAAATATTAGACCCTATTGTGATATTTTGTGATCTCATGCATTGTGATATATTGTGATATTAAGATTCTAGAAAATCGCCACAATTTTTTTCAAAATAAAAAATCTTAATATTTAGTTTTTCATATTTCCTTTAATTCTAGACTAGTTAGAATACGGTCTCAAGCTTAATATAAGTTTTGCAGAATTTTTAAACAGCGCACTTTTTTTCGGTATTTGTTCTTTATAAACCCATGCATGTAATATTCAAATTCTAGCTGATCGCCACACCTTTCTCAAAGCAAAAAATCTTAAAATTTAATATTTCATGTCATCTTTCATTCTAGACCTTCTGCAAAATGATCTGAAGCCAAATATAATTCCTCCAGAGCTATTAAATGGTGACTTTTATTACAGTCATATAATGGAAATACCGAGTAAAAGTGCGCTATTTAAAAATTTTGCAAAAATAATATTAACCCATTAAGGCCGGGAAATATAAATTTTGTTGTTGATTTTCGAACTTCATTCTTAACAGGAAAAAAAAATGATATTGACTCCAAAATCAGGTATTCCACTATTTTTGGGTATGCTCTTTCGAATAGTGAGGTTTAACTTGCATTTTGATGGCTCCAAAAACCAACGTGGCAGATTTTAAATAAATAGTTTCTAAAAAATTAAAACATTTTTTAATCGTGATTTTTTTTCACGTTGAAAAAGTAATAGACAGGATTCCGGATTTCAACCAAAAGTGCATAAAATACTTTAACTTGATGAGAGAATGTTATTTTTCGGTCCCAAATCATCCTAACCTCTCCCAAATGGCATTATATTCAAGGAAAATACATAGAATGATAAAAATATGTGAACCATTGAAATGAACATTACTGGTACATTACTAGCCGTTGAATTTTCACAAAAAGTGATATACGAGAGATTTCGAGGTCGCTGATCACAACTTCGCCATCAGATTTTCAAAATTAAAAATGGCGGATAAAAAAACCTTAGATTTTGCTGAAAATTGGTATTCAAGGCTGCTATACATCAAATAAGATAATTATTTGCAAATGTTAGTAATGCAACTTTTGGCTAGGTATCAAGGCCCATTGTAGTGGCAATGGCAATTTTATACAAATTAAGTGTTGTTTATTCAAATGATTTTGATAATGCAAATAATGATATATAACCCTTAATTTATACTAAATTTTCAAGTTTATCCTACTCTTTTAAATAATCTTTTAGATATATAACTATATTAGGTATTCTGGCAAATCGATCGCGTTTTTCAAACGTATAAGGTTCTATTGATTCAACAAAATTAAGGGTTATATATCATTATTCATTTTTCAAAACGATACCCTCTGTTGAACTTCTAATTGTCATCTCTACTTTGACAATTTCTTCACTAACTTAGATCTCATCTTACATTTGAAAAAATTAGGATTGAAATCTACAGGTACCATCAGAGATAACAGAGTATCAGATAAGAATGTAATTGACAAGAAAGCCCCTAAAGGTACATTCGTTACGAAGTATGATCATAACAGTGGGATAAATTATTTGACTGTGATGGATTCCAAGCAAGTTTCTATAGCTTTTTCAACTACAGGAGTGACTCCCCTATTACCATCAAAGAGATTCAGTGCAAATGAAAAGTCGAGAATAGAAATACCTTTTCCAAGAGCCTTCCACATTTATAATAGATTCATGGGAGGAGTCGACCTGCACGATGGTCATTGTAACAATGTACTGCCATGTATACGGGCTAAAAAATGGACATGGGTCGTTTTTCTAAGACTAATTCAAACTGCAATCACAAATGCACTTGTGATATACAATATATCTAATTCCAACAAAAAAATTGGATCGAAATACTTTACTTTGAGTCTCACAAAACATTATTGTGCTGCTAGAAAAAAACGTTATCGAAAATCGCACGTATTTTGTTGTAAAACCTCCCAAAAGAAATGTTCTTCTAAAAAATGTGTGATTCGAAGGTATAAGTATTGTAATACCTGTGATTTATATTACTGTAAGGACTGTCTCATAACATTTCATGGAAATGATTTGAAAAATTGAATGATGAGAGGAATTGAAATTCAAATAATCAAGTTTTTCAGTTTTACATAAATCTTGAACCAGTACAGGTCTTGGTTTTAAACTTTATTCATACATTTTGGGTATGTAATACATCATTATCTTAAAGTTTCAGAATTTTTAATTTTTTCTCCTTCTCACTTGATATGGTATCACTCATATACATACTATGCGGAAAATATTTTTATTACACTAAAATAAAACTACATGCATTTTTGTAGAAAAAAGCATCGATCCATCCATACATCCATCCATCCATTTGTCCGTCCGTCCGTCTGTCCATCCATCCATCCATCCATCCATCCATCCATCCATCCATTCTTCCATCCATCCATCCATCCACCCACCCTTATGTTTCACGCGGGAAAACGACGGCACGACAAACATACATCAACAGCAACACACTACACACACTTCTAGCAGCCCAGCAGTCGACGCAGTGAGAAGAGAGAGAAGTCCAGCTAAAGCTGAAGAACACCAGGAGGCCCCGCAGAAGTCGACTCTGCAGAAGTCGAACGCGATTGTCGTTTTTGTGTTTGTCGTTTTAGTAGCAGCACGAAGGAGAGAGAGAGACAGAGCGAGAAGAGATGCCAGTGGCCGAGCGCACGTCGGCCTGCAGCTGTACAGCAGACGATGATCACACGTGCAGACACTGACATACTCGAGAATGCGGGTGACAGGAGGAGCGCGATCGTAGCATGAGGAAGCAGCTAAGAGCCGAATTCGAGTCCAACGAGGAAAAGATGCGACGGCCATGCGGCCGCAACCCAGCTGCCGCGCGATGCTGGTAGAGAAGCAAGCGCTCACGCAGTGGACAAGGAGATCGGGCGCGTCTACATCACTGACGTCTACGTGCATGAACGGCAGAGAACTACGGAATGATAAGAGCGCACATTAGTTACGGCGGAAACAAGCACATATGCATATGGAGCGTATGGCTGGCTGTTTCACAGTAGTAAATCGGTCATTATCTTATCAGTTTATCGAGTTGAGAGAAGATTCTTATTAGACAAGCGATGTAGTATAGAGGGCGATCTTTATTATTCAAATTATGCGCGTTGAGTGGGGGTCATATTGATTAGGAAAAACTTGAGTAATTCTTAACTTCCGGCTAGTACTTGAGTGAAAATCGAGTTTGGGCCTATATCAACAGGTAGGCGAGAAAGAGATGGAAAATCGAGTTATGGGAAATAGGGGGAGCTAGGGCGCAGGGACGCTACAAGGAGAAGACGGAAATCCTTCGGCCCTCCCTATTCTGGTTTGGACCGTTCAACCAGCTTGACGTGTCTTTCAACAGCATTTTGAGATAGTAGGGTTTCGAGGTCATAGAGCGAGGAGTTGTAATAGGGATAGAGACGCCATTGATATCGAACGACGTTTTAGCAGTTGTTCTAAGGAGCTATTAGTTGGCTTGGAGGAGGTTATTTGTCCAATTGGAGATTTATTCGACGTGAGTGATCAATTATGACCGGCGAGTATTTGCCCACAAAACGCCCGGCATTTATTTAATCAACAAGAAAATGGTTTATGAACTACAAAAGCGATTTGGTGAGGTTTTTCAATACATTTGTAATCTGTTTCAGATATACGTGCTGCAGTTATTCGAGAGTGTGGAGAAGAGGTGTCGCAGTGGTGTTGTTCGTGATAGGATTCTCGCGAGTTTTCTGTTACAGTACTAGGTTCCCGAAGCCATATTTTATTTTCTGTTCAACAAGCGTTCGGCTCAGCATGCATGCGTAAGGGACTGAGAGTGGCCATTTTGAACGTGAGGCTACGTGAAGATTTATAGATTATATCAGCCGATCGAGCGACGATATTTACAGATTTTAGCTAGATTTTTCGGGTTAAACAAGTGATGCGGGGTAAATTAAATGTTGTTCGAGTAAAAGGGGTAATTGGGGTATTTGTCCGTATTCAAATCGCTTAATAAAATAATATCAATTAATTGTAAAGTCTATAACTTTGTAGGAAATAAATATCCAATATATTCAATTACCACCAATAACTCAGTAGCTAGTACCTGAGTCCCTGTATGAATAGATCTATCAAATATTAAATTAATTAACAACATAAGCGACTCCAGCACTCGAGTAGGAGTCTCGAGGGTGTCGTTCATTATCCAGTCGCCCATCAGCGAACCTCCTAGCGAGATCAGAGGAATTGTGAGCGTAAGTGGTAAATTGAGAAAAGATTGGTAAAGCATTGCCTTACAATAAATAATAGTGATTGTTGTAGGAGAACGAAAGTACAACATCATAAAAGGCGCCCAACGTGCGGCTGATCTGCATTAAATCTGGGTTGTTCTGTCATCACTCGCTCCTTTGTTACCTCATTCTCGAACGATTTGGCCTGGGATGGCTTCAACGGTATTTGCGGTGCCCCACCTACCTGTCGTTCTGCGTCTTCCGTTTTGCAGCTATCCTACGATGACCTAGCATTTTCTTTACTCGACCTATTCTTACTCTTGGCACCTCCGATGGTCTCGATCAAAGATTGCCTCTCTCTTTCCTCGGGAACTCACTCCCCTACCTCTGCTCCTCCGTCTCGACCATCGGTACTCTCGATCCTTGGTTTTAACGGAGTTCCTAGCGTTGTACAGGGGGTAGGGAATTGTTCTGAACCCCCGCGTCCCATTTCCCAAACTGTTTGCGCTATGCAAAGTGCATTGTTGCATTCCGGAAGTAAGACACCCGCTCTTCCGCATACTACACAAAACATTTGTTTTTGTGCCGTTGTCTCGACTGGACACTCCCTCCTCCGGTGCCCTAATTGTTTGAACCTATAACACTTCCTTTGTGGGCATTCCGCCACTCTATGGCCTACTCCCCTACACTCGAAACACGTCCCATAAAAGAGTTGGTTTTAGGTTGGAGACGTTCCCGCTGCTTATTTTCTCTTTCCCCTACTTGTTGCCGCTATTCCATATTTGGTCTGCTAAACTCGAACTGGTTTGTCTGCCCTCCAGCTCGCCCTCTCTGCTGGTTCCCATTCAGGTTATTTCTCTGCCAATTTTGGTTTGTACCTCGTGCGTTTTTCTTGATTGGCCAGTTCTGCTGGCGGCTGTTTCCTTGTCTCGACTGTGCATATCCCTATTTCATAGGTATAGGTGCTTGTTGTGTCAGCTGCACTACTGCGTGCACCGGAGTCTCCTTTACCGCTGCCACTTCTGAGTTTCTTCCTTGATCTTTTGTTTGCAGCTTGGCCTTTCTCGAAGCTTCTTCTTCTGCCACCGCTACTTTATTTGTCATGCCCTCCATTGTTGTTCGTATCTACGCCGCCCCTTGAATTTTCATTTTCTCCTTGGATGGTGGGTAGTCCCATCATTTAAATAACTCCTTATGCTTTTCCCATTCACGACCGTAATGTTCGATGTCTTCTAGTGTTCTTATCCGTTTATCCTTCATATAGTTTCTGTACTCCGACCTAATTTTCTCATACGCTATTCACACCTGTTCTCGCACTTATGGTAGCTGTCTGAAATGGCTGATATTTAATTTGAAGCACGACATGAAATCCGTTATTTTCTCTCCCGATCCTTGAGTCCGTTTCCGTAAATCACTTTCTACATCCTTTTGGTCAATTCTACCCACGTATTGGTTTTTGGCTGCTCTTTTGAAATCTCACCAAGACTCGATATCTCGACGGACCCTTCTGCACCACGTACTTGCTGCTTTCGTCAGTACCCATGGTAATGCTGCGATCAATTGTCTATACGACATCATTGCGCTCGTTCGACAATCATTGACCTGCTCTATAAATTCTTCCCCCCCTTCTCTACCGTCTCCGGGAATATTTCGAGCACCAAGTGTGTAAGGTTTTGATAAGTTGAGCATTCACTGGCCCTGCTGCATGATGGTGACCTCCATGTTGTTCCCGACCACCTCTCTTATCTCGATCGTATCTGCTATCTGTAGAAGCGCTGAAATCAAGAGCAGAAGAGCGAAAAGCAGCAGCCACGCTTATGATCGAGAGGTCAGCTATCAATGAAGGGGCGTCTGACGAAAGAGAAGAATTTTCTATGCTGGCAGAAATCGAGAAAGGCGTCGAGCTGTTGCTGCAGGACCTAGGTATGAAGTCGCCGTCAGGATTGCGAAACGCTTTCAATTCTAAGGAGGCGACCCCGTAGGGGTTGCGTGAATCGGACGTGAGCGGTGAGACGTCATGTATAATCGAGGAGGAGGATGAGACCGTACTGCATACGATCAAAACTCATACTCCTATGCCATAGTCACCGGGAATCGGCGTTATGAAATCTAGGTTGGAAGGTGTGACAGAAGATGCAGTGGATGCCTCCGCAGCGGATAATAGGAACTTCATGAAGGTAGTGGTCATGATAGGGCCAAAAATACCAGAAGCGTTGAAACACAGTTGGCAAAATAGTAATACGTCAGGAGTATTACGGGAGTATTACTAGGGTGCTGGATTGTTTCAAGGTCAAGCTAGTCGTGGATGGTAAAGAAGAAGATCTAGCATTGAAAATCATCCAGAATCCAGCTCATGAGATGGTATTGGGGATAGATTCCTGCAGAGACTTTGACATCGAGTTGATGAAGAAGCAAACGCTATGAATGATTTCAGATGGAGAGTGGCATCTGTTCCATAATGGGGATGGTGGAGAGGCAGTCGAGTTAGCTTACTCCGTTTTTGCACACCTTTTTTGCGTTCGCTTGCGTATTGCGATTTCCCCGTCGATCTTATCGTTCCGCGAGTGCCGACCAACTTGTACTCTACGTTTCCGAAGGAGGCTACACCGGATTTTAAGGAAAGAGTAAGTTGCACAGAATATTACTGTGCTTAATATATATATACACTCCGCAACAAAATTAATGCAACACCTAATTCCGACTAAAAAAGGGCGCAAATTCGAAGATCGATATTTCTGTTAAAAAATGTCGTAAGGGGGTCAATTTTTTTCAATTAAAGGTTGAAGTCTTTACTTTAAGACGGTGGAACTCGATTTTCGATTTGATGCAACCCCTACTTACGTGACCTTGAAATTCAAGGTCATTTTTTAAAGCTCAAAAATCGTAAACTTTCGCAGTGCGCCCGCGCGTAGATGATTTTTTTTTCGGTAATTCTGATCATTGCATCTTAAAGTACAACTCTTTCCCTTTAATTTAAAAAAAAATTGACCCGCTACGATTTTTTTTGACGATTTTACAGCGTTTTAAAAATTGTATTAAAAAAACGCGTTTTTTCGTGAAAAATTTGATAATTTCGATCCACCCGTCGATCGATATCTCAGGTTGAAAATGTCATATTCACGGGTTCGAATGTTATTTCTTCGTTTATTCTGATCAAATCGAAATGGAAAACTCGTATCCGAGCAAAACGAATATTACCATCGACTTTAGCGTTACCCAATAAGCATCACGAGGAGATAATCGATCAGATTTAACTCAAGCTAAATGTAAAAAACAAAATCCTTAAAATTTGTAAACGTTATTATTTTATAACTTTTATCTTACATTGAATATCTCTTAAAAAATAGGTAGTGTACACATTTATCAAATTTGTCCGTTGCATATTGTTTCTTGAAATCAGTAATGTAAAAAAAATTTTCAAGTCCATCTTTGACCATGTCCAAATTTGAACGAATACGGTTCTTTTACAAATCTACCATTCTTTAAAAAATACCGTTTGGCGAAATTGTAAAATTTTTTCTGTTAAGGGCTACGGGTTTTGATTCTTACGGCAGTATTTTAAAACTGTTCAAATCGATTTCTTGGCAAAATAAAAATACCTCCGTTGAATGAAATTCAATCCGCGCAAATTGTTGCACTTTCTGAATCTGGACTTAGTCGACGTGAGGTAGCAAGACGAATGGGAGTTAATTTTTCGACTGTTTCTCGAGTTCTGATTTTCGTCAAAAAAAATCGTAGCCGGTCAACTTTTTTTTAAATTAAAGGGAAAGAGTTGTACTTTAAGATGCAATGATCAGAATTATCGAAAAAAAATTACCCACGCGCGGGCGTACTGCGAAAGTTTACGATTTTTGAGCTTTAAAAAATGACCTTGAATTTCAAGGTCACGTAAGTAGGGGTTGCATCAAATCGAAAATCGAGTTCCGCCATCTTAAAGTTGAGACTTCAACCTTTAATTGAAAAAAAATTGACCCCCTTACGACATTTTTTAACTGAGATATCGATCTTCGAATTTGCGCCCTTTTTAAGTCGGAATTAGGTGTTGCGTTAATTTTGTTGCGGAGTGTATATATATATATAGAATCTATCGTCGTGTGCGTTTGTCGAGCATCGCGCCGCGCGTCTAGTTTACTATTTGTATTTCACCGTCATATATATTATAGAATTCGCGTCCCTGAGTATTAACTTCTTCCCGTCTCGAACACATACCGTTTTCCACCGTGCCGCCATGCTCACCGCAGTTAGTTGTAGTTTTTGTAAATAATTCTATGTGTCGATTGAACACTTGCAACATCCTGCTACGAGCTCACGCAGCTGACGCGCAACACCTTTGTAATTTAAATTGAATAAACCTCAAGTGTTCATGTTTTTATCCTAATTTCAAGTGTTGCGATTAAAGTCTGCATGTGCGGCGCAATAATCTACGTTTTAATAACCAAAATTATCGTTATACACTACAAACTTTAAGTTCCCCGTTATAAACAACCATATTTGATACCTGATACGTGAACCTCGTATAATATATGGAATCCTGATACGTGAACCTCGTATAATATAATCGTGAATATATGGAATTGCTTGAAAAAATTTCTGTTATTCTTCATTGATAAAGAAACATCCCGATGTATCGTTTTTTCTATAAAATTAAAAAAAATATATATAAAAATAATTAAAAATATAGTCGATAACATACATATATTATTCTCTTGCCTTTCATATTTCCTTAAAAAAAGCACTGAAAAATCTTAAGGGCATCTAAGCCACCGAATATTTAATACGAATGTTTACATATTTTTACATAAAAATAAATTCTACATCATATGTTACTTGTTGTTTCTGTTTCCTTGTTTTTTTTTTAATAAAATTAAATATATGTTATAAAACAAACAAATTATTAGTTTAATAGACATATAAAGAATAGTTCTTGAATGGCAATAAAGGAAGTATTTGTTTGTTGAACATTACAACTATTTTACAGTTACAATCCTAAAGTACGAAAACAAAGATTAGAAAAAAAAAGTAAAAAGCCGGTAAGATAGAAATCGGGTTGGTATTTCATATCCCCTTCATTGCTAAACAATACAAAATTTGGCTTGTTGTTGTTGTCTCATTAAAATCAATTTTTCATATATATTTTTTTTGTTCCGATTCGAGGGGGTAGGAAATACCATCTAAGGCACACCCAACTGGTTCGGGATGCATCCGCCGTGTGTATCACATAGGACGAAAAATAAAATAAACACAAACGCGGGAAAACTACACGGCCATTGCATCACAAACCGACCCACTAAAATCTACCTCCCTTTCCTCTTCTGGTGGAACCCATCTTGGTATCGTTTATCACATTACGTCAGGGTGGTGCCATTCTGGTACCATCTCGACAACCGTTGCTGCCTTGACCTGAAACAAATTTAAAAATTTATAATTTTATATCCCTCGAGGGACCATCAGATCTAACCCGTCTTATTTGTATGCGTATTCAAACTGGCGCATTTCATCTTCCTACGGAAAGAAGAAGTTTCCATAACTCACCCCGTGATATTTATAAAATGAGAGAAAATGTACATCTCACGGTTAAGGGAATGTCTCATTATCTTCCAACCCTTCCATTTCTATTGGATCGTCCGCTATCCCTGGGTTATGAGAGGATGTCGGAGCGTCTCCCAGCGATTCATTCATACCTTCGTCGATTGCCCTGACTGGGTACCACTCCTATTGTCGTAGAACCGTCTTGGCGAATTTTGCAGTGGCGGACCATGATCTCAGGCGTGAATTGTCCGACCGAGCCGAGATGAGCTGTCCTTTCTTCGTTCCAATTTTCGCAGACGAAAAACGTGTGAAACGCATTATCTCGGTCTTCGGGACGGAAGATGCAACTCTGGCTCTGAATCTTCCCCATACGATTGAGGTTGAAGCAGAAAAACGCAGGGTCACTCAAGAATTGGGTCAGGTAGTAATTTACTTCCCCATGGTCTCTGTTAATTCAAGGGTTCAGCTGGTCTATCAGCCTTCCTGTCCATTCACCCTTGGTTGTGGTTGTCCAGGATCGTTGCCACGTTTCCATAATTCGTTCCCGATCCTCTCTATGGACTGTTGTTCTGTCCACTCTTGTTTTCTTCCATCCGTAGATTCGCTTGCGCTCCGTCGCATGTAGGCCGATCGGGATTATTCCCAGAATAGCGAGTACTGCGGGTCCCAAGACCATGTAATAGACGCTGGTGACTCTAAGAGCTCCTCTACGCTGAACGGAACTGAGTCGAATCGAGTATGAGTCCTTCTCCATTACATCGGCCCTTATTTCAGAACCGTTCAATAAGATGGATGTAATGACTGATATGAGGTGTCGACGCTTGCTCGCTTTCGGTCCACTCATATTCGCCATGAGACGGTTTAAGTGTGCCGTCTTTTTCGCTGCCTTATACGCTGCATACGCTAGGTGACGAAAGAAAGTAAGCTTAGAGTCTAGTTTGAGTCCCAGATATATAGCCTCCCTTTTTGTCGAAACCTCCGCGTCTCCCACATACATGGGGAAGATGGTCTCTATCCGTTTGCCAGTGAAGGGCACAATCTCTCTCTTAGCGGTTGCCAAGTCGAGTCCGTGTTCCCCCATCCATAGCGAGATCCTGCGTTTCGACTGGTTAAGCAGATATTGTGCTTTTTCAAAGTCCCGCGCGATGATGACTAAAGCAACATCATCAGCGTAGGCTATTATGTACATCCCTTCTGGTAGCCCGAGTCGTAACAGGGCATCGTACAGGATGTTCCAAAAATCGGGGCCAAAAATCGACCCCTGTATCACGCCAGCGCTGAGATACTTCTTGCGTTGGCCTTTTTCTGTTTCATAGCGGAGAATACGGTCCCTTAGATAGTCTCGTATGACCCGCATGAGGACTCCATGATTTAGAGCTCCTACAACGCGTCCAAGATGTCTGGCTATCTGGCCGAGTTGAAGGCGTTCTTATCGTCCAGCGTAACAAGAATTGCGATGTTTCTGAAATGATGGTTTCCAGTCCACGCCTTCCTTCTCAGTCGTAGTACCTCTCGTATCGGCTAAATCATCGGCAGCCTGCAAAGCTCCCTGTAGAGGGGAGACCTCAGAAGTCCAACATGCACAGCCGCCTGTTGGACGATGAAAGTCGAAAGCGATAAAGCGTTTCACACGTTTTTCGTCTGCGAAAGTGGAACGAAGAAATGATAGCTCATCTCGGCTCGATCGGACAATTTACGCCTGAGATCATCGTCGTCGAAATGATGTCCGCCGAGAATAAATGGTCCGCCACGGCAAAATTCGCCGAGACGGTTCTACGACAAAAGGAGTGGTACCCAGACAGGGCAATCGACGAAGGTATGAATGAATCGCTGAGAGACGCTCCGACATCCTCTCATAACCCAGGGATAGCGGACGACCCCATAGAAATGGAAGGGTTGGAAGATAATGAGACATTCCCTTAACCGTGAGATGTACATTTTCTCTCATTTTATAAATATCGCGGGGTGAGTTATGGATACTTCTTCTTTCCGTAGGAAGATAAAATGCGCCAGATCGAATACGCATACAAATAAAACGGGTTAGATCTGATGGTCCCTCGGGGGATATAAAATTATAAATTTTTTAATTTGTTTCAGGTCAAGGCAGCCACGGTTGTCGAAATAATACCAGAATGGCACCAGTCTGAGGTAATGTGATAAACGATACCAGGGTGGGTTCCACCAGAAGAGGAAAGGGAGGTAGATTTTAGTGGGTCGGTTTGTGATGCAATGGCCGTGTAGTTTTCCCGCGTTTGTGTTTATTTTATTTTTCGTCCTATGTGATACACACGGCGGATGCATCCCGAACCAGTTGGGTGTGCCTTAGATGGTATTTCCTACCCCCTCGAAACGGAACAAAAAAATGATATATGAAAAATTGATTTTAATGAGACAACAACAACAAGCCAAATTTTGTATTGTTTAGCAATGAAGGGGATATGAAATACCAACCCGATTTCTATCTTACCGGCTTTTTACTTTTTTTTTCTAATCTTTGTTTTCGTACTTTAGGATTGTAACTGTAAAATAGTTGTAATGTTCAACAAACAAATACTTCCTTTATTGCCATTCAAGAACCATTCTTTATATGTCTATTAAACTAATAATTTGTTTGTTTTATAACATATATTTAATTTTATTAAAAAAAAAAACAAGGAAACAGAAACAACAAGTAACATATGATGTAGAATTTATTTTTATGTAAAAATATGTAAACATTCGTATTAAATATTCGGTCGCTTAGATGACCTTAAGATTTTTCAGTGCTTTTTTTAAGGAAACATGAAAGGCAAGAGAATATATGCACGTTATCGACTCTATTTTTAATTTTTTTAATATTTTTTTTATAATTTTAGAGAAAAGGCGATACATCGGGATTTTTCTTTATCAATGAAGAATAAGCGAAATTTTTTCAAGCAATTCTATATATTCATTCGCTACGAAGTTCACATTTCAGGTATCAAATATGGTTGTTTATAACGGGGAACTTAATATTAAATAATACAGCTATTACAATTTATTTAAACTCAGATATTACTGTTTTACTAATTATAAACGTGATATTTTAGGTGTATAATATAATTACAAACTTCAGCATATAGCACACCATTTTAGAAATTATTATGTACATATATACATGTAATTTTAGAATAAATTGGATTAAAAGAGATCTTTTTAATTCTCTGTAGATTTATTAAATATACAATTAAATATAAATACAGCTGCTAAATACTAACGAAATGCTGCAGAATTTGTTCTTAGAGAATAAGTATTTTATTTATATTTATATTTATATTTATATTTATTAGGCCAGAAAAATTTACAAGTTTAACCGATAGAGATAAAATTGAGTTACCTTTACGTTGGTATTTAAAAGTAAATCCTAAAGAGTTAAATAAAATTACCTGTACATAGGCTAGCTTATATAGAGAAGAAACAAAAAGACTTAAATAATAATTTAAAATCTGACATAAAAATATAAAATAAAAATTAAAAACAAAAAATAAAAAATAATAAATAAAAAGAAAATTTCTTGTTAATATCAGATAAAATTTCCAAGCAAAGTGATCTAAGCTGATAGTTTTATATAAACTTATAGATTCATTACAAATCGTTTTAATTTTTTCTTTGCATTAACTTTATTGATATTTAATGATTTGAAATCATTTGTTAACTCGTTGAACACTTTCATAGCTACTATGCAGCTGTTTTTTACCTATTGTTTTAGTTATTTTCGGTAATTGAATACTTTTATTTTTAGTATTGCTTCTTTTAGACTTATATATTTCTTTCAGTGTTTCATAATGAAATGAAATAGATTCTAAAAGGAATAATTGACTTACAGAAAGAGGAATTGCGCTGAGAATCGATTTTTATTTATGATTTTTAATATTTTGTTTTGAATTCTTTGTATCTTTGTATTTGGTTTAGGGTATTACTATACGCTCATCCCCAGGCAATTATTCCATAATTTATTAAACTTTGAAAAGATGCATAATAAATTATCATTAATGTTTTGGATTACATAATTTTGGAAAAAATAAATATTAGATATCTAGTTATTTTTTACAATATAGTCGATACGTTTGTCCCATTTCATATTGAAATCGAATAATACACCTAGATACTTATGATATTCTACTCTTTTTATTGGTTGGTTACCTATATTGATGTTTAGAGTATCTGGCACACTATCACCGTAATTTCCATAGGCTATGTAAACAGATTTACTTACATTTAAATTTAGACACTTGATCTAGATATACATTAATTTTAGCCTGTGCCCGTGACCACGTATCATCATTTGTCCCTTGCGGAACTTCTGTGGAGATTAATTTGTAATCACTCTTACAATTTTTAATTTTAACTCTTTGTTGTCTATCTGAGAGATAGCTAGTTAACAGTTTTAAGACACTATCTCTTATACTATATCTCTCAAGCTTATCTAGCAGTATTCTATGATTCACAGTATCAAAAGCTTTGACCAAGTCTAAGAATACTGTAACTATATGATCGCTTTTATCCAAATTTTTGTATATGATATTTGTTATATAATTCTAAGGATCCGTCGTACCTCTATTTCTAACAAAACCAAATTGTTTGTCAGATATTATATTAGATTTTTTAAAAAATAGGTGTAATATATTGTGAACTACTTTCTCAAAAATTTTTGCTATGTTAGATACAAGCGAAATTGGCCAACAATTTGAGATACTCGATTTATCCCCTGTCTTGTATATGAGGACTACTTCAGCTTTTTTAAGAGCATGAGGCCATATGGATTTCTAAATAGACAAATTAAAAATATGTTCTAGTGGTAATAGAATATATTCAAATATTTGTGGTATTGTATTAACATTTATATTATCTACCCGACAGCTTTTCATCCCTCTGGATTTTTTTTCTTTGAAGTAATAATTTTATGTATCTCATTGGAATCTGTAGGGCGAAGAAAAATGGAATTGTGGTTCCTCGTGTAATTTGCGCACTTAATTTAGCGTCCACTTCAAAAAAGTACAAGTTATTCATAGAATTAGCAATATTAGTTTTATTGTCAATTTTTTGATTATTTTCATATATGTGAGCAATTGACTTGCAATGATTATCATTTTTTTTCCAATTTAGTGTTAATTATATTCCATAACTGTCTTGGATTTCCACTATTCAGTTTTACTTCGCCAGTTCCATATTTATATTTTACATCTTTTATAACTTTACTGAATATTTTATTACAATTATTATATTTAATTTTTAGTAGTTGGCAAGTGGTTTTTTTTCCATAATCTATATAAATTCTCTCTTGTTTTGCATGATACTGTTATCGCCTTTGTAATCCAATTTTTTTCTCGGTATTAAGTCTTAATTTTTTCCTGTTAGTTGATTATATACAGAGGCCTTTTTAACAAATTCATTTATCATTTGTATTAATGTGTCTACTGAGAGATGACAAACGAACTTGAGCCAGGATTGTTAACAGAATTAATTATAAAACATTTTGAAAACACTCGAATGAAAGCAACAATTTGCTACGGAAAGGTGCAATCACCAGACAAAAGGGACTGCACAGCCCTCATCTCAGTCGTGCATGATAGTCTTAAAGGCGGGCATAAAGGAGTGAATCAAACTTACCAAAAGATTAGTGAGAGATACTATTGACCAAGGATGAGAAACGATGTACTCGATTATATACGGAAATGTCCTAGCTGTCAAGAAAAAAAATAGACCGTTTCAAGACTGAAAAGCTAATGATCATAACAGACACTCCCATAGAAGCCTTTGACAAAGTATCAATAGGTACAGTGGGAAAACTAAGAATGACACCAAGTGGAAACTGTCATCTACTCACCATACAATGCAACCTGACCAAGTATCTAATCGCGATACCAATTAAAAACCTCAAGGCTACCATGATAGCAGATACACTAGCTAAACATATAGTCTGCAAATTTGGTGCACCGAGGGCAATACTTTCAGACCGAGGAACTAGTTTCTTGTCGGAAATCGTAGGGACCATGTTAAGGTTATTCAAAATTGATCACCTAACAACCTCAGGGTACAGACCCAAAACTAATGGCTCCGTTGAACGGAGTCATGCACCTTTAATAGCTTTCATTGGAACCTACTTAGAAAAGTTTGATGACTGGGATAACTTAACACCTTTTGCCACATTTTCATATAACACAAGTGTACACAGTTCTACCAATTTTACCCCGTTTGAATTGGTGTATGGCCGCATAGCCCGTTTCCCGATACGCATACCCTCTGATGAAAGTTTGCGAACGTACAGCATTTATTTACGCGACCTAATTCTACGTTTAAACGAGATGAAAATCATGGCCGGTCAAAATCAGATAAAAGCCAAACATAAATCTAAACAGGAGTATGATAAAAAAATCAGGAGATTTAAGGCAAAGGTGGGAGGCTATGCGCGAACCTTAAAAGATGCCAGGACCTCAAAGGGAGATAGCTTTTACAACAAACCTTTCAAAATAGTAGAAATTCTAGGCGGGAACAATGGATGACAACCCTAGGAGTAATTGGCAGCATTAGCAAAAGTCTATTAGGACTTGTAACAGAGGATGATGTAAAAAACATCAATCACAACATAGATAAACTCTACCGAGATCAAAACAAAATAATTCAATTAATAGACCAAAAAACTCATATCGTATCTGCCGGATTTGAAGAGCTCTACAACATTATTAGCATAGAAAAAGTATTCACAGAGAAAATGACCACTCTACTAAAAGAAGGCGAGGAGTTAAAATATATTTTAGAACTAACTAGCTACCTCAGGAGCGTAGAATCGAAACTAAACCACGTGATCGGGAGTAACGAAAAGCTTTTGGCTATTCTAAGATTGTTGAACAAAGGCAAGGTACACCCTGAATTGCTAAAAATGAAAATCATCCATCAAATAATCATGGATATAAGAAGAATCACAGCAGCCCTAGACTTCTTAATTCCCTCAGATCACATACGAGCTGAAGAAATAGTCAAAATTTCAAAAGTTGATGCAATACACCACAATGGAAGAGTCATCGCGGTATTACACTTACCTTTAGTAAAAAGGATACCGTATCATTTGTAAAAGTTACACCCACTTGCTGTGCCACAAAAACACAATAATAAATCAGCCAGTCTGGCATATATACAACCATCAAAAAAAATTTTAACATTAAGTGCTGTTGAAAAACAATTTTTAAAGGTTGACCATGATTCTCTAAATGCATGTATTAAATCACACTACGCATATATATGCCCATCAGGAGGACCCCTCAAAGAAGTGTCAACGCCAGAAGACTGTGAAGTCTCAATGTTGTTAAACCCAAGCTTTGATGTCCTAAAAACATGTGATGTACGGTACAAATACGACCCTGCAGCCCAATGGAACTATTTAAATGTAGATGGTTCATTGCTGTACTCGACGGTAAAAGAAGAACTTCTAAGAATAACATGTTCTCGTGAAGCAGACCAAACAGTAAAAATAAACGGCGTGGGACAGTGTTGTAAAAATTTTAATTCATGAATAATAATTAAACAATTAAACTCGTAATTCCTAATTAAATTGAATTTAATTAATAATTAAATTCTTATTCTTTAATATAAACAGGTACAATTTAAAAAATAATTTTAATTCTTAATTCCAAAGCATTCGATAGAGAATTAAACAATTAATCTTTAATCGAAATGGACACAATTAGAGATTAATTTTTAATTCTTAAATACGGCTCATTTAATTAAAAATAAAACAATTATTTGTTAATTATTATATAAACAATTGAGAATTAAATTTTAATTCATAATTAAGAATCATGTAATTAAGAATTAAACAACTAATCTTTAATTTAAATAGGTACAATTGAGGATTAAATTTTACTTCTTAATTATGATTCATCCAATTGAGAATTAAACAATTATTAATTATATGATATAATTGATATTTAAATAGTTTAATTATGAATTATATATATGTGTGTGTGTGGCAGTTGGGTTCTCCGTGAAATCGACTTCTGATCGATTGCTTAATTTTGCTTCCTCAAAGAGGAAGCTTTGTGATGGTTAAAAAAAAGTTTTGCTAAAAACATGTTAGAAACATATTTTGATACTTAAGAAATCAAAATACACTATTTTTAACAAATGTCTGTATGGATGTGTGTGTGTGTGTGTGTGAGCGCGCGCATGCGTGCGTGCGTGCGTGTACGTATGTATGTTTAATAGAATTACTCTGTATAAACTTGGTAAATCTAATTGTTTCAGGGCTCTTTTTTTTTACTTTTTCAAAGAAAAGGCGGCACAAAGAAAAAAATTTTATTTCCGATACTTTGTTGTCTTTTTAGAGCTTTTTAGATTCTTAAGTTTTAGTTTTTCTGGTTTTTTAATACCTTGAAAATAACATCGTCGCTCCCGCAAAGATGCATTTAAAAGAGCGTAAATTACCGATCCTTTCCGATCCGAAATTTAGAAAAAGATATTTTCCTTGTCTTGTTATACACTAAATCGTTATTTATTTCAAACGGTTATGTTATATCTGTAAAATATAAGACGTAAAATTTTAGAAAAAAGTTGAGATGATTAGGAATATATTATGACAATAATTTTGGCTAGTTTAACCAATATTATTGCGCCGCACATGCAGGCTTTAGCATTATATTTATTCGAGGGTTAAAAGAAATGATACACGGGATTTAGGATAAAACTGTGAACACTTGTGGTTTATTCTATTAATTTTACAAAGGTTGAGCGCCAGCTGCTCGAATTCGCAGCATGATTTTACAATTATTATCCGACCGATACAATAAGGTTACTTATACGATACACTAGCTACGGTGAGCACGCGGTACGGAGGGAACGGTAAAAGGGTGGAATGGGAAGAAGCTACTCCTCAGGGACGCGAATTCATTTAATTTCCGGCGACGAAACACACGATGAAAAGGCGGCGACGCGACGCTCGACACGCACGCGGCGCAAGCTTGATGAAATTATTATCGGGGTATATATATATATATATATATATATATATATATATGATTCTGTACCCGCACTAAGCACGAAAGTAATCTGTGCAACTTACTCTTTCTAATCGAGTGTGGCCTCCTTCGATATCGCAGATGTGTAGGCTCACACGATGGACGCAAGATACAATATTGGTAATCACCACGAGGCGTTCTTAACTAGCGAGAGTTCGTACGGAGCTATTCGAAAAAGCGAATCGTCGGTGAGCGTAGCTCAGTACGAAGTGGCCGCGTCGTCCTTCGTCACCGCGGCGCTCAAGTTTTCAATGGTGTGGACAGAGCCCGCCTGGGGGCGCAGTGCGTGCTTTGGCGAGGAAGAAAGAGAAGTGCGAAGGAGGAAAGGGAAGCGTCTGCTCGCGGTGGCGTCATGCTATGCGGCATGCGGCCGACGGCTTGCGGACGGAGTTGGAGAGGACAAGGAGGGACGAGTGGCTAGGGCGAGGAAGTGCGACGAGGGATGCAGCAGGAAGGACATCGAGACGATAGTGCCGACGAAGGACACGATGGCGATAGCTTCAGGACCCCGGACGGCGTACATGAGCAGGAGCAGTGTGCACGATT
Organism: Gastracanthus pulcherrimus; assembly: GCA_949152435.1. Taxonomy (NCBI): domain Eukaryota; kingdom Metazoa; phylum Arthropoda; class Insecta; order Hymenoptera; family Pteromalidae; genus Gastracanthus; species Gastracanthus pulcherrimus. The sequence continues at coordinate 118,796,801 of OX424573.1, forward strand.
AACCTCGAAGAGGTTATCTTTATATGCAGCTTCCACTGCATTCACCCACTGCTATTATTACCAGGTGAGATCAGTGTTTAGTATTTTTCGAATATAACTGTGATCTCCCTTTCCTAATGAGGTGTTGTTTCCAGGTGTCTAAATTGAGTGCTTCGGAGGCTGTTGCTGCTGCTGTTATGGGGGAGCGGCCCACGAGTTGAGCTGCATTACTGTATCCGTGGGACCACCCTGCCTCTGCAAACCCTCCAGACCAGGTAAGCGAGTTCCTTCTTGATGTACATGTATTCTGTAGACTAATCCTCGTTTATATTTTCAGGATGTATGATGCTGGTCTCCTTTACGTCTAAAGAAGCTGCCGCTTCGTCCAAGGTGGATCTCTCTATGCTCTTCAAGGTATACAATCAGGTGGGTATCCTTCCAATACTTTCTACTTCTCTTCCTAATTTCTAATCTTTTGTGTGTCTTTTTAGGTTGGTTCGAGGGGACAGGAGTGAGGAGAGGAGACGCCAGAGCGTGCTCAGCGTACCCCAGCCGAGGTCAGCCAGCTTATACCTATGCGAGGCTGAATGGGGAGGCCGCTACACGTCTTCTTCAGCTGCTCCAGGGCATGAGAGCTCGCTTGCTCTATGTCGTCCGAGGGGATAGTGTTTGTGTATGTGAATGTGTATAGTGAGTGAAGTTGGTAAGTCGTGTGATCTCATTCACATTGTGTAACACGTACAAAATGTGGTGTTACAAACTCCCCCCTACTAAAACAAAGCGCGATTTACTATGGGCGTGCTCACTCGGTACGCAACTAACTAACTTATATGCTAACCTAATCTATGCTAACCATTCGTGCTTTACGCTTCTAACTAGATAAATACTTAACCTACGCAAAGTATATAATTTAGCTTAAATATTTAATTTAGTCTCATTTCTTCTCGTTCTCTTGTTGAACACGATCTGTAAATGATACATTTAATTACCGATAATTACTTACATTATGCTGTACACGTGGTTACATTGTGGGTAGTACGGTTGAGTCTTAAAAAAAACTAATACATAGGTATATACAAGGTTATTCTTATCAACTAAATTCTTAAAGTCTAGGTTTCCTAACTTAGTAAGGGACACTTCATACTTGTGCTTAGTAGAATAATATCCTATATAATCGTTAATACCAAATTTTTGTGCATGTAGCTGGCACTAAGGTACATGCCGATTTTACTACTAGTTACTTGTATCCAGTGAGTGGATGCTCGGTGCGTTCGCGTAACGAACCCACACCCTAATATACGATTGAAGTCCCTTAGCAAGATAGTTAGAATCAGTCTTAGCGATCACATCTGTCAGTTTTTTTTTTTCATATATACCTTAATTTACCTTATACCACTTTTATACCATGTACTCCATTTTACGTATGCACAATCCCTTACGTTTCTAGGTTACGAAATATGATTGCAATATTTACCAAGAAGGTCCGGTATTACGATAGGAGAGAACTAGTTTGTCGATAGGAGGGAATCCGTATTGCGGAGGAAAGGGTTGGTATTTCGATAACAGGTTGTTCGGTATTGGCGATAAGAGGGGATCCGTATTTCGGAAGGGGGGAAGGTTGGTGTTTCGATAAAAGGTTGTTCGGTATTTGCGATAGGAGGGGATCCGTATTTCAGAAGGGGGAAAGGTTGGTATTTCGATAAAGGTGTTCGGTATTGGCGATAGGAGGGGATCAGTATTGCGGGAGGGGGAAAGGTTGGTATTTCGATAAAGGTGTTCGGTATTGGCGATAGGAGGGGATCAGTATTGGGAGAGGTTGGTATTTCGATAGAAGGTCCCTTATTTCGGAGGTGAGGTGAAGTAAACAGTCGCTCCCGGCATCACTACCAGCACGGGCTGAGAACCATAGGCTCCTGGGGCTACGGTTGCCGCGATAGGCATGGGCGCAGGTGTCGGCTCTGGTGCCGGTAGTGGTGTGGGGCCCGCTTTGGGTTCCGCCTGCTTGTGAGTTGGTGGTTTGCAGGGGATGTTAAGCGACTTCGCCGGTCCCATCGATGGTGTTCCCGAGCATTTCGGGCAAGTGTAGACGTCAACCCCCTGCTGGCCGCACCAGTAGCAGAATTTGTAGCTCCTTCGTTGTTTACATTTCGCGTACCGGTGCCCCTCTTCCTTGCAGTTCCAGCAGGACCCTTGTGATGACACGGAGGCCGAGTCATCTGTCTGGTACAAGGCTGGAGGCTGCATCCTCAGGTCCATTAGGTTAGGGATGGTTCTCTGTTCCGCGATCGAGGTCGACGCGAGCGGTACTGGGCTGGGCTGAGTACTCTTCACAAAATTGATTGGGCCCACCGACATTATTAGCGGTTCCCGCTCTGCACCGACCTGCTCTCTGAGGATCCTTCCTTTCTCGATCAGCAGTTCCTTCTCCGATGTGGTTTGGGTTGACGCTGCCCTATTATACGTTACTTCATCACCTCGCAAAATGCGCACCTGTCCCTTGTTAGGGTCATTTACTACCCTAATGATTTCTTTGGTGCGTTTGGGCTTAGGTTTACGATAGGAGGGGGGTTTGATGGGGATCGTGCGATAGGGGGGTAGTTTTTTCTCGGATGGGGGGGAATTGGTAGGAATTCACCCTCTTCCGGTTCCTGGGCCTGTCCGGCTTGTCGGGTTGGTCGTTTAGCTCGGGTGGAGTCTACCATTGGTGCCCTAAACACCGTTAGCGTTTTGCACGGGTCAAAGGGACACGCGCCTCGATGTTCCTCCTCCCCGTACGACCCTTTTGGGATGGCCCCCTTCGAGCGGTCAATTTGAGCCACCGGTTTTCTTGGTTTGTACGACCCTGAGAAGGGGTCGTATAGTAGCTCGGGTTCCTCCAGGGCTACTGTCTCCGCCGGTTGCTCAATCACCGCCCGCGGGGATGCCACCTCCGCCGGGGTGAAACCTCGACCCGCTGGTCGGGGTGAGGAGGGCAAGACGACTCGACCTGGGCCGACCGCGCCGACGCCGGCCTGCTGGCGATTCTGGAGCCAGGCTCCCCTGCCGATTCCTGGGCGGTCGAGAACCGTTGTTGGCTTGGCCGCTTTCCCTACTTTGGTCAATGCTGTTCTTCGGCCGATTGCGGAGATTGTAGCGCGGACGCCTCTCTCCGTCGGTGCTGTCCCGGGCCGGGCCTCGGCCATCCGGGGTAGCTTGTAGCCGCGACCTTTTCCTATGCTCTGCATTCTGGTCACTGAAGCTGTTATCTGTTGGAGAAATAGGCTGTTGTAATGGAGCTGAGTATGATTTTAGGTCTGAAATATGCACTTTCGCTTTTTTCTGACTATTAACGTCCTGCAGTTGATACACGACTGGTGACAAGACTTTTTCGATTTTCAATGGACCTACAAACTTTGGAGCGAGCTTCGCTGCAAAGTTATCTGCTGTTGAAGACAGCACGTGGTTACGACGGAGTACAAGGTCTCCCACGTTAAAAGTTATATCTCTACGATTTCTATTGTAATACCGTGCTTGTCTTTCACTTGCTTTTCTCAAGTGTTTCTTAACGAAGTCGTGTATTGCTGCAAGACGTTTCACTCTCTCCGCCCATGCTACGGAATTTGGGGAACTGGAGTTTGAGGATTTTCGAGGAATTGTTTAAGGGTTTTGGATTGCCGCGGGTTCCGACCAAAATTTAAAAATACAGGTGTCAACAGTGTTGACGAGTGCACCGCGGTGTTAACGGCAAAAGCAAATTCATTTAGGTGAATGTCCCAATTACGATGATCTTCTTTTACAAAGATCGAGATCATTTGCTTAATAGTGCGATTACTACGCTCAACAGGGTTTGCTTGAGCGTGGTAAGGGGCTATCGTCGTTTGGATAATTCCTAATTCATCCAGTTTTGACGTCATAAGCTTATTCGAAAATTCCGTTTCGTTATCGGTTACGAAATATTTAGGACATCCCCAGCGAAAAATGATCAGTTCCTCGAAAGCTTTTACTACACATTTAGCGTTAGCTTTCCTAAGAGGTCTGATTTCAATGTATTTCGTAAATAAGTCTTGAAATACTACGATATAACGACATTGCCCTTTACTATTTGGCAATGGACCCATGACGTCAGCTGCTACTATTTCCCAAGGTCCTTCTATTTTCCTTTGGGTCATAAGTCCCATTGGTACCTGTTGGGGAACTTTGTACATCTGGCAATCTGGGCATTCTTTTATGTAACGAATAACATCCTTCTTCATCTTAGGCCAGAAATATGATTGTTGGAGCCGATGGTAGGTTTTATCGACTCCCATGTGCCCTGATTGTGGTGTGTTATGACATTCGAACAGAGCTCTTTCTCTATCGAACTCTGGAACTACGAGTTTCCAACTGTCTAAGTCTGTTACGATCGAATCAATCATGAGGTTGGGACGGTGTTTGTAAAGGCATTTATTTACAATTTTCCAATCTGGATATCTTCCCGGATTTTTCTTTACCATCTTTATTCGATTGGTATGCCAGCTATCCCTATCCAATAGTCCCGTTGTTGCTAAGCAACAAACCTCGTCAAACGAACGAGACAGCGCATCAGGTACTTTATGGAGTGCTCCCTTGCGGTGTATAATCTCCATGTTGTAACCTTGAAGAGCTGTGGCCCATCTGGCTAACCTGCCAGCTGGGTCTTTTAAATTGTGCAGCCAGGTGAGGCTACTGTGGTCGGTAATAACAGTGAATTTTTCCCCTAAGAGATATCCTCGAAATTTGTCTACCGCCCATATTACAGCCAGACATTCTTGTTCTGTTACTGTATAGTTATGTTCTGCTTTTGCTAAGGTCCTGCTGGCGTAGGCGATGGGATGCTCTTCTCCCTGGATTATTTGGGTGAGCACCGCCCCTAGAGCGTAGCTGCTACTATCAGTTTGTAGGCAGAACGGTAGGTGGGGGTCTGGTCGGGCTAAGACTGGGGCTTGAGTAAGAAGTATCAACAGTTTTTCGAAGGCTTGTTGTTGATCTTCTCCCCAGGTCCAAGGGACGTTTTTCTTCAATAGTTCGGTAAGAGGGATTTTTATTTCTGCAAGATTTTTAATAAAGCGAGCATACCATGCTACCATACCGAGGAATCGGCGAAGTTGCTTGAGGTTTCGAGGTTGGGCATAGTTTAGAATGGGGGCAATCTTGTCTGGGTCTGTTTGGAGTCCTTCCCTGTTGACGACGTAACCCAGGTATTTAACTTCCGAGCAGCAGAACTCTGACTTTTCTCGGTTGATTTCTAAATTGTCATCTCGCAGTTTTTTCAACACTTTTTCCAGCCAATATAGATGCTCTTCGAACGTGTTTGTGGCTATGATTATATCATCCATGTATACGAACACATGGGGTTGCCATTCTGGGCCAAAGAGGTCGTCCATGGCGGTTTGAAAACTTGCGGGGGCGTTCGAGACGCCATACGGAAGTCTTGTGAACTGGAATAGCCCTTTTCCAGGTAGTCCAAATGCTGTATACTCTTTACTCTTTGTTGCTAGGGGGATCTGGTGATACGCGTGACTTAGATCTATTTTCGAGAGGAATTTGGTGTTTCTTAGATTGTCTAGTAGCATGTCCATGTGGGGTAAGGGGTAAGCGTTTTTTCTTGTAACGCCATTTAGTGCTCGGTAATCGATACAAAACCATATTTTACCGTCCGATTTCGGTACAATTACGGGACAACTACTACAAGCGCTTTCTGAGGGTTCGATAATTCCCTCTGCTAGGAGACGATCAACCTCAGCGTGGGCAGCAGCTAAAAGTTTTGGGGAGATTCTACGAATACGTTGTTTTATCGAACTGCAACCTTCTACAATTATTTCATGAGGTTTTATCTTAGCCACTTCAGGGGTTGCGTCCGGTGGTGGGATGGTGAGATCGAATATAAGTTTATCTAGTCTTCGTTGTTGTTTTCCCGATAAGTCGGAGGTCCCTTCGATCGTTGCCGTCGCCATGATTGCTCCCGAATCCTGATTTTTCGGATGGAATTTTCTCACCATTCCTTTGTCCGTGTGCCAAGTTCGGTGTTGGTGGTCTACCGTCATCTTCAATAGTGCCAATAGGTCCATGCCCAGTATGATGTCGTAGGTCATTGTTTTGGCTACTCTGAGGTCCGCGGGTGTTTCTCTACCTTCGAGGTGGAATATAAATTTTGTAGTACCTTCGATTTTTTCTAATTCGCCGTTTGGCATCATCATGTATCCGATATTATTTCAGCCCCTATTTGTCTCACCGCTTCTAACCCTATGAAGGAAGCAACTGCTCCACTGTCTACGAGTGCGGGGAAGACTTTTCCTGCTATATCGATATTGAGGTACAGACGATTATCATAGCTTCCGACTGGACCAATAGGCATCGGTATTTTCTCTTCATAACCCGAGTTGACTAGGCCTGAAGCTTTCGGTGTTGTTTTTGGCGTGGGTATTTGGGCCTGCCCAAGTGTAGAGGTTAACCTGGCCCTTACTGTTTCCCTCTTTGCTCGTTTCCCGCATTTGGCCTACATCTTGGGCACGTGCGTATCGTTACGTCACGAATACCACATTTATAGCAGATGTTCCCTGTCCTTTTCGGACAGTCTGCTGCTCAATGGCCTGTGTCTTTACAGACCCAACATGGGTATACTTTTCCAGTTGTCGGGTTTTCCTTACTTAATTTTAGGGGTTGAGTGGGCTTGTTATTGACGGTAGGTTTCGTGTTTTGGGGTTTTCGGGGAGGCGGTAGGGGGGTTTTGTTATTATTGCCGTTGTTCCAGTTCTTTTATTTCGATATACCTGGTGTGTGTGCGACATCTTTTTTTCGTGCGAATTCGACCAATTGGCCCGTTCTTGTTTTTACGATGTTGTCGACAGCTGCAACTTCGTTAGTGTCTTCTTCATCGGTTGAATCACTGTATTGTTGTACTGTTTCGATAGCGGCAATACGGTTTTTTCTCGGGGGTGGTCGATAAGCTAAATGAGGGCACAACGAATGTTCAGGTGGTGGTGGGAGTCTATATTTCTTCTTCCGCTCCCTTCGCATCTCTTCTTGTTGTTCCAAGGCCTGCAATTCTTCAAACGTATTGAATTGATACCTATTTATCTTAGCGAAATAATCCTCATGTAAATTGCGATAAGTTCTATCCAGTTGAGCTATGAGGGTCATTGGGGGGATGCATTGATTCATCAATGCTCGGATATTTGCGATGAACGTAGCAATTGATTATTCGGGTCCTTGCGATCTTGACCTAATATCATCTTCTAATTGTAATTGGAAATCCGGTCTGCCATATTGTTGTCTTATGGCGTTTTTTAGTTCCTCCAATGTTCGCCAGTTTTGTAGCAACGGGCGTGCCTAATACAAAGCTTGGTCTTTTAAAATAATGGGAATCATTTTCAAGATGTCCCGATCGGACATATTACAGCTTCTCTGGCAATCCTCTATTCGAGAGAGGAATTCCCCTAGATCTGTTTTTGGCTCTCCATTAAAGCTTACATTATACTTTTGTATCAGACTGGCTACTCTAGTTTCGCGCTGGGACAAGGAATCATTATTCGAGCTTTGAGGATGTACTCGCTCCGGATTGTCAAGAAGCATTTGACCGTATGGCAAGGTGTTCGATGTATTGTAAGAGTGTCTTCCTTGGGGAATACTATGCCCAAGGGGTAACTGTGCGAAGGGGTAATACCAATATGGATTACTAGATATTGGGACTTGGGTGTTTGTGTTCATTAATGGATAGCCTACGAGGTTAGGTGGTAAATGTGGGTTATTTGTAGAAGATACTGCATTCGCTGTGTACGACGAATTATCGGGATATATTGTACTGCTTAGCAATGTTTGTGACCTGTCCGAGCCGTTATTGTGGACATCTTGGCGAGCAGGTGAGGGGTTCCATGTCTGTGGGATGGGTGCAGTACTTGGTTGCGATAAATTTCAATTTTGCAAGTTCGAATCCGATGGAATTTGCGAGTAATTAGGTGGTATGGTTTGATTGGTGGATATGTGGTTCACTCCCTGTTGGTGGTGGTTAAATTGGTCGATAGGGCGTGGTGCTGATTGTAATGGTTGTGTAGATTGCGGTGTATGGTACATTGATATTTGTGGTTGCGAGTTTTGTACTGACTGGTTCGTGGGTGAATACGAATGTTGGTAATTTTGGGCGGCATTCTGAGTCCGTTGGTGTAGTGGAGGAGATGTTTGATTGGTATGAGGTGGGTACATTGGTGTGGGTAGGTATGTTTGTATGGTAGGGACGGTAGTTATTTGTGCGGGTTGATGCGTGTGAAAAGTGGGGTATATTGGTGTTTGTGAAAGTGGGAGGGGTTGGGTGGTAGGGTATGTCGGTACTTGTGCAGGTTGGGATGTTTGGACGGTAGGGTTGTTCGGTATCTGTGGTGGTTGGGATGTTTGGGCGGTAGGGTAGTTCGGTGTTTGTGACTGTTGGGTAGTCTGGGTGGTCGGGTAGGTTGGTATTTGTGGAGGATGGGGAGTTTGGACGGTATGGTTGTTCGGTATTTGTGTAGGTTGAGAGGTTTGGACGGTAGGGTAGTTCGGTATTTGTGGCTGTTGAGAAATCTGGGTGGTCTCGTAGGTCCGTATTTGTGGAGGTTTGGGAGTTTAAACGGTAGGGTTGTTCGGTATTTGTATAGGTTGGGAGTTTTGGGCGGTAGGGTAGTTCGGTATTTGTGTCTGTTGGGAAATCTGAATGTTCGGGTAAGTCGGTATCTGTGGAGGTTGGGTACTTTGGACGGTAGGATTGTTCGGTATCTGTGAAGGTTGGGAGGTTTGGACGGTAGGGTTGTTCGGTATTTGTGGATATTGGGTTGTTTGGGCGGTATAGTAGGTAGGTATTTGTGAGGGTTCAGAAGGATTTTGGATGGTAGAGTATGGTGACATTTGTGGGAGTTGGGGGGTTTGGTAGGTAGGGTAATTAGTTATTTGTGTAGGTTGTGCGGGGTGGACGATAGGGTTGGTCGGTATTTGTGGATATTGAGGGGTTTGTACGGTAGGGTAGTTCACCATTTGTGAAAGTTGGGGGGTTTGTACGGTAGGATTTGTTTCTTGTGTTAGGTTCATTGGTGGATTATGGGTATATAGCGTAGAGTTGCTTAACGGTGCAGCTATGGGCGGGGAATTCGGTGAAATGTTTCCCATTGTCCCTCTGGTATGTTCTTGCATGCCAGCTGCCTGTAAAGGTGGAAGTTGAGTCCCCCCGAGATTTAGGTTCGCCTGCGAATATTGTAAGTTGTAGTTTGTCGAAGCCGGATCCACATTGTTACCGCCTATCGGATGGTTTAGATTTGCCTGCGAATGCTGCGGGTTGTGGATTGTCGAGACCGGATCTACATTGTTACCGACTGTTGGGTGTTTTGGGTTTTCCCTTAATGAATCTCTGCCCCCTAGTAGCTGTTCTTGTAAAGCCCCGCCCCCCGTTGCTCCTACCGGATTTGGTGGTATAGTCGGTGCGGTGCCATCATCAACTGTACTGTTTTTCGGTTCACCTGCTTCGACAATAGTGGACATTTCTTGGAAGCTAAGAGTATTTTGTTGGTGGGCTCCTTGACGCCCTATAGATTCTACGGGTGTTTCTAGTAGTTGAGGTCCCGGCGCAATATGTCCCGTCCCCGTATTCGGGGTACTATGAACGAGGTTCGACCCTTTATTTACCGGTAACCCCTTGTGGCCCTCATTTAAGGTTGTTTCAATGAAGGTACGCCTACTACTATCTCTCGTCCTATCTGAGGTTTTCTCCGCTTCTTCGAGAATATCTTCTGTGTCCAACGACGGTGATTCTTTCCCTCGTTCGGTGGCATTATCTATTTCTGGGTCCCACGTAGCCCCTTGGTTACCGAATAGCCTTCGCAGGTCAAATCGTACTAATCGGTCAAGCCGTTGTGCTCATGTGCCCTCTGTATTGAGCCTTGATCGCCGTAGACTATTTGCGACCAATTCATCCGAGTAAGTGTTAAACTGTTCTGTTATACGAGTCCTCTCTAAATTGATTTGTCTAATCTTTGACGGGTCCATCTCAGGTAATTAGTCTGTATGGGGGGGGGGGGGGAGTTACGTTTCGTTAAGTTACGAGTTAGCTCAATTTTCTTTGCTCTCCTACCGAATTTCTCAGATGTGGGTTTTTTTCCTCAGCTTAATGCTGTATAAAAGTTAAAAAAAAAAAAACGAATAGAGGAACAAAGCAGAAAAAAAACAACCAAACTCAAGCTAATAGGATAAGAAAAAAAAATAAAATATTAAAAAAAACTTAATTTAGAACTAGACGAAAAAAGAAAATGTAAAACTATGAAGTTCTCAAAGAGAAAATCACAGATGAAATGTTGCAGAGAATGCAAAAAAAATGAATAAGCGAAAGCAAGCAACAATAGGAAAAAATAAATTTTTTTAATAAGCAGTGTGTAAAGCAAACAAAAGTTGAAGCGAAGTATTACGATTGTCTAAGCGTAAGCGGTATGGGGTATGCAAGCAGGAATATATTGGGTAAAAAAAGGTAGATGGTGGGTTTTGATCAAATACGATATTGGGTGAAGGGGTTCAAAAAGACTAATACTAAGAAGAAAGTTCAAGTTGTTTTCCTAAAAAAAATTCTTTTACGAGGAAGAAATAAAAAAATTTACTCTCTTATGATTTTGATATCAATACCAAAACAATAAATATTACTAAGAGTTTTTTTCTCTAAATAGACAAAAATAAATCCAGACGAACTTTATTAATTTAAGATATTTAACAACAATCACAATGATAATCTTTTTGTTCGTACCAATATTCAACTTAATATTATTTAAGAAATCTGGAACTTTTTTTTTAAATGGGATTGAAGATGCGAACACGAAAAACTTTTAAAATGGTATTGACGATGCGAACAAACAAAAAAAATAATATAATTAACAGGCAAAAACAAGGTCGCTAAGCGGAAATTCCATACAAGTATTTCTGCGTGCATGCGGTAGGGATACACAAGGTAAAACTCAACGACTGGCAATTTGTAGTCGTGTGGGGATCGATAGGGTCTCGTGATGTTGTTTACGTTCGATTTGGGCTGAGGAATGTGTGTTCGATAGGTGGAATATTACTAATTCGAAATAATATTGTACACTTAATTTAACAAAGGTGGATTATTGTAAGCTAGCGTTGTTTACAAAAAAAAAATGTATTGCAAAATTAAAGAATATTGCAAATGAAATAAAGGGTTTCTAACTAATTACGAAATAATAAAAAAAAAATTTGTAGGTAATAACAAAAACAAAATTTCAAAATGATCCAAGTTTTAATTTAAATTTACAATTAATTACCATGAAAGCAGAAAATTTTATAATTCCTTTAGTCAGGTCCAAATAGTAAATTAAACTTTTATACGAAATATTTATTCAACTATACGAGGTAAATAGAAAGTATTTATACTAAGTATTTATCCGACTATACGAGGTAACGAGAAAATATTTATACTAAATATTTATTCGATTATACGAGGTAAATAGAAAATATTCATACTAAATATTTATTCGATTATACGAGGTAACGAGAAAATATTTATAGTAAATATTTATTTCGAATTTTAATACGAATATTTACTACAAATAATATACTATACAAATTTCAATTTCCAAGATTTTGAACTGAATATTAGAAAAAAAAAGTTTTATACGAAATTTTATTCAAAGTGTACGAACTAGATTGGGTATTATCTATTCGTAACAAAACGAACAAAATTTATCGAAGGGGAAAACTATTCACTTATTTTTGATAAATCCACTTTGCATCGATTAAATTACTACAGTGATTATAGGATTTATGGGAAATATGTGTAAAATGTTATTGATCGGAAGGTGGGAGTTTTTTGTAGCGATAGGCGGAGAAAATAAATATTATATATTACAAAATTGTGCATAAAATACATAAAATAGGGTACATGTACGTAAAATATAAAATTATGAACATATAATAGTAATAAAAATGTTACCTTTTATTTTCGAGTGAGTGAGGTTTCTTAACTTTATGCTTTTATTCAAGTTCCAGAAAAATTATTGTAACGTCGCGGCAATTTACGAATATACTATCATTATACGAATATACTATTATTATGTGAATATACTATTATTATAAGGATATACTAGTATTATAAGAATATACTAGTATTATAAGAATATACTAGTATTATAAGAATATACTAGTATTATAAGAATATACTAGTATTGTGTGAAAATACTATTATTATAGTAATGATGATTAATATTAATTTATTAAATTTATGTTGTGAATATTCTAATTTTAAAATAAAAAATAAAAATAAAAGTATCTATTCGACGTCTATTTAATTGAAAATAATTTCCACTGCGTGTATTTATAAGAAAAATGTATTTAAATCTGAATATAATTGCTCCAGTTATGTACCATTGCTAATCACATTTACTAATTTCTGTAAATATTTTTAATCAAAACAAAATTTTATTTGTTATACTATTATTTAAAATCGGTAAACAAATGGAATAACAATTGAGTCACAATAAGATTTTAAATAAACTGATTTTTAAAAAAAAATATGTTGAAGAATATTGTAGAGTTTATACTGTATTAATGAACACGTGTTGCCAAAACTTATTTTCAACTATCTTCTAAAATTATCGTTTTGATATTACACAAAAATTTTCGAAATTGTTGATAATTATCACGAATTTTATTTAAATATTTTTCAACATTAATACTCGAAGAAAATTTTTCGAAACTTCACCACGCACTCACTCACTGTTTAATATTCTAAATTTTGTATTTATACAATCCTAATTATTTAGGATATACGTATAAATTTTGGGGATATATTTTTTGTATTTCTGCCAATGTGCAAAATGCAAAATCATCAGCATAAACTATTAATGCCAAGTAATGCTAGCGTGGCCTACCGCCTGACGCCAACGAAAAAAAAATGGCTGCCTGCGAGACTGTCTCGCGGCGCACATGCAAAAATGGCCAGCTACAAGCCGTCGCGGCGTTGTCAAGCGTCTCGCCGCAGCCGCGTATATATCACTCGCGAAAATTGCAATTATATATTACAGGTGCCACTATATGTTTAATTACACCTGCACTGTCGTATTCTACGACTTATTACTCACGAATTAATTTCCTTTAAATTTTAATTTAGTTTAATAAATTTTAATTCAAATTTCACCGGAATTTTTTCTTGACCCCACGTTACTGCGTTAATTTTATAACACGTTGGGCGTCACTTTTATGACAATAATTTTGGCTAGTTTAACCAATATTATTGCGCCGCACATGCAGGCTTTAACATTATATTTATTCGAGGGATAAAAGAAATGATACACGGGATTTAGGATAAAACTGTGAACACTTGTGGTTTATTCTATTAATATTACAAAGGTTGAGCGCCAGCTGCTCGAATTCGCAGCACGATTTTACAATTATTATCCGACCGATACAATAAGGTTACTTATACGATACACTAGCTACGGTGAGCACGCGGTACGGTGGGAACGGTAAAAGGGTGGAATGGGAAGAAGGTACTCCTCAGGGACGCGAATTCATTTAATTTCCGGCGACGAAACACACGATGAAAAGGCGGCGACGCGACGCTCGACACGCACGCGGCGCAAGCTTGATGAAATTATTATCGGGGTATATATATATATATATATATATATATATATATATATATATATATATATATGTATGATTCTGTACCCGCACTAAGCACGAAAGTAATCTGTGCAACTTACTCTTTCTAATCGAGTGTGGCCTCCTTTGATATCGCATATGTGTAGGCTCATACGATGGACGCAAGATACAATATTGGTAATCACCACGATGCGTTCTTAACTAGCGTGAGTTCGTACGGAGCTATTCGAAAAAGCGAAGCGTCGGTGTGCGTAGCTCAGTACGAAGTGGCCGCGTCGTCCTTTGTCACCGCGGCGCTCAAGTTTTCAGTGGTGTGGACAGAGCCCGTCTGGGGGCGCAGTGCGTGCTTTGGCGAGGGAGAAAGAGAAGTGCGAAGGAGGAAAGGGAAGCGTCTGCTCGCGGTGGCGTCATGCTATGCGGCATGCGGCCGACGGCTTGTGGACGGAGTTGGAGTGGACGAGGAGGGACGAGTGGCTAGGGGGAGGAAGTGCGACGAGGGATGCAGCAGGAAGGACATCGAGACGATAGTGCCGACGAAGGACACGATGGCGATAGCTTCAGGACCCCGGACGGCGTACATGAGCAGGAGCAGTGTGCACGATTAACCTCGAAGAGGTTATCTTTATATGCAGCTTCCACTGCATTCACCCACTGCTATTATTACCAGGTGAGATCAGTGTTTAGTATTTTTCGAATATAACTGTGATCTCCCTTTCCTAATGAGGTGTTGTTTCCAGGTGTCTAAATTGAGTGCTTCGGAGGCTGTTGCTGCTGCTGTTATGGGGGAGCGGCCCACGAGTTGAGCTGCATTACTGTATCCGTGGGACCACCCTGCCTCTGCAAACCCTCCAGACCAGGTAAGCGAGTTCCTTCTTGATGTACATGTATTCTGTAGACTAATCCTCGTTTATATTTTCAGGATGTATGATGCTGGTCTCCTTTACGTCTAAAGAAGCTGCCGCTTCGTCCAAGGTGGATCTCTCTATGCTCTTCAAGGTATACAATCAGGTGGGTATCCTTCCAATACTTTCTACTTCTCTTCCTAATTTCTAATCTTTTGTGTGTCTTTTTAGGTTGGTTCGAGGGGACAAGAGTGAGGAGAGGAGACGCCAGAGCGTGCTCAGCGTACCCCAGCCGAGGTCAGCCAGCTTATACCTATGCGAGGCTGAATGGGGAGGCCGCTACACGTCTTCTACAGCTGCTCCAGGGCATGAGAGCTCGCTTGCTCTGTGTCGTCCGAGGGGATAGTGTTTGTGTATGTGAATGTGTATAGTGAGTGAAGTTGGTAAGTCGTGTGATCTCATTCACATTGTGTAACACGCACAAAATGTGGTGTTACAATATAGAAGAGTAATCTGTAAAATTTTTGAGGCTTCATATTTTTCTTTTGTCGAGAAGAAAATAATTTTGTTAAAAATATCGCTTTTTTCCGACATTTTATCTGAAATTTTACAGAATGATTTCTTTTTGCCGTTTAATGACCTGTATGTTTTTTCAGATTATGATATAATGTATTTTACGAGATATTGAGGTTATATTTTTTTCAATTTCTTTTATCGCTTAAGGTAAAGTACCCAGTAGTGGGACAGTTTTGAATATGCTTTCCGAACGGACGACGATTTTAGAGCCAATAAGTAATATTGTTCAAAACATTTAAATCGAATGATGTACAACAAACAGCTGTGATTCTTCGAACTGAGTACATCTTCAGTTCGTATTAATCCTCCTTCCCGCTTAATGCGGTGGAGGATGATAATATAACCATCGTTTTGTTAAATCCAACATATGTAAAAAGCATCGTCGATATCTTTCTGATGAGGGTGGCAATGACCACCGAAATATTAAAGAAAAGAACGACTTAATTTTATTCATTATAACCTGCCTCGGGAAGATTGATAAAGTCTTTACATATATATTTAAATCTAATCCTTAATTTACAATCAATGTTAGTAATTTATGCACAGAGACATTAAAATGCTTTTTTATATTAAAAAAGTATCTTTGAAAAAATATAAACATGGACACAGAATTGGGACAGGCTATGTCGAGCTGGGAGCAGTATTGGAACATCGTTTGGATGCAGTATATAGACATATATTATTAAATGCGTCCCACTACTGGGTTATGCAAATTGAGTGGCATGTAAAGTGGGAAAAACATAAGTCTATACATGCTTATGAAACATAACCTTGAAAGATTTATATATTGTTTTATAATAATTTAAAAATCTAAACTAACAAAATATCAACTTGACTGTAAAGATAATATGATAAATAAAGCTAATGAATCAGTACCTTAATCATATTTAACAGCAATCAAGTGTTTTTGCTACTGTCCCACTACTGGTCCAAATTTTCACTTTGTCCTGGTACTGGGTACTTTACTTTATATCTTGAGAACAGCGCAGTAATTTTTTATTATTCAGAGCTAATTTTTTTCGTATTTATTTGAAGATTTTTATTATTCAAACGAAATTTCAAAATTCATTGATTTGTTTTTGTTTTATAATGATTTTTAGGTTTATCGATTTTTGAGTTTTATTTTATTGCTTTTTCGGTATGATGAAATATTATGATAAATCTCTTGTAAATTAATTAAATAAAGCACAAAATTAACTATCTTATACAACCGTAAATTTATCACCTACATAATGTTTAGAATAAAAAAAATATGTGTGAAAAAAAAATATTCGTAATATGTGTGCAGAGAGACGGTATAAATTATTATTTCGTATTATAATTACGGAACTTAATTGCACAATCGCAATAGATAAATAAGTGCTAAACCGCATGAAATCGTGACCTAACCTTAAAACTTCATTTTATCTTTGGCAGTAACAAACAATATTAGAAACAAAATTAAAGTTTCTTAGATTTATTTTTGTTTTATAACAATTTCTCTATTTCATGATATTTAGAAATCGATGCTTGATAATCATAAATCAATCTACAATCACAAGCTTATGATTTTTTAAATTATCTTTGGACAACAATCAATGATAAAAAACCAACCTTTTTGAGCTATTATAAGAAAGAAATATAGCGATTTAAAATAATGTATAAGAATATATAAATTCATATTGGAACAATTTATTTAGTTAGAGTAAGCTAAGTGCCAATGAATTGGCAGCGGTTTTTTCTATAACTCTGGAAATATTTTCTATACGTCATATGTGCGCGGATGTAAACTCCGGCCTCAGCTCTTTCTGAAAAAATCATTGTAATGAGCATGTTGTTTGATTTGTCGGGTTAGCTGTTAAAAACATTGCACGCTGGAATTTTCGGAACATAGCTCGAATTCGGATTTTGACCATTGATTCTTGAAGAGAATTCGATAGCGCATCTTTTTTGTATTTAAAGTATGTCACGAGCAGTTTTCCTTTTTTAATTATTTAAAAAAATCGCAATTTCTTACCTGAATTTTTTTTATTACTTTTTTCACTTCAACCTGCCGAGTCTTTTACGTGCTTAAATATTTTACTTCGAAATTTTTATTGAACATTCTTAAATACATTACACGATTATTCGAATATTTACCAAGCGTAAAAAATATTTCAGGGCCGTAAAATGAATTTTTGAACAAAAAATTTTCTTAAACAAGAATGCATTGATTCAGTGAATAAAGTTGTGTGACGTTTTTTCGAACTGAGAAAACTTACAGCGAGAAAGTTGTTTCTTATGAGCCAAGGAAGTTTTCTGGAAAAGATTAAGATCTTTAGCGATTATCTAACAAAAGTTAAGGCGATTTGAAAATTTGTGCCGTCGCACATGTGTAGACGGTAAGCACATGTAAAAAAATAAATTTTAATTCTCAATTGCACCAGTTGGAATTAACAATTAACCATCTAATTGGTAATTTGACAAATCGTAATTAAGAATTAAATTTTAATTGTCAATTGCAGCTGTTGGAATTAATAATTAACCATCTAATTCGTAATATGACAAGTCGTAATTAAGAATTAAATTTTAATTCTCAATTACACCAGTTGGAATTAATAATTAACCATCTAATTCGTAATTTGACAAGTCGTAATTAAGAATTAAAGTTTAATTCTCAATTGCACCTGTTGGAATTAACAATTAACCATCTAATTCGTAATTTGACAAGTCGTAATTAAGAATTAAATTTTAATTCTCAATTGCACCTGTTGGAATTAACAATTAACCATCTAATTCGTAATTTGACAAGTCGTAATTTAGAATTAAATTTTAATTCTCAATTGCACCTGTTGGAATTAACGATTAACTATTTAATTCTTAATTCAATTCTGTTTAATTAAAACCAAAACGATTAATTGTTAATTACATGGTAATTAAATTATAAATTTAATTAATTATTTACAACCCTGGCATGGGAATTGTAAGACTGGCTACAGGTTGTGTAGAAAGAACCAAAGAAGTGGCACTAATACATGAGGAAAACAAGTGAATGAAACAACCGTACATTTACAAACCTGAAATAAATTTAGAAATAAATCAAATCTACCCAAAGTTAAAAGGATCAGAAGGAATTTTGAACATCTCTATAAACACCAAATCAAAAGAAGTAACTTTCTGGAAAGACAAGGGACAATCATTGCACCAAATAATGGGCCAAATGAACAAAATAGCAGAACACAAAACAGAGATTAATCGTACTAATACCCTCATGTACGGGGAGTTAACTCTTCAAGTCACGTTTATTCTCATAATAACAACAATAATCATATGCATTAAAAATAACACGGGGATCTTATGTTTCTAAAAGAGGCAGCACGAATACTCATTACCCATACACGGTACTATGCAACCCCAAACACACCCTGAAACCATAACAATAGAACCTAACAGAAGTAAAGATACTAATGACGCGCCCAACAAATCCAAAAGACCGAAACGAACATTATCATTCCTAGCATCTAGAAGGATGAAATTAACTGAATAAGAAATCGATCTATAATGAACGGTCACAAATCCACTTTTACCGCATTAACTAACTATACGCTATGTACATGGAAACAACACAATTAACCAAAACATTACAACGTAACAATCAACACATTAAAATCATTTTTAGGACGGATCAAGGCAAAATCATGAACCCAAGACCCATTGCTGTCACTGTGTTTT
Organism: Gastracanthus pulcherrimus; assembly: GCA_949152435.1. Lineage (NCBI taxonomy): Eukaryota > Metazoa > Arthropoda > Insecta > Hymenoptera > Pteromalidae > Gastracanthus > Gastracanthus pulcherrimus. Next base: position 118,815,505 of record OX424573.1, read on the forward strand.
TGACAAAAGCATCCCATTATCGGACATCATTGCTACCTTTGAAAAAGAAGGAATGCCAACTACAGTGGAAATTAAACACAACAGCATGGACCCAACCACCAACAAAATAACAATCAGGTTCAAAACTGAAGAAGAAGCCAGAAAAGCAACCAAACTCAACGGTTTATCTACAACATCAATAACAAAAAGAGTACAACGACCCAAATGTAATCAAGAACCTTAGAACGTCCAAGAACTCAAAATCATCATGATCTAATAACCATGAACACACGATACTCTCACGGAACCATAAAATCACAAGTTTATCTGAATGAGTCAGATAGTTTAAAGAATTACAAAACACGGCTATTCTGTACTCTACCATGGACCCGTACTGACAGGGAAAAAGATGAAAGTTTTTTTAGGCACTTTGCAGAATTCGGAACAATGGTGTCTTATGAGACTGTAAGGGACAAAAACAGAGATTGTCCTTTGGATATGTACAAAATTTCAATATCCAAGATGCGGAGAAAGCAATTCATGGATGCATCCCGGACTACAAGGCGATCTATGCGGAACCAAGGAAAAGTTCCAAATATAGCATACAGGGACTTAGCGCCAAATTCCATCAATTCAGCGAAGAAACAATACCAATAGAACTTTACCACCTACATGAGCAAACTTGCAAAAAGCAAGCCGCATGGGACCATAACATCAGAAAAATAACGAAGGACACTAAAATAACGCAAAATGACCAAAAAGAAAGAAAAACGGACCTAGACCTAAAAGGACTATTAGATGAAAACATCAAGAGAACCAAAATAGAACATACAAGTTCCGAATTAATCACGGGCCAAGATAACCAACATTTCGCAGTATCGAAGAATGACCAAGATACATTAGATGAACCTAATATGAATGTAGATTGAACCTAAATCAATAAAATAATTACACCACATATACGTTCAATATAAACCATGACCTAAACCCAATACGATAACATTCGACCCGTAAAATCGAAAATACCAACCTACAGTTTTTTTAACATACTCTGTACCAAATGGACCAAACTAACACAACATAGCCTATTTTCTTTCAGAATGGACCATCAACATTACCAAATCACTTCGGTGACCATACTAGAGGACCAACTGAGTATTGTACTACTCGAGTACCAACCGCCTAATGCCATAGATGATGTAACAGTTTATGTGAAAAGCTTTGACGTCAGCAACAATATAAAAGTAAGTGTCCGACAAGAAGGACCAAATCTTCAAATAAGACGCCTAACTATCCAATACGTGGACCAGGAAGCTACCAGAAAGATTCTTGAAAAACACACCCCCACCGAATGAATAGACAAAATCAAGACAACGATTCAACAACCGACGATACAGACAGTTCTTTCTCGGAAGAACAAGGACCAATATATCTGCACCCACCAATCGCAGACCCTCTGAGTCAGATAACTTTGCACCACATGAATAAGCCAGAGTCAAACCAAATCCAGGTATATTTCCAAGGGAATGTGGAAGCAGCGAAACAACTGTTTAAAATCATTGGACCATGCAGAATTACCATGGAGAACAAAGGACCAAATGACCATCATACTAAAAGTAGAATGCCAGATTCATATTCATGCAGAAAAAGCCACGAATTTCCAAGAATACATACAGAACATAAACAACGAAATGACCAACCAAGACACAACACAAGAAGGACCAGATACTGAAAAGGTACGACCCAGCGCAGAACCGGTATCGATGTTAGATTTAATAACTGGATATTTAGATGACACGGAGAAGAAGAGACTATGTGTCCTGATACCCATAGGAAAACCGAGAGAAGTATTTGAATAGGACTTCATAAATTTTGGAAGGTTGGACCACATCATCCGCGTTCTAATAAAAGGACAGGAAAACAACAAGCGTTTTCTAAGATATATGGAATATGTCCAGTATTTTAATGAAGAAGATGCGACCAATGCCATGGACAACTGCCCGGAAGAATACCGTCCAAGATGGGCAACAGTAAGACAAAACAGTAAGAACATGCTTAAGTACAGGAAATACCACGAACCTTGCGGTATGGACATATACCTAAGGTATGAACAGGACCACGTTAGTATATATAGGAAGCAAATGCATAGGATGTACAAAAAACACCACTTCTGTAGAAGTTGGATAAAGCATGAACATTGGGACCAGCACATAACGGAATGCAATTACAACATGCATTTATTCTGCGGAAAGTACATACGAACTTAGAAAACTGTAGTTACAAAAATTTTGACCACAATACCATAAAACACAAACAAAGCAAAAAGAACCACAATGAGCAAAGAAACAAGGACCACTCAAATCCACCAACACCAAGCACCACGGAACACGAATGTCAACTACGGACGTACGAAGAACAACCAGAAGAAGTACGAGACTTAATCAGCCTATGTGACATACACCTATCACGAGCAGAAGTCGTGAGAGAACCATCACCAAGCATACTAGATATGGACCAGGTAGATTTTGAAAACCTCGACAATATTAGTTTTTAAGTAACATTTAAGAATATTGGACCAATAGATTTTTATACCTTTATAAATTTTCATTTTAATATACTATATATACACTAAAATTCTTGGACCACATTTATTGTTATGAACATGGACCACCTTAATTTTAGAACAACATATATCAAAATTATAAATGATAAGACATTGGGCATAAAACCGAAACGTCACAAATTTTGTAAACTCTTCTTAATCAAATCTATGTAAAAAAAAATCAATGATTTGATTTGGGGTTTAACAAAAGGAAAGAAACATAACACAATCTCAACCTAATTCCGTGCCAAACAGAGGAAGACATAAGGGAGAGAGAAAGTTACAGCAACGGCACCAAGTATCTAATCATGTCGCAATGAAAAACAAAAAGACAAGATCAAAATCTCACTTTTCGATATACGAGTAAAGACAGCAAATTCTAGTTCCGACGGTCCGAATCTTTCGGAGATATTCCAAACAAATGTCGACCAAACCATTCGGCGATGGAAAACGAATTGGCTAAGACGTAAACACGAGGTCGAACCACGTCAGTCCAAATCTTTTAGAGGCATCTACACAATGTTTACCGGATTATTTGGTGACGGAAGACGAACCCATGCTCAAACGATTGAATGAGAAAAATAACCAAATCTCTCAAAAATCCCTCAGAAATTCCTTAATAACATCCATCAACAACTAATATTCACATAAAGTTATTTTCTTTTCTTTTATACCAAACTTTAGATCAAATTAAAAATAATAATAAAAATTTGCTCGCATAAACTTACGTAATACCAAAAAGACGAACCCGGACCATAGACCGTACACACTAACAAATATTGATATGTTATTCTATAGCGATACGCGAAGTTCGTCGAGAACGACGAAAATTTTTAAGTAAGGGGGGATGTTAAGTGACGGAAGTTGTACTAAATTAATTAAATTAATTAATTGAATACACATACACAACTTCCATCATTTAGTTTTCTCCATGTATTCGTCGAGGTCACAAACGGCTCCGGTTGCTTGCTTATCGCTGTCGGCACTTTCCTCCCCTATCGCGGGATCGGTGAATGCACGCTGCAAAGTGCGAATCCTGCTGTCGCTAAGCTCATTTAAGAGCCATGAGCGTGACATGAGGCGACAAACACCGTGACGTCACTGAGGAGAGGAAAAGTCTTGAGCAGGTGTGGACGCTGCAGCGCGGCCGCTGCAGTGCGGCCGCTGCAGCTAAGTCACGTTTTTAGTCAGTCGTGATTGAGCCAAGTAAGAGTAGCAACACGCCTCACAAATACAGATTTTTGTATAAAAACAATAACCAAATTAATAAGCCATAGGTAAAATAACTTAAGTAACCTTAAAGAGAGAGAGAGACTTGTCTGCATTTTACTTATTGCATTCCTCAACAGTCAAGACAAATAAGGTAAGAAATCTACTTAACAGACATAGAAAGATTAATCGCCCCACGTGCGCGAAAGGCCTGGACCTGTACAGGATGGCTGGACTCGACCTCTCCCCCCCCCCCCACCCGGCTTTATAAAACAATACAAAATAATTATTCCATTAAGAAACAATACGTTTCTTAACAGTACATTTTTGCCGTTGCAATACGCTGTCGCGTTTACAGTACCGTATGTTGTATAAATCCAGTGCGATGGATCCAAAGTCTTTAGCATGTAGAAATTAGCTCCAGTAATTACTTCCATTTTACATGAGTAGAGCGCGTGATAGGAAGATTTTCTGAGTATAGTGCTTTCATACTCGCTGGATGTGATAAGGAAAACTTGTGCCTTACATAGTCTTACGTTCCGAAGTTTTTTGCACTCGTTTCTTTCGCTGGCACTTAAAGAAAAGTGTGAATTCCAACCGGGTTGGATGGCTATAAACTCGCCTGAAGGGCGTACCAGTAATGCTTTATTGCTTGCTAATTCTAACCGATCGAAGACATGTACGGGCGTTAATCTATTTACAGTACAATTAGTTTGGTCGGGTAACGGCATTTGAACGTGTATTATTAAATGTTCCTGTACTAATAAAAGCTCCACTGTAGCAAACTCCATTAAAACGGTCGCGTTGATATACTCGGTGTGTATTGGTGCTTGCTTTCCGGTGTGTTTTTCTATACTAGCTATTGCATTGCAATGAGTTCGAGTTGGGAGCATGTATCGTTTGGTTTGCATTAACTTAATGAGTTTATTGATTATTGTGATGTTATCATTAATTAAAAATAGTGCCGCGTTCATGGTAGGGTCCATTTTAGATTCGGCAGCCTCTAATACTGTATAACAGGGGGATAATCTAATTGGTCGAATGTTTATAATAATAATAACAATATAGACAGCGCGCGTCTCTTTGGCGCGCTGCTCGACCACTAGCTTACCTGCTACTTGCAAATATTTCGTTTCAGCCGTTTGTACCGTTCGTACGATGGCAACGTGCAGCCGGCTAGCCTGGTTCCAGGGTCGTTCCCCGCGAAACTGGGGGATAAGGATGAGGATCGCGCGATAGTCAGCAAATATAAATAAAAGAAGGGGAGAGACTCAATTGTTTATAAAACACACGTATATTATACCTCAAGTTCCGTACAAGCGGGGGTCGCGCGCGAGTCCCCGAGCGCGCTTATGCGGTGCGCGGCGTTATAAAATCGCGTGCACAAAGAGCTACGGGGAAGGGACTTCGTACCACAGCTTCCCTGAGCCTCGCTCTCTACGTCGCATGTGCAATCTAAAAACTTACTCCTATAAACACTATGGCCTACGTGAGCGCCGATGATGAACACGCTGCTTCTCTCTCTCTCTCTCTCTCTCTCACTCTCTCTCTCACTCTCTCTCTCTCTCTCTCACTCTCTCTCTCTCTAATACAACTTTACTCTACTACTAGAGTAGTAGAGTAGTAACTCTACTACTCTAAAATACAACTTTTTCACCGCACAGTATTAGAAATAGAAATAGTAATGATAAGATAAATAGTGTACTTAGTAATAATGTAAATAATAATAGTAATATATATAACATGGATAATAATTTGAATGACGAAAGCAACGATACACTGCAAGATACGGTGTCGACGTCATCTGCACGAAGCACGCGGGTTAAAATGGTAGGTGGGAGGACAATACAAACTAATAATAATACAAATTGCAATAATGACTTAATAATTTCGAATATTTTTGACGGTACCAGCACTAAGCGTGTTGATGTGGTTCATGCTATACTGCGTCGTGTCCTCCCATCAATACAGAAAACGGATATAGTAAATACCCGCCTGCTGCGGTCAGATGAGTCGCTTTCGGTGACATCAGCCGAGGTAACTAGCGAGCGTTGACGATCACCGTGGGTTGTTACCCTCTCCAGCAGTGTGTTCGGAGATAAAATCAGGCGACAAAAAAGTTTATAACAGGTTTTCACACTAAAGATGTCGACATCTCGGAACTGACCAGCAGACTAGTGATGCAATATTGAATAGTATAATTTTTATAAATGAACATCTACCAAGGGAAACATTTAATAAATTAAGAAGCCTTAAAGCCCTTGCGATGAGGCTCAAATTTAAATATGTCTGGCATAGTGGGGGGGGGGGGGCGTTTCCTGGTCAAGATGCGGGATGGCGATGTCTCCCACGAATTTTCAACAGCGGCAGACCTCCAAGCAATTTCAGCCTCGTATGAAACTCCACAAATTGCATAAGTTACACATAAAAAAAAACAGGAAACACAAATACAAATGAAAAAGATAAGTTGGCCATTCAAACAAATAATCAAACGGAGGCTGTCGGTGACTATCGGCGGACACTTCTGGGGGGTGCACTGTAGGGGACTGAGAGCAGGATTTATCAATGTGACCTCTCTAGATTGTCACATTGATACACTCCGTCAACACCTTCTATCTGGTCCCTCCTACCACCTTTTTGGAATTGCTGAGACGCACCTTGCTCAAAACATTGACGACAATCGCATTCAGATCAAGGGCTATTCAATTTTAAGATTAGATAGGAATAGATTTGGGGGTGGGTTAGTCCTGTATGTACACAATTGTTTTAAGGCTACCATACTTAGCCGCTCACGTACCACCCAGGATGGTACGCCGAACATTCCTGAATATATTATGTGTAGTGTGCAACAGGGCGACCTTCCCCCCGTATTCGTTGCTCTAATTTATAGGCCACCGCAAGTACCATTCCTGCAAAATTCTGACCTAATTGATAAGCTAGCTACATACACGCAGGACTATAGCCATAAAATCTTGATGGGTGATCTAAATGTGAACCTGTTGAAGACGTCGGCTGATGCAAGATTCGTTAGGCGATTAGCCGACGATTTAAATCTAAAAATAATAGAGCATGGTACGACTCATCACCTCGAGGGGTCTCACACGTGGATTGATGTCGTTATGACAGATGACAACGACGTGGTGCTCAATGCCAGCAATCAGGCGGCGCCCTTTGCCAGCCATCACACTTATAGATGTTGAAATAGATTTTAAATTAAACAATAGCCCCATCACCGACACTTTCAGTTACAGAGACTTTAAAACAATAGAACAGGAAGATTTTCTGTCTTACCTGAGTAAATGTGACTGGGCGGCGTTTGATTGCTTGGACAACAATGACATGGACGATTTATTGGGACAGCTCCGCGCCAATCTCATGGGGGCAATAGATGAACTCGCTCCACTCAAGCAATTTACACCAAAAAATAAAGCTAATCCCCCATGGATTGACGCAGATCTGGCTCACATAATAAAAAAACGTGACGTTGTACGCAGACGACTACAGCGCACAAAAAACGGTAATCTTTGGCAGGAGTACCGGTCTCTCGCGGTCGAAGCAGAACAACGCATGAAAATCGCGCGGGAGACTTACATGCAGAATAAGATTTTTGAAGCCCTAGAAAATTAGAAGGATATTTGGAAAGAACTAAAGGGCTTGGGGCTCCTGACAAGGGCACGGGGAGGGGAGTTGCATGACTTCTCGCCGAGTGAGCTGAACTCGCACTTTGCGGGGGTATCGGTCTCCCAGAGTGAAGGTGACGTTGATTTGGGTAGCATCTTGGACTCGGCCAGTGACGACGGCTTTGTTTTCAAAGACGTTACAATGACGGATGTAGTCCTGGCTGTTGCTCATTTCTCGTCGCAGGCTAGGGGTGAGGACGGTATTCCCCAAATCGTCGTAGCTAAGGCTCTCCCGTATGTAAGTCATCATATAGCGAAGGTCTTTAACTCCTCTTTGTCTGGTGGTGTCTTCCCAGGGGCTTGGAGGAGGGCTCACTTGGTGCCTCTAAAAAAGGTTTCAGTGCCATCTACTCTATCAGATTTTCGCCCAATAGTACTATTGAGCTTTCTCTCTCAGGTGCTGGAGAAGATAGTACACGACCAGATTACCGATTTCTTAAGATCCAAAAATATCTTGGATCCTCTGCAAACCGGTTTCAGACAGCATCACAGCACCCAGACAGCTCTACTAAAACTAACCGAGAACATACGAACTGGGATTAACGACAATAAGAAACTAATGACTAACTGCTACTGTTCGACTTTAGTAAGGCGTTTGACACTATATCACCATCTAAATTACTTCGTAAGCGGATACGCATGGGTTTTTCCAGGAGTGTTCTTCTGTGGATCAAATCATACATTTTCGGTCGCAGTCAAAAAGTCATAATTGATGGTGATGTTAAACACTTGATATACGCAGACGACTTGCAAACTGACACTCAAGTGACATGGCGAGATCTTCATGTGGGTATCAGACGCATGTCGGCTGTTACGCGGGTAGTGTCGGAGTGGACCGAAGCATCCGGACTGCGACTCAATGTCGGCAAAACAAAAGCGATCATTTTCGGCTCCGAGCACAACATCAATTGGCTGCAGGATCTTGGTTTGCCCGGCATTGAGTTTCAGGAAGGTGTACATGTGCCTTTCTCTGACTCGGTCACAAACCTTGGTGTTGTCATGGACTCTAAACTCACGTGGAAACTGCAGGTTGAAGCAGTTGGAAAAAAGGTAAATCGTTCTCTTTACAGCCTATGATTGTTTAGTTCATGCACAACTCAGGCGTTGAGAAAGCAGCTTGCATGCGCGCAGGTAGTGCCACATTTAGATTATTGTTCCGTGGTTCACCTTGATGTGTCTGATGAGCTCGAGACGAAGTTGCAACGACTTCAAAATTCATGTGTGAGATACATATGTGGTGTTAGAAGAGCATATCACACCTCACAGGAAATATCTTGGCTGGCTTACAGTAAAGGAAAGAAGAGAGTACTTTGCGGGGTTATTATTGTATAGGGCAATAAATATGGGACAACCTCCGTACCTTGCGGCTCTCTTTGGTAAAAACACAGCTAGGACTTCCAGTAGGAGTGGTGTGAAAGAGCTCTCGGTTCTGGGATCGCGGACTGATAAGGGTCTCTAGTCGTTTAGAGCCCAAGGCTCGCGATTCTGAAACTCCCTCCCCTGCAGTGTGAGGTATCTGACGTCCTTATGTAAATTTAAAACGACGTTAGGCAGGCACCTCAGTCAACTGCACCGTGATTAATTTGACATTTTTTCATGACGACGGAGTAATACATGGGTAATTATTTATTTATTGATTTATTTATTTATTGATTTATTGATTTATTTATTTATTTATTTATTTATTTGTTTGTTTGTTTGTTTGTTTGTTTGTTCGTTTGTTCGTTTGTTTGTTTGTTTGTTTGTTCGTTTGTTTGTTTGTTTGTTTGTTTGTTTGTTTATTTATTTATTTATTTATTTATTTATTTATTTATTTCTTTCTTTACTCACTCACTCACTCCCTCACTCACTCACTCACTCACTCACTCACTCACTCACTCACTCACTCACTCACTCACTCACTCACTTACTTACTTACTTACTTACTTACTTACTTATTTATTGCATCTATTATTTTTTTTTTATTTCACTTTATCCGTTCTCCCGTGTTTTGTATTCTTAGTCGTGAAATATGTTGTGATGTACAAAATATAGAGAGTATATTTTAATAAAGAGTAAATTTATCTGCGTGTGTGATGAGTGTATGTATCTGCTGAATTGTATTTGTTTTTAAATTGTGACGTGATGGATGTACGTGTATGCAAGAATGAGTAAACTTTCAGAAATTGTTATGGAACTGTGATATAAACAAACTGTGATATTAGATAATGACAAATTTGTGCAACAATTTTTTTATATTTATATACTGACGACCTGTGATAGTGATCAAAGACTTTAATGTAATGACAAAATAACAATTTTTATGTAATGTATTTTTGCCAAAAATGACAAATAAATCGTATATCTATCTATCTATCTATCTCTCTCTCTCTTTCTCTCTCTATCTCTCCCGCTCACACTCGTGGCGTCCGGCAGACGATGGACAGGTAGGCTTCGCTCGCCGCTGCTGCTGGACTCCAGGTAGCCTGCGTCTCCCGGGCGGGTGTCAGCGTTGGCATTGGAGCTCGTTCACTGAAGTTGGCCTCTCCTCTTCGCGGACACTCACACACACTCTCTCTCTCTCTCTTTCTCCTACAATTATTCCGCGCGCGCGATGTCGTCTCGATATTCTCTTAGCTTCTTCGGGACTGTCTATATCGTGCGACAGCCGTAATGATTCTGCTGATTCGCCCTCAGGCCCATGTGCTCGGTGCGGCGCGCTCTGTAGCGCTTCCTCCGCGCTGTTCTCTTTCGCGCCCCGACCCCCGGCGGCGCGAATTACCCGCGTGTTTGAATTTACAATTTGCACGTAAGGTGCACTCGTTACAACTGGCTCTTCTAGAGTAAAATTTTTTAAACTTGCTAAAAACATTTGTTTACCGAGCTGGAACTCTTTTATGCTCAGGTTGATATCGTTCTCGATAATCGCGCGTCGGTAGTCGGGTAACAATTTATTTTCAGTTTTTACATTACTAATTTTCGTTAAATAAATTAATATATCAAAAGCTTCCGTGCGAGTAAATGGGTTTTTCGTCCCCTCCTCTGTTTCCGTATCATCTCTTGATGTATACGTTGATGCGAGGATGTCGAGTCTAGCTTAAGATCCTTTAACTGCGCAATCTTGGTCTGCAGAAAGTATACCTGCCCGATGGCGACGGCGTCCGTGAGTTGTAAAAAGACCTCGGTGTTGGTGACATTGTTTAGGGCATCATTAAAAAAGGCCTGGGTCTCGAGTATGCAGCTCGTGTCAATTGCGGTTGCGATGCACCAGGTCTACGATGTGAGTCGAATGTCCTCGACTCTATTGTATATGATTCCAGGATTCTTCATCAAGGAGGCTTTTATGATGTCCTTAGCGCGAGCGCTGAAGAGCAGCGTCACCATCAGATTGAAGTACATTATTGGGTTACCGCGGCCATTGTCACCCGCCCCCTCGCTCGAGCTTGAATTTTAAGTGCTTGCGGGCCCTGTATTATCTTGCTGGGGTCCGTTTTCGCTCTCTTTATCTGTTCGCGTTGCCCTGATGCAGACCTGGCGTGCTGACGCTCTCGTTCCAGATTCCAATAAATATCGTTTTTCTATCTGTAATATCCACGACCGTGAGTGGCGTGCCTCGTCGATTCTGTGGGATATTGTATTCAGCGTCGGACACCCTTCCCTTTAAAAATATCTTAGTGTTTTTCTGCTCCCTAAATACTTGCGTTATCGAACAAGCTTTGAAGTTCACACGTGTCCTACATGTAATACATGTGACAGCCGGGATCGTCAGTGCTAAGTCTCGCGTGGTCCTCATTACAAATAACGATACGTAATTTTACACTTGTGCCGGCGCGTACGAGAGCTTCCCGGCTAATTCAAATGTCACTTGGTTAGTGTCCATGGGCTACAAAGGTGCGTAAGGTAATTGTATTCGGTTTATTTGTACTAGTTTTTTGTTACATTAATTTCATCATACTCTGTTGTATGTTTTTAATGTCATCTAATCGTGCTTGGATTTGCTTAGCGTGGTTTTTAGCATGCTCGAGACCTGAGTAAATTTCTATCTTGCCCATGTATCTTTTTACTTCCGGCCGTAATCCCGCAAGAAAGTATATTTGGCTAACCGTTCGCGTTTTAAAGCTAAATCGTTTACCTCGTTAATGAGTGATCTCATTGCGTTTTTTTCTGGGTGGAAGGGAAGGTATGTTTGGCTGCTCCTCCTGGAGAGTGGGATATAGTCGATTGGTGAGTACGGTGCAGTATGTCCAGCCCTCCCCCTTCTCGTGCTGAAAGTCCACCTGGACTTCCCGCTGTGTTTGGCTTGCCGGCGGAGGTGGAGTCGGAGGCGGCTTGTTTATTGGTGGAGCGATCGGCGAAGTAATTGGGTCACACTGGACCACAAAGAACCAAGTATATAAGCCGACCAGCCATAGATTGAATATAAGTCGTAGCCATGCAAAATAGTATCTACTACAAAGTTTATTAATCTAGCGATCATAAACATTCCGATTATCCCGGCGGACGCTGAGCCGAAAGACAAAAAACGCGTCCATATTCTACTCCGCGTGCTGTCTGCTAACCTAGTTAAAGCGTCCTCATCAAAAAGTCGTGCTGCCGATAGACCGTCCATTCTAGTGCTATGCCCTGACATGCTTAAAGCTATTGAATTTAACATAGTCGGCCTTTCGACTGGAAACATCAGGTGTTGGCGTAATGCCTGAATCTGTTTGGACGTACATATTCCTCTCCTAGCTAAATCTACCGGGTCCGTATAATTCCAACGATGTTTTGTGTTGGGATTTAAAATAGTAGGTGATTGCCCTATTGTTGTCCCTCGCGGTAATACGGAAAACCAGTCTGTCCTCAAGAAAAATATAGGAGGTATTAATTGATTATACGGAATCTCGGTGCCGTAGCGTTTCAATATATGCGTACGCGGAGATAAGAAAATTTTTGTGCCGTCTTTTGTCACCGGTAATTCCTGATAACAAGTACTGTCCTACCTTCTATGTACTGAGACGGCCTGTACCTATACCCTTATTATCAAGAACGGTACCATTAATTATTATTGTTAATGTTAATATGATATTAACATTAGTAATCATTATAAGCAAAATAAATTAGTTAATACACTTAGGATATAAAAAAACGTAGTATTAATTAAAGTTAGTTTTTTTATAAGAAATCATTTAATTAATTATTTAATTATTGCGGAAATGATTCGGTTTTATATTTGTTAACTAAGATGATACGGCGGGGCCAACGTAATGGCTAAGAACGCGCGCGTGTGCATATACACACACGAGCGCGCAGACATACGAAAGCGTGTTCAGCGAGGAGCAACGAATTCGCGAATATTGGAAGAGTGGGGATTCGCGAATATCGTGAGAAGGAGGACGGGAGCGAGAGAGATGGAGAGAGTGGGCTCGGGTATATATCGGCGACGCACAGCCGAGGAAGCACTGAGTTTTCTCTGACCTCTCAAGCCGTGGCTAGCCAGCGAGCAGGCCTCGCGCTCGGGATACTAGGGTGAACTCGGGCCGCTTCTTGTGGTGAACACACGGTGATGTGACGAATCCTCGCCTATCTACCGCGTGTAATCTCTCTCTTTCGCTTCCCTCTATCGCAACTCCACTCCTCTTTAATTGTACTTTTACCCTCAATAAAAAACCAAGTTTCACACTAATAATTATAACTCATTTTTCCCCGCCTCCACCTATCATTCGGGTGCGCCGGACGTCCTTCAGTAGCCACTGGAGGGGGAAACGCGCTAACGAATTTCATAAAAGGCATAGCTCGGGGCGGCCAACGCGCTGCCCGAGACTACGTCTTCAGGGTTTTACCCGAGAAAAGCGCGCTGGTGCCTTTCTCGGGGTTTTGACTGCTTGCCCGGCGGAGAGCTAACGCGCCCTCCTGCTGGTTCGAGTTAGCATACCAAAACCCAAAGCACAGTTACACTTCTGCAGCTCCTACCTCGGCGGCTGCAGGAGCGTAACTATCAGGGGGAATCCAGGAAGAGGTTGTTTCTCGCGCACTTCTTCGGGTCCGTACGCGAACCGCGTGTAACAAAAACACAACTGGAAAACGAACTCTCCTACGTTGGAGTAGAAGAACGGCTTAAGTCCGTCACATTGGCGCCCGAACAGGGACTCGAGGAAAAAAACACGTAGAAACAGCCTTAAATGATTCCGGAATGGGACGGGACGTTCACAGAAACGCGTATACATTCGCGTATTACAGACACGCAAAAATTGATAAATCGGTTAATTAAGATTGATGAGGAGAGATGGGGAACGAAATTAAGTCTTGACGAGGAAGTACGAAATTTAAAAACAGAGAATGATAATTTAAAGAATAAAATTGCACATCAACGTCAAGACATGCAGAATCTATGGAAGTCGTTAGATGAGGCGATACAAGTTGTCAACAAATTAACGATAAAAACCGAAAAATTGAGTTGCCATCTGGGAATAGTTACAGGAAAAATGATAACAAAATTCGGGAAATTCGAAAAAATACAGCAGGAACAAGATGATAAGATCATTGAGCTCACGCGCCGTATAAATTCTTTAAAAATTGAATAAATTTAATGAAGGGAAAGTTCAATCCATTTTTTGCAAAACGAGCGAAAATTTAAATGATAGATGACAAATTAGGTCATTAAAATTATAATTTCTGGCGGATATTTATATTAATAAAAATATATTATTTATAAAAATAAAATATTTTACAAGTATTTTTTTTATTAATATTTTTTCTTATAAAAAAAATACAAAATGCCGCAAAATAAAAGGTTATCGGGGGCGTTTATGACAGACATCGAGACGACAGCTCCCGTGGAGAGTCTCGATGATGAGCAACGTAAGCACCGCGATTGGGAAAAGGCAGTTTCCGAGGAATTAAAATGCCTAGATGAGAGACAGGACGAATTAGAAAGTAAAATTACTAATTTAGTTAAAACTCCGGATGGACTAGAGTCACCTCCTTTAAATACTTCACGTATTGAAGCGATAAATACCGATTTAGTTGCACGCATAAATGCACTGTCAGACTTGTTAAAAAAAACCCAAGACGCGAGCACCGCAGAAACGCAGCGGGGCGCGAAACTAGAAGCGGTCGTGAAAGCCTTAGAAAATCGTGTCAAAATACTGGAAACGGAAAATGATAATTTAATAACGGAAAATACAGAGTTATATTCAAATTACGAGAAGTTGAGTAAACAATTTGAAGATAGTGATAGCGGGGGAGAATTGAAAAAATACTTAATCGCGCGATTAAATGAGGTATATGAGAAAAACGAACAGGCGGTTAAAAAACTCGAAAATTCGATCAACAAACACAATGCGGGGCGTGCCAGTTCGGCAGGGACCAGCGGAAGTGAAGGATCGAGAAAAATAAAATTAAATATACCTAAATTTAAGGGGTTACCCTCGGAAAGACCGATGAAATTTATATTTGAGTTAGAAAACTATTTTACATTAATACGGCCGGATGCCGATGAAACACTATGTGTAATTTCGCAGGCACTAATAGACGATGCTCATAACTGGTGGTACCTGCAGGAGGGCCAAATAAAAGATTACGACGATTTTTTAAACAAATTCAAAGAGAGGTACTGGAATTCGAATATGCGACGAGTGGCGAAAAGAAAAGTAGAGTTCGGGCAGTGGTATGCTTCAGCGTCCATGAATCGCGTAAATTACGCAATTTATATCCTGCGATTAACGAAAGAACTTGAACTCGAATTACCCGAGGAAGACCTGGTATTAAAAATTGGCGAGCATTTTGAGAGGAGTATCAGGTTAGCTATAGCAGGGCAAAGGGTAAAAGATAAAAATAGTCTATTGAAAATACTAGCAGAATACGACAGCGATGATCAACGCACAAAAGGCGACCGCGCGCCCGTTAACACGGTAGAAACGAAAAAATTCACGAGTAATGCGCCGAGCCAATCCGCGGCTCCTGTTGCAAATACGGAAGGTAAAAAACCTTGGCAAACGAAAAATATAAGTGCCATGCAAAATGCGAAACCAACCGAAAGTCAAAGAACCGGGAATAATACGTATAAAAATCCTAAAAAATGGGAAAACAACCAAACCAATAAGTGGAGAGATAAGAAAGATCAATCGGACATAAACGTGTTCGATATAGATATCAGCGATGTTCGAACCCCGGGAAACGGGGATTAGTTGCGTCACGTAATTCGGATCTAGAAGTAAAAAATAGACGGGGCGCAACTGAGCACTTAAATGTAGCTTCTATAATAGAAGACCCGCGGGAAACATTATTATACGATGTAGAACCCGCTGGAGAAAATGCCGAAACCACGTGTTGTCCGGAAATCAGCATAAGCGTATACGGAAACGAAGTAAAAGCGTTAATCGACACGGGGAGTGAAGTCACGGCGATTTCAGAAGAATTTTATTACGCAAATATTGATAAACTTAAAGAATGCCCTACACTACCTATAAGTGGAAAAGTCATTAACGGCGCGACGGGGGCAAAATCGGCGAGATTAAAGTTCCAAATACTGCTAACTATAACTATCGGAGGATTAGAGGCAAAATTAATAATTTTAGTAGTGCCAAAATTGGTAAAACCGTGTATCATCGGGTATGACTCAATAAAAGCGTTAAAAATGCTAATTGACACGGTAAATCAAAACTTATTATTTCAAGTAAATCAGAAAGACGGTGTTATCGGTTACACAGATAGGCGGTTCGCGTCGAACGAATATACGTCTCTGTGCATCGAGCATGCAAATGAGTACCTCGAAAATGAGGTAGATCTCAGGAATCACTTCGACGAGGACGATGGAAAAGGTACGGAATCCCGCGAAGAATCGTACGATATCTCAGTAGAAGAAATCGACGATAAAGTAAATTTATGTGAAAATCTAAATGAATCACAAAAAACGAAATTAAAAGAATTACTTGTAAAATATAAAAAAGTGTTTGAAAAAAAACCCGGTTTGCTAACTACCTATGAGCACGAGCTAATTTTGAAGGACGATACACCCTTCTATACTAAGCCCTATCCTATACCACTAGCATATCGCGAGCAGGTAAAAAAGGAAATAAACCGAATGTTGGAATTAGGAATCATTAGGCGCTCGACCAGCCCGTATATTAACCCAGTAGCCGTAGTTAAAAAAAAGGACGGTTCTGTGC
This sequence comes from Gastracanthus pulcherrimus, assembly GCA_949152435.1. Taxonomy (NCBI): domain Eukaryota; kingdom Metazoa; phylum Arthropoda; class Insecta; order Hymenoptera; family Pteromalidae; genus Gastracanthus; species Gastracanthus pulcherrimus. The sequence goes on from OX424573.1 coordinate 118,832,103, forward strand.
GATTATGTTTAGACGCTCGAAAACTGAACGCGCGGCTTATTGATGATTACGAGGGGCCGCCAGGCGTTGAGGAGGTATTGCAAAGATGCGCGGGAAAGCCGATAACAAGTACCTCAGACTTCACGTGTAGTTATTGGCAGGTAAAGCTCGCGGAGTGGTGCAAAAAATATACGGCTTTTAAGTGTGATAATCACATTTATGAGCATAACGTGGTACCCTTTGGGATAAAAACTAGCGGATCAGCCTTAATTAGAGGACTAGATCAAACAACGTCAGATTTTGACGAATTTTTAGTATTGTTTGTGGACGACATGGTGATAAAATCAAAAAATTTCGAAACACACCTGTCGCACTTAGCTGCGCTGTATGAAAGACTCTTAGCCCATAATCTAAGATTAAATTTTAAAAAATCAAACTTTATGTGCGAGGAAATCGAATTTCTAGGCCACTTTATATCAGCACACGGAATCAGGCCGGATCCCGAGAAAATAAAAACAATAAAAAATTTTAAAAGACCCCGTAATGTAAAGGAGTTACAGAGTTTTCTGGGGTTTGTCAATTTTTACACTAAATTCGTAAAAAATTATTCGCACCACACAAAACCTTTGATTGAGCTGCTTAAAAAGGGTTCATTTTTTGATTGGACCGCAGTGCAACAAAGAGCTTTTAACAATATAAAAGAAATTTTTGATGAAAACATTATTTTAAAATACGCAGACCCGAAACGGCCTTACATACTTTCCACCGACTCTTCGGATTTTGCGTGCGCCGCGGCACTATCGCAATTAAATGACGAGGGTGAAGAAGAAGTCGTGTGTTTTGTAAGTAGAACTTTAAAAGGGAGCGAGGGCGCATACTTTACCACTGAGAAAGAAATGGTTGCATTAGTATGGGCATTAAAGAGATTGGACACGTTTTTACGGGGGGCAATAAATATTTACGTGAGGACAGATCATGAAGCTCTGGCCTTTTTAAAAACATGCAAGTACCGTAATGCCAGGTTACAAAGATGGAATTTAGCTATACAAGACTTTAATATCGACCCGGAATATATACCGGGCAAAGAAAACGTCGTCGCGGACTATCTAAGCCGCGTCACCGATTTAGAGCCGAACCGCGCGGAAAAAACTGAAATAATTATAGCCGCAGTGGTACAACAAAAGCCAAGCCCGGCGTTAATCAATTTGTGTAAAAATATGGATAAATTACAAAGAAGTGAGCCATACGCGTCTCAGATTATGGAAAAACTACGGGCTGGGGACGCTAAAATAAAAAAGAAATTCGAAATTCGAGAAAATATATTATATAGAATTATGATTAATTGTGCAAAAATATATATACCAGAGGGGAACTTAAAACCACTTGTAACGGAGGTACACGTGATATATGGACATGTGGGGCCGCGAAAAGTATATAAAATAATTTTAGAGCATTTTTACTCACGAAATTTACGAAAAAGGGTAGCTGAAATACTAAAAACGTGTGATACATGCCAAAAAACTAAATATTTAACGCAGCGATATGACGAAATCACTTTACACAATTACGTATTTACTTTACGACCCGGTATTAAAAAAAGAACGGGGAAAATTTCACTTGGCAAATTTAAAACCGTATTACAGTGAGTAAGTAATCAAAAGAAAAATCTATTAATGAAACAAAAAATTGACAAATTAGATAAACTAGAATAAACTTTTATAGTATAAACTTGTTTTTGTTCACACGAAAATAATCATAAATTGGGCAAGTGAAATTTGATACCGTTAGGGTATTCTCTCTCTGGCGCGGTCAAATAAAATTTTCAAATTTTTTTTCAAAAATTCAAACTTTTTTTGGGGGGCAGTAGGGAGAGAGAAACACACAATAGAATAGAACAGGCTTAAGAGTTTATAAATTTTAGATTTAAACAAATGTAAAAGAGCATAACATGTAATTAAGCGAAAAACAAAAACACATATGTAAAAACGAAATGTAATTATTTAAATAATGCAGAACAGAACATTATAAACAAAAAGAGGCACCGTGAAATCGGCCCAATACATAATTAAGGTATATGCATTATTAAAATAAATTAAGTAAACAAAGAGACACTTGAACCATAAAATAATAGAATACAATAATTCAATGAGTGCACGTATATATTGGACACCACGTGTATACACGTATACGTGCAAACATCAATTAAAACAAATTGCTATTAAAAATAAAAGAGGCACCGTGAAATCGGCCCAAAGAAAAAAGAATATGGTTCAAAATACTCTAAGAAAGCAATGTAGTGAGAAAGAATAGAATTAAAAGGTAGATAGAGATAGGGACAAGAAGAGAGCCAAATCGAAGAAACATGCGATGTTTTCGGAGAAACACAAGCAGGGAGGACCGCAGGTCCGGTACGCGCATGGGAGAATTCAAACGTAAACAAGGAGCTGGCACGTGTGCGAAAATTCGGCAGAAGGGAGGGGAAAAGCCGAGGTGACGAGTCAAGGTGCAAGACAAAAGGACCTCACAGTCGATTTAGATCGAGCATCATGTGCGAAACCCGAAACGCGACCCGCGACGCAGCGACGAGTACCGAAAGGCACGTGCGATTCGGTATGTGCGATCAGGAGACGGTCGTGTGCGAAAGAGACCTAGCGCTGGGAAGCGGGTACCATAGGACGGTGCCATATAAAACGACACGCATCTCCTGCGTACGCGTTAAATGCGCAAGGAAGGGAGGATTCCAGCGAGCCGAGGGACCTGCTCGATGGAACCCACCCGGAGGGCCAAAAGAGGACAAGCGGCTGGGCCCGGACACAATGTCGAAGCAGAAGGGAACGCAGGTGGCCGGAGACATGGAGAAATCCATACGGAAACACCGAGGGTGGGTGTTTTTTGGAAGCGCGCAAGCTCGGCGACCCGGAGCTTCACCAAGGAAGCCCGAAATTTACGGGACCACTCCAACAGACATCGAGCTGACACCCGACCCGGAACCAACGCAAGCCCTAAAGAAGGGCCGAAAGAGGAAAAGGGGAACAACGTATTTACTACCATCTCCCACTGCGCTAAGCGACATGGAGAAAATCGCAACGGCCCAAAAGGCCCAACGCCAAAACATCATAGCGAGGCAAAAGGCCAGGGAGGGACAGAGCGATGTCCAGGAGGGAAGTTCAACCCATAACCCCGAGCAAAACCCAATTTCAATGGCACCCGATATCGGAGGATCGGACGTCGACAAAGTATTAGCAGAGCTAGAGGCCCCATGCCAACACCTTCAATCGGACGACCTGATGGATGCCATCAACGACTTTGAAGAGTGGCTTCAACAAGTCGAAAATTAGGAATTTTATTTTTTTTAATTTTTAATTATTTGTTATTTGGATTATTGATTCATGTTTTTTTATAGAATAAATAAAAACAGAATACGTTATCTGACGCGTTACTTTTTTATTAGGAGAGCGAGCCAGTAAAGGTATACGCCGCCTAGAAAACAAAATAAAATTTTCAAATTTGGTTTCCAAAATTGAAACTTTTATTGGGGGGCACTGAGACGGCCTGTACCTATACCCTTATTATCAAGAACGGTACCATTAATTATTATTGTTAATGTTAATATGATATTAACATTAGTAATCATTATAAGCAAAATAAATTAGTTAATACACTTAGGATATAAAAAAACGTAGTATTAATTAAAGTTAGTTTTTTTATAAGAAATCATTTAATTAATTATTTAATTATTGCGGAAATGATTCGGTTTTATATTTGTTAACTAAGATGATACGGCGGGGCCAACGTAATGGCTAAGAACGCGCGCGTGTGCATATACACACACGAGCGCGCAGACATACGAAAGCGTGTTCAGCGAGGAGCAACGAATTCGCGAATATTGGAAGAGTGGGGATTCGCGAATATCGTGAGAAGGAGGACGGGAGCGAGAGAGATGGAGAGAGTGGGCTCGGGTATATATCGGCGACGCACAGCCGAGGAAGCACTGAGTTTTCTCTGACCTCTCAAGCCGTGGCTAGCCAGCGAGCAGGCCTCGCGCTCGGGATACTAGGGTGAACTCGGGCCGCTTCTTGTGGTGAACACACGGTGATGTGACGAATCCTCGCCTATCTACCGCGTGTAATCTCTCTCTTTCGCTTCCCTCTATCGCAACTCCACTCCTCTTTAATTGTACTTTTACCCTCAATAAAAAACCAAGTTTCACACTAATAATTATAACTCATTTTTCCCCGCCTCCACCTATCATTCGGGTGCGCCGGACGTCCTTCAGTAGCCACTGGAGGGGGAAACGCGCTAACGAATTTCATAAAACGCATAGCTCGGGGCGGCCAACGCGCTGCCCGAGACTACGTCTTCAGGGTTTTACCCGAGAAAAGCGCGCTGGTGCCTTTCTCGGGGTTTTGACTGCTTGCCCGGCGGAGAGCTAACGCGCCCTCCTGCTGGTTCGAGTTAGCATACCAAAACCCAAAGCACAGTTACACTTCTGCAGCTCCGACCTCGGCGGCTGCAGGAGCGTAACTATCAGGGGGAATCCAGGAAGAGGTTGTTTCTCGCGCACTTCTTCGGGTCCGTACGCGAACCGCGTGTAACAAAAACACAACTGGAAAACGAACTCTCCTACGTTGGAGTAGAAGAACGGCTTAAGTCCGTCACAGTACATCTACTTGAATGCATTTCATTAGATGTACTACCTCGCCTGCTACTACCCCCATATATCCTGCTTCTTTCGTAATTCTGTACGCAAAAAGGTCGGGCGCTGTAGAGGCTATACTTAGCGCGTTCGCTATTACACTTTTCTCGAGCTCGTAATTTTAAAATTTACATATGCAAAAATATCCAAATTGTTTATTGAGGGTACTTTTATTGTTTTTTAAATTTTCAGTTGATGGTCCCTCAAGAAAAAACAATTTTGGATGTTCTGTGCCTATTAATTCATAAGAACAGACCGGAACTGTCCCTATTGATGTAAAAGCGAATGTTATTTCGCTAGATTCCATCATATATATCGGGAATCTTTCATTACCTTTTACCACTATCTTACTTACATACCCCGAGTATAACTCGGCGTATTTTTCATGCTCACAAGATGTTACCGGCACGGTGTCCCAAAATGCGTATCCGTCCTCCACGTCTATACACTGGTCCTTATTAAGCGCGCATCACGTTCCTGATTTTAGAATGACTTCATTTGTATTTACATTGACCGACGCTTCATTTCCTTTCAATGTTATAGTTGCGTAACCCGTTACTACCGCGTCGTCGAAAACGCCGTAAGGGTCCGAGTAAGTGCCCGCGGTACTGCAATCCCCTGGTGGATCGATTTTCCCAATAAACATCATTGGATGTACAGTGGTTGAGTTTATTTTTAAATTGCTTATTAATTCATCACGGATTTTGTGTGCTTGATATACGGGCGTTCTTTTACATTTTTCCGCCGTTATCTCATTCAAAACCTGACTTCACCCCCTGACTTATCTTTTCCGTGTGAAAATGCACCGCAGTACTTAAGATTTCTTTTAATTTCCACTTTACAAAGTCTTACGCGCGCGCTCAAAAATTCGTTTAACTGTAGTAACCGCGCGTATACTTTCGATGTATTTACTTCGGGGACTTGTATGTCGCATTTTCCGATATTTATTAATGAAAAGGTTGTTAAGTTCGAGACTGGTTGAGAACAGTCATATGCGATAGTCGCGTAGCTAACTCTTCGTAAAGTAGAGTGTAAGCTGAGACAAAAACCAGTTGAAAGTTATGTTTCATCTGTAAATATAAATTTTTGGTATTATTTTAATAAAAAAAAAATCGTTTGTCCATTTAGTTGTACGACAGAAATTAATAGCAAGAATGTAAAATAAAAATAGGTAGTTTGTAGAATTGCTATATACATATATATTTTTTATATAATTCGTGCTATGAAGGCATATGCATACAAAAAAAATTATGTCTTACATTCTTGCCGCTGTTAAAGAGAAAGTTTGAGCATTATGTTTAATTCCGTAAAAATAACTGCTTGCGACATTTAATCAATCGGGATTTCATAGGGGTCGATATAAGACATCCGTAAGCGATTAGCGTTCACTACTTTAGACGTGTTTTTGCTAAGCTGTCGATGTCGAGCACGGTGTGCGGTCCCGTATAGTCGTCCCCGAATTTATGGGGTTTCGGCCCATTTTCTAACCATACTGAGTCTCTTATTTTCAATGTTATCTCATTTACTTTACGATCGTAGTATTGCTTTGAGCGCTCCTTTGCCCTAATCATGTTGCCTCGTGCGGCCCTTTGAATGCTATTTAAACGCGTTACTGCTTCATCATATAACCCTCGAAGGTCGGCAATATATCATCCGCTTCTAAGTTCCCGCTCATCGCCGTGCGCGCTATCCTTCCGAACACGATCTCATATGGAGTGTGAAGCGTAGTTTCGGATATGAAGGTGTTGAAGTTAGAAGTTGCTAGATCAATATAATCGCTCAAGAAAGCCGTTCGATTGTGGGTGAAAGGCTGATGTCTTTACCTGCTTAATGCGAAATCGCCTGGCTACCCTTTTCATTAATTTACTAAGAAAATTTGTACATTGGTCTGTTAGTATCACTCGCGGCGCCCCCAATACGCAGATTACCTTCTTTATTAGCGCATTTGCTACTGATATTCTGGATGTAGTTACTAGCGGTTCGGCAATCTCGAGTTTCAATAGCAAGTCTTGAAAAGTTAATACATACTCATTCCCGCGCGATGTTTGTCCATGCAAGTTACTGGCGCATCAGTAATTACCATAGGCAATCGCGTTCTTACTCTAACAAATTTTTTTAGCTGACAATCTAAACATACGCGGATGAAGTATTGCACGTCCTCCTTAAGATTTTCCCAGTAAAAATGGTGCTTAATGCGTTTATAGGTGTTTGTTACCTCTCTATGGCCTTCGATTCTGAAATCATGCGCTTCCTTAATTATTTTATTCCGGTCCTCCTGTAAAGGGTATTTAATTAAACCTAAATAGATTATTAATTTTATTTTATTTCTTGTAAAAACACCCCGCAGCCTATTGATAATTAATTGCCATTCTAAGTTTTCGATCCGGTCTGTTTTTGCTACAATTACTGACTGCATATGTATATCGGTTAAAAAGTTGTTCAAATTACTACATAAAACATCAATGTTTTGGCTTATTATAGCTAACCCGACGATTTCCTCATCACGCAATGGCATAGCTGCATGTAGTTTTATGTTAACTTTTACTAAATTAGGTATCCCTATCTCGATGTCTTTGAATCATGGAAGTTTCCCCAGCATTTCTAATTGCCTTGCTCCTTCATCGCACGGTTGGCCTTGAGTTGTAATAAAATACAGAAAGTTGTCCTTCCTCATAAATAACCTTTCCCTGCAAGTTACTTCGTAAAAAGAGGTGCTCGCGGGAGGTTGTAAATCGTCAACAGTGAAAAAATATTCCTCGTTGTCTTCGTGCTTGCGCGTAGCTTCGCAGTTGCCCTGGCGTGCTTTTTTCTCTCCTCCCCCTGCTCTCGTCCGAAGGGTCTGGCTTTCTTCCTCCTGCGACCAATTGTTACTAGTCATAAATGGCGTTGGTTGCTCCCCCGCCTCGTTACTACACACTTCAACTCCTCCTATTGTATTCAGATGCTTTTGTAATCCTACTTTCGTACCTTTCCTAGGAACCAGCGCCTTTATAGCCTGTATGTATTTTTGTCCTGCTTTTCGTCACATTCGCGCGCGCGTAGCTATCTGATGTCGCGATACTGGATTCTCGTTTCTTTCCGCGTCCGGTTGTGTTCGGCCAGCTTGACATACAAAAATATGCTTTCTGTATGTCACTGCCTCGAAGTCATATTCTGCCAGCATCATCCACCAACGTGTGATTCTAGAATTTGGATCCTTATGCGTTTGTAGCCACACCACACAGTGGTCCTGAAGTATGATATTATGCTATCAAAATGGATCCAAAATCTGGTTGCGGGATATTTTTGTAGGTCGTTTCTAGAGTAGAAATTCGAAAGAATCAAAATCCAAGCTGCTCCTATTTTCGAGATATCGATATTTTCAATATTGTTCAGCGTACATTCATGATTCAGGTGGTGTTCATGAAATAATTCCAATGGTGAAGGATTTTCAATCATATGTACAGATTTGTTCACATATATATATATATATATATATATATATATATATATATATATATATATATATATATATATATATATATATATATATATGGGACATTCTTAGTCAAAAAAGCCACCCCCTCTGTCCAAAAATCAGAAGCTCAAAAAATTCGTGTCCGGGCTTAAAATTAAGCTTAATATATCTACTTTCCATTACTGAGTGGCCTTTTTGAAAAATTTAAAATGGTGGGATGGTGCAGCTCTAACAATACACCGATATCACCACGGAATATCAGTTAAATGTTCTTAAAACTTGCAGGGACAAAGAAAAAATTAGTAAAAAGGTTACTTGCATGTATTTTTTCTCGCTGAACACGAATCCTCCGTGAGTTTTGGTCTATGGGGCCACCTTTCGTCCATAACCTCAAAAAACAGTCAAAAAATGCAGTTTACGTGACTGAGACTCGAAATAGTGGTAAAAAAATTAGGGACAAAGCTTATTTGCATGTATTTTTTTCCGCTGAATACGAATCCACCGTTAGCTGTTGTCTCTGGGTCCACCTTTGTCCATAACCTCAAAGAACAGTCAAAAAATGCAGTTTTACGTGGCTGAGAATCGAAATAGTAGAAAAAAATTAGGGACAAAGCTTATTCGCATGTATTTTTTTCCGCTGAATACGAATCCACCGTTAGTTTTGGTCTCTGGGTCCACCCTCCGTCCATCACCTCAAAGAACAGTCAAATAATGCAGTTTTACGTGGCTGAGACTGGAAATGGTGTACAAAAAAAGCTCATCATCATTCTTCGTTGGTTTTTAACAGAGGAATACAATGCTGTTCTCGGTTTTAACCTTGACTCAAAAGCTCATTTTCAAGGTCATTTCAAGGACAACTGTTCAAAGACAAGGTCAAGTTATTTAAATTTGACACTATTTTAGCTATTATTTTGACAGGAATGTCATGTTTATGATGGTATTGCGTCCTTCTACAGGAAGCTTTGTAATTGTAAAATTTTCAATTTCATAAAAAAGGCGTTATAATCATGTTTTGAGGTTATGGATTCCGAATCCCGTGTTTTTAGAAAATGTTTGTGTGGGCATATGTGTTTTTAATTTTGCAGTTAGATGTAGGGGCTACTTTTCGAAAAATAAATTGAACACAAAAGTAAAATTTTAATTAAATTCTATGTTCCCAATCGTATTTGTTTAATTGCAACTTTTTCGAAATAGAATGAGATGTTCTTTTTTTTTATAAAATAATAAAATAATTTATAAAATAAGAAAACTTAGATTTCATTAGTTTGGATATAATTAGATTTTTTTTCTCAACATAACCAACATCGAATATATCTTACACTATAAAATATTGTACGTTAAAAGAAAATATGTACTTTCCTCTATCGTTTTATGCTTTCATTTTTTCAAATAATCTTCCGAGGATAGTTAAACGACATTCTTTTGTAGTGCATAACTCCTCCTTGAAGTCATTGTTTCTTCAACAGTCCTTCTAAGCATAGTTGAAGAAAATTTCTTCTCATTGCGTAACTGCTTGCGTAACAGTCCTTTTCAGGACAGTTAGCGAGCTCTTACAGTAGCGAACTCATTGTTTCTTCAACGGTCCTTGTAAGGATAGTTGAAGGAAATTTCTTCTCGTTGCGTAAATGCTTGCGTAACAGTCCTTGTCAAGCTCTCGAATCATTTGTAGTAATCAACTTTTCAACAGTCCTTCTAAGAACGGTTCAAGGGAGTTCCTTCCCGGTCTTGCGCAACAGTCCTTTTAAGGGCAGTTTTAACATCATGTCAAAAAAATTCGTACAGATAGATGCATCAATCCTTATAACGATGAAGGCGTACCTAATCATAAGGATTCAAATTTAAGAACAATATCAAAAGCATTACTGCAGGAGAAGTCTAATTTACCAGTAACTGCCATGGTGTGTAATGATTGTAGATTAAAACGTTCATTGAATCGATCTGATAGCTGTATGAATATAGACGATTCCAATGATATCAGTAGTATGGAATGTGATGATACCTCGGCAGACCAAGGTACTGAGTGCCCAAATACTTCCTTAACTACTAAAAAAGACGCTTCATCTGCCAGGTTACTTTAATTGGAAGAACTTCTGCAAGGATTGAAAGATAAATTCACAAGTTCGGAAGGTAATGATCCCATGAAGCTCAGAATCCTCACTATTGCGCCAGAATCTTGGAGTATAAGACGAATTTCAAAAGAGTTTGATACTTCCCGAACTTTAGCTACAAAAGCTAAAGAATTACGATCAGCAAATGGTGTTCTGGTCGATGTTACGCAAAGAGCTGGTAAAACTATACCAAATGCTACAATTACATTAATTAATGATTTCTATAATGACGATACTGTTGGTAGAATGATGCCAGGAGTCAAAGACACGTGTTCAGTTAAAGTTGATGGTGAGCGTATTAAAGTGCAAAAACGGTTATTGTTAATGGATCTCAAAGAACTGCATACATTGTTCAAAAAGACTTACTCAGATCATCCAGTTAGTTTCAGTGTTTTTGCAAAACTCCGACCGCAACATTGTATTTTGGCTGGAGCAAGAGGAACTCACTCAGTATGTGTATGTACGATTCATCAGAACTGTAAATTGATGCTTGATGCAATTAAAATTAACAGCTTAACAAAAGAAACTGAAAATCCAATTCGTGATTATCATGATTGTTTGAAATCAATTGTGTGCAAGACACCTACGCCCGATTACTACCTAGATCAATGTCATAAATGTCCAGATATTTCATTTTTTTCCACGACATTACTTGAAATTTTAAATAGTGCCTTTATCGATCAGGTACAATATAGTGTATGGACAGCAACTGATAGGTCGACTTTGAAAACAGTAACGAGTGAAGTTTCTGACTTTGTAAATGAATTTTGTGACAAGCTACAGACTCTTAAACCACATTCATTCATAGCGAAACAGCAGTCTCAATTTATTTCGTCAACAAAACAGAATTTAAATAAAGGAGAAGTACTTGTTATGTTCGATTTTTCTGAGAATTATTCATATGTAGTTCAAGATGCTTCGCAAGCATTTCACTTCAACAATCAGCAATGTACAGTATTCCCAATTACCTATTATTATAAAGAAAACTCTAAATTAAAACATAAAAGTTCCATCTTCCTCTCAGATAGTTTAAAACACGATACTTCTGCCGTCTTTATAATTCAGAAGCAATTGATTCCAGAAATAAAAAAAAAACTATTAAAAATGTTAAAAAATTGATATACGTCACAGATGGTGCAAAGCAACATTTCAAAAACCGATTCCAGATCGCTAATCTCATCAACCATAAAGAAGATTTTGGAATCGAAGCGGAATGGCATTATTGTGTAACAGCATGCACACTGGGCTTGAACCAGAGATGGGTTGCTTTAAAATGACAAAGAAAACTGGAAGTGGCATTCGATTCCTTATTCTTTTCTGATGAAAAAACCGTTGGAATTGAAATCGTAGCTGATCCTGTTTCGAAAATATGCATACTTTTCACTTTTTACGTAGTTTATCTCTTCATAAGATATAGTATAGATATAATATATAGATATTATTTCCACACCATCTATGAGATAAATATCACGGCGCGCTTTTTTTAAAGTGGTCTCCCCTATAGGCCTAATCCACTGTACATACATGCATATAACAAAATTATCTAATTTAGTTATAAATTGTTACAAGTGCTGGGAAGAAAACGTAACCACTGCTTTAAATAAACGCTCTACGAAAGATGGATCATTAATAGCGTTTATTTTGAATCTTTCCCAATACATTGAGAATTCTCGGTGAACGGATTCCCCCGCTTGCTCAGACCATATGCCCAAGCCATCATTGCTTAAGTACAGAAGGCCATCCTTCAAATGATCTAAAAGAACATGGATTTTTAATGTCTTTAATACTCCCGTACTATCAAAAGCTGTGCGTAATTCTCTTAAATTTTTATCCAGTTCGCTCGTATCAGCCTTTTTTGTAGAAAAGCAAGTTTCTATAATCTTATTCATTGCTTTAAACGTGGCAATGAAAGGCTGCAATCGAAAAGGTCCAGCTTCTTTATAAATGTCAGGGTCGTTTAATCCATCAGCATTTTTTATGAGCATTCTGCATGCATTACCCTCGAAAATTTCACCATCGTAGTTTTTAGCAACTAGTTTTAATTTTTTCGGCCAAAGCAGAGCATTTTCACGACCTACAGCCGGAAGTACACCCTTCCAAAACAAGTGATTCACCAATCCTTGCAATAAATGTAATTCCGGAAGAGGGCACTTCTCAATAACGTACATATTGGCATCTTCTTCATCTCCTTCTGCTACCAAAAGAGGGTAATTAACCATACTATGAAATTCCCTTGCTAGTTTTTTTTCTGTACGCTTTTGAATTTTAAATAGTCTTGTGTCAAATCATTGAATGTTTTTAAAATAATAACATCATCACTCGAATCACTGTTGAATTCTTCGCTATTTAATTGCTTCGAATTGTGTGGTTGTAGTTCACTTAAAGTAATGTAGCAATATGGACAAGGATACGTGGCTGATGCAGTTTGTTGTCCAATAGCAATTAATAAAAGCTTAAAATCTGCGATGAATTTATAAGGTATCTGATTCACCTGCGTTAACTCAAATAAAATTTTTAAGTTTTCATACGTCTCTTTTATCTTCGGCACAATTGCCAGTAAAATTAATCGATACACGCTATTATAATTGTGTTTTTTTGCTACGCTTCCACCCTCAGAGTACGAAGCTCTTTTGTTGTTTTGATTTTGATTATCTTCATCTGTTATAACTGATAATGAAAGTTTAAAGAAACCTTTTCCGCCATCTACCATCAATTTTATTTTAATATCAGCATTAGTCAAATCAATATTGCGTTTGTCATAGAGCAATTCTAAAAGTTCTGTGGCATTAGCATAGACGATAGGTCTATTTACAATTCCTTCTTTAGAGGTTTCAAATTCACGATAATCTTTTTTGTAAACATTTTCCATTACGTTCGATTTCTCATGCATATGTTGAGTGTAATTTTTAGGAATGGCCTTTCTTCCAGCAAAAACTCGGATAAAATTAGTCATTTTCTTCATATGATTTCTTGTCAGCCCTGAAATCGATTGAAACACGTCTAAGCCCTCAGCTGTAAAAACTACATTTTTCTGAACTTTATTATTAATGATGACTTTTAATTTAGCGGCTGATGTGTTTAGTAAAATAGTATCGTTCAAATTATCATCACTTTTTCTTTTTTTCAAAATGGTTGAAACAAGCTGGTGTTGTTGTTTCTCAGGTAATTTTTCAACCAATTCTAGAGCATTATCACGAGCATTGGAAGAAGAAAGGCCTCGACAAGAATGCCTGATTCCCTTACCTATTTTTTGGAAACAAAAATTGCAAATATCAATCGAACTTTTAGAAGGAGCCGTTCTTTTCTCACTGGGTGATTGTTGCACCTCTGCTTTGGCAATGTTAAGGCTATTATTTTGATCGATCATAGACGAAAAGATACGTTTTTGGCCTTTACCCTTAATAGCTTTTGTGTGATCCTTGAAACGTGCAGCTGAACATATGTAACAATTACGTATCGTTTTATTCCTAGTTCCTTTACTTAAATGCATTTTTTCGTAACTAGGCATTTTTGGAAGAGGTCTTTTTGAATTACCGTTGTCTTGCTCGCCAATTGTAAGCCTACAAGAAACGCAGATACTTGAAGGAAACATAGAATTGGCAGTATCAAATCCTTCATTGATATGCTTTTTTATCAATTTACAAAGTTTCTCAGTTATTGAAAACTCTGAAAGTGGACGACCTTTAAAAACGATTTTTTTTCACAAGTAGCACAAACCTTCACTCTATTCTCCTCATGATCACACGTGTGGTCCAAATGTGATAGATTATTCATTCTCAATGGTATACTTTTATTTGCAGCAATTAAAGTAAATATCAATGAATTCAAGAAGAATTTGAATAATTTGAATTTTTCAAAACATTCTTCTCATATTTGTAGCTACAACTGATGATTTTTAACTGTGGGGAGTCAGAAATTGGGCATACGCCATCTAGTGACCGTTAACGTAATTAAAGATTCAAAAAGGTTAATGAGCATAAGTTAATTATTATCAAATGTGGACATAGTATAATATATGTGATACGTATACACATGTACGTTGTGTGTGTGTGTGTGATTTTGGGTATGCACGAGTGCGAATGCGTATGCAAGTGCGATAAAGTAATTTTCTTACAAAAATTCGAGATAAACTACGTAAAAAGTGAAAAGTATGCATATTTTCGAAACAGGATCAGCTAGGATTTCATTTCGAACGGTTTTTTCATTATAAAGTAATAAGGAATCAAATGCCACTTCCACTTTTCTTTGTCATTTTAATGCAACCCATCTCTGGTTCAAGCCCAGTGTGAGCACACGGTAAAAGTGGATACGATGGTTTTGGAGCTATATTTAAAAGAGAGGCTTACCGAGCAAGTCTTCTAGCTAAACCATCTGAAGCGATTTTGACTCCAGAAGCCCTTTTTTATTGGGCAAGCAAACATTTCGAAAACATACAAATTTTTATTTATAGTAAGATAAACCATGATAAATCAACACGACACTTGAATAAAAGATTCTCAATGGCATTAGCAGTACCCGAAATTTTAAAAAACCACTCGTTTACTATTCAACAACCAAAAACGGTAGTTATTAAACGATTTTCTAATGCTACCAAAGGAGTAGAATTTTATGCAGAAAATGCTTAGTATTTGAACCTTCAGAAACAAAAAAAAATGATTTTTTAAGAACCATTACCAAAATAGTGCAAAATACAAAAAATCTAATAATATCCAAAAATCTTGTAACTAAAGAATAACTCTTTTAAATCCGGAATAATCTTAATGAAAATACCGCTAACGATGCATTGGCACGTACCTTCTCTAAAATCGTTTATCGTTCCAATATGCATAATATAATGTTTGAAATATAGAATCTATATGTTTTACTCCACTATAAGTAAGATTTACTCAGCTATACTCAACTAAACAATAAAACACACATTCATACGGAGATTTTATAAACACACGATTTTCAAACTCCATAACCTCAAAACATGATTATAACGCGGTTTTTTATGAAATTGAAAATTTTACTATTACAAAGCTTCTTGTAGAAGGACGCAATATCATCATAAACATAACATTCCTGTCAAAATAATAGCTAAAATAGTGTCAAATTTAAACAATTTGACCTTGTCTTTGAACAGTTGTCCTTGAAATGACCTTGAAAATGAGCTTTTGAGTCAAGGTTAAAACCGAGAACAGCATTGTATTCCTCTGTTAAAAACCAACGAAGAATGATGATGAGCTTTTTTTGTACACCATTTCCAGTCTCAGCCACGTAAAACTGCATTATTTGACTGTTCTTTGAGGTGATGGACGGAGGGTGGACCCAGAGACCAAAACTAACGGTGGATTCGTATTCAGCGGAAAAAAATACATGCGAATAAGCTTTGTCCCTAATTTTTTTCTACTATTTCGATTCTCAGCCACGTAAAACTGCATTTTTTGACTGTTCTTTGAGGTTATGGACGAAAGGTGGACCCAGAGACAACAACTAACGGTAGATTCGTATTCAGCGGAAAAAAATACATGCAAATAAGCTTTGTCCCTAATTTTTTTACCACTATTTCGAGTCTCAGTCACGTAAACTGCATTTTTTGACTGTTTTTTGAGGTTATGGACGAAAGGTGGCCCCATAGACCAAAACTCACGGAGGATTCGTGTTCAGCGAGAAAAAATACATGCAAGTAACCTTTTTACTAATTTTTTCTTTGCCCCTGCAAGTTTTAAGAACATTTAACTGATATTCCGTGGTGATATCGGTGTATTGTTAGAGCTGCACCATCCCACCATTTTGAATTTTTCAAAAAGGCCACTCAGTAATGGAAAGTAGATATACGAGTATTAAGCTAAATTTTAAGCCCGGACACGAATTTTTTTGAGCCTCTGATTTTTGAACAGAGGGGGTGGCTTTTTTGACTAAGAATGTCCCATATATATATGAATATTGAGCAAGAGGATATATATATATATATATATGTCCTCTTGCTCAATATGCACCGCCAGGTGTCGCATGCCGTCTCGCAAGAAAAAAAAAACAATTTCCTGTTCATAAGTAAAGGATGAGATAGTATAAAGACATCCAAAAATTTAACTCAATTTGGATTACTCAAAACCTTGTCTCAGTATGAGCCACCACCCAACGAACACAGTTTCTCATCATGATAATAGAAAAAAAATATGTGGGCCATGCGGAAAGAAAATTGTGTTTGGAAATATCGATACGAAAAAGTTTTTGATAAATCAGAAAATGGAAAAGCTCATCAGAGAGCGTATATCTCATGATTTCAACGTAAATGATGAGATATATCCTGTTGCTATTTATAGATCGTGTGTTACCTAACGTTAATTGATGCAGAGAAAGGCATTTTTAAAAGGCCTATACAAAGAATTCTTAATTACAGGGATATTATTCTGTCGAAAGATACACGCACATCTCCAGGTACGTGTAATTACTATATCTGTTTGACAGGAAGATTCACTGGTCATACAAATTTTGTTAAGGGAACGGGCTACAAAATAAGTTTAAATAATACAATTGATACTTCCACAGGGCTGTATGGACCATCTAAAGTAGATAAATTGAGTTCTACAAATACTGAGAGGCCATCAATTTCACACCCTACTCAGCTCTGTAATATTCGTTATCAAAAAAGTGGTAAAGGAAAACAGCATAAGTGTAGGTACTGTACAAAAAATGTGATAAAAATAATCGAAAAGTTACCGGAAAATAATCAGGACCGAATTGTTTTAGCCATTATGAAAAAAAGTCCAAAAAATTGAGCCAGAAAATAACCGGAAGAAAAATATTGATGTGGCTTTACGTAACACTCATGGCAAAAAACAGTTGTCATAGTAAACCCTCATGAAAAAGAAGTTCCCCAATTTTCAGCTGAAAGTTTGTATAATTTTCGAGTCAATTCTTCCGTTTCCGTGAATCACATGAAAAAACTTGTCAATTTCATTAGACATGCAAACTATCGAGAATATATGTCAGAAAAATCAAAACTTTTCAATGACGTATATAGAAAAGCATCATATGAATTTGATTGTGAAAATTCAGCAGTAAAACAGGTAAGACCTGTAGTTTTTGCGGATACAGAAGAACTTCTCGAAGAAGTAATTAACAAGCGTAACTTAGGGGGTAATGTTTTAGTAAAAGTTATGGCCGACGGAGGGCAGGATTTTTCAAAATCAGTTTCACCATTTTTCCAGAAAATTACTTACCTAAGTCTCATTCAGAATCAGATGCAGAAGAACCGAATGAAACACCAAGAAAACGTACTCGTTATTCCGATGGTGGTACAATTAGTAAAGAATTCAAGTTGTCCAGTGTACATAAGTTAATTTTGCTATGTGTTGTACCCCAAATAAAATAAACGTACGACAACATCAAGTTATTATTCGACCTAACCAAAATTAATAACATTTCATTTAAATTCGTATCAGACTTCAAACTTCTACTGATTGTAAACGGGCAACAAACTACAACATCTTCTTTTCCATGCCCTTATTGCTTTATTCCTCTCAACGATATAAGAGGCTATTTAAAGTCATATGATGATTTGAATGATGAAACTGTTGGAATGAAAATGAAATTGAAAACGCACGGAGACTTGAAAAACGACTATAATAAATTCGTCCCTGCAGACAATAACAAAAAGTTCAGCCGCCAATGCCATAGCACCATCAACCTTCCATTATTTCCCAAAGAAAATGATGTATATGTTCTTGAAAAATGCGTTATCCCGGAACTTCATATTCTTCAAGGGTTCGTTAACCACTTATTATGGAGAGGATTAGTTCCTTTGATAGGTCGAGAAATGGCGTTACTGTGGCCAAAAGAATTGAATCTTGTATCCAAAAACTACCACGGAGATGCATTCGAAAGCAATGCTTGTCGGAAGCTATTGACGGAAGCTGATGCGCTGAATGATCAAAATATTTATAATGACGTTGGGCTTTCTTCGATTGGGCATTATATAGCAGCTTTCAAAGCTATGAACAAGGTTGTTGATTTTTGTTTTACATCAGAAAAGATAGGATCATCATTAAAAAATCATATTAGTGAATTGCATGGAGCGCTGAAAAGTATAACAAATCTTTCCCAATCATTGAAAATTCACGTTACTCGTGCTCATATAGAAAGTTTAAGAGTCATAGATAATAATAATGGTTTGAAATTTTGGTCCGAACAGAGTGGAGAATCTGTACATCGTGAATTTTTGAAGTATTGGGGACTATACAAGAATACTATCATCAATGATAAAGCATATGTCGATCGATTATTTAAAGCAGTTGTCGAATTTTCCTTACTGCATATCTAATTATTTTCATAATTTACTTGATTACTTATTGTTTATTCTATTTTTTACTTACATTGAAATCACATAAAAATTATAAAAAAGAAAGAAAATGTACAAAAAAAATTAAAAATTTCAAAAAATTAAAATTTTTTTTTTAAATTTCTAAAATATACGAAAAAAAAGAGGGGCCATCTAAAAACTACGTCCACGTCGTTGGTCCTGGGCTATGTTAAAAGTGATAAATAAATAGCTTTAATAGTTTGTTTCAAAGTTATTTCATCAATTGTGAATTAATACCACCTGAATAATGAATTCACCTGAACAATATTAAAATATCGATATCTCGAAAATAGGAGCAGCTTGGATTTTGATTCTTTTGAATTTCTACTCTAGAAACGACCTACAAAAATATCCCGCAACCAGATTTTGGATCCATTTTAATAGCATAATAATCATACTTCAGGACCACTGTGACCAGGGGTCTATGATCGGTAACTAAGGTAATTTTTTTCCAAAGAGATATGGCCTAAAATGGTTTATACTTTAAACTACTGCTAAACCTTCTTTGTTAAACGTGTCTCACCGTTGTTCAACGTCCGTCAGAACTCACAACACGTACTACGCGACTACGTAATTGTGGCTAATAGTTCCCGTTATAAGCACGCCGGCTACCGCGTAGCCACTCGCATCTGTTATTAAGTTAAAGTTTTTTGTGAAATCTGGGAATACAAGAATCGGATGCTCGCACAATTTATTGCGTAAAAATTCAAAAGTCGCCTGGGTTTCCTTTGTCCAGTT
Organism: Gastracanthus pulcherrimus; assembly: GCA_949152435.1. Classification (NCBI taxonomy): domain Eukaryota; kingdom Metazoa; phylum Arthropoda; class Insecta; order Hymenoptera; family Pteromalidae; genus Gastracanthus; species Gastracanthus pulcherrimus. The sequence goes on from OX424573.1 coordinate 118,851,428, forward strand.
AAATTCCACATCTTCTTTTAACAAATGCGTCATTGATTGAGCAACCTTAGCGAAATAGTGAATGCAATCTCTGTAATATCCTGCTACATCCAAAAATTGTTTAATATTCTTTTTTGACCGCGGAACTGGGAATTCTTTGACTGCCTCTAATCTTTCCGGATCCGGACGCACGCCACTTTGTGAAATTAAATGTCCCAAGCAAATTATTTCCGGCTTAAAAAATTTGCCTTTTTCCGGATGTAATTTTAGGTTTGCATCTCTCAATTACGCAAACAAATTATTTAATCTACTAACATGTTCAACTAATGTTTTCGAATACACAATTATATCATCGATAAAACAGAATAGTTCTTTATTTAGTGTTTTTGCCAGTGTAATTGAGAACACTCTAGAGAAAGTCGCCGGCATTGTGCGTAAACCGAAGCTCCCTCTATTAAATTGATAAAGGCCCCCACATACCGCGAATGCTGTCTTGTGCCGATATTGTCTATCTCAATTTGATGATAGCCAGATATAAGATCAAAAACTGAAAAATATTGGGCCCCGCTTATTTGGTCTAAAATTTCTGTTATATTGGGTAGTGGATATTGGCCGTCTAACGATTTGCTATTAAGCTTACGATAATCTATTATCATACCCAATAGGAAGAGGTTGAAGGTTCAATTATTCCGTCTTTAAGGAGATCGGCGATCTGCCTTTGGATTTCTTCTTTATGCACGGGTGGCAATCGGTATTGTTTGGTGGTTACTGGGATTTCGTTGGTAGGTATTGTGAGTTTAAGTATACAGGTAGTGGAAAGTTTTTCATCCTCCAAATAAAATATGTCATTAAAACTGTCTATAAACCTTTCGATCTCGGACATTTCCTCCCGTAATAAATGGTCGTGACAAAGTGTACCTTTTACTGCCTTCGCGCACCCGGGGCCTTGCCTCACCTGCAAAACTCTACTTTCCACTGCCGGGCTTCCACCTGAATAATGAATTCACGCTGAACAATTATTTTCTTACACTATAAAATACTTTTTACCTGTTTTAATACTTTTATTACACTTTCTACGGCTCTACAAAAATGCGCATCATTTATGCGTTACCTCTCTAAATAAAAGCAAAAGTTATTTAAAGTTTTTCTCAACTCTGTTTGTATTATATCGAATTTTGCATGTGTTGCTGTGAATGTAAGTATTGACATTCTTCATTATTATTTGTAGAGCTGTCGTTTAGTAACTTTTGTAAAGCACAGATTCTATCAAATATATTTCCCTCCTCCATCTCGTCCTCAATGCTTCGTGAGTGTGGAAAGGGGGAGTTTGGACTGTTGTGTATGTGGTGTTCAGGATTAGGAACAATGGCGTTGGTTTCTGTCTTTGTTTCGTCGTAGTGACAGGGTAATTGAGAGTTTAAGAATTGCATCATTGATTTTTTGGCTTTAAATAATTTTTTCCAGATTTTATTTTGTTTTTTTGGTAAAAAACGTTTTCTCTCCGACCTATTTTTACTTACGTTAATTTTATAAGGAAAATATATATGTATAGGATTTTGGTTTTTAAGGATAGTCGTTCAAACTCACACTCTCTGCGTTAGCATTGATTAGAAAATTCTTACGAGTTTTGCTTGGTTTTTCAAATAAGAAACTCTTTGGACTCATTTGATTACGATTGGGTGGGGAACTCTGTGAATTCCCCATTTTATTAGAAAATGTTTGAAAATTCTGTGGATTTCTAATTTGATTAGTGTATGATAGAAAATTCTGTGGATTTTCGATTTGCTTAATGTATAGTGGAAAATTCTGTGGATTTTCAATTTGATTCGGTGGATTTTCACTATAAGTGTGCGATAGAAAACTCTGTGGATTTTCAATTTGATTAAGGTATGATTGAGAATTCTGCGGATTCCCTGTTTGATTAGAGATTGACTGAAAATTCTTTGGATTCTGTATTTGATGAGAACTAGGAAAAATACTCTCCGAATTCGCCTGCAAATTCTGTGAGCTTTCCCCTTGGTTATAGTGATATCGAAAATTCTGTGGATTTTCGATTCGTTTAGAAGAAGTAGGATTGAATTGGGAATTCTTTGGATTTCCAATTTGTTTGTAAGAAGTAGAATGATTTTTGATTTATTTAGAATTTGAGTTAAAGTCTATTTGGCTTTCAATTTTTGAATTTTTCAATTTTTCAATTTCGGCTTTTTGTTCAGTTTCTTGTGACGGTCATTAAGATCGTACGTTAAGTATGAGGTACGATTAACTGACAGAATTTGGGCTTTTCTCACCCTTTCTGTTCAGTCGGCCGCCGATGTGCCACCTTGTGCAGACGTTTCGCATTTACCGGACACTTTTATTGCTAGATTTTGCTGAACTACATTTTTTACAGGGGTCTCGTCTCCTTCTAGTTTTACAAGTGGGATTTCGTGCTTACCCACTACTAGTCTACTATTTTTATAGTCAATATTAGCACCGAGTTCATAAATAAAATCGCTTTCGAATAAACCGTCTTCCTTAATTGGAAAGTCATCATCGACTAAATGAAATTGTACCTTGAAATATGGCAGGTAGAGCGTTGTTTCGCCTGTAGTGTAAATTACTTCTTTCGTTATTCCCTTTAATATTAAGATTTCATTAGTATCGTACAAATTTTTATTTTGACAGTTCCTTGCTTTTATTAAATTGATATCGTTACCAGCCAACGGGTTATTCAGAGTGATAATAGGCGAGATACCGTTTGTATTCAGGTGTACTTCCCTTATTGAGTATTTCGCTGTTCGTATTTTACCGACGGACGCGAATTGCATTGGGTATCCTGCCTCGTTTCCTGCTGCTGGAGGCCCAGTGCATTTCCCTGTTGTGTTTCGTTACCATTTCTATATTTTCTTTTTCTACATTCTTCGATTGAATGCCCCTTATTTTTACAATACCTACAGATAATTGGCTCTGTATTAGTATTTGGGAATGTAGCCCTTTGTTTCTGGAGATATTGATTATCCGGCGGCCTATCTATCCAATATGGAGCTCGCTGCTGCCATTGCGTCGGCTGTGTTTTACGCCCCTCGGCGCGCTGCCCTGCCCAAGCGTGCTCACGACGTCCGACGGGCGACCGTGCAGCTTCTTGCCTCATTGCTTGCTGGATATGCCAACACCTGAATGCTGTGTGCCCTCTTCTATTGCATATTTGGCACGTTTCTACCCGATTACGATCAATAAATTTTGTACTTGCTACTTGTTCTTCTTTCTGCTTGTTATCCGCAATTATTTTCATAGTACTCGATACTTCCTCTTGTTCATAACACGGCCTCCAAATTGTGGACCACGCCCATTCGCGCTTTGATAACCCAACGAAGTCCTCGTAAAAAGAATTAGACTAAATCCTTCTCTAGGCAAAAATGGAATTCTGCGATAATTCGCTTCTCCCGTTTCACGGCTGCTATTATTTCTTGTTCGATCGCGTGCACTCTATTTAAAAATTGGATCACGCTTTCGCTTCGTTCTTGTTTTAAATTTGCTAATTCTCCGTGCAATTGATGGCATGTATAGTATGTTTTCGCGGACCCGAATATTACATCTAAAAATTGAGCGATTTCATCAATAGAATGGAAAGTCTTTCTTGACGCGGCTTTGTGTGCTTCTCCGTACAGTCTCATTTTTAGAAGTTTCGCGAGGACTGTTTCAGCCGCCGGGGCGGCGGCAAGATATTCCCTGCTTCTCTATACCCTTCTACGAATGCCGTTAAAGAGATATTTGATCCATTATATTTCAGTATAAGTTTCAAAGCGTCTTTTATTGATAGAGGTCTAACCTATCCGTGAGTCGAATTCATTGCTGAAAAATTTGATGCTAACGTTCCGTAATGTTGTCTGTCCCTATGGTTACCTTCTCTAAGTGAATTTATCATTGGAATACGCGGCGTGCTATTAATGAAACTGTGTATCGCTGGTGTGTACAATGTTTTTTTCTGGGCGCCAGCAGCGTTAGTCGCGTCCTCGACCGGGTGTTTTTGCACTACCATTTTATCTTGATCCTCCAGTATAGAAAGGTATTGAGTACTATCGTTCGTCAAATTCTATTTAAACATTAAATTCGGAATTTTGTCATCCGAGGCTGAAAAATAACCGTTTTGAATCCCCTTTCGACTAATCGCGGGTCTATCCGTTGTTCTACTAAATCCCCCAAGATATTGACAAAAACTGACTCATTACAAAAATCCTCTACCTCACTCTCGCTCAAGAAATTCGCTAACAATTCCGTAATCCCTTTAATATTTTGTTTGTCCTATTTAGAAAGCTCGAGCGAGCCACTAGTATGTACTCCACAAAAGTATTTCACTAAATCCGGTAGTAAAGGATTCGGTATGTCTTTGAAACTTGTTTGATCAATTTCTAATGCCCGTTTTAATAAAATTCCCGCTACGTCATCGTTTCATATATCTTGCATATTTACTCAACCTCCTCTCCTTTTTTTACACGTCTTTGTTCGCTTTAATCTTTTTAAAGAGGAGCCCCCAAGTCTGTTACGTCCGGGTTGTCATACAGCGCTAAATAATAAAGGTTATCGAGCCCAATTTTAGGTACTTGACGGCCAGGGCCACTCTACCTACGGCGGCGAATAGGCGTAGATGCACAATGATAGTCGCAACAATCAGCGGGCGTAGACGGAAGCGCAAACAAGCAGTTATAAAAACGTAATGGATACATGTGGCTTATCTTTATAGCAGTACTCTTAGGGTTAACCCGTGGTCAGTGGGCGGTGGCGCTCGGCTCGACGTGACGCTTCCTCTGTTTGGCTCTCTCGTGCTAACTCGAGTGCAAGGGGATTAGGGTGCTACGGGAAGTTTGAATGATGTTTACCGCCAATGAATATTATACTGTACTGTTACTTTTAGTAGTTTGAGCTGATTATTATATTACACAATGCAAGTCTCAATATGAGTTACGGATACAAATTACAATGTTCTTCAGTCTGATTTACAATCTCGGTTTTCCGCCAGGCAGAGGTTCGTCCTCTGGAGGAGACTAGACCAGAATAAATGCCCCCTTGGTCGGCTGGTCAGCTTATATAGCCTGATTTCTGGGCTGCGTGACGTGGCAAGGAAGTTTCAAGACGTCCTGAGGAAGTGGTTAGGGGATAATATTTTTAGTGGACGGTCTAAATGGGACTGCTTCTGTAATGTGTATGTTCGGTATTCGTGTAGGCTTTAGTTAGGATATGTGCGTGGAGGAGAAGGGAAAAAGTGCTGTTTGTATGGAGGGTGTGTGGCTTAGTCTTTTTCCGGGAAATCGTAAGTTGGTTTTACTGCTTTCATTGTCCTAATTGTGGCAGTTCGGTCCAGTAACGGTTTTCCGTCATCATGACTGCGGCTCCCTGGGAGGTGCGTAGAGAGAGAGAGAGGGTCGTTGTTCGCCCGTGTCGTGTATTGGCGCTAATGGCTGTGGCGATTCGGATGACTTGGTGAGGTGTGTGAGCGGTCGGTCAGTTGTCTGGTTAGCCGGTGAGTTCATGCCGGTCGGCATAGTAGGGTGCGTATTTAACGGCAGATGGTCTCTGTCCCAGTGCTAACGCTGTACTTCTGTGGATGGTAATATACATGATTGTGGGGGGCTATACGTTTGATAGTGGCGTTGCAGGTGACGGACAGGTGGCAGGATGCAACACTATAAAACAGGGAGTATATCAATAATATTATCACTTAATTCTTTTCTTCTGAATTTTTTTCCAAAATATCAATGTTAAAGTTTCCTACTATACAATGGTTTTTCGTATTTGCCTGATCTTTAAAAAATGTTTTTATACTAAGCATAAATTCTGTTTTCGGCACATCATGGCATCTATAAATTTCCGAAATTCTGAATGACTCTCCACCCATTAATTTAACATCAGTACATACAATACTCAACCTATCATAAACTTCAATTTTAGTAGTTTCAAATACGTTTTCTTTAATGTACATTATTACTCCATCTGCTTTAAGTTCCAAGTTTCTGTACATATTATGACACAAGGCTTTCTTAGTAGATACTGAATAAAAGTTTCCAATTTGTCGACGTTTGCGTTCAGACTTCTTATATTTACACCTAAAATCAAATTCTTTTTATTTTTAAGACTTTTATTGAGCGTTACCATATCCTCCACTTCACAGTCACTAGTATAAATGTCTTCAAAATTTAAATCTTGATCCATAATTTAGATGAAGTTCCTTGTTCGAATCCTTTTCTGGATCTAGTTTGCATTATTTCTGGCCCTATTTTGGATACGATGTTGGAGTTAATTTCGTGTAGTTGTTCCGTTGATATTCTAGATATCCACGGTGTAACCGGCTGGTGGTCAAAGTTATCTATCTTACCGATGTGTCTCGGTATAGTAGGTTTGATGATATAGTCAGTAAAATCTATAAATCTCTTTATTTTAGCTTTCAGAATTTCACAGTCGTGGCTATCTGTAGCCACGTGTTCAATCTATATTTTGTTTCGTATTTTACATCGCTGTGTACACAATTTGTACACCTTTTGATTGCTTTATTGTAATTCTTTGTTGTATGCTCTCCTGCATACTTTAAACAAATAGAACTATTATTACATTTTTTCCAATTGTGTCCAAATCTTCCATAATTGTAACAAAGTTTAACGTTCAGATAATCATAAACTTTACAATTTTGATAATCTACAAAAATTTTATTGTTGGTTTCTCTGGCGTGTTGATATAATTCTGCTGGCAAATCTATTATTATAGACTGCATATTATTTTTCTTATTCGTGTAAGAATGTATAATCTCCCAGATAACAGCACATGCCGGGCACATTCTTTTAATAGTGTGTTTTCAATCTTTAATGTTTCAAATACTGAGCAGTCTTCATATTTAGTATCATTATTATCATCATTATACTCTTCCTCTATTATTTCATTTAATTCTCTTATTAATTGCTTCTTAAATTTCACTGTTTGCATTGATTTTATATGAGCAATGATAACTCTAGCCTCATTACTCTAGCTCATTTTCATCCACTTTTGAGGTTAATTTTAGCTCCTCACTTAGATGATATTTTCACATATTATGCACACTACCGACCTAAACTTTTGCTATGGATGGCACTTATTATATGTTATTTCTTCTGTATAACTAGGAGGATTTCGCTTAAATTATTAAAAATTATACGTAACACTTGTAAAAGAATGATGTTTATTTATATTCTTCTTAAGCATTAATATTTTTCATATATTTATTTTTTTCTCTATTATCACTTTTTACTCATAAAATTCACATATACGTTACATTTTTTTGTATAAAAACAGCTTTTTACAAAAAAAAATTTACTTAAGATGGATTTGATCCCGGACTGTAATTTTGGAAGCTCAGCGGGGTCGCGTAGTTCGCCAGTCACCGTGCGTGGCGCTGTAACTCGTTAGGACGCGGCCGTTTTGATGAGCGGTCCTGCTTACTTTTGTCGGAAAGCGTGTCCCACTTTCAGCTGCCCCAGTGCATAAAAGTTTCACCTCGTTATCTCTTACTCCATTATGAAAATATAAATTTGTTTTCCTTTCGCAGGTATTAACGATTAACCCCAGGCTATGTCCAAGCAGAAAACATAGATATCTACACAGTTTTGTAAAACAACACCAGCACCATAGACACAGCTGTAGATAAACTTCTTCGTTCTAAAACTGAAGTGCACAGCACACTGCACAGCACAGCACAGTACCGGAAGACGCTTATGTAGACTCTCACGTAGGAGCTATGTACGAAAGAAAGAACAAAGAACAAATATAAGATACAAGGCCTGATAGCCAATAGGAAGCAAGGTTTAACAAGACTTGTTCCTTTTGAGAAAGAACACGCTTTCCATTGGCCGTCAGGCCTTGATTCTATATTTATTCCTATTTCTTTATTTGTACATAAACCCTTATTCCTATTTTCTCGCGTTACTCTTTTGGCGTGCAAAGGCCCTTGTACGCCCGGTAGCTTACTAACTTTCTCCTTGATTACACTTTTAACCTCTAGTGACAGTAGTGACTAGTGACCAGTGATTTGGGTTTGCATCTTTGCATTTGACTAGCTTGAGGAAATCCACCCTGATTCTTTTTTCGTGCTGGACCAAATGAATGTTACTTTTTACTGGACTTAATTAATTTTACGATTGTTTGCATTAAATATAAATAAAATGTATTAATTACAATTCGTTTTTCTAAATGGCATTTAAGAAATACAAAAAAAGCAATAAATGAAGTAGTTTATGTAATTGTGATCAAAATGTATGTTTATTTCATATTCTGGAATTTAATAAATAAAACACTGTTTTAAACAATGTTTTCTTATGTACATTGTTGTAATTTATGAAGCAATTTTATAGTGGGTGTATGTAATTGTAAAATAGTTTAAAAATTGAAATTTAAAATGGGACCTCCTGGAACAAGTTCTAATTACTCAAGTAGCAATACAATTGGCTATATAACCGAAAAAATGTACGTATTGCTGCAGCTTTATCTTCAAAATAAAAATTGGAATCCAAGCCTGGAATTGCTTCAGTGTTTTACTGAATTAAAGGAAACGTCAATGCTGCCAAGTGCTTCTTATTTACAGTATGAATAGTGCAATCAAATTAAACAGTGGCTATGTAAACACAATTAGAGTAACTAGAATGAGACCACTTACAGGCATTATACATATTATTATCTCGTATGACATGAATGATAATTCTTTGCTGTAATGCACTTAAGGGAATAGTTTATATTTTAAATACTTAACTTAATGTAAATGTTGCATAACTAATAACCCATAACTTTAATAATAAAAATTATTATTTAATAAGTTTAATAATAAAAAAATGGAGTGTAGAAAACATTTAAAAATGTTGGAAGGTATTAAAAAATGTCTGAATTTGTCAAAAGATGTCAGAATTGATGTCCAAAATCCTACACTTTTTAACATTTTTTAATAATAGATTTTTTTACACTTTTAAGATTATATATTATTATTAAATGATACAAAATGTTAAAAAATGTTAGAAAGTATTAGAAAACATCTAAATCTATCAGAATATGTTAGAATCGCAGTCTAAAATTCTACACTTTCTAACACTTTCGAACATTTTTTTAAATGAACAGTAGTTAAAGTTTTATGTGCAAATAATGTATTTTGACATATTCTCGTGAAACTGTTCAAATTGAACTTTTATTAAGTATAAATTAATTAGTATGTTAATTACTAGAACAAATTTTTTAAAATAAACTATATTAAGAAAAAAATTAGTTAATAATAGTTAAAATATTATTCAGTGCATGTATCAAATGTGTATACGTTTGTAAAATTGCATTGAAGGTAAAATTGACTGCATAAAACAAAAAATCGATAATGTCGGTAATGGGTTCAAGGTATAGGACTCCGATCTCCCCTTAAGGAGATGTAAAAATGAACATATATATATCCCTACCTCTCCGGCATGACATTTATATTTTTTTTTCTCTGCAATAAATAAATATTTCTAAAAAATGCCATACTATCCCCTCCATATTCTTACCAGGAACCTACAGTTAAATTTTCAAAAACTTTCATTATTAACTCCCGAAGTGAAATGCATTTGAAAATTTAACTATAGTTGTATATTTTCAAACACATTTTTATCTCGGAGTTAATGATGAAAGTTTAAGAAAATTTAACTGAAGGTTTCTGGTAAGAATACAGAGGGGATGGTATGGCATTTTTATAGAAATATTTATTTATTGCAGAGGAAAAAAATATAAATGTGTTGCCGGTAAGGTAGAGATTATTAGTTCACTTTCACATCTCCTTAAGTATTTTGCATAGGAATTCACTGAATATAAAAAAAATTCAGAGTTTCCAAGAGATTATGATAAGACCATCCATTTATGAATGGTTGAAGAACTTCTAATACACAGAATATTTTTTTTTATTTTAAATATAACCAAAATATATAAAAGTTTACATTGTAAATAAAAGTACATACAGTATGTAAGATGTAAATAACTGATAGTTAATAAAGCTTATTATTATCATAAAAGTTTACCAATTTTAATTTTAATTAATAAAAACATAATTAACGTAAAATATTATAAGAAAAGAAGGAATTGATTCTTTATACTATATGCTAAAATCAATATTTAATTTAAAAAGTTTATGTTGTTTTTATAAAAGTAGTACATTATGTAATAAGGGCAAAAAGTCGATTTCGCCCTCGGGTGATACTGTAAATTCACCTGTGGGAGAAATCGACTTTTCTCTTGCGTTACATATAGTACTTTATGCCCATCTCAACTGTGGCCACTTTCGACTTGGAAAGCGGGACTAATGGACTGTTAAAAGACAATCAAAAATCAGGGTTATTGGTAGAACTTGATGAAATAAAGGAATTTGGACTTGTTTCTAGTGAAGTAACTTTTTTCCTGCTAATCATTATTGCGGGCAAAAAGTGTAATTTTGGTCTTGCTTTTCAGGGAAAAAAGTGGCCATTTTCGTTCAGATAGGCATACAATAATATTTATACTCAAGTTTATACAAAGTAACTATAACTATTTACCATTTTCACTTTGTTCAATGAAATACTATGGACTTACTTTGATAGCATTCCATCAATGAAAGATACTCTGGAATTTGAATTCAAAATTAAGTATAGTTGAATCTCCTGGCACTGATACTCCTGGCACTGTTTCTTCCCTGGCACTGATACTGTCTCAACCTCCCAGCACTGATACTGTCTCAACTTCCCGGCACTCAAACTCGGCTGGGTTTGGCTATATATATGCACGGGACCGAGAACTCAATAATTTTGTGCCAAATTCTGCATACATTAATTTATTGTAGCAACATAATTGTAAACTCAATTAACATTACTAATTTAAATTATTTTGTATTTATAAGTACGAAATAATTGCACCATACCGAAAAATTTAAAAACAAATTTAAAAATACAAAAGTATTGGAAATGGGTGTTAAATAAATGATAATACACAATGTATATTTCAAATAAAATAACTTTCGTTTATTCAAACTCGCACAAGGAAGGAATAACGTCAGTAAAGTGCGACTGCTCTAGCTAGATGCTCTAGTACGATTAAAAACACTTGACAAAAGAGCATAAGAGAATATCGTGGCTGATGCATATAGTTCCCCACTCTTTTCTATATCTCGCATTTCAGTTTATCTCTTTGGGACATTTCTTAGTAAGTCGATTAATTTTTGTACAAGCATGTAGTACTGTATAAGTACAGTTACACACATACGTATGCTAAAGCATAGCGATATTCCAACACGCCCGCTCAAAAATGAATCGACTAACAATTAAACTGAAAAACTAATAATGTGCCTTTATATCTGTTTTGTATACACATACAATTTATGTACAGATTTTATATAACAATTATATTTGATCAATATCAACTTATATATTATAAACTAGACGATCATCCTTCCTTGTATTTTCTCTGGGGAATTACATATGGTCCAACATTTGTTGTATAGATTAGGGAAAACCCAGAAAAACCTAATCAGACCATTTATGATGCTTAAAATACAATCATCATTTATATAATTATCACGTGTATATTACAGAATTATTTTTCTATTTTTACACAAAGTAGTTCATAACAATATATTATTTATAGACTTAAATACGTATACCATGAGAAACTTTGTTAATAAAACCAAATTCAAATTCTTAGTTTTATAAACATAACTGTTAATAACAGTTTTATAAATACATATTCCAATTTATTACTTATTGAAATTTATTCCTTTTAATCTGTTTCTTATATATATATATATAGATTATAATAAAAATATATATTATATCAATCGTAATACACTTTGATATTTTATGATTAATTTGGCTGTTTGCAGTTTTAATGCAACCATTATTATTTCCATAAATCAAAATATGATTAATCTTTTATTTCAGTTTTTCCAACTACTATGGAATTCAATTCAACAGACTATACACTGCTTATATTATTTAAACAAATAATCTGTGATATTTTTTTTTTATTATTAATACTGTAATCAAAATCCACTTAATCAATTCAAATATAACTAATACTTCATACAGATATCAAAGTACCTCTTTATTTTCAGATCATAGCTTAAAATATTTTACTGCTGTATTTTCTATTCAAATCATGTGCATATTATTTACATGGAATAACCAATATTATTTTGTAAAGGGGTATCATACTTTTACTCAGAAATAAAACTTTATAATAACTTTAATAAATAATCTTTGCGTATACACTTTCATTCAAGATCATACTACTTTCATTGCACATCAACCTTATCTTTCTATTGCAATGTAGTTTAATATAGATATAATGATATTATTTTTAATACAGTATTTAACAGCTATGTTTTGAAAACCATTTTCTCTTTTTATAATAGCAAAAAACTAAAACAAATGTTTTTTTTTAAATTAACATTTTATACATTTACTAAAGCTCTACTATGTCTTAAATTATATCATAAGTTATTGAATTTACATATTTAACTGTCATATACTACTTCATTAGTACCTTTCATTAAATTGTTCTTTTAATACAATTTACAAAAATCAAAACAGTTTGTATTTGTATATGATATAGTTATAAACTGAATTAAATTATGCATATCCATTATAAATCACAGACCTGAAATTTTTACTACTAAAGCAAAAATTTTAGTTCTCACTAAATATTTTATATATCATTCTTAGCATAAACCTTGAATAACATTTCAAGTTTTATATTTTATGGATACAAACAATTCCTTATTTGTAATATTAAGTATCCATTTACTATCACATATATATTTAATTATATATTTTTCATACTAAACCTTAAATAGCAAATATGTTTTACTATTGATAGCATATTCTTATTAAATGCTACTATATTCTTATTCCATAAGATTATATTGTCCATGCGCAAATTTTATTATCATAAAAATTGTATAATAAATGTTTTATCCTACCACTCTATTTAGGCTCCGTTACCAATTCATATTTTTCTTAGACTCAAGCCTCGATTATTTTATCGTTATAGGTTTATTTATAAATATTCGTTTTTGTTACGAATTTATTTCGTTTTAGTAAATTCAGACTTATTATGGCAAATTAAGATTGTCACTATTTTGCACATCAGTTTCCGTTTTTTTTTTAAATATCGAATTTACTATGATAGTTTTCTGAAAAAAATAAATTTCGATTTATTTATAATCAAGAAAACGAAACGAAATAGTAAAACTATGGCCATCTGACTTTTCAATGCACCAGATTTTATAATATCTAATTGGCCGATTAATATATACCAGATTTAATATGCCAAACCGTCTAATTAATCAATATCAGATTTAAAAAGCTTTATGCAATGTAATTTATAAATATCAGACTTTTCAAACAAAATTATCTTATTTTTAATATTCAATTTTATAAATAAAACTATCTTATTTCTCAATATCTGATTTATAGAATAATTATCTGATTTCTCATTATCATATTTATTTGACTATAATCCTCTGATTTCTTATTACCAGATTTATTTGATTATAATCATCTGATTTCTTATCATCAGATTTCTTTAACCGTATCATTTGATTTCTTTATATCAGATTTCTTCGATTATTATCATAATTATCTGATTTTTAATTATTAGATTTATTTGACTATAATCATCTGATTTCTTATCAGATTTATTCGATTAAATTAATCTGATTTCTCACTATCAGATTTATTCGATTAAAATCATCTGATTTCTTACTATCAGGTTTCTTTAATCATATCATCCGATTTATCATTATTAGATTTCTTTAACTATATCATCTGATACATCAGTATCCGGTTTATTTAACTATGGCCATCTGATTTCTTAATATCAGATTTATTTAGCTATAGCCATCTGGTTTTGTAATACCAGATTTAATAATTATCTTCTGATTTATCATCATCAGATTTATAAATATTTACTGATTTTGACATAATGTTCAGATGCATCAGTTTTATTATCATAAGAGTTTTTTTTTAATGCAAACTCTTTGTAGTACTTTTTCAAACTTCCTACACTCTGTATGTGTCTAGTTTCTATTCAACTAAAATAGATCTAAGCGATTTATCATTAACTATCGCTTTCAAATTTGTAATTAATTACTTTCATAAAACAACAAACTTAAATTTTTATTCATTTTAATTTCAGGCTCTATAGTACCGTGATTCATATGTTTGTTTGACAATGATTATTGCATAAGTTTTTTCTTTTCTTTTAATAATCATTTTAATATCTACTTTTGGAAACATCAATAAACTATAATGTATACAATTTGTGCAATAGTAAATCAAAAACATTCTTTTATGTTTTAGTTTAATTTAACAATTATAATTTAAAATGAGTCTGGCCTTTGTTTCGTTGCTATATTAGTTTAAATCAAATTCATTAATATACGAAACATTTTCATTTATAGATTATAGAGTGATTAGATTATAAACATCTTTTATGAACTATAAACAACGGACTTTAATCAAACTTATACCTTTACACATTAGTGTAATATAACTTTTAAATGTAGCTTGTGTAATTAATAATTTATTTATATTCTAGAAATTGTATTCTATTGTATAAACTTTACATTGATGCCACAATATATCTATCAAGTTATTTTGATAATCTTATGTATTTCAATAGATATTTTACATTTATATACTTTAAAATTTATAGATATTTCATTGTTTAACTGCTTACCATTTTCAATCATTTTTACCGTCTTATTTCCAATCGTAAATAACATCATCATTTTAATGAAAACAATCTTAGTTTTCATTTGTTGTATTTTTCGTTCAGACTTCTCATATCGAGCCATAAATATGACTCTAGTTCGACTTGCGATGCGGCACGCTCCAACGCGTCACCTCGGACTTCATAGAGGGTCTGGCTTGCTCGACTTGAATCTCGACTAGAACAATGAAGCCCTTGTGCCTGACACATGTAGTCGATAATTTCGACTTTTCTTCTCCGTGTCGTAGTTATGAAAAATCCGTTCTTTGTCACAGATTTGTACAGGCCATTGATTGGTACTTAATAAAATTCTGAAACAAATCATTTTGTTAATAACCACGATTTTAAAACTTCACTGTTGAGAAGCAGAAATTATTTACTTATCTTTGAACTTTCACAGAATGAATATTTCATCACGAAGGCTTTGCTATATGACATTCAATACTCCAATTTGTACTTCTTTAATAATTATTTTGTTATACTAGAAGTTTTCTCTGTACTAAAATTTTCAATTTAACAAATTCATCTTTCCTAGTCATAATCCATTGTTTCCTTCTTATTTATTCTGCCATTTAATTTTCATTTAAATTTATTCAGCATGTTGAGAATGCTTTTCGACATTTCGATGACAGATTAGTATTCCTCTTAAAATTTCATACGTCTGCAGGCTTAGAGATGCCACAGTGCTGGAGTCACTACTCTCACTTTGTTGTAGTAGCTTCGTATATATAATAATTATCTTTGATTAAACATCTGTTTGTCTCATATCACACGATTTTCACTTATTCTTCTCGATTAAAGTTTTATTTTTTTGTGCACCAAAATGCACTTTTACAATGAACACAACGATCGAGATTTTCAATATAAACAGTTATTTTTACACAGTAGAAATCACAATTATTTAACCACGTATCTGGGCCCATAACCTATTGGAAATAGGTGTTAAATAAATGATAATACACAATGTATATTTCAAATAAAATAACTTTCGTTTATTCAAACTCGCACAAGAAAGGAATAACGTCAGTAAAGTGCGACTGCTCTAGCTAGATGCTCTAGTACGACTAAAAACACTTGACAAAAGAGCATAAGAGAATATCGGGGCTGACGCATATAGTTCCCTACTCTTTTCTATATCTCGCATTTCAGTTTATCTCTTTGGGACATTTCTTAGTAAGTCGATTCATTTTTGTACAAGCATGTATTAGTGTATAACTACAGTTACACACATACGTATGCTAAAGCATAGCGATATTCCAACAAAAAGTTTATAAATTTTATAAATTTACAAATAATATATAATGGTTATATAAATGAATAAAGTTCATTACAACATTCTATGTTAAATCGTTATTTAATTATTATGTAATGCAGTTAAACATGAAGAAGCGTATATAAGAGATTAAGGGGAGGTCGGAGCGAACTTTACCATTGTGACCTCCACCTCGCGCCGTATTTTTCATTATACGTCTAAAATTCACATAGTAACATTTGTTATTGTGTATAGAACAGTGAACAACGGCGTTTTTTATTATTAATAGCTTCAAAAGTTTGTTATTATAAAATATTATAATTGACCAATAGAAAACGGCACAAATGACGGTCATATTACCGTTTCTTAACATGTACTTGAAGTTTCGAACGTCAGAATCAGACGAAAATAATGAAAAATTTTTTTTTGATTTAGTATTTTATTCTGATAGATACATGCAAAATATGAACTAAAACGGCTATAAAAAAATTCTAACCCCTAATTCGACCCGAAATCCCTTGAAACAGGGGTTGGAAGGTGGTAAATAAGGGTAAAAAAATTCTAAGTGAGCCTAATACAAGTCTTACGGTTTTCTACTTCATACATACTCATTGTAATAGAATATACTTATAATAAAAATTACAACCCCTAACTCGTCCCGGAAGCCCTTCAAATAGTGGTTGGAAGGGGGTGAATATAGGTAAAAAAATGCTAACTAGGCCTAATAAAAATTTTACGGTTTTCGACTATACACATAACCTCAGTGTAATTAGAATACACTTATAAAAAAAATGTCAAACCCTAACTCGTCCGGGAAGCCCTTCAAACAGGGGTTGGAAGGGGTGAATGTAGGTAAAAATTCTAACTCAACCTAATACAAGTCTTATTGTTTTCTGCTTCAAACAAATCCTCATTATGATAAAATACACTTACAAAAAAAATTACAACCCCTAACTCGTCCCTGAATCTCTTCAAATAGGGGTTGGAAGTGGGTGAATATAGGTAAAAAAATTCTAACTTGGCCTAATACAAGTCTTACGGTTTTCTACTTCATACATATCATCATTGTAATAGAATATCTTATAATAAAAATTTTAACCCCTAACTCGTCCCGGAATCCCTTCAAATAGGGGTTGGAAGGGGGTGAATATAGTTAATAAAATTCTAACTTGGCCTCATAAAAGTTTTACGGTTTTCTACTTCATACATACCCTAATTGTAATATAATACACTTGTAAAAAAATGGTAACCGCTAACTCGTCCCGGAAGCCCTTCAAATAAGGGTCGGAAAGGGGTGAATGTAGGCAAAAAATTCTAACTCGGCCTAATGAACGTCTTACGGTTTTCTACTTCACACATATCCGCATTATGATAGAATACACTTATAAAAAAATGTCAAACCCTAACTCGTCCGGGAAGCCCTTCAAACAGGGGTTGGAAGGGGGTGAATGTAGGTAAATGATAGAAATAGGCAAAGCGGGCAGCACGCAGGGTGAATAAAATAGAAAACAGCACTTCTCTAATGGTTATTTATTCACAAAAACTACAGGCACGGAAAAGCGCGTCCTCTCTCAATCTGCTTCCAATACAGACAGAGATCCGCGCGCGGCGCTCGCACTGCTTCCAACCTTGTTGCGCTCCCCACCACAACTCGCGCACCGCAGTGCTAACATGTATATTCTCACACTCCCTCTCATTGTTAGCACTTATACATTTAATCTTATCTGTCTAATTATTTACAGTATATAAATATATTACAATGTTATATCCTAAGTGGAATTTTATTGATGAAGCCCAAATTTTTTGTATCAATGAAGACAATCGGTGACTGACAATTACAGCTATCTCTGATATCTAGGACTCTCCTGAAAATACCATGGGGTGTATTTACCATTCCACTTCGTAAACATCTCCGTGATTCTCAGTAGCATACAAAATGTGTTGAGACCTAATTCATATTTAACAATTGAAATGTTAATTTCTCATGCGTAATAAAGGGTAAGGCTTTAGTAAATAGGTCCGTTAACTGATCTTTAGATTTAACCCACGTTATTTTTACATAATTTTTCTTAACACATTCTTTAACATAATGGTCTCTCCTTTCTACCATATGACGCAACTTATTCCCTCCGTCTACGTTCGCACAGGATTGTGCCGCTAGATTATCGCAAAATAGTTCGATTGGGTATAACTTTTTCCTTAGTATGAATTGAATTGAGTTGTGTAACGACAGGATTTCTTGGCAAGCTTCGCTCATTGCTACGTACTCTGCTTGACACATGAAAAGTGCAACACTTTGTTGCTTGTGTGTTTTCCAAGCAACTGTGTTACCAAATAGCTGTATTGCATATCCACAGGTCGTTAGTGATCCTCCGCAATCTGAAAGACTTGTATCTGAATAAGCCTGCATGCTGTCATTGCTGGCTGTGTAATTCAGAGTGAGATACTTGGTACCTGATAAATATTGGAACACTCAATTCACCATTTTCCACTCGAAAACTGTGGGGTTCACCTGATGTCTGCTCAGTACATTGGTCGCGAAGGAAATATCCGGCCGAGTTACTCCAGCTAGATACTGTAGTGAACCTACTGCTTCTCGATACAGTCTGGAGTTGACTGCCTTTTGTTGCTGTTCTTCAGATTCCCTATTCTTTCTCTCCTTATTTGCAACTTGACTTGTCACGATAGGTGTGTTTACTGGTCTCGTTTTATCAACCCCAAATCGCTTGAGCATGTTCTCGATGAACTTAACTTGCGACAACTTTATTACCTGTTTTTCAACGTTTCTATCTTTTTAATTCCTAGAAATTCCGTTGGATTACCTAGATTCTTAATTTTGAATTCGCATCCCAGTTTGTTACTTAATTCATCCAATTCCTTCGAGTCATGACCTCCTAACAATATATCAACCACGTATAAAAGTATAATCATAACACCTCTATGACTCTCCTTTAAAAATACGCATGGATCGATTTTATTGGATGTGAATCGCATTTGATTCATTACTGATGTGAATTTAATATTCCATTTTCTTGAACTTATTTTTAAGACATACAGCGATTTGTTTAGCTTCCATACCTTTCTTTCTTTAAGTTCCCTATTCATATTTTCTTCCAATTCACCATATAAAAACGCTGTCTCTACATCCAGTTGCCGAAGTTCTAAATTATATTTGTTAGCTAATGCAAGGAAAGATCTAACTAGAGGCAACCTTGATACCGGGGCATATGTTTTTCTTAGATCATAGACGTTATTGTCCTTAAAGCCTCGTATAACAAGTCTGCTCTTGAATCTAATTTCTCCATTTTCATCAGTTTTCTTCTTGACCCACCTAGAGTCTATGATGTTGGGTCTAGGTTGACCTTTCACTGATTTTGGTCTTCTATTACTTCATAAACTTCCTTGTCCTTTAGTGCCCTTAATTCAACTTGAATTGATTCAAACCATTTCTGACCTTCCTCAGAGTTCACTGCTTCTCGGAATGACTGAGGGTCTCCCTGTATTTTTGCCAACAGTGCATGATAGGCTACATCTATTTCCTCAGTATTTTTGTCTGAGTCTTCAAGACTGTAGCATATATCGTTCAATGCTTTATGATTAGATGTCTTACTAGGTCTTTCTCTCTTTCTCTTTTGTATTTCAGCGGATTCTACTCCTTCTGAGTCCAAGCATTCAGCGCTTCTTTTTCCTGTTTCTTCTGATACAGTCTCATCCTTAGTTGTTTGATTTCCCTCAATGTATTCTGTTTCTATTGTAAAAATCTCTCTCCGGTTGTTTCGGTTTTCTTAACTATATCCTTGTACACAACTTGTTCCACGCACCTAACATGCCTACTTTCGATTAACTTTCTGTCTTCGGGTACATACAGAATTAACCCTGTAGGTATATAGCCTACTACAAACCCTCGTATACCTCTCGGACTGAATTTAGTTCCCTCTTTCCTAGTTACACGGGAGTATCCTACACTTCCAAAACTTTTAATCTGTCTAAGATCGCAGTTAATATTGGGGGCTAACACATTAATTGGTATACTCATGTCATTAGATTTATGAGGAGTTCGGTTATAGATGTACACACTTGCTTTTACAGCCAAGTCCCACATTGTAGCTGGTATTCCTGAATCACACAAGCATGCGCGAACCCTGACCTGAACAGTTCTGTTGAAGGGTTCCGCCACTCCATTATGTTCAGGAGTGTCGGGGCACGCCAACTGCAATTCTGCTCCAAATTCATTCAAAACCTCCACAGTCGAAGCACCCGTAGACTCAGTTCTTCTATCACATCTCAAGTAACAAAATTCCTCGTCCGAGCCTACAACATTTCTTAGACTTCTGATATATTCTCTCAAACAGTCTCCTACTTCAGATTTGTGTTTTATAGGTGTTTTATTGTGTTATCGTGAGTAATCATCTATAAAAACAACTGCGAATTTATATTCTTTAGGATAAAATACAGGACTGATTGGTTCCATAGTATCGGCGTGAATTTTGTGTAATGGTTTACTGACTCTAGTTCTAATTTTATTGAATGGTAATTTACAACTCTTAGTCATTAAGCATATTTCACAGTCTTTCATACTATTTTCTATATTCAGATTCTTTAATTTCAAATCATTAGGAAACTTTTCAAATAATCCTCTCACATAAGCAGCTGAAGCGTGTCCTAATCTCATATGCCACATCATAACCTCATCGAATTTTCGCTTAGGCAAGCTTTGATTCAAAATATCAATATTCTTACCCATATCCTCATTTTCTCCTGGATTCAATTCATCCAACAAGTGTAACTTTCTGTCTCTCCCTGTGTGTAATAGATCGGATTGTAAATTAGCAATTTTGTCCGTTTTTACATCCTCGTTCACTTCTTTCTCACTTGCTAAAATGTCCTTAACTTTGTTCAATTTCTGTTCATCATTCAAATTGTTTACTAAACTTTCCGTTTCCCCTATATTTATCTCAGTTTGATTACTCCGCGTATTATAATTATGTTTTGCTTCTCTAGTTCCTACCAAAGCAAATACTTTATTTTTCAATTTCCTCAGAATTTTTAGATTTTATTTTCAATTGAACTAACCAGAATGGATTTTTGTAAATTCCAGTTATAAGACTCTCGATAGAAATTGGGTCATATATATTAATAACTTGATTATCCAAATAAATTCTGAGTTCTTGATCTACAAAGCGTTTTAATGATAACAAATTTTCTGATAAATCATCCGAGTATAACACATCCGTTAAAATAACAGTTTTCCCATTTTTCCTTTCTATTGCTACATTTCCTATACCTCTAGTCGTAAGTTGTCCCCCTTTATTCGCACACTTAATCTCATTGTATTTATTATGATCTAACGTCTTAAATATCAGCTTAGAATTGTTAATATGCTCGGTTGCTCCTAAATCCGCAATAAATTTAACAATTACATCGCACATTCTTATCAATGCTAGATTTACATAAATTTGCTTCTTTAGTAATATTGCTACAATTACCCTGATTTTCCTCCTGAGAAGTGTAGTACGCTGAACCAATGTTACGTTGGCCTCTCCGACTTTGACCTTCGCGATTACCACGTCCTCGGTTTACACGTCCTCCTCTGCTCGTCCTCGTGGTACCTCGGTTTGTCCCACTTCCTCGGGGTCCTTCTGAGGCCCGTGGGGCATTAGAGGAGCAATTGTCAGTAGATGAGTAGCGCTGACGTTTGAATTGGGAGCCTCCGCTCTGCTCGCCCTTTCTCTTATGCATTACACAAGGCTCCGGGCAACTGGAGCTGATGTGGTCCCTTACCTTGTTGCAATTATAGCAGACCGTTTCTCCCGACGTGGGACAGTCCCGACTTATGTGGCCGTTCTTACCACAGCTGTAGCATCGAAGACTGAATTGCTCATTGATGCAGAGCTCCTCCGGCTACTGTCAGTACCATGTCCTGAGGCTTGTCCTCGACCACTGTATGCCCTTAGCGCCATTCTTGTGGATTTTGGGTCGACCTAAGTGATTCCTCCTGTAGGATATATTTTTTAAGTTGATCATCTGTAATTTCGTGTCCAGTAGATTCCTCCACTAAACAATCAGCTACAGTCACGTCAGGTACCACGTCTTTAATTGCTTGTACGAATAAATCCTTTTTGTCTTTTTCCGGTAATTTGTCAGCCTTAGGCGTAGATTCATAAATTCTGACTTTTTCGTCAAACAAGTCCCAAAATTCAGACGCTCTTTGCTTTCTGGTCTGTATCTTAAGTTATTTAAATCGTTTCACGCTGTCAGTCTGGTTATTCTGTTTTCTAATCTCTTAAATTTTTTTAATTTTTCCATAATTTCCTTAGGTTCTTTTAATTCTAAGATTTTAGAGTAATAAGACATGTCAATGTGGTTTATAATTATGTCTCTAACTTTGTGCTTGTCCTCAACTAATTTAATCGCGTCTTTACTTCCGTGTGATTCTACTTCGAAAACATAATCTAATTTCGTTGTTTTTACTTCTGACATCAGATAGTCCTCAAATACTTCAAATTTAATATTATTTAATAATTTGTAACTTCTATTTGTGTTACTCTCCTTAGTCGCGATTTCAATTTTGATTTTATCAGTTATTGCAGTGATTGGATTTGTAATGTTTACATTTTCTTTTAATTTTTCTATCATCAGTGCTTCTACTTATAAATCTATATACTCTCTCAAGTCTATATTATTATTACCTTTATTTCCAATTGTATTTTTATTAATTTTATCATTTCTTACCCTAAAGTTAGGAACACATATTAATAATTGGTCAAACTCCGTATCCTCAGCACGCTGAACCTTCTTACTGACGCTATTTCCACTTGGAGCATCCCAGTCCTCATCGTCTCCGGCAGTGTAATCCAGTTCCGGGATCTCACCTTCCTCCATTGAGCGATTTAAAGCTTCATCATCTATGGTAGCTGTAAAATCATCATTGGAGATAGGCACCCACTTAGGATGACCCAGCGAGGGTCGATGACTTGTGAATGCAGCTGAAGCTAAGGTTTCCTCTCCAGTCTCATCCTGTGCCTGGTCTTTAGGATCGGGAATGACCCGAATTGAGTTTGTGATGTGCTCAACACGTACTATAAGTGGTTTACTTTTCATGTTAACTGATTTGGTTTCAGTCTCCTTTTCCTCAGCTGAATTTATTGCCTCAGTCACATGAGACTCAGTGACCTCAGTCACCGTGGCTGTAGACTCGTTTTTGCCTTGGATAGGCAAGCGCACTGGAGCGGCTACAGCGCCAGCAGGTCGATTGCCCCAGTCCATAAGTCTTGAGAAGAGCCGCTCAAAAGTGTTCTCGACAAGAGTCCTATTCGCCTGAGCCTGTTGTTCCAGAAAACTCGTCTGCATCTCAATTAGACGCTGCATGGTTTCCTGTGCCTGATTTTTCATGGCACTATCTAGTGCAGCCAATGCCTCCTTAAGTTGGTCTCTGGATACAAAGAACTTCTCTCTGTACCTTTGTTTTGGCTCCGAAGCTAAGAATACTCCTGCTTCTCCTGAGCAGTTCCTCAGAACAAATTGTCTCTCTTCCTCAGTGAGAAGGTGACTTATAAATTACAAGTTCAATTAGTTACATGTCTTACAATTCGTTTAAATTGCTGATTATTCGTAGATTGTTGTTTAGATTTTTATTTGTTTTTTTTATTCTTCTGATCTTTATTTATATATTTAATAGCAATTTAACTTTTACTTGTCCTTAATAATTTTATATATTCTTTCACGTCTTTATAATATTAATCAATTCCTCAACTAAGTGTCTTATTATGTTTATTATTATTTTTGAAAGCTACTAGGTTCAGTAGTTCTAAAGAATGTTCTCGAGCTTCATATGACCTCTCGAGGTCAATGGGAATCGTGGGTCAAACTATATCTGAACGTAAAATTTTCCGCGCTTGCAGAATCCAAGGTCAAAAAGATGATATCTCTTAAATTAACAGAAGTTGACCTTCAAATGACCTTGATCCTGACGTGTATATGTCATAAGGACCACGGATTCGTGATCAGAGCACCCGAAAACATATAGATCACTTAGTTTGTTCGAAGGGCATTTCCGATTTCATTTTGTAGTCGTGTGTTATCTGTAATAAAAATATTAAAATACCGCAGCAGATTTTATGCTTCTATACTTAAATAGGTTAATATAGGTAACAAACCAATAAAAAGTGTAGAATATCATAAGTATCTAGGATTGTTATTCGATGTCAATATGAAATGGGACAAATATATTGACTATATTGTAAAAAGAACTAGATATCTAATATTTATGTTTGCCAAACTTAAAAATATTATGGAATCCACAACATTAATGATAATTTATTAAGCATTTTTTTAATGCTTAATAAATTATGGAATAATTGTCTGAGGAGGAGCATGTAGTAATACCCTAAACGAAATACAAAGAATTCAAAACAAAATATTAAAAATCATAAATAAAAATCGATTCTCAGAGCACTGTCTTCTACTTTCTATAAGTCATTTATTCCTTTTAGAATCTATTTCATTTCATTATGAAGCACTGAAAGAAATATATAAGTCCAAAACAAGCAATGCTAGAAATAAAAGTATTCTATTACCAAAAATAACTAAAACAATAGGTAAAAAAACAGCTACATAGTAGCTATAAAAGTGTTCAACGAGTTAACAAATGATCTCAAATCATTGACTACCAGTAAAGTTAATACAAAGAAAAAATTAAAACTATTTGTAATGAATCTATAAGTTTAGATATAACTATCAGCTCAGATCACTTTGCGTGGAAATTTTATCTGATGCTAACAAGAATTTTTTTATTTTTTTTATTTATTATTTTAGTTTTTTAATTTTAATTTTTATTTTGTATTTTTAAGTTAATTTTTAAATTAGTATTTAAGTATTTTGGTTTCTTCTCTATGTTATTTACGCCAGCCTATATAAAGGTAATTTTATTTACCTCTTTAGCAAATACCAAAATAAATACCAATATAAAGGTCACTCAATTTTATCTCTATTGGTTACATGTACATTTTTTTGGTCTAATAAATAAATATCTACAATTTCATCTCACCAAATATCATCCAGGCTATCTATTTTAGATAAAAGAACACTAACTAATTCGAGTGATGAACTTACATCAAGTAAAAATTCGATAGCACTCAAAAATATTTCTTTATCAATACGTATATTGAGATTTCCTTTAACTGGAAGTGCTATAAAATATTTTCTTACACACGGTGTCACTTTAGCTTTACCTAACGTTATATCAATTATTTGCGGGAGATTGTCTTCTCTGACCAAAGTAATCACACCTGAACAAAGAGGTTGGATTTTAACAGTAAGGAAATGTGCTGCATTGTCTTTACTTATAAGAAAACACTCTCGTGTTTCAATTATATTACTCGCTAGTCGAGGACCATTTTGATAATCACGATTAATTTCATAATCGATTGTTACCGGATCAGCTATGTCTAATGGCGTTACACTTTTATCAATATAATCTGTTGCCTCATTACATTCTCAAGGTAATTGATCTAACTGTTTATTGCCAGTCTTGGGCAATCGACCCGCGATGAATCGTCTGGCGTTACTACTCGCGTATCAGATGAAAATAATGACGAAGATTCGGCGGTGGACTGTTGTTTATTTTTCCATATTTCTATTTTTCCCTTTTCTGCTTCAATAGATTGCGCTGATATACCTTCTGTTCGTTTTCGGTCTTCACTTGATAATTTATATGTTCCTGTTCCAACTCCCCGTAAATTTAAATGAATTAATATGCAGCCCGGTTCAATAAAATGGTAATAATCTAGAGTGTACTGATCTTCTTCGTTTTGTAATTACGGAAGCCAACGAGTTCTTACACGCTTACTCGACTTTAAAATATTTTTAGTAGTATTTTTTATATATATAAAATCCCCCATTCACATTTCTTACTGCTAAAAATTCAGTTTTATAAAATAATGTATTTTCATCATTGTCTGTGGTATTTACATTTAACTCTTGTCGTTCTGATGTGTCAAAATTTTCATCTGACACAGCATTTCGTGTCAATGCGTCGGCTACATAATTTATTTTTCCCGGAATATATTGAATATCAAAATCATATACTTCTATTAATTTAAAATATCATCTTTTTAAGCGTGATGTTGAATCTTTTACACTATGAAGCCATTTAAGAGGCTTATGATCAGTAATGAATGTAAAATGTCTCCCGAAAAAAAAATTTATTAAATTGTTCTGCACAAAAAAGCATAGCTGAAAGTTCTTTATCTATAGTGCTATAATTAATTTTTGGTATTGTTAGGACTCTACTCGCGTATGCTTCTGGTAGAACGGATCCGCCATTTTTAATTTCTTTAATTTGAGATAGAACTCCACCAATAGCAAATCGTGATGCGTCTGTTGTTACGTAAAATGGTTGGTCAAACATTGGATGCTGCAAAGTCGGTTCTTTAATTAAATAAATTTCAAATATTCAAAAGCACTATTGTAGCTGTCAGTTCAATTATAAAGTGTATTTTTGTTAATAAATTAGTCATCGGTTTTACATCTTTCGAAAAATTCGGTATAAAGCGTCTATAATATCCTCAAAGTCCCAGAAATTGCTTAATATATTTGGGATTTTTTGGTATTGGAAATTTACTTACAGCTTGCACAGTCTTTAGATCTGGCCTCGCGCCCTGTGATGAGATCACATGTCCCAAGAAAGTGACAGATGCTTTGTAAAATTGTGTTTTCGATGGCTTCAGCGTAATATTCGCGTGTTTAAGATAATTTGCAAATGCACAAAAATTTTCTTTTAGATCACAAGAGTCGAATCAAAAATAGAAAATCATTCATAAACGCAATTCTTTTTTTACGGCGTTTTGCTATATTATTAGTTTGTTCTTGGAATGTTGCTGGTGCATTCATTAAACCAAACATCATTCTTTTAAACTGTAAATGATCAGTCTGAGTTGAATAAGCAGTTTTTTCGCGATCTTCAGATCTTATTTCAATTTGAAGAAATCCCGATTCCATATCTTCGACTACATACTCTTTTGCATCGGATAACTATTCTATCATATGGATAGCAATAGGCATAGGCAATCTGTACGGTATGGTTTTTTCATTTAATTTTCGAAAATCTACAACTACTCGCCGTTGTTTATTTCCTTTAATATCGTGCTTTTTACTGACGACCCATAAAGGACTATTATAAGGACATTCACTCATTTCAACAATTCCTGCTTCAAACAATTTCCCGATTTGGTCATTGACTACTTCTTGCAATTTTTGTTGAATAGGGTACTGTCTAACATTAACTGGAATATTGTCATATGTTTCAATTGTATGTTGAACTAATGTAATTGCTGGTAAAGGTTCGTCAGATATATAAAATATGTCAGCTGTTTTTATAAGCATTTTTAATAATTGTTTGCATTGATCGATATTTAAATGAACTGTTGGCATTTCAGCAAATACTCCCTCTGCTCTTTCTTCGGCAGTGAGAATATGATTAACGGTATACAAATATGCATACCTTTTTGTTCTATAATTTTTTAACATCTGATAATGGCAATCTTTCTGTTATATTATTAATTTCACAAATACCTAATTCTGGATTATCACATCCGAAAATGTCTTATCATATTTTTTACCGTATTTTGACCAAAAAATGTTGCTTTACTTTTTTCTCAAAAGTCCCTAGTTTTTAACCGACTTCGAAAAAGGAGAAGATTCTGAATTCAACATGGCTTTTTCTTTTTTTTACGT
This sequence comes from Gastracanthus pulcherrimus, assembly GCA_949152435.1. Lineage (NCBI taxonomy): Eukaryota > Metazoa > Arthropoda > Insecta > Hymenoptera > Pteromalidae > Gastracanthus > Gastracanthus pulcherrimus. Next base: position 118,879,137 of record OX424573.1, read on the forward strand.
TTGTCCAGCGATTATTCCGAAACTACTCGACCGATTCGGATGAAATTTTTTTTAGTGAAAGGTAATTATCCTCCGATGGTCCCATTCAAATTTTGTGATTGTTGGTCCAGTATCTCGCCATTAATTTAGTTTTTTATGAATATTTTTTCTGTACATTTCGGCCTCTGCCAACTCTGTCCGCCGATTATTCGGAAACTATTGAACCGATTTGGATAATATTTTTCTTAATGAAAGAGAATGATCTCATGTTGGTCCCAATGTATTACTGGGCCAGTATTTAATCAATACTACGTCACTACTGGTAAGTTATTATGTTTTTTCGCCGATTATTTGGAAACTACTGAACCGATAATATTTTTTTGAATGAAAGAGAATGATCCCATTGTGGTCTCATTATATTACTGGGCCAGTATGGAGCTAGTACTACGTAAGTACTGGATATTTTTTTATGTTCTTCCGCCGATTATTCGGAAACTACTGAACCTAATTTGATAATATTTTTTTAATATAAGAGAATGATCTAATGTTGGTCCCACTATATTACTGTACCAGTATGGAGCCAGTACTACGTCAGTACTGGCGATTTGTTATGTTCTTCTACCGATTATTCGGAAACTACTGAACCGATTCGGATAAACTATTTTTTGAATAAAAGAGAATTATCCCATGGTGGTTCCATTATATAACTGGACCGGTATGGAGCCTGTACTACGTCAGTACTGGCGTTTTAATTTTATGTTTGTCCTGCGATTGTTCCAAAAAATACTTGACTGAGTCAGTTGAAAATAATTATTTCAAACTTGCATCTCTTTGCTTATTTAATTTTCTTTATCATTAATTATATTGCATATAATTATATTGATAATATAATTATATTGAAAATAAAATAACCCAGAACTCACCACGTTGAGGTGGCTGCAATTCGAGTTCCACCCAGCTCCTACCCAACTACCCAGCCAAACGTAGGAACAGGAATGACGAACGACTTATGACAATAATATAAAATGTTGTTTTTATATTTAATGCAGAGGAACTAGGAAAAATGTATGCCATTTCTGCGTGGAAGATTTCGCAATCTTTGCATTTCTTTCAGCGCTTTTGCATCCTGGGGATTTTTCAATAATTTATTCATATCTAGATCAGATATCGCTATACCACCTAAAGTTTTTACTCGATGACAGTCTTATTCAGTGTGATGCCTTGCAATTTGTGGACCGTCACAGCCCAACTCAGGATTATCAGGACCATTCTGCGCTCAACATCTCCGTATCCTTTGATTGCTTGGAATGTTGTAGTTACAGGTGCGACTGCGACTTAACTATTACAATCTTTCGTTCGAGATCCTATTGTGTCGTCGTCGAACTTAATCAACACTGCTTCTGGTAATTCCCCAGCTTCTAATTGGTCTTTTCGCAGTGCTGGCCATTTGAACTGCTCTACTACTCCCATTGCTCCATTGACTAGTCCATCTGAAATTGAAATATTGCGTCTAAGCATCACACGGGACCCTTTGGCTCATTTTATCATATGCAGAAGCCCTCTGCAGTTGTTCACGTCCGCAGGAATTACGTTGCTTGGTGGCTTTCTTCCGTACGTCGCAGGCTCACGAGATTCATCGACTGCATTCATGACATAAATATGAGACGATTCGGCAATGATGTTGGTCATTTTCAAATTGTATTCATCAATCAATTTGATCTTGGATAAATTCTAACTAAATTCCGCACCATCTGCGAAATCTTCTGTTAATTCGACCCTTCTCCTCTCGCACAACAATTCTAACTGGGCGGTAGTTAGTTCGCTGAATCGCAGGTTGTTCAACAAATCTATGAACTCCACATCGTTCTGCTGTCTCATATTAATGGTCAGTTCGCAGAAAGAGAACTGATGCCATAGGTGGATTTCTGCTGCACACCACGATGGTTATTTAAAACACCAGTGACCTGTTACTGGCGGAAGCTGCATGATATCACCGAACAGTAATATGTTCTCCCTACCAAATAACTTTTCATTGTGTTTGAATTCTTGCCGTCTCAGATGTATCATATGTAGAGTCTCATAAGAAACCATGGATATCTCATTTATTATCAGCCATTTGATGTAGCGCCATGTTCTTCTTTCTTATTCGAGTTGTTGACCTGTCATTTTTCAATACGTCATGGTCTTACCGTTTTTAATTGACAGAGAAAAGACTGAGTGTAAAGTTTTCCCAATTATCTGGCGAGCAGCGACACCAGTTAAAGCAGCAACTTCGATAAACTTTGGTTTTGCCAACACATCAACTGTGGGGCCATAACAACGTTTCACGTGTTCAACCAACAGTTTCAAAGTAAACGATTTGCCACTGCCCGCACCGCCCGTTATGAACTGCAACATCTGGATTTCATCACCTCTTATCTATCATATCTTTTTCGATAGCTATAGTAACTTAGCCGAAAAGTTCTTTTTGTTGCACGTTTAGACTTCTTACACCAGCAACAAATACATCATCAGGTATTCCTGCAATTTCATCCTCGGCTAAACAAAAATCATCCGGATCATATATTATTTGTTCATCCGCATGAATCACAGGTTCGTCATTGTTTACTTCATTTGCAGCTTCACGTACAGCGTTAAAGGCTACGGCTTGAGCCAAAGCCTGCTGAATGAACTGTTCTACGTGAGCAAACTCTTCTGTATTTAAATTTCCAAGTAAAGGTCTCAGTTCATGTTGTCGTCTAATGAAGCCGGCTTCTGTAGACTCGTTCTCCAGTAGAAGTTCGTTTTTATTTCAAAACGGTATATGACAAACAATTAAACTGCAGTAATAACCCTCTTTGTCACTGTTCAGCGTATAATATCGAGTGCGCAGCACAGCTGGTTTGCTTTTTATTCGCATGCGTGTAGGATTTCTCAGAGTTATATACCTCAAACTTTCTTCCTCGATATTTTCATTCAGTTCGATATCTCCATCATCTTCTGTCCAAACTTTATTCGACACCGATTCGTATCTGACAGCAAATTCAGCCAAGCTTAAACCTTCAAGTTCCTCTGGTCTCTCGATGTAGCGATCGAAAATGTTATTTAACGTTGAAGCTTCATCACCTTCCAATCGTAATATTCGAAATCTTTCATCGGGCTTGCAGCTATTTACAAACACAGCCTTGCATGAAGACATTTTCAGTGGAAGGTGACACACTCTATAAGCGCATTCTGGAGCACTGACTAACCGCAAAGAAAGAATGGCCATTGATACGGAAAATAACTGATTCCATACAGTTCCACCTCGTCTTTTAGCATTTTGTATCGCTTCTTTAACGACATCGCCAGTGTCATTCGGCTCACACTTGCTGGCATACTTCGCCACGTAATATGCAACGGCAGTGACAGAACCGCATGGTTGTATATCCATACTTTCATCCCAGAGAGTCAGAAGATCAGGATTATAATTATTTACCAGGACTTCATCCGCAGTTCTGCGTAAGATGCAAAAACGCCCGTTATTTGCAAGAGTTTCATCAGGACACAGTCACACTGTTTGATCACTGACAGGTCTGGGAAATCCGAATCGGCAAGTACAGTTGTCTTTGTAACAAGTAGCAGTGTGTATGTGCATTTGTACGCTTTCCACTATATGTCGTAATACTGCGTTGTCAGAATCCAATGAGCAAGACACAACTTTGTCAATCACATCCATACCCTGTCGTAGCAAAATCAGGAACATTTTCACACCAGACAAACATATGCAAATGAGGGCTTCCTCTGTTCTGAAACTCTATTCTGTACCAGAAATCTTTTATAGCACCACCCAAAAAGTCAGGGTTATTTTTCAAATATTTTTCAATTAGTGCATTTACTCGTACCATAAATTGCCTTGCGACAATTACTGGGTAACGTTGAACCAAAGACAGTCTTTCAGAGAATCTCAGGCTTTTGGCTTCGTTCGGATTACGACCAGCAGCAATAAGAAATGCTTCCAGCATATCCAACCAATTCAAGTCATTGCAAGAGAAGGTTAGAAACCATGTAGGAGCTCCCAGGCTCTTGACCATTGCAATTAATTTCGAGCAAACCCGTCTCCAATACGATGTAGATCCTCTTATGTTTCGCATAATGAAATGTATGTTATCTATCTAACCCTGAGGTGTGTGATCTCCTTGTCGCATTCTACATGATACGGATACACTAGCTTTAGCACGAAAGTATTCGACAATAGACAAAGCAAAGAAAAGGGAGTCTGTCCGCTGGAATTGTCTGTCACTACCCATAACGCGTGCTTGGAAATAATCTAAAGGGGTTATGGTGATTTCTCTCTGCTCTCCGAACCCATTTTTACCATCAGGAAAGAGAAAATACCAACCCAACTCTTCCATGCGTCGTTCTCTCTCAATATTTAAAGGCGGTGCTGTTTTTCTTCGAACATCGACTAATCTCACTTGGTCATCGTCTAAATTACCATTATTGATAGTAATAACACTTTCGACGTTAGGTATTTCATCATCTATTGAGTGAAGCATATTTGTAGTGAAAACAACCTGGATTTCTGCGTTTTCACAAATACAATCTGCTGCTCTAATATCTACTTCATTAACATCCTTTTCGATTAAGGGATGATTTCCATCTTCCGTGAACCGGGTTTCAAATGAGGTATCTTCTACACGTTGTTGAATTTGTATATTTTCTGGTGTTATCTCTAACGGAGTCAAAGTATATATATTTAAAGTATGTACATTACCATTTTTCATGGACAAGTTTCGACGTAAGGTTTCAAACAAACTCCGAATATTTGTAAAACGCATATAACAAGAGACTCCTCTGGTTGGTGCTTTGTAGCCTTTGGGACCTCTCGAATGAGAATCAAACATCTAGAAATAAGTAACATCAGCTTGATTATTACGATATAAAGCAATCGATGTTAAGTTAGCTGTAAGTATTCCATAAGTATGTTCAGAGAAAAAAATGGTTAGAGCATTTTCCAAGTTTCTGAATCCAGCATCAGTATAATCATTAATTAGATGGCAGTTCTGTCACCCTAAATTATTCTGTATTTGCTTCCACTGAATTAGGAGCGATTCGGTTCGCTACACATTCTCGATAGAACCTATCTCACGATAGGAGTACATAGTCGATATCACTTGCACACCAGTTATTCGGGTCGAGTAGACAGAATGCAATGCAAGCAATTGCTGCCATTGCTGTACACTGATTTCCACGAGAACTGATATCAGATCTGTCTCTGGCTTGATGGAATGTACCACGTAAAATTGACACATTCTCCGACAAAATTACGTATCTACTATTCGAATCGGGTGGTAGCCCTTGAAAATCATTTTCTGGATTCCTAATTACAGTATCATCAACAACTTGTGCTAGTTGAGCTACGTCAATATTATCGGGGATGAATGGAATCACATCATGATACAAAGAGTGTTTCTTCATTAACCACTGCAAGGCTACTTTTAATTTATCAATATCGATTTTCAGTTCTCTTATGCGCTGTAGATTTTCCAGACTCTCCGCGACTATAACAATTCCAGCTTGACTTAATTATAGCAGAAGTTGCTCAGCCAATTTAACGACGTCTTGCGCAAATAGAATAACTTGCCCTCTGCACCAATCTTGACTGAATCGATTGTGAACTTTGATGATTTTCAGACGAGGCACAATTCGGCTGAGAAGTCTTTGCTCAATATCCGATAAATTGACCAATTCCTCAGACACAGATGATGTTTCCGCTTTATTCCAAAAAGCTTGAGGTGGAATTTTTCATTTCTTAATATTAGTTGTACATCGAGAGCAGGCTAAAACAGTTCCCAATTCCACTAGATCTAAAGGTATGATAGACGACAATTGAGTTGCATTCAGATTGCACCGTTGTTGTGGATATAGAGACTTTTTACATATTGTACAGGGCACGTCGCAAAATATGTTGATAGCCTTAAAATCCGACGTATGAAATGAACTTCTTTTCTTGCTTTTTGTGTTACGGGTTATTTGTAAGCGACGTTCTCTTTATTCGGAACTCTCGTTTGCAAGCCGATTGTGAATCAAGTAGAGACGATGTTCTCGTTCTTCGAGAGTCTTGTTTGCAAGCCGATTGTGAATCAAGGAGAGACGATGTTCCCATTCTTCGAGAGTCTCGTTTGCAAGTCGATTGTGAATCAAGGAGAGACGATGTTCTCGTTCTTCGAGAGTCTCGTTTGCAAGCCGATTGTCAATCAAGGAGAGACGATGTTCTCGTTTTATTTTTGGATATGCTTACTTGACATGGAAGCACCCATATATATATATATATATATATATATAATACCACATAATACAATACATAATATAATAAATATTTTATGATTCGACTCATTACTATTATATTTTAAATATAATAAAAATAATAATAACAATACATAACACTGCAGAGGGTCTTAGTGTCATGTATATTGTATGCGCTCCGGCACACCTATCCGATATAGGTCAACTAGTGTTGAACACATGTATACGAAGCCCTCTTTTCTATGTGTACCAATATGCCCACGACACCCACGCTCCCTCCGCTCAGAAGTGGCGGCGACTACCCTCCTTGCCTACAGACGCTGTAAACGCACCGTCCCTTTATACTACGTCCGTGTACCAGATTAACTATAGAATGACCAAGATGCGTTATTCAAACCGAGAAATGGTTTCAAGTTGAGTAGCCATTTGAGATTGATATTGAGTCACGACCATGGTCGTTTATAGTTAAGACTATGACTTTCAACGTCACTTTCCAGCAATATTCCAACAATGCTCCTGAGATAGAGACGCTGATGTCAATTAAATATTTCCAGTGGAATGTAAACTCCATAGAAAAGCAAAGAAAAGGCGGAAGTGTTAAAGCAATTGGTTTTTCTCCACGCTCTAGCCTCGTATTACGCGCACACGCATTTTATATATCAAAGTGTGCTCGATCGATGCATCATCGACTTGCTCTCGGCGTCAGTTAGCCACGAACGACCAAAGCGTAAACGTCTAAACGCTAAACATTCAGAGAGTCGAATAAAGTTCACAGTTATAATTACTCAGACTCTATTTATTTAATGCAGTAATAATCCTCTCTCCTTATCATTTCCTCACTAATATTAATTATTTCAACACAGATCAGTGCTGTTGGAACAATGCCAATAACTACCCACACGGAGAAATTGTAGAATCTACAAAAGATTTGAAGTTTTCCCAAACCCTTTTTTCCGTGTAGAGTTAGAAGGAGTATCGCGCGTGCAGGAACTGAATTTCAGTGAGCTTTTATGAGGCGGTTTTTTGTGTAAAAGACGAAGTCCAATGCTCTCGATAATTTGTTTCGATAGGCCTTTTTGAATATGCACGCTTTTTAAATAATGAAAAAAGTACCTCTACTTTTAATTATAACTTTAAAAAAATGATCTAACAAGAAGGTAAAACTAGACGAAACCAGACGACCTTTACGTGATTGAGAATACCAGGCATGGTAAAACAATTAGGAACAAATCTAATTCTTATGTATTTTGACCCGCTAAACAGGAATCTAACCCTATTTTTGGCCCATCGTCTAAGCATTGATCCTTATCCTCAATAAACACCACAAAACAGCAGTTTCCCTGGTAACAAACTGATTGTAATTCTGCTGTCATTTTGCTGTAATTTCCTTGCTTATAGATATGGAAATTACAGCAGGACACGCGTTGTCTGCTTCGTCATTCTACCATGTTTCTGTCGACAGGCAATTACGTCAGTCACTTTGCAGCACACTTGCGGCAGACTTATGGCAGCTAAAGTGCACTCAAGTAGGTCATATTTTTTACACTCGTACATGCAGTAGAATTGCAGTAAATCAAGCTGAATTGTATCATGGGGTAAATATTTTCTAATCGCTCGGACAGCTGAATTGCGGTAACATTGAAGTAGACGATTGCGTCAGGTTCTTTGCGGCAGACTTGCGTCAGTGAAAATGCATTTAACAGGTTTGCACGATGCAAGCGCACATGCAGCAGAAATGCGTCAAACTAGCGTCAGCCAGAGTATAAATCCGAGTCCAAATTAAATTATAAAACATTACCAAATTATTGATTTACTTGTGAAATAGATATGTGTAATAGCTATAGAACATTAAAGTGATTGTCCACCACTAAATAGACGTTGAAAAATAAATTGGTGTAACAGTGTATGCAGCTACATAAAATTCTGGTAATATTGTTAAAAGAATATACAATCAAAATATACATTTCAATATGAACAAAAATATTAATGAATTTAAAAACAAATAAATATTTAAAAAATATTCTAACCCACTTGTAGTGACATATTTCTATTCTACAATAACTCGCGCCTGAGAACCTCTGCTGTTCATAATATAGATAAACTACATTAATAAGCAATATAAACAAAAAAAATATGAATAAAAAGTAGTTTTTACACTTTTAAACCAATATTAATATTTCTACCGTTAATGTTGTAATAAAATATTTTTTATTTAATTTAATGTTTTCCATTTTAAAGATTGTAAACATTACTGAAGAACACATACAAGTTTTAGAATCAAACAATTTATATCATATAAAAAAAAGTTGGTTTGAAAAAAGTATGGTCTAAATACGTCATGTACGTGTTCACGGAATAAATAAATTAATATTAAAAAAATGTAATAAATTTTATAACTGAAAAAATATCTTAATAAATTTAAGCGCGGAAACCTGGGCACTACAAATAATTACTAAAAATGTTTTTAATTATATATTTTTTATTTGATTTTAATTTTTCAATAGTAATTTTATCAAATCTACCGGATAAAATTCTTGAAAATATGTTTAAGTAGAAAAAGGAAATGGTTTGCAAGTCGATAATTCATTGAATTATTAAAACTTATTTAAACTTATTTTGTAACAATAAATGAGTAACAAATAAATTTTATTTCGGTAAATTTGAAGATATAATATATATAGAATGCAATGTTTGAAGCTATATATTGAACGATACATATAGAGGAAAAATATTTTTAATTTCTTAGTTCCATACTTTTGAAAAAAAATATTTAAATATTTCACAGCATTATTTACTTGTAAACAATTAGCTTTTTCGGCTCACGCTTCTATATATTTCAATCATTTTTTCGGTAGATTGCATATTAAAAATAAATAATATGAAAATAATACATTGAACATGCATATTAGAAAAAAATTATAAACCCTAAAGAATTAAAATCAAATAATTAATATAAAGTTGCATTATTATTTTGTACATATACCATATTAATTATTTAACAAATGTTTTATACGTTTATTTCAATAAAATGCGATTTACATGTTTATACTCGAGCTTCCGCAAGACTTGCGCAATGTTGCCGCAATGGATCTACTGCAAGTTCTTCCCCGAAATTCTTGTGCAATTCTGCTACACTTACGCATGCGTTATCGGGACCTAAAACTTGCACTTGAGCTTCCATAAGACTTACGCAATTCTGCTACGTACAACATGCCGCATTAACCTATCAGCAAAATTGTAACAGAATCAAGAAACAGACTACGCATGCTCTGCGAAATTGCGGGGTGCGGTACATTATACTATCTAAGTTATGTGGCTAAAAATCGCAGGCGTGATAAAACGATTAGGCACATAGCTTATTCTTATGCGTTTTGACACGAATCTGACCCTATTTGTGGCCCATCGCCTAAGCGCTCGTCCCAAACCTAAAAGAAACTCCCTAAAATAGCAATTTTACATGGCTGAGAATCGCACGGGCGCTAAAGTAATTAGGGACAAAGCATACTCGTATGTATTATGTCCCGTTGAACACGAGTCTGGCCCTATTTTTGACCCATCGCCTAAGCGCTTGTCCAACCCTAAAAGAAAATCCCCAAAACAGTAGTTTTACATGGCTGAGAATCGCCCGGGTGCTAAAGTAATTAGGGACAAAGCTTATTCTTATTTATTTTGACCCTCTGTTGAGGAATGTGACCCTATTTTGGGCCCATCGCACAAGCCTTCGTTCCTAACCGTAATAATCATCCCAAAACAGCAGTTCTATGTGGCTGAGAATCGCAAGGTTGGTAAAAAAATTAGGGACAAAGGTTGTTCTTATGTATTTTGACCGGTTGAAGCATTTAACCGTATCCTTAATAAACATACCAAAACAGTAGTTTGAAATAACTGAGAATCGAAGGGTTGGTAAAACATTTTGGGACAAAGCTTGTTCTTATGTATTTTGCCCTGCTGAATACGAATCTGACCCTATTTTTGGCCCATCGCCTAAGCGCTCATCCCAACCCTAAAAGAAAATACCCAAAACAGCAGTTTTACGTGGCTGAAAATCGCCCGGGAGCAAAAGTAATTAGGGACAAAGCTTATTCTTATGTATTTTGCCCCGCTGAACACGAATCTGACCCTATTTGTGGCCCATCGCCTAAGCGCTCGTCCCAAACCTAAAAGAAACTCCCTAAAATAGCAATTTTACCTGGCTGAGAATCGCACGGGCGCTAAAGTAATTAGGGACAAAGCTTACTCGTATGTATTTTGACCCGTTGAACACGAGTCTGCCCCTATTTTTGGCCCATCGCCTAAGCGCTTGTCCAACCCTAAAAGAAAATCCACAAAACAGTAGTTTTACATGACTGAGAATCGCCCGGGTGCTAAAGTAATTAGGGACAAAGCTTATTCTTATGTATTTTGACCCTCTGTTGAGAAATGTGACTCTATTTTGGGCCCATCGCACAAGCCTTCGTTCCTAACCGTAATAATCATCCCAAAACAGCAGTTCTATGTGGCTCAGAATCGCCCGGGAGCAAAAGTAATTAGGGACAAAGCTTATTCTTATGTATTTTGCCCCACTGAACACGAATCGGCCCATCGTCTAAGCGCTCGTCCCAAACCTAAAAAAAACTCCCTAAAATGGCAATTTTACATGGCTGAGAATCGCACGGGCGCTAAAGTAATTAGGGACAAAGCTTACTCATATGTATTTTGACCCGTTGAACACGAATCTAACCCTATTTTTGGCCCATCACCTAAGCGCTCGTCCCAACCGTAAAAGAAAATCCCCAAAACAATAGGTTTACATGGTTGAGAATCGCACGGGCGCGAAAGTAATTAGGGGAAAAGCTTATTCTTATGTATTTTGACCCTCTGTTGAGGAAAGTGACTCTATTTTTAGCGCATCGCATAAACGCTCTTCCCTAATATAAAATAAAACCTCAAACCATCAGTTTTACGTGGCTGAGAATCGCAGTGATGGTAACACAATTGGGGACAAAGCTTGTTCTTATGTATTTTGACCCGTTAAACACGAATCTGACCCTTTTTTGGCCCATCGCACAATCTTTCGACCCTAACCGTAATAGTCATCCCAAAACAGCAGTTCTGTGTGGCTGAGAATCGCACGGCTGCTAAAGTAATAAGGGACAAAGCTTGTTCTTATGTATTTTGACCGGTTGAAAACGAATCTGACCCTATTTTGGGGTATCGCCTAAGCGTTCATCCCTAACCTTAATAAATACCCCAAAGCAGCAGTTTTATGTGACTGAGAATCGAAGGGTTCGTAACAAAAAGACGGACGAAGCTTGTTGTTATGAACTTTGAACCGTTGAACACATATCTGACTATTTTTGGCCCATCGCACAAGCCTTCGTCCCTAACCGCAATAAACATACCAAAACAGCAGTTTGAAATAACTGAGAATCGAAGGGTTGCTAAAACAATTGGGGACAAAGCCTATTTGTTATGTATTTTGATCCGCTGTACATGGATCTGGTGCTATTTTTGGGTATCCCCTAAGCGTTCGTCCCTAACCTCAAAAAACACCGCAAAACGTCTGTTTTGTGTAGCTGAGAATCGCAGTGATAGTAAAACCATTGCGGACAAAGCTTGTTCTTATGTATTTTGACCCGATGATCACGAATCTGACCCTATTTTCGGCCCATCGCACAAGTCTTCGTCCCTAACCGTAATAGCCATCCCAAAATAGCAATTCTATGTGGCTGAGAATCGCTGGGTTGGTAACCAAATTAGGGACAAAGCTTGTTCTTATGTATTTTGACCGGTGGAATACGAATCTGACCCTATTTTTGGGTATCGCCTAAGCATTCGTCACGAACCTGAATAAACACCCCAAAGCAGCAGTTTTATGTGACTGAGAATCGCACGGCTGTTAAAGTAATTAGGGATAAAGCTAATTCTTATGTATTTTGATTCGCTGATGAGAATTGTGACCCTATTTTTAGCCTATCGCGTAAGCGTTCGCCTCTAACATAAAATAGAACCCCAAACAGCAATTTCAACTACCTGAGAATCGAAGGGTTGCTAAAACAATTTGGGACAAAGTTTGTTCTTATGTATTTTGCTCCGCTAAACATGAATCTGACCCTATTTTCAGCCCATTGCACAAGCATTCGTCCCTAACCGTAATAGCCATCCCAAAATAGCAGTTCTATGTGGCTGAGAATCGCAGGGTTGGTAACAAAATTAGGGACAAATCTTGTTCTTATGTAATTTGACCGGTGGAACACGAATCTGACCCTATTTTTGGGAATTGTCTAAGCTTTCGTCCCTAACCTTAATAAACATACCAAAAAAGCATTTTGAAGTAACTGAGAATCGAAGGGTTGCTAAAACAATTTGGGACAAAGCTTGTTCTTATGTATTTTGCGCCGTTAAACACGAATCTGACCCTATTTTTGGCCTTCCGCACAAGCCTTCGACCCCAACCTAAATAATTACCCCAAATGAGAATTTTTATGTGACTGACAATCGCACGGTTGCTAAAGTAATAAGGGACAAAGCTTGTTCTTATGTATTTTGACCTGATGATCACGAATCTGACCCTATTTTTGACCCATCGTACAAGCCTTCGAAAATTAGTTTTCAATCTTATTGTTATGAATTTTGACCCACTGAACACAAATCTGATCTTATTTTTTGCCCTCCCGGTCTAAAAATTGGAGTATCCAAAGAATTACTTCTGTGTCTCAGTTTATAGAGGCTTAAAACAGATATATGTACATGCTTGTGTTTCTACTTTGACCTTTTGGAAAAAATAATTTTTGTATTGGCACTTCAAATTACTAAATTCATAATGGAGGATCCAATATGGCAGCCATAAGTTAAGGAAAATGATCTTAAAGAATTCGTATCTCTTATTAGAGTATAGTAATGCGGGTTGCTTTTGTGTCACGTTGTTGCATAGGTCCCTGGTAAGGAGTCTGTACTGAAAATATCATATTTCAAAATGGCAGAATCCAAGTTAGTAGCCAAATACTAAAGATACATATTTACTGTATGTACTGTATTTTCATAAAATTTATAGCTGCAATAATTCTTTAATCAATTACTTATAACCTATATATCATTGTATTAAATTTGAGTATATCAGCCAATGGTCGCAGTATATTACCTCATAATTCGAAAGCTGAATGTTCTAAGCCTTTTTTTTCTATCTATCGAAATTGCGAAAAACTCCGCAGCTTAAGATGTTTAGAAACATGATGGAACCAAGACAATTTTTTCATTAGTTGCTTTTTTTTAAAGAAAATTCGTTACCACATTCGGCATTCGAAAATCGCTTTATATATAACTTTTTAGATGCTGGCACTGTAAAGGAATGATTCTTTAAAATTTCAAGTACAGGTAGTGAAATATTTTTATGTCTTTGAAGTGATAATTTTCCTAGTTAAGGCGGTAACATACCTAAGCAAATTTTTTTAATTTATTAATTGTAAGAAAAGAAACTTTAATATAAATTAAATTATAAATTTGATTTCTTGCAAGTAAAGACACTATTTTAACATATTTCACTAGAACAGAGTACCATTGTTGATGAAATATGGTAGATAAGTTACTAGTACCATTTTTTGTGTACGCGCAGGCTTCAGGGTACCCATGTTCATGCTATTAGGTCTACCAGGGCTTAAAATATTTGAAATACATACCACTATTATATATTGAGGATATGATTCTTTGAACAATATATGCAGCTCTGTAAGAGCCACTACTAATAGTCTCTTTTGTACCTTAACTCGCTCACCGTCAACTTTCACCGACACAATATCTTTCATCCCCGGCATTAATCTACTAATTGAATCCTCTTTATAAAACTCATTCGCTTTCGATGCAGTAGAATTTGATAAGGTTTTGCCAGCTTTTGCAGTTAACTCTGGCAAAACTCCTTTAATCGATCTTAATTCTTTTGCTTTTTTTGCTAAATATATTGTTGTGTAAAACTCCCTGGAACTTCTCCTAATATTCCAAGATTCTGAAGCAATAGTAAGAATTCTTAGCTTCATGGGATCGTTACATTCCAAGCTCGAAAATTTATCTTTTAACCCTTGCAGGAGGTCTTCTAACTGGAGCAATTGTGATGCTCAAGTTTTGTCTCCATTATTTTGGGAATCGTCATTACCGGATACTAAGCATCCATCACATTCCATACTAACAATACTTTCGTTAGCATGATCAGGAAACATACTATTTAGTCGATAAAGTGAGCAAAAAATGACATGTATTATTATAATTGCAAAAATTTATTCAACAATTCTATGAACATAAATGGGTCAAAATTTAAAAATACAAAAGATCCAAATGAAAATATTAAGGAAATAATAAAAGAAATTAAAATTTGCATTGAAAAATCAAAATACAAAAAAACAAATTTTTGCAACTCCAAGAAAACCCACAAGAAACACTGGATAACAAGAGCAATATTGAACTCTTGTAATACAAAAGAAATACGATACAAACGACTAAATCATAATCCAGATAATGATGAACTCAAAGATAATTACAAAAAATTTGTTAAAACTCTAGATAAGGTCATTAAAGCAGCAAAAATAGAATATGATAAGAAAACAATAGAGATTAATAGAAATGAGCCTGGGGCCTGCGGCGGCTCAGTCGGTAGAGTGTCGGATTCCCACGCCGGTGACCCGGGTTCGAATCCTAGTCTCTGCCGATTGATACAAGCACCTCTGTAAAAATTACATGTGCTTTGTTTACAAACACACCGCAGACCCCCGTCGTCGATTAGCACCACATGGAAGCACAAACATGGCGACGTTAAATAATAATAAAAAAAAAAAAAAAAAAAAATAGAAATGAGCCAAGAAAACTCTGATGGCTTGTATAAATAATAAAATTGGGAAAAATAAAATCAGAAACGATACTACTATTACTCAGTTGAAAACTGAAGATAATAAAATAATTAAAAGTAGGAGAGAAAATGCGAACAAAATGAATAAGTACTATTGCAAACTTGGAGAAACACTGAGTAAGAAAATAAAGATACCAAAACATAAAAAATTAGAACTACCTAAAAGTAATACAAAAACAATCTTTATAAAACCTACAAACGAATTTGAAATTATAAAGATAATAAACAATTTAAAACTGAAAAAAGATGGTGTAGATAATATTAATGCAAAGGCATTGAAAACTATAGCTACAACTGTAGCAGACACTTTGGCTTATGTAATTAATCGCTGTATCGAAACATCAATTTGGCCAGATATGCTGAAGGAGGCTGAAGTGATACCAATATACAAAGCAGGGGAACAAATGATATGGGAAACTATAGTCCTATATCTTTAATATCAAATATAGCAAATATTTTTGAAAAAATCATACACAATAGAATTATAGATTTTATAAGCCATAGTAATATATTAAGTAGAAAACAATTTGGATTTATCAAAAATATTGACACTAAAGATGCATAAAGCCTTATATCCAAAACAATTTATGAAAATTTAGATCAAAGTAAACCCATAGCTATTACATTCATAGATTTGGCAAAAGCTTTTGACACAGTAAATCATAAAATACTGTTAGATAAGCTTTACATATATGGTATAAGAGGAAAGGCGCATAAACTAATTACAAGTTATTTAACCAATAGAAAACAAAAAGTAAGAATAGGTTCACATGTAAATGAATTTGAAAACGTTAATACTGGTGTCCCTCAAGGGACTATACTTGGGCCTCTACTTGTTATACTTTATGTGAATGACTTGCTAACAAACATGCCAGACAATTCCATCCTGTCCTATGCAGATGACACTGCTCTAATATCAAATGGATAAACTTGGTCTGACGTTGAAAACAAAATTAAAAATTACTTAAAAGATGTCTCAACATGGCTTAGACTAAATAAATTAACATTAAATATACAAAAAACTGTTTATATAACTTTTGGAAACTATTGTAACAGTGCAACACAGAAAATTAAAATTAAAATCAATAATGAAAAACTAAAGAGAGTGAATGAAGCAAAATATTTGGGTATAATTTTCGATGAGAATATGAGATGGACCAAACATATTGAATATTTTATAAATAAGACAAGATACCTGATTTTCATCTTTAGTAAAATTTCTAAATTCATGGAAACTAATACTTTAAAAATTATATACTATGCTTTCTTCCACAGCCTTATTAGTTATGGCATAAGTGTGTGGGGTGGTGCGTATCAAAATAAACTACACTTATTGCAAACAGTTTAAACAAAAATTTCAAAAATTATAAATACAAATACTTTTTAAAAAATAATTCCACTTAACCTACAGAAATTATTTGCAAATGAGAGTCTTCGATATAACTATGAAAATTTTAAAGATCAGTATATCAACTCGACGAGTAAAACAAGAAACAAACTATTAAAAATAGTTATATTAAAGCAATCAGTATCTTTAGTAAATTGTCAAATAATCTAAAAATGTTAGATATACGAAAAGTAACAAATATAAAAAAGATACAGGATTGGTTCAGAAATAATGAATGAAATAAACACTGCAACGACAATAGATTGCCAACAATTTATAAATTACAGTTTTTACTGCTGCAGAGAAAAGCAGCACTCATTGAAAACAAACTGGACATTAGTATGTATGGATCCAGAGAAGACTCAGTATTGGCTAATAGTATAATGCTTGATATTAGAACATACTAAGGGCAAATGTAAATCATACAATAATCGCAAACATCGGCGTATCTCCAACTACAATTACAATAAAATGATAAACTCATATCCAAAAATCAGCGATAGTCTATATAATATAACAAACGAAATAATAAATATATGGACACACAAAACAGTAAACGAAAAAGCGAATATCAAACACATAAAATTTATTAAAGGAGCAAATAATGATTTAGATGTTAATAAAGATCTAAATATAGAAAAATATAAACCAGTAGAAACGGTCTTCACTAAGATTGATGAAATGGCTGAAAAGAACAACAAGAAAGCTAGAAAAATGGAAGCTACGGCTGCACTTGGACAAAAGATCAGCAAGTCACAGAATGACATACGGAGATATCAACTACCTAGGATCGAACAAGGCGATTTTTTACTTTGACAGAGGAATAAGAGGAAAACAAATTTTCAAAAACTCAATGTATCCACTTAAACAACAATCATCTTATAATGATATTGTAGTTATTGGCGATATAGTCTTTACATCAAACTGCAAATGTGATTCAGCTAACCAACACAAAGAGATGTTCCCACATTACAGAGTTACCTGTGCTGTTGGACTTACTTGCCCGGCTAGGCTCAACACCATAGAAAAAATATTATATGCAAGAGATAAACGCGCGACAACAGAAAAATTTACGACGGCAAGATCCATGTTAGTGAGGTATTGGTAATATTATAGTGCTAGGTCACAATGATTAAATTATAAGAATAAAAATATTTATAATATCAAAGAAAAATGTACAAAAATATAAAATCTTAAACATGTGCAATGTAATCTTAATTAACGCGAATTAATATAATGCAGTCGTCACATTATTACTAACTATATAAAAATATAGAATTTTTAACACAATTTATAATGATAATATTAATACATAAGGATTTATATGGAAATGTTAAAGAGAGATTATATATCACTGTTAAATTTTTAATAATTTATTAATAATGTTATATAGAGTTGGGATGAAGAGTCAGAAGACCTTCATAACCCAACCAAAGTATGTATGAATGAATGGTGAAGGATGGAATGATCCATGTCTGGAAGTCCGACGTGAATACATTCTATCCTTATGAATGAATAGTACTTGCATTGTACGGTTTAGTATGGCTGGAGGCTTTTGCTGTAATGAATACAGTAAAACTAACAAGCCCTTCTTTTTGTTGTTAATCCGGACCTGCGAACAGGGAATACCAATTCCCTCTACAGGATTTGCGGCGTTATAGTGCATTATTGTGTAAATAATTTCTACTCTATATTGAATTTAGCAAATCTTATATGTAACTCTGGAATAAATAAATAAATAAAAACAAATTATTCTTTTAAGTATACGAGTTGATATATTATAGAAAGTTATACCTTATAACAGGAGGATTAACTAATTAGGCCGATTGTAAGTAATTATAATAACAATATATGCAGCGCGCGTCTCCTTGGCATGCTGCTCAACCACTGCTTACCTGCTAGTTGCAAATATCTCGCTTCAGCCTTGTGTATCCTTTGTACAACGGCAACGTGCAGCCGGCTAGCCTGGTTCCCGGGTCGTTTCCCACGAAACCGGGGGATAAGGATGGGGATCGCGCGATAGGCAGCAAGTGGGAATAAAAGAAAGGGAGAAACTCAATTCTTAACAGAACACACGAATATTTTATCTTCAATTCCGTACATGTGGGGGACGCGTACGAGCCCCCGAGCACGCTTAGGCGACGCGCGGATTTACAAAGTTGGGCGCACAAAGAGCTACGGGGGAAGGGACTCCGTGCCACGGGTTCCCCGAGTCTCGTTACCTACGTCGCGTGTACTATGTACACGGTGCGCCATCTTCGGTAAGTTGAAGTGACATCACCTGTAGCCGCTCTGCCATTTCATAATCTACTTATTGTTTCTTACTCTGAGGAGTGATTCTTTTATAGTGGAAAAGATCCTCTACTAGGCTCGCACGCTGACGCCAAAAAACCACACCTTGCTGTGTTTTTTATTTGAGTCTGGAGGGATTTCCACTAAAGAGTGTCAAACATAACCTCAAAATTCCACCACTATATAAGGTGCAGGAGAACGCTGTTTTTCATTGTGGCTATATCTCATTCGCGTCTTTGAATCCAATGAGAGCATGCATAATGCAGGTGACCTCGCATTACTCCGGAGAATTCAGTCGGAAATCTTACCGAAGAGGAGAAGAAGAGAAAAAGCAAGTAATTATAGAGGTTGGAGTATCTCTCTCTATCTGTCACTCTTTTCCGCGCAATTTTTCCGGGACTTTGCTGTCGCCGCCTGGTCGGAGTTTTTCATTTTCGCCACCAGGGCGCAGCACCATCACCCCTAACGGACGGTACTCGGCAGTTTGCAACGCATTACCCCTGTTGCAGCAGACAGCACTGATCCACACTTACGCGCGAATATATAAATATTTTTATAATTCTGCAACGAAAGAATGCGCGCAAGAATTTGAAAATTTAAAAATTTAAAAATTTGAAAATTTGAAAATTGAAAATTTGAAAATTTGAAATATGAAAATTGAAAATTCAAATTTTAAAATAATTTTAATATAACGCAACATTTACGAAAAATGTAAATTGTTGAATTTTTTTTTTCAAAGACCACATGTGCAATTATTTATCTATTTATTTTTTTTTTTCATCTCATGTGATACGCAGCATTATTATTTAATTCAGTTTAACAAGTTCTGGCTTTTTTTTTAGCATTATATTACTTATTTTATTTATCTTGTTAAATATGGCGTCTTCGTGCCAGAAGTGCAAAAAAATTACAAAGCCTAATTCATGTATGCGTAGATGTAAGGACTGCAATAAACCATATCATAATTTGTGTCATGACTGGACGCCAGTAAGCGGAAAAAAATATAGATGTCTAAAATGTAAATTAGAAAAGTCGAATAGTCCAGATAATTTGAGTAACACCGGGAGCAGTGAATCAAACGGAAAAAATGATAATAAATTAATTCCAGATGATGAAAGTGCAGATGAGTCCCTCAAGGATATTAATAAATTAACGGACAAACATATTTCCGCGTCAACGCCATTCGTCCCGCCATCAAGACCGTAGCAGATAAAAAAGAAAAAATATTGAGACTAACTGCAACTTAGAAGTAAGCGCTATCTGTTATTGTACGCTGCCTTCATCGATGCTTAATTTATTTACCAATCGATTTGATTTGCTTGAGGCAGCAGTAGGTGATCTTAAGTCTCTTCTAGTGGGGAAAATTGATGCTATCGGAACAGTCTCAACTTCCGTCCCAGCAACAGAGGGGCTGATTGATGGTCTGGCTGTTAAGTTTTCGTCACTTGAAGAGAAAATTGCTGCGCAGTCTTCTAAGCTGGAAAGGCTGCATAATGATCGATTGCAGCTGCTTCAAGAAAACAGAGTTCTTAAAGATCAAATTAACTCCTTACTCACTAAAATCTCAACATTGGTCGAGAGTACTGAGCAGCAGTGCAGTGAGCTGAATAATAATAGTAATAATAGTAATTAGAATAGTAGTAATAAGAATAGTCATAGTTGTAAGGATAGTCGTAGTAGTAAGGCTAGTCCTTATAATGCGAAAATAAATAATAGAAACGATGACCGTACTATTGTCGTCCGTGCGGATGTACATGCTGCCCCGGCGGGTCTCACCCCGCTGGTCGAACCACCTCTTGACGGGTTTCGAACACAACACTATCGGTATCAAACCAGGGACCGTCACAACATGTTAGATGACCCCTCTAATCGGAATAAGTATTGTTCTCCCATGATAGGACAAATTATGGAGAGGGCTCGGAAGAATTAATTATTTCTAATATCTTTGACGGTACAGATAAACAACGTGCGGACGTAATCCACGCTGTCTTCTCCACAGTTGTCCCGTCCATCGAGAGGGATGACATTGTGTCTATACGCTTACTCCGATCAGACTGGCAAATCCCACCCACACCATCGGTAAACACCCATAATAGGGGCCGAAATCCGTGGGTTGTCCGGCGTTCTAGCAGCAGTCTAGTAAGAAACGTGATGTTCTCTAAGCATAGATGTACAAGATATAGTAAAGGAGACGTTGATTTCTCGGGACTTGATCAGGAAACAATTGATAACGTGAGTAATGGGAAAATTTTTAATAATGAATTTTTGACTTAAGATAAGTTTGCTCAGTTCAAAAGTTTAAAAGCAGTTGCTCATGGACTGTATTTTCAATATTTTTGGAATAGAGAAGGTCGTTTCCTGGCCAAATTCCGAGATGCCGAAACATCGCACTCAGTATCTACTGCGGCTAACCTGCAAGCGATCGCAGTGTCTTTTAAAACTGCTAAAATTGACCCTATCCCGATTGATAAGACTAACGCACAAAAAAATAATAAAAGAACTGCTTTGAGTTCGGCAGACGATATTGCTATTGATGTAGTAGCAGATATAGCAGTAGATTGACTAGATGGTCCACAAGTCAAAGAGGCACATTGCGAGGGATTTAGAGCAGGCTTTCTAAATGTAAACTCGCTAAAGAAACACATACCTGCTTTTAGCCAATTCCTACTTGCTCATCCCTTCTATCATCTTTTCGGCATTGCTGAGTCCCGTCTCGGGCCACGTATCGGGGATGATTACGTTCAGATCGATGGTTATTCCATCATCAAACAGGACAGGAATAGGAAAGATGGTGGGGTTCTCCTGTGTGTCCACAATTCATGCAAAGCGACAGTATTGTGTTCCTCCTCAACAGTGCAGAACGAGGGTAAGCCGCTCGCTCCTGAATACTTGTAGTGTGCAACAGGGATCCTTGCCACCCGTCTTTGCTGCGGTTATATATAGAGCACCTGATGCTGAACTTAGAAAATCCGACCTTGCCGATGTTCTTGAACGTCATTCGGCAGGTTTTAAACATCGCATGATTATGGGTGATCTGAACGCAAACATGCTATCAACATCAGCGGAATCAGATTTTATTAGGCAGCTAGCATGTAGCTTTAACATGAAACTAGTTAATCACGATGTAATTTTTATTGACAATGACGACGTCATACTTGACTCGAAAAATTTGGTGGCAACCTTTCCAAATCGACATAACATCATTGACGTAACTATTGACCTCCCAACAACTAAGACTCCCATCATAAGTAACTTCTCATATCGTAATTTTAGGGCAATAAAGCAGGAAGAGCTTCTGTCTCTCCTGCAAGAGTACGATTGGTCGTCCATCAATTGTTCGGATGCGGTCGTGGACACTCGTTTAGAACATCTGGGTGTAAATATCATGAAGGCGTTAGATAAAGTAGCTACAGTTAAAGAATTTCGGCCGAAAAAAAGTGTACAACCACCGTGGGTTGATTCGGAACTTAAGGAGCTATATAACAAGCGTGATGACTTGCGCCGTCGGTTTCTTCGCACGAGGAATCAAGAAATTTGTCAGGAATGTCAGACTCTGGTGACTCTAGTGGAGAATCGGACGATGGAAGTACGAGATAACTTCATTCAAAGTAAGATTTTTGAGGCCCTTGAAAGCGGGAAGGACATCTGGAGATAGCTTATGAGTCTTGGACTCTTACGGAGAGCTCGGGAGGAGCTTCATGGTTTCTCCCGGTGAACTTAATTCACATTTTACGGGAGTATCCATTTCTGACAGAGATTGCGAGTACGATTTAAAAGATACAATGTCGTCAGCTAGTGATGAAGGTTTTACTTTTAGTAAGATAACTTATTCGGATGTGGTCCTAGCTGTCGCGTATTTTTCTTCGCAAGCTAAGGGTGAATATGGAATTCCCCAAAATGTTATTGCTAAAGCACTTCCGGTCATCGGTCCTTTTCTAGCTGACATTTTTAATGACTCCCTCTCGAGTGGGATCTTTCCCGGTACCTGCAAGAAAGCTCATTTGGTACCGTTAAAAAAGAAGGCCATTCCATCTATAGTATCGGACTTTCGTCCTATTGCCCTTCTTAGCTTTCTCTCCAAGGTTCTGGAAAAGATCGTGCATGAATAAATATCAGCTTATTTGTTTTCGAAAGAAATTCTCGATCCCCTTCAGACAGGTTTCCGTCCGCATCATGGTACGCAGACAGCACTACTGAACTTGACTGAAGACATACGATCCGGTATAGATAATAACAAGCGGCTTATTACTATCCTTTTACTATTTGATTTTAGTAAGGCGTTCGACACTATTTCGCCATCCAAGTTGTTACGCAAGCTGATCAGAATGGGGTTCTCCAGGGGAGTAGTCATGTGGATAAAATCATATATTACATATATTCGTATATTCAGATTGGCTCACAACCAATCTCGGCGTACCACGCGGCTCTGTCTTGGGGCTCCTTCTGTTCAGTCTTTATATTAATGACATTCAGGAAGTTTTATCGAGCTTTAAAAGTACGAGGGATATTCTTACGAATAGTGTATTGCATTTATTATACGCGGGCGATTTGTAAACCTACACTCAAGCTACTTGCGATAACTTTCATCAGGGGATAAGATGCTTGTCGGCTGTGGCCAAAGCAGTGTCGGTGTGGGTTTATGATAACGCTCTGTGTCTCAATGTCGAGAAATCGAAGGCAATTATTTTTAAGTCAGAATCTAACATTAAGAAAGTACAGAGTATGGATTTGTCTGGCATAGAGGTTCAGGGTAACATATTTGTTCCCTTTGTTGACACTGTTACTAACCTCGGTGTTGTCATGGATTCGAAGTTAACATGGAAACCGCAAGTGGATGCAGTTAGCCGAAAGGTTAATAACGCCCTACATGGGCTTAAATCATTTCAATCCAGCACCACCGAGGCGTTACGCAAACGGCTTGCAAGTGCTCTTATCCTGTCTCATTTAGATTATTGCTCTTTAGTGTATCTTGATGTGTCAGGTGAGCTCCGGATGAGACTGCAAAGATTGCAGAATTCATGTGTGATGTACGTATGTGGTGTTATAAGATATGAGCGTATCAGTCCCTACAGGAGTAAACTTGGCTGGCTTGATCTTGAGGGAAGAAGGGCGTATTTTGCGGCGGTACAATTATACAAAGTTATTAACATGGGTCAACCAACGTATCTTGTAGCCCTTTTTTCAAGAAAACCAGGCTCGGAACTCTAGTAGGACTGATTCTAGGGAGCTCTCGATTCCATCGTCGCGTACGGATACAGGGTTGAAATCTTTTCAATCTCAAGGTGCGCGCCTATGGAATACGATCCCTCGACGTATTAAGCATTTGCCCTCACTACGCAGATTTAAAGCGACAATTCGCGACTATTTGCTATGTAAGTCCAGGGGCATGGACCATGTATATCTAATGTAGAATGACGCTAATCATACGAATGTTGGTTATAATAGAAATTGAAGTTTGATAGTCACAATAAAATGTATTATTCGTAATGATAAGAATATGTGATAAGTATATTTACGTGATTGATGTACTACAGATATAATATTGTGTAATATATGTAAGTTAATGACGAGCAATGTCGAGCTGTGATATGACTGATTATACTAATGATCTCTGTAAATATGTATTATTATTGAATGTAGTTTTATTGTTTTTGTCTTGCACAGAATAAACATCTAATCTAATCTAATATAATCTAATCTATGTAAATTACTAACTTCTCTAAGCGCTTTCGCTTACCGGAGCGCCGATGATGAGCTCGCTGATTCTCTCTCTCTCTCTCTCCCTCTCTCTCTCTCTCTCTCTCTTTCTCTGAGTGCCCCAGGGGTCTGTATTGGGACCCTTGCTGTTCTGTTTTTACATAAACGACATCAAAGAGCTTTTCGTCGATCTGAATAAAGACCTAGACAATGACGATTCAAGACGCATCAAACATCTACTATACGCAGACGACCTACAGATTTATATTCAAATAGAACCCGAAAACATCGCGGTGGGTGTGGAGATTTTATCCCGTGCTGCACGAACGATTGCTAATTGGGCCGAGGGCGTTATCCTCAGACTGAATAAGACCAAGACTAAAGCTATTGGTTTCGGTTCATGCAGATACATCAACGCTCTTGAGTCACAAGGTATGCCGGAAATCAGTCTGGGAGATGGCGTTTTTGTCCCATTCTCGCAAAGCGTTACGAACCTGGGTGCTATTCTTGAACCTAAGCTCACGTGGAAGCCGCACGTCGACATGGTCGCAAAAAAGGTTAACAGAGTATTGTACAACTTGAAGCTTTTAGAAAGTATACCACCCGGGATCTTCGCAAGCACCTAGCAATGGCTCTGGTTTTTCCGCACCTTGACTATTGTTGTGTAGTTTACATTGACGCGTCACTAGAATTACGTAGCCGACTGCAGAGACTCCAAAATTAATGTGTGCGATATGTACTAGGTACTAGGAAAGATGAGCATATCACCCCTTGCAGGGTTAACTTTGGATGGACAAAAATAGACTCGAGAAACGCGGTTTTCATCGCGATCACCGTTTATAAAATAATTAACATCTAAGAACCAGTTTACTTGAGGTCTCTCTTTAAGAATAACGAGTATAAGCGCCCTGTAAGGGGCGAGGTAAAAGAACTCTCTGTTACAGACATGCGCACTGAGATAGGACCAAGATCTCTCCAAGTACAAAGTGCGCATTTGTGGAACTCACTCCCTTTTGCCATTCGCACTTTACCATCATTAACGGCTTTTAAGACGGTAGTTAAAAAATACTTCGGAAACTTGGATTAATGTTGTTGTCAGTCTTATTTATTTACTTTATTTATTTATTTCTTGTTCGTCTATCTTTTATTCATTTCTCTGTTAATTAATTATTTATTATTTATTTATTTATCTATTTATCTATTTATTTATTTATTTATTTATTTATTTATTTATTTATTTATTTATTTATTTATTTATTTATTTATTTATTTATTTATTTATTTATTTATTTATTTATTTATTTATTTATTTATTTATTTATTTATTTCTCTGTTAATTAATTATTTATTATTTATTTATTTATTTATTTATTTATTTATTTATTTATCTATTTATCTATTTATTTATTTATTTATTTATTTATTTATTTATTTATTTATTTATTTATTTATTTATTTATTTATTTATTTATTTATTTATTTATCTATTTATTTATTATTTATTTATTTATTTATTTATTTATTTATTTATTTATTTATTTATTTATTTATTTATTTATTTATTTATTTATTTATTTATTTATTTATTTATTTATTTATTTATTTATTTATTTATTTATTTATTTATTTATTTATTTATTTATTTATTTATTTATTTATTTATTTATTTATTTATTTATTTATTTATTTATTTATTTATTTATTTATTTATCTATTTATTTATTTGTTTCACTGATCGACAAATACAACAGCTTTAAAAAAGTATGCAAGTATTTATTAATATGAGTAAAGTAAGAAATTGTTAAATGTATGTACGTAATTTTAATTGTATGACTGATAGATTTGATGACTAGATTAAGAATTATGTTTACATTTATGGCGACAGTGTGCAATATTTTATATCGACCTGACTTCGAGTACGTGCAATCTTATTTGACGTTTACTAATGATGTGATATTTTATGTCATAACGAAGTGATATTTTATGTAATAACGATGTGATATTTTATGTAATAACGATGTGATATTTTTTTAATAACGATGTGATATTTTATGTAATAACGATGTGATATTTTATGTAATAACGATGTAATATTTTATGTAATAACGATGTGATATTTTATGTAATAACGATGTGATATTTTATGTAATAACGATGTGATATTTTATGTAATAACGATGTGATATTTTATGTAATAACGATGTGATATTTTATGTAATAACGCTGTGATATTTTATGTAATAACGATGTGATATTTTATGTAATAACGATGTGATATTTTATGTAATAACGATGTGATATTTCTATGGAAATTATTGTGATATTATTTTATACTAAGAATTAAATGTAAACCATGTTTTGTAATATTTACAAATAAACATTATATCTATCTATCTATCTATCTATCTCTCTCTCTCTCTCTCGAGGCATCCGGCGGACGACGGAGAAGTCGGCCTCACTCGCCAAACCTGTTGGAATGCAAGCGACCTGCGTCCTTCGGATGGGCGTTGGTGTTGGTGAATGTGTACACACACTCGCTCTCTCTCTCCCTTTCTCCTGCGATCACCCTGCGCGTGAGATGCCGTCTCTATATATATTCTCGCTTTTTCGGGAGCGTCTATATCGCGCGGCAGCCGTAACGATTCTGCCGGTTCTCCCGCCGGCCCATGTGCTCCATGTGGCGCGCTCTGTCGCGCTTCCTCCGCGCTGTTCTCTTTCGCGCCCAGATCCCCCGTGGCGCGAATTACCCGTGCGTTCGAATTTACGATTTACACGTAAGGTGCATTCGTTACAACCTTAGGATGTAAACTATTGATTGACGCATTTAAATGATTCTTTACCTTCAAAAGAAAACAATACAAAGTAACATATTCAAAATACATCGATTTTGTACAAAATAAAGTACTTATCTGATTTTCTAATATTTTATCTCGAGTTTTTCTTGCGCGTGTTCTACACGTTTATTGACATAACATAGATAAATGACACTATAACTACGATACTACACATAAAGCATAATGATATAAGAATTGACAATCTGCTATAAAAGCCAATTATATTTTTTTGAATATTTTAGGTATGCTATTCACTTAAAAAATAAGAATCATGTATCTAAATCAAATTTTAACTTATTTATATAATCTTATATATCAGATTCAAATGGCAGTTTGAGTCGTTAACTCCATTAGCAAGAGTATAGCATAGATTATAAAAAAGTATTGTTGTTTAAAATATTCTTTAGTATATACCATTTTCACAAATAAATTTAAAATAACATGATATGTAACTAAGAAAATCTTAAAAATGTTCATTAAGTGTAATTATTCGAATTAATTATTGAAAATAGTCTATTCAAAGTCATTTTAACTGTGAACCCAAATTTTAACTCTATTAAATTGTAGTCTTTACAAATTGTTTTGGAGAAGAAAACAAATATATTGATAAACTAGGAAGTGCTCTACAGTCTTCTTTTATTTTGAAACTATTTAATAAAACATTTTTTTACTTAGTTATTGGAGCAAATTCATATTTTTGTGATAAAAACAAGTTTAAAAAAAAAATCTTTTACTTACACCTATTAGATAAAATTTATTTTAAAAAATACAAGAAAATTTTTCATCTATAAATAAACTTATGCCAAAGTATAGCACTTAAAAAGCAACTTAAAAAGTTTTGGCATGTCAAGTTACATTTTTTTCAATTCACAATAATTAATTTTACAACACTGTAATTGTTGATTAAACGTTACTTATGAATATAATAAATGCATACTACTATTACAAATAAAATTTTCATAATTTTGTTCGAGTTTATGAACAACGAATTTATCCATTATTCAAAAAATATCATAAAAATGTAAAACTTTTCATGACATATTTCAGACAAATCACGGCTCAAACAAAAAATGACGTTTCCATGTATATCAAAAGAAAGGAAACACTTTATCCAAAATTGTGGTTGGTAAAAGATAGGTAATTTTATGCCCTTTCAAATGCGTTGTCACTGGAACGCTGATATTATTTCTAACGTACCAAAAGAACAGAAAAACTAAAAGCCATAAATCGAAAAATCGCTAAGAAACAAAAAAGAATCCGAAAAACTAAAAAAATTATTATTGTGCGCCCTCCAATTAAAAAAAATAAACAAAATGAGCCCTGAAACATTAAATTTAACTGTAGATTACTCGAGATATCGATGTCTACATGCACACGCACACAGCATACACACACGCATGCACTGACGCACGCACATACACACACACACGCACACATACACATACAGACACACGCACATACACACACACACAATAACACACACACGCACACACGCAAACACACACATGCATCCATACGGACATTTTCTAAAAATAGTGTATTTTGATTTCAAATGGCCAAAACATTTTTTTTAATATGTTTTTAAGAAAACTTATTTTTACTATTACAAAGCTTCCATTAGGAAGAAGCGAAATAATTAGACCACCCTAGCAGTTCAATGGATTATCTATACAAAGCTGAATATAAACCCGAAATTTTGTATTTTTTAGGTTATGTTTGATCGTCTGTCATTTTACCAAATCAACATGAAATTGGGTCTAATAAGTCTTAAATTTGTTCGTATAACTAAAGCTGAAAACGAACACATTAATCTGAATGAATGTATCAAAAAGCAGATATCAAATGAAACAAGAATACAGGCAAAGAGTATACACATAAATAAGAAAAATGAAGTGACTATTAACTGCGTTGATAATGATAGTGTTCAAATAACTGAAGAAATAATCAAGAACAAGCTACAATCTATTCGTGAAGTGAAAAAAGAAGAATTGTTTAATCCAAAAATAAAACTAGTAGGTTTTGACAATGATACCGAGATGGATATTGCAGATATAGAAGAGGATATAAATGCAAGAAATTTCAACAATTTCACAGAGAAAGGTACAGTCATACATATGTATAAAAATAACAGGAACAACTGAAGCACAATATTGATGGAAGTACCAGCTGAAATGTATAAAGTAATAAGAGAGAGGAAAAATAGGCTTTTTATTAGTTATCAAAACTGTAGAGTGTATGACCATATAAACATTAGACCTTGTGATGCATGTGATATATTAGGACATAACAAAGAATGCAGGAATGGTCCTGCATGCATAAAGTGCTCGGGTAAGCATAAAGCCAGTGAGTGCACAAGTGAAATAAGAAAATGTGTAAATTGTGTATATAGCAACAGCAAAAATGAAACAAAATATAATGTTGAACATATGGCATCTGACGCGACATCTTGTGAGATCCTTAGGCACAAAATAAAAAAGTATATCGACTCGACGGATTATCCAATTGCACCTGTTTTACCATCAAGAAATTTCTACCAACACAGACAACGGATAGTAGTACATAGTAAAGAGCGGACGACAATAAATACAACAAATACTACTAATACTACATAATACTTGTCATATATAATAGAATAATATGGATTATTTTGAATTATTACAGACTATAAAAAAAGATACTGTCAAAAAGGAAAAGTTGTGCGGAAATATTGATATACTTAATAAAGCAATAAGCAATAAAAAAGATTTAATAATGCATATGAATATAAGAAGTATGAATGCTAATTTTGATAAATTAAAAGTATTGTTAGAAAGTTTAATCAATAAACCATGTATTGTCATTACCACAGAAACTTTCACACAAGTCAATTACAAATTATATGAACTTGATGGATATATGAGTTACTACAATGAAAGCAAAATTAACCAAAATGATGGTGTAATGCTCTTTGTACATACAAGCGTAGCTCAAAAAACAAATGTTATAGAAGTTGATAGGATCAAAATTATTAACACACGTATTTCTTTAAACAACAAAAACGATTCTGACAGTATCATGGAAATCTCAGCTGTTTATAGATCTCATGATATAAACAAGACTGAATTTATACTAGAAATAAACAAATACTTAATTAAAAAGAAGAATATTAAAAACCATCTGGTTATAGGTGACTTTAATATAGATCTACTAGAGCAAGACACTTTGAATCAAGATTTTATTTGTAACTTTTTAGAAAAAGGCTATATTCCTGGTTATGTAGGAATCACAAGACCACCTATTGGAAATAGTAAAGGGTCATGTATTGACAATATTTTTATTAAATCAACATGTTTAAATGCAACAACTTATAAACTTAAAAGCTCCATAACAGACCATTACCCTCTATTTATTGCCATAAACAAGGTTAAAAAAGTAAATAAAGAGTCTATAACAATAATAAATTATAAAAAACTAATAAATATTGTTAATAATAGGAACTGGTATGAAATTTTGTCAATACAAGATCCTAATTTAGCTACTGATCTATTAATTAATGAAATTAAAACATGTGCAGAACTGTCAAAAATAAAAAAGAAAAGTAACGAACAAAGGTACAGGAAAAATTGGATAACTAGAGCTATTATTAAGTCATGTGAAACAAAACAATTGCTATACGATTTATGGAAATTAAATCCAGGCAATAAACAACCTGAGTCACAGTACAAAAGTTATGCTAAAATACTAGACAAAGTAATAATAGATGCTAAAGTTAAATATGATAAGAGTCTAATAGAGAATAACGCAAATAATCCCAGAAAATTATGGGAGATTATTAATTCAAAAATTGGAAAAAAACAAAAATCGAATGATACTATTAATCATATTAAAATAGATGATAACAAAATAACTGATGAAAAAGAAATAGCCAATGAAATGAATAAGTACTTCTGCGAGATAAGACTGAAACTAAGTGAAAAAATTGATAAACTATCTGATACTACCTTAAAAATGCCGAATATGAATAATAATTCTATTTTTATCAAACCAACAAGTGAATATGAAATTGCAAGCATAATTAATTCTTTAAAATTAAAGAAAGGTGGTGTAGACAAAATTCATGCCAAAACATTAAAAGTATTATGTAATCATATAGCTATACCTCTAACATATTTATTTAATTTATGCATCGAAAAAGCAACCTGGCCTGATGCTTTAAAAAATGCTGAAGTAATACCGATATACAAATCTGGTGTTAAACATAGTATTTCTAACTACAGACCAATTTCTTTAATTTCTAACGTAGCTAAAATGTTTGATAGAATTTTATATAACAGAATTTTTTACTTCATTAATAAAAGCAATATAATATCCGAACATCAATTTGGATTTATGAAAAAAATTGGTACAAAAGATGCCTTGAATTATGTGACAAATATACTTTACAATAACTTGGATCATAACAAACCCACAATTATAACATTCCTGGATTTAGCAAAAGCGTTTGATACTGTCGATCATGAAATACTATTAGCAAAATTATATTGTTATGGAATTAGGGGACAGGCGTTGGATTTGCTTACAAGTTATCTAAATAATAGGTATCAAGCAGTGAAAATAGATGATAATCTAAGTAATTACAGGGTAATAATAGCGGGAGTTCCCCAAGGTACAATATTGGGCCCATTGCTTTTCATACTCTATATCAATGATATCTTGAAAGAAATCCCGCCTGAAGCAATATCGTCATATTCTGATGACACGACAATTATAGCAACTGGAAATACCTGGAGCGAGGCTCAAGAAAGTATGAATAGTTATTTGAATAAAATTGAAAAGTGGCTAGCATTAAATAAATTGTCCTTAAATATTGAAAAGACAGTATACATGACTTTCGGTATCTACAAGGATAGTGTTCCTGAATATATAAATATTAAGATAAAAAATAAAAACCTTAGTAGAGTTGAAGAATGTAAATATCTGGGCATTATTTTTGATTATAATCTAAAGTGGAATAAACACATACAATACATTATTAAAAATACGAAATACCTAGTTTAGATATTTTATAAAATCTCCAAATCAATGCCTAAAGAAGTTTTAAAAATGATATACTATACATTTTTTCATAGTATGATTAGCTATGGTGTAATAGCTTGAGGCGGAGCTTACAAATCCCATATAACCTGTCTACAAAGGTTACAAAATAAAATTCTAAAAATTGTGAATAAAAATTATCCTATAACTTTAGATTACCCAATGAATATAGAACAAATATTTACATTTGAATCTCTAAAATTTCATTACAACACTCTTAAAGATAAGTACATACATTCTAACAGTATAACAAGAAATAAAAGTTTAGCCATACCAAAAAGTCAGAAAAAAGTCAGTAACAAAAACAGTTATACAAAGGCAATAGTAAGTTACAATAGTTTACCAAATGATTTAAAAGAACTAGAAATTAGTAATTTATACCAAAAAAACAAACTAATGAAACGGATTAAATCCGATAGAAATAATATTATTGAAACGTACTCAAGGAGAGTACTATAGGAACGATGATATGTTAAAGATATAATAATCGCCTAAATTAATGTTAAATTTTATATAACAAATTTTACAACACTGTTGAAATAGTATTTAAGTTAAAACAAATGTACAAAGTCACAGTTGTAATATTTAGTTTTAAGTTTAGAATTAGAATTGTAGTTTTAAGTTTAGAATTAGAATTGTAGTTTTAAGTTTAGAATTAGAATTGTAGTTTTAAGTTTAGAATTAGAATTGTAGTTTTAAGTTTAGAATTATAGTTTTAAGTGGTACTTAAGTTAGATGTACTTATACCGGACCTGTGCATAGGTAACCTCTACAGGGAATTACGGGGTAGACAATACTTTGTAATTCTTTCTGGTTTAAATAAATAAATAAAACTAAAAATACAGCCCGTACAATAAAGGTACTTTTTCTAAAATCATTAGGTTTACTCTAACTTTCAGAAACATAGTTCGAGCATCCTAGAAAACAAAGTACTTTGTTTTGTTTTGTGTATTGCACGCATAGCATGACTGTGCATTTTTTTCTTGTCTATTTTTTCCATCTAAAGTAAACGACATACTATTAAAGTCTGACGTAATTTACGTTAGGAATTATATATACATTACGGAAAAGTCTATGCTCGGTAAAAAAAAAGCTGACATTAAAACCTTTATTTTGAGTGTTTGGAGCAACATTGAGGATATTTTGATGAAATGTTACGACAGATTCAAAATTGTGAAAAAATGTAGGTAGCAAAATGGGAGGCCGCAAGTTGCTAACTACCTGCGCTACTAAATGGTCGGCATCTTGAGGCCTTCCATTTTGACACCTACATTTTTTCACAATTTTGAATGTATCGTAACTTTTTATCAAAATATCCTCAATAATGCATCAACAACTCGAATTAAAGGTCTTTTTATGATTAATAAGTGCTGGACCTAATTTCATATCAATTTGGTAAAATGTCATACGATCAAACCTAACCTAAAAAATATAAAATTTCGGGTTCATACACATAAAGCAGCCATATGCTTTATCCGAAGATTATAAGAAGACGATGAAAATCTTTTTTGGGCGTTCAAAATAGTACTATTAAGCGTTTTCTATATCTTTTTGAAAATAACCATTATTTGGCCATTTTCGAAAATTTAAAACATTCTACTAGGTCACACATGGGACTTTACGGGCTGAAATTTGTTTTAAGAGTTTTTTTTTATAGGTACTTTCAAATCAAGAATCGTCAGAGAAAACTGAGAACTAGGTGCGGACTGATTTGTTCAATTTGGCTGGCCTGAATCATATATATATATATATATCGGTGATTCTCTGGAAATCGATATCAAAAAATTTTTAAAAATTTTTTCTAACTATATTTAATGTTATTTTGATTTTTTTATATAAATTTTGTACTTGGACCATTTTGCGACTGTGGCAGCCACTTTTGTACTGAAAAAAAGCTATCTTTTTAAATTTTGGTTTAACGGTTCGAGTCATCAAACCCACTTTTTTCAGGATTTTTAGTTTTAACATGAGTTTAATTAATCGAAAAGGGCATTAAAAGGTTTTAGAACCAGTTTTTATGAATAATTGAGAAAATTTGCTACAAAATCTGTTATAAATGGTGCGGGTGACGGATAGAGGACAGGGGTGGAGTGGGAGAATTTCCGCTCAATCCGTTCAATGTTTTAAATAATTGTTGGCCCTGAAAAGGGCCGGTTGTTTCTTTAGAAGATTATTTAGCGGGGCCTCCTTGCCTCACGTCGGGGGAAAAGAACGGGCGTGGTTTGAGCTGTCGGAACGATCGCCGGCGGCTGATGCTGCGGCTTTTAGGTGCCGCGTCGATGGAGAGGAGTCTGACTGGCGGCGCGGGGCCGAGCCTCCTCTTTATTGCAGCCAGCATCCTCGGGTCCCTCAAAGCCGCGATGCCTCTGGGCTCTCGTGGAACTGTCCGGGGTGTCTCGGCTAGAGGGGGTCGTACTGGGTGACGGGGTAGGGCAGACTGTGTTGCCGCACTATTTCCTCCGTGTTCGGCAAATTATTCTCCGGAGACGGAAAGAGGCAGAGAACGTCCTCTTACTCTTTTATATTCTCCGTTGAGAGAGCTGCCTGGATCTCGACAGCGGAGGGCAGTGGCGTCTCAGGTCGTGGCACCACGAAGACCAGACTGTGTACTTTAGGCGTGGGAAAACCCTCGCTTGACGACTGTGAAGGAGGAGCTGGAGTAGTAGCCGGAGGAGTAGTCGGGCGAACGACTTTCTCCTTCCATGACCGGATCCTGAATCGACGTTGTTGCGCCGAATCCGTTGTCGCTCGGACCGACGACACGGCTTCTTCGCAGTAGGTCCCACAGTGGTCGGCATGCGCTCAAGGAAGGCAACTAGATGACTTCGATGCTAGAAGTCGAGTGAGTCTATTATAGTCTTACCATTCCTTTTATTGGTGGTTTGACAACTATTCCGAGCGCTCCTCGGAGAGCGCGGTGGCTTGGCGCGAGTGGGGCAGCACACGTGATGCGAGAATGGAAAGTATGTGGCGTGCTCTCTGAAAAAATTATACTGTGTGCACTATAGTGCTTCTATAGCTAGCAATGAAACTTCCAGAGGAATTGAGTTAAGAGGGGGGGGGGGGGGGGTACACTCTGGAAGCGTCAAAATCATGCCTATTTTTACGATTTTTTTTTTGAGTAAATGAATAAAGATAGAGCAATTTTGTTTTCAGATATTTATTATACAAGCTTTGAAGAAGATTTGATAATTTTTTTATGACATTTTAATACAAAATGGCGGCGTGGCGGCTTATCTCCCGAAGCGCCTTAAAAAAAAGATGAAATCGGGTGGAAAATGTGCAAGTAATGCCGGATGACCTAGAACAAAATTTTTTATGAAATTGTGCTTATTATTGGTTTATCTCATAGCTGTCATAGGGGTTTTGCGATTTAAAATTTTTTTTTTGAATTATGAGACTTTAAAGTAAAAATTTTTTTTCGCAAAACAAATTTCTTTCAAACAGGCATAACATTTTTTTTGAGCAAGATATCAAAAAACCTTAGTGACAACTACGAGATAATTATGTTACAAATCAAATGAACTTGAGTTTAGGCAAATCGGTCAAAAATTGTAGCAGTAGGGCTTTCCACCGTTTTAAAAACGTTGTTTTGAGAAAAACGCGTTTGAAGTTTTTTTTTTACTTTTTGTTAAATCAAAGTAGGAAAAAAATATTTTACCTCCAATCATCTATTCCAGCTCCATACTGTACGCCTTCCTCTTCAACAAATGATGCTTCGGACTTTTTTGTTCATTTTTTGATCTTCTGCGAGCATCTTTGGCTTCATCACTTATACTCTTTTCGGCGTACTCGATTCTCTCGCTGTCAATCTCGAAGCAGTAATTGTAACAATTTTCGCCAATTTCAAGTCCCAATGCCTCCATTATGTACATGATGCTTTTGAAACCATCATTAAAGGTGCAAACTGCAATACTAGTTGCAATATTAATAACAGTTTTGCCGTTGGAGTGATGCTTCGGCGCAAAGTTCCAAACTACGCTGTTGAACGACTCGTTACCGTTCTGCGTGTAGCCGCCTAAGCAGCGCTCGAGTAAATCTCCTTTCAAAAGATCTTCATAAACTTCTTTGACTGCTTGAAAAACTTCATCTTTCATCGGTGGTTTATGAGTAAAATCTTTTAGTTCTCCAGCTGCTTTATCCTTTTGCCACTTGCACCACGAATCAGGACCAGGCGGGCAATCTTCGTGCTGTAGTTTATTGTCGGTCGACATTTTATGCTTTAGACCAGCCCAAATCTCTTTTTTCATGGCTTTATCTGAGTCGCAATTTCTTCTTATTGCTAAACCAAAATTTATGGCCAGTTCATCAATCAGTTTGTTCGTTAGCTTATCTCGTCCTCCAAGTCTTTTTTTTTTTTTTTCTTGTCGCGTAGTCGTGTGCCTACACGCTTTTGCACATGATCGACGCATTTCTTTTTTTTCACTTCGAGATCTGGGTAAGGATTACTGTCAGCAATACCTTGTTTTGTTTTTGTGTCACCATCCCCGATGTAAAATTCGTACTTGACTCCATGCAATTCTTCAAAACGCTCGAACATTTCGACCACAGAATCAACTTCCATTTTGCCGGACGATCCTTCGTGATTTTTCATGCATTCATCTTCGTTCTCCTCAAGCCAATTGTCATACTCTTCAGTGCCTTTTTTCACTAAAATGTCGATTACCTTACCAGTATACCATCCAATCAAAGAAACGAAACCAAACAAAGATGTAAAGCCTTTTTTCTGCCAACTACCGTCGCCCGATACTGTTAAACCTTTTTCTTTTCTTTCTTTCATTTCTTCGATCTCTTGTTTTGCTGCTCGACTCATCGATTTATCTGATACCATGTTACATGCATCTGCTATGCCAGTCTGGATTTTTGAATAAAAAGATTGAAACACCGGCCGTGGTAATTCCATTCTAGCGCAAAACTTTTTCAGACTGTACATGCCGAGTCCCATCAGTCTAAAGGCAAATATAATTCTTCTATTTATATCATAAGCTTTACTGTCAATCAAAGGACATGAATTTACTTCTTCTTTTTTACAATCATTTGAGCATTTCATTTGTATTTTGAAACCGAGTCCACGACACGAAATTTCAACATAAATTCTTCGATAGAAAAGCAAAAATGCCACAAATTTCAATGATGCGATAAGCAAATCCTCCATTGGAAGAGAAATCTGAATCATTCTCGGCTAGTTTTAATTTTTTTGCTGATGCACTTACATTAGACATATCACATTCACGAGTATCATCGTAGTGATTTTTCGGAGGCTGTTTTCTTTTCTTATGACTACTCCAATCGTTGATTTCTCGACTGCCTTTATGATGTTCTTTTAATTTCGGCACTTCTTCCATGTTTTCACTACTAAATTAACACAAACAAAACAGAATTTAAGTATAAAAACACCAAAACTATTTCTCCGATGGGAGAGTAACTGTGCTCGAGTATGTGCAGCTGTTTACTGAAGTCTAACGGTTTTCTAAATAGTTTGGCGTCCTTAGAACGCCCTCTATAGGTAATAGAGTACGAAAAATACTACTTACCATTAGCCAAATATACCTGGCATTATTGACGCGCTCTGAGGTACTTTTGGAAAATCGCTCATAACTCACAAAAAAAAATTTTCTTTGCTATAAAACCAATTGGACATCATTCTTACGATAATAATAAATCATTTTATGCTAAAAAAATCGATTTTTTTTAAATCTCAGGGTGTACCCCCCCCCCCCCCCCCTTAACAACTCCTGGAGCGGTCCATATTGCTACGCACGGGGAGATTAGTGCGGCTTAAGGTCGCTTGCAACTCTCGTTTAGAAAACAACGTCCTAAAGTAGCTCTGACGTCAGGCTTCCGTTTGAATTCCCGTGTTCTTGATTCGCGCAGGTCGAGCTTCACATGCGTGTTCGGCGCGACCGTTGCTGAACACGATGCAGGAATGAGAAGTATTCGAACGCGCGCGTACGGCTTCCTCGTCGGCAATTCGTTGCCGATAAAAAGAATTGGGCACGACACACGATTCGGAGAGTGGCCCTTCACGTAAGTATGTATTCGCCAGGGCTAGCCCTTATCTCTAGTTATTATTGCGTTGTGTCGGAGATGACGGTACGCCGCTGTCGGAGCTTCTCTTTCTCGCTCTCTCTCTCTCTCACTCTCGCTCTCTCTCTCTCGCTCTCTCTCTCTCTCGCTCTCTCTCTCTCTCGCTCTCTCTCTCTCTCTCGCTCTCTCTCTCTCTCTTTTTTTCGTGCTAGCTTGTAGCTACCTCTCGCTTTCGCTGCTGAGCCACTCCTCTCGCGTGGCGGATTCTCCTTCTTTAGCAGTGGCGATGGTGGTGGGGCGTTCGCTTCCACCAATCGTTCTTTCGCCCACGAATTACCATAAGAAGAGTAAACGCGAGCACTTGTTAGCACTTAGCGGGAGATTCGCGAAGATGGCGACGAGCGAACACAAAACGTAGTGCGCAGCACGGTAGCGATAGCGATAATGGCCTTTCTCTATGTCTTATCAGGCTCGGCATCGTAACTGGTTAGATATTTGACTAACAGCGACTTGATCGTTTCGAGGGAAGTAGTTTTAGGGGGTAGCGACGTGTTGTGATCCGGTAATTTGTTCTAAACGAATGAAACTCTATTGCAAAGGAGTTGGCGTATAAGTAGATTATATAGTGACGGATGAGATGTTCAGTGCGAAGCCGAGCTAATCTGCGACCATCAGTTTCAGCTGTGAGTATAAAGTTTAATTTTAGATATTCAGGACAACCAGTCTTTGAGTATCGCAAATGTCAGCGCGCCCATGCAATACTCTCTTCGGGCTTTCATCGTGAGCTACTGTAGTCCTATACGGTAGGCGGTAACATGAGCCATTCAGAAAATAGTCCCAAAAACAAAATGGGTGCATGCGTTCTGCGTCCATTGTAGCTTAAGGTTCTTTTCACTAGTTAGGTCATGATAGACAAGGCATAGTCTAAGTGAAGAAAACTGAGTGCGTGAAAATGAGACGGCACGTTCACGAGGACACGTTTATGAGGACGAGCCCTGGGAAACTCCAGACCACGTAGTGATTCAATCAGGCATGCTACCACCCTTATCTTTGAAAGCCGAGAATACTAAGCAAGGCGGCCCGAGTAGTATGACCTGTCCTAAAACCGGTTTGTCATGGAATAAAGAGGTTATGCTTCTCAGCTTGACGGAGTAAATGCTTATATAAAATACTCCGTAACAATTTAGAGCACTTAGACTGTCTTGTAATAGGTCGTAGTTTGAGCACGTAAGTCGGGGATGGCACTTTAGGAATAGTAGTAACGAGAGTTTGTTTCCAAACCGCTGGATATGATGTCTTGGTGATCAATGAATTAAAATTATCTGTGAGTGAGTCAAGAATTGAAGGCATGATATTCAGAGATGCTTAATGGTAATTCCATCAAGTTCAAAGGTTTTCGATGGCAGAGATGAGAACTGTAGAGACATCACTGGGGGTGATATTAGAGAAGTTGAATGAAGAAATGCGCGGTGAAGTTGGAGATAGAAATAGTAGTGTAAGTGGAGGTTTTTGTACAGGTGCAAAATGTTTGTTAATGTTAATATGAGATTTTTTGAGATCATTATATATATATATATATATATATATATATATATATATATATATATATATATAAAATGTCAAACCAAAATTTGTGTCTACCATAACTGTTGCAGGGAAGCATGTTACGAGCTGAAATTTTACAGACACATTAGGTATGTTTGAACTTAGATTTGATAGAAATTTGGAGCTAAATGGATAATATTTAAGACGTATATATGACGTTTCTTGATAAATAATCGCTTTTAAAAGAAATGTTAAAAAAGAAAAGAAATTTTTTTGGCAGTTTGTATTGAAGATATATAAAAGGTAGACATTCATTCTTAAAAAGCGAGTAATTTTCTGTTGAATTGTCTATTAAAACTATATGAAAAGCATAAATTAATATTAGCATTAATGTATTGAATGCGAATGTCCATTATAAGATTCTATAAGTCGATTCATCAAGACCTTTCTTTGAGAATGTATTCGCTGTTAAGGCAGTTAGTAGCGGTTTTTGAGTTACGCAGCATTGTGAGGACTTTAGTATGCAGAGCTCAATACTCAGTTAGTGGTAGTCCCCTGCCACGTAATCCCTTGTAAGCTCTGTCAGCTGTAACCCAGGGTTTACGACGGATATTTTTTAAAACTGATCGGATTGGTACAAAATTACCCAGAGACATGACAGCATTGTTAAAGTGAGAAACTATTTGATCAAGGGGGTTAAGATTATAAAAGTTGCTAAGATTGTTAAATAAATCAGTGAGGTATTGAGCCCTATTAAAACGATGAAATTCGCGGGTGGTTAAACGAAGAGTGATATTCTGCGAAATACAAAGAGGTATGCTCAATTCTATTCTATCATGTCCATAAGTGAAGGAGATATTTGATTTGTTATACCCCACAATGGCCGAAAGTGCATGTACAGTAAAGAGATAAAGCCATGTGTGAGACTGGAAGCGATCTGCATTGACTGTATGATGAGTTGGACCGGAAAGAACGAGGTACAGCGCATTCGAACGGATTATATCATATATGTATTTTTCTTTATACGAGTTAGTTGATAGCATGTTACATTCGAAATCACCCATGAAGACAATACTGTCATAACGTGTGAGAAATGCCGATAGTTTATTGAAAAATTTGTAGGGCATAGCTATTTTGGGTGGCTTATAAATCGCTGCAGATAAAATCGAATCAGAGCCACAGGTGATTTCAACTACAATGTACTCAGGAACACTACCTGGACATCGGACGTCCCTAATATCTTAAAATTAAACGTATTATTTATAAAGCTTGCAATCTCCCGCCTGTACGCCCTATTTGGTCTTGTTGATTCATAGGTTACCCGTCAATGCCCACCAAGTTATCATCATTTTTGGTAGATAATTTTGTCTCCGTCATATCTACAATGTACTTAGAGTGAGTAATGAGATAAGCTTCAACTTCTTCGAAACGGGTTGCTGGACCATTAATGTACACGTGCATAATTTTGACCTGGATCGGATGGATGGAGAGTGAGGGATCACTCGCATTAATACGAGTTGAGGTACCATTTATCTTTTGACCTTCTCGTGGGTTGCCGTAGGAAAAGACAGTTGACTACTACTATTATTCCCTGAGTTTAAGCTGTTATTGGATATTACACCGGCTGATGATTAATTTACAGAGAGAGAGAGAGAGAGAGAGAGAGAGACAGAGGGAGAGGCTGCACGAACTGTGTAATTAAAACAACAGGAATTTCATCGTCTATCACTAAATAAAATTACCACAATACCATATTAATTAATTTTAACATAAACAAGTATTCTTTCGTAATTTTCTCGCACAACGACTAAAGTCTACATAAACAAGCCATTGACAAATATATAGTCGCTAAACATGCTTCTGTACTATTACTCTCAGAAAAATTGATGTACGACGACAAACACGTCGAACTTAACAATTTTGAAATAGTTTCACAACAAATGCGTTTACTAATAAGATACGCAGGCGTAGCTTTGTATAAAAACAATTCCACCCGATATACATTCATTCCACATACAATTACTGCTTACAATAATGCGTCTGAATTAACAACAACTACTCCCGATTGTGAAGACATTTAAGCAGCAAAGTGTTATAGACCGATTCTATCTAAAATCATGCGGACTATGTTATTCTACTTGGGTAATAAGTCGACACGTATTCTTTTTTTCGATTGTGCTTTATTAAATTCACTTTAATTACATTTTTAAGGTTATAATTATATACTCGATACTTTTCTCATCATCATGCAACATAAAAACTTTTTAGAACATTTTAAAGGCTTTAAAAAAACGAAAGTAGAAATAAAAACGAGTTCTTTTTTACCAAAGTTCAATATAGGCTTACTGTAACAATAAATAAATCCTCAAAATGAGCAAATATTGCATGAATTGGTAACCTTGAAAACTATCCTTTACCCTCATAAAGCATCAAAAAATGTTTTTGAAATACATTTTAAATAACACTTGAACACAGAATAATTGTTCAACAAAATCTTACATCAATCAGCTACGTTAAAATTATCTTTTACCCTTTATTTTTATATCAAATAAAAATTAAATACATTTTCAAAGTATAATTGAACATAAAATAGTTCAACACAAGTTTTACAACAGTGATCAACCTTAAAACGATCCTTAACATTCTAAAAAATTTTCAACAAAGATGTAAATACACCTTTAAATTATACTTCAATGGGTAGATACACAGAAAATATTTAATATTTTAAATATTTAATATTGTAAACACATAACTAGTTAATACCTTGGTACGAAATTGATCAATTCGAATTAAAATAATTTTTTCAGATAAAACAGTAATCAGAATGTTGAAACCTTTCTTTAACCTTGAAGATTATTATTTGAATTCATTTTTTTTAATGTATATTTCGAGTAGTTTTAACTTCACTATAGGCCGTCAAAACAAACTTGACTTTGACCTCAGATGGCCCCAACTGTGGCCAGTGAGCAATACATAGCGACAGCAGGTTGAAATCTGATACTTTGTTGACTCATCGTCATATGTTAGCTGAATGACGTATGAACACTGAGTACCAGCGGGGTCACATTTGATAATTTGTTGACTCATCATCATATGTCAGCTGAATGACGTATGGACACTGAGTGCCAGCGGGGGTGACATCTGATACTTTGACGACTCATCATTTATTATCTGAGTAACGCATGATTCTAAATAGATCTTTTCTCTTTTATATTTCTTTTATTATTTAAAGAAAAAAATTAATGTAATTAAATTGCAATATCTTAGAAAAAGGACAAATAATCAGGTTAATAAAAAGAAGGTAAGTGCAATTAAATTTTTTATTTATTTGATGATAATCAATTATTTAGTACATTATTATATTAGACATATGTAGAGATACGAGTTGATAAAATACATCTATTCCATCATGTTTACAAAGATGAATTTACTTATTCAATTCCTTTGAACGTGTTTGAACGCTGGTGTTTATAAAATTAATTACATTATCGTCAATTGTAGTTAGAACGTCTTTAACAATACTAGGTACAAACACTTGTAATTGCGCTCCATGCGTAAGACTACTTTTATTCACAATATATTCAATAACTTCATCCGCAACGCAGCTTACACTACCCGCTATAGAATTTAAATATTCGAGGCGAGCATCAATACAATTTTCTACGTATTCAATAAGACAGTCAAAAGTAACTTTCTTCATAATACAACTATGCCGAAAAAGTTTACATACAATAGATTTTCCAGATCTCCGATCCTCGTCTATTTCGATAGCTTTATCTTGATGACTATGTGTAAATTTTAAAATCCAATCATTACCGTAAATCTTTTGATCCCTTAATTCATCAGCGTCCCCACGGAAATACTTGAGAATATCAACAAAACTACCTTTAAATTCTTGCCAATCACTGATTGAGAACGCTATTCCTTCAAAGTCAGAAGACAACAGTCGTACAGTTGGTTGGTAATATTCGTCTGTGTAACTATCGTATTCTAAGCCAACAATAATCTTCTTAGCGAAGGACTTGTTTAGTCCATATACCGTGATGAATATCACTAATAAAAGTGTCATCATACCAGCTCTTAATTTATCTTTCAAACTAGGAGTAGAGGTGGAAAGCGTAAATAT
Organism: Gastracanthus pulcherrimus; assembly: GCA_949152435.1. NCBI lineage: Eukaryota > Metazoa > Arthropoda > Insecta > Hymenoptera > Pteromalidae > Gastracanthus > Gastracanthus pulcherrimus. The sequence goes on from OX424573.1 coordinate 118,923,236, forward strand.
TCTAAAAGGAGGTACGGGTATCAGATAACAATAAATACTGACATTCCGAGAAGACTGAGGAATGGTGCGTCAGACGACGTGTCGAGATAAAGCAACAATGTTTTGCTGAGGGTGTCATGTTTCACAAAGGTAGTAGAAAAATTATCAAGAAACTTCTTGAAACTTGATATGAACGAAAGAATGTTTTATCAGACAAATGATATGATGTCACAATAATTACATTTTAGAGCTGCAGTTTTGTAAACATCTGACAATACAGCCACCTCTGTCAATAAAATTTCTATGAGCATTTTTTTTATATTTTACAAAGCGTCTGGCTATACTAGCAGTTGTCTTCTAGTCGGTAGAAAAATTATTTAGAAATTTCTGGAAATTAATACAAGAACATGATACAAAATTGGCCACATACATCGGACGAGTTTCTCTGTAATGGCGTTACATTCCAACGAAATTGTTTACAATTTTTTCGTAAGCGATCTATATGGTCTTGTATAAACAGTGATAATTCAAGACTATCAAAATACAAAGCATTCCAAGATTTATCAACGTATATAACGATCCAGTTGTGTATTTCACGTCCCAATAATATTAAATACGGGCAGTCAATCGCGACCCAGTCACCCGTCACCAGAGCCGAGCATTCTCACATTTAATTAGTATTGTTATTAATGGAGGGATTGTTATTTATTTGTTGAGGGAATGAGGATAAGGAGTCGCGACCGAGGATGGCCGTAGACCGGCACACACACGCACAAACCGATACCAGCGGCACCAGCTGATCGCCGCAGCGACGACTGCTCGGAGCGAGCAACGGCGACGAGTCTACACACACATGCACAGCACCAACATCACTGCACACTGTACGCGCGACCCTCTCTCTCTCTCGCTTGCTCTTTCTTCCTCGCCTCTCGAGTAAACCGGTAAAATCACCGTTTACAGCGATTACGGCGACTTCCTTCGGTTCAGTGGTATTTTTAATACCCTTAAAACACTGAATATCTATGACCAAGTCCATTGACTTTTATAGCTTGTGTCGACGATCAAGATTTGAAACTGACTGACGCGTGAACGACGAAGGCAAACTTATATACAAGCAACATCGGTATTTACATGTCACAATTTCAGGCGCTAAAGTCAACGATAAATTGACGTGACGCATCTATCTCTAAAATATTGTCGTATTCTGCGTATACGATGCAATTTACTGTGTCAGTCAAAGCATTATTGACCTTATGTCTATTCTAATACTACCGTGTTTAATCAAATTCCAGTGAGTGCAATCGTTAGTCGACAAGTCAGGTGTCAAATGAAAAGCAAATAGACAATAATCGTTAGGATATGCTTCCCACGTGATTTGATTACCCTAATTGAGAAAATGTATACATGTCCCCGAAAATAAGGTGTGATGAGGGTCAACGTACAACTTATTTGTTATAGTAAAATCGGGTTGTAAAGGTTTGAAGGTATTGGTACACCGTCAACGTATAAGCATAGAAAATTGATATTAAAATGTTGAAAGTTAAAAGGGTTAAGTTCTCGATCCTCATTAAAAGCTTTATTATTAACAAAACCAATAATAATTCTTTTTGGTATCTGACCTAATTATTAACGTTATCCAAGGTTTCACCGTGAATCCCAGTATGCATGGTAATAGCCTTGATTTCTACTCTCGTAAGAGGATATTTAGCAGTTGTTTTTGAAAGGGCTTTAGCGTGCGCGAGTAATAAACCAGGACTAATTTTTACGCGTCTAACTAAAAGATTAGCTTCCTCTATATGCAAAGAAAATATCCTGTAGGATCCATGAGGGTAAAATTATTGCAAGCTTTTACTAAACGTACTCTTACCTCAACAACGTTTATTAGCAACTTTCCTTGGTTAAGAACGCTACCGTGAATATGACCTTTTAAGTCGATAGCTCTCCCCGCTGATAAAAATTTTCGTTGTTGCACAAGTCCCTCGTTAGCATCTGCCACATCGTCCATTTTGGCAGGAGTATCTTCACACCATACGACAGTCGTCAAATGAGATTGCTTTGCAGCAGGTCCATAGTTAAGCATCGTCTCAATGTATGCTCCGTAAGTGTACGCATTGGTTGGTGGTGATACAGGTTTTTGATTGAAAAAGACATCCACTTGATTAAACAATGAATGCATTAAGTTGTTAACGGAACCAACTTTGTTTATCGGAGGTGCTGGATTCGTAGGTATATCAGCCGTAGGAATATCACAGGCTAGACGAACACGTAGATTGAGCATCGTGTGTTCAAGATCAATGTATTCTTCACTATTACCAGGTATAACGAATTCTATTGGCGAGTCATCTGTTAACGATGATATGGGTTTATAATTTATCCAGTGAGAGCCTTCGATCGTCGTTTGAGTCGGAGGAATTTGAATCAAGAGTCGCTCTGACTTTAGATACTCACATGAATGGTTATGTAAAAAGGCCATCTTTAGCTATCAAAAATATCTCTCGTTGTTCTTTTATTAGTCTTTCTCTTCTTTTTTGTTAACTTCTTCTTCTTCTTAACTTTACCTTTTTTCACACCGGATGACTTGCATCTTGATACCTTTCTCCTCTTATTTGTTACTCTTTTTCTGCTTTTGCGGAGTTTCACAGGTCCGCCGAAGAATTGAAACTGAAGAGGATCGACGTGGCGGGGCATTTTACCAGATTCTCTCATGCGGCTGCGAAATGATTTTCTGATTGGTGTATTTCGCGTGCCGATGTCAGACAGAATGTTCATTCCAGCACGCACAGCCTCCTTCCGAACAGCCTTGGCTCCACAGGTAAAGAGTGAGAGAACCTGTCGAAATATACCATCCAGGAATGAACTAATGCCATCATGACCTCGTTGGTAGGGGAAGCCAATGTAAATGCGTCCAACCCCACCAATTTGAGGACCCCACCAAAGGTACCCCCACCACCACTACCAACTTGCAAATATTGAAATATTCTTCATATCGATTCATTCCTTTTTGTGTATTACACAATTACTTTAGTCTGTTCTTTTAAAATGAAGAGTTACCATCAAGGTACCGTAATCTAATCGTATTGGATGCCCACGTTGGTCCCTTGTATCAATTTCGATTGTCTGAAAGGAGGTGTATAGTAAAGGTAAGTACATGGGAGAGGATAAACTTTTGATTTTGGTGCCGTCGTATGTGTAATCATCTATATTTAGCAGTACGGCTTACAACAGCCGTGATTGAACGTCAACCGTTACGTAGGGTTCACAAATGTCAGTGTAAATCATGATCATGCATGGTAAGCCGTTGGAAAGATAAGCTGGTCTAGCGCCCTCTATCGGATCTTGATCTTTAATAAGAATGCTGTGTATATTTTCAAACTCCAACATTTTTTGCAATTTCGTGAACAGACAAAGCTTGTGACTAAATTCGGTACAAGTCATCTTTGCACAAACTCTATTAATCGTCACGTATCCATCACACTCGACTCTAAACTCCAAATGATCCTTCGTACGGTCTAAACTATTTATTTCGTGTATCAGACTCTGCACATCTTTGTAAATTCCAGGACGAATCAGTTACAGGGCACTGCTGTAATTTTCCACTCCTAATTTGTTTGTCTCTACATGTGTGTGTGGTATGCTGTTTAACAAAACTTTTCCGTATACATCTTCTTTATCCGATGACACGTGTTGAAACGTCAGAGTTATTTGAACCTCCGTAAGTAGGACTGACCATGACCTCTGTAGTCGTATTTGCTGTGGTAACTGTGTAATAAAGTGCGTTGTAGTGTTGTCGCTAACATATTGCAGGCTACTGTCGCTGGGAAAAATGATATAAAATTGATCCTTCATTTTATCTCTCTCTAAATGATTCGTCTTAACCCAAGAGTTAAACTTATCGGGGTAACCTTTCCAACTAAGAAAATATTCTTTAGAGTGACCTTTACCTCTTTAAAACTTTTTCAATCTCAAAAATGCATGTATTTAAATCTTTTCGCACTATGCTCAACTGTTCTGCGTAAAAAAGCCATCAATGTCTTCGTCTGCCAAGTTTTTCAAAAGGTATATCGGTGTCTGGCGTGTCAAAGAGATTCGACCAATCTTGAATATTTCCAACGTCCATCCGCTATCGTAACCTTTGGCAAAGACGTTCTTTGCACGACTGACTCGAACCAAATCACCAACATTGTGTTTAGGTTGTCAAAAAGCATGATTGCCATATCGACGTTCTAAATTTTTGCGAGCTTTGGAAACATTGTACAGCGTTACCGAGGCAGGTGTCATTTTTATAGCTGAATGTTTACTGTTGTTGTACGATTCTACGATTTTAGGCAAAACGTCGATGTAACGTCGCGTGCTTTTATGAGTAAAATACCGCCACATTCTCTCTTTCATAGTTCTTATAAATCTTATTTTGCCCATTGTAACTTCGTCTTGGGAATCGATGTCTAACTGGTTTGTGCAAGTTGTAGGCGTCTTGACTCTCGAGCCATTCGATAACGCTTTGCGATTATTTGTTTTACGCGTAGCTTGAAAAAGTTTGTCAACACCAGCGTATGCCGGAGGTCGTGGAGGACCGTAGTAAATGTTCTCAAAAGTTGTATTCATTGTCCGCATTTTTATTCACTTTTTTACGTTTATGTTTTTTTTCTCGACTTTGATTTTCTGCTTGCTTGTTTAGGTTTTTTCTTTATGGACCTCTTGATACGAGAAAAAAAATTTTCAAAAGTTATTTTACTAACTATACAACAAGCTGTCATTAAAGACAACGTTCTCTCGTCAGTTTCCGTATCCTCAGCAAGCACACGAGAGAAAGCGTAATCTGCTAAAATTCGATCGGCTTGACGACGATCACTTTTTTTGTCAGCATAAGCGATATCGTATTGACGACAGGATTCATCCAAAGAATTAATTCCAACTTCATCGCACTCGATGCGCTCAGCTAATTCAGTACCTGGTCCACAGAATCTGTAACCAGGCACATGCAGCTCAAACGGTAGTAAATCAATCAAGGCGACCAAAGCGCTGTTTTTTTTCACATAAATTTTCATCTTGCAAACTCACTTTTCTTTCTCTTGAACCCCCCACTCAATCGACGCCATGCTTGAATTTCTGGTCTGAAGGCCGGAACTTTCTTCTTCTTCTCCTTCTTCTTGTGCTCTGCCTTCAGGCACCTTTTTTTCTTTAACCTCTTTCTTTTGACTGGTAAAGCGCAAGCTCCATCACTTGGAACGTCCCTGTTGGTACTGCTGCTGCGGGCAGATGAGTATTTACGACCACCGCCACCACCACTACCACCATCATCATTACCATCTCTACTATCGAGATTGTTCACAAAGAAGGAACGTGTAGCAAGAGTGTGAACATTGCCCTCTGTCGACAATCCGCTTGACGACGATTGAAAAATATTGCGCCAAACGCGTTTGTTGCCTATAAACTATCGAGGAATCAACGATTCACAACGTGCAACAGCAAACTGGAGATCCTCCGGTGGTGGGGTGACCCGCCTCTCTCTCTCTCTCTCTCTCTCTCTCTCACTCTCTCTCTCATAGCGTCATTCAATAGGTCAACTATGTTACCACCACGTATCCGCTCACCGCCTATCGTCGTCAGGAAAAATACAAGTGCGAAATCGCGGTGGCATTCCAGTAAGCTTCTTGCTAAAATTTTGGATCTTCAGGACGCACTTGGCGAGAAAGATGTCGGATCTGAGACCTGTCGCGCAAATTTCTAAATACTACCATGTATTGAGCATTCAAGAAGATATCACGCTGTCATTTTCCTTGGTGAAAGATATTTTGGGTGATAAACAGCACAGACAGGTTATGGTGATGACTAGCTTTTGAAAATATATCGACGATCGCACCTCCGGAGGACGATTCACGCATCAAATCGTCTATAGTTCCGAGTCTTGCTCTTGAATCACCAGCGTAGTCAGTGTTCTGTGGTAAACCTTCACGAAATTTAACGTTTTTGCCGAAATCTCTGTACCCTTTCTGCCACTCTGAATAATAAATGATTATGCGTTCGATTCGAGTGTCACACAAGATGGATGGTTGTAAAAAAATTTTTAACACACCGTTTTCCCACAGCCTGTAGGCCCGCACAATATTGACGTGAATTGATTTTTCCACCGCGAATCCGTGACTTGTACTGACTCATGCACATTATTCAACAGCTGAAATCCCTTTTTCATTTGGTTCCACCTCTACCGACGATCTCGTGACCGCAGTGGGGCCACTGCGCGCGGTCCCTCACGAGTCCGCGAGCGCTATGATGGGAGTCACGTGGGGCACCAATCAGCTTATTAACTCTGCCGCCAGCAACGTGCTCGCGGCCAATCAGCTCGCGGATGTCGCGGCGGTCGCCAATGAGCTTCTTTGTCAAACGCCGTGGCACACCCAATGATCTTCTTCGTTAAGCGCCGTGACACACCCAGTCATCTTGTTGGTGGCGCCGCTTTCGCTGATGAGCTTCCAAATCCCACCATTACCACAACTAAGTATCTCATTAACGCCCACATAAAAGATTTGCTGTCGATAATAGCGTCATCTGTATTTCATATTTCCATATTATTCTGTGAGATTACGTCAGTCGTTGCCGGGCCGCTCTTGTATCCGTACGAGTAACTCTTGTCCATCGTCGCGAATCTCCTCTTTCCATAAAACTGTTTGCACATCTTTGTCTCGTTTTGTGTCAGCACTTCGTGAAAAAATGTTCGACGTATAGCCGAATTCGATACCACTATCTCGGTCTGCGGTTATGTAATCAAGTCGCGAATTGTATCAAAATTTATCTTCTGACTGTTTGTATAATTTAAGCGTATACCTTTTATCTTGCATACGTAGTCCTCGCTACTGTCCGATTTTTTGTATTTGTATGTATAAAACTTTGGACCGCCTGATAAAAAGATGTTATATACGTGCCGATACGCTAGTCGGCCAACTCATCCGTCAAACTGCCAAGTGTCGTACCGATTGATAAATCGTGCTCACAGTTCTCGCTATTGCAAGCGTAGAAATCTGAATCCGTATCATGGTAGAGTGCGTCGGGCCCAAAACGTGTAAATACTCAAACAATTTCAACCGAGCCTGTGCGCTTGTAAAGGCAACAATGACAACGTTCGTGGTTGGATGCGGTTTCAGAGCTTCAGCTTTGTAGCACCAGATAACGTACAGCGTATCCTCGTTGACAGTAAAAATTCCATTAACGTCTACCTCAGCACTGGTAAGTAATCCCATAAGTCTTTCAGGTTCTGTAACAATCTCTGTTTGTGACAAGTTTTCGCGTTGACCAAATTTACCCCATAAGGAATTTAGACATAATTTAGCTACCGATATTAAACCATCATTAAAACATATCGCGTCCTTATTCAATCTATAAGATACCTTCAGCTGCTTCGAGTTCATTTACGTACCGTTCTTGAGCCTCGGTCGTTACACACTCTGGTGGATATCCTGATCCCAAAGTTTTCTGCATAAAAAACATGTCTATGTATTCAGCAATCAGACCTCCTTCTCGTGCCTTCGGGTTGTATTGCGTCATTTCGTATTGCCAAATCTCATAGACATCTTGTACAACGTATCCCAGTTTGATTGCCATCTTAATTTTCTCGGATACCCATGTACCTCGTAAAACTCTTTCGTAACAGTTGCAACGGTCGGCGCCATCAGAACGACATCCCTCTATACGCCTCGACGCCGACAGAGCCGCAACCCGTATTACACATCCCACGTGGCTATACCTGTAGCTGAATATTTTAATTATTATTCCTATCTTGCTACGTTCTCAACTAATGATAAATAAATATACTAATACGCACAACTCATAAAATCAATTCTTTTATTACACACGGAACTTATTCACTTATAAATCGTTAAAACGTAATTATCCAGCAATCACATATTATATAAATATTAATTATTGCTAAAATTATTTACTTTTTTTTGTTTAATTTTTTGGTGCTTTAAATTTCATTACGAAATTTAATAAAAGCCAATAATAATAATAGGGATCAACACGAAAACTATTTAAAAAATTAATGTAAAGTTGTTTAAAATTTTGTTTATATATTTTATGCAACTTAGGTGCGTTTTTTATGTTTTTGTCATAGACAAAAAATTATTCAAAATTGTTTATAGTACACGAATATGATATTCTCAAAATAAATATTAATAGTTATAAATTTCGTATTATTGCATCATGCAGTATCTACATTCCTTCGGCAATTCGTATATACTCAGATAAAAGCCAAAACTGCGCGAAAGTAATCGCGTATAATATAAAAAAAAATTTTGAAAAAAAAAGAACCGACTTCGAAAAATGCACTAAAAAGTGTAAAATAATTCACAAAAATTTTCTCGAAGTCGGCGCCGAATTACAAATTGACATATACCGTCACCTCTTTTTGTTTCATTGGGAATCTTATTCTTGATTAATTGTTTGATAGCGTAGTTTGCGTACCGCTGTTAGGTGGCGATGGCCTAAGCACATTAAGATTATCCCGGGGATAATTTATAAAAGCTCGCGCCAGCAGTTACAATTGTAACAGTATTATTTGAATTATATGTGATAGTTTAGCCGATGACTGTCATGTGAACAAGATTGTTGCATTGGAAGTTCTTTTTAAAAGCATTTTCTCTCAAACCAGTACTTTCGACTACGAGTTATTAACTTTAAGTAGGATATACGATAGTGGGACACATATTTCGTTCCAGATTTAACGAAATTGGACCCATTTCAATATTATTTATAAAATATATTCTTGAGCAAGATACTACCGTCAGAATCAGTTTATGTCAAAACTATATTGTGAAAGTTTTGTGTTATTTTTATCATTTTTGTGAATTATTTCACACTTTTTAGTGCACTTTTTTCACATTTTTTAGTGCATTTTTTTTACACATTTTAGTGCATTTTTCAAAGTAGGTTCTTTTTTAAAAATTTTTTTTTATCTCAGACGTTTTAGTTGTAAGGGCTGAGTTTCATTCAATTCATATTGTAATATGGGTCGACCAACAAAGGAAAAATGCCAGTACTGACGTAGTACAGGATCCATACTGGCTCAGTTATATCATGGAACCACCATGGGATAATTCTCTTTTATTCAAAAAATAGTTTATCCAAATCGGTTCAGTAGTTTCCAAATAATCGACATAAGAGCATAATAAATTGCCAGTACTGACGTAGTACGGGCTCCATACTGGCCGAATTATATAGTGGGACCAACATGAGATCATTCTCTTATATTAAAAGATATTATCAAAATCGGTTCAGTAGTTTCCGAATAATCGGCGGAATAATTAATTAACCTTTCATATGAAAAAATTTCATCCCAATCGATCGAGTAGTTTCGGAGTAATCGCTGGACAAACATAAAAAAAAAACCATGTCAAATTGAGAACCTCCTCCTTTTTCGAAATCGGTTAAAAATTGGTCGCTGCGCATTTTCCGCCGATCAGTTAACCACGCAATTCGCGGATATAGATATTTGAGGCCAATTTATAGCAACTATTATTATAATTCGCGAAATGCGGGATTTAACGGACGCTCTAAACCGCGGCGCGAATTCAATTATTAAATTTTAAATTCTTTCTACGTTATTAAATTATATATTTTTTTTTATATTAAAACAATTACAATTATCGCGTAATAAAAATATATAATATTAATAAGGTTTAATTAAATATGACGTCGGTTACATGTTGAGTAATTAATAAACTATTCATGAATGCGAAATTATATAATAGGAGACGTAATTAGACAATATAGTCGTAATTAGGTTTAGATTTGTGATTCTATATTCTGATACCATATAATAAACATATCTTTATCACACGCGTGTATCGGGCTGAGAGTGCCCTTAGTGTATATTAACTCAATAAATTTATTATATAAATGTTTATTCAATAGCTAATTAATTATTTGTAATACACCTTCCTTCCTATATATATATATGTGGTTTCCTAATATTTAATCAACACTTAAATCTCTGATATTCATATTACGATTGAATGCTGGTGTTACTTCCATACTTATATAGAAATATAAAATAAAATATGAATTATATCTTAATTTAAATTTTATTTTACAACGTTAAACTTAATTAACATCTCCCGTGGATCTTAATCGTCATTATTCCTACATTAAAACCTCATGATTTTTGTTAGAATTTTATTTTTATGAGATTTTTGAACATTCAGTTTAACAAGTAATTCTCTAAGTATATGTACACCAGACATTCTTATACTTAAAGTATATGCACCTAACCCACAGGTTGCAAAGGTTGACACAATGGAAATAGCAGTTTCCCGTGCATTTTTACCGGTAAAACAGGATGATACAAATTTTAAAGTGGAAGTACGTCACACACGAGCAAGCCGTTGACTCGAGATATATCATTGCTTGGACCCACAAGTTGACGACACTCCTCACGTCCGACGTATAGTTTTGGATGACCAACGGGGTACTTACCGCACTTACAAATGTATGGGGGCCTGCGGCGGCTCAGTCGGTAGAGTGTCGGATTCCCACGCCGGTGACCCGGGTTCGAATCCTAGTCTCTGCCGATTGATACAAGCACCTCTGTAAAAATTACATGTGCTTTGTTTACAAACACACCGCAGACCCCCGTCGTCGATTAGCACCACATGGGAGCACAAACATGGCGACGTTAAAAAAAAAAAAAAAATGTATGGATATAGAGAGCACACATATACGCACTTTATTCTGTCGCCCCCTTGACAATCAAACACTTTAATTGTGTTAACTATGCGACCCTCAAAAAATGAATCTCGAGGATCCAGCGGTTTCCGCTTGACAATATTGACGTTTTCTTTAACGAACCGTTGAAGTTGTTCATTTTGAGAGAGTTCATTATTAAACTCATATTCCCATATTTCAATCAACTCGTAATTGCTGGATTTTATCTTGTCACTGATGGCGAGCATTCTCTAATAGCTATCATCCATCGATTCACCACTTGTCAAAGCTGTCTCTATTTATGCGGAAACTGTGAGGACATCCATACCACAAACAGCCATGAAATTGCAGTACTATACCTTTATGATCTTCGTCGTCTTGTGGCGGACTATATTCATCTACTATGATACCTTCGGGTAACCTTTTTTCACGATATCGGCCAGCATGTTCAATGAAACGATTGAGAACACATTTATCCATCCAATAAAGCCAATGTACAGCTATTTCGGACTGGTTATCGGTTCACCTGTAAACATTGCCGGTACAATACCGCCTTGATTCTTTTTTTACAAAAATTTTCTGAAAACACGCATACACATTGAAGCAATAGTTGTACACTCGACTTACGGATCTACACCAAATTCCATAAATGTCTTTCGAAAAACCAAACAAGCTAATCGTAAAATGGACACATCCTTCTTGCAGTATTTTTCTATTTCTACTTGAAATATGAATGTGTAACCATTGACCATCTGTTCAATGTATCACTGTAAAAACCGGGTTCTTTCCGTGGTTTGCATATTATCAGGTGAATACTTGTCTAAAGGTGGTAGTGGACCTTCGTATGTTTGATTTTAAAGTGTGTTGAATAAGTGGGGAAAAGTACATTTTCGATATCTTGTAGACTGTACGATTTCGGTAATTGAGATAAGGCTATATCAAAATAATTTAGACTATCAATAAATTTTATATTCACAACCTCCATTAAGATTATTTTAGCCAACACTCTCCAGAATACAGTCTTCGAACAAATTCTCCGTTTTCGCACCCATCGCTATGTCATCACAGCTGACATTGAGAAAATGTACAGGCAGATCCTAATTCATCCAGACGATAGGAAATTTCAAAAAACGCTGTGGTATCATGAATGCAAAATTAGGACATTCCAGTTGAATACGGTTACGTTCGGTACCGCATGCACGTCTTTTCTGGCGATTCGTACCCTTCATCAGCTCGCTCGAGACGAGGCTGAGGATTTGCCACGTGCCAGCAAACTTCTTTTATGTGATTTTTATGATGACGATTTCATTTCTGGAGCTGACTCGATTGAGGAGATCCTTAGCATTCGTGATGAGATGATCGAGTTGCTAAAACGTGGCGGATTCGTAATCAGACAATGGGCATCTAAACACAAATCTGCTTTGAATAACATAGACAAGAAAATTTTCAATCTTGACTGCGTGACTAAAGATGATCCCATTCAAAAGACGCTTGGAATCATTTGGGAGTCACAACAAGACTTCTGCACTTACATGGTACAACCATTAGATCCTCTTGCCACTTCAACCAAAAGAATGCTATTGTCCGAAATTTTCGATCCTCTTGGTCTTTTGGGGCCAGTAATTCTCTACGCTAAGATCTTGATTCAAGATTGTTGGAAAGCGAAAATTTCTTGGGACGAATCTCTTCCACAGGATATCCATACCAAGTGGAGATCGCTCGCAACTAAGTTGCCACTCTTGGAAGGAGTGTCGTTTCCTCGTCAACTTCTGATTCCAAATTCAGTCAAAATCGATCTTCATAGGTTTAGCGATGCGTGGCTTCACGGATACGGAGCTTGTATCTTTATTCGATCAGTCGATTCGCATGGTCAGGTCTCAATTAAATTGATTTGTAGTAAATCTAGAGTCGCGCCATTGAGTGGAATGACCATTCCGCGATTAGAACTTTGCACCGCCTCTATTCTTAAAAAACTTTATGTAGAGGTTAGAACTCAGTTCGACTTCTCGATAGATCAGGTAACGTTGTGGTCAGATTCTACCATTGTTCTCTGTTGGTTAAAAAAGGCTCCTCATCTTTTGAGAACTTTTGAATCTAATAGAGTCGCAGACATCCAGTTCTTAGGAAACGAAGTCACATGGAAACACGTTCGATCTGAGGATAATCCAGCTTATGCTCTTTCTAGAGGACAGTTACCATCTGACTTCGTTAATAACACTCTTTGGACTTCCGGTCCTAAATGGTTAGCTCTCGCTGAAAACGAATGGCCTCAATCAATTGAAAATTCACTTTCTGAATTGCCTGGTTTAAAGAAAGGTATTTGTCTTCTGACAACTCTTTCTTGTGACGAGATTTATTCACGTTTTTCGAACTTTTAGCGTTTCACTAGAATAATCGCTTATATATTGCGTTGGAAAAATTCAAAGTTTAAAGAAAATCGCTCAGAGGTCTTTCCAGAAGTCTTAAACGTCGAAGACAGGATAAACCAACTAATTAATTTGATACCTCCATTGAAATGTTCAGAAGTTGTAAACGCAGAACGTCAAATCTTGAGTATGATCCAATGCGAAAGATTTCCTTTAGAACTTCGACGTTTGACTGAAACTTCTGGCGACGGCTCGGTTCATTTTCGAAAAGGTACTCGTTTTGACGATCTGCATCCTTTTGTAGATGAAGAAGGGCTTATCCGTGTAGAGGGACGTTTAAAGAAATCCAGTCTTCCCTACGATCAGAAACATCCTCTACTATTGCCAAGCAAACATACTGTCACTGATATGATCATTCGACAAACCCATCAATCGAATTTACATTCTGAAATTCAATGTACTCTTTATGCCATTCGAACTAGGTTTTGGATTTTAAATGGAAAGAATCAAATTAGAAATATCGTTCGCCATTGCGTGGAATGTATTCGTCAAAAACCCAGGGTAGTTCACGCTCAAATGGCTGATTTGCCTACGGCACGAGTAAATGAGTCACCGGCCTTTTGTCACACGGGTGTGGATTTCTTCGGTCCGATTTCTATCAAGGAAAAATTACATCGAAATAAAGTCTTTCTCAAAACCTATGGTTGTGTTTTCGTGTGTATGGTTTCAAAGGCTTTCACATGGAACTTGCTATTGATCTCTCTGCTGAAGGTTTCTTGGCTGCTTTTCGTAGGTTCGTCAGCCGTAGAGGAGTTCCCAAATATGTCTTCTCCGACAATGGTACAAATTTCGTAGGGGCAAACAAAGAACTTCAGGAAATTTATAATCTCTTCAACACTCCAGAGTTATAAAATTCGATAGGAAACTATGCTTTCTCTAAAAGGATTGAATGGCATTTCAATCCACCCTTGTCTCCACACTTCGGAGGTATTTGGGAAGCCGCAGTCAAGAGCTTTAAGCATCATTTAAAACGCGTTTCGAAAGGCAGAACTCCCACATATGAACAACTGAATACCTTTCTGATTGAAATCGAAGCGATTTTAAATTCTGGACCATTATATACTGTTTCATCCGATCCTAACGACCCTTTAGCTATAACACCAGCTCATTTATTGATAGGACGTCCGTTTCATGTTTTACCCGAAAAATCATTGCTTTCAGTTCCAGACAATCGACTATCGACTTCCAACTTCATTACTAAAGCCAGACAGGACTTTTGGAGTAAATGGCACAAAGAGTACCTTCACGAACTTCAAACGCGCCAAAAGTGGCATGAATCCACTGCAGAGCTGACACCTGGTTCAGTTGTGATTCTTATGGACGATGTTACAACTTGTTCAAGATGGTCACTGGGTGTGATCCTTGAGGTGTTTCCTGGGAGCGACGGCATCGCACGAGTTGCATCAGTGAAGACAGCCAACGGCGTTTATAAACGCAACATTACGCGTCTTTGTATGCTTCCTAGTACTTAGATGTAAAACAAAAACCTCTCTGTACATAGTTTGTTCTTATTCCAAGAGTTTAATTGATTTAAGTCTAGTTCATTTACTGTTTGTGATAAACCATGCTAATCAACGGAACAGTCCCTCCAAAGGAAACTGATTCCATTTATTTATCTGGTCTTCCTCATGTCAGATAAACCAAAGATTCTCGTTAACGTAAATTAAGGGATGTAAATAGGTTATGTTTCTAAGAAGCGTCTAGCCAATCGTAGCTTTACTCTATTATTTGTTCTATTTCAATCATAATTTAGTTGTGTAAATTATATCGTTCATTTGTATTTTTATTGATAATTTCATCTGTGTCATATCGTTACTATAAGTTACTCTAATCCTCAGCTTACGTCCGGAGTATGTTCCGTCCTCACACTTCTATAGCGCGCGTGCGCATGAGCGGATGGAATGTGTGGTGCGAGTATGCATGAAAGCAGCGAGAGATGGCAGCACGGGTCGCCGGTCTCTCGCACGCGATCGTGGACTTATGAGGATAAGGAAGGAAGGGCGCGCACTTTTTCAACGACCACGGCAGCGTGCAGATCTGCGTCGCGACTAAAACTGTATAGCTTAGCCAACAACGAACGGGAATCACCGATTCTCTGTCACAACGTGACACGAACGCCTTCTTGGCATCAACATTAACGCCTTAGTGGCAATTAACATCGAAATTACTAACGTGCGTTTTGTATTTCCGTGCGTATGTGTTCAGTGCCTTGTGTGTGCGTGCCGCGTCACTCGCTCTTAGTTGTAAGACCGTTCTTTGTAAATATCTAGTTAGTTCAGTGTAGTATTTTTTTGTGAATCAATAAATCAGGGTTTTTTATGCCGACACGGCTTTTTCCCACAACCAATTTTTATTTTTAATTTTTCCGTTCTTAGTGTTAAAATTCATAAATATCAAATTCAATTTAAATAAACGCTAAAATCAATTAAAACATTGTTTATTATTAATAGCTTTCTTGCCACCTAGGGCAAGTTAGCCCGTCACGTCAAAACAATTATGCTAACTGGTTTCTTACTCCAATAGTTAATGGTAGATTTTTATGTGACCTCGTACTTACAGCCGCTTTTTTCAGGACTCTATTTTTCCTTTCAAAAGGCATGCTCCAAAAATGGATAACAGGGCCATTGTCTAACATAATTTCGGGTATGCGTAGCATAAAGTGCATCTTTGGTTTCAGCAATCCGAATAATTTTACATACATATCATTGTGCTGCTTTATTAGATATCGAAGTTGGGACACGTCAGCCCTGTTAAACTTTCGAGTCGTTACTATACCGATGATCTGTCGTAAAATTAAGTATAAATACCAATAAATGTTGTCTCCTAGAATGAGATCGCCAATCATAACTGACAAATATCGACATAAGCACAGCATCTCCGCAGAAAATTGTTTAAGCTTTATTTTATTTTTTATTATGTCATTTTTGTTTGATTTTGCGTGATCCTTTAATATGGGCCGGGGTTTATTTCCTTCTACTTCTAGCAAAAATGACTAATCCGTGTATTTATGGTGTCCAATGATATTACTTTATCTTCATAAATTAAGCAGGTAAGAATTTTAGAAAGTGTGTAATTTTCCAGTCCCTCAAAGGGGTCATGCATGACATCAACTGTCTTGTCTCTACTATATGAAAATCTATTAATTCATTGAAAACACATTCTTCCTTGATGCCAGTAGTAATAGATCTTCTTTGTAAATCTTTTTTATAGTTTTCTTTTTTCTTAATAACATTGTACGTTCTTCTATCAATGTTTGGCACTTCGCCGACGTCACCCTGCATATTCGACAAGAAGAATATATTATAACCAGCGGAAATAAAAAAACAAGACTAAATTGCACACCGTGGATAATTATAGCATTTTAAGGTAAGTTGTAATGATAACAAATATTAAATTTGGTATGTATATATGTATAACATCATTGTTTCCAATTAGAAAATAATTTGAAGGTTAAGAACTATAAAGATTGCATATGATTTTTTATTACAGCTATTTAGGATTATTTATTTATCTCCAGTAAAGTGTCTGTTGAATGTTATACTTAATACATTGGTCTCAATTATTACTAAATTATTTGTGCTACATTAATTAAATAGTAATATGAGTGAGTGTATCTAATTTAGTAACATGTAAAATTTTACTTAGCAGAAAGTTTTGTAGAAACAATTTTGCTTAGTTTTAAAAGGCATTTGTATTTGTGTTTAGAACTTGAACGCTCTCACTTTTTTGCATAGCTTACTGAGTTCTTTGGTGATTTTATCAAAAATTTTACAATATTATTCAATAATACTATTCAACACCTATGAAATTGTTATACGCAAAAACTATATTATCTAGATACAAAAATGAAGGTTCGATAGAGACAGTATATACCAAATCACTATTGAACCACGAAGTGTAAATTCACTCCAACAGGTTGAGCATGTAATAATAGTTATTTATTTACTTTCATATCTTACAACAAAATCAGAATAATAAGTTTATTATACATGGGGTTATTAAACACCTTTTAATCTTATGTTTTATCGTATTTTACACTAGTCAAAGAAATTCTAACTTAAAAATTCAAGTGTCTGATATAATAGAAGTAAGGTTTTTAAGATTAGGTACAAGATACTTATCGACTTTAGAATTTGTGAATCAGAGATATGATATTCTATTTATAAGATTCTTCATCTTCAGCGATATAATAAAAACTCAAGAAGCACGTACCAGCTTCTTTGTATTGACCAAATATCTTTTATTTTGTTGCAGTTAACATAGTTTTCATGAATCTTAAAGAACTAATATCAATCACATTAGTACGTCTGAATATAAAAGCGAACCTTCATGATAATTTTTTTCTCACATCCATTTTACAGTAATTAGAAAAGACTTTTCACTACAACTGAAACCTTGGTAAAAAAATTAATTATGTATCTATATGAGTGACGAGCTGATTGATATAGCTACTCCCAAAAAGAACATTTAGTCAAATTGAAGGATTTATTATCAACTAAAGCCCTAAAGTCATAAAAGCTAAAGTCCTCATTATTCACCCACGCACAAATATTATGCTCATTAGATTTGAGACCCAATGTATTAATTAATTTGTTCGGATTTGTAATTTTCTTGTCATAATTTTGAAACTAACATAGTATCAGAGATTGAATGGCTTAAGTTAAAATATAAACGTAGTAATAAACATTGCTATCACCGATAATTTAAATAAAACGTATCTGTTTGATTCATCATTTAATTATAATTTGTATGTAAAAAAAAGAGAGAGAAAGATCTTATAGTAGATTTTACCTATATAAAAAACAAGATCATATCGTAAATACTAAATAAACATTTATAAATACATATTCACACATTCATAGCGAAATAATAGAAATAAAGTAAATGCCGTTTATGTAATGATTTATAAATAAATATCATGTACAACAGCAATAACTGTTTGAATTTCATGAATGAACGTATAGAAACTAATTAGTGATCTACATATTTTTTAGGCATTGTGACTAACTAAAGGTTTTTACTGGAAGTAAAACATTATCTTATTGATATTGCAAAAAATTTATTTTTTCTTTTTCCGCGGCCCTAGGACGCATTAGCATCTAGTTAATAAAATGATTAAAAACGTTCAAAGAATTTATTTTTAGAAAGCAAAATACGGTAATATAATATAATATACGAAAAAGATTACATACAGCAGATCTGAAAAGAAAAAATATACTTTTGACTGTCTTAAGATGTAGTAGTCAACCAATGATTTATGAAAGGGCATAGAAATAATAATTGTAGTATTAATTTTAAGTAAAACAATGGTCAAATTATACTTAACCCTTTAATATCACTTAGCGAGTTGCTATATAAGTATATAAAAAATAACAACAATAAATACAAAAAAAATTGTATTAAAGATGCGACAGAAAGAAAATATATTGCCTCATACTTTATCTTATTCGATAATATGTACTCTAAAAAGTAGTAAAATATCTATTTAAACAAAAAAAATATTTAGAGTCTTATATTCAAGAAGTTTTAGTAGAGTCTAAAGTTTGTTTGGGTGCAAAAAAAAATAAAAGCATTTTAACAGGTGTAGTAATAAAAAAAAGCTGCAATTCCTGCTGAATAGTAAGAGGCAGTTTGTAAATGTATCAGATCTAGAGAAATCTTGATTGCTATGATTAACTATAAGCGTTAATCACTATCAACAAATTATGTGCATGGCTTAGGTCTAAATATGGATGATGATATCTGTTTCATAGTGTCTGAAAAAATGGCACTATAATGACATGGTTGTACAATCTTGAAAAAAATAAATTCATGATTATAGTTACATGACCTCTGAGAAGTCGGAGTGTCTTTGTTATGAATTACTGGTCAAGTCACTGGTAAAGTTCTTCCAAATAGGAAGTATTTATGAAAAAGTCGAACAGTTCATCCTAAAGTTTATGGCCGCCTAGATCTGTGTAATTCACGGAGACAAATGTTACTTAATACAGCTCGAAATGTAATTATCAATGTATTCTTTCATATTATACAAGTTTTATTTTTGATCAAATAAGCAGCCCAATCGGATTCCATTCAAACAAAATTAAATAAATTATATAGCAACAGAAAAAAAAGAGAAAAGTGTTTTATCGGATTAGACATGTATAACTCAATATTAAAAATATTTGAATAAAAAAAGAAATGCTTACATTGCAAATGAAACAAATGTTAGAGAAACATTATATAGCTAATCATAAAGTATAAAAGATAAAAATATAATTTACAACTTAGATCTTTACACTTTGCTAAGTGAATTTTCAATAAAATTACAATAATAAATATAAAAGATTAATAAATAAAAAAAGAATAGAAATGAAAGCATTTTATATAACAATGGTTGAATACAACATCACTTAAGGTGGCTCTGGCGTTTTTTCAAAATCCATCATTAACAAAAAATAAAAGTCCCACTGAAAATGTGCATTTTATACATTCTATTAAAATTTTGATTGGTTTGGGTTGCCAGATAATCTGAAGAGCAAAAATGTTTGAAAATAGATCTTTTAATATGGGCTCTTACAGCGAAATATGATTTTATGCCCGTAACTACATGTAAACCCATGATTTCTTTATAAAACCACCCGGATATTAAAAATTAACGGATTAATAAAAATACCCGGTTGCCAGTGAAATATAAAAAATATTCAATAAATATGTAAAAAGATTGAATTTTTATATACTTATATATGCGTATTGTTATTATTTCTTACATACTATAACATATGTTTGATTCAAAAAGTCAGTAATTGATATTGAATCATTTTTATTTAAAATGCGTTGGTTATTAGATAAAAAAATATATTGAAAAACCTTCGCGCTGTAAACAGCATGAGCCTTACGACGCCAACAGCATAAAGCGAAGTTTTTTTTCATATGCATTGCTCTTTCAATCTTCCTTCATTGGCTCAATCTTCCTTCTTTGGCTTGATTTTTCTTCTCCATAGCGCAACGAACTAATAAAAATACGCACTCCCATAGTGCAGCCACTACGATATACTCGTATTCTTTGAAACTATTAACTGTTCTGAAATAGAGGCCTCCAACGTTTATAAAACTCAAATTTACAATATGTATTGTTTATATGAAACTTAGATAACTTTTGAATATCTTGAACTCCATGATATATTTCGGACAGTTACAAATATTTTATAATATAGGGTTAACACGATTAATAAAATCGATTTTACAACATAGGTTATGCAAATCTTAGATAACTTTCAATTTCTGAGAAACTACCATATATTTCCGAAAACTTTCAACTATTTTATAACATATGGCTAATACGATTAATAAAAATCAATTTTACAATATGTATTGTTGATTTAATATATTTTCAATAATAACAAAAACAGATCACAAACACTGCACAACCGCGGCATGATATACGACATGTGACTTAAGATGTAATGTACTAGATTAATTACACCGGCACACAAAAAAAAAGTTGTCTGTACAAGAAACTAGACCCATCTATCCTTATGTTTTTCGGGTTGCTGAATCCGAATCCGGGGTCAGTTTGACCCCATCACGTCAGGGTCAAGGTCAGTTCAAGGTCAAGCTGAGAAGAAACGGTTTAAACGGATAAAAATGCGATATATTTATGTTTTTTAGGTCGCTGAATCCGAATCCGGGGTCAGTCTGGCCCCATCACGTCTGGGTCAAGGTCAGTACAAGGTCAAACTGAGAAGAAATGGTTTAAACGGATAAAAATGCCATATATTTATGTTTTTTAGGTCGCTGAATCCGAATCCGGGGTCCGTCTGGCCCCATCACGTCAGGGTCAAGGTCAGTTCAAGGTCCAATTGAGAAGAAAAGGTTGAAACCGATAAAAGGGTCATATAAAAACTGCCCAACAATGGAGAAAGATACCAAAAATTGTAAAAAGTCTTATTCAAGAGATTTGATCACGTAATATCTTCCTTGTGTACAGAGCAAAGTTGCTTTCGTTTATATTTTGTTCTTATTTTTATTTTTTTTTCACTAGTTTAGTAACTGTCGATGTCTCTCTTTACTTATTTTTTCTCTTGTAACGAACTCTTTTTTCTTCAAATGACCTATGCAATGGGTTTCTTTTTCTCTTTTTGTTATTTGTTTTAATGTCTCTCTTCAGCGTCCATCAAAAATCTGCCATCATGTTGACATTCCATCTTCCTTGGTATCGATTCTCCATTACACTTATATCTTGATGAAACCGTTCTTCCTGTTCTTCACTGTCGTCTCCTAGATTAAGAGGAAAGTAATCAAGATGGGAATGTAAGAAATGCATTTTATAACTCATCAAGCAACCCAAATTTTTGAAATTTTCCATCATTTGTGCAACTAGTTCCTGATAGTTCTCACTCTTTTTATTTCCTAAAAAGTTCTCACGAACAGTTTTGAAACTTTGCCATGCAGATTTTTCTGTGTCGTTCATTTTTGTGATAAATGTTTCGTCTTCAAATAGAGTACGAATTTGAGGACCATCAAAAATACCTTCTTCCAATTTAGCATCACTTATTGCGGGAAACTTCTCCTAAATACTGGAAACAATCGCCATCTTTATCCAGAGCTTTGACGAACTGCATCATGAAGCCAAGTTTGATATGAAGTGGTGGTAGCAGATAGTTTGATGGGTCAATCAATGGCGTACGTATAACGTTCGTCGATCCTGGTTCAAAATGTGTTCTAGTTGGCCATACTTTCTTAACGTAGTGATTTACCCTGTCTCTACTATCCCATAAACACAAGAAGCAGAGATTTATTGTAAAACCTGATTGTTGTCCTAAGATCATGGTTGCAATTTTAAGATCACCACAAATTTTCCATTGATGTTCCGAGTACTTTATTTTTTCCAATACAATTTCTAAATTTTCATAAGTTTCTTTCCTCAGTCGAGTGAGCTATGGGAATAGATGCAAACTTGTTTCCGTTATGAAGCAGAACAGCTTTCAGACTTCGTTTTGATGAATCAATGAAAAATCTCCATTGCTCGTCTTTATACGTATTCGGTTTTATTGCATCGACTAAACCTTTAACATCTGTACAATATACCAACGAATTCTCTTCATCGTTTGTAAAAAATTTCCTAAATTCGACAGTTACTAAACTAGTGAAAAAAAAATAAAAATAAGAAAAAAATATAAACGAAAGCAACTTTGCTCTGTACACAAGGAAGATATTACGTGATCAAATCTCTTGAATAAGACTTTTTACAATTTTTGGTATCTCTATACCCCCAACAGCGGGAAAACGAAGAGAGAAACACAGACCTCATTAAAAACTCAAACGCACGACAACCTCCTCGCGAACCACATGTAGGAACCCCCTCAGCCTAACCCTACGTGGAACGAGCCTGCGAATTTAGGTCTATCTCATTCCCGGACCATCTAATGACAATATGTGAAAATTTTCCTTGCAACAAGTCATAAATCTTATTCCAAACTGTTTACTCCATTTTTACAGGCCTTAGTAGTATAGGTACATTTCTGTAGATTTGAATTTCGCGCCATTTCGTGCTATCAATTGCGACGTTGCGCGACCGTCAGCGCTCGCGGATCTGGCTCGATTCGCGCGCGCTCTCGCATTGTTCACCTTTTGACAGGACCTCCAAGCTGTTCGCGCGCTTAGCAGACCTGCTCAATTTATAGTTGCATTTTCAGCCCTTTTTGCGTCCTTCCTTTTCGATAGGCTGAGATATATTTCCGTTCTTTTCAGAGCGAATATATTCAGCCTTCCTGCGATCATGACTCGTGTCAATCGGGGCCTGCCCCGGAAAATTGTAACCGCGTTTATGCGCGCGTGCGTGAAAATTCGCGCGTGTGTGTGTGTGTGTGTCTTGTGTGTGCATCGAGGTCGTGTTAGGGACAACTGTGCGGACGGTGTCTACGTGTTGGACGTGACCCGTCCAGGGCGAGCGCATTGTTGTTGCCTGGCATTGAGGTGTCTGGCTCCCTGAGACGTCGGGGCGCGCCCGGTGCAGGTCGTGGACTATTTTGCGCTCCCCTCACCCAGCCTGCCAGCCCACCAGGTCTCGGCGAGAAGCTGCGGCGGCGTTTCACGACATTCTCGGCTCAGCGACATCCAAGCGGTGGCGTTCGAGCTTCGTGCGGTGATTTTGCGCGGGCTGCGTGCCCAGGTATGAGAGCTCTCATCGGCGTTACTATTAAGAGTCTATTGTAAAGCATTAGCGTTAAATTCTTCTTATTTCCTGCGTCTATTGTAACTGTTTGTAGCTTCATTTTCTTAATAAATCTTTACGCTTGCTTCGGCTTTTCCCGTTAAGTCGTGCGGTTTTTTACGCCGAAGCAAGTGTCCTTTTTTATGGCGAAATTAATTGTGTTTAATTTACTCAACTTTTCACTCACTCATCCCAATCCTTTTATATTTATCTGAACTCACCTTGAGTATACTATTTTATTTAGATTATTGTTCGTGGTGCCCCGGGTGAGGAGTGAGTGATTGGTTTATTTGTGCGTTTGTGTATTCGCGATGGCGCATTTTCGTGTTTTACTAATGTAATTCGTGGGTTAAGCGTAGCCTAGGAAATACATTAACAAACGCGTGAACACTGTAACGGTCTTTTTTCGATATTATATTGCCTTAGTTTGAATTCCAAGTAGTTGCTTGATACGTTACAATGTAAACGCATTGTTGCGCCGCGCGCTGTTGTTTACGTTTCGGCCGGCCGTATTTTCTCGGAATCGAGGCGCCGCGCCGAATGTGTGTGTTTACAGCATCGCTCTCGTTGATTCTATCAAGTTTGCGTCATGGCTCCTGTAGCTTTGAAAAAGCTGACTGCGTTGCAGGCGTCGCGCGAGGCCGAGATTGAGAGTACACGCGCGCGTTTGGCAGCTAAGCCGCGTGAGTGTCTCAATAAAAATATATTACTGAAACTAGCCCAATCCTCGTATTGACCTGTAAACGTAGGTAGAGGAATTCGAGGCAACTTAGCTACACGAGCGGCAAAGACACGGTCTGAGCCCGCCTCCGATAAACTGGTATCGCTATCAGGCTTATCAAAAAACATAAACAACGTCAGAAACTCGTGAAGAGTATTCTCAAAAATACCCTGTATACGACCAAACCAGTTATCGGCAATGTGCTTACGTAAGCACTCATCAAGGATGTAACTACCACCAGCGCCAACTATGCCAGTACGTGGCAGGCTTTGAATGACCGTTATAATAATCCTCGCTTGATTATTAATAAACTTTTGACTTCCTTCATGGAAATTCCACATTTGAAAAGGGAGGCAGCTTCTGAGCTTCGCACTTTCGTTGATGAGGCGCAGCGAATTATTCAGGCGTTAGAGAATTTGAAGCTTCCTTTAGAGCATTGGGATGTTTGGCTCGTATTTTTGTTGTCCGATCGCTTAGATTCGGAGTCGAGGAAGCTGTGGGAAGCAAAGCTGAGCGCTAAGGAGCAAAAATTCGATTCAGTCGAGAATTTGACGGAACCTGTTGCTGATAGGTCGCTTTCTAAGTTTTCAGATCTCATTAGGTTCTTGGAGACGAGAGCTCAGGCTCTTAGCATGGTGACTGCTGAGCGCAAGGCGGAGAAAAGGCCGGCTTCTACGCCGACTTCGGGGTCTTAGGCTCGAAACGTTTTTCGTGCTAGTTCCTCTCGATCGTCTGGTGTTACAAAGTGCTTTCTTTGCTCCGGTGCGCACTCTCTCGCTCGATGTTTCAAGTTGAAGGATAAGAGTCCCCACGAGCGGTTTGCGACCATTAGACGTTTACAGCTTTGTTTTAACTGCTTCGGATCGCATAGGGTTAATGCTTGTAACACTTCGGGACGTTGTTCAATCTGTCAGGGTAAGCATCACACGCTCTTGCACATCAAACGCCAGAGAAACTCGCAGGCTGCGCAGCAGGATCCCGGTACTTCTCAAGCAGATGGGTCGGGTTCGAGGCCTCCTGTAGTCAGTATGCATGCAGCTAGCATTTCGGTTACCAAGAAAAGGATTAGTTTAGCTACAGCGCGAGTACAGGTGATAGGACCGAGAGATGATAGCACCTACGTTCGAGCACTTTTAGATCAGGGATCGGAAGCTTCGTTCGTGTCGGAGTCGATTGTGCGGCTGTTAGGGGTCCAAAAGGAGCGCACTTGTGTGCCGTTGACAGGGATTGGCGCCAGTGCAGCGGGCACTGCGCGCTCGATGACGCAACTCGTTCTGAGGTTCAGTTTCGAGTCGAACTTCAGAAGCGCTCATTCTCCCTCGTCTTACATCGTAGCTTCCAATCGACAGCATCAGCGATCTCGATCTCAAGCAGTTTGTAGGGCTCACTCTTTCGGATCCGGAATTTCTCGTTTCGAATAAGATAGATATTATCCTAGGAGCCGACGCCACAGTGGGCAGAAACGCCGAAAAAGTGATCAAAAGTCTTGATTCACTTCAATTTCAATCCAAAATGACTCTTTAAACGCTCATTTTGTTCGTTGTATCATAAGGAATCAATTTCGATGTACTGCGGACATATAGGGGTAGTATATATATATATATATATATATATATATATATATATATATATATATATATATATATATGTATTATTGACGAATATATCACTCTTTCTTATGCCGGAAATCTCGTTTTTTCGCAATCTAATATCTACACTAAAAACTGAGATATCGATATGATTTTTTTTTTAATTCAACATTAAGTCATGCCAATTAAGAGAAAATTATTGAGAATGCTATCATCCCCTATTTTAGGGGTGAATAGGTATATTTAAAATTTGATAATAATATTGAGAAAATAGAGAAATTCGGAAAATTCTTGGATTAAATTGTCACAAAAACATTGGAGACGTAGCAAACATTCATGAGGGCGCTATCATCCCTACTATAGGGGTGAGATTGAGGGGTCAGAGGTTGAAAAGGGGGAAAATCGTCGAAAAATATTGTAAAGGGTTTTTTTTCGTGGGCGCTGAAAACGATTATGATATTGATTTCATCAACATCCCCACTTGGTGTATGGTTTTCCGTTGCCATCTTTCAATCTAAGGGTGAGATTGAGGTTTCAGAGGTTGAAAACGGGGAAAATCGTCGAAAAATATTGCAAAGGGTTTTCGTGGGCGCTGAAAACGATTATGACATTGATTCTAACATTATTATAAGGTTTTTTTAAATAATTTTATGTAATTAATAGATATTTATAAGGAATTATTTACACAAAATAAACATATACACATATTTACAGTAAAATTAAAATAATATTATTCAGATGAATAATCTGTAGAATAATCTACTTCGATTTCTGATTGTTCATCATTATCTTCTCACTCTTCATAATCTAATAATAAATTTTTCATCTCCTGAGTCATTAAGACTTTTTTTTTTTTTCTACTCCTTCTGATAGCGAAAGGTAAGGATAGGAATTTAAAAATAAGCGACGAAACATATCTGTGTTTGTTGCAACCCTGAAATTATAGTAATGTATATAAAATTACCTGATTTAAAAAAATTTGCAAAATTCTTTTTAATTGCAAACCTGTATGAACCCTGGTAGAAACTTAATTTATCATCAACGTGTTAATCAAATGGGAGCATTATTTGTTAATATTTAATTAATGACAATATTTAATTTTTTTAAACTATGATTATTATCTCGAAAACGGTTATCTTCATAGAATTGTACAAGCATGACTTTAATTTTATTTAAATATAATGTATTATAAACAAAATATTGTTTTTAAGTAGAAAATATCACTAGTTTCTACTGAAAACCCGGGAAGACTTCTACCAGGGAAAGTAAATAAGAAAAAAGCTCTCGATTATTAAAAAATACGAGTTATTCTCTAAGATATGGGCATTCCAAAAATTATCGAAAAAAATCGTACCTTTAGAGCTTTAATACTAATTGGTTTCATAAGTTGCACAAATAATTTATCCGAGATACATACAAAATAATGAATCACTTAACGTACCGAGAAATTTTTCTTGAAAATCTATCTCTAAATCTTTTAATAATTTTATGGTTACTTTCTTGGGCTTCTTCACTAAGCATCCCAATAGGTAAAATTAATTTTTCCATAATGACATGGTCATGTATTAAAATTACATGCATTGATGTAGGCATTTTGTACCAGCTATAGAGCTCTACGTATTTAAATGCCGTTTCTTTGCAATAAGCACCAAATGCTGCATTATTCACTGAGTTACCGGATGAAATTACTGCTAAAATAACTTTTAATCTGTATAATAACTGTTCATTGAATCCTACAAATCATTATTTATATTAGAACTAATTATTAGAACTAATTAGTGACTATAATTAAATTATGGTCGATATAAAATCATAAAAATTTTACCAGTTATTCGTGTCACAACGTCAATATTATTAAAAAATTTTCTCGCAGTATTACCATTATGGGTGTTGCCGGATCCCTGCGTTGGCGCATCTACCAATATACTTAATTCATTTTTAAGTTCATCTTGAATCTCTTTCTTCCTTTGATTCGTTACTGCTTCAAATACTTTTGGGATCTTATAGTAATATAATCAATAAGAACAAAGAGAAAGATAACTATGAGATACTACATCTAAACATTAATATTTTAATCTGCCTATCTATTTATCCATACATCTCCCATGCTCACTGAAAAAATATTTTTTCCTATTGACTATATTATATTGCGGTTTCCTAAAGATTCGTTTCAATGAGTACATAGATTTTGATTATTGAGATTTTTAAAAGCAAATATTTTCTCATGGATTACTTTACCCCATTAAATCTAATAAAAACAAATGTTTCGACTTTAGTCTATAATAAAACGTATGAACAAATATTTTTAAATAAACGCGAAATGAATGCAAACTAAATCTATCCAGCTATCTATCTATCTATCTATCTATCAATCTTTATTACTTACTCTCCATACTGGAACTTCCAATGCCAGGCGATAGGAAATATGAAGGACTAGTTCCATGAACCTAATATTTGCATGTACGACTGAAAATCCATATTTTAGAGAATCTGAGCTTACATCTCTTTCAATCATATTATCAATTTTGTTGAATTGTCCTATAGTGGCATTACATACAAAACATCTTTGACTTTATGATCTGTTAAGAGCATTGCAAACCTAAATGTTTAATAATTTTATGAACGAACAACAACATTTATTGTCTACAGAAATATATGTATATGTATATGTTTGTACCCAGGCGGAAATTTATATACCAAAAAAAATCGTATAAAAGCTAAAAAGTTTGATGATCAATTTATAACATGTAGATTTTGGACTCTAATAATGGTTAATAATATTTTATAGATTTTATTAGCTTTTTTTAGCTTTTATTAAATTTTCGATATATTTTGGCACAAAAATGCGTGACGTCCAAAAAAGCTAATAACTTTTAATATATTTTAAAAAATATTTACATACAATAATTAAGATTTATAGGTATTTATAATTTTTACGATATGTTAGTAAGTTTTTCAAAAAGCTAATAACTATTATGACATTTTACAAATTATTTTTAGTTTTGTCTTCTAATATCTAAAAAAAAATATTTTATTCATTTGGTTTTAATGTTTTTAAAAACACACAAAGATACTAATAAAAGCTACTAAACTCTAGTAAGATCTAACAGCCGTTACTACCTTTTTTTAAGCTTTTTTCTTGGAGATTATTTAACACGCTCAAAAAACTAATAAAACCTAATAAAAGATTGAAAACATTTGTAAAATTAAAAAATATATAATTAAATCTTTCAAACATTAATAAGTGTTATAAACTATTATTAGAGTCCAAATTCCACATTTTATAAATGGTTATTGTTCGGACCGTTTAAACACCGTCAGTTTACGCGCGCTTTGAATTGACATGCGCGCACATGCAACTCCGCGCAACTGCGAGGTCGCGCCGTAGCGCGAGGCCTCCCCGTTTGGCCGAATTTGAACGCGGAGCCGGGATTCTCCGTGTTAAAGGAGTCTCCCCCGTTTCACCTTAGCAACTCCCCGATGCTGGACAAAACTCCAGCGCTCCAGGTTGCTCGCCCTCTTCTTCCGGCTGCCTCGAGATTAGTAACACTAACTCCGTGCTTCTATCTCGGTACCAAAATTACATTATTAACACACACACACACTCACACGTTTACACACTACGCAATTAATTTATTTAATGTTTAAAAAACCACTAGTCACATGTACACTTGTAAATTTAACTTAAAAGGAGAAATAAATCTCTATTGTTTTATCGTTATATAAAACCACGTGTAAATTTCTCCATTTCCTTTCCGCCCTGAACGCCAGCAGTTTGTCGGTTATAATACGAGCGATAATCAAGGTAGAACACCCAAGTTTTAACTGAGATTCGCGACGTTAACAATTGATCCTTCGCAGTCGAATTTTGTTCACAGTGGAAATCGGAGAAAAGTGCAAGTGTACCGCGTGTGCAAAAAAACTCTAAAAACTTTACGAACTTATAAACTATTATAACCTTTAAATAGACTAAATTAATAAAGCGTGTTAAAAAAGTGTTAAGTGATTTTCCAACGTACTTGCAAAAGCTTGCTCTCGGGACTTTCGATCTCGCGAGTAAAAAAAACGGAAAATTAAATAAAGTGTGGTGCTCCAGCTAACACAAATAAATTACGAATTGCAAGCTATTAATTGCAAATTGTTAATTGCGCGCATACTGCAAAAAAAGATTTGGTTTGACCAAGGGTATATAAGTTTCAAGGTCGAGCTTGACCTTGACACGTGTCTGGACATCGCGCGATTTCGGCTGTGACGTCACACGGCCGTTGCAGCTCGCCGATCAAGGATTCAAACTTGGCGCTTCTACCGGCGCCATCTAGCGGTTGCTCAACCACTTACGGCGCATACCGCTCAGAGCTCGCGTGCCTGCGCCCGCTTGCCTGCTCGGTCGCCGCGCCTGCGCTCGACGACGCTGCAGTCTCACGAGCCAGTGTGTACGAAGGACGTCCCTAACCTCAATCACTGTTGACACCTGTTGCTGCTAGTTGCTGTTGAAGAAGGTTCTACTGCTGGACACTACTTCCTGGACACCGCTAAGTATCACCTTATATTGCTTTCGCTAGCTTGCTGCTTGCTGCCTACTTTTCTTGCTTTTGCTTGGTTTGCCGCTTGCTTCTATTACTTTACAATGAATAAGCCAGTGGCGACTTTGATAGCTAACCAAAAAGCCACCGCAAATTCTATTGCTAAAGTAATAATAAATATTGATAAAATAGGTGCTCCTAATATTACGGTTGAAATCCTCCAGCAGAGATTGTTGCAGCTGGAAAATTACTGGAAGAACTTCTACGACAAGCACCAACAAATCTATGAATTTTATGAGGAGATCAAAGATGATACATACATAAAAAATGATTTTTTTTTTCAGAAAGTGAGGACCACTACATCAATTCTAAAATTGCAGCGAGCGACCCTATGGGGCCAGTGACGCAGGTGAGGACAGCAGCCTCCTCGCTGCCCAAGCTCCAGCTGCCACGGTTCAGCGGCAGGCAGGAGGAGTGGGAATCCTTCAAGGAGCTCTTCTGTTCAATGATCAAGGACTTGCCCACGCTGACACCAGTACTGAAGCTACAGCACCTTCTGTCGTGCCTTGACGGAGAGGCTGCCCGGCGCCTCTGCAACTTGCAGGTAGTGGGGGTCAATTTCGAGGTTGCCTGGAAGGCCCTGGAAACCAGGTACGACAACAAGAGACTGCGCCTCTCAGTGCAACTCAACAGGCTGCTGAGCATGCCCCCAGCTGCATGCAAGTCAGTGGCCGAGATAACGAGGCTTCTCGACACCACGAACGAGAGCATGAGAGCGCTGCGCAGTCTTGGAAGACCAGTCCAGCACTGGGATGATTGGTTCGTCCAGCTAGTCATCTTTAACCTGGACCCAGACACACGTGAGGATTGGGAGAAGTCGCTGGAAGGGGTCAGTACGTTCCCCACCTACGACGCACTGACCAAGTTCCTCGAAAACCGCACCAAGGCTCTGGATACAGCTCACTGCAGCGACATGCAGTTGCACAGCCAGATTAGGAGACACTCTACAAGCTTTACACCTACAAGTAAGCAGCAACCTTCCTCCGTCAAGCGTGTCTCGTCTCATCTTGCCAGTGTGCCAGCTGTCAAGAAGACTCCGTCGAAGCAGCAGGGCTGTGCAGCGTGCAGAGGTGAGCACTACATTGGGTATTGCCCCTCGTTGCAGCAAGCCACCTACTCCAAGAGGCTGGAGCGCATTGACAGGTTGAGGTTATGTCACAATTGTCTGCGCTCTGGCCACATCAGCGCATCCTGTCCATCTAGAAGCAGATGCAAGCAGTGCAACAGGGAGCACCACACCATTCTGCACCAGGACAAAGGGCCTATGCAGGTGCAATCCCAAGGAGAATTTGCCCCTGTTGGGCCAAAGCCTGCGCTTGCAAGGTTTTCCGGATCCACTTCGACGTCAACACAGGGCTACACTGCTGCAGTGATTAGGACAACGATGTTGGGTACTGCACGAGTGATTCTACAGTCAAAGGCTGGTGAGTGCATGGTCTTTCGCCATGCACTCACCAGCCTTTGTCACCATGTCACACTACAATCACCGGAGTGGGTGGAGACGCATCAGCCACCTCAACTTCTACCACTACACTCTCTCTAAAATCAAGACTTAATACTACATTCGTCTTGAGTTTTTCAGCTGCAGTACTGCCACGGCTCACAGGGATCTTGCCTCGCCGTCAAGTCGACATCGGTGCCTTGGAGCACATCGAAGGGCTGGAAATGGCTGACCCAGACCTCGCACAGCCAGGTCCAGTGGATGTAATTCTGGGTGGTGAATTATACCCAGCGATTCTTTTAGATGGTGTTCGACTGGGTCCGACTGATGTCCCATCTGCTCAACAGACCAGACTTGGCTGGATTTTGACAGGTCCTACGAAGGGTCTCGCTACACACGTAGCTGCTCATACGACAATGCAGTCGTTTTCCACCTGCGTGACCCTCTCCGACCAGCTACAACGCTTCTGGGAGGTCGAAGAGATCTCGAATGCACCTGTGCTCACACCAGAAGAAAAGGAGTGCGAGAGCCATTTTAAGCACATGCACTCACGTGACAGTCAGGGACGCTACATCGTCAGACTGCCCTTCAACTCAGAGCCACGACTGCCTGGCTCTCGAGCAGCTGCTGTCAACCGCCTGCTTTCGATGGAGCGCAAGCTCTCGAAGAACCTTGACTTGCTGCAGTCCTACTCCAAATTCTTGAAGGAGTACGAGGATTTAGGACACATGGAGCGTGTCCCTGCTGCCACAACTGACTCTACGGTCAATTTTCTGCCTCATCACGCTGTGTTCAAGAGCGATGGAAGCCGCAAGCTGCGCGTCGTCTTCGACGCCTCGCAGAGCACAAGCAGTGGAAAATTACTGAATGATTTTCTACATACCGGTCCAAGCTGCAAAGGGAAATAACGACAGTGCTAACTCGCTGGCGCTTGTATCGGTACGTATTCACAGCCGATATAATTAAAATGTTTCGGCAGATTCGAGTGCATCGGGTTGACACACCATGGCAACGCATACTTTGGAGGACGTCACCGGAGCTGCCGATCGAAGAGTTCGAGCTGCTCACCGTCACTTATGGCACCGGCTGTTCCCCTTATTTGGCCATAAGAGTGCTCGATCAGCTGGCCAAGGACGAGGTCCACACGTTCCCTCTCGGAGCGCAAATCTTGCGCAACAATGTCTATGTCGACGACGCCCTGGCTGGCGCCGACACATTGGACCAAGCACAGCTCGCCAAGACTTAGCTGCGTGGAATCTTAGCCACTGCGGGCATGGAGCTTGACAAGTGGTCAGCTAACGACTCCGTTTTGCTGGAAGACGTCGAGTCGGCTGCACCACACCAGTACGCAGCTTCAATTTGGACGACACGGTGTCCACACTGGGCCTGCGCTGGTCGCCACACACGGATGCCTTCCACTACCAGGTGCAACGTCACGTTACGGCTGCATGCGTCACCAAGCGCATCATCCTCGGAGAAATAGCCCGACTGTACGACCCACTGGGCTTGCTCGCCCCCGTTACAGTCCGACCTAAAGTCCTGATGCAGCTTATGTGGATTGCTGGGAAAGACTGGGAAGCTCCAGTAGATGACAGCACCTGCCAACAATGGGCCGTTTTCCGGGAAGAACTGCCTACTCTCGAGATGCT